>CM022303.1:279082849-280312074 GCA_011799875.1 Thinopyrum elongatum
TTTGACTTGGGTATAGGGGCGAAAGACTAATCAAACCATCTAGTACCCCAACTTCATTGATTTGATAAAGGAACCCATTATTGAGAACAAATTTCTCAACTTTGTCCCTAGGAGTGTGATTATTCAAAATATGTATGATAAACCTCCTAGGAAGCGTGGATGTGTAATTGAGGAGTTGGATTTGAAGGGTGACAATACTTGAAACAATGCATTACGCCTAGCTAGGGGCGTAAAACAATAACGCTTGTTGGGAGGCAACCCAATAGTTATCTTTTATTTCCCTTTTCATTTATGTTTTTGAGTGTTCACACAATTATGATACTGTTATGATTGTGTTTTTATATTTTAATTTGTGTTTGTGCCAAGTAAAGCCTTTGGGATGATTTGGTTGATCGTTGACCTGATTCTGTGAAGAAACAGAAACTGTTGGGCCTAGTACGAGAATATCTATGAGTTACTGGAACATGACAAAATTCTGAATTTTTTACACATTATTGATATACAAATTTCCCACATTGTCCTAATGTTTCAGATTTTTGGGAGTTACAGAAGTATGGCGTTTGTTCAGATCATTACAGAATATTCTGTTTTAGACAGATTCTGCTTTCGTTGCATAGTTTGCTTGTTTTAATGATGCTATGGATTATATTGGGGGGTATAAGTCAAGGATAGCTTTGAATACAGTAGGTATTATGGAATAATAAAATATGAATGGGTTCATAACAGTACCTAAAGTTTATGATTTGCCTGTTATACTAATGGATCTCACGAGGTTTCTGTTGAGTTTTGTGTGCTGAAGTTTTCAAGTTTTGGGTGAGATCACGATGGATGAACGAATAAGGAGTGGCAAGACCCTAAGTTTGGGGATGCCCAACGCACCCTAAGCTAATATTCAGGGAAGACCCAAGCATCTAAGCTTGGGATGCCCCGGATGGCATCCCCTCTTCCGTCTACAAACCATCGGTATATTACTTGGAGCTACATTTTTATTCATCACATGATATGAATTTTAATTGGAGCGTCTTGTGCCATAGTAGTTTTTGCTTTCTTTTATTTTTAGTTTTCCACAATCATTGTTTTCTGCACACACCTTTTAAATGGGACACACATTATTTCGTGATTTGTTAGAATACTCTATGTGCTTCAATTATCTTTTGAGCTAGGCAGTTGCTCCAGTTCTTCACATAAATCTTTTAGAGCATGGCTATGGTTATATTTTAAATAAATAATTGCACTCTCATGCTTCACTTATATCTTTTTGTGAGTCTAATAAATAGTAATGGCAATATGCACATGTTCTGAAATTGGTCCTGATATTATAGGTATTCAAGAGGGATGTAATAAAAACTTTCATGTAGATCACTGGATATGATATGTTTGATTCCTTGCAATAGTTTTGAGATATTAAGATGGTGATATGTGGGATGTACTAGTGAATGATTGTGGTTTAGAAAGAATATTGGTGTTAAGGTTTGTGATTCCCGAAGCATGCACATATAGTCTCTTGTTATGCTATGAAGTTGGAGCATGATTTATTATTGAGTGTCTTCCTTATGAGTGGTAGCCAGGGACGAGCGATGGTCTTTTCCTACCAATCTATCCCTCTAGGGGCAAGCATAGTAATACTTTGCTTCAAGGGCTAATAAACTTTCAAAATAAGTATGTGAGTTCTTTATGACTAATGTGAGTCCATGGATTATACACGCTCTTACCTTTCCGAAATTTGCTAGTCTCTTCGGTACCGTGCATTGCCCTTTCTCACCTCGAGAGTTGGTGCAAACTTCGCTGGTGCATCCAAACCCCATGATATGATACGCTCTATCACACATAAGCTTCCTTATATCTTCCTCAAAACAGCCACCATACCTACCGATCATGGCGTTTCCATAGCCATTCCGAGATATATTGCCATGCAACTTCCACCATTCCATTATTAGGACATACACCTTTATTGTCATATTGCTTTGCATGATCATATAGCTGACATAGTATTTATGGCTCAGCCACCGTTCATCATCATCATACATGTTACACTAGCATCATTGCACATCCTGGTATACTACCAGGGGCATTCATGTAGAGTCACATGTTTCAGTTTTATCGATTTGTAATATCGAGTTGTAAGTAAATAAGAGTGTGATGATCATCATTATTAGAGCATTTTCCTAGTGAGGAAAGGATGATGGAGACTATGATTCCCCCACAAGTTGGGATAAGTAACCTGACAAAACAAGAGAAGAGGCCAAAAAGAGCCCAACAAAAAAGGGCAGGAAAAAGAGAGAAGGGACAATGTTACTATCCTTTTCCACACTTGTGCTTTAGACTAGCACCATGTTTTTCATATAGAGAGTCTCCTATGTTGTCACTTTCATATACTAGTGGGAATTTTTTATTATAGAACTTGGCTTGTATATTCTGATGATGGGCTTCCTCAAATGCCTGAGGTCTTCATGAGCAAGCAAGTTAGATGCACACCCACTTAGTTTCAGTTTGAGCTTTCATACACTTATAGATCTTAGTGCATCCGTTGCATGGCAATCCCTACTCCTCGCATTGACATCAATTGATAGGTATCTCCATAGCCCGTTGATTAGCCGCGTCGATGTGAGACTATCTTCCTCTTTTTGACTTCCCCTTATTGATCTCTATCACCGCATTCTACTCCAGCCATAGTGCTATATCCATGGCTCACGCTCATGTATTGCGTGGGGGTTGAAAAAGCTGAAGCGCATTAAAAAGTATGAACCAATTGCTCGGCTTGTCATCGGGGTTGTACGTGATTAATATTTTGTAATAGGAATATGGAGCATGACAAGATTATATGATTTTGTAGGGATATCGTTCTTTAGCATTTTTAGTTTGAAAGGCATGATTGTTTGTTGGTATGCCTGAGTATGGATGTCTTTATGTCAAATTACACACTATTGCTTTGAATCATTTGTATCCTAAATATTCATACCATAAAAGAGATTACATGATCAACATGTTAGGTAGCATTCCACATCAAAAATTCTGTTTTTATCATTTTCCTACTCGAGGACGAGCAGGAATTAAGCCTGGGGATGCTTGATACGTCTCCAACGTATCTATAATTTTTGATTGTTCCATGCTATTATGGTAACAATCTTGGATGTTTTATATACAATTATATGCTATTTTATATCATTTTTGGGGACTAACATATTAAACTAGTGCCCAACGCCAGTTGTTGTTTTCTCCTTGTTTTCGGATTTTCAGAAAATCAATATCAAACGAAGTCCAAACGGAGAAAAATCTTTGGATTAATTTTTTCTGGACCAGAAGAGCCACGAGGGAGCGACAAGCTCGTAGGGCGCACCCCCTGAGCTTGTGGGCCCCTCGTGGCACCTCTTGACCTAATTCCACCTCTATAAATTTACAAATATTCCCAATATACCAGAGAGCCACCCGAAACACTTTTCCCACCGCCGCAAGCTTTTGTTCTTCCACGATTCCGTCTAGAGGCCTTTTTCGGTACTCTGCTAGAGGGGGAATCGATCATGGAGGGCTTCTACATCATCCTTGCTGCCTTCCGATGTCGCCTAAGTAGTTTAGCATAGACCTAAGGGTCCATAGCTAGTTGCTAGGTGGCTTCTGCTCTCTCTTTGATCTTCAATACAATGTTCTCCTCGATGTTCTTAGAGTTCTATCCGATGCAATCTTCTTTTGCGTTGTGTTTGTTAGGATCCGATGAATTGTGGATTTATGATCCGAATATTTATGAGAAGTAATGGAGTTCTTTTTTAACTTTATTATGCATGATTGTTATAGCTTTGTAGTTCTTTCCTATCTATCCATTTGGCTTTGCCAACTAGATTGATTTATCTTTAGTGGGAGAGGTGATTTTCTGATGGGTTTAATCTTGCAGTGCTCTACCAAGTGACAGAAAGGGACAAGACATGTATTTGTATTGTTTATATTAAGGGTAAAACGATGGGTTTATTCATATTAGTTGAGTTTACTTTGTCTACGTCATGTCATCTTGCTTAAGGCGTTACTTTGTTTTTATTAACTTAATACCCTAGATGCATGCTGGATAGCGGTCGATGGGTG
This sequence comes from Thinopyrum elongatum, assembly GCA_011799875.1. Lineage (NCBI taxonomy): Eukaryota > Viridiplantae > Streptophyta > Magnoliopsida > Poales > Poaceae > Thinopyrum > Thinopyrum elongatum. Next base: position 279,086,921 of record CM022303.1, read on the forward strand.
GAGTAATAGTAGTAGATGGAGGCAGGAGTCGGTCTACATGTCTCGGACATGATGCCTATATACATGATTTTTGCCTTGAATATCGTCATAACTATGCACTTTTCTATCAATTGCCCAATAGTAATTTGTTCACCCATCATATGCTATGTGATCGAGAGAGAAGCCTCTAGTGAAAACTATGCCCCCCCCGGTATACTTTTATCATATACAAAAGATCAAAATATCCTTGCTGCAATTTTATTTCTTTTATTTTGTTTTGCAATTTATCTATCTACCACTACGAGATTTAACCCTTGCAAGTAATGAGTTCAAGGGGATTGACAACCCACTTGCCCGCGTTGGTTGCAAGTATTTGCTTTTGTATGTGCAGGTGCTGTTCATGAGGCTTTGCGTGATTCTCCTACTGGCTTGATACCTTGGTTCTCACTGAGGGAAATACTTATCTCTATTGTGCTGCATCTCCTCTCGTCTTCGGGGAAAATCGCAATGCAACTCACAAGTAGCAACCCTTAGGTATAGCTTCCTCCGTCCTTGCTCCACTGCCCATCTTCCCAAGTTGCTGCATGTGGATTTTCTCTACCAAAAACGTAGGATTTTTCATGTAGAGAAGGTCGACATGGATCTTCCCTACATGTGTAAAGTTCTTTGCCTAAAATGTAGCTCGACCGGCGTACTTTCCATGTTGCAACCTCGTCCTCAAACCGTTTTAGATAAACCACTGTGCTACTATCTTTCCATTAGGACAAGGAATATGCTTCTTCTTTATCGGCGTATGTGCCATCAATTGTTATTGGACAGTAATTGTTTCCTTTCTACCTCTTTTTACAAACAGGGCTATCCATTTCACCTCGTTGCTATTGCGACCTTTTGGTGAACTGCACAAATCACTTTCTTCTTAAGAGTGTCTTATGCAGTTCTACTAAAGTGTCACACGGGCAACGTTTCCACATTTCAGTGGGATTGCGCAAAGGGAGATTAGTTTTGTTATCCCTCTTATCCAACTCCGAGCCTAATCTTCTCCAACAAGTAGTTAGTCTTAAGGGAGATTGCAAAGGTGATCGGCTTCTATTTGTGTGTGTATGTTTCATCAACTAGTGCCACTATTATTGTAATCACACTTATTTAATATCTTTGCAAACAGGGATGATCAGCTCGATTTTAGTGGAACTACACAAAATGACTGGATTGTCATGTCCTCCACACACCTGTTTCTTGGCTACAGAGCTGTGTGAAACTAGCTACCAACCAATGAACTCCGTGGCCAGGAAATGGAACCATGCATATGGACAACATCGATCAATTTCATATTTTTCTTTATTTGTACACCTTCTCACAACTTTATCTTGAGTTGTGATGTAAATATTGGCGCTGATCTGCGAATCATTGAGATGCATTAGCATCCATGTTAGTTTCATTTGTATTTGATGGAATGTTGTAAAGAGACAACCTTGGAGGCAAGAGGACACATGAAACCAAAGTTGAAACATTTTTTTGTGGGAACCAAAGTTGAAACCTTCATAGCATTACAATACAATTTCACTATGCTATAAAATTATGTGTACATATAAACAAATCCTGAAATTTTGATAGCAATCCCAGAAACCATTCAACTTCGTTTCGCCGACATGTGGGACATGCAGCATCTGGCTCCACCTGCCATGCACCAATATTGAGTGCACAACCACAGGGGAGATTCACCCCAGTCGTTGCACCACAGTAATAATGACTAATGAGGAATCAAATCACATAGACCCACCTTTGCCACCATAAGTTGCTTGGACGAAGCAACCATCATTTCACTCTTCGTTGAATCCGCTCGTACTCCAGTATTCCCATAGTAAGTTGCTCGGACAAAGCAACCATCACTTCACCTTTCCCATAGTAAGTACAATACCTCCTTTTTATTCTAGAAACCACCACACATGAATATTGGATGGTAGCAGCACATCATCAAGTGTATGTGTTTATGGGACTCAATTCAAAAATCAAAACCAACCAATGAACTACTAGATGGTGAGCGCTTACTAGTATCATGTTGTATTAATTGCAACACATGCATGCGTGAGGAGTACAATGACGGAACATTTACATGAATTGGTTAATTTTCTCTTAATCATTGCATGCAAAAATTTAATGCGCTTTGAAATATAAACATGTGAATGTGACCAAAAAAATTGAGACTGACAAAATGGTACTCCAGATGCGAGTGATAGAGTATACTGTAGTAGGATGGTTGATGGGATTAGCAGAAAGCGAAGCGCCTTTTTAGCGGGGATTTGCATTAATCTTTGAAGTTGCAAAACCAGGTGTTACTACTACACCGAACAAGTTCAAAACAAGAAACTGGACCCACTCACGGCATGACACACCTGTCTCGTTTGGTCCGTCGGTCAAAGCGCTTCCTCTTGGCATATCACTAGAGTATTTTTTTTAGAATGCTCTTGGCACATCACTAGCATGTGGGAGTGAGTATGAGTAAACCAGCCCACTGCACTTTGAGGGAGACGAGGAGCAAGAAGTAATACGTGCTGGTGGATTACACTAGAGCTAGGTGTCACACGGAGGCCAAGAAATATGGTGATAGCGTGAGGTGGGCCATGTATGATGTAACTACAATGGTCGGTGGCCACTCCCTCCCTCTCTCACCGCTGGTCACTGATCCGGCCATAACCCATTCGCCGGTGGAAAGGGAGGATGTGCAGCGTTGCTCCATTCGACAGTGTCGAGGCAGGAAACCCACTGCTGGCTCATCCCGATCTGTGGTACCCACCATTCTCTCACCAAGCTCCGACATGGTAGGGCCTTTGCCCTTCGCTCGCTCCACAGTATGGGTAGATCCCGCGCGCCGGCACCCTCCTAGTTACATCTCGACGACCCTTGATACGTCTCCAATGTATCTATAATTTTTGATTGTGCCAAGCTATTATAGTATCAATCTTGGATGTTTTATATGCAATAATATGTTATTTTACATCATTTTTTGGGACTAACCTATTAACCTAGTGCCTAGTGCCATTTGCTGTTTTTTTGCTTGTTTTTGGCTTTTCAAGAAATCAATATCAAACGTAGTCCAAATGGAGAAAAATCTTTGGATTAATTTTTTCTGGACCAGAAGGGACTCACGAAGGATCGGGAGAAGACTAGAAGAGCCACGAGGCAGCGACAAGCTCATAGGGCGCGCCCCAGGGGGGAGGGCGCGCCCCCTGAGCTTGTGGGCCCCTCGTGGCACCTCTTGAGCTAATTCCGCCTCTATAAATTCTCAAATATTCCTAATATACAGAAGAGCCACCCGAAACTCTTTCCACCACCGCAAGCTTCTGTTCTTCCACGATCCCAACTGGAGGCCTTTTTTGGTACTCTGCCAGAGGGGGAATCGATCACGAAGGGCTTTTACATCATCCTTGCTGCCTTTCGATGATGCGTGAGTAGTTTACCACAGACCTACGGGTCCATAGCTAGTAGCTAGATGGTATCTTCTCTCTCTTTGATCTTCAATACAATGTTCTCCTTGATGTTCTTGGAGTTCTATCCGGTGTAATCTCCTTTCGCGATGTGTTTGTTGGGATCCGATGAATTGTGGGTTTATGATCTGAATATTTATGAGAAGTAATGGAGTCTTTTATGAACTTTATTATGCATGATTGTTATAGCTTTGTATTTCTCTTTGATCTATCCGTTTGGTTTGGCCCACTAGATTGATTTATCTTCAGTGGGAGAGGTGCTTCATGATGGGTTCAATCTTGCGGTGTTTTATCCCAATGACAGAAAGGGCAAGAAACGTATTTGTATTGTTGCCATTAAGGGTAAAATGATGGGGTTTATTCATATTAGTTTAGTTTACTTTGTCTACATCATGCCATCTTGCTTAAGGCGTTACTCTATTTTTATTAACTTAATACCCTAGATGCATGCTGGATGGCGGTCGATGGGTGGAATAATAGTAGTAGATGCAGGCAGGAGTCGGTCTACTTGTCTTGAACATGATGCCTATATACATGATCATTGCCTTGAATATCTTCATAACTATGCTCTTTTTTTATCAATTCCCAACAGTAATTTGTTCACCCACCGTATGCTATGTGTTTGAGAGAGAAGCCTCTAGTGAAAACTATGGCCCCCGGGTCTACTTTTATCATATACAAAAACCAAAATATCCTTGCTACAATTTTTTTCTTTTGTTTTGCAATTTATCTATCTACCACTACGAGATTTAATCCTTGCAAGTAACGAGTTCAAGAGGATTGACAACCCTCTTGCCCGCGTTGGTTGCAAGTATTTGCTTTTGTGTGTGCAGGTGTTGTTCACGAGGCTTTGCGTGGTTCTCCTATTGGATTGATACCTTGGTTCTCACTGAACGAAATACTTATCTCTACTATGATTCATCTCCTCTCCTTTTCAGGGAAATCCCAACGTAGCTCACAAGTAGCAGGAAGAATTTCTGGCGCCATTGCCGTTGAGACATCGTCAAAACCTATCAAGTACCTGCGCACAAACTATCATCTACTTGCTCTACCTTTTATTTCCCTTTTTATTTTCCTTTGCCTCTCATTTTCATCTCCCCCACTTCTCATAAAATACAAAAACACGAAAATATTTTTGTTTTCTCGTTTGCTTGCTTTGCCACTATGGCTAGTTCTTCACTAATTGCTTGTACCCCTGAGAATGAAGTGCTTAATTTTAAACAAAGGGGAGGAGAAAGTTTAAAAGATGCTTGGCATAGGATTTGTGATGCTCAAAATAGATCAACTCGTAAGCAATCCACTACCATTCTTCTTTGCAATTTTTATGTGGGTGTTACTACTTGGTATAGATTTGTTCTTGACACTATTATCGGAGGGAATTTTTTGAGTAGTCACCCTATGGATGCTTTCAATGTTATGGGAAATTTAGTAGGATCACCACCTATTACTATTAGTGAAACAACATTGACTTTGGAACATGTTATGCAAAGATTGAAAGCTATTGAAAATAAAATGCCTACCATAGGACATATTGAAATCTACATAAAATGATTCATAATCAAGTAACTCAATTTGAATTAAAGATAAGAACTACATTGAAGATGCTAAAAGAGAAGGAACCAATAATTAGTGAGAGAATAGAACAAAGTCCTAGAATTGATAGGTTGGAAGAAGTTATTAATGATTTGGGTTCCGATTTTTATTCCATTAAAACTATTGAGAGAACTCCTCCTAATAAGAATCCTAAGTTTATGTATGTTCCTAAGAATAGAGATGCCGCACCTAGTAATGGAGAAGATCTTAAAATGATTAGTGTGCACCCCAACTTCATTTATTTGATAAAGGAACCCATTATTGAAAACAAATTTCTCAACTTTGTCCCTAGGAGTGTGATTATTTAAAATATATATGATAAACCTCCTAGGAAGCATGGATGTGTAATTGAGGAGTTGGATCTGAAGGATGACAATATTTGAAACAATGCATTATGCCTAGCTAGGGGCGTAAAACAATAATGCTTGTTGGGAGGCAACCCAATAGTTATCTTTTATTTCACTTTTTCTTTTCTATTTTTGAGTGTTCACACAATTATGATACTGTTATGATTGTGTTTTTATGTTTTAATTAGTGTTTGTGCCAAGTAAAGCCTTTGGGATGATTTGGTTGATAGTTGACCTGATTCTGTGAAGAAATAGAAACTTTTGCGCCTAGTACAATAATATTTATGAGTTACTAGAACATGACAAAATCCTGATTTTTTTACACATTATTGATATACAAATTTCCCATGTTGTCCTAATGTTTCAGATTTTTGGGAGTTACAAAAGTATGGCGTTTGTTCAGATCATTACAGACTGTTTTGTTTTAGACAGACTCTGTTTTCGTTGCATAGTTTGCTTGTTTTAATGATGCTATGGATTATATTGGAGGGTATAAGTCAAGGAGAAGTTGCAGTTGCCGAGGCATCATGGGGAAGTGGGGGCGTCCCATGCCCCGTCGCGCGCCATGCGTCACGCCTGGCCCGCAGGCGGTTAGGGCCCGCGTCGTTCTGCCCCTTCCTCAACGGGCGGAGTCGCGCACGCCGCAGGCCCGGGTGCTACTCTCGGGCCCGTGGGACTGGGGTACCCAGCCCCGTCTGCCTGCAGCCCAAGGCACAGTGTGGTGTGGGCCCGTCCGGCCCATCTTCAAGGCTTCAGAGAGCAAGACCCTCACGAGGGCCCCCGCCTCGCGAGGCGCCCAACGACGGGCAACCGCTGGAGCTCTCGAGGCCTCTTGCGGGGCGGCATACCCAAGCTGCCTCCCGAGGCCCTCTCACGGGCGGATACTCCGAGGTCGCTAGGCCCAGCCTCATGCTACACGTGGGTGACGCGAGCCACGATGAGCGGTGCCAGAAACCACACCAGCGGGCGCGGATTATGAAGCTTTCCTCTTCTGTGCTAAGGGAGCAGGACGGCTCACTAGTTCCCAAAGCAATCCCCAAAGGTTGTCTCTGGTGCTAGAAGACCAGGACAGCAGGGTCGGCAAGACGGAGGTCATCGCCGAGGCCACAGACGCGTCATGGCAGGAAGCTTTAGCAGGCGGAGACCATCTTTTGGTAGGATAGGTTGTACTGCCGTCCCCCTTCGAATTTGGCCATTGTGGCAACCCTTCCCGCCTAGAGTTTCGGGGGAAGAGGACCAAGTCTAGTATAAGTATAGCTAGGCCACCACCTTAGAGAGGGATCCGAACCAGATAGAGTTCATCCACCCCTCAAGCCTGGAGCCGCTCCCGAAGCTTCCCGAGGCCACTTGTACTCACATATTCATCCTCCCTCGCGAGGCAATCCACACAAAGCAGGAGTAGGGTCTTACACCGCAAGGTGGCCCGAACCTGGGTAAGCTGTTGTGTTCTTGCCCTTCTTCCCTCACGCTCGATCACGTCGAAGCTTGGCCGCGAGGTAGTGAGCAGCATGGACAAGCATAGCGAAGTTCTGTGAGCACACCCTAGAGTTTGAACCTTCCTTGGGTCACCGGAGCCCCTGTTGCGACAGGGGTGTCCACCATGTAAACATCGTAGGTGGAGGTGGTCGTCCATCGGCCGGTGACGGAAGGGGTAGTGTCAGCATGGGCCATGGCTTTGCTGTCTTCGTCCATGTCGTCGGCCTCTTCAGAGGCGTAGTCCAGCATGTCGGTTAAGTCCTCGACAATATCTACTAAGTGGGTGGTGGGTGGGACGTAAAATTCCCTATGGCCCGCCTCAAGGCTCCGCCGATCATAAGCCGAGGATGGACCATCCGTGATAGTAATCATGTGGATCCGATCTAGCGCCTCGTTTAATAGGGCAAGACTAGCCGGATTAGCATATGAGATTTCTTCGAGTCGACCTCCGGTGTGATGGTAAGGCGAGGGGTGAGTCCGGCCAGGGCTGACTCCCAGTCTTCGGATGCCGAACTTGCATCAAGGCTCGAAGCCAGATCTGCGGTAAGGAGGGTTAGTCTGGCCGGGGTTGATTCATGGTCTTCGGACACGGTGGTTGCGTCTAGGCTTGAAACTGGTTGCGAGGTAAGAGCCGATCCAGAGATTGGATCGGGAGGAGGTCCTAGAGTCGACGCTTCAGAGTCTGTGGGCATCTCAGATAAGGTTGAGAAGCCAGTGAAGATCATATCGCCCCGAGTGTCAGTGATGTACTCTAGGTTGCCGAACCTGATCTGGTGCTCAGGGGCGAAACTTTCGACTTGGTCGAGGTGACCGGCCGAGTCGGCGTGCAGAACGATACTGCCAAACACAAAAAGCTGGCCGGGGATGAAGACGTCCCCGGTTTTGATGCCATCTCCGATGATCAGGCGAGCCATCGATCCTTGGGCGATCCAACAACGGAACTCTCAATGAAAGCACCAATGTCGGTGTCAAAACTGGCGGATCTCGAGTAGGGGGTCCCGAGCTGTGGACCTTGGATCAATGGGGAACAAGGGACCTCTCTAAGAGGTAAAACCCTACGTCCTGCTTGATTATATTGAAGTGTATAGGATGATTAGAGAGTCGGTCTACCACGAGATCAGATGAACTAAACCCTAGTCAAGTAGGATGATGGTTGTTGTTCTAGCTTCTACGAACTAAACCCTCCGGTTTATATAGACACCAGGGGTACTAGGCCTAGTTACACATGGTCAGTTACAAGGAAGGAACAAACATGCCGAATCTGCTATCTTGACTTGGAGGGCACATCAAGGCTCCGAGGGTTTCCTGTCCGGACACGGAGTCGCCTTATAGCTCAGCCTTGAGATAATCATACAGCGGCCCACCTATCCGGCCCATAAGAAGCAGGCCGGTAGCCCGAGGAACCCTTAGTCCAGGACTCCCTCAATCATCGCAAACAGTTCATCCGATTGAACTGTATGCTGCCTATCGCACACACCTTAATATGGCTGACCGTTTCTGTTGTTCTGGCTCACCGCAAACAGTTTGTATGGATCAACTATATGCCATGCATCGCACACGCACCTATAATCTGAATCGTGTTTGATGTCTCCACCCTCACAAATGGTTCGTATTATTTGTGATGGTTTAACTACAACACCGTTTGCTATTTATGCATCGCACATAGTTTCGTCAAAGGGTCTCTGATTGTAGTGTCGCGTTAGCAGCATCCCACGGTAATGATTGCCAGTAGCCTCCAGGCTGCCAATTCATGTCTAGGGTGTGTATTGAAGGTCAAATAGTGTGTGTATGTGGCTGCATGTAACCTAGGATGGAGCACTGGTGTGATTCATCCATTTTTCCATTCTGACAGTTGAAAGAGCATGGTGCCTCCATGTTTGATTTTGGTAATTGATGACAATCCCTATGGACTAGTGGTTGCCTTGAGTTACATTTGAAGGGTTTGTCCATAGGACTAGCTTGAAGATCATTTGTTGGTTTCAAGGCTATAAGTAGAAGATTATGTGTTGACCAAGGTGGTATTCAAGGTTTTATTCAAAGATTGGTCATGTGAGAGTTGAGCTTATTGCAAGCATGAAGAAGAAGATTGTGGGAACATTAAAGTTTACCTTCAAGACATCATCTTTATGAAGAGAGAAGATATCACACAAAGCGTAGAAGATGTATCGAGTGCGATCAAGTGATCCCATGGTATGGTAATTAAGCATTGTCCATTACGCTTTGCGTACTAACCCATGATCCATGTGTGTTTTCCTTGTGGGGTTAGGTATGTTTCCATGGTCGTGCATCAAAAGGAAGATATCATATAACCCATGGACGATGACATCAAGTGGTGATCATCATCAAGTTGCAGTGTGCAAGTTCAAGTGGAGCATCACGAAGAGATCATGCTTGAAGCTTGCCGTCAATTGTGGTGACAATGGACTTGTGAAGATGTGCCAAAGAGTGGCTCACCCATAGTGGAGTATGGGGACCAATCTACTTGCCTTCATCAAGCGTGCACAATCAAGAAAGGTCACTGGTGCAGCGACCTGCTATACAAATGGTTTTTACCCCCTTTCAGCGATAGAGTTTTAAACCGTCACCTTGCCTATGTATGCAATAGGGGAGTCCTTCCCACACGACCCAGAAACCATCGGGGATAGGGAGTAGGAATGCATACATTTTGCAGAACTAAAGCGTATGCGATTCCCGAATCTATCCCAAACGTGATTTGTCACACAACTGTTTGTGATATATCGAATATCCCAAATGCTCCATCCTTGCTACTCGGTGTGCTGGCATTACCATCGCACACTCTATTCTGTGGTGCAACATTTATGATGCGCGCCCCATCACAAAAAAGTTCATGATTGTAAAGCGTGTATGATAAGGAGACTATCACACACATTCACTTCTCCTGAACCGTATGTGATATATAATTAAGAAGATAAGTTAACCATCGTTCGAGTGTTGGATAGGTTTACAAAATTTTGGAATGTCGTACCAGTGTCGTACAGGAAAACTATCACACACGCTATTCTGTGGTGCAACGTTTATGATGCGTACGACATCAGATACAGTTCATGATTGTAAAGCATGTACGATAAGGTGACTATCACAAATATTTAGTTTGGTCGCACCGTTTGTGATATTGTTTGGCATCACACACGCTTTGCAAACGGCAACTGTGTGCATGGTCACATACATTTTCTCTCTATGAACCGTCTCGGATTATGATGTATATCACACACGTTGTGCTTTACAGACCGTGTGCACCGTAATGACCTACAGAGCATAATTTCTCCCTAATTTAATCGCTGCAGTTTAAAATTGTATATATTTTGAATTTGAAAGTAGGCAATAACTTTATTCATATCCATCAGGTTCAACAACCAATGCACTATTCGATTGACAGGTACATATGTTCAAGAATTACATAGATTTTTTTTACATATGCACCAAATAAAGAATGGTGAACCAGGGTTGTATACTTGTATTAAAGACGATAAAGAAAGAGGCAAAAGACATTCTAGTTGCTGAACAAGGTGAAGCGGAATGCCCATATTGTGCCCTCCTCCATGCCAAATGCACGCACGACTCTAGTCCAACCCCTTGTGATGGCCGACCGCCCATCCTTCACTGTCTTCATGAAGACTTCTATATAGTCATTGTAGTCTGGTAGAAATACTTTAACCTTTGCATGTCCACCAATCATGTAGTTTGAGAGGTAATCTTGAGTAAATTGCTTTGGGAACCACTGCAAAAGGAAGAATATTCAGACATTGTCATCTAACACTCATTATGGGCAGTAAAAAGAAGGCTACAGAGTTCTTACTTACCATCCTGCAGTTCACTGTTGTCTTGGATAAAGTGTAAACAAATAGTTTATTTGCCATCTTTTAACCCATTTTACTAACAATCTTTATCAGTTTCCTCACTTGATGTTGGTTCATGAATATCTCATTGCCCCATACCCAAAAAGGGTCGAAGCGCGGATCTTTACCAATGACATATGTACCTACAAGCACCAGGTTAATATTAGAAGCTAAACTGCAATTGCACAATGATGTAGTACAACACTCCCTCCGTCCCATTATATAAGATCTTATTACATCCAATATACTCACATATTGGAATGAATTAACATCTTATATTATGGGGCGGAGGGAGTATGTATAAGCCATGGGATGAACTAACCTTGATGGAAAACAACAGTCGTTCCCAATATTGTCATGTGTAAGTACATCGAACAGCGTTTTAAGCACAACAGGCTAAACATCAACTAAATATATCCATGGTAGACAACATAATCTCCAAATGATAGCTTCAATGTGCAGGTTTAAGCATGCTAGTTAAGCAAAACAAGAAGTGGAAAGATGTGTTAACTGCAATAGGCCTAACATTTAACAAGAACCAAATATAGTCATTCAAACTGGTATTGTGCAGGTCTAAGTACACTAGTTATTGTTAAATAAAAATGGAAAGGCGTGTTAACTAGAACATGCTTAACAACAACCAAATAAAGTCATTCATAGTGGTATTGTTGAAACTGGTATTGATGAAATTGAACTGCAGAGTTCATACTTGCACATATAGAACATCACATTGTGAATAACTGAAATAAACAAGGCATACGACGAACAACCACAGATAGCAATTAAAACTAGACATATGCTAACTACAAACAACCGAACAACCAAAAACTGTTAAAAGAGGCATATGCTCGTAACAACATGCTTAACAGCAACCAAATATAGTCATTCATAATGGTATTGTTGAAACTGGTATTGATGAAATTAAACTGTATAGCTCATGCTTGGACATATAGAACATCATGTTCTGAATAACTAAAATAAACAAGGCATACTACGAACAACCAAAGATAGCAATTCAAACTGGACATATGCTAACTACAAAGAACCAAACAACCAAAAACAGTTAAAAGAGGCACATGCTCAATATAACAGGCTTAACAGCAACCAAATATAGTCATTGATAGTGGTATTGTTGATACTGGTATTGTTGAAATTGAACTGCACAGTTCATACTTGCACATATAGAACATCACATTGTGAATAACTGAAATAAAAAAGGCATACTATGAACAATCAAAGATAGCAATTGAAACTCGACATATGCTACCTACAAACAACCGAACAACCAAAAATCGTTAAAAGAGGCACATGCTCGCTACAACATGCTTAACAACAACTAAATATAGTCATTCATAGTGGTATTCTTGAAACTAGTATTGATGAAATTGAACTACACAGTTCATATTTACACATATAGAACATCATGTTGTGAATAACTGAAATAAACAAGGCATACTACGAACAACCAAAGATAGCAATTGAAATTGGACATATGCTAACTACAAACAACGGAATAACCAAAAACCATTAAAAGAGGCATATGCTCACTACAACAGGCTTAACAACAACCAAATATAGTCATTCATAGTGGTATTATTGAAACTGGTATTGATGAAATTGAACCACACAGATCATACTTTCACATATAGAGCATCACATTGTGAATAACTGAAATAAACAAGGCATACTACAAACAACCAAAAAACTGGACATATTCTCACTACAAAACGGGCTCGGCAAAACAAATCATGGGTTTCCCCCTGTGAAGAGGCATGGCAAAACAAATCATGGGTTTCCTCACTTGTCACAGATGGGCTCCTTCCCATTGGAAGAGCACGGACTCTGGGTGCGCTCCATGTTGTCGCAGATGGGCTCCTTCCCCTTGGAAGAGCACGACTGTAGGGTGCCCTCCCTGATGAGGCAGATGGGCTCTTTCCCCTTGTAAGAGCCAGAGAGGGTGCCCTCCTCGTGGTCGCGATCGATGAGGTCTGACTTGGCAGCTAAACATCACAAGCCAGCTTTACAGAACGTGTCCTTCAGAAATGACAAAAGTGGCTCGATGGCGATTTCTGATGGCAAATTCTTGACAGCAAGCCAGGGGAGATCAGCGGCGGGACCATGAATGAGATCAAGGGTGGTTGAACCCGAGGGGTTGGGGGTGGACAACTTAACCTGTCATATGGCATGCGTCAGGCCGTCGCTGTCGACGACCTCGATGTCGTAGCCGGCATCCACAACATACCAACATACTCTACCCCGCTGATTGAGAGCATGTGGCCAGTCAACATCGTCAGCTTCCTTGGCGGCCTCGGTGGCCACCTCGCTGTCGTCGGGCAAAGAGGCCGCGATAAACCTCTTTTGAGCTATTCGCTCCTCGAGCTCCATGGGAAGCGTAGCCAGGCTTAGGCTACGATGCTCTAGAGTGGGGGAGGGGGATAGGATCTGTGGGAAAGGGGGCGTTTTGCAGGCTCATCTAAGAAACTCAGGGCAGCTAGGGTATGGAGATCGGTGGGTAACCTACATGAGCAGACCGGCAGATGTTGACAATGGATGCGGCGTGGCGGTGGCGACGACCTTGCTAGGATTTCGAGCGAGGGAGGGGTGGTGTGTGTGTGTGGGCGGAGGTTTAGGGGGGGGTGTGTGGAGGGGTGGCCAAGGTGGTGTTTGAGGAAATGTCATGGGGCCCGCGGCTACTAAAGATTTTACTAGGTGGGAATCAAATGCCGGGGCTATTGAAAATTTGGATGAAGGGATTGAAGTGGAGCGGGAGCAATAAACATCGCCCATGGCCCAAACATAATAATCGTGTGCTATCAAATAGAAAAACCCTCCAGGCGGGTAGATATTTTTGAGATTGCGAGGGATGCAGGCGGGAGTAAAATGCCGGGGCTACTAAAAATTTGAATTGAGGGACCGAAGAAGAGCGGGAATAACAAACATCGCACACGGTCCAAAAATAATAATCATGTGCTATCAAATAGAAAAGCCCTCCAGACAGGTAGATATTTTCGAGAGCGGGAGCAACAAACATCGCACACGGTCGAAACATAATAACCATGTGCTATCAAACAGAAAAACCCTCCAGGCGGGTAGATATTTTTGAGATCACGAGGGAAGCCTTTTGGAGCCCAATCTACTGTGCTGATGTGAGTGAAAGGGGCACGGGTGTGGCACACGAGTAGTCTAAGGGAATCGTGTATGTTGCATCTACAATCGTAGAAGGTTGTTGCATCTGACTCGTCTGTTGTTTATAATTTTGGCAAAAAAATGCGGGAAAGGGTCAGAACACGAACACACTTGCATGTGGACCAAATATATGTATGGAAAGGGCGGTTTGATGTTCAAATATCGAATGCACAACTTTGACATGGCACCTGTCTCACAAAGAGCACAGTGGTTCTAGCCCGCCACCCCCCCACTTCATGTCGGCGAGAGGGCAATACTAGCTATGAATGCATGCCCCCAAATAGCTAGGTCTGACATCTCACCCAATCATAACACAAAACCTATAGGAGTCCATCATGGTCAAACCCCCCTTTCGCTTCCTGTCAAAGGTGGACCGTGTGCGGGCCAGATACTTCCATTTTGCATCATGTTTTCCTACTGGTATTTATAATGTCTTTATGCATAATAATACTTTATGGAGTAATTCTAATGCCTTTTCTCTCATAATATGCAAGGTTTACACAAAGAGGGAGAATACCGGCAGCTAGAATTCTGGACCTGAAAAAGCTATGCCAGAGATACCTATTCTGCACATCTCCAAATGAGCTGAAATTTTACAGAGAATTATTTTTGAATATATAATAAATAATGGAGAAAAGAACTACCAGAGGGGGGCTGCCAGGTGCCCACAAGACACCAGCGCGCGCCAGCCCCTCCAAGCCCGCCCTGGTGGGTTGTGGGCAGCTGATACGTCTCCAACGTATCTATAATTTTTGATTGTTCCATGCTGTTATATTATCATTCTTGGATGTTTTACAATCATTTTATAGTCATTTTATATCATTTTTTGGTACTAACCTATTGACATAGTGCCAAGTGCCAGTTGCTATTTTTTTGCATGTTTTTTACATCACAGGAAATCAATACCAAACGGAGTCCAAATGCAGCGAAACTTTTTGTGGATTTTTTTAGACCAGAAGACATCTAGTGGGCCGGAGAAGCGCCTGGGGGGTGCTCCGAGCGGAGCACAACCCACCAGGGCGCGCCTAGAGGCCCAGGCGCGCCCTGGTGGGTTGTGCCCACCTCGGGTGCCCCTCGAACCGCCTCTTTGCTTTATAAATACCCCAATATTCCAGAAACCCTAGGGAGTCGACGAAAATCAATTCCAGCCGCCGCAGAGTCCAAAACCACCAGATCCAATCTAGACACCATCATGGAGGGGTTCACCACTTCCATTGGTGCCTCTCCGATGATGCGTGAGTAGTTCTTTGTAGACCTACGGGTCCGTAGTTAGTAGCTAGATGGCTTTCTCTCTCTCGTTTGATTCTCAATACAATGGTCTCTTGGAGATCCATATGATATAACTCTTTTTGCGGTGTGTTTGTTGGGATCCGATGAACTTTGAGTTTATGACCAGATCTATCTTTTTATCCATGAAAGTTATTTGAGTCTTCTTTGATCTCTTATATGCATGATTGCTTATAGCCTCGTATTTCTTCTCCGATATTTGTGTTTTGTTTGGCCAACTTGATCTATTTATCTTGCAATGGGAAGAGGTGCTTTGTAGTGGGTTCGATCTTACGGTGCTTGATCCCAGTGACAGAATGGGAACCGACACGTATGTATCGTTGCTACTAAGGATAAAACGATGGGGTCTATTTCTACATAAATAGATCTTGTCTACATCATGTCATCGTTCTTATTGCATTACTCCGTTTCTCCATGAACTTAATACACTAGATGCATGCTGGATAGTGGTCGATGTGTGGAGTAATAGTAGTAGATGCAGGCAGGAGTCGGTCTACTAATCTTGGATGTGATGCCTATATAATGATCATTGCCTGGATATCGTCATGATTATTTGAAGTTTTATCAATTGCCCAACAGTAATTTGTTCACCCACCGTTTGCTATTTTTCTCGAGAGAAGCCACTAGTGAAACCTACGGCCCCCGGGTCTCTTTTCCAATATATTTGCTTTCAAGATCTGTTTTGCTATTCGCTCTTTTCTTTATTTGCAACTTTTATTTTCAGATCTATTAAACCAAAAATACAAAATACCTTGCTGCACTTTATTTTATTTGGCGTTCGATCTATCAATATTTACTACTCTCTCACGTCCGTTTGCCAATTTTTGGCGCCGTTGCCCGAAAGGGATTGACAACCCCTTTTACCCGTCGGGTTGCGAGTTTTTGTTATTTGTGTGCAGGTGCTGTTTATGTAGTGTTGCTTGGTTCTCCTACTGGTTCGATAACCTTGGTTTCATCACTGAGGGAAATACCTACCGCCGCTGTGCTGCATCATCCCTTCCTCTTTGGGGAAATACTGACGTAGCTTCAAGCCGCATCAAAAGGAATTTCTGGCACAGTTGTCGGGGAGGAACTTCAACATATACCAGGTTCCTAATCATAAATCTTATCTCCTCGCAATTTACATTATTTTCCATTTGCCTCTCGTTTTCCTCTCCCCTACTTCACAAAAATTTGCCGTTTTATTCGCCCTCTTTTTCGTTCGCCGTTTTCTTGCCGGATCTGTTTTTGAGTGCAATCTTGTTGCGTAGTCACAATGATTCAAAAGAACACCAAGTTGTGTGATTTCTCAAATACCAACAACAATGATTTTCTTAGCACTCCGATTGCTCCTCCCGCCACTAGTGTGTAGACTTGTGATATTAATACTGCTTTGCTGAATCTTGTTATGAAAGATCAATTTTCCGGTACTCCTAATGAGGATGTCGCGTCCCATCTTAACACATTCGTGGAATTATGCGATATGCAAAAGAAAAAGATGTGGACAATGATGTTGTGAAGTTGAAATTATTTCCGTTTTCTTTGCGAGATCATGAAAAATTTGGTTTTCTTCTTTGCCTCGTAATAGTATCGATTCTTGGAATAAGTGCAAAGATGCTTTTATCACTAAGTATTTTCCGCGTGCAAAATTTATTTCCCTTAGAACCCAGATCATGAATTTCAAGCAACTTGAACATGAGCATGTTGCACAATCTTGGGAAAGGATGAAAATGATGCTAAGGAATTGCCCAACTCATGGGTTAAATCTTTGGATGATCATACAAAATTTTTATGCGGGCTTGAATTTTGTTTCTCGTAATCTTTTAGATTCCGCCGCGGGTGGTACTTTTATGGAAATTACTTTGGGTGAAGCCACCAAATTGCTTGATAATATCATGGCAAATTATTCACAATGGCATACCGAAAGAGCTCCTACTAGTAAAAAAGTTAATTCGGTTGAGGAAATTTCTTCTTTGAGTGAAAAAGTTGATGCTCTTATGAAATTGGTTGCTAGTAAAAGTGCTCCTATTGATTTTAATGATGTGCCTTTGTCTACTTTGATTGAGCAAAATAGTGATGCCGTAGATGTGAATTTTATCTCGCGAAACAATTTCAATAACAATGCTTATAGAGGTAATTTTAATCCTAGGCCTTTTCCTAGTAATTCCTCTAATAATTATGGTAATTCCTATGGTAATCCTTCTTATAATAATAATAGGAACACCTCTGATTTTGAGAATAATATTAAAGAATTTATCAATGCTCAAAAGAATTTTAACACTATGATGGAAGAAAAATTGAGTAAGATTGATGATTTGTCTATAAGCGTTCATAAAATTTCTCATGATGTAGAAAATCTCAAGATGAAAATTTTTGTGCCTAAAGTTGAGGAATCAATTAAAGCTCTTTATGTTTCTATGGATGAAAGTAAGAAAAGAACCACTATGCTTAGGGCTAGAAGAGAATTTTTAGAAAAGGCATTTTCTAGTGATTGCTTTCATAAAAGTGATGAAGATCTTAGAATGATTGGTGTTCCTTCTATTGATTCCTTGTTTAGTAAAATTAAGATTGATGAAAAAGAGACTGGAGAAGAGTCAACTTTAGTTAGAAGGCATCCCGATAATTTGGAGGGTGAAAATCTTGTTGAAAATTTTGATAAAAGTGGGTTTGAAGAGGTCAAGACTTTAACTAGTGATGTGCCCACTATTTTGGATTACAAAGACTTTAATTATGATAGCTGCTCTTTTATTGATTGTATTTCTTTGTTGCAATCCATGATAAATTCACCCCATGCTTATGAACAAAATAAAGCCTTTACTAAACATATTGTTGATGCTATGATGAAAGCTTTGGAAGAAAAGTTGGAATTAGAAGTTTCAATTCCTAGAAAATTACATGATGAGTGGGAACCTACTATCAAAGTCAATATTAAAAATTATGAGTGTTTTGCTTTATGTGACTTGGGTGCTAGTGTTTCTACAATTCCGAAATCTTTATGTGATGTGCTTGGTTTTACCGATTTTGAAGAATGCTCTTTAAGTTTGCACTTGGCGGATTCTACTATTAAAAAGCCTATGGTAAGGATTAATGATGTTCTTATTCTTACAAATAGGAATTATGTGCCCATAGATTTTATTGTTCTTGATATTGATTGTAATTCGTCTTGTCCAATTATTCTTGGTAGACCGTTTTTACGCACTATTGGTGCCGTGATTGATATGAAAGAAGGCAATATTAAATTTCAATTTCCACTAAGGAAGGGTATGGAACACTTCCCTAGAACAATAATTAGGCCTCCATATGAATCAATCATGAGGGCATCTTATGGATCTCAAAACAAAGATGACAAAACTTAGATCCTTGCATTATGCCTAGCTAGGGGCGTGAAACATTAGCGCTTGTTGGGAGGCAACCCAATGAATAAAATTTATTTTTGGTTTTTGCTTTCTGTTCTTGAGTGTTTGCACAATTATGCTACTGTTATAATTGTGTTTTTTGTGTTTTAATTAATTTTTGTGCCAAGTAAATCCTTTAGGATTATGTTGGGTGATAGTTGATTTGATCTTGATGGAAAACAGAAAATTTTGCGCCCAGTAAAACAATTTTGAAAATTCCCAAAGAGACGAAAAATTCTAATTTTTTTTACACAAGATTGATATATAAATTGTATCTGTTTTCCTAATTTTTAGGAATTTTTGGAGTTTCATAAGTATTCGAAATATTCATATTGCTACAGACTGTTTTGTTTTTGACAGATTCTGTTTTCTTTGCGTTGTGTGCTTGTTTTGATGATTCTATGGTTTTCTTTGATGAGTTTTTGCCATAGAAAAGTTGGAATACAGTAGATATAATGCAAGAATAAAATATGAATTGGTTTTCTACAGTACTTATTGTAGTTATTTGCTTTCTTATACTAACGGATCTCACGAAGGTTTTGTTGAGTTTTGTGTGATTGAAGTTTTCAAGTTTTGGGTTATCTTACGATGGATGAAGGAATAAGGAGTAAGAAGAGCCTAAGCTTGGGGATGCCCATGGCATCCCAAGCTATTATCCAAAAATAAGCAAGCAACTAAGCTTGGGGATGCCCCGAGTGGCATCCCCTCTTTCTTCTAACGACCATCGGTATTTTACTCGAAGCTATATTTTTATTCGTCACATACTATGAGTTTTGCTTGGAGAGTCTTGTGTGATATGAGTCTTTGCTTGTTTTGCTTTGTGTTCTAAGTTATGAATCCTTGCTGGACACACCTATTTGAGAGAGCCAAAATTATGCCATGACTTGTTAGAATTGCTCTCTATGCTTCACTTAAATTTTTTATGAGCTATGGATTTGCTCTAGTGCTTCACTTATATCCTTTTGAGCACGGCATGCTTTAGTATTTTTTAAGAAATGCTCTCATGCTTCACTTAGATTTATTTGGGAGTTAGTAATTTTTTTAAGAAATTCTCTCTTGCTTCACTTAAATTAATTTGAGAGAAAGAAGTATTATGCTCATGATCTTCACTTATATTTGTTTGAGCTTATCAAAAGCAACACATGAAAATTAGTTCCAAAGTGATAGATATCCAAGAAGGATATAATAAAAAAATTCATGAAGATCATTGGACAAAATAAACTTGATTCCTTGTAATAGTTTTGAGATATGATGATGTGATATGTGAGTTATGTTGATGAGTAATTGTGCTTTAGTAAGAATATTGGTGTTAAGGTTTGTGATTCCCTATGCAAGCATGAAAGTCAATAGTCATGCAATGAAATTATATCCTACTTGTGGTGCATTATTTGGTGTTAATTATGCTTAATGCTCGCTTATGAGATTATTCGTTTTTTGGTTGGTCGCTTTTCAATCTTTTGCTAGCCTTCATTTTGCACTAAGTATGATCACTACTTGTGCATCCAAAACCCTTTAAACCAGTTTTGCCACATGAATCCACTATATCTACCTATGTGCGGTATTCTTTTGCCGTTCTAAGCAAATTTGTATGTGCCATCTCTAATTTCAAAATAAACTTCTCGTTTGTATGTTCGTACCTCTCGCGAGACGGTGAGGGGTGGCTAATATTTTCCATCTAAGATGTGTTATTCTCACGATGAGTGTTTATTCACTTGTCATTGCACGAGAGTAAGGAGAGGTATTAGGGATGCCCAGTCCCGAAATGAAAAAATGAATTTACTTTATGTTGTCAAATAATAAATTCCTTGGAAAGTGTTGGTATGGAGGGCACCCGTGGATACGGCTAGCCATGGAAAGTGAAAGAAATGGTGGAAAAAGGAATAAACTTTATTTTCTGTTTGGGAACCACCTATGATATATCTAGCATGGAAAGTGTTGAGAACTCTAAGTCGTTTTTGTTGGTGGGAAAAGCACACCTCCCAAAATGTTTTTATCTCTAAATTTTTCGCTTTGAGGTCTGGCACCACTACAAATCCCTACTTCCCTCTGCGAAGGGCCTTTCTTTACTTTATGCAATTTTTATTTTTAATTTGAGTCTCCATCTTCTCTTATAAAGCACCAACTAGGAGGCACTATGATCGTACTTGAGCATTGGGTGTAGTTAATATGCGAGTGTGTTTCATGAATGGATCAATGGTTGAGCATGATGGGCTAGGGATAACTTATTTTAGCGTTGATATTTTGAAAGACATAGTTGCTTGTTGATATGCTTGAGTATTTAAGTCATCATGTCAAAACTAGACTATTGCTTTGAACCATATAAAAGTCCAAATGTCCATGCTATAAAAGAAAGAATATGATATGACATGTTAGGCAGCATTCCACATCAAAAATTCTGTTTTTATCATTTACCTACTCGAGGACGAGCAGGAATTAAGCTTGGGGATGCTGATACATCTCCAATGTATCTATAATTTTTGATTGTTCCATGCTGTTATATTATCATTCTTTGATGTTTTACAATCATTTTATAGTCATTTTATATCATTTTTTGGTACTAACCTATTGACATAGTGCCAAGTGCCAGTTGCTGTTTTTTGCATGTTTTTTACATCGCAGGAAATCAATACCAAATGGAGTCCAAACACAGCGAAACTTTTTATGGATTTTTTTTGGACCAGAAGACATCCAGTGGGCCGGAGAAGCGCCTGGGGGTGCTCCGAGGGGAGCACAACCCACCAGGGCGCGCCTGGAGGCCCAGGCGCGCCCTGGTGGGTTGTGCCCACCTCGGGTGCCCCCCGAACCGCCTCTTTGCTCTATAAATACCCCAATATTCCAGAAACCCTAGGGAGTCGACGAAAATCAATTCCAGCCGCCGCAGAGTCCAGAACCACCAGATCCAATCTAGACACCATCATGGAGGGGTTCACCACTTCCACTGGTGCCTCTCCGATGATGCGTGAGTAGTTCTTTGTAGACCTACGGGTCCGTAGTTAGTAGCTAGATGGCTTTCTCTCTCTCGTTTGCTTCGCAATACAATGGTCTCTTGGAGATCCATATGATGTAACTCTTTTTGCGGTGTGTTTGTTGGGATCCGATGAACTTTGAGTTTATGATCAGATCTATCTTTTTATCCATGAAAGTTATTTGAGTCTTCTTTGATCTCTTATATGCATGATTGCTTATAGCCTCATATTTCTCCTCCGATATTTGGGTTTTGTTTGGCCAACTTGATCTATTTATCTTGCAATGGGAAGAGGTGCTTTGTAGTGGGTTCGATCTTACGGTGCTTGATCCCAGTGACAGAAGGGGAACCGACACGTATGTATCGTTGCTACTAAGGATAAAACGATGGGGTCTATTTCTACATAAATAGATCTTGTCTACATCATGTCATCGTTCTTATTGCATTACTCCGTTTCTCCATGAACTTAATACAGTAGATGCATGCTGGATAGTGGTCGATGTGTGGAGTAATAGTAGTAGATGCAGGCAGGAGTCGGTCTACTAATCTTGGATGTGATGCCTACATAATGATCATTGCCTGGATATCGTTATGATTATTTGAAGTTTTATCAATTGCCCAACAGTAATTTGTTCACCCACCGTTTGCTATTTTTCTCGAGAGAAGCCACTAGTGAAACCTACGGCCCCCGGGTCTCTTTTCCAATATATTTGCTTTCAAGATCTGTTTTGCTATTCGCTCTTTTCTTTATTTGCAACTTTTATTTTCAGATCTATTAAACCAAAAATATCTTGCTGCACTTTATTTTATTTGGCGTTCGATCTATCAATATTTACTACTCTCTCACGTCCGTTTGCCAATTTTTGGCGCCGTTGCCCGAAAGGGATTGACAACCCCTTTTACCCGTCGGGTTGCGAGTTTTTGTTATTTGTGTGCAGGTGTTGTTTATGTAGTGTTGCTTGGTTCTCCTACTGGTTCGATAACCTTGGTTTCATCACTGAGGGAAATACCTACCGCCGCTGTGCTGCATCATCCCTTCCTCTTTGGGGAAATACTGACGTAGCTTCAAGCCGCATCAAAAGGATTTGTGGGTAGTTACCTTTGTTCTTGAGGCCACGAGAGAAGTCATGTTGCAAGTAATCATGTGAATTTGATATTCGTTCGATATTTGATGATATGTATGTTGTGATCCCCTTAGTGGTGTTATGTGAACGTCGACTACATGACACTTCACCATCTTTGGGCCTAAGGGAATGCATTGTGGAGTAGTTATTAGATGATGGGTTGCTATAGTGACAGAAGCTGAAACCCTTGTTTATGCGCTATTCCGTAAGGGACTGATTTGGATCCATATGTTTAATGCTATGGTTAGATTTTATCTTAATACTTCTTTCGTAGTTGCAGATGCTTGCAAGGGGTTAATCATAAGTGGGAGGCTTGTTCAAGTAAGAACAGCACCCAAGCACCGGTCCACCCACATATCAAATTATCAAAGTAGTGAACACGAATCAAACCAACATGATGAAAGTGACTAGATGAAATTCCCGTGTGCCCTCAAGAACATTTTTCTTATTATAAGAGATCGTTTTGGCCTGTCCTTTGCCACAAAAGGATTGGGCTACCTTGCTGCACTTTATTTGCCGTTACCGTTACTTGCTTGTTACAAATTATCTCGCTATCAAACTACCTGTTACCGACAATTTCAGTGCTTGCAGAAATTACCTTGCTGAAAACCACTTGTCATTTCCTTCTGCTCCTTGTTGGGTTCGACACTCTTACTTATCGAAAGGACTATGATTGATCCCCTATACTTGTGGGTCATCAGGGCCCACAAAATGTGTGCTTGTGGCGCGAGATGGGTGAGACCACATACGAACAACCTGCGTGTGGCCCAACTATATGTATGAAAATGTTGGTGTGATATTTAAATACCCAATTCACAACTTTGATGTGGCACATGTGCCTCGCAAATTAACCGGTCATCCCCGACCCCACAGAGGTTCAGGAAGTGCAAAGTAGTGCCCCCCCACACACTTTGAATCGGTGGGAGAGGGCATATCACCAAGACATACTATAACAAGGACCAAGAAGAATCCACCTTGGTCGTATAACCTCTCTCGTTGTTGGTCAAAGTGATGGACGTCCACGCGGCCCCACAGATGGGCTAGCTTATCACCGATAACCACGCGAGGGAGTGCCCGAAGACAACCACTTTCTGCATGTGGGCCAAACATATGTACGGAAGTGTTGTGTGGTGTTTGAATACCCAATGCACAACTTTGATGTGGCATCGTGCTTTGGAACCGGAAAATCCCCACATGGAGCGAGGGCTCACGACGCTTAGTATGTATGTCACCCCACTTAAAGCCGGTGACAGGGATTCATGCGTACACATGCGCTCAGACTTAGGTCTGGAATCTCACCATGACCTATACGGTAACACAAACAAAAGAAGAAGAATCCACCCTGGTAACCTCTCTTGTTGTCGGTCGAAGTGATGGATGTCCACGCGGGCCCATGAATATATAGGCTTGCCGTCGATAACCACGTGAGGGAGAGTGTCCGAAGACAACCATTGCATGCATGTGTCCCAAACATACATGTTTGAATACCCAATGCACAACATTGATGTGGCGCCTGCGTTGAAAACCGTAAAGTCTCCACACAGAGCAAGAGGTTCATGACACGTCATGTGCTGCCCCTCCCCCCACTTCGATCCGGTGGGAGGGATTCATGCATACACATGCGCTCAAACTATATTATGTAATCTCACAGCATGACCTATACCATAAGACAAACAAAAAATTATTCCCCTCCTAAGTCAAATTAACCTCTCTCGCTATCGGTCAAAGTGATGGACCAAGCGGGCCCATAGATGGAAGCATTGATATTGTTGATAACCACGTGAGTGAGTGCCAGAGGACAACCATCATCGATTGCATGTGGGCCAAACATATGTATGGAGGTGTGTGGTTGTGATGTTTGAATACCCAATGCACAACTTTGATGTGCCACCTGCCTCAAAAATAGTAAAGTCCCCACACAGAGCGAGGTTCATGATGCGTAGTATATGCTGGTCCCCTCCCCCTCTTCGATGCATACTATATACTCCTACTGTAACACAAAACAAAAATAATCCTCCTTGTTGGTCAAATTAACCTCTCTAGTTTGGTTAAAGTGATGGACGACGACCTCGCGGGCCCATGGATGGAACCGTCGCACGCGAGTGAGTGTCCTAGGACAACCACTGTCTCCATGTGTGGCCCAAAGAGGTGTTGTGTGATGTTTGAATACCCAATGAAAAACTTTGATGTGTCACCTACCTCGGAAATCGTAAGGTCCCCACACAGAGTGAGGTTCATGACGCGTAGTATATGCTAGTCCCCTTCCCCCTCTTCTATGCGTACTATATACTCCTACCATAACACAAACCAAAAAGAATCCTCCTTGTTGGTCAAATTAACCTCTCTCATTTGGTCAAAGTGATGGACGATGACCTAGCGGGCCCACGGATGGAAGAGGCGCACGTGAGTGAGTGTCCTAGGACAACCACCGCCTGCATGTGTGGCCCAAAGAGGTGTTGTGTGATGTTCGAATACCCAATGCACAACTTTGATGTGACACCTGCCTCGGAAACCGTAAAGTCCCCACTCAGAGTGAGGTTCATGACACGTAGTATATGTTGGTCCCTTCCCCCCTCTTCAACACGTACTATATACTCCTACCGTAACACAAACCAAATAGAATCCTCCTTGTTGGTCAAATTAACCTCTCTTGTTGGGTCAAAGTGATGGATGATGACCTCACGGGCCCATAGATGGAAGCGCCAAACGTGAGTGAGTGTCCTACGACAACCACTGCCTGCATGTGTGGCCCAAAGAGGTGTTGTGTGATGTTCGAATACCCAATGCACAACTTTGATGTGGCACCTGTCTCGGAAACCGTAAAGTCCCCACACAGAGCGAGATTCATGACGCATAGTATAGTATATGCTAGTCCCCTCCCCCCTCTTCGACGCGTAATATATACTCCTACTATAACACAAACCAAAAAGAATCATCTTTGTTGGTCAAATTAACCTCTCTCATTGTAGGTCAAAGTGATGGACGACAACCTCGCGGGCCGACAGATAGCGTCACACGCGAGTGAGTGTCGTAGGACAACCACCGCCTGCATGTGGCCCAAAGAGGTGTTGTGTGATGTTTGAATACCCAATGCACAACTTTGATGTGGCACATGCTTCACAAATCGGAAATGCCCTACACATAGGTTCACGATGCGTCGTAGTCCCCACCACTTCGATCTGGTGGGAGGGATTCATGTGTACGCATGATGTCGCTTGAACTACGCCGGTATTTCCCCAAAGAGGAAGGGATGATGTAGCACAAATACGGTAGGTATTTCCCTCAGTTATAAAACCAAGGTATCAATCCAGTAAGAGAACCAAGCAACACTATGTAAACGGTACCTGCACACAAAGAACAAATACTGGCAACCCGAGGCTTATAAGGGGTTGTCAATCCCTTTTTCAGGTAACGGCGCCAGAGATTGTCAAGTTGACGCAATAAAAATTGTGTAGATTGGATAAATAGATCTCGATAAAACGCAAAATAAAATAAATACCAAAAAAGTGCAGCAAGGTATTTTTGGGATTTTGGAATAATAGATCTAAAAATAAAAGCGAATAAAAATATATCTCAAAGCAAATATGATAAAGAATAGACCCGGGGGTCGTAGATTTCACTAGTGGTTTCTCTCAAGAAAATAGCACACGATAGGTAAACAAATTACCGTTGGGCAATTGATAGAAGATCAAATAATTATGACGATATCCAAGGCAATGATCAATATATGGGCATCACGTCCAAGATTCATAGACCGACTCCTGCCTGCATCTACTACTATTACTCCGCTATCCAACATGCATCTAGTGTATTAAGTTCATGGAGAAACGGAGTAATGCAATAAGAACGATGACATGATGTAGACGAGATCTATTCATGTAGGAATAGCCCCCATCTTGTTATCCTTAATAGCAACGATACATGCGTGTCTTGCTGCCCCTTCTGTCACTGGGAAAGAACACCGCACAATCGAACCCATCACAAAGCACCTCTTCCCATGGCAAGAAAAATTGATCTAGTTGGCCTGACTAAACCAAAGATTCGAAGAAGAAATACGAGGCTATAAATAATCATGCATATAAGAGATCAAAAGAAGACTCAAATAATATTTATGGATATAGATCTGATCATAAACTCAAAGTTCATCGGATCCCAACAAACACACCGCAAAAAAAAGTTACATCAAATAGATCTCCAAGAGATCATTGTATTGAGAATCAAAAGAGAGAGAGGAAGCCATCTAGCTACTGCCTACGGACCCGTAGGTCTATGATGAACTACTCACACATCATCGAAGAGGCACCAATGAGGATGATGAACCCCTCCGTGATGGTGTCTAGATTGGATCTCGTGGTTCTGGTACTTGCGGCAGCTGGAATTGTGTTTCGTCGACTCCCCTAGGGTTTCTAGAATATTTGGGTATTTATAGGCGAAGAGGCGGGGCGGGAGGCCATCGAGGTGGGCACAACCCACCTGGGCGAGCCCTGGTGGGTTGTGCTCCCCTCGGAGCCCCCCTCTAGTACTTCTTTGGCCCGTCAGGTGTCTTCTGGCCCAGAAAAATTCTCCAAAAAGTTTCGATGTGTTTGGACTCCGTTTGGTACTGATTTTCTGTGAAGTAAAAAACAAGCAAAAAATAGCAACTGGCACTGGGCAGTATGTCAATAGGTTAGTCCCAAAAAAATGATATAAAGTTGCTATAAAATGATTGTAAAACATCCAAGAATGATAATATAACAGCATGGAATAAGCAAAAAAAATAGATATGTTAGAGACGTATCAACACACACGCTCGAACTTTGATCTCGAATCTCACCATGATCCATACCGTAACACAGGCCAAGATGAATCCACCTTTGGTTAAATGCCTCTCGCTGTTGGTGAAAAGTGATAATCTTCGCGGGCTAACAAATGGGTGGCTCGCTGATAACCGCACGAGGGAGTGTCCGAGGACCACCATGCATGCATGTGGCCCAAACATATATTTATGAAAGGGTTGTGTAATGTTTTAAATAACTAATTCGCAACTTTGATGTGGCACCTACCTCACAAAACAGTCAATCCCACACGTAGGCTCACGACTCGTAGTGTACATGCGCCCCCCCACACACCGCACCACCACCGCCACTTTGAGACATGTTAAAATTTTTTCTCCAGTGAACGTATGTGACCAACGGAGTGTCGTGTTAAAATTTGAAAAAATAATGAGATCATTCGGACATTTTATTACATTGATTGATTTCTTTGGGATTTAATGTGCAAGAATCAAATTTGAGCTACATGCACAAGTGATAGTGCACCAAAATGGATTGGAAAATCATATGTGTGTCCCTGGGTGCATGTTTAGTCCACATGCAAGAAATTTCAAACATTGAGAATCTTGATTTTCAAAATCCAGTAAATCCAAAACTTATTTCAAATTCATGAAACTTACTGTGGTGTCATATATATGGACACCAATAGACTATGATATTGTATTTTTTGTCAAATTTGAGACAGGTTTTGATATAATCTTCTTACAAGCAGGAGATTATTAATAATTGGCAACCAATATCGCAAACGAATTATTTATTCGGACCGTGTGCGTTAGACCAACAATGTACGTGCCATGCTTTGATTAAGTAATAAAATGGTAGAATTAATCATCAAAAAAGAAAAACAATATACATGCCACCACGCGTCCCGTGTGCTGTGCGAGCAGGCATGAGTTGACGGGACTCATGCGAGCAGTCCGCCATGCAGGCAGACCGGAAGGCATGCGGGCAGGTTTGTGAATTGACGGGAGGCGTGTTCGCTACGCAGTGTCATCGGGAGGCGTGCGAGTAGCTGTGTGAAATGACGGTAGGCACGCCAGCAGTACGCTAGGCAGGTCATCGGGAGGCGAGCCAGCCCTTTGACTGTCGCCCGCCTCGCTCCCACTGCTCCACATTAGTGGCGCGCCCGAGCCGGTGGTCATAATAGGCGGCCGCACCCCCATTCTTGCTACACACACAATCCTCTCTCTCTCTCTCTGCATGCATTCTCGACACCGTTGTCAGTCTACACCGTCGTCAGTGTATGAGGATGCCGTCAAAGCGCACCATCGGATGGAGTGGCGATGCCGGGGCTGCTGACGCACCTGAGCAACGCATGAAGCTGGAGACAGAGGTTGCCGTCGGCGCTGACGAGGTCTCGCACCAGCAGAAGAGTGACCTTGAAGTTTTCGATGCCGTCGTGCTTCCCCAGCCGAAGCCTGGGGTCCACAATGACTCCGGTGACGACTCCGACGACGACGGAGAACCGGTTAGTCATCTATACCCATTTATGTGGCAAACACATCCTAGGTTTTCTCTGGTTAGTCCTACCTCCCCCTTTTTGGAATAGAAATCTCATGGTTATGTTCTCTCAATCCATGAAATCTGAGTAGGATTCATTAGATCTGTGTAGTGTATTGATTGTTTGAATGGTACAAAAGATAAGTGATTAATTGTTTCATCTGTACAAATGATTTCTGCTAATAATCCGACTAGGGTTAGTGTTCGTTCTAATAATTCATAGTCAGATCTTGATAATTGATTTTGAATGTCCTACATATATGTTTGTGCCAATTTTTTTTCAAGATTGGTGTGTACATAGATGATTGTGCCAAAAAATCGAACCAAAAACTTTGGAACTGTCTAAAAAATAGCCACAAAATCCTAATCCTACTTTACGACATGTAAATTGGTTTGACGCCAAAAGGCATTGGCATGCCAAATTTTGGCAACTGCCAAATGTTCGCTAGAGATTAGTTTGTATTCCATTGTTCATTGCCAATCTCACAAAAGGTTGCCAAGTGTTGGCAATTTTTGATTTTGCCAAATGTTGGTAGCAAACCAATCAGCCTCTTAATTTTGTTGTAGTAAGTAGTGTGCTCTCTATTTATGCATTTCTTTCATCAAGATCACTTGATAATTTAGGGTTCACGCTGTCACAGGATATATTATGTTTCATAAACTCTGCCTGCTGAACTCGCATTATTATAAAATATACTGACGCCACATTTTTTTTATTATATGTATAGGTGCTATCTGACGATGTCGACAGCGAGGATGACAATGGCCAGAGAAGGTTCAAGAGGCAAAAGCTCAGGGAGCTTTATGAGGGAAATCATAATAGGCATATCAGGACCTAAAATTGGGACTTTGGATGCCCATTTTGCAACCAAAAGCTTCGTTACACGTATGAAAGTGTTCTGGCGCATGCAAGAAGACAAGCCATTGGCTCCTTCAAGCAGAAGTATTCCCGCAGGGTGGCAGACGCCATGTACGCTGAGTACCTGGAGAAGCTTCACCTTCGTGCAAGCCTGCCAGCAGATGAGATGTGGGATTGAACTATATATGGCTATGTAGTGTCTTAATTATAACTGTGCTTGAGTATGCTTAATATCGATTGAACTATATATGGTTGAACTATGCTTGTGTATGCTTATTATCTATGCCTGGGTATGCTTATATCTATGTTTACTTATGTCTACATGTCGGATATGGATGCAATCTATTTGATTGACATCATTTTATGCATATTAGGGTGAATGTTTAGCGTGGGTAAAAATTTCAGATTCAACCGACGAAGGAAATGTGGACCCAACCTGAAACTTGGTGATTTTCCTAGATTGGAACCGTGTGCGATGACTTTCAATGTGCCACGACACGTGTGTTCTGATTGGCTAGAATGCATCCCCACGGATCGCACGTCTGCACCATAGGATGTACACAGATCGAATGGCATTCCGTATCACCCTCACACCGGACTGATTTTTTTATTGAAAATACACAAGAGTGATGTTAATCACACATGGTTGGCTCTACCAAACCGTTGCCTCCAAAACACTTTGTGGGATAGAAAACCCTCACCATCCCCACGTTACAAAACCAACACCCCACCCGCCACCCTCCCCCGGTCCCCATTCACACCTGCACTCCTCCGTGACTCTGCATGTCACCACCTATCACCACGGCAACCACTTAGCTCGACGTCTGTCGCTGCCGCCGGCTGTCGGCAAACCCCACCGCATTTTGCCACTGCCGCTTGCCACGGCCTATCGCCATCGACTTTCTCGATGCTGCTCGCCGTCGACCCAGCTCCGCCCGATCCCCCGAATCTATGGTATTGGGTTTTTTTTCTCATGGAGAACCAGGTAACTAATTTACTGAAATATTTGCTCATCTCTTATCCCAGTCCGTCCGCCCCTTTTATCCACCCGTCCAAAATCACCGTCAATTCATTTTTCTTCTAGTTGATTTGAGGGTTTTCTTTCATTCATAGAGTTTACAGTGCACGGAGACATCAGGCCTTTGTGGCCTCGGCCAGACAGCCGAGGAGTTTCATCTCACCGTACCAAATGACTTCAGGAGGCGCACGGTATGTTCAATCTCATTCCACCTCGGTTGGCATGGCCTACTTTTCTGAGCATATACTATATATTGCTACATTTGGATAAAAGGTGCCACATGCAACATATACGTCAAAGGGGATTTTTTATTATTTCTATATTAGGCAAATTAATGATGTATTGTTCTTTCGATCACTCTCATATTTGCATGACATCATGGTTACACTATCTGTTTAATTATATTTTTTTGTCCTTTGATTTCAACTGTTGTACTGTCCTTTCAATTACTCCCATATTTGCATATTACCCTATTCTTTAACAATCTTACCGTTTGCTGCAGTACATCCCTTGCTTTGTAACAGAAACTGTAGCACACAATCTTGGCCTTTACATAACTGCAGGCTGCAGGGATGTCATATTGAACACAAACCATGGATTTACAATCGTTGCTTCTGTAAAACTTGATGAACATGGTCACTCCTATTTTGGCGCGAGCCTTTGGACAGAAGTGTCTAAGTTTTATGTAGTGAAAGCTGGCACTGAAATTGCACTACACATAAAAGAGCCTGGTCATATGATATATGCTAACTTCCCCGAAGATATCATCCGTCCAGACTTTGTTCGAAGTAAGTGTTCTTTTCAAGTATCTGCATGTTGACTTACCTAACAATAACAATGGAATTGTGTATTATATAAGCAACCAAATGGGATTCCATTTTCTAACTCTGTTCCTACCTAGTAACTTCTAGTTACCAATACACTTTTCTTCTGCCATCTTTTAACTAAATATTCCCCATACTCCCACTTCTATCAGATAGCACTGCCGCCGAGGAGACTCTGGAGGTGGAGGACGAGGCCGCCAACAAGCGGAGGCGGGTCAAGCAAGAACCGCAAGCGACTCTGGCAGGCCTAGACTTCATCAGCGGCTTCCCCGATGATATATTGATAGTCATCATCTCCCTCCTCCCAATCAAATATGGCGCGTGGACAACCGTCCTTTCCCGGTGGTGGCACCCCCTATGGCACTCCACCCCTCTCAACCTCATTCACATCCACAAGCTCTGCCACGGCTATTGCAAAAGCTTGGATGCATTGTCCCAGATCCTCCGCAGGCACCATGGCCCAATTAGAGGCCTTATCACAGGCAAGTTCCGTTCCAACGTCAAGGACCGAGCCAAGCTTGACGAGTGGTTCTGATCTCCCGCCCTTGATCAGCTCGAGGAGCCTAGCTTTAATGATGGACATATGCGCTCGCTGCTATCATTCGCACTCCGCCTCGCGCCCACGCTACGCCTCACCAGGTTCATGAACTGCCATTTTCCCCCCGATTAATGACGCACCCGCTCTTTTTCTCCCATGACTGAAGCACCCGGAGCTCGTCGCCGTCTGCATCCCCAAGGATGACATGGAGCGCCTGCTCCGCGGCTGTACTGCACTCGAGTACCTTCGTCTTCAGGCAATCAATGGGTTGAGTAGCTTCCACATCATCTTAATGACCCTCCGGAGTATTTATTGTGTTGCTGGTGCTGCAACAAGAGATCACATAAGCTGTAGCATAGTATGGTCATTGCGGACACACCTTCACTTGAGAGATTACTTGTAGTTGATCAACAAGGTCCAACAAGAATCAATGTCATTTCTATGCCAAAATTAACAGTAGTGGGTGTCGGTGTCAAAACAGGCGGATCTCGGGTAGGGGGTCCCGAGCTGTGGATCTAGGATCAATGGGGAACAAGGGACGATGAACATAGTGTTTATCCAGGTTCGGGCCCTCTACTCGAGATCCGCCGGTTTTGACACCAACATTGGGGCTTTCATTGAGAGTTCCGCGGTTGGATCGCCCAAAGATCGATGGCTCGCCAGATCATCGGAGCAGGCGTCAGCTCCGGGGACCTCTTCGTCCCCGGCCAACTCTTCGCATTCGGCAGCATCGTGCTGCATGCCAACTCGACTGGTCATCTAGACCAAATCGACAACTTCGCCCCTAAGCACCGAATTCGATTTGGCAATTTGGAATACACTGCGGATGTACGAGGTGATCTGATCTTTACCGGATTAAACAATCGCTCCCCGCACCCCCATGGGCCTCGCAACGCCTGCTCTGGAGCCTCTCATCAATTCGATCTATGGATCGGCCCTGGTCCTTCAGCCAGCCTTGAGC
Source organism: Thinopyrum elongatum (assembly GCA_011799875.1). Taxonomy (NCBI): domain Eukaryota; kingdom Viridiplantae; phylum Streptophyta; class Magnoliopsida; order Poales; family Poaceae; genus Thinopyrum; species Thinopyrum elongatum. The sequence continues at coordinate 279,120,102 of CM022303.1, forward strand.
CCGTACGGCTCCACTTCGAGCGGATGCCAGGAATCCCCTCCAGCCACGCTCACAATACCCGTCGAAGACCCATCTTTGGGCCTTGATGCGAAAGCAAGGTTGGGACGCCGAGAGTTACTCTCGGCCAAACCCTTTCCTCACGACACTCATCTAGCCCCGAGACCTTGCGACGAGTCGACGATCGGTAGCCAGGGATTACCCCTGGCCCAAATCAACTTGGCCTCGAGCCTCAGTATGGAAACAACGCTCAATGACCAGGGCCCGCCTTCAGTCTCCGATGACGGTCCGGTCCAGAGCCCCGAGCTCAACTTGGCCCTCGAAAACCAAAACCCAGCTAGGGCACAAATTATCCCTTGCCCCACTACGTGGGAGTTCGGTCCTGAACTCCCACTGCACACAAGCTCGGCGACCCTCGCCCTGTTAAACGAGGCGCTGGACCGAATCCAGAAGATGGATATTCGGGAGGACCTGTCCTCAGATTGCGTCCAACGGCCCTTCGAGGCATATCTTGGGGAATCTTGCACCCCACCCACCACCCACTTAGTAGCCACTGTCAAAGATTTAACCGACATGCTGGATTACACCTCGAAAAATACCGAATACATGGAAGAGGATAGTGGAGCCACGGGAAGCATTGACGCCGCTCCCCCCATCACCGGCCGTTGGATGGCCACGTCCACCTACGACGTCTATATGGTAGACACCCCGAAGGGAGACGACGGCACCCTCGGGAAGCATAATGGCAGGCCTAGCGAGGAGCCACCGAAGTGCTGCAGACAGTGCCGCCGCTCCAAGGCACGTCGAAGCCACACGAGCAACACGGACACCGGAGAAAATGCCACCCCGGATAATGCGGACAACCTCGACCCTGGAGCCGATGAACAACCACAAGTCAACCACCAGGAGTGTGAGGAGCATGAGGAGCACGAGGATCTACTTGATCTAGAACATTTCGATGACTTCGAAGACGACAATTACCTCCCCCTCTCAAAAGAGGAGGTGAGTTTGGGCGACGAAGATTTCATCGTCCCCGAAGACCCGCTGGATCAAGAGCGGTTCAAGCGGCAGCTCATCGCCACTGCACGCAGTCTGAAGAAACATCGGCAGAAAATAAAGTCCGAACAGGACACGCTCAACGAGAGGTGGACTAAAGTCCTGCACGCCGAAGAGGAGTACGACCACAAGCAACAGATGAAAAGCTACCCGAAGCGGAAGCTACTGCCACAGTTCGACGACGAGGCTGTAGAGCCATCACCTCCAAGGTACACTCAGGCAGACCAACCAGACCGCCCCTCTCGAGGACGGGATCGGATAGTTGACCAAGCCAAAAAACCTACCACCCACCCTCGCCGTCAAGGCAAGGACGGTCGGGCTATGAGTATGACCTCCGCCGGGACCTAGATGCTCGGGCAGGCCTGACAAGGTCCATTTACGGGCCAAAAAGGGACCCTCCTGCTAGACGGGACGGATACAAATGCTGGTTAGACCAAAAATGATAGAGCTCGGGAACTGCAACGAGCCCGGATGGCAAATGACCTCCGGCGCGACGTAGCCCGAGTCAGGGGTGCCGCCCACCCCCTTTGCTTCACAAATAAAGTGATGCAACATGAATTCCCAGAAGGTTTCAAACATGTGAACATTGAGCCCTACGATGGGACGACAGATCCTACAGTATGGATCGAAGACTTTCTATTGCACATCCACATGGCAAGAGGAGACGACCTCCATGCCATCAAGTACCTACCATTAAAGCTCAAGGGTCCGGCCAGGCACTGGCTGAACAGCCTTCCCGAAGACTCAATAGGGTGTTGGGAAGAACTCGAGGAGGCCTTTCGAGCCAACTTTCAGGGCACTTATGTTCGGCCCCCGTTCGCCGATGACCTGAGCCACATAATTCAGCAGCCCGGCGAGTCAGCTCGGCAATTTTGGAACCAGTTTTTGACCAAGAAAAACCAAATCATTGACTGTCCGAACTCTGAAGCAATAGCCGCTTTTAAGCATAGTATTCAGGATGAATGGCTAGCACGGCAGTTCAGCCAGGACAAGCCAAGAACGATGGCCACACTTACCTCCCTGATGACCCGCTTCTGTGCCGGAGAGGACAGCTAGCTGGCCCGTAGAGGCACCAATCCGGATACCTCCGGCACCTCAGAAGTCTGGGATGAGAACGGGAAACCCCGAAGGAATAAGAACAAGCGCCGCCACAACAATGGTGAAACTAAGGAGACGGCAGTAAATGCCGGATTCCGTAATCAAAAGTCCGGGTCACGGAAAAGGCCCTCTAAAGGCAACCAGGACGGCCCAACCAAGCTGGACACAATCCTGTACAGGCCCTGCCAGATTCGTGGCACCACGGAGAAGCCCACCAACCACTCCAACCGCAATTGTTGGGTGATCAAACAGGCCGGCAAGCTTCAAGCCGAAGACTCGGGCAAAAGCTCACGAAGCGAGGACGACGAAGAGCCCCGCAGGCCGAACAGTGGAGGCCAAAAACCTTTTCCATCTGAGATCAAGACGGTGAACATGATTTACGCCACCCACATACCAAGGAAGGAGAGGAAGCGTGCGCTGCGGGACGTATACGCCGTCGAACCCGTAGCACCGAAATTTAACTCATGGTCAGCTTGCCCGACCACCTTTGACCGCAGAGACCATTCGACCAGTATCCAGCACAGAGGATCGGCGGCCCTGGTACTGGACCCCATTATCGATGGGTACCACCGCACGAGAGTCCTAATGGACGGGGGCAACAACCTCAATCTGATCTATGCAGACACAATGAGAAAAATGGGGATCGTTCCGTCAAGGATCAAACCCAGTAACACCTATTTCAAAGGGGTTATTCCGGGCATAGAAGCCCGATGCTCAGGCACGGTAACTCTTGAAGTGGTGTTCTGCTCACCGGATAACTTCCGAAGCGAAGATTTGATCTTCGATATCGCTCCATTCTGCAGTGGCTATCATGCCCTCCTCGGCCGAACGGTGTTCGCCAGATTTAACATTGTCCCGCATTACGCCTACCTCAAGCTGAAGATGCCCGGCCCCTCGGGCGTCATAACAACCAATGGCAACACAAAGCGCTCACTTCAGACCAAGGAACACACCGCGGCCCTGGCAGCCGAAGACCAAGCCGTCGCCAACGGGCCGAAGTATCAGCCCGCCGTTAAGGCCAAACGGGCCCGAGCCCGATCCCCGTCATGGGAGCCCGCCTGCATTCGCCACAAATAGGGACACGCACCACACGGCATGCCCGTCTCCGTCGCGCTCTACGTGCCTCGTCAGCACAACTTCGCGCTCGAGATACCTTGGGCGGCTGTGGGGACTGACGTCGAACCCATATCCCCATGTATTTGGGTCAACCAAACTACGACATCCCTACAAGAGTACGGTTCCAGGCTCGCTCGGCATCTAGCTATATTCGGCAGGGCTACATCTTCAATGTCCCTACTACAGGCATCCCTCGCCCGCACGCGATGTTCATAGATGGCCAACTCAAACCTATCCATCATGCAGAAGTAAAGGCGCAGACGTGCAGCAGGGCACAGTTGAGGCTTCAACCCACGAATCAAGGCCTTGTGTAAACCTTTCTCTGTAAAATTTCTTTTTTTCACTTAGTGTACAATACCACGGCAGTTTGAATTATACGGATTGACGTCCAGAGCCTATGAAAGTTAAAAACACCTTTTACAGTGTTAAGGCATCAGAATCATTCAACCTTTCTTTCTCCTTTCCCTTTTTCTCCCGCTCTTCGAACAGCTAGGCAGGCACACAATGCGTAGTAAATACAACTCAGCTAATCGACCGAGGGCTTGATTTTTTCCAATCAGCGTAACATACCAAGTCTGGCCCCACTTCTCGTAGTGTGCTCGGCGTCTCGGATATTGCATTATATTCATCGGTATCGAACTATGTCTTGGGTCAATAGTTGGGTTGCCCGGCTCCTGTGCTTGCGTCCTTACGTTCCGCATGTTAGGCTAAGAAGGCAAAGGGAGCACCCCTGTGATTGTATTTCTGGTTAGTCTAGTTAAGTACCTCAGGGGAGAAAGCCAAAAACTAACCGTCATAGTAAGCGAGAACTGGTCAGCGATCCAACGACAAGTGTTACAACTAAAAAATTGTTGGCGATTTATCCGTGTCATACGCAAGGTTCATCCTAGCACAAACCAAGTGGTCACTCGGGCAGGCCTCGGCCCCCTTGTACACCGCAAAACCCTGGGGGCTAGTCACTAGTCCCCGTCGTCAAGCTCCTATGGCAAAGTGAAAGCAATAAAACTGCATAGTCCGATTGCCTAGTCTCTCTCTCGCACTACCGCCTTCGGTCAACAAGACGTTGGCTAAGGGTAACAGTGTGGAGATGAAACACCCCTCGTCTTATTAACTTGGGGGCTGAAGCCGATGACTGGTAACTTTCAGAATAATAAAACAGCCGCACAGGAGTCAAAATTAAATAGTGACATACAAAACAGACCGCACAATAAAGCAACATGTTTGGACGGCAACTGGACATAAAAGCATTCAATGATTACATCCTTTGAACACTGACCCTCTATGGCCCGAGCACCTTCCATAACTTGAGCGAAGTACATCTCGGGGCGGCGGTGCTCCTTTCCAGCCGGCAGAGGACCAACGGCCATATCCAACGGCTTGATCCTTGGCCAATGCACCATGGTCTTCGCGAAGGACAGCCTCGCACCCTCAAGGCACACGGATCGCTTTACGGTATCGATCTGCACCAGTGCCTGATGCAGCCTCTGCACCAAGCCGAAGTAGTTGTCTGAAATAGGCTCATTAGGCCACAGCCGGACACAAAGGGGTCCTTCAAGGCTGGTTTGGCCATCCGGTGCAGCTCCATCAACTGCTTCATTTGGTTGCTGAGGAGCTGAGGGTGTTCGGGCGCCTAAAATTGCGACCAGAAGAGCCGCCATTCCGAATTCTCTTCCCACGCCACGTAGTGCTCTGCCACAGCAGCTGCACTCTTCGTAAGCTCGGCGAAAGCGCCTGCGGAGCGACAAACCCGCGTCAGCAAGGTGAACATGTTGCCTCCAAACACACTCTGCAGTAAGTATTTCTTACCATCTACGATTTGCCCCACTTGGCGGAGCTCTTCCCGGACACCTCGCACTTTGGTCCTCGCCTCCTGGAGCTCCTTCTCCACATTGGACAGCTCGGAAGATCGCTCCTCCTGCTTCTTCTCAAGGACCTCAAATTTCTTGACGGCATCCTTGAGCTCCACCTGTACCTTGGCTACTCGAGCCTCGTGCTGCTTACCAGCAAGCTTGGCCTTCTCAAGGTCGGCCACCGCCTTCGTGGTGGCCGCTTTCTCTACGGCCGGCTCGGCCTTGGCCTTCTCCAAAGCCGCCTTCAAGCCCTCTAACTCGGCGGCGGCAACTGCAATATCCGCATATTACATGATTAGCATGCAGTCCGGAAAGTAAGTATCCGACAATAAGCAATCATACATCTTAACAAGGGCTTACCTTGCGCCCCGTCAAACCGCTTGTTGACAAGGTCAAGCTCTCCATCAGAGCGATTGAGCTTCCGATCCATCTCCTCTAGTTCCGCGGCATTAGCAGCCGTGGCCACGGAAGATACCTGTGACATCAAAACAGTTCACACTACTTTAAATATTGGCCTAGAAAAATTGGACTCTCTGCAAGTTTCTTTGTACTTCTTACAGAGTCTCGGGGGCTGCTATACATACGGCCTACTCAAACATTAAAACCAAGAGCTAAAACCACTTTACAGGAAAAGAGTATTACTTGACTTACCTCAAAGCCTGTTAGCAGGCCTTGTACAGCGTCGTTCAGTCCAGATTGGACGGACCGAACACTCTGTAAAACCGCACCCATAAGGGTGCGGTGCCTGTCGACGATGACAGAGTTGTTCACCAACTCCTCCAGCACGTCCGGCCAGCCCACCACCACCTGGTTGGAGGTGTTCGGCACGGGCGTCGGGCCCTCAACCCCTTCCCCTTTGGAAGGAGGAACTGGCACCATCGAGGCCCTTGGGGGCTCGAGTGCGGACGACTGAGGAGGTCCGGATGGTCCGAACTCCCCTCCCGCATTCACTAGGGGGGCTTCACCCTCCTGTTCCTTGGTGACCGAGGCGTTAGCCTCAGCCATCACCGCGTCGTCCTCCTTCCATGTGTTCGGGCAGGGAAGGGTCCTTCGGGATAGCACCTCCCCGATTTCTTCGGGGATCAAGGAAGGTGCACAGCGCGACGCTGATCCGCTATCCGCCAGCTTGGGGGGCGGAGATGCCCCTCCGAGGTCTGCTCAGCGAGGTGACCACGTGGCGGGCTGCGTCACCAGACAGTTGGTCTCCATTTGTAAGGGACTATTAGAAATAAAGCAATTAAAACAGCCAAGGAATATATACCTGGCAGCTGGAGGCTTGACCCTAGGTTCCTTCTCCGGAACCTTTTCGGATGCTTCGGACTCCTCGTCGGAGTCCGAGCTGTCAGGCAGGATCACCTTAGGACAATACTGCCTCTTCGGGGCCTGAGGGGGTTGTACCTCCTCGACGTCTTCGGCCGCTGCCCTCTTCTTGGAATGCGAGGAGGCGCTTTCCTCCTCGTCCTCGTCTTCGTCCCCGTCCTCAGCAGACGGGGCTGCAGCACCGCCGGACCGGGTGTCCGGATGAGCTCTTTTGCGGAGGCCCTCCCTGGCCTCCGGTACATCCTTCTTCTTCTTGCCCTTCTTGTTGGGCGCCTTGTAAGGCACCACGGCCAGCAGCTTCTCTAGCTGAGCCGATCGGGGCTTTTTGGGCAGCGGCGCCTCACTTCTGATCTTTTCAGCCTTTTTGAGCTAGCCCTGCAAAAATTCGCAAAGAGAGGCTTAGAAAAAACTATGCACAGTATGATTATCCAAACACATGTCAGGCGAAAGACCACTCACCTTCGTCGGGGGGGGGGGGGGTTCGCAGCGTCGAGGCCGATGTCCTCCTCCTAGGCCGGCCACGTCTCTTAAGGCTTGAACAGCAGACCCCATGCCTTGTCGTGGGTTGTACCGAAGAGGAACTGCACAGTGGCCGGATCTTCGGACTTGTACGCCCACGTCGGCTTGGCCCTTTGCTGGCAAGGAAGGAGCCGGTGCTTGAGCGTTATTTGGACCACGTTGGTCAGCTTAGCACCGGTCTCCATCACGTTGACAACGCGCTTCTACAGCAGCTTCACGTCAGCAGTGGACCCCCAGTCTGGACTTTTTGTAGTCCATGAGGCCAATCTCGCTGGGGGTTCGGATCTGAATTCGGGAGCCGCCGTCCAGGCAGCATCCCTTGGTTCGGTGATGTAGAACCATTCTTTTTGCCACACCTTGACAGTGTCGATGAACCTGCCCTCCGGCCATTGGACCCATGTCAGTTTGCTGATCATGGCCCCGCCGCAGTCTGCCTGAGCACCGCCAACCACCTTGGGCTTGACGTTGAACACCTTCAGCCACAGGCCAAAGTGTGGCTGGACTCGGAGGAGGGCCTCGCAGACGATAATGAAGGCCGAGATGTGGAGGAGGGAGTTGGGGGCTAGATCATGGAAATCTAGCCCGTAGAAGAACATAAACCCCCTCACAAAGGGGTGAAGGGGAAATCCATGCCCCCGGATGAAATGGGGGAGGAATACAACCCTCTCGCCCGGCTTCGGCGTGCGGATGAGCTGGCCCTTTTCAGGGGCCCGGTGAGCGACGTCGGCCGACAAGTAGCCGACCCGCTTCAGCTCCAAGATGTCATTCTTGGTGACGATGGAGACATCCCATTTGCCGTTTGCACCGGATCCGGCCATGGCTGGGGAGGGCGGGAAGGGATTCGCCGTGGAGCAGAAAGACAGGGTGCTGGAGCTCTGGAGGATTGCGCAAGCAGCAGCGGAAGGTGGAAAAGGCGTAGGATGCTAACTGGAGCAATCCCCCTCTTTATAGGCCACGAAAGAGCCAAGGGTTCCTCTTTTCATGCCGTGGGCTTCTCCACTTCCCGACACTCTCGCAACGTTATGTGCGGGTGGGGAATCAAGATCATTGATCATATCCCCTAAAAACGGGGCACGATCTCTGCCTTAATGAGACGTGCCAATAGGGGGCAGCCTCGAGCCACGCATCGAGGAAATGCCAGCCGCTCGGCATTATGACCGGTCATGACCCTTCGTTAAAGAGGAAAAAGTTGTCAGATGAGGGCACTATTCACACTAGAACGATTTTTGCCGTCGGAGCTAAGTAAAATAGATGCTTTAGATTCCGAACACCACTTGACTCCGAGCATGTACATGACACGATGAAGAACTCGCCACGCAAGCCGAAGACCACGAGGTGTGCGGATGCCAGACACAAGCCCTGGTGTTGGAGGCAAGTTTAGGGGCTACTGAGGGATTCCTGGATTAAGGGGTCCTCGGGCTGCCGGCCTGTTATGTTTGGGCCAGATTGATGGGCCACTATGGGGCCAAGCTAGAGTGCGGATCCATGACCTGATAAGGAATCTTCGGAGCCGTGGTGTGTCCTCCAAGCCAAGATTAGGCAGGATCTTCCTTTCTTTTTAATCGATCGCATGTAACCCTAACCCTACCAGTGCCTATATAAACTGGAGGGTTTTAGTCTTTAGGGAGAGCTACATTCATCACCTCATCAACCTAGGGTTTAGCTCATCTGATCTTGAGGTAGATCTACTCTGTAACCATATATCACTGGTACAGCGAGGTGCTATACAAACGGTTTTTAACCCCTTTCCGCGACGGCATTCTGAACCATCGCCAAGTGAGTGACTGCGATAGGGAGGTCCTTCCCACACGACCCAGAAACCGTAGGGGATAGGGAGCCTTGATGCATATACAGTACTCCCTACTCGTTTGTGCTTGCATTGCCATCGCAGTCGGTATTCTGTGGTGCTATGATTACGATGCACGACCCATCACAAATAGTTCACGATTATAGAAGTAGACAATCACACACATTTACTTTTCCTCGACTATGTGCGATTCGATGTAAGAGCGCACACAGTTGTCGCTATAAAACTGTATGTGAAGCTTGAATACATCCCACATGATTCATCTGTCGTATCTGTGTTGGATGATCGACCTATCGTACGTGTTCTTCTATGACCAAATGTTTGTGATGCGCCCAACATCACAAATAGTCCATAATTGCGAAGCGTGTGTGATAAGGTGACTATCGCAAACATTTAATAAGAAAGAACTGTGTGCGATGCTGTTGTTAATCGCACATGTTTTTTCTTGGCTGATCGTGTGTGCAGTAGAGATTGATCGCACACGTAGTGGATCCTAGAAACGTGTCTGATCTCCACGTCTATCGCAGATGTTTCACTTTCGGAAACCGTGTGCAGTGTAATCCCTAATTAATCCCTAATTAATCCCTAATTTAAAAATCACATGCTTTGAATTTGAAAGTAGGCAATCACTTATTTCATATCCAACCATGTTTATTACAAATATAGGTTCAACCACAAATGCATAATTTGATGCACAGGTACATATACTGAAGAACTACAGAAGCACCAAGTAAATAATGATGAACCACAGTTGTACTAAAGACTGTAAAGAGAGAGGCGAAAGTCATTCTGGTTGCTGGAGAAGGTGAAGCGAAATGCCCATATTGTGCCCTCCTCCATGCGTAATGCGCGCACGAATCAAGGCCAACCCCTTGTGATGGCTGCTCGTCCATCCTTCACTGTCTTCATTAGGACTTCTCGATGCTCATTGTAGTCTGGATGAAATACTTTAACCTTCATTGCGTGTCCACCAATCATGTACTTTGCGAGGTAATCTTGAGTGAACTGCTTCGGGAACCACTGCGAACGAAAAAGATTCAGACATTGTTGTCTAACAACTCATTATGGGCAGTAAAAACAGAAGGCTGCAGAGTTTTTAGTTACCATCCTACAACTCACTGTTGTGTTGGATAGAGCATAAACAAATAATTTGCTTGCCACCATTCGTATCTTTTTGCTAATAATGCTTATCAGTTTCCTCACTTGATGCTTGTTCATGAATATCTCATTGCCCCATATGCAAAAAGGGTCGATGGGTGGATCCTTGCCAAGGGCATATGTACCTACAAGCAACAAGTCAATATTAGAAGCTAACAAGTGTCCAGGCCTGGATCTATATGCACTACATTATGGAACGACGGGGGGAGTACAAGCCGAGGGATGGAACTTGTAGCTAACCACTGGGGTCTTCCCGTGAGTCCTTAGGCTTGATTGCGTGCATTTGCGTGTATGATTAGTGCACGATTGAGCCGGGGGCGTCACAAGTTGGTATCAGAGCCGACTGACTGTAGGAACCCCCCTTTCCAACTCCTTGGCCGAAGTTGAGTCTAGTAACCGAAAACTATTTTACTAACTTGGCTGTGTGGCTTACGGGCCCACGTCGCCAATTGGGTGGTATTAGTATCTTTTATTCCTCATCTATACTCTGGGACTCTGATCTCTCCTTTATTCGGGTTAAAACTTTACTAACTCCAACATTAGGTTCTCGTGATCACATCCACCCGGTGTTCTGAAAATTTCCCCCCTTCCTTCAAGAATTGTGGGCCAGGTTCTGTTCGCAGGATCCTCTTATCGAGGGCATCCTGTTTTGTCACTTGCAGATTTCTCGCTCCAATAGTTTTCTCCGACGTTGATGTAGCCTTTGCTATGTCTCGTTGTGTACTTCCTTGCCGCGTGCCTGCGCGCCGCCTAGATGTCTAGCCCTCCCCTTTCAGCTGTCGTATTGCCGGATTGTAACCGAGGCTATGTGTGGATTTGAATGTCTGGTGCGGATATGATGAAGTATCTATTGCACTTCCTTCTGTTGTGCGTGTTCCTTCATGAATCATTCCATACATATGCAGTTTTACTTGCTAAACTGCCCCTGTTGTTTTGGCAGGATGGCTGATGATCCTCCACCTCCACCTTATACTGCCGCAATGACGCAGCATTTTATGACCGGACTAATGGCTCAATTCCCAAATCAGAATGCTCAACAGCAGAATGCTCCAATAACTCTGCTAGAATTTGTACGCCTCAACCCATCCGTTTTCCGCAACTCCACCAATCCTATGGATGCTGATGATTGGCTTCGTGACATCCTGTTTGAGATGGAGTCAGCTAATGTTGCCCCTGACAGTCACGTCACCTTTGCGATATTCCACTTAAAGGGTCCAGCTGCTCAATGGTGGGAAAGCCACAAGGGTATGTTACCTGCTGAGACTGAAACCACTTGGCAGGAATTTCAGTCAGCTTTTCGTGCACGGTACATTCCTCAAGGTCTGATGGACCAGAAGAAGCAGGAGTTCCGCAAACTCTCTCAGGACAAAATGACTATGGATGAATATCAGAGGAAATTTCTCGAATTATCCCGCTATGCTGAAGATGACGTTGACACTGACACTCGCAAGCAAGAGAAATTCCATGAAGGACTGCGTACGGATATAAACCTCGCACTTGCTGTCCTTGATTTTGCAGACTTCGCAACACTTGTCAGCAAATCTTTCCAAATTGAAACAGCTCTGACTGAGTACCAGGAGTCGCTCAAGCGCACTCATGAAGCTGGCTCATCCTCGGGTCATCCTGTTCAGAAGCGTCGAGTGTGGATCCCGCACAATGTTCATCATTGGCCTGCTCCAACACCAAGGCCGTCTTATGTTGCACCTCGTCTGCCTTCACCGCCGAGACAGCTTACGGTTCATGATGGACCGCCTGATGCTATGGCTTCTCATCAGGTGGCGCCACGACCTCCTAATGGTCGTAAGAAGAATTGTTGGAACCGCCGACTCAGAAACCGTAATGTCATACCATCTACTGTTGTACTTGGCCATGCCAATCACGTCAATGCTGAAAAGGCTCAGAGGGAACCAACTATTGTCCTAGGAACACTCTCTGTGAATTCAGTGCCAGCTTCTATTCTTTTTGATTCAGGTGCATCACATTCCTTCGTGTCCCAGCTATTTGCACAATTGCATGGGTTAGCTATGAGCTCATTACCCACTCCTTTGGAATCATCACTCCCCGTTCCCGATGGCAAACCAAAATGGTAAGTCACAACAATCAGATCAGAATTGAAGGGTTGATGTTCTCTGCTTCCCTTATTGCTCTTGGACCTTCCGACATAGACATCATTCTCGGTATGGACTGGTTGACCGCCCATAATGCTTTGATTGACTGTGCCGCTAAGAAAGTACAACTTACCCATTCTTCGGGCCAGACAGTCAGATACTCAGCCCGAATAGCTCAAGATGCTGAGAGCCAGATATATGTTCTGAATGCATTAAATGCTTCACCTCTTGAAGGCATCAAGAACATTCCAGTTGTTTGTGATTTTCAAGATGTATTTCCAGAAGAACTTCCAGGAATACCCCCTGCTAGAGCTGTCGAGTTTGTCATCGACTTGAAGCCTGGCACTACCCCTATTGCGAAGCGTCCTTATAAAATGCCTCCGCACCACCTTCTTGAACTTAAGGAGGAAATCGACACGTCACTTAAGAAAGGTTTCATCCGTCCAGTTCCTCTACTTGGGGAGCACCTTCACTCTTCATTAAGAAGAAGGATGGAACTAACCGATTGGTTCAGGATTATCGGCCCATTAACCAAGCCACAATCCAGAACAAATATCCGCTTCCCCGGATCAATGATTTGTATGATCAACTTGCCAGTTCCTCAGTATTCTCTAAGCTTGATTTGAGATTGGGGTACCATCAGATCCGTGTTCGTGAAGAGGATATTCCCAAGACAACATTCGTTACCCGCTATGGTTCTTATGAGTACACTGTCATGTCATTTGGCTTAACAAATGCTCCAGCCACATTCTCCCGTCTGATGAATTACATCTTCATGGATTACCTCGACAAATTTGTCTTGGTATATCTGGATGATATTCTGGTCTATTCAAAGAATAAGGAAGAACATGCCGAACACCTCCGTCTTGTACTAGAAAGGCTCCAAGAACACCAGTTGTATGCCAAGTATTTCAAATGTGAATTCTGGCTTTCTGAAGTGACATACCTCGGCCATGTGATTTCCAAAGATGGAATTGTTGTTAACCCAGAACGAGTTCAGGCTATTCTTGACTGGACTCCTCCGAAGAACATCAAGCAAGTGAGAAGTTTTCTTGGCCTTGCAAGCTATTGCCATCGATTTGTCGAGAACTTTTCTAAGATTGCTAAGCCTTTGACTGATCTGCTTCACAAGGGCGTTAAATTTGAATGGACAGAAAAATGTCAGGAAAGTTTCCAGACACTCAAAGATAAGCTAACATCTGCCCCAGTACTATCTCCTCCAGATACCCGCAAAGACTTTGTGATTTATTGTGATGCATCCCGTGAAGGATTAGGCTGTGTCCTAATGCAAGAGCGTAAAGTGATTGCTTATGGCTCTCGTCAGTTGCGCCCACATGAAGAGAATTATCCGGTACATGATCTAGAACTAGTTGCTGTCATCTATGCATTGCAGTTGTGGCGACATTACCTCCTCGGTAATCGTTGCGAGATCTACACGGATCATAAAAGTCTGAAGTACTTGTTCACTCAACCTTCTCTAAACCTCCGTCAGCAAAGATGGATGGAGGCCATTGCGGACTATGATTTGGGTATTTCCTATACCCCTGGCAAGGCTAACGTGATGGCTGATGCCTTAAGCCGCAAGTCCTATTGCGACAACCTCATGGTTAGGCGAGCTCAACCTCGTCTTTTTGAAGAACTATGCAAGCTGAATCTACGTATTGTTCCACAGGGATCTCTTAATAACCTTGTGATACAACCAGATCTTGAGAAAGCTGTTAAGAATGCGCAAGCTAAAGATGCTGAAATTGATCTGATGAAGAAAGACCTTCACCTTGTAAAGTACAGGGATTTCTCGCTGTCTGAAGATGGAACCTTGTATTTCAGAAATCGCATTGTGGTACCTCGCTTCGAACTCATGACTGACAAGGTCATGAAGGAGGCACATGATACCCCACTGTCTATTCATCCGGGTAGCACCAAGATGTATCGTGATCTCCGTCAAAGGTACTGGTGGTCTAAAATGAAGCAGGATATTGCTCGATATGTTGCTGAATGTGATGTGTGTCGTCGCGTTAAAGCAGAACATCAGAAACCAGCTGGAATTCTGCAACCACTTCCTATTCCTCTATGGAAATGGGATAAGGTTCAGATGGATTTCATTACAGGACTTCCCAGGTCACAGAAGGGTCACGATGCTATTCTTGTCGTCGTCGACCAACTCTCTAAAGTTGCACACTTTCTGCCCGTCAAAGAGACTATCACTGCTAGTCAGTTAGCAGAGTTGTATATCTCCAGAATTGTTTCACTCCACGGTATTCCGAAGGAGATTAGTTCAGACCGTGGCGGTCTTTTCACTTCCAAATTCTGGGAAAGTTTCCAAACAGCTATGGGAACTCATATTACCTAGAGTTCAGCTTATCACCCCCAATCCCAAGGCCAAGTCGAGCGAGTCAATCAAGTGCTTGAAGACATGCTTCGGGCTTGTGTTATTTCTTTCGGTAAGAAGTGGGAAGAATCTCTTCCATATGCCGAATTCTCTTACAACAACAGCTATCAAACCAGTTTGAAAATGGCTCCCTTTGAAGTTCTATATGGGCGTAAGTGTCGAACCCCTCTGAATTGGTCAGAAACTGGGGAACGACCGCTCGTGGGTCCAGATATTATCCAACACGCCGAAGAACAAGTCCGTATTGTCCGGGAAAATCTCAAGGCGGCTCAGGTCCGCCAGAAGAGCAACTATGATCGCAAACGATGGGGTTTGACTTATCAATCTGGTGATCAAGTTTATCTTCGTGTTACTCCTATGAAGGGCACTCACCGTTTTGGAATCAAGGGCAAGTTAGCTCCACGCTACATTGGTCCTTTCCGCATTATTGCTAGACGTGGTCAGGTGGCATATAAACTGGAGTTGCCGCCGCAATTCTCTCATATCCACGACGTATTTCATGTGTCGCAGCTTTGTCAATGCTTCAAGGAATCTCCGCACCGAGCTGTGGATCACGAGGTGCTCGCATTGCAAGATGATCTTTCTTATAAGGAGCATCCGATCCGCATTCTCGATGAAGCTGAACGTCGGACCCGTCAGAAGGTTACCAAGTTCCTCAAAGTGCAGTGGTCAAATCATACTGAAGATGAAGCCACTTGGGAACGCGAGGATACTCTTCGTGCGGAATACCCCGAACTTTTCCCTTCTACCTCTTAATTCTCGGGACGAGAATTCTTGTTAGTAGAGGAGATTTGTAACACCCCCAGTGGTTAGCTACAGTAATCACTTTTGACAATGGCAAGTCAGCATGATTAACAGTGCCAAATCATCATTTGCATCATATTGCATTTAAACTCCTAATTCAAATTTCACATTAAATTAAAGTGGAAGATAAAAGTTGCTTAACTTAGAAACTAAAATGTTCATTAAATAATAAATATTCCAGAGACTATTCTAAAATTGAAACCAACAATAAATAAATTAATTAGGTGGCTCAAACTTTACCAAAACAACAAGGTTTAATACATTCTATTTATTATGAAATTTGTGTGAGGTCCAGTTGACTCCAAACTAATTTTTGACAGTGGTAGAGGATGCCTAGTATTTATTGGAACAATTGCCATGTTCTACAAAAATCATTTTTAGGCCTAACAATTTACTAAACAGGAGATATGAATAAAGAGAAAAAGGCAAAAGAAAACAAAACAGAAAAAAAAAGAGAAGAGACCTCCCCTCCTGGCCTCAGCCCAACAGGCCGTCCAGGCCGCCAGGCCGGCCCACCCCGCTCCCCCTTATCCCCCCCCCCGAACCCTAGCCCACCCCCACTCCTACCCCTCGTTCCCCATTCCCCCCCGCCCCCGTTCTGGATCTGGGCAGTGAACCCCGATCCCTTCGCCCCCGACGCCGGCGCCCCTCCCCAGCACCGCCAACGCCGCCGCCCGTCTTCGCCCTCGCCGGAGCCGCCCCGCCCCGCGTCGCCTCGCCCTCATCCCCTCCTCCATCATCGCCGGTCCTCCCCGCCAAGCTCGGCTGCTGCCTCGCCTCCTCCTCCCTGAGCGGCGCTGCCCACCGGCCACCCCATCTCGCCGGCAACCCACCTCGCTGCCTCCACGAGCTCGCCCCGGCCACCGATGTGAGGCCTCGTTCGTACCCCTCTCCCTCACCCGTCGAATCCATCCCCGTAGGCCGCCTCTGCCACTCGCGCCACCCGTGCTCGCCGCGGCCGTCCCGACCATGTCCGGCGCGTCCGCTGGCTCACCGCCCGAAGCTCACACCGGCCGCTGCCGTGGCCTCGCCGCACACGCCTCCTGCCGCCCGCGTCGTGCACCCCTGACCGCTCCCTCGCCGCGCCCGCTCGCCGCCTCCCGCCGCTGGCCACCGCACCCGCTGGCCCTCGCTGTGGCACGCGCGCGCGCGCCTGTTGACCCGCTACAGTGGCCGCCTGGGCGACTGCCAGGTGGGGCCCAACCCCTGTTTAAAACAAAATTAAAAGAAAAGTTAAAAATAAAATAAATAAATATGATTAATTAATTAACTTAATTAATTCTGTTTAATTAAACTAATTATCTAGTTAACCTAATTAATAGTAATTAGTTTAGTTAATCCCTAATTAGCCTGACGTGACACTGACAGGTGGGACCCACTGGTCCTGACGTCACAGTGACATCATGATGATGTCACCGTTACTGTTTCAGATAATGTTGATTTAATAAATTAATTAAATTCCAGAAATTGTTTAAATCTGTATAAATTCATATTAAATAATCCGTAACTCCGATGGAAAAACTTTGTACATGAAAGTTGCTCAGAACGACGAGACGAATTCGGAAACGCGGTCCGTTCGTCCGTCAAGCGTCCCTACCTATCCGAACATGGAACCGTCCCCCTCCGGATCGTCTGTCCGATAATTCCAAAGACCCGGGAAATATCGTCAGATATTCTCCCGCTCCGTCTGATACGTGTAGTACTGCGTTAGACTACCCCTAGCACCGTGTATCGTATTTGTCATGCTCATGTTTGCTGTGTATTTATACTGTTTCCTCCCCCCTCTTCTCTCTCGTTAGACCCCGACACCGACGTCGTCCCCGAGACCGACGAAGCTCCGGAGCCCGAAGACACCATTGACGACCTTGCCCCTGCCGCCGAGCAACCAGGCAAGCCACCCCTTTGATCATCCCGATATCGCCCATTCTAATTTCTCATGCTTGCATTAGAATTGCTGCTACTACTGCTTTACCTATTCTGATGCATAGCCTGTTTATTGTAACCTGCTGTTGATAATTACCTGCATAACCTAAACTGCTTAGTATAGGCTGGGTAGAGACCTATCAGTGACCCCACTAGTCCCGACTGCCCCGCTGGATTATCCGAAGACCCGATCAACGGGATTGAAGACCAGGCCCCAACACCGCACATCACCACCCCTTAGTTGTAACGACACTGCAGCGTTACTATCGAGTGCCAAGGGTGAAACCTCTTGTAGCACTTCTGATGTTAACTCTGTAGAGTAGCTATTCGGTCGTGGTCATCGAGGGTGATTCCTCCATCACCGCTTCCGATAACGACGCCGTCGTACAACACCTCAAGTGTGAACCTAGTGAGGGTGATTCCTCCGAGTTCACCTTGACAGATACATCGAGTAGGAATCCAACGAGGGTGATACCTCGGATTCCCCTAATGTTATGGATACACGGATACTTGGACTTTACACTGTTACTTGGATAGGCGGGTCGACCCTGAGGGGTACCCGCGTGCGCCTGAGAGGCGAGTGTTGTGAAGACGGTTGCCTGTGTGGTGCCCGAGTGGTGAACACGAGGCGTGGCCGGGCATTCATGGCCCTTGCCGCAAGTCCTCGAGATGGGGCGACGGGGTCACATCTTTCGTGAGTCTCTGCTCGTTACCGCAAGTCCAAGGTACTAGCGATTTGGATATTTGATCCGAGCAGGTCTCTGGCCTGATAGCACTAACCATCACGTGGGCATAGTATGGGCGTTCTGCATCGTAGCATCAGCCGAAAGCTTTGTCAGACGTCCAGTTCAGTATTGTGGCCGGGTCGGATCGTGCCGTTGGCGCTGGTATCCACCCTGCTCACAACGACCCGGAGTGCACAAGGCGACGGCCCAAGACCCCTGAGCGCTTAGGATGTAGACCAGCGGGGACCTCTCTGCTGAGCTCTAGGTAGGGCTGCAGTGTGTCGTTTGGCCGAGGCCGGGCATGACCCAGGAAAGTGTGTCCGGCCGGAGTTAATCGAGCGTGTTGGGTAAGTTGGTGCACCCCTGCAGGGAAGAAAACTTCTATCGATAGCCTGCCCTACGGTAACGGACACTCGGAGTTGTATCCTGATTGATACAATTTTAGAACTGGATACTTGGATACTATGGCTCTGGGATTGCTTCTCGCAGGGAGTCGAGAAGGGATCTCAGGACGAGGTTGATGACTGTATGGCTCTGGGATTGCTTTCTCGCAGGGAGTCGAGAAAGGATCTCTGGGTGAGGTTGAGACTTAAGGATACTGCTACATTATATGGTACTGTCTACACTCTTCTAATGCTGCAAGACCTCTGAAGATGCTAGCCTTCGATAGGACTAGGCCTTCTCTCTATACTGACATTTCTGCAGCCCAGTCCACATATACAGCCTTCTCGTTGAAAATGTTGCATATGTAGTGTAGATCCTTGCTTGCTGAGTACTCACGGTTGCTTTGTTTTCCTTTTCTCCCCATATCAGTTTGACGTGACCAAGATGACGGAGCCCCTGAGACAGATGCCCCGTCGATCGACTACTACTACTACTACTACCCAGAGGATGGATACTACTACGAGTTGACTGACGACCAGGAGTAGGATTGGAGGGTCCCAGGCAGGAGGCCTGCGCCTTTCGATTGTAGTGTTTTTCTTTTTCCTCGCCTTTCTAAAGGCCTTTCTGTTTCTGTTTCATATCTGTACTCAGATATCTGATGCTTCCGCTGACGCTTGTACGCAAGCTTATGTATTCGAGCCCTCGAGGCCCCTGGCTTGTAATATAAAGCTTGTATGACTTTATTTATGTTTTAGAGTTGTGTTGTGATATCTTCCCGTGAGTCCTTAGGCTTGATCGTGTGCATTTGCATGTATGATTAGTGCATGATTGAGCTGGGGGCGTCACAAAACTAACCTCGGCGGAAAATGGTGGCCACTCCCATTGTTGTCCTGCATAAGTAGTGGAAAGGCATGATAAGTACAGCAACCTTAACATCAAACAAATATAGCAAAGGTAAACAACATCATCTCCAAATGATAGCTTGAATGTGTTGGTTTCAGCATGCTGTTAAAGCAGATATAAAATGGAAGGCAATGTTACCGACAACAGGCTTAACAGCCATCAAATATTGTAATTCAAACTAGTATTGTTGAAAATGAATAGAACGTAGGTAATGCTTAAACATCACACTGGATAAATGTGTAAAACTGAAATAAAGGGCATGTGTTAACTACACTAGGCATAACTGGAACCAAATATAGCCGTTCAAACTGGTATTGATGCATTCGAGCGGCACAGTTCCGACTTGCACATAATGAACATCACATTGTAAATGACTGAAATAAACAAGGCATAAATGATCAGTATAACAACCAAATATAGCCATTGAAAACTGGACAGAGTCTCACTGCAACCAACCTAACAAGCAAATACAGATAAACAGGGCATATGCTTGAAAACTGGACAAATGCTCACTGCAACCAACCTGACAAGCAAATACAGATAAACAAGGCATCTGCTTGAAAATTGGACAAATGCTCACTGCAACCAACCTAACAACCAAATACAGATAAACAAAGCATCTGCTTGATAACTGGACAAATGCTCACTGCAACCAACCTAAGAACCAAATACATATAAACAAGGCATCTGCTCGATAACTGGAAAAATGCTCACTGCAACCAACCTAACAACCAAATACAGATAAACAAGGCATCTACTCACTATAAACAACCAAATATAGCCATTCGTGAAACTAAAGTGGACAATTCATACTTAAACATCACATAGCCCTATTAAACAATACATTTTTTCATAACTGAAATAATTAAACACGACACAGTTAAAGCACCGCACGGCAAATGCTACTACAATAAAGGGTATGGGTTGGCAAGCTAAAAAAGGTAAGATTTGCTGATAGGATATTGCCTCACATGTCATGGACGGGATCCTTCTAGTTGGAAGAGCACAGACCCATGGTGCGCTCTCTGATGTCACAGATGGGCTGTTTCACCTTGGAAGAACCTTTGTGGGTGCCCTCCTCGTGGTCGTGGTTGATGAGATCTGACTTGGCAATTGAGGATCCCAAGCCGCCGCCGTAGAACGTGTCCTTCAAAAATGACAAGGGCTCGATGGCGTACAAGGATCGCAAATCCTTGACCGCTTGGCGGAGGAGATCACCGGCAGGGCCGTCGAAGAGATCGACGGCGGTTGAACTAGAGGGGTTTGGGATGGACCACTTAACCTGTGACATGGCCCGCGTGAAGCCATCGCTGTCGACGAGCTTGATGTCGTAGCCAGCTTTCCCGAGATACAATAATACGCTAGCCCGCTGACATGAAGCCTTCGGCATGGCAACGTAGTCAACGTCTTCACCGGCTTCCGCGGCGACGTGTTGCTCCGGGATCGACATGTCGGGGCGAACGGCGGCCACCTCGCCAACGTCCGCCGGAGAGGCCATGATAAACCTCTTCTTGGCCGAACGCTCGTCGGGCTCCCCGGGATACGTGGTCGAGCTTAGGTTGCGACAATCTGGAGCAGGGGATGTGGATCTAGCGGGGAGGGACACCACAGGCTTCATCTAAAAATTCAGGGGAGTGGGGCGATGGTATGGGAATCGCTGGGTAATCTGAACTTTATTATCTAAGCTAGGAGGAATGGGCAGACCGGCAGGGGTTGGCGGCGGCGCCGGCGGCGACGACGAGCTAGGGTTTGAGGGGGGAGGGGGGAGGGTGGGGGACTGTGGAGGGGGGTGGTGTTTGAGGATACGCCGCGGCTACTGAAAATTTTAGTAATGGTGGGTGGAGATGGTGGTGGACGAGGGAGGGCGACGGTTCAAATGCCTCGGCTACTGCAATTTTACTATAAGGTCGGTGCTGGAGGAGTGTGGGCGACGGTTGATGTATGGCGGCTACTAAAATTTGGGTAACGGAATTGATGCGGGGCGGGAGTACCTAAGATTGCGCACGGTCCAATAAGAATATGCATGTATGATAATAAGGAAAAGTGGCAGAACCGCCGATTTTTGCAACGCTCAAGGCGGGTAGTTTGTTTTTAGATTTCTAGCTAGCTAGTCTATCGCACACGGTTCGTCCTAATTTCTAAATAAGCTACCCGCCTTTAGCTTGCGCAGGTGGTGATTTTACAGCGCACTTGCATCGCACACGGTTAAGCCAGTACCTCCACCCTTTGCTCGCGCTTGCGCAGTCGTGGTGATTTTACAGCGCACTTGCATCGCACACGGTTGAGCCAGTACCTCCACCTTTTCTCGCGCTTGCGCAGTCGTGGCGATTCACAGCGCACTTGCATCGCACACGGTTAAGACATTATACCCGTGTCCGTTGAGTATCATCAGAGTCTTTGCAGCAAAAAAAACATTAGAGAGGGTCAGAAGACAGCCACACCAGCATGTGGACCAAATATATATGAGTGAAAAGGGTGGTCTGTGATGTTCAAAATTCCAATGCACAACTTTGACCACTGAAAGATCAAGGATGTCGCCTAGAGGGGTGGGGGTGAATAGGTGCTTTAAAATAATTATGGTTTAGGCTTGAACGAATGCGGAATAAACCTAGCGGTTAATTTGTCAAGCACAAAACCTACAACAACTAGGCTCACCTATGTGCACAACCAACTTATGCTAAGCAAGATAAACAACTAAGTGATAGCAAGATATATGACAAGAAACAATATGGCTATCAGAAAGTAAAGTGCATAAGTAAAGGGCTCGGGTAAGAGATAACCGAGGCATGCCGAGACGACGATGTATCCCAAAGTTCACACCCTTGCGGATGCTAATCTCCGTTTGGAGCGGTGTGGAGGCACACTGCTCCCCAAGAAGCCACTAGGGCCACCATAATCTCCTCACGCCCTTGCACAATGCAAGATGTCGTGATTCCACTAAGGGACCCTTAAGGGCGGTCACCGAACCCGTACAAATGGCAACCCTTGGGGGCGGTCACCGAACCCGTACACTTTGGCAACCCTTGGGTGCCGTCACCGGAACCTGTCAAATTTCTCGGGGTGATCTCCACAACCTAATTGGAGACCCCGATGCTTGCCCAGAGCTTTACACCACAATGATTGAGCTCTGAACACCACCAACCGTCTAGGGCGCCCAAGCACCCAAGAGGAACAAGCTCAAGGGTACCAAGCACCCAAGAGTAATAAGCTTCTCAACTTGTAACTTCCACGTATCACCGTGGAGAACTCAAACCGATGCACCAAAAGCAATGGCAAGGGCACACGGAGTGCCCAAGTCCTTCTCTCCCAAATCCCACCAAAGCAACTAATGCTAGGGAGGAAAATGAGAGGAAGAACAAGAAGGAGAACACCAAGAACTCCAAGATCTAGATCCAAGGGGTTCCCCTCACATAGAGGAGAAAGTGATTGGTGGAAATGTGGATCTAGATCTCCTCTCTCTTTTCCCCCCAAAACTAGCAAGAATCCATGGAGGGATTGAGAGATAGCAAGCTTGAAGAAGGTCAACAATGGGGGAAGAACACGAGCTCAAAGGATAAGGTTCATTGGGGAAGAAGACCCCCTTTTATAGGTGGGGGAAAATCCAACCGTTATGCTCACAACCCGCACAGAGCGATACTGCCGCTCATGGGAGCGGTACTACCGCTAGGGCAGTGGAAGCCCTTCGAAAAACAACAGCGAGGAGGCAAAAGGCCAGTAGAACCGCCGGAGCGGTACTATCGCTACTACCGCTAGGGGTAGCGGTACTACCGCTAAGGGTAGCGGTACTACTGCTTGCGAGCAGTACTAAAAAAATACATCTGTGCCTACCACTGCTGGACTTAATATGAGATTTTGGTCCGAAGCGGAAGTAGCCACGGTAGTAGCCGCGGTAGTACCGCTCTGGAGTGGTAGTAAAAAATTACATCCGCTCCAAGCGGTAGTAGCCACGGTAGTACCGCTGCAGCCTTTTAAGGACACCAAAACTGCCACAACTTCTGCAAACGGACTCCGAATTCGATGAAACCAAGTTTGTTGGAAAGCTAAAGACATGGGCTAACACAATCTTGATAGAAATAACAATAAGAAGCAAACGAGAAAAGGCCCATAAGAAAATGGTGAGAACCCTTCCTCGAATAAGACCAGTAAAACCTCCAACACCGAAAACGCAATAGAAGAAGCATATGAAATCCGTTTTCGATGTACTAGAGCTTGTCACGAAGATAACCACAAGCTCTAAAACCTCAAAAAGAGAAAATACAAATAAGAATCAAGAAAGATGATGCAAGGATGCAATGGTTTGAGCTCTCGACGAACGATACGATCAAGCTACTCACTTGAGAGCCCCCCTTGATAGTACGGCTATCGATCCTATAACCCGATCTCCAAACTATCACCATGAGACCGGTAAAATAGAAAACCTATCAAGGGAAAACCTTTGCCTTGCATGAAGTCCACTTGAGCTAGATGATGATGATCTTGACTCCCTCAAGTTGGACCACCTTTCGTGATTGCATTGGCTCGATGAAGGCTAGTTGATTGCTCCCCCATACTCTACTATGGGTGAATCACTCTTCGGCATACCTTCACAAGTCCATTGTCACCACAATGGACGGCAAGCTACAAGCATGATTTCTTCGTGATGCTCCACTTGAACTTGCACAACACAACCTTGATTTGATGTCATCCTCCATGGGTTGTATGTGATCTTCCTCTTGACGCAAGCCCATGGAAGCAAACCTAACCCCACATAGAACTCTCACAAAGACCATGGGTTAGTACACAAAGTGCAATGGACAATGCTTACCAAACCATGAGATCACTTGATCCCACTCGGTGTATCTTCTACGCTTTGTGTGAAATATTCTTTCTTCATAAAGATGATGTCTTGAAGATACACATGAATGTTCACACAATCTTCTTCTTCAAGACATGCTAGCAATTAGCTCAACACTCACTAGACCAATCTTTGGATAGATCCTTGGATACCACCTTGGTCAACACATACACTCCTTGAAACCAACAAATGGACTTCAAGAAAAGCCTATGGACAAATCCTACGAATATAACTCAACGCAACCATTAGCCCATAGAGATTGTCATCAATTACCAAAACCAAACATGGGGGCACCGCATGTTCTTTCAATCTCCCCCATTTTGGTAATTGATGAAAATCACTTTCAAGAGAGTTTATATAATGAATTAAGCATCACCATGCAACGCAACAACTAATAATGCATGAGCATGAGATGCAAAAGCTTAGGAACAAAACCAAAGCAAGAAGAGATATCTCTAAACTTCTCCACATGACTCAGATCGCGCGCGCAGCAGGGGGAGGGGGGCATCGGCCATGGTTTGGTAGGCACACGGCTTTCATGAGTGAACCGTGTGCTATTTGAAAACATTTCATGAGAAGAATCTCAGTTTTTAAATTCCCGTAAATCCAAAACTCACCTGAAAATCATGAAACTTGGCATGGTGTCACGACATGGCACATATATGTCGAGGAATTTTTTTGACCATTTTGGCGCAAGTTTTATTACAAGCCTCTTACAAACCGAAGCTTCTCTCAAAGAAGCCTCGTGGTTCCGATAGGGAAACATGTCCCCCTTGTGGGCGAAACGATAATCACTTCCTCTTTTTGACTTGTATTTTCTTCTATGGGCAACATGGAACGACATGCTATCCGTGCTGAAATTTAAACTTATTCATGGTTCGTTTGGCCTTTTTATACACTAATTGAGTTTCCTAGGCATTTAATATCCATAATTCAAATCTAAACTACAAATACATGCTCCAGTTCACCAAAATGGCTAGAAAAATTATACATGTGTCCTTGGGTGCATGTTTAGGTCCCATGCCAGGAATTGGAACGAATTACAACCGTACCGGCATCCTGGCTCATCCTCAAACATTTGGAATCTTGGTTTTTAAATCCCCATAAATCCAAAACTCACCAGAAAGTCATGAAAGTTGGCATGGTGTCACGTCATGGCACATATATGTCGTGGTAAAAACATTGTCCAATTTGGGCCAAGCTTTATTACAAACCTCTTACAAACCGGAGCTTCTCTCAAAGAAGCCTCATGGTTCCGATAGGGAAACGTGTTCCCCTTGTGGGTGAAACGTAATCACTGCCTCTTTTTGCCTTGTATTTTCTTCTACGGGCAACATGGAACGACAGGATGTCCATGCTGAAATTTAAACTTATTCAGGGTTTGTTTGGCCTTTTTATACACTAATTGAGTTTCCTAGGCATTTAATGTCCATAATTCAAATCTGAACTATAAATACATGCTCCAGTTCACCAAAATGGCTAGAAAAATTATACATGTGTCCTTGGGTGCATGTTTAGGTCCCATGCCAGGAATGGGAATGAATTACAACCGTACCGGCGTCCTGGCTCGTCCTCAAACATTTGGAATCTCGGTTTTTAAATCCCCATAAATCCAAAACTCACCAGAAAGTCATCAAAGGTGGCATGGTGTCACGTCATGGAACATATATGTCGTGGTAAAAACATTGTCCAATTTGGGCCAAGCTTTATTACAAACCTCTTACAAACCGAAGCCTGTCGCAAGAACCCTCGTGGTTTCGATAGGGAAACGTGTCCCCTTGTGGGCGAAACGATAATCACTCCCTCTTCTAGCCTTGTATTTTCTTTTACACGTAACACGGAACAACAGGAGATTCGCGCTGAACTTTGAAATTATTCAGGGTTCGTTTGACCTTTTTTATTCATTAATTGAGTTTTCTAGGCATTTAATGTCCATAATTCAAATCCGAACTATAAATAAATGCTCCAGTGCACCAAAATGGCTAGAAAAAACGTACATGTGTCCTTAGGGTGCATGTTTAGGTCCCATGGAACAAATGGGAATGAATTCAACCGTTTCAGCGTCCTGACTTGGCCACAAACATTGCGAATCTCGGTTTTTAAATATCTGTAAATCCAAAACTCACCAGGAAATCATGAAACTTGGCATGGTGTCACTACATGGCACATATATGTCGTGGTAAAATAATTGTCCAATTTGGGCCAAGCTATATTACAAGCCTCTTACAAACCGAAGCTTCTCGCAACCCTCGTGCTTCCGGTAGGGAAACATGCCCCTCTTGTGGGCGAAACGATAATCGCTGCCTCTTCTCGCTTTTTTTCTACAGGCAACATAGAATAACAGGAGTGTCGTGCTGAAATTTGAAACTGTTCAGGGTTCGTTTGGCCATTGTATATATTAATTAAGTTTTCTAGGCATTTAATGTAGTCCATAATTCAAATTTGAACTACAAGCACATGCTCCAGTGAAGCAAAATGGGTGGAAAATCGTACATGTGTCATTGGGTGCATGTTTAGGTCTCATTTAAGGAATGAGAATGAATTACAAACTTCTCGTCGTCCTGAAACATTGAGAATCTCGGTTTTTAAATCCCAGTAAATCAAAAACTCACCCAAAAAACATGAAACTTGGCATGGTTTCATGACATGGCACATATATGCCGTGGTAAAAAAATCGTCCAGTTTGAGACAAGGCGCACACATTAATAGCCAACGAAGTCCTTTTGAAACAAATAGCTGACACGTTAATATCGCAAACGGCTGTATTATATGAACCGTGTGTTCCCATAACCATTTAAGTGCGGCCACTACCTCTGCCAAAATTTAACCATACTCGATGGCATGCGTGCAGCTGTTTGATTAGACGGGATGAGCGCGAGAAGTCCGCCGTGCAGGCTCGACGGGACGCGTGCGAGCAGTCCGCCGCGCAGGCTCGACGGGACGCGTGCATCCTGTCCACTTCGCAGGCTCGACGGGACACATGCGAGAAGCAAGGCCGCCCATGCTCACCGGGAAACAAGCTCTTTGACCTCCATCCACCAGCCGCCCGCCTCGCTCATAACTTCTCCATTAATGGCGGCCAAGCCACTGTTTAACACGCGGTTAATTAAAGCACCTAGACGGAGGGTGTTTGCTTGTGATCCCATGGCAGCATTTGCTTTGTTCATGTTTTCAACTCGTATTCCGGCCTAATTTAAATTTCCACATAGGGCAACAGATAATACGACGACAAATAAAATGGCAATGGATAATACGATGACAAATTTACAATGGTGCGGATAATAATTATCTTACATATTCCGGATAATTTAAAATGCCAGATGCGGCAAAGCCCGGAAGACACGGGGGCAAGAGAAGAAGGAAATTGCAGACAACAATCTGGGTCGCTACTATCTCTACTCGTCGATGGATCGCCGGACGACGACATCCTCCAGCTCCTTCTTCATCCTCACGACTTTGCTTGAAAGCAGCCACGGATTCCTCCACCTCCTGCTCGCGCTCGATCCGGAGCTTCCTCAAGTCGCCCATCAGTTCCTCGACGACCGCTGTCAGCGTCATCCCCGAGGCACTGCTCTGCTCATGTAGCATCTCCCAGCCGGCGGCCTCCTCCTCCTTCTCGGCGAGCGCCTTGAGGAGCTTCGCATTGTCACCTATGAGTTGCTCGACGAGGCCGGTCGCCTTGTCAACCGAGGCATCACTGATCTCGAGTAGCTTCATCAAGCCGTCGACCAACTCCTGCTGCTTAATGAGGCTAGCGAGAATGTCGTCGTCGCCGGCCAAGGACTTCAGCAACGCCAGCTCGTCGCGATCGCCGACGCGGTGAGTGCGCTTGTGAGAGCCCTCGCGTGCCCATGAGAGCTCGTTCGAGGGCTCCGCGATGCGCGGGGACATCTCTGCTGCGGTTGCCGCTTCACGGCGGGACCTCTCTAGTGCTTTCGCGGCCTTGGTCTTTGCTGCCTGGTTATATGTCCACCCGAAACTGCTCCTACCCGTCATGGCGGAACGACTTGACAGGAAAGACCAGTTTTGTGGGTGATGAGGAGAGGAACTGTGAAGTAAGTTTTGAGTGGGCAGTTTTTATAGCCCGGTGCTAAGTGTGAACACATATTAGTTTGATAGGTGTGAACAGATTTGCAATTACTTATTGTGTTGTAATCTGCAATGTGACGAGAAATAAGGTCAAAATTTATTAATGGTTTTGGGCCTACAAAGCCTGTTTCTGTTGTTCTGGCTCATCGCAAACAGTTATTTTGGATCAACCGTATGCCACGCATCGGAAGCCTGAAACGTGGGCTCACGTTCTCAGATGTACGTGTACGTGTCTGCCCACTATCACACATGGTCAAGATATCACCATCGTGTCCTATGGATGCGCCGTCGCGCCTCCCACGGGGTGCCAGAAGGTTGACCACGTGGTTGCTCGCCGTTGAGGCGGCCGCGGCGCGCTCTGCTCCTCGTTGAGGCGGCCGCTGCGTGCTCTGCTCGCGTCCGTCCACGCATTTTGCTCGCCATTGAGGTGGCCGCGGCGCGCTCTGCTCTGGCGTCCCTGCGCGCGCTCTGCTCGCCGTTGAGGCAAATTTACAATGGCAATAGTTAATAATTATCTTACATATTCAGGATAATTTAAAATGCCACATGCGGCAAGGCCCAAAACACTCACGACCTACATATGCATACAATTATAATAAAATATAGGCTAAAAGGCTGAGCTAGCGGCCTTCCGACGACGGTCTTCTCGGACTCCATGAT
The DNA here is from genome assembly GCA_011799875.1 of Thinopyrum elongatum. Classification (NCBI taxonomy): domain Eukaryota; kingdom Viridiplantae; phylum Streptophyta; class Magnoliopsida; order Poales; family Poaceae; genus Thinopyrum; species Thinopyrum elongatum. Next base: position 279,148,842 of record CM022303.1, read on the forward strand.
CAGTATAGCACCCTTGCAGCCGTTCATTCCAAGTGTCCTGACCCGCCTCCGCCTACGGAGCTGCTGGTGCTGGGAGTCTCTTGGGGTTGCTGGGCCTCTTCCAGAAGAGCTTGACAGCGTGCAATCGCGCGCATGATATCTCCGCGGAACCGCTCCATTTCCATGTCTCTGGCCTGGTAGCAAATTCCGTCCATCACCTGCATCCTCAAGATATCACATTGGCGATGTTCTACTTTGTCGGGGATGTCAACTCCGCCAAGGATGCGCTCGAGCCTGGCCATCACATCGTCGGGATTGAGGTTGACACGGCCACCGTGGGCAATGATGAAGCCGTAGGCTACCTGTGTCTTGACTGAATCGCAGAGGTCCTCTGCCCATTCCTTGCGGGCATCAGGCTCTCTATGAGCACTGGTGACGGCGGCTCTTCGGGTGGGTCGTGGATCATGCCGTCGAGCAGCTCTGGATCTTTTGCACGGTGGATGACAAACTGCTCATCACACCTCCTCTGCAATATGTCGATTGTGCGCCCAAGGACTGTCACGCCGATATCGCTGCCAATGGGCCATGGTGCCTACACCGGCCGATGAAGCTCTTGCTCCCCGACCTGCTCCGGCTCGTTCTCCTCGCCGAAGATGTAACGCAGGTAGGGGTCGACCTTGAAGCTTTGGTCGTTGCCTCGCATGCTTGGAATAACTAATGGTAGATGGGTGAGGACTAGATCTGCGCAGAGTGTCACGACGGTGCGTTGCCGCCTGGGTTATATGCAGCAAGCCATTAGCTGGTGGCGGGAAACCGATGAGGGAAGAGGCGTGGATTTTACAATTCACCCATGTGGAGTGCGGGAAGCAATCACTGGAGCGCGGGAAGACTAACTGGAGCACACACACAACTAGAATACCGTATGCGGTGCCACGTGTTATTTATCACACACGTGTTAACATAAGGAAACGTATGTGTAACTTACTAATCATCTCACACGAGTACTCGCAGACGCATCATGTGCGATACTCCTAGCCACCGCAAGCAACTAGTTTGCATTTTTCAAAGTTTTTTGTACGAACAGAATCGCACACGAACTAACTATAGTAATCGTCTGTGTTATAATTTCTCATTGCAAACAGTTCATCCGAGTGGCTGTTTGCTGCCTATCACACACATCTTGTTTACATGAATCGTTTGTGTTCTTTTGGCTCATCGCAAACAGTTCATCTATGTGAACTGTATGCCGCATATCACACACATCTTGTTAAGTTGAATCGTTTATGTTCTCTTCCCTAATCGAAAACAGTTCGTCTGAGTGAACCGTACGCCGTATATCACACACACCTTGATCTGGCTGACCGTTTCTGTTGCATTCCCTAATAGCACACAGTTCATTGGAGCGAACTGTATGCCGTATATCGCACACACATTGATATGGCTGCCCGTTTCTGTTGTTCTGCCTCATCGCAAACAGTTCTTCTGGATCAACTGTATGCCCCGCATCGCACACGTAACTAAAATCTGAACCGTGTTTGATGTCTCCGCCATCGCAAACATTTTGCATCTTTTTTGATGGTTTTTTTATATCCCCGTTTGCGATTAATGCATCGCACACAGTTTCGTCAAAGGGTCTCTGATCGTAGTGTCGCGTTAGCAGCATCCTGCAGTAGTGTATACATCGAATACAATCAAGCAGGACGTAGGGTTTTACCTCTTTGAGAGGGCCCGAACCTGGATAAACACTGTGTTCATCGTCCCTTGTTCCCCATTGATCCTAGATCCACAGCTCGGGACCCCCTACCCGAGATCCACCGGTTTTGACACCGACAGTGGGCTACTCGTCTGTCAAATTCTCCGAACTTGTTATTGGATCCACACCCATTTAGGTACAATAGTCGCCTTCTTCTCCTTGAAATTAAAATTATTTCTAATTTTCAAGATGTATGTTCGTCTGTCATCTAGAAAATGATTCCGATAAGCTTGTCCCCGATTCTGCACACAGTGAAGGTCTTGGCACTAGAATCTATCGGCCCCAACCTGGACCAAGTTGTCAGTTTCCTGAGATGCTTTCTGTGCCTATATCGAGGTGATGCTCTTTTTCCTGTTAAATGTTAACCATAAGGGAGTTCAATTTTTGGTACCTTTTCCCAAGGTTACAATGACGAATGTACTACGATTTCTGAAGGAATTTTGGAGGATTTCAGTACATACATGTTTTTTTCCAATAGTGGTTGCTTGATTCATATGGTTATAATCCATAATCATTTCTCCTTTGGATTCATCTGTACTAGTTTTCGTAGAGAAATTTCCATCCACTTCAACCTCTTGTGAAGAAGCCTACATTTTTCTAGATTGTAATCAAATGCCCATGTTAATCCTGTAGGATCGAAGATAGCATGTCACTCTATTCGTGTATTTAAGAAATACTGCAAACCAAATAGGCCTGTAGTATTGTTGAAAACTGCATGTAGGCACTAATATGTTCTCTTCTTTTGCAGATAAGATTAGGCCCTGTAGTGGATAATGTGATACAATATAACAATGACATCGAATGCCTTGATCTGCATCTCTCAGAAATTACTTTGAACTCCTACCGAGGGACCTTACCAGAGATTATATTCGCAAGGTTCTTTGTTGTCAGAGCAAGGGTGCTAAAGGTAATAAGGTTTGCCCTACATTTATTTCGCAAAAATGAATGGTTTGTTGATCAGCGCCGGTGGCTATGGCACGATGGAAAAGGCTCTGCAGAAGCTGGATTTCATTTTGGAAGTTCAGTTGATAGAGTAATCGGAAGTCATTATGTCAAGCCCATACATGACTTGTCAGTGGCTGATCCCTTTGCATAAATGTTGAGGTTTTGAAACAAGTGTGACAAGTGGTAATATTAGTTTGAACCTCTCTTATGTCCATGTTCAGTTGATCAGCGCGGGCGTCTATAGCTACATGAGCTGAGATGCATTTCTAATATCCGTTTGAACCTTGTAATCTTCGAATTTGAGCCTTCTAACTCTGGAATTTGAACCTTGTAATATTTCGGGCTTTTGTGATACAATCATTGAAATGGCATCGTATGAGACTCGTATATTGGTAGTACTATTTCACCTTAATATGCAATGGACGATTAATATCTCGACCACAATGGACTTAGATTTTATTTACTATTCTCGCATGTGTTTCCCTTGTCGATCTCATCGCAAACGACCTATATAGAGGACTCGACAGCGATCTTCGACATTATTGCACACAGTTGGTTTCTTCAAGTGTGTGCCCTGTAGAGTGCAGAATTATCACACTCGAGTGTCCATCATTACCCATCTATGTAACTTTGACCTCACCACCCACGGGTAAACTTATTGTCGAACGTGTGTGCTGCTTTAAGTCATTCCGCACACTTCATTTTTGCAAAGCTTTTGCCAATAAACACCCACGATTTGTCCCTCTTCTAAACAACGCGTGGCCAAACTAGTCGGGAGGGAAGCTTGCGCGGTTGCGCGGGAACAGGCTCACCAACGATACATTTGGCACCTCTTCGAGCCCACACATGGTCAAACGAAATACGTGTGGGGTGCTCAAGTGTGCATTGGAATCCTCCGCTAGGAATGCGGTGACAGGACATGACGATTACAGGCCGGCCGGCCCCCATTTATTACATCGGCCATTTAACTCTTGTGTCTCTTCAACATTTCGATCGCGCCCCAGTATTGCAAGAAGGTTCACGGAGCTCTCGGTGGTGTACACCCACGACGACAAATTCTGAGAGGGTATCCTGCGCGGCTCCAATGGTGCTCCCAGTGGCTCCAATTATTTTAAAGCGCCTATTCACTCCCCCCTCTAGGTGACATCCATGATCTTTCAACAGTGATCTTGTGGGCTCGGTGCAGTGCAATGTGTTGTGATTCAAGTTGTGTATCCATGTCTAACATTCTTCACTTACTAGGGTGCAACTCTACACCAAATTTCAACTCCAACAGATCCTTCTAGCTTGCACTTCCTTCACAGCTTGAAAATTAAGGCAGAAACTTAGATTTGGCCCTATGATTTTGTGTGGCTTTAAATGACCAAATTTGTGATGTATTTGGGTCATGTGTGACTACTAGGTACTGGTCAAATTATTTGACAATTTTTGAAGCTACCAAAATGGTAGTTCCTTCACAAGAGTGACCTAGGTCATATTGACTTTAGCAACTAAAACGAAGGGCTTTCCTTGCCCTAGTTGACCCAATATTTCCCAGAGCTTACAATAGGCCTATTGATCATCCCCAATTAATTTCATCAATTGTTGATGTGCCTAGGTATTCTTTGGGTTTATTTCCCCAATATGGCAGAAACTGAAATTGCTTCTGGAAGAGAAATATTGCATTGGACTTTGCAATATTGTGTCACTCCTTTGATCCAGATGGAGTGCAGGGTCTTTTGAACTATTGGGTGATCTAGCTCAACAAAGAAAGTAGGGTTCCATTGTGGTAGTCAGAGCTAGGATTTCAAATTCCAGCTGCCTGGGATTTTAGTTGTTTTGGTCTTGGTTGTGGTGTGATCCAGGCATAACTAGAAGGTGAACCTTTGTTCTAGAAGTTCAAAAGAATAAGTTTAAGAGAGTCCAAAGTCAGTAACAACACAAAAATCAAAGAGGTCTGATTTTTGGGGTGTTACAATGCTCTTACATGCGAGGTCTGCTCTCTCTCTCTCTCTCTCTCTCTCTCTCTGTGTGTGTGTGTGTGTGTGTGTGTATTTCGATATATGTGACATACTAATCCAACGAATGCATCAACCTTTGACTATAATTTAGTCTGATAAAACAAAATTTTGAATATTAAAACATTTTAAAATATGAATATAATACTCTCTCCGATCTGAATTAATTGACACAGTCTTTCAACAGTATAAGGATGCCTTACAAATCCGGATGAGGGCAATAGAATATGGATATCCCTCGAACGATGGTGAGATACACTCTGGGCCCGCTCAGTATTACGGTGTCCAACATGGCATGCCAAGGTATTGTGACTAAAGAGCTAGTCATATGGATACCAAAAATACGGAAATGGGAAACGAGTACATATGAGTGCCTGGCATAATAGGAATAATAGAGTACTCATATCAACAAGGAATTCTTTTTTTTTTGGGATCGCATTCGCGAAGAACTCCAAAGTTAAGTGTGCTTGGCTTCGAGCGATTTGTGGCTTGGAGAGATTTGAGGATGAGTGACAGACTAAGAAGTTTATCCTGGGTGCGCATGAGTGAGGCCAAAGTGTGCAGGAAACACTAGTGTTGGTTTCTGGGGCTAGTATAGATCCTGCCAGGTGTAATGGCCATGCACCGGTGGCTATGGCTGGGGCATTACAATTGGTAGAAGAGCCGGCCCTCATGGTTACATGATAGCCTGCAAGCCAAACAAGGTGGTGTAGCACTTACGTGTAAGTATCCCAAATAGTAGTCGTCCCAACGAAGGGCAAAGAAGAGTATTTATGAGTAACGTTTCTGTTACACATAAATTGTCACATTTGCTATGTGAAGGAACTACTTGTGATTCTCCACATGCTGTTAGTGTCCCAAGGAAACGAACCAGATGATAAATGTGATAGGTTTGTGATAATGAGAACAATAGTAACTTTTAAGTAAAGAACATAAATAAAACTAAAAGTAGAAGTGTTTTCCTGCAATGGAGAGATTAGGCGCGGAGAGAATTCGGATCATGGTAGACATCAAGGGTGCTAGTGCCACGGTAATACCAGTTGTTGGTGTCCTGGATTAGGGGGTACTTGCCACGTCGGCCGTTGGTACTGGTCCGGATCGAGGACCCACTGAAGATTGATGACATGGCCATATTAGCCCTGGTCCTCGGCGGAATCAAGATGAAGTTCTCCTGAAGACTTGGCATACACTTCAAGCATTTTTTTAATAGGCATGCTTATCTCTAATAACACAACCGACAATTTGTAAACCCTAGATACCCCTATGTCTAATGACAATTCTTTCTAGTACAACATATGACAACTATTTATTTTTAGCATGGCAAATCTCTCTGTTATAGCACGGCAAATCAATTTGTTATAATGTGACAATTCCTGAAATGTTCTCTGGGAGTGATTTTTGAAGGAACACTCTATGGTGGTGCTGTTGGCTTGAATGAGCGCCAGATCACTTGTCATTTTGAGTGCAAGATGTTGGCACAGTTTATTGACTTTCTTTTCTATAAGCACTAACAAACTCGTGCGTCTCGAAACATGCTTTTGTCAGCTTTATATATAAAGTCCAAAGGGCCGAACCGATACAAGGCGGTGGAAAAAATTCACATACAAGCAAGCCAAAAGATAAAAACGACAACCGAGCGGTTGGCGAGAACATCACCAACCTGAACCAAGCATGAAACCAAAAAAATTCCATACCTAATACATCCATGTGTAAAACATATCTATTTATGTGTGTTGCTAGCTCCAGATAATCACACAGGGTGTATGACGTCCCGTATAGGCAAGCACTTATGAAGACAGTGCATCCTTTTTTTTTTTTGCGGGGGAAGACAGTGCATCCTAACTGGACATCCGTTTCTACCCAGCCGAAAAATTTGTCATTTCTCTTCTACTGCCTGGCAGTAGTATCTAAAAAGAACAAAAAAAACACAGATACATGACAGGCAGACGGACGACCATGTGGAGCACCATCCACTGGACTCGGGCTGTACTTCTATTTCTGGGCAGCATTAACATTTTTCCGTTTCCATTTTGACTACTCCACATTCTTCTTCTACTGAAGAGGAAACAGTTCACGAGCCTTCACAAAACACGCGCGGATTTGGCCCCGGCACGCAAGCAAAAGCCCTCGCGGGGCCCACGCGTCATCGCCAGGGGTTTCGAAACCGCTCGCATCGCACCGAACGCAGGTGCGTGGAGCGTTTATCACGGCCCGAGAAATATATTGCGACGCCGAGCGGGCGAGAGAGAATCCCAACGCGGCCTCGGCTCAGACCCTCTCGTCTCGTCCACCTCCTCCTGCTCCCTCCTTCCTTCCCTTTATTTTCTTTCTTTCGTCTCCGGAAATCTTCCCGTCTTTTGATTCAAACAACGCACCAACAATCTCTCTCTGTCTGTCTCCCCCGCATAAACAACGCCAAGAGCCGTCCCCGCCTCGCCCCCCTTGTCCCCTCGATAAACCCCTCCTCCTCCGTCGGTCCATGGCGTCGTCGGCGGGTGCTCCAGGCGCGGGGGCCGGCGGGGGCGGCAGGAGCAGGGACATAAGGCTGACGGTGCAGGAGGCGGCCAAGAAGCTGTCCCTGTGGCACACGGCCACGTTCCGCCCCATAACAACCCACGACGACCTGGAGCCCATCCTCGCCGCGGCCGGCTTCGTCGCGCTGCCGCTGCCGCCGCCGCCGGAGCCGCCCCAGGATCAGCAGCCGCAGCAGGTGCGCTGGAGGGAGTACGCCTTCCTGGGCTGCGGCGGGGGCGGCGGCGGCGGTAATGCGGTGGTGGGGTGGCTGGGCCCGCGGCCGCGGCTGCCGTACCCGCGCGTGGACGCGCTGCACATCCGCACGTACCAGACCTTCCTCGGGGCCGTCGAGGTCTACCTCGGCGCCGCCCGTGTGCCCAACCTCTTCCACGTCAGGTTCGTGAGTATCCCTTGCACCCTTTTTCTTTTCCGCTTATAATATTCGCACCAGAATAGGAAACCCAAGCAGGGAGGGGCTTGCAAAATATGTACGGGCATTACGCGAGGGCGAGGCCAAAAACCCATGAAAATTTGTCAGCGGCAGCGGCAGCGGCAGCGGCATGGCCAGCCACAAGTTCAGTCCTCTGCTCCTGCGCCGGCCTACCCCTACCCCAGTGTTTGTTCGGTTCCATTGACCCACTCACTGCCAGTGCCAGGCCATCCTCACTCTCTGAAAATGATTACGGACACCGTCGTCTGGGTCTTCTGAAAAACTTCAAAAGGCGCACACCGCGCACGCCGGGCAGGGCCGGCCTCATCTTGCTGAAACGCACACCCTTGTTCCGGAGGAGTTACTGCTTAGGCTAAGCTTACTCCGTAAGCAAAGGATGCAGAGTAACTGCCTTCCGCGGTCAAACACTACCGTATACGTCGGCTGTATTTATTCATAAGGTTCCAGATTAATCGCTTGGGCTTTCAACTAGAGGTTGACAAATCCCTTACGTGATCTTCCGGTTGCAAACAGAGTAGGGTCTTAGAGCCCTGCCAAACTGCTTGGCATCACTAACGCCACAGCGTCCCGTGGATTGCAGTACTATGACCTACTCATCCATTAGTGACCCAGGGACGGAGCCAGAAAATCGAGATAGGGGGGGCAAGAACTGGAAGCATCAAATCATATGATAGATAGTCACACAACATAGTAAATATTGGAAGATCTTGGATCTGTTTGGATTTTTCATTGTAGTCACCCTGTCAACCAACGGCACGCCCAAATCTTGGTGGTGGAAACGGCCGCCAACGCCTCGAAAAAGTTTGTCTTCGAAATAAAAGGGAAGAGGTGATGGGGTTCGGGCGGGCCAAATAATTTGATCTCAACCAAACAGAGGCCTTCAATCTCGTCAACGTCAAATATTTTGTCAGGCACTTTGGGGCTCCGATCCAAACAGGCCCCTAAGATAGTCTACATATGTCTCCGTTGTTCCACAATAAGAACAAAAGGTACATAGCTATTAATTCAAAATTTGATTTATGAGCAACAATATGAAAGATCGATAATTTCTAACTAGTTGTTGATGTCTGTTGTTCTACAATCACACATATACTGTTTACAAGACACAAACTAATCTAATCTAATGCTAAAAAATAAACTAAGCTTTTTCATAGTTTGGTCGCTCATCCGTGCGGCCGGCCGGAAAGAATGCGCGGCGGATCACATGGCCGCGGTTGCATATCCCCTTCCTTTCTTGAATCTTGAAGCAGGCGGCTGACAGACGATCTAGCACGCCGCCAGCGGCAGGCTCGATCGCAGGAGCAAGGAGCAGGAGATCTAAACTGCAAACTGTGCGTACGTGCGTACTGCTTCCTAGCCTGGCCCCTTCGGCCTTTGACGATCGCAGGAGCAGGAGCAGGCTCGATCGCAGGGCTGCTTCCCTTTTTTACTTTTCCTGGGACTTGGGCTTGTAAACAGTACACAGGCCCTTTTCAAAAAAAAAAAGAGAGAGTAGTACACGGGCCCTGGTTAAGAAAGGAATAGGGGGGGCGAAGTAAGCCACTTGCAGTTATATAGCGAGAAAAACTAGCGAACAACGGATCGCTATTAAGCGGCGACACGATCGTCAGGGGGGGTCTCGCCCCCCCTCGTCCCGCCTTGAATCCGTCCCTGTAGTGACCTATATGCTTGAGTTTCCAAGACCGTGCCAAAGCTATAGCCCCTGCAAAGTCTACCCTTCCCTTTGTCGGTCGCCGATAGGGGGTTTCTAGAAGAGTCCCTATATGAGGGCAGGCGAAGTTGGTGGCTGTGTTTTTACGAGCTCGGCACGATGTGGTTACTGTACATTGAGGGTCGCCACATTGGCTCGCATTGTGGCCAATTGCGTGATGGCAATACCATGTCTTAGCTTGGACATGACACTTAACTATAACACATTCTTAATGCCATCTGATTGCCCTTGCTCCAAATAAAAAGCATACTATATGATCCAACAACTAAATTGGTAGGCCAACTTTGATATCTGAACGGATAAAGTATCAAAGAGACAAAATTTGTGGGTACTAAGGGGCTGTTTGGATGGTAGTTCTGATTTGTGGGAACTAAGGGGCTGTTTGGATGGTAGTTCTGATTTGTGGGAACTAAGGGGCAGTTCTCTTCTGATTTCACGCCCGCTCACTAGCGAAACGGAAGCCTCTGATTCCCTTGCCAAAATATTAGCGCGCCCCATTTTGGTACAGCCGACGCGGGCAGAATCCAAAAAGGCTCTAAAACAAGAAGAAATAATTCTATATTTGAAAAAAAAACTAGCTCCTAAGTGGCACCTATCATATTTGATTATTTTGAGTACCATTGTACTTTTTTTTTGGAAATGTCATGTATTAAATTTACACACATGCTCTTCAATTATGGAAACTACTCATGAAAAAAAGGGACCAACAGGGACTAGCCCCTACAACAATTTATTAAGAAGAAACAACCAGACACACGCCCTGCGGAGCACAAGACTCAAATGTGGGTGGTGGCTGGGCGCGCAGCCGGCCGCACACCACTAGCCAACTTGTCGACACCCAGTTCTATGGAAACTCGTCATGGCTTATTGAACAAATCACAATTTAAACCTTTGTCGGAGATAATGTTGCGAATAGCAGAAGATATATGGGTCAAATGGGTAGTATTCAGTAGTACAATATGTGGGGAAATGATCTCGATGAAATGTCGACAAAGGAAACAATTACATATATAATACAAATTAAGTAAGTTGGTTGTATGAACATATTTGATATAATGTCAGTAAGTTGATTATATTTGAATAAATAGATAAATTTAATGAAAAAAATTGGGAATAAATATCGTACCAATTTGATTAATGTATCAAAGCTGGAGGATCAACTACTGCTCCAACAATCACCTCACTGAATTTATTTCAGCATTGAGTCCACATGGTCCTGGTCTTTGTCCGTGCACATGAGTTAATTGAGTTTTCATTAAGATTTTAACCCTATAAGGCTCAACTCAAGGGACACACGTCTTGTTAAATAATTCTTCTGATTCAAGACACTAGTAGCAAAAAGGAAACTAAAGTATTTCAAGACAATGGGCAAATATTTAGACATCATATTTATTTGCACAATATGAGTACATTTCCTTGAAGTTTCTTGTTTTATGCTTTTTACGTTAGTTTTGGGTCCTATTTGATCATTCCAGGTTATGAGACTTATTGCCGACCCATGTTGGTGCCTACTATGGTGCAAATTAGAAGATTCTTAAGAATATGAAATTAACATACTAGGTATCGTTTTGTTTTCAAACTGACAAGGACTCTATTATTAGATACTGGAAACGAAATCATCCCATACCAACTAAATATAAGACCTACGGAGCGCCATTGTTTTCTAGTTATGTTGGGTACCTTTTTAATTCTACCCATATCTGAACATATATGATATTCAGCTTTTGTCGAAATCGAGACATACTCCATTTGAAATAGAATATAAATCCAAAGTACTCCTAGATCAACAGTTGCCCATTTGTGTCTCTTACCCAGTGTTTTTTATTCGGTTCTGCAAAAACGGAAACTGGCTGGAAACCAGGAATCTAGGTGACCTCCGAAAAAAAATCAATGCCGTCCAAAAAGTTATAATTTTTTTTATTTGACTAAGTAATGTCAAATGGCTTCGTATACCAAGATAGTCATAACCAAGCACTTGTCCAAGCGGTAGGAAGCACTACCTATCATTCTTACGTCTCAGGTTCGATTACCCTTGTTTGCAATTTGATTTTTTTTTGCCTTATTCAAGCTTCCTAAAAAAATCGGTTGCAGTGCGTTAGGATGGGATCGAAACCACGACCTTCGATAGGTAAGTAAGCGAGATGACCAATTGACCAGAAAGTACTTCGCGTTCTCAGTTGGTTAAAAATTATATATTTTGACGTTAAATGTTTTTGAATTGAAAATTTGTTTGAAAATTTCCGATTGAAATAATCTGAAATTTCCGAAATTTTTTGAAAACCTGATTTTCCGGCCCCTCCCGAAAAAAATTCGGAATAAAAAAAACCTTGCTTACCTCCTTTCTTATTATCCTTTTATGTATGATCTTCTAACTTTTCATGTCGAGAAAGCCATCTCATTCCACAGCCACCCATAGAGGTTGGATGATTGATGCCTTGATACATGTATAGATTTTGTGCACCCCAACCCCCCCCCCCCCCCCCCCCCCCCGCCCCCCCTTCAACAAAAGCAAACTGATGGTGTCACTTGATATATGTGATTTATATATGCACAAAAACACAAGGAATACAGAGCTAATATACCAACTCTATATTTAAGTACATAACGCAGATGAACATTTCTTTTTGCTATAATAAATGTTTTAGTGCACTTGGTATTCCTGCATGTGCACTTGTATTTTTTTTTTTTTTGCTTAAGTTCGCAAAAATATTATTTCGAGGCGGAAGCAGATGAGCTCGAGTGCAACTCGTAGTTACTACCAGCCCGCCATGTCATAGCGGTACATCCAGGCCTGGGTACATCCCAGTTGTAAATTATCACCTTCCTGTAAAGAAGACTATAAATATCTAGATCAACATGATTTTGAATTAGCATGACACACGTTCCTGTTATTTTCCTTTCAAATCTAATGACATAGCACAAACGTTGGATATATGTGATGAATCATCTGAGTTGATCTATGGTGATCAGTGTTTCCTTTTCCTCTTGTGTTCCTTTCATGGAAGCTAACCTGAATAGAATAATAACTAAGTCTGATTATTTCCTTTATCGTTCCCTCAGATGCATGCCGGTGACGACGAAGCAGGACAGGGTGTTCGACAAGGTCTTTCGGGCTATGAGGAACGACCAGGATGGTATCATCGTCTACCGGGATGGCACCCTTGACGAAGCCACCTTCGCCGCCGTCTGTAGTGAGCACACCCCCATCGAGGACGTCGGGTACCACGTCATCCCTGGCAGTGTTTGCAGCGAGTTCGGCTACCTTCGGCACAGCAAGATCCATGGTGGCAACTTCGACGAGGAGACCTGCAAGGGCTGCCCGGGCCACAAGGATGTCGTGCGGCTCAAGGACCTCTCCCCCAGATCCTGCAGAAACATGTGGGTCTAGGCGAGATTGGTCTCGAGGATTTCCGTTATGATCGATGGTGATGAAGAAATCCGTTCTGAAATGTAGATGAGAAGTATAGCCAGCTAGTGGCTTGTTAGCGAGGCTTGAGACCGGTGGATGATATATGGTGGTGGCTGTTGTGTTGTGTCTATTGATTCGTTTTTCTCCATGTTTTGTGTGATTTGATGTATGTCTGCATCATAAGGCAATAAGTTTTTTTCAGCACAATAAGGTTTATAGAAATGTCTTTAGCTGGATTTGTGATCAAGAAAATAAGAAAAAACCTAGTGGTTACAATTTAGACATTTAAAGGTATATGCTATCTATCTAATTCTTCTGTGTTTATCTCTGATCATTTTGACGCCGCATGCATCGGTTCAACAGCTCAACAGTTTGTTAACAGGTATAATTACTCTGCTGATGGGGCATCTTTTTGCTGTATTGCATCATTAGCCTTTTCTCTGAAGTGGCATTGCATTGTTAGATTGGAATCAATTGAAAGCAAACAATTGACTACCGTTCAGCATGTAGAACAAAATGAAGATGATGTGATGATTTCAGAGCCCATGATCTTCTGCTAGCTTATCATGCCGGGGAAGCCAAGGCAAGAAATACCAAACTTGCACCGTGGTCCATTTGCTGTCGATCTCACACGGCTCCTCTTTAATTTTCCATCCCATGGCTTCTTTTACCTTTTGCGCTTTTGCTCTTTTTGTAACCATTAGGTCCGTCCTGCAGATCTCCAGACATTCCAAACTGTATTCCAGGTCCAGCTAGCCAGGGGACACCTCAAAAGCAAGCTTAGTAGCTTGGACTCGTCAATGGCGTCCATGTCATCACCAGGCCAAGATCCTCTACGACCAATGGCTCTTTCTTGAACCAGATCGGTCTGTACGTGACTGTAGCTAGCACATGGTGACATTGAACGCCGAAAGAGTCATGCACATATTTTTGCACCTCCTAGATGCAACTGATCAAGGCTGAAATCAACATTGAGAGCTGAGCTTGGAGATTACTATACTGTCTAGCAGCAGTTAGTGAGACACCTAGCTAGGCCTCGATCGGTACGATCGACCACCGGTCGCGCTCTTCTCCATGTAGACCTAAGCCCCCTTTAGTAAAGCAGCTTAGCTAGGTCTTGTAGCTAATAGCTTCAAAACACCAGGGAATCTCTTGGGCACCCCTCTTTAACCTTTTCCCTTCATCACATCCTGCCGGTGGCTCTTTTTGCTTTTGCCGAACTTGTTCACCTGCTGCTTCTGCTATAAGAGCCCTGCTCCGTCGGCCTCATCTTGGTCCCTTCTTCTTCCTCTTCTTCCCATCGTCTCGAAAGTGGTGTACGCAAGATCGATCGTCGGTTCCTCCATGGAGGTATGGCTTGCTAATTAATCGCACTCTCAAGGCAATCTAAATGTGCCTCTTTTGGTTGTTGTTCATTTAGAGGTTGTAATTCAGGGAGGTTGCATTAGTTTCTAATTTAGAAGTTGTAATTCAGGGAGGTTGCATTAGTTTCTAACTTCTCTCTATGAGATGCCTCGATGATGAACACGCGTTTTTCAAGATGAATGTGCCACATCCTACACGTACCCTTTTCACATATCTGCATTGGAGCATTTGACAACAGTATATCTATAGCAATCATGCATGTGACTGCAAATTCAATATGACTCATATCACCCTACACTGCCCTGAAAAACATCATAGACATAGGTGGGCAGGTTAATTACTACTTCTCCCTGTCTCAGAACATATTCATGCAAACAGAAACTAAGTGGACAATTAGTAAAAAAAATTTGCCCAGTGTATATTTTTCATGTACTTTTCTCATGATGATCGAGTGCATGTGCATGCATGCGTAACCTGCGCTCATTCCCTGATTTTCCCCATGCACGCAGAGCACCGAGCTGAAAGTGGAGATGGTGGCGCTGCATGAGAAGAGGGTACGGAAATGCCTGTCCAAAGTGAAAGGTAAAAACTCTCCTAAACTAAAGTCATTTCATTGCACCCATCATCCATCCATGGAGAGATCTGAACAACCTGATGATGCGTCGATCCTTTCTCCTTTTAACAAAGCTAGCCATAGATGGATGCCTTTCTCACTGTAGCTAGCTATGGTTGAATGATCGGCTTGGTTGTGTGTGCACTGTGCAATGACCTGAGAGAAGCAATACGACTCTTCCTCTATCTCACAAATTGTTGATGGATTGGTGTATGTGTGCAGGGGTGGAGAGGGTGGAGGTGGAGGGGAGCATCCAGAAGGTGGTGGTGACCGGGTATGCGAACCGGAACAAGATCCTCAAGGCGCTCAGGAGGGTGGGGCTCAGGGTGGAGCTCTGGTCGCCGCGGAACGAGCTGCTCAGCGCTTACGCCACCGGGAGCTTCGCCTTCAACAACTACGGCTTCTTCTGATCTCATCCGATGAGATGCATGCTAGTTGCATGATATGTCGGCGACGTTGAACGACCATGTATAAACTGGATCGAATCTGGGAGCTTGCTTGGTGTTTCTTCTTTATGTTTTTTGCTTTATTACATGCTTCGGATGGTTTCTTCTTCCTCTCACGTGTATATATATGTCACATTTTTTTTTTCTACTTTGAGGGTGGTCAACCAGGCAGATCTGTGAGATGTCCTCGAGGCATGGGATTAAGTTTGGTGGCAAAGATGCATGATGCAAGATTCCAATGTTAATTACCATGTTGAGAGATCGGTGTGGTTGCTTGATACAAACAACCAATCACGGGAAAGAAAAGTCGAAAAGAGATTATCCATATCCGTTGCTCAAATGATTTTTTCTTTGTGGGGTTGCCTAATTTTTTTACGAAATCACTAAAAATCTAACGTCAGATTTTTAGTGATCGGGATCGAACATACCCTGAACCAATGGACCCAAACAATAATCTTAGTGCACGTGAGACCAGCCATGTCATTGATTTCTTTCGTTCGGAAAAGCAAGGGCCGGTCGCGAACACTTCCATCTACCTTACCCATTTCTCTCCTCACTCCCAGCGCCCACCCCCAGCAAACCAACACTACGACGAGGCTGCCATGTGCCGGTGACGAAGCGACCATGTACCGCTGGGCACCGGTTGCATCGTTCCTGTGGCGGGCGGGGTGTCGTGCGGCAAAGGCGAGGCGGGCTGCGATGTCCTCGTCGGCGTGGCGGATTGGGGCATGTGGGAGGAGGCAGAGGGAGATCTGCGTGTTTTGCTCCGGTGGAAGCTCACGGCCTACGAATCCCGGCAAGATCTCTAGCGCGAGCGGGTGGGACGGGGGGTGATTGTGCGGGGATCCGGCGGTGGCGACGGCGGAGAGATGGGGTGATACGTCTCCGTCAAATTTATAATTTTTGATTGTTTCATGCGAAATACATGATTTTACTTATTGTTCTAAAAACCCAAAAAAAACACCTTTTCTTCCAGTGTGATGTAACACCCCTGTGTAATTGTCACTGTGATCAGCTGCTAATAATGCCAAGTCATATTATTTGCAGTGCCTAAACATAATGGTTAATCAAAACAAATCAACTCCATTCTGAAAATCAACTCAAATTCATGAGTGAAATATGAAGTTGATCAAACACTGTAGGAAAAATGTTCATTGAATGGCAAATAATCCAGGAACATTTATAAAACCATCATTAAAATAATTGGAGTTAGATAAATGACTCAAACAACTTGAAACAGCACCAAAACAGAATATTTAAATCCATTTAAAAATCATTTCAATTTCAAATGAAATCCAAATCTGTCCAAACCAGTTTTTGGTGAAGAGTAATATTGCATTGCATTGTTTGGACCAAGTTCCACATTTTATAAAAGTGCATAAGAGCCCTAAGTAATTCAAAACAGAAAAGAATAAAAGAAATGTGAAACAGAAAATAGAAAAATGGAAAAGTCCTACTGTGCACTAGAGCCTGCGTGAACAGTAGTCGGCCCAGCGCCGCAGGCCAGGCCCAGCCCACCTGGATCGTCCTCCTCCTCGATGTGTCAGCGCGCGCGCGTCTCTGAGCCGGCGATGGCCAGCTGTTGGCCATCCCCCGGCGCCGCTGCCGTCGCGGCGCGGATAAGAGCATCCCCGCGGCCCCGGGGCGAAACCCTAGGACATTCTCCCCCTCTCTCCCTCACTCGCGCCGTTTCCTTCCCCTTCAGATCCCCCTCGTCAGAACGCCGCCGTCGCCGTCGCTCGCCATTGCTGCGGCCACGGCCATCAAGTCACCCCGCCGACGTGTCCGCTGACTCCGTCTTCGTCTTCCTCGTTATCGGGTGGTAGCAGCTAGAGCCCGAAGCCACCGCAACGCCGGAATCGCCCCGTCTTCTTCCACTTCGGTCGCCGGCGGTCCCCGTCGATCCCGAGCCCCTGCTGCTACTAAGCTGACCACGGGCTTTCCGTAGCCGCTAGGTGAGCCTCCGCTCGCTTTCCCTCTCTCCCCGGCTCAGCTCGCTGCTGCTGCTCGCCGCTGCCATTGTTGCTGCTCCGGCCGCCGTCTGTTGCCGTCGCCGCCGTCGTTCTAGGTCGTATTCGTCCCCGTTCTTGATATGAGTGAACTCAAGATGCAATGGCCGATCGAATGGTGCCCGTGGCTCTAGAAATGATCCCCCGTAGCCAAGAAGCCGACCACGCCCGAACCTCACCGCCGCTACGGCTCGACGCCGGCGCCTCTGTCGGCCACCTCAGTAGCTGCGGCCGCCACCGTTAGATGCGCGACGTCGCCAGCTTTCGAACCCTGTCTCGCGCGCACAGAATGGAGCACCACAGCGAAATTCCGGCCGACTCCGGCGATGGACCGCCGCGAGAGTGGCTCGCCGGAGCTCTCTCCGGTGGCCGCCTACGTGGCATACCCTGGGGCCACCTCACTGGGTCGCTGACCAGTGGGCCCAGGGGACCTAGTTGACCAGTTGACCTGGTCAACTGCACTGATAGGTGGACCCCCCCTCTGATAATTAACCTAATAACGATTAAATAAATAAGAACTGATTAATTAGTCTATTGTCTCACTGACATGAGGGGCCCACCTCACTAATCACTCTGTTAGCTTAAATAATCCACGGTTAGTCTAACAGAGGCTGACATGTGGGTCCCACTGGACCCACATGTCATGTTTGACTGGTCAGCCGACTGTTGATTTGCTGATGTCAGCATTACCTCATGCTGACATCATAATTCTCTTTTCTGTTAAAATAAATAAATTCCAAAAATTCAAATAAACTTTGAAAATTAATATCTTTTAAACCGTAACTCGGATTGAAAAAGTTAAAACATGAAAGTTGCTCAGAACGGCGAGACGAGTCTGATCATGCCGTCTGTTTCCATGTCGGAACCTCCTACGTAGGAGAACTCGTAACCCCGAGCCCGATTCCGGTAAATGAATAGTGCACACACACCGGTAAATAAATCCCAGATTAATTCTAAAATTAACTAAAACGACTTAGATGCATCGTTAGGCAACCCTGCACTGCATCATAGCATGGCATGCCCTGTGTTGCATTTGATTGCAATATATTTACTTGTTTCCTCCCCCTCTTCTCTTTCGGTAGACCCCGACGTTGCAGTAGCTCCCGAGGCAGACGCAGCCCCGGAGTACAGCTACGTCCCCGACGACACCATCGACGACCTTGCCCTTGCCCCAGAGCAAACAGGCAAGCACCCCCATTTTGAGCATTCCGATATCGCCCACTCTCTTCTCTCTTATGTTTGCATTAGAAATTACTGCTGCTACTGTTGTCCTATATCTGCTGCAAAGCCTGTTTACTTGTAACCTGTTGTTGATACTTCCTGCTATCCTAAACTGTTTAGAATAGGACGGGTAGAGATCGACAGAGACCCCCACTTTACCCCGACTGCCCCGCTGGACTCTCAGAAGACCCGAGCAATGGGATCGAAGACCAGGCCCCGACACCGCACGTCACTTCCCCCTTAAAGTGTGCGACACTACTGGGTTACTATCGAGTGCCGAGGGTGATACCTCGTCAGCACTTTTGATGATAACCTTGTAGGTTAGTTAGCCGGTCGTGGTAAGTGAGGGTGATTCCTCCTACACCACCCCCGACACCGACACCGTCGTGCAACACCTCAAGTGTGGACCTCGAGGGTGATTCCTCTTTCGTTCACCTTGACGATAACATCAACTGGGATTCCGTCGAGGGTGATTCCTCTGGGTTCCCCTGGTGTTAGACACACGGAGACTTTGGTTACTATGACTGAACACTAAACCATGATACTAAAGTCGGGTCGGCCCTGAGGGGTACCCGCGCGAGCATGGATGCGAAGTGATGTGGAGTCGGGTTAACCTGAGAGGTGCTCGCGAGATAACTACGAGGCGTGGCCGGGCATTCATAGCCCTTGCCGCAAGTCCTCGAGACGGGGCGACGGGGTCACATCGATCGTGAGTCTTCGCTCGTTACCGCACGCTCCTAAACCACTAAACAGTTTGGATATTTGATCCGAGGGGCCTCTGGCCCGATAGCACTAACCATCACGTGGGCATAGTATGGGCGTTCTGCGTCGTATACATCAGCCGAAGCTCTATTGACGTCAGCGAGGAGCGGCCCGTTTTGGATTGGACTGGGAACGCAACTGCGCTTGTATAAGGGGTTGCTAGGTCTGCTTCCAAAACGTCCTCGCAACGTGCAGGGTTCCCGGGGCGAAGGCCCAAGACCCCCGGGGGCATAGGTTAGTCCGGCGTGCTGACCTCTCTTTAGAGCCTAGGTCGGGTTGCGGCGTGTTGCTTAGCCGAGGCCGGGCATGACCCCGAAAAGTGTGTCCGGCCGGAGTTAAGCGAGCGTGGTGGGTAACTTGGTGCACCCCTGCAGGGAAGAACTAATCTATCGATAGCCTGTCCAACGGTAACAGACACTCGGAGTTGTATCCCGATCGGTACAACTAGAACTTGAGATGAAATGGATAGTATGGCTCTAGGATTGCTTTCTCGCAGGGAGTCGAGGAAGGATCTCTGGCCGAGGTTGGTGATACTACTGCTACTTTACATTATGTAATCTGCACTCTTCTAATGCTGCAAGACCGATGAAGATGCTGAAGAGGCTAGTCTTCGATAGGACTAGGCTTTCCCCCTCTATTCTGGCATTTCTGCAGCCCAGTCCACATATACAGCCTCCTTTTGAAAATATTTCATATGTAGTGTAGATCCTTGCTTGCTGAGTACTTCGGATGAGTACTCACGTTTGCTTTACTTTCTTTTTCCCCCTTTTCCACTTGATGCCACCAGACGTCGGAGCCCCTGAGCCAGATGCCCCCGTCGACGATCAGTACTACTACCCGCCTGGTGAGTACTACTACTACGAGGAGCCGACTGACGACCAGGAGTAGGATCGGAGGGTCCAGGGCAGGAGGCCTACGCCTTTCGATCTAGATTTTATTTTGCCCCACCTCTGTGAAGGCCTATCTATGTTGCTGTAATATATCTGTACCCAGATATCTAATGCTTATGCTGACACTTGTATGCCATCGAGCTATGTATTCGAGCCCTCGAGGCCCTGGCTTGTAATATTAAGCTTGTATGACTTTATTTATGTTTTAGAGTTGTGTTGTGATATCTTCAAGTGAGTCCTTAGGCTTGATCGTGTGCAATTGCGTGTATGATTAGTGCACGATTAAGCCGGGGTCGTCACATGTGAGTTTAAGGATAATGGAATCTTATCTTCTTATGCCAAGGGTGCTTATAATTACTATGATATTGAACAAATTGAAGAATTTGTTTCTTTTAAGGGTGCCTATGAAATTGCTTCTTTGATTAAAAAGTATGATGCTACTCTTTACAAATCTGATTTTTTTGCCGTACTTAAATATTGCTATGAAAACTATGCTTCTAATGCTTATGTTAAAGAATATATTGAGGATGGCTCCGCTATCCAAGAGGAAACTAATATTTTGCAGGAACCTATGGAAGAAGAAATTGCTGATACTGTGAGCTCATTAGATGAAAAAGATGAGGAGTGAAGAACAAAAGAAGAAAGAGCGGATTAGCTATCCGTGCGCACCTTATGATGAGAGTAACCCTTCAACTCATACATTTTTTAATTTCTCTTCGTGCTTACCGAAGGATGAATGCTATGATGATTGCTATGATCCCTTTGATTCGTTTGAAATATCCTTTTTTGATGAAATTGATGATTGCTATGCTTGTGGCCATGAAGCCAATTTGAATTATACTTATGGAGATGAACTTGCTATAGTTCCTTATGTTAAGAATGAAATTGTTTCTATTGCACCCACACATGATAGTCCTATTATCTTTTTGAATTCTCTCAACTACACTATATCGAAGAAGTTTGTGCTTATTAAGGATTATATTGATGGGTTGCATTTTACTACTACTCATGATGATTTTGATGGATATAATATGCATGTGCTTGCTGCTCCTAATTGAAATTATTATGAGAGAGGAACTACATCTCTACCTCTCCATGTCTCCAACACAATAAAATTGCAAAAAACTGTTTATGCTATGTATCGGCCTTTATTATGTGTGCATGAATTGTTCTTTTATGACATGCCGATGCATAGGAAGAGAGTTAGACTATGTTGTTCTGTGATATATGTTGCTTTGTGCTCAATACTAAATTATAAATCATTATCAATTAAAATTGGCTTTGATATACCTTGGGATCCGGGTGGATCAATTAGTTGAGCACTATATGCCTAGCTCAATGGCTTTAAAGAAAGCGCTGCAAGGGAGACAACCCGGAAGTTTTAGAGAGTCATTTATTTCTGTTGTGTGATTTTAAAAAGTTTAAAAACAAAAATATAGAGGGGGACCAAATTTTTTTTTTCAAAAATAGAAGCAATTGGAAGGTTATGCATTGGAGAAGTGAGGGTCGACCTTGAACACTTGTGTTCATGCTCATGGAAACAATGTAAAAATTTTAATGGAAGTTTCTCATGAAAATAATTATCCCCTTGTACAATCCCATTGTATTATAAAAATAATGTGCCAAGATTTACCTTTAGGGTGTTTGAATTGCTTGTTTGGTATGTGCAGTGCAAAAACAGAAACTTTGGCTGTAGTGCATGAGTTTTGATAATTTTCTGGAATGTGCAAAAATTCTAAAATTTTTACGTGATACTTCTATGCAAATTGTTTATTATGTCCTAATATTTCATAATTGTATTGAGTTACAGAAGTATATGTACCATTTGCATCTTTACAGACTGTCTTGTTTTCAAAGATTGCTGTTATAGTTTCTTTATTTGCTTATGTTTGAAATCTTGTTGAGCCCCATTGACTTGGTAGCCATAGAATTGTGATAGCATATAGTGGGTAATGTTTGATTATAATTATACAATAATGTTACAGCAGGACTTGATGGGATTTGATGTTATATGTACTAATCCCTCTAATAAAAAGTTCAGTTAAGTTTTGTGTGGATGAAGTGTTTGAAGATTGAGGAGGTATCGATATGAGAAGAATAACGAGAGCCATGAGTTCAAGCTTGGGGATGCCCGAGGCACCCCAAGTAAATATTCAAGTAGACTCAAGTGTCTAAGCTTGGGGATGCCCCGGAAGGCATCCCATTTTTCTTCTTCGGCAACTATCGATATGTCTCGGTTTTTGTTTTGTTCACATGATATGCGTAAATTCTTAGAGTGTCTTTTGTGTTTATTTTTCCTTTTTGTTTTATGCACCATGCTGGTATGAGATAGTCCTTGGTTGATTTAAAGAATGCTCTTTGCACTTCACTTATATCTTTTGAGTATGGCTTTATAGAATGCTTCATGTGCTTCACTTATATCATTTGAAGTTTGGATGCCTGTTTCTCTACATATAGAAAACCATTATTTGTAGAATGCTCTTTTACTTCACTTATATTTATTAGAGCATGGGCAAGTATTTTGCAGAAAGAATTAAACTCTCATATTTCACTTATATCTATTTAGAGAGAGTCAACAGGAATTGGTCATTCACATGGTTAGTCATAAAATTCTACATAAAACTTGTAGATCACTAAATATGATATGTCTGATTCCTTGCAATAGTTTTGCGATATTAAGATGGTGATATGTGGGAGGTACTACTGAATGATTGTAGTTTACTAAGCATATTGGTGTTAAGGTTTGTGATTCCCTAAGCATGCACATATAGTCTCTAGTTATGCGATGAAGTTATATCCTACTCGTGCTAGTATCCAATGTTAGTTATTTGGAATGCATGATTATGACCGTTGTCGCTCTCTAGTTGGTCGCTTATCAATCTATTTGCTAGCCTTCGCCTGTACTAAGCGAAAATACTGCTTGTGCATCCAAACCCTTAAACCAAAGTTGTTCCAGATGAGTCCACCATATCTACCTATATGCTGTATTACACTGTCGTTCCAAGTAAATTTGCATGTGCCACCTCTAATCATTCAAATAAGCATTTGTTTTGTGTGCCCGTACCACTCATGTAGCGGCGGGGGGGTGGTCAGTATCTTCCATGCTAAGCGGGTTATTCTCATGATGGGTGTTTATTCACTTGTCATTGCACGAGAAAGGACAGTAATTGTGATGCCCAGTCCTGTAATCAAAATGAAAAAAAAAGAAACAAATTCCCCCGGAAAGTTGATTGTATGGAGGACACCCGAGGATTCGGCTAGCCATGGCTTGTGTTTGAATGGTTGAGGGGGAGTAAACCTTATCTTTCTGATTGGGAACCGCCGATAATGTGTTTAGCATGGAAGATACTGAGAATCCTCGGTCGTGACGTTGACAGGAAAAGTACACCTCTCAAAATGTATTCATCTCTGTTTTAAGCTTCAAGCTCTGGCACCTCTACTAATCCATTCTTCCCTCTGCGAAGGGCCTATCTATTTACTTTATGTTATTTTTACTTTTGTTGTTGAGTCATCACCTTCTCATTCAAGCACCAGTTGGAGCGCACTATTGTCATTTTTATGCATTGAGTATAGTTAATGTTGTGTGCATCATGACTGGATCAATGATTGAGCATGACGGGCTAGGGATAGCGTTCTTTAGCATTTTTATTCTGAAAGGCATGATTGTTTGTTGTTTGTTCGTATACCTGAGTATTGATGTCTTTATATCAAATTATAGACTATTGCCTTGAATCACTCGTATCTTAATGTTCATGCCATGATTATATTATATGATCAAGATTATGCTAGGTAGCATTCCACATCAAAAATTATATTTTTATCATTTACCTACTCGAGGACGAGCAGGAATTAAGCTTGGGGATGCTGATACGTCTCCATCATATCTATCATTTTTGATTGTTTCATGCCATTATTCTACAACTTTCATATACTTTTGGCAACATTTTATATTATTTTTGGGACTAACATATTGATCAAGTGCCCAGTGCCAGTTCCTGTTTGTTGCATGTTTTTGTTTCGCAGAATATCCATATCAAATGAAGTCCAAACGCGATAAAAAATTACGAAGATTTATTTTGGAATATATGTGATTTTGGGGAAAAAGAATCAACACGAGACGATGCCCGAGGGGTCCACAGGCCTAGAGGGCACGCCCCCCTACCTAGGGTGTGTCGGGCGGGCTTGTGGCGCCCTTGTAAGGCAGTTGGGACCCTTAAAAGATAATATCTTGAATAAAATCCCCTCAAAATTGCAGCCCAATCAGAGTTACGGATCACCGGGAATTTAAGAAACGGTGAAGGGCCAGAAAACAGAAGCGCAAAACAAAAGAGAAAACAGAGAGAGAGAGAGAGAGAGAGAGAGAGAGAGAGAGAGATCCAATCTCGAAGGGGCTCCTACCCTCCGGGAGCCATGGAGACCATGGACCCGAGGGGAAACCCTCCTACCATCTAGGGGGAGGACAAGTAAGAAGAAGAAGGAGGAGGAGGAGGGGGCTCTCTCCCCCTCTCTCCCGGTGGCGCTAGAACACCGTCGAGGCAACCATCGTGACGGTGATTGTAACACCCCCAGTGGTTAACTACAGTAATCACCCTTGATTATGCCACGTCATCATGTTTAACAGTGCATGATCATCATTAACATCATATTGCATTTCAACTCCTAAGTCAAAATCCAAATTTAAATGAAAGTGGAAAATAAAAGTTGTCCAACATAGAAACTAAATTGTTCATTAAATAGCAATTAAATCAGAGACAATTCTAAAATTGAAACCAACATCATTGGAGTTGGGTAAGTGACTCAAACATCCCCAAGCAGTGACTAAAGACAATATTTAATTACCTTTTATTTAATCTAAAATAAATATGAAAAGATATTAACCCCAAAATAGTTTTTGGTGGTAGGATATATTGTGCTGTGATTTGTGGGCCAGCTCTCATATTTTACAAAACTCTAATGGGGGCCACACATTTTGCAAAACAGAAAAGAAAAGAAAAACAAAAGAAAAAGAAAACAAAAAAAGAAAAAAAGGAAAAATCCCACCGGCCCAACTGGGCCACGGCCCAGCCTGCCGGCCCACCCCTCCCCCTATATGGCCCAGGCCGAAACCCTAGCCCCCTCCCGATCCACAATTCCTTCCCCCCCGTTTCCCCCCCACCCCGCCCGCCCCCCCCGGTGCCCCCCCCCCCCCCCGATCTCCTCCAGCGCCGGACGCCGCCGCCATCGCCGCCCATCGACGCCCTGCGCCCGCGCCGATGCCGGACCCCGGCATCACCATCCCCGCCCGTCGCCGGCGTTCGCCTCCCCGACCTCCTCCCCAAGGGTCTTCGTCGAGCCTCGCCCCCCGATCCCCTGCATCGCCCATGAGCCTCGCCGCTCTCTTCCCCCTCTGCTCCTTACGCCCCTGGTCACCGCGCGCCCGCGTCGTCCCGCACGCGCTCACCGCTGCAGCTGGCCGCGCCTGGCCTCGCGCCCGCGCGCGCCTTTGCCTCGCCCGCGTCTGCCCGCATCGCCACCGCGCCCGCCCGCGCTCGCCACGGCCCCGTCCGCCACGGCGTCGCCCCTAGCCGCGCTCCTGCTCGGCCCCTGGCCTCGCCCGTAGTCCCCCGTGCGCTGCTCTCGCGTCCGCCCACTCCAGCCGCGCGGCCCCGCCACCCACCACTGCGCTCGCCTCCACTCGCCGCTCGTCCGCGCCCGCTGCCTGCTCTATGGCCGCCGTCGCCCGCAGCCACCGTGGCTACCCCGTGCTCGCGCGCCCGCCTGTGGCCTCGCCGGGGCTGCGCCCGACGCCGGCCACTGCTCGGCCCCGCCCGCGCCCGTGGCCAGCGCCCGGGTGCGCCCCCACTGGCCAGCGCCCGTTCGGGCTGCGCCCGTGCCCGCTAAGGCCACTGTGCCAATGACAAGCGGGGCCCGCTGCCCAGAACGATTAAAAAAATGAAAATAAAATTTATTAAAAATAAATAAATATTAATTAATTAAATAATCAATTAATTAATTCTGATTAATTAATCTAATAAATTAATTAGTCTAATTAAACTGTAATTAACATAATCAAACCCTAATTAGCCTAATGTGAGAATGACATGTGGGACCCACTGGTCCTGACGTCAGGCTGACGTCATGCTGATGTCAGCAGACACTGTTTCGGATAATGTTGATTTAATAAATTAAATAAATTCCAGAAATTAATAAAAACTTTAAAAAAATCATATAAAATAATCCGTAACTTAAATCGAAAAACTTTGTACATGAAAGTCGCTCAGAACGACGAGACGAATTCGAATACGCGGTCCGTTCATCCGTCACACGTCCCTACCTATCCGAAAATGCAACCTTTCCTCTCCGGTCATCTGTCTGACAAATGTCCGGAACCGGGAAAACATTCCCGGATGGATTCCCCCTTCCTCGGTGACGTGCAACCATACGTTAGGACACACCCGGTACTGCATATTGTCATGCCGTACTTTGCGTTGCTCATGTTTGCTCTATATTTATACTGTTTCCTCCCCCTCTTCTCTCTCGTTAGACCCCGACACTGACGTCGTCCCTAAGATCGACGCAGCTCCGGAGCCTGAAGACACCGTTGACAACCTTGCCCTTGCCGCCGAGCAACCAGGCAAGCCCCCCCTTTGATCATCCCGATATCGCCCATTCTATTTCTCATGCTTGCATTAGAATTGCTGCTGCTGCTGCTGCTTTACCTATTCTGATGCATAGCCTGTTTATCGTAACCTGCTGTTGATAATTACCTGCATATCCTAAACTGCTTAGTATAGGCTGGGTAGAGACCTATCAGTGACCCCACTTATCCCGACTGCCGCGTTGGATCGTCAGAAGACCCGATCAACGGGATTGAAGACCAGGCCCCAACACCGCACATCACCCCCCCCCCCTTTTGTTGTAACGACACTGCAGCGTTACTATCGAGTGCCGAGGGTGATACCTCGTGTAGCACTTCTGATGTTAACTCTGTAGAGTAGCTATTCGGTCGTGGTCATCGAGGGTGATTCCTCCTTCACCGCTTCCGATAACGACGCCGTCGTACAACACCTCAAGTGTGAACCGAGTGAGGGTGATTCCTCCGGGTTCACCTTGATGATTACATCGAGTAGGAATCCAACGAGGGTGATACCTCGGATTCCCCTGATGTTATGGACACACGGATACTTGGACTTTACACTGTTACTTAGAAAGGCGGGTCGGCCCTGAGGGGTACCCGCGTGCGCCTGAGAGGCGAGTGTTGTGAAGACGGGTGCCTGTGTGGTGCCCGAGTGGTGAATACGAGGCGTGGCCGGGCATTCATGGCCCTTGCCGCAAGTCCTCGAGACGGGGTGATGGGGTCACATCTTTCGTGAGTCTCTGCTCGTTTTCCGCAAGCCCCTAGTCCTAACGATTTGGATATTTGATCCGAGCAGGCCTCTGGTCTGATAGCACTAACCATCACGTGGGCATAATATGGGCGTTCTGCATCGTATGCATCAGCCGAAAGCTCTGTCAGACGTCCAGTTCAGCACTGCGGCCGGGCTGGGCCAGCGCCATCCTGAGGGGTGGTACCGAGATTCGCTCTGCTCGCAACGACCCGGAGTGCACAGGGCGATGGCCCATGAACCCTGAGCGCTTAGGATATAGACCGACGGGGACCTCTCTGCTGAGCTGTAGGTAGGGCTGCGGTGTGTCGTTTGGCTGAGGCCGGGCATGACCCAGGAAAGTGTGTCCGGCCGGAGTTAATCGAGCGTGTTGGGTAAGTTGGTGCACCCCTGCAGGGAAGAACATTTCTATCGATAGCCGGTCCTACGGTAAAGGACACTCGGAGTTGTATCCCGATCGATACAGCAAGAACATGATATGAGGCTCTGGGATTGCTTCTCGCAGGGAGTCGAGAAGGGATCTCCGGACGAAGTTGATGACTGTATGGCTCTGAGATTGCTTTCTCGCAGGGAGTCGAGAAAGGATCTCTGGGTGAGGTTGAGACTTAATGTTACTACTACATTATATTGTACTGTTCTACCCTCTTCTATTTCTGCAAGACCGCTGAAGATGCTAGTCTTCGATAGGACTAGGCCTTCTCTCTATTCTGGCATTTCTGCAGCCCAGTCCACATATACAGCCTCCCTTTGAAAATGTTGCATATGTAGTGTAGATCCTTGCTTGCTGAGTACTTCTGAGTACTCACGGTTGCTTTGTTTACCTTTTCTCCCCATATCAGTTTGACGTGACCAAGATGACGGAGCCCCTGAGACAGCTGCCCCGCCGATGATTGCTACTACTACCCAGAGGATGGATACTACTACGAGTTGACTGACGACCAGGAGTAGGATCGGAGGGTCCCAGGCAGGAGGCCTTCGCCTTTCGATCGTAGTGTTTTATTTTGCCCTGCCTTTCTAAAGGCCTTTCTGTTTCTTTTTCAAATCTGTACTCAGATATCTGATGCTTTCGCTGATGCTTGTTCGCAAGCTTATGTATTCGAGCCCTCGTGGCCCCTGGCTTGTGATATAAAGCTTGTATGACTTTATTTATGTTTTAGAGTTGTGTTGTGATATCTTCCCGTGAGTCCTTAGGCTTGATCGTGTGCATTTGCGTGTATGATTAGTGCACGATTGGGCCGGGGGCGTCACAAGTTGGTATCAGAGCCGACTGCCTCTAGGAATCCCCCTTTCCAACTCCTTGGACGAAGTTGAGTCTAGTAACCGAAAACTATTTTACTAACTTGGATGTGTGGCTTACGGGCCCACGTCGCCAATTGGGTGGTATTGGAACACTGCGGAAATGACCGCCTCGTGGTTCGATATTATTCAACATGCCGAAGAACAAGTCCGTATTGTCCGAGAAAATCTCAAGGCGGCTCAGGACCGTCAGAAGAGCAATTATGATCGCAAACGATGGGGTTTGACTTATCAACCCGGTGACAAGCTTATCTGCGTGTCACTCCTATGAAGGGCACTCACCGTTTTGGAATCACAGGGCAAGTTAGCTCCGCGCTACATTGGTCCTTTCCCATTATTGCTAGACGTGGTCAGGTGGCATATAAATTGGAGTTGCCACCGCAATTCTCTCATATCCACGACGTCTTCCATGTGTCGCAACTTCGTAAATGCTTCAAGGAATCTCCGCACCGCGCAGTGGATCACGAAATGGCTCGAACTGCATGATGATCTATCTTATAAGGAGCTCCGATCCGCATCCTCGATGAAGCTGAACGTCGAACCGTCAGAAGGTTACCAAGTTCCTCAAAGTGCAGTGGTCAAATCATACTGAAGATGAAGCCACTTGGGAACGCGAGGATAATCTTCGTGCGGAATACCCCAACTTTTCCTTCTACCTCCTAATTCTCGGGACGAGAATTCTTGTTAGTAGAGGAGATTTTAACACCCCCAGGGGTTAACTACAGTAATCACCGTTGATTATGCATGTCATCATGTTTAACAGTGCATGATCATCATTAACATCATATTGCATTTCAACTCCTAAGTCAATCCAAATTTAAATGAAGTGAAAAAAGTTGTCCAACATAGAAACTAAATTGTTCATTAAATAGCAATTAAATCAGAGACAATTCTAAAATTGAAACCAACATCATTGGGTTGGGTAAGTACTCAAACATCCCCACCAGTGACAAAAGACAATATTTAATTACCTTTTATTTAATCTAAATAAATATGAAAAGATATTAACCACCCCAATAGTTTTTGGTGGTAGGATATATTGTGCTTGTATTGGGCCAGCTCTCATATTTTACAAAACTCTAAGGGGGGCCACACATTTTGCAAAACAGAAAAAAAAGAAAACAAAAGAAAAAAGAAAACAAAAAAAAAAAAAAAAGGAAAAATCCCACCGGCCCACTGGGCCCACGGCCACCGGCCGGCCCACCCCCCCCCTATATGGCCCAGGCCAAAACCCTAGCCCCCCTCCCGATCCACATTCCCCCCCCGATGCCTCCCCCTCCCCTCCCATCCCTCCTCCGCGCCCGCCGTCGCGCCCATCGACGCCCTGCGCCCGGCCGAGCCGGACCCCGGCATCACCATCCCGCCCCTCGCCGGCGTTCGCCTCCCCGACCTCATCCCCCAAGGTTTTCGTCGAGCCTCGCCGCCCGATCCCTGCATCGCCGTGAGCCTCGCCGCTCTCTTCTCCCCTCTGCTCCTTACGCCCCTGGTCACCGCCCGCGCCCCCCGCGCCGTCCCGCGCGCTGACCGCTGCAGCTGGCCGCCCTGGTCCTCGCGCCCGCGCCGCCGTCGCCTCGCCCGCGTCTGCCTGCATCGCCACCGCGCTCCCCGCCCGCGCTCACCACGGCCCCGTCCGCCACGGCGTCGCCCCTACCCGCTCCTGCTCGCCCCTTGCCTCCTCCCGTATTCCCCCGTCCTCTCTC
Source organism: Thinopyrum elongatum (assembly GCA_011799875.1). Lineage (NCBI taxonomy): Eukaryota > Viridiplantae > Streptophyta > Magnoliopsida > Poales > Poaceae > Thinopyrum > Thinopyrum elongatum. Next base: position 279,179,267 of record CM022303.1, read on the forward strand.
GCCGCCCGTCCCACCATCCCCCCACATCCTCCCTTCCACCTCCACCGCCCTCTCTCCTCCTCCCCTTCTCTCCTCTCTTCCTCTCCTCCGTCTCGTCTCTCTTTCCATCCTCTCCGATCCCCCTTGCGCTACCCCCTTCTTTCTCGTGCTCAGATGCCCTACCTCTCTTCCGTCTCCCTTTCTCTCGCCCGCCTCCTTCCCTTTCGTGCTTGGGAGGGCCCCTCGCCTCTCCTTCCCTCTCCCTTTTCCCCCCCCGGATGGCCTCTCCTTGGCGGTCTTGCTGCCCGCTAGCGCCCGTCCCCGCTAAGGCCACGTGTGCCAATGACAAGCGGGCCCGCTGCCCAGAACGATTAAAAAAATGAAAATAAAATTTATTAAAAATAAATAAATATTAATTAATTAAATAATCATTATTAATTTGATTAATTAATCTAATAATTAATTAGTCTAATTAAACTGTAATTAACATAATCAAACCCTAATTAGCCTAATGTGAGAATGACATTGGGACCCACTGGTCCTTGACGTCAGGCTGACGTCATGCTGATGTCAGCAACTGTTTCGGATAATGTTGATTTAATAAATTAAATAAATTCCAGAAATTAATAAAAACTTTAAAAAATCATATAAAATAATCCGTAACTTAATCGAAAAACTTTGTAACATAAACGCCGCCCATAAAGCTTTGATTGACTGTGCTACTAAGACAGTCCAGCTCACACATCCTTCTGGCCAAACAGTACAATACTCAGTCCGAGCAGCTCAGGATGCCGAGAATCAGATATATGTTCTAAATGCATTGAATGCTTCACCTCTTGAAGGCATCGAGAACGTTCCAGTTGTTCGTGATTTTCAAGATGTGTTTCCAGAAGAACTTCCAGGAATACCCCCTGCTAGAGCTGTTGAGTTTGTCATCGACTTGAAACCTGGCACTACCCCTATTGCGAAGCGACCCTATAAGATGCCTCCGCACCACCTTCTCGAGCTTAAGGAAGAAATCGACACATCACTTAAGAAAGGTTTCATCCGTCCCAGTTCCTCTGCTTGGGGAGCACCTTCACTCTTCGTTAAGAAGAAGGATGGAACTAATCGGTTGGTTCAGGATTATCGGCCCATTAACCAAGCCACCATCCAGAATAAGTATCTGCTTCCCAGAATCAACGATTTGTATGATCAACTTGCTGGTTCCTCAGTATTCTCTAAGCTTGATTTGAGATTGGGATACCACCAGATTCGAGTTCGAGAAGAGGATATTCCGAAGACAGCATTCGTTACTCGCTATGGTTCTTATGAGTACACAGTCATGTCATTTGGCTTAACAAATGCTCCAGCAACCTTCTCCCGGTTAATGAACTACATCTTCATGGATTACCTCGATAAATTTGTCATGGTATATCTGGATGATATTCTGGTATATTCGAAGAATGAAGAAGAACATGCCGAACATCTTCGCCTTGTACTGGAGAAGCTGTGTGAACACCAACTGTATGCCAAATATTCTAAATGTGAATTCTGGTTGTCTGAAGTGACATATCTCGGCCATGTGATTTCGAAAGAAGGCATTGCCGTTAACCCAGAACGAGTTCAGGCTTTTCTGGACTGGACTCCTCCGAAGAATGTCAAGCAAGTGAGAAGTTTTCTCGGCCTTGCAAGCTATTGCCGTCGATTTGTCGAGAACTTTTCCAAGATTGCTAAGCCCCTGACTGATCTGCTTCACAAGGGCGTTAAATTTGAATGGACAGACAAATGTCAGGAAAGTTTTCAAGCACTCAAAGACAAGCTGACATCTGCCCCAGTACTATCTCCTCCAGATACCCGCAAAGACTTTGTGATTTATTGTGACGCATCCCGTGAAGGATTAGGCTGTGTCCTAATGCAAGAGCGTAAAGTGATTGCTTACGGCTCTCGTCAGTTGCGCCCACAGGAAGAGAATTATCCGGTACATGATCTAGAAGTAGCTGCTGTCATTTACTGCACTGCAGTTGTGGCGACATTACCTCCTCGGTAATCGTTGCGAGATTTACATGGATCATAAAAGTCTGAAGTACTTGTTTACTCAGTCATCTCTAAACCTCCGTCAGCAAAGATGGATGGAGACTATTGCGGACTATGATTTGGGTATTTCTTATACCCCTGGCAAGGCTAATGTAATGGCTGATGCGTTGAGTCGCAAATCCTATTGTTGTGAACTTGAAGTCCAGTTAGAGCAACCACTCCTGTATGAAGAGCTTCGAAGGCTAAATCTCGAGATAGTTCCTCAAGGATACTTAAAAACCTTGGTTGTTGAACCAGACCTTGAGAAAGCTGTTAAGAGTGCACAAGCTAAAGATGTTGAAGTTGGTCTGATGAAGAAAGATCTTCACCTTGAAAAATACAGGGATTTCTCGCTGTCTGAAGATGGAACCTTGTATTTCAGAAACCGCATTGTGGTACCTCGCTTCGAGCTCATGACTGATAAAGTCATGAAGGAGGCACATGATACCCCACTGTCTATTCATCCGGGTAGCACCAAGATGTATCGTGATCTCCGTCAAAGGTACTGGTGGTCTAAAATGAAGCAGGACATTGCTCGTTATGTTGCCGAATGTGATGTGTGTCGTCGCGTTAAAGCAGAACATCAGAAACCTGCTGGAATTCTGCAACCACTTCCTATTCCTCTATGGAAATGGGATAAGGTTCAGATGGATTTCGTTACAGGACTTCCCAGATCACAGAAGGGTCACGATGCTATTCTTGTCGTCGTCGACCAACTCTCTAAAGTTGCACACTTTCTGCCTGTCAAAGAGACTATCACTGCTAGTCAGTTAGCAGAGTTGTATATCTCCAGAATCGTATCACTCCACGGTATTCCGAAAGAGATCAGTTCAGACCGTGGCAGCATATTCACTGGTCATTTTTGGGAAAGTTTCCAAAAAGCTATGGGAACTCATATTACCTGGAGTTCAGCTTATCACCCCCAATCCCAAGGCCAAGTCGAACTAGTCAATCAAGTGCTTGAAGACATGCTTCGGGCTTGTGTTATTTCATTCGGCAAGAAGTGGGAAGAATCTCTCCCGTATGTCGAGTTCTCTTATAACAATAGCTATCAAGCCAGCTTGAAAATGGCCCCCTTCAAAGTACTTTATGGACGTAAGTGTCGAACCCCTCTGAATTGGTCAGAAACTGGGAAATGACCGCTCGTGGGTCCGGATATTATTCAACATGCCGAAGAACAAGTCCGTATTGTCCGAGAAAATCTCAAGGCGGCTCAGGACCGTCAGAAGAGCAATTATGATCGCAAACGATGGGGTTTGACTTATCAACCCGGTGATCAAGCTTATCTGCGTGTCACTCCTATGAAGGGCACTCACCGTTTTGGAATCAAGGGCAAGTTAGCTCCGCGCTACATTGGTCCTTTCCGCATTATTGCTAGACGTGGTCAGGTGGCATATAAATTGGAGTTGCCACCGCAATTCTCTCATATCCACGACGTCTTCCATGTGTCGCAACTTCGTAAATGCTTCAAGGAATCTCCGCACCGCGCAGTGGATCACGAAATGCTCGAACTGCATGATGATCTATCTTATAAGGAGCATCCGATCCGCATCCTCGATGAAGCTGAACGTCGAACCCGTCAGAAGGTTACCAAGTTCCTCAAAGTGCAGTGGTCAAATCATACTGAAGATGAAGCCACTTGGGAACGCGAGGATAATCTTCGTGCGGAATACCCCGAACTTTTTCCTTCTACCTCCTAATTCTCGGGACGAGAATTCTTGTTAGTAGAGGAGATTTGTAACACCCCCAGTGGTTAACTACAGTAATCACCGTTGATTATGCCATGTCATCATGTTTAACAGTGCATGATCATCATTAACATCATATTGCATTTCAACTCCTAAGTCAAAATCCAAATTTAAATGAAAGTGAAAAATAAAAGTTGTCCAACATAGAAACTAAATTGTTCATTAAATAGCAATTAAATCAGAGACAATTCTAAAATTGAAACCAACATCATTGGAGTTGGGTAAGTGACTCAAACATCCCCAAACAGTGACAAAAGACAATATTTAATTACCTTTTATTTAATCTAAAATAAATATGAAAAGATATTAACCCCAAAATAGTTTTTGGTGGTAGGATATATTGTGCTGTGATTTGTGGGCCAGCTCTCATATTTTACAAAACTCTAATGGGGGCCACACATTTTGCAAAACAGAAAAGAAAAGAAAAACAAAAGAAAAAGAAAACAAAAAAAAGAAAAAAAAGGAAAAATCCCACCGGCCCAACTGGGCCACGGCCCAGCCGGCCGGCCCACCCCTCCCCCTATATGGCCCCAGGCCAAAACCCTAGCCCCCCTCCCGATCCACATTCCCCCCCCCCCGATCTCCTCCAGCGCCGGACGCCGACGCCGTCGCCGCCCATCGACGCCCTGCGCCCGCGCCGACGCCGGACCCCGGCATCACCATCCCCGCCCGTCGCCGGCGTTCGCCTCCCCGACCTCATCCCCAAGGGTCTTCGTCGAGCCTCGCCGCCCGATCCCCTGCATCGCCCGTGAGCCTCGCCGCTCTCTTCCCCCTCTGCTCCTTACGCCCCTGGTCACCGCGCGCCCGCGCCGTCCCGCAAGCGCTGACCGCTGCAGCTGGCCGCGCCTGGCCTCGCGCCCGCGCGCGCCGTCGCCTCGCCCGCGTCTGCCTGCATCGCCACCGCGCTCGCCCGCGCTCACCACGGCCCCGTCCGCCACGGCGTCGCCCCTAGCCGCGCTCCTGCTCGGCCCCTGGCCTCGCCCGTAGTCCCCCGTGCGCTGCTCTCGCGTCCGCCCACTCCAGCCGCACGGCCCCGCCACCCACCGCTGCGCTCGCCTCCACTCGCCGCTCGTCCGCGCCCGCTGCCTGCTCTATGGCCGCCGTCGCCCGCAGCCACCGTGCCTACCCCGTGCTCGCGCGCCCGCCTATGGCCTCGCCAGGGCTGCGCCCGACGCCGGCCACTGCTCGGCCCCGCCCTCGCCCGTGGCCAGCGCCCGGGTGCGCCTCCACTGGCCAGCGCCCGTTCGGGCTGCGCCCGCTAGCGCCCGTGCCCGCTAAGGCCACTGTGCCAATGACAAGCGGGGCCCGCTGCCCAGAACGATTAAAAAAATGAAAATAAAATTTATTAAAAATAAATAAATATTAATTAATTAAATAATCAACTTAATTAATTTTGATTAATTAATCTAATAAATTAATTAGTCTAATTAAACTGTAATTAACATAATCAAACCCTAATTAGCCTAATGTGAGAATGACATGTGGGACCCACTGGTCCTGACGTCAGGCTGACGTCATGCTGATGTCAGCAGACACTGTTTCGGATAATGTTGATTTAATAAATTAAATAAATTCCAGAAATTAATAAAAACTTTAAAAAAATCATATAAAATAATCCGTAACTTAGATCGAAAAACTTTGTACATGAAAGTCGCTCAGAACGACGAGACGAATTCGAATACGCGGTCCGTTCATCCGTCACACGTCCCTACCTATCCGAACATGCAACCTTTCCTCTCCGGTCATCTGTCTGACAAATGTCCGGAACCGGGAAAACATTCCCGGATGGATTCCCCCTTCCTCGGTGACGTGCAACCATACGTTAGGACACACCCGGTACTGCATATTGTCATGCCGTACTTTGCGTTGCTCATGTTTGCTCTATATTTATACTGTTTCCTCCCCCTCTTCTCTCTCGTTAGACCCCGACACTGACGTCGTCCCTGAGATCGACGCAGCTCCGGAGCCTGAAGACACCGTTGACAACCTTGCCCTTGCCGCCGAGCAACTAGGCAAGCCCCCCCTTTGATCATCCCGATATCGCCCATTCTATTTCTCATGCTTGCATTAGAATTGCTGCTGCTGCTGCTTTACCTATTCTGATGCATAGCCTGTTTATCGTAACCTGCTGTTGATAATTACCTGCATATCCTAAACTGCTTAGTATAGGCTGGGTAGAGACCTATCAGTGACCCCACTTATCCCGACTGCCGCGCTGGATCGTCAGAAGACCCGATCAACGGGATTGAAGACCAGGCCCCGACACCGCACATCACCCCCCCTTTTGTTGTAGCGACACTGCAGCGTTACTATCGAGTGCCGAGGGTGATACCTCGTGTAGCACTTCTGATGTTAACTCTGTAGAGTAGCTATTCGGTCGTGGTCATCGAGGGTGATTCCTCCTTCACCGCTTCCGATAACGACGCCGTCGTACAACACCTCAAGTGTGAACCGAGTGAGGGTGATTCCTTCGGGTTCACCTTGATGATTACATCGAGTAGGAATCCAACGAGGGTGATACCTCGGATTCCCCTGATGTTATGGACACACGGATACTTGGACTTTACACTGTTACTTAGAAAGGCGGGTCGGCCCTCAGGGGTACCCCCGTGCGCCTGAGAGGCGAGTGTTGTGAAGACGGGTGCCTGTGTGGTGCCCGAGTGGTGAATACGAGGCGTGGCCGGGCATTCATGGCCCTTGCCGCAAGTCCTCGAGACGGGGCGATGGGGTCACATCTTTCGTGAGTCTCTGCTCGTTTTTCGCAAGCCCCTAGTCCTAACGATTTGGATATTTGATCCGAGCAGGCCTCTGGTCTGATAGCACTAACCATCACGTGGGCATAATATGGGCGTTCTGCATCGTATGCATCAGCCGAAAGCTCCGTCAGACGTCCAGTTCAGCACTGCGGCCGGGCTGGGCCGGCGCCATCCTGAGGGGTGGTACCGAGATTCGCTCTGCTCGCAACGACCCGGAGTGCATAGGACGATGGCCCATGAACCCTGAGCGCTTAGGATATAGACCGACGGGGACCTCTCTGCTGAGCTGTAGGTAGGGCTGCGGTGTGTCGTTTGGCCGAGGCCGGGCATGACCCAGGAAAGTGTGTCCGGCCGGAGTTAATCGAGCGTGTTGGGTAAGTTGGTGCACCCCTGCAGGGAAGAACATTTCTATCTATAGCAGGTCCTATGGTAAAGGACACTTGGAGTTGTATCCCGATCGATACAGCTAGAACATGATATGAGGCTCTGGGATTGCTTCTCGCAGGGAGTCGAGAAGGGATCTCCGGACGAAGTTGATGACTGTATGGCTCTGAGATTGCTTTCTCGCAGGGAGTCGAGAAAGGATCTCTGGGTGAGGTTGAGACTTAATGTTACTACTACATTATATTGTACTGTTCTACCCTCTTCTATTTCTGCAAGACCGCTGAAGATGCTAGTCTTCGATAGGACTAGGCCTTCTCTCTATTCTGGCATTTCTGCAGCCCAGTCCACATATACAGCCTCCCTTTGAAAATGTTGCATATGTAGTGTAGATCCTTGCTTGCTGAGTACTTCTGAGTACTCACGGTTGCTTTGTTTACCTTTTCTCCCCATATCAGTTTGACGTGACCAAGATGACGGAGCCCCTGAGACAGCTGCCCCGCCGATGATTGCTACTACTACCCAGAGGATGGATACTACTACGAGTTGACTGACGACCAGGAGTAGGATCGGAGGGTCCCAGGCAGGAGGCCTTCGCCTTTCGATCGTAGTGTTTTATTTTGCCCTGCCTTTCTAAAGGCCTTTCTGTTTCTTTTTCAAATCTGTACTCAGATATCTGATGCTTTCGCTGATGCTTGTTCGCAAGCTTATGTATTCGAGCCCTCGTGGCCCCTGGCTTGTGATATAAAGCTTGTATGACTTTATTTATGTTTTAGAGTTGTGTTGTGATATCTTCCCGTGAGTCCTTAGGCTTGATCGTGTGCATTTGCGTGTATGATTAGTGCACGATTGGGCCGGGGGCGTCACAAGTTGGTATCAGAGCCGACTGCCTCTAGGAATCCCCCTTTCCAACTCCTTGGACGAAGTTGAGTCTAGTAACCGAAAACTATTTTACTAACTTGGATGTGTGGCTTACGGGCCCACGTCGCCAATTGGGTGGTATTAGTATCTTTTACTCCTCGACCTATACTCTGGGACTCTGACCTCTCTTCTATTCGGGTTAAAATTTTACTAACTCCAACATCAGGTTCTCGTGATCACATCCACCCGGAGTTCTGAAATATTCCCCCCTTGCTCCAAGATTGTGGGCCAGGTTCTGCTTGCAGGATCCTCTTATCGAGGGCACCCTGTTTTGTCACTTGCAGATTCCTCGCTCCAATAGTTTTCTCCGACGTTGATGTAGCCTTTGCTATGTCTCGTTTTGTACTTCCCTACCGCGTGCCTGCGCGCTGCCTAGATGTCTAGCCCTCCCTTTTCAACCGTCGTAATGCCAGATACTAACCAAGGCTATGTGCGGATTCGAATGTCTGGTGCGAATATGATGAAGTGTCTATCTACTGCACCTCCTTCTGTCGTGCGTGATACTTCATGAATCATTCCATACACATGCAGTTTTACTTGCTAAACTGCCCCTGTTGATTTGGCAAGATGGCTGACGATCCTCCACCTCCACCTTATATTGCCGCCATGATGCAGCAGTTTGAACTCAACCGTCAGCAGTTTGAGCTCAACCGTCAGTTTATGACCGGCGTATTGGCTCAGTTCCCAACTCAAAATGCTCAGCAACTGTCTGCTCCAATAACTCTGCCAGAATTTGTGCGCCTAAATCCGTCCACTTTTCACAGCTTGACTGATCCAATGGGTGCTGATGATTGGCTCCGTGACATTGCCTTTCAGTTGAAGTCGGCTAATGTTATCCCTGATAGTTACGTCACCTATGCGACGTATCACCTAAGGGGTTCAGCTGCTCAATGGTGGGAAAGCCACAAGAGTATGTTGCCTGCAGAGACAGTAACCACTTGGCAGGGATTTCAGTCAGATTTCCGTGCACGGTACATTCCTCAAGGTCTGATGGATCAGAAGAAGAAGGAGTTTCGCAAACTCACACAGGGCACAATGACTGTGGATGAATATCAGAGGAAGTTTCTTGAATTGTCCCGCTATGCTGAAGATGACGTCTGCACTGATGCCCGCAAGCAGGGTAAATTCCGTGAAGGACTCCGTACTGACATAAAACTCGCACTTGCAGTCCTTGATTGCACAGACTTCGCAACGCTTGTCAGCAAATCTTTCCAAATTGAAACAGCTCTGACTGAATGCCAGGAGTCGCTCAAGCGCACTCATGAAGCTGGCTCATCCTCGGATCAGCCTGTTCAGAAACGTCGAGTCTGGATCCCACACAATGTTCATCACCGACCTGCCCCAACACCAAGGCCGTCATATGTTGCGCCTCGTCTACCTCCGCCCCCGGGCCAGCTAACGACTCAGGATGGACAGTCCAATGCTGTAGCTCCTCCCCATAATGATGGGTTATGCCGCAAGTGTGGACAGCCAGGGCACCATGCTTTCAACTGTCCTCAGGGTCAGCCACAGAATTCATCACGTCGTCCTGTTGGCCATAAGAAGGGCCGTCGAAACCATCGCAACAGAAGCTATGGTGTCACGCCGCCTACTATGAATTGTGGTCGAGTCACTCATGTCAAAATGGAAGAAACTCGACAGTCCCCTAAAATCGTGATGGGTACCCTTCCAGTTAATTCAGTAGCAGCTTATGTTCTTTTTGATTCAGGTGCATCACATTCCTTTGTTTCCTAGCAGTTTGCACAATTGCATGGGTTAGCTATGAGCTCATTACCCACTCCTTTAGAAATCATCACTCCCCGTTCCAGGTGGCAAACTCAGATGATAAGTCACAACAATCAGATCAGAATTGAAGGGTTGATGTTCTCTGCTTCCCTTATTGCTCTAGGACCTTCCGACATAGACATTATTCTTGGCATGGATTGGTTGACCGCCCATAAAGCTTTGATTGACTGTGCTACTAAGACAGTCCAGCTCACACATCCTTCTGGCCAAACAGTACAATACTCAGTCCGAGCAGCTCAGGATGCCGAGAATCAGATATATGTTCTAAATGCATTGAATGCTTCACCTCTTGAAGGCATCGAGAACGTTCCAGTTGTTCGTGATTTTCAAGATGTGTTTCCAGAAGAACTTCCAGGAATACCCCCTGCTAGAGCTGTTGAGTTTGTCATCGACTTGAAACCTGGCACTACCCCTATTGCGAAGCGACCCTATAAGATGCCTCCGCACCACCTTCTCGAGCTTAAGGAAGAAATCGACACATCACTTAAGAAAGGTTTCATCCGTCCCAGTTCCTCTGCTTGGGGAGCACCTTCACTCTTCGTTAAGAAGAAGGATGGAACTAATCGGTTGGTTCAGGATTATCGGCCCATTAACCAAGCCACCATCCAGAATAAGTATCTGCTTCCCAGAATCAACGATTTGTATGATCAACTTGCTGGTTCCTCAGTATTCTCTAAGCTTGATTTGAGATTGGGATACCACCAGATTCGAGTTCGAGAAGAGGATATTCCGAAGACAGCATTCGTTACTCGCTATGGTTCTTATGAGTACACAGTCATGTCATTTGGCTTAACAAATGCTCCAGCAACCTTCTCCCGGTTAATGAACTACATCTTCATGGATTACCTCGATAAATTTGTCATGGTATATCTGGATGATATTCTGGTATATTCGAAGAATGAAGAAGAACATGCCGAACATCTTCGCCTTGTACTGGAGAAGCTGCGTGAACACCAACTGTATGCCAAATATTCTAAATGTGAATTCTGGTTGTCTGAAGTGACATATCTCGGCCATGTGATTTCGAAAGAAGGCATTGCCGTTAACCCAGAACGAGTTCAGGCTATTCTGGACTGGACTCCTCCGAAGAATGTCAAGCAAGTGAGAAGATTTCTCGGCCTTGCAAGCTATTGCCGTCGATTTGTCGAGAACTTTTCCAAGATTGCTAAGCCCCTGACTGATCTGCTTCACAAGGGCGTTAAATTTGAATGGACAGACAAATGTCAGGAAAGTTTTCAAGCACTCAAAGACAAGCTGACATCTGCCCCAGAACTATCTGATTAATTAATTAATTCTGATTAATTAATCTAATAAATTAATTAGTCTAATTAAACTGTAATTAACATAATCAAACCCTAATTAGCCTAATGTGAGAATGACATGTGGGACCCACTGGTCCTGACGTCAGGCTGACGTCATGCTGATGTCAGCAGACACTGTTTCGGATAATGTTGATTTAATAAATTAAATAAATTCCAGAAATTAATAAAAACTTTAAAAAAATCATATAAAATAATCCGTAACTTAGATCGAAAAACTTTGTACATGAAAGTCGCTCAGAACGACGAGACGAATTCGAATACGCGGTCCGTTCATCCGTCACACGTCCCTACCTATTCGAACATGCAACCTTTCCTCTCCGGTCATCTGTCTGACAAATGTTCGGAACCAGGAAAACATTCCCGGATGGATTCCCCCTTCCTCGGTGACGTGCAACCATACGTTAGGACACACCTGTACTGCATATTGTCATGCCGTACTTTGCGTTGCTCATGTTTGCTCTATATTTATACTGTTTCCTCCCCCTCTTCTCTCTCGTTAGACCCCGACACTGACGTCATCCCTGAGATCGACGCAGCTCCGGAGCCTGAAGACACCGTTGACAACCTTGCCCTTGCCGCCGAGCAACCAGGCAAGCCCCCCCTTTGATCATCCCGATATCACCCATTCTATTTCTCATGCTTGCATTAGAATTGCTGCTGCTGCTGCTTTACCTATTCTGATGCATAGCCTGTTTATCGTAACCTGCTGTTGATAATTACCTGCATATCCTAAACTGCTTAGTATAGGCTGGGTAGAGACCTATCAGTGACCCCACTTATCCCGACTGCCGCGCTGGATCGTCAGAAGACCCGATCAACGGGATTGAAGACCAGGCCCCGACACCGCACATCACCCCCCCCCCTTTTGTTGTAACGACACTGCAGCGTTACTATCGAGTGCCGAGGGTGATACCTCGTGTAGCACTTCTGATGTTAACTCTGTAGAGTAGCTATTCGGTCGTGGTCATCGAGGGTGATTCCTCCTTCACCGCTTCCGATAACGACGCCGTCGTACAACACCTCAAGTGTGAACCGAGTGAGGGTGATTCCTCCGGGTTCACCTTGATGATTACATCGAGTAGGAATCCAACGAGGGTGATACCTCGGATCCCCCTGATGTTATGGACACACGGATACTTGGACTTTACACTATTACTTAGAAAGGCGGGTCGGCCCTCAGGGGTACCCGCGTGCGCCTGAGAGGCGAGTGTTGTGAAGGCGGGTGCCTGTGTGGTGCCCGAGTGGTGAATACGAGGCGTGGCCAGGCATTCATGGCCCTTGCCGCAAGTCCTCGAGACGGGGCGACGGGGTCACATCTTTCGTGAGTCTCTGCTCGTTTTCCGCAAGCCCCTAGTCCTAACGATTTGGATATTTGATTCGAGCAGGCCTCTAGTCTGATAGCACTAACCATCACGTGGGCATAACATGGGCGTTCTGCATCGTATGCATCAGCCGAAAGCTCCGTCAGACGTCCAGTTTAGCACTGCGGCCGGGCTGGGCCGGCGCCATCCTGAGGGGTGGTACCGAGATTCGCTCTGCTCGCAACGACCCGGAGTGCACAGGGCGATGGCCCATGAACCCTGAGCGCTTAGGATATAGACCGACGGGGACCTCTCTGCTGAGCTGTAGGTAGGGCTGCGGTGTGTCGTTTGGCCGAGGCCGGGCATGACCCAGGAAAGTGTGTCCGGCCGGAGTTAATCGAGCGTGTTGGGTAAGTTGGTGCACCCCTGCAGGGAAGAACATTTCTATCGATAGCCGGTCCTACGGTAAAGGACACTCGGAGTTGTATCCCGATCGATACAGCTAGAACATGATATGAGGCTCTGGGATTGCTTCTCGCAGGGAGTCGAGAAGGGATCTCCGGACGAAGTTGATGACTGTATGGCTCTGAGATTGCTTTCTCGCAGGGAGTCGAGAAAGGATCTCTGGGTGAGGTTGAGACTTAATGTTACTACTACATTATATTGTACTGTTCTACCCTCTTCTATTTCTGCAAGACCGCTGAAGATGCTAGTCTTCGATAGGACTAGGCCTTCTCTCTATTCTGGCATTTCTGCAGCCCAGTCCACATATACAGCCTCCCTTTGAAAATGTTGCATATGTAGTGTAGATCCTTGCTTGCTGAGTACTTCTGAGTACTCACGGTTGCTTTGTTTACCTTTTCTCCCCATATCAGTTTGACGTGACCAAGATGACGGAGCCCCTGAGACAGCTGCCCCGCCGATGATTGCTACTACTACCCAGAGGATGGATACTACTACGAGTTGACTGACGACCAGGAGTAGGATCGGAGGGTCCCAGGCAGGAGGCCTTCGCCTTTCGATCGTAGTGTTTTATTTTGCCCTGCCTTTCTAAAGGCCTTTCTGTTTCTTTTTCATATTTGTACTCAGATATCTGATGCTTCGGTTGACGCTTGTTTGCAAGCTTATGTATTCGAGCCCTCGTGGCCCCTGGCTTGTAATATAAAGCTTGTATGACTTTATTTATGTTTTAGAGTTGTGTTGTGATATCTTCCCGTGAGTCCTTAGGCTTGATCGTGTGCATTTGCGTGTATGATTAGTGCACGATCGGGCCGGGGGCGTCACAGTGATCTACACCAACAACTTCGCCGCCGTCATCACCAACTCTCTCCCCCCTATGCAACGGTGTAAGACCTCTTCTACCCGTTGTAATCACTACTTAAACATGGTGCTTAATGCTACATATTATTATCCAATGATGTGTTGCCATCCTATGATGTTTGAGTAGATTCGTTTTGTCCATTGGGTTCATTGATGATCGTGATCGGTTTGGGTTGTATGTTTTATTATGGTGTTGTCCTACGGTGCCCTCCGTGTCACGCAAGCGTGTGGGATTACCATTGTAGGGTGTTGCAATACGTTCATAATTCGCTTATAGTGGGTGGCGAGAGTGATAGAAGCTTATACCCGAGTAAAGGGGTTGTTGCATATGGGAGTAAAGAGGACTTGCTACTTAATGATATGGTTGGGTTTTACCTTAATGATCTTTAGTAGTTGTGGATGCTTGCTAGAGTTCCAATCATAAATGCATATGATCCAAGTACGGAAAGTATGTTAGCTCATGCCTCTGCCTCATATAAAATTGCAATAATGATTACCGGTCTAATTATCGATTGCCTAGGGACAAAATCCTTCTCTTGTGTTACAAAAAGCTTTCTACTAAAAAATAAAAAATTATTATCTCGTAAAGTACTCCTAGTTTTATTCTTGCAAAGTAGTTCTAGCATTACACCTACAAAGTATTTCTAGTTTCATATTTGTTCTAGGTAAAGCGAACGTTAAGTGTGCGTAGAGTTGTATCGGTGGTCGATAGAACTTGAAGGGAATATTAATTCTACATTTAGCTCCTCGTTGGGTTCAACACTCTTACTTATTGAGAAATGCTACAATTAATCCCCTATACTTGTGCGTTATCAAGACCTTTGCCTGGCACCGTTGCCGAGGAGCAATAGCATGGGATGAATATTCTCGTGTGTGCTTGTTTGCTTTATCTCTAAGTAGTTTTTATTTTGTGCTCTTGTTTTCTATCTTTAGTTATGGCTAGGAAACGTAAAATACCAAAAAAATAGTTGTACTTGCTAACCCAATGGTTGAAGAACCACCCAAAATCTATCATACTGCTGAAGCTTTCTACTTGGATCATCTTCTATCCATTTATGCTCGTGCTGAAAAGCCAACTAGCTTAGTTGAGGGAAAATCATTAGATGAGCATGCTTATTTTGTGCAACACCGCTTGGGAAACTCTTATGGCATCATATTAATAGTTTGCATTGCTATGCTTGGAATTTATGCGAAATACATGATTTTACTTGTTGTTCTGAAAACCCAAAAAAACACCTTTCCTTCCTTTGTGAGTTTAAGGATAATGGAATCTTATCTTCTTATGCCAAAGGTGTTTATAATTACTATGATATTAAACAAATTGAAGAATTTGTTTCTTTTAAGGGTGCCTATGAAATTGCTTCTTTGATTGAAAAGTATGATGCTACTCTTTACAAATCTAATTTTTTTTGCCATACTTAAATATTGCTATGAAAACTATGCTTCTAATGCTTATGTTAAAGAATATATTGAAGATGTCTCCGTTGTCCAAGAGGAGACTAACATTTTGCAGGAATCTATGGACTCATTAGATGAAAAAGATGAGGAGAGCGAAGAACAAAAGTAGAAAGAGCGAATTAGCTACCCGTGCCCACCTTATGATGAGAACAACCCTTCAACTCATACACTATTTAATTTCCCTTCGTGCTTACCAAAGGATGAATGCTATGATCCCTTTGATTCGTTTGAAAGATCCCTTTTTGATGAAATTGATGCTTGCTATGCTTGTGGCCTTGAAGACAATTTGAATTATGCTTATGGAGATGAACTTGCTATAGTTCCTTATGTTAAGAATAAATTGTTTCTATTGCACCCGCACATGATAGTCCTATTATCTTTTTGAATTCTCTCAACTACACTATATCGGAGAAGTTTGCGCTTATTAAGGATTATATTGATGGGTTGCATTTTACTACCACACATGATGATTTTGACGGATATAATATGCATGTGCTTGTTGCTCCTAATTGCAATTATTATGAGAGATGAACTACATCGCCACCTCTCTATGTCTCCAACACAATAAAATTGCATGAAACTGTTTATGCTATGTATCGGCCTTTATTTATGTGTGCATGAATTGTTCTTTTATGACACGCCGATGCTAGGAAGAGAGTTAGAATCCGTTGTTATGTGATATATATTGCTTTGTGCTCAATACTAAATTATAAATCATTATTAATTTGAATTGGCTTTGATATACCTTGGGATCCGGGTGGATCAATTACTTGAGCACTATATGCCTAGCTTAATGGCTTTAAAAAAGCATTGCCTAGGAGACAACCCGAAAATTTTAGAGAGTCATTTATTTCTGTTGTGTGCTTTTAAAAAGTTTAAAAACAAAAAAATATAGAGGGGAGCCTAAAAACTTTTTCAAAAAGAGAAGCGATTGGAAGGTTATGCATTGGAGAAGTGAGGGTCGACCTTGAACACTTGTGTTCATGCTCGTGGAAACAATGTATAATTTTTCATGGAGGTTTCTCGGAAAGAAAATTATCCCCTTGTACAATCCCATTGTATTATAAAAATAATGTGCCCAGATTTACCTGTAGGGTGTTTGAATTGCTTTTTGTTAGGTACTGTTGCTGGATAGCAAATTAACATCTGTTGTACCCATGGCAATGTTGCCATATTTTTGAGGGAAAAATATTTGTTAATATCCAAAACACGATGCCATGACAAACTGACTCGTTAAGTTTTGCCATGTCTCTACATTTTTGCCATGGCAAAATTGGCATGATGTTTAGGGAAAAAACTAGTTATTATAGGTTTGCACTGGTATTTTTGCTATGTCTCAAATTTTGTCATGTCTCAACATTACATGGCATTTTTACTTTGTTTTTACAACTACAATCTTGCCATGCCAGATTTTTATCTACATAGTTACCATGTTTTTGTAATGTCTCAACTTTTTAACATTTTTTTGTCATGCACCTTTAGTAGTTGTTATACATAAGATGTTTCTGGACCATCTTAAGTAGTTTTACAACTATATAGTTATATTTGCACTGACCATGGCAATTTTTCTGTTTTTAACCATGGCAAATCTACTAAACAAGATGCATGTTTATATGTTCACGCTTTGGTGTGTATGAACATGTTTTTCATATGATGCTTTCATAAAAAAACATTTTTTACAACAATATGGCAATTCTTACTATGTAGGCATGCAGATCATCGCAAATTAGCTATTTTTTCCAATACCATGGATAATTCATTATTCTGAAAATTTGATCTTCCTAACACTTTACCTTTTTAAGAACATTGCAAATTTACTTTGTAGCATGGCAAATTTACTTCTATAGCCATGGCAAATTTACGTAATATTTTGCCATGACAAATTTTACCTTTTTTCCATGGAAAATTTCACTGTATTGCCATGGCAAATTTACCCTTTATATACATGGCAAATTTACTTTTCACATACATGGAAAATTTACTTTTATCGCTCATGACAAATTTTACTTTTATTTTGCCATGGCAAAGTTACTTTACATCCATGGCAAGTTTTAATTTCATTGCTTATGGGAAGTTTTATTTTCATGCACCATGGTAAGTTTACTTTATGAAACACGACAATTACTTTCATCGCTTTATGGGAAGTTTTGCTTTTATTTACCATGGCAAATTTTACTAAATATTCCATGGTATCTTCTTTTTCGTTCTCTATCATGGCAATTTTATTTTACCTTTATTTTATTGGAACATGGCATTTTATTCATAGCATAGCAAAGAACAACTAGTTTTGCCATGTCAATTTATTTAACTAAATCATGGAAAATGTATTACATATACCATGGTAATTCTTTTTTTGTATGTTTTTTGTTTTTGCAATTGACCATGGCAAATTGGCAATCTCATGTAGGATTTTCCCAAAAACATTTTCCTTTTTATTTGTGGAAGATTAGGATTTTTTTTGTAAGTTTGCCATGTTACCATGTTTTAGAGAAAAACAATATTATTGTGGTTAGGGTCACATGGCAGTTTTTATGAAATTTGACCTAGATAATACGATTTTTTGTGTGAAAATGAATGGACTAATCACATAGCATTTTTTTAGAGATTTTTGTGTTCTCTAGGACATGGCAAATTACATACACAATCCTTGATATATTTTGTAAAGGACTATGTAATAAGTTTGCATCGTATATGTAATAATTTTGCCATGGTAATAAAAATGTTGATTTTTTCAGGAATGGCAATTTTTTTTGCAAGATGTCATTTTTATTTTTTTATAAACCATAGAACTTTCAAACAGACCATGGAAAATTTGTTATCATCACACTCTTTTTACGAAAAAATAAAAAAAAATCTGCATCATCTCATGAAGCACAATGGCAATTTCGAAATTTTCATGTTCTTTTAAGGCTTAGTCACAACAAAACTGGGCTAAGCACTAGTTTAAGGCTTGGTCACAACTAAACTGGGCTTTCTTTTTCGAGGCCCATGTGTAGTACCATCGAGGGGGGTCACGCAGGAACCTGAACGTAGCAAACATTTCCGTTCGCTGACATGATCGATTCCCGAAGGACCTTTCATTTGATATGGAAGGTCTTCCCATCGAACGTCAGTGCCATATTGGGGTCTAAGAATTAAGCCTTTATATCTTGATCAAATTCTTAGAGCATCACCAACAAGTCCCATAAAAAACTCCCCCTAAAACTGATTTTACGGGGTGCCTGTATAAGTTAGGGGAGGTTCACACGTGAGCTGCTTTTGCAACCCCGTAAAAATCTGCCCCTAAATTCAGTTTTTTTTCCTATTTTGCTCTCTATCTTTCACTCGTGCAGTGGTGCAGCAGCAACGGCGGATAGGCATCGGCGGCAACCAGCGGACAACAATGCTCTGCGGCAGTCAGAGATGTTCTGTGGCGACAGGCGGGAAGGCGGTGACGAGGATGGTGGCAGCACAGTGGTGGTCGGTGGCAATGGTGGTGGTGGTCATCACTGGCGGTGATGCAGAGGCATAATGGGTATTGGCGGTGGCGTGGTAAACTCCTCCGGCGACACACTGACGTGGAAATTTGATGGGAAGTGCCATCTCCCCCTAGATGGAGGGGGGTTGGGTAGATTATATGGGGTCCCCTAAAAAATTCACTTTTGTGGGAATTGTTGGAGCACTTTTTTGTGGTCCCACTCCCCTTATTAAACCAAAAAAAATTACGAAAAAGAGGAACTGTTGGTGATGCTCTTATTCTCCTCCCATTAAGTGCCCTTCGCCTTCCCCCTTCCCTTCCTAGCATTAGAACTAGTTATTGCTAGCATTGCCCGTATTCTCTGTTATAGAGTAAAATGAGATTGGAAGATAGAGAAAGAACAGACAGAGCATCATGCATGCTTGGCAATGGTGGGAGGCGGCGGCAGTTGTGTGCGGCTACTGGCGGCGGCACTTCTGCCTTGGATTAGAGACCGAATCCAGCGGCACTTTTGCTCACTGACGTCGGTGATGCTGTCCTTGAGGGTTGGTGTGGTGGCGTCCTTTGGTGTCATGGCGTTTCCATAGTAGTTGGGGAGTTGTGGCAGCTTAGTGAGATGACATGCCCAATCTAGGCTCGGTTGGGTTGCGGTTGTGGCTGGCTCGGGTCTGCAGCAAGGAGGAGGCATCAGTGTATGATGTTATGTTGGTGGTCACGTGCGAGAACCGGGACGACATTTACTGGACTGGGTGGCAATGTGGTGCACGGTGTTGCTAGTGCTACCATGGTCCGCTTCTTCACAACAGTTGAGGTGGAGGGGGAGGTGGCAGTGGCGTGTGGGATTTAGGACATACACAATGGTCATTGGTCTATGATTAGCGCGGTGTTATGGTGAAGGTGCGGTGGTGCTGCAGGACTGATCTGCGTGGTGGTGATTGCGGCAATGTGGCTCTCGGATCCCTTGTTGCACTAGTGGAGGTGGTGCGAGCATCGTCGGAGGCAGTCCACCATGGTGTTGTGGAGGTTGTGATGCCCTTATGTTATTTTTGGTCTGGTTCGCTGTAGTAGAGTTCGAGCGGAGCCCCGGCTCGATCTCGCAAGATAAGTTGGGGCTTGGTTCCTTTCCAGGATTAGAGGTTGAGAAGCATAAGGAGTTGGGAGAAAGCCTTGTTCTTCTATGGGGGAGTCATTGTTGGTGATGTTGGTGCATGCATGTGGGCATCCTACTCCTCCTTGGAGGCATTGTCGAAGAGTACTTCCTCCCACTAGGTCATGGCCAGATGAAGGGGAAGTGGCGTTGGAGGTTGTTAGCCTTACCATACCTATTCTGGGCTTATGGTGGGGCAATAATCTATGGGTTTGGGCAAAGGCCTTTTGATCGATGCTGGTTGACGCTGGTGATTGTTTGATTCCCTCTACATGAATGTGTTGATCCCCCAAGAGGAAGGGCTTTGAGTAAGTTGATACATTTCAAACGTAAATATAATTTGTGTATGATTCATGCTACTTTGCTATATATTTTACACACTTTGGGCATACTTTTTATCAATTTTATTGGAGTAACATATTAATCAAGTTCATAGTGCTAGTTTATGTTTCTGTTGTTTTTGGAATTTCAGGAAATCACCACATAAAAAGTTCAAGAAAAAACTAGAATAAATAGGATACGGGTTTTTGTGTTGGAAGAAGACCAGGGGGCAAGGCCCAACCCTTGGTGGGCCCTCAGTCCCTAGGCACCTAGGGGTACCCCCTGGGTGGCTTCGGTGCTCGGTGGTCTTTATATACCAAAAAACCGTGCCCCAATTTATGAAGCATTTTTCGCTGATGCCACGTTGCATTTCTAAGGCGATCTTTGTTTTCAACCCTGATCCGATACTCTGTCAGAGGGGGGATTCATCCCCAACATCATCGACATCGATCATCATGCTCCTTTCTTCACTATTTGACCGAATCGAAAGGGCCAAGCCGTCTACCAGGTGTCGTCGTCCCTCTCATCACACCTTGCGAGACCACTGACTATTGTAAAGGAGCAATGGTCAACCCAATCCCAACCAGATCACTGCGATGGACAGCACCATGAAAATAAATCATATTAAAGCCATCATCGCCTGACCAAATGACTAAGGCAAAAATAAGCACAGGCAACTCACATGCTGGTAACTGGAATTGCAACGCCGGCCTCACCCTCCATGCATAAACTCATCGCCACGCTAGTGCAGTAGCCGGCACCAGGCAAGAGAGGGTGTCCATGCCACCCGACAACGGGGTGAATCACATATTTCTGGCCAGCACTGGTGTCTTCAAACGAAGCTCTCCGGTCATTTTCAGTGTGCTATCATTGGGCGGCAACAAAATCGTTGTGGCCACTGCCTCTCGCTCTGGTTGTGCGAGCCCCTAGCATGCTGCTTGGGGCATCCAGCCTATCATAGGTAGACGAACAAATGGTTAGAAAGCCGAACACACGGCTACCAGGGTGTGCCAAGTCGGGAATCTTCGATCGGTAAGATCATTCCATACCAGGTTTTATTTTGGCGCCCCTGTGTTGGCAGCCAATGGACGCCTCCATCGCTCCTTTGCACTACCCGACCCGGCGGATATTGGTGGTGGCTTTTGCATCCTACCTATCATCACCTGGTCGACGTTGGTACCCTTCAACGCCCTTCGCACACCTTTTAATCTGCCTCGGGTTTTCTCTCAGTTGTCTTCCGCTCAAGAACTGCAAGGATGCATGGCCACCACGAGTTCTTTGGACGAGAAATATAAGTTAATCGCAAGAAAATGGAGAAACTTATATGTACTATCAAATGCTCACTAGCACCTTCAATCCTCGCCAGGACCGCGTGCACGGAGTAGAGGCCGGGCCAGTAAACTAGTTGTAGCCACATCTTCGTATGTGTGATAAAGAGGGCCTCTTGTCGGCCGATCTTGCGGACAGGTGGGAGCTAAGCGTAGCCGCATGCACGTGATGAGGACAAAGGCATTACAAAAACAAGCCATCCATACCAACCATCTGCATTAAGAGAATCAGTTCAAAGTACCCGACATAGAGATCATGGCAACTTTGTCAAGCGTTAGATACTTTAAACCTGAATGATATACAAGATGATTAACCATACTCCTAATGATGTAATGATTTCCTTCATCTCAGTTCTCCAAGAAAGTCTATGGCAAAGCTTTTGATTAGCAAGTGACATATGCTCAATTATATCTTTGGCATTCTTTCAATAAAACTTATCATTCAAATGAGCAAATTTTTAGAATGCAGAATTATAGCCCAAAATAGTAATATGAAAGTTTAGCAAATTGATTTGCTTTAGCCTCTCACAAAAATTTGATAGGTGAGGGGATGGCCGGGGATGGTACTTAGTTTGCACTAACCAGAGTCCATGGCTCGGCCATTTCTTGGTGTTTGTGAGACCCGGTGCGTTGGGGGGGGGGGTTGTGTTGGGGAGGTTGTTCAGGTTGTCCATGCGGCTGAGCACCACCGAGTATGACCATGCATCCGGGCACCCCTTTTTGTGTTTGGTCGGCCTTTATCGCCGGTCCCTGAGTGCAGGTTGTTTTCCCTACATGCGCTGGGTGCGGACGTTTCTGTTGTTTTCGCATGCAAGGGATGCAATCATGCATCTAGGCACCCATGTGTGTTTGGTCTGCCTTTCTCGCCGCGCCTGAGATGTGTTCTCACCGAGGTGTTCCATGTGTTGTCACCATTTGCATGGCAGTCACGCACAAGGTTTCGTGATGAATGATGCCCTTGGTAAAGTTGGTTTAGTGAATGCAGGCTAAGTTGTCTGCCGCACTCCTAGGGAGACAATTATACAAGGTGATTAGTCTGGTTTATGAGGATGGTTGTTAGATTCTCTTTGCCTATGCCGTCGTGTATTATCATGGTTTAGTGGCTTTTGTATTTGCTAATTCTGTACATATCACTGCCTCAAAGCTCAACCCAATGGATTCGTTCTTTGCTCATGTGTTAGCCAGTGTGTAGGATCGAAAGTATGTCTAGAGGGGGGTGATTAGACTACTTGACCAAATAAAAACTTATCCTTTTCCCAATTTTAGTTGTAGGCAAGTTTTAGCAATTCGACCAAGTCAAGCAACATCCTACACATGCAAGTCTAAGACTTGTGTAACAAAATTAAAGACTTTGCATATGAACGTAAAGGAGGGATCAGAGAAATCAAACGCAATGAAGACACGATAATTTTTGGCATGGTTCCGATAGGTGGTGCTATTGCACGTCCATGTTGATGGAGACCTCAACCCACAGAGGGTAACGGCTGTGCGAGTCCACGGAGGGCTCCACCCATGAAGGGTCCACGAAGAAGCAACCTTGTCTATTCCATCATGGCTTATGTCCACGAAGCACTACCCTCACTCGGGGTAGATCTTCACGAAGTAGGCGATCTCCTTGCCCTTACAAACTCCTTGATTCAACTCCACGTGATCTTGGTAGCTCCCAAGTGACAGCTTACCAATCTAGGAGACACCACTCTCCGAAAGGTAATAGATGGTGTGTTGATGATGAACTCCTTGCTCTTGTGCTTCAAAAGATAGTCTCCTCAACACTCAATCACTCTCTCACAGATTTGGCTTTGGTAGGAGAAGGGTTGGAGTGGAAAGCAACTTGGGGAGGCTAGATATCAAGGTTCAAATGGTTGCATTGGAATGCCTTGATCTCAACACATGAGTAGGTGGTTCTGTCTCACAAAACTGAATGGTGGAAATGTGGTTTCACTCTGATGGCTCTCTCTTGGAGAAAGTGGGGGAGGAGGGGTATAAACAGCCTTCACCAAGAATCCAACCATTACAACCTTTTGACTCAACTTGGTGGCACCAAAACGAAAATCTCAGTGAGACCGACCTGTGTAAAAGATTCAAACATTGGGCTTTTTGGTGAGACCGAATGGAACAACTCGGTTGGACCGATATGCAGTGACCTAAGTAAGACCTCGTTTCGGTAATTCCGATCGAACAACTCGGTAATTCCGAAATGATGTGAAAGGATTACAGAAATCTGGTCAATGCAAAATGGTGGACCGATCGTCATCTCGGTGGAACCGATGTTCTAGGGTTTGGCTGTGGCACTCTCTAGGACCAACTTGATGGGTCCGGATAGGAATAATTCGGTGGGACCGAGTTGGACTTTTAGGGTTTGGACAAATATGATATGGAGAAGGAGGTTGAGGGTTTCTGGAGCAATATCTTAATAACCCACAAGTATAGGGGATTGCAACAGTTTTTTAGGGTAGAGTATTCAACCCAAATTTATTGATTCGACACAAGGGGAGCCAAAGAATATTCGCAAGTATTAGCAGTTGAGTTGTCAATTCAACCACAGCTGAAAGACTGAATATATGCAGCAAGGTGATCAGTAGCAAAGTAGTATGGTAGTTTGATAGTAACGGTAATAGTAGCAACAAAAACAGTAGCAATTTTGTAGTGATCGTAACAGCAGCAATGGCGAAAGTAACTTAGCAAAGATCAATATATGAAAATCATAGGCATTGGATCAGTGATGAATAATTGCGTTGGATGATATTCATCATGTAGCAGTTATAACCTAGAGCGACACATAAGTAGCTCCAATTCATTAATGTAATGTAGGCATGTATTGTATATATAGTCATACGTGCTTATGGAAAAGAACTTGCATGCCATCTTTTGTCCTACCCTCCCGTGGCAGCGGGGTTCATAAGGAAACTAAGGGGTATTAAGGCATCCTTTTAATTGAGAACCAGAATAAAGCATTAGCACTTAGTTAACACATGAACTCCTCAAACTATGGTAATCACCAGAAAGAATCCCAATTATTGTCACCTTGGGGTATGCGGATCATAACACGTAATAGGTGCATATAACTTGCAAGATAGGGTCAAGAACACACATATATTCATGAAAACATAATAGGTTCAGATCTGAAATCATGGCACTCGGGCCCTAGTGACAAGCATTAAGCATAGCAAAGTCATAGCATCATCAATCTCAGAACATAGTGGATACTAGGGATCAAGCCCTAACAAAACTAACTCGATTACATGATAAATCTTATCCAACCCATCACCGTCCAGCAAGCCTACGAATGAATTACTCTCTCCCGGGGGTGAGCATCATGAAATTGGTGATGTAGGAAGGTTGATGATGACGACGGCGTCGAATCCCCTTCTCTGGAGCCCCGAATGGACTCCAGATCAGCCCTCCCAATGAAGAACAAGAGGTGGCGGCGGCTCCGTATCGTAAAACATGATGAATCCTTCTCTCTGATTTTTTTCTTGGCGAATAGGTATATATAGAGTTGGAGTTAGGGTCGAC
Organism: Thinopyrum elongatum; assembly: GCA_011799875.1. Classification (NCBI taxonomy): domain Eukaryota; kingdom Viridiplantae; phylum Streptophyta; class Magnoliopsida; order Poales; family Poaceae; genus Thinopyrum; species Thinopyrum elongatum. Next base: position 279,204,062 of record CM022303.1, read on the forward strand.
GGAGGTCCAGGGGCCCACAAGCTCGTAGGGCGTGCCCTGGGGGGTGGGCGCACCCCCTAAGCTTGTGGCTCCTGGGTGGCCCCCTCTGGTATATTCTTCTGCAAGTATTTTTATATATTCCATAAAAATTCTCCGTAAATTTTCAGGTCAATCCGAGAACTTTGATTTCTGCACAAAAACAACACCATGGCAATTCTGCTGAAAACAGCGTCAGTCCAGGTTAGTTTCATTCAAAGGATGCAAATTAGAGTCCAAAACAAGAGCATAAGTGTTTGGGTAAGTAGGTATGATGGAGACGTATCAACTCCCCCAAGCTTAACTCATTGCTTGTCCTCAAGCAAATTAGTTGACAAACTGAAAGTGACAAAGAAAAACTTTTACAAACTCTGTTTGATCTTGTTGTTGTAAATATGCCTAACCAATGTTCAGGTTTTCAGCAAAGATTATGAACTGACCATATTCACAATAACACTTAGGTATCACATTTACTCACATCAATGGCATAACTAACTAGTGAGCAATAATAAGGTATCTCGGATGATAACACTTTCTGAAAACAATCACGATATAATATGACATAATGGTATCTCGCTAGCCCTTTCTGAGACCGAAAACATAAATGCAGAGCACCTCTGAAGTTCAAGCACAGACTAGACATTGTAATTCATGGTAAAAGAGATCCAGTCATACTCATACTCAACATCAACTAAACACAAAGCATAAAAATGATAATAGTTCTCTCCAGCTGGTGCTTTAATGAGAAGATGATGACTCAACAATAAAAGTAAATAGGTAAGCCCTTTGCAGAGGGAAGTAGGGATTTGCAGAGGTGCCAGAGCTCGAAGTTTTTAAAACAGAGATGAATATAATTTTGGGAGGTATGCTTTCATTGTCAATGCAGTGACCGAGAGTTTTCAACATCGTCCATGCTAGACACATTATAGGCGGTTCCCAAACAGAAAGGTAAAGTTTTACTCTCCCTCCACCAACAGACACAAGCCATGGCTAGCCGAATCCTCGGGTGCCCTCCATACCAACAACAATCTAGGGGAGTTTTGTTTCATTGATTTTGATCATAGTACTAGGCACCCCAATTACCAGACACTTTCTCGTGAATGACAAGCGAATAAATACTCATCGTGAGAATAACCCACCTAGCATGGAAGGTGTTAACCACCCCCTGTCACTTCATGAGCGATTTGGGCATACAAAACAGATTATTATTCGAAGATTTAGAGTTTGGCACATGCAAATTTACTTGGAACAGCAGGTAAATACCGCATATAGGTAGGTATAGTGGACTCATATGAAATAACTTTGGGTTTAAGGAAGTGGATGCACAAGCAGTATTCCTACTTAGCACAAGTGAAGGCTAGCAAATAGATTGAGGAGCGACCAACCAGAGAGCGACATTGGTCATAAACATGCATTGAGATTAATCAACATTGAATACGAGCATGGGTAGGATATAAAGTACCATGAACATAAATATCATGGAGGCTTTGTTGGTTTTGATTCAACTACATGCGTGAACATGTGCCAAGTCAAGCCACTTGAATCATTCAGAGGAGGATACCATCCTATCATACTACATCATAACCATTTTAAATGCATGTTGACACACAAGATAAACCATTATCCACTCCTAGCTATTTAAGCATGGCATGAGTAACTATGATCACTAATTTTCATTGCAAATATGTTTATTCATAATAGGCTGAATCAAGAATGATGAGATAATCATATTTACAAAAATAAAATAGGTCGAGTTCATACCAGCTTTTCTTCACCTCAATCAATTCATCAAATTTCTTCATTATTGCCTTTCACGTGCATGGCCGAACGATGTGAATAATAATAAGAGTGCACGTGTCGTGGACTAAGCTGGAATCTACAAACATTTATTCAAAGGAGAAGACAAGGTAATATGGGCTCTTTGTTAGATCAACAATAATGCATATGAGAGCCACTCAACATTTTCATCATGGTATTCTCCTTACAACGACCCAAAGAAAAGAAAATAATTTCAAAGAAACACACAAAAATATTTTTGGAGTTTTTTTTTTTCTGAAGGAAACAAAACGAAAGAAAAACGAAAACGAGAAAAACTATATACACGGGAAAGCTCCCAACAAGCAAAAGAAGAACGAGAAATCTTTTTGGGTTTTATTTTAATATTACGATCTACTAAACAAATAAACCAGAAAGAAAAACCAAAAAGAAATGAGAAATATTTTTGGATTTTCGCAGTTTTTGAAACACACAAGAAATCAAAATGAAAACTAACATGGATTATACAATGAAAAAGGATGAACACCGACAATTGGAATGAATGTGTGATGCATGAATATAATGTCGGTGAGAAATACGTACTCCCCCAAGCTTAGGCTTTTGGCCTAAGTTGGTCTATGGCCACGGCTTGAAATAGCCTTCCCCTGGGTACTGTGGAGGCTCCTGAGGGTTCCATTCATCGGAGAGTGGCTCCCACTGATGAACAGGCTCCATATATGGCTCAGGTACTGGCGCTAGCTCAGGTGGTGAGGGTTGTGTCAGACCCCAATATGCGTAGATGTCCTCGGGCATAATAGTGTACCTGCCTGAATAAAGATCGAACAAAGAAGGTGTAGGCAAAGTTATAATCTCACGAGTCCCCTGGCTAAATAATAAGTTGTGACGGAGTCACCTGTGCTTATCATTGTCAATAAAATGATGTGCCACCATAATATCATAGTCTAAATATTTAGTGGGTAGCAGCCTCTCCTCCACCTCCTCATGTCGAATAGGAATATCAAAATGTTCAACGAGGCGGGAGGCATAGATACCACCATAAATAACACCCTTCGAACGGTGTGTGTAATCGTCGAGCAACCATAGCGCCCAAACTAAAACTTCTATCAGCATATAAAGCATGGCGCAAAATAGCAAGATCAGGCGCACTAAGCGTTCCACTCTCTCAACGACCAGTCAAACATCTCACGGTAAACAATGCATAGTAACGTAAGACAGGAAAAATGCAAACTAGCCACTCTCTCCTCAAACACTCCCCTTGTCTCTCCCACAGTAGTTTCAAAGATGAACTCCTCCATGTCTCTAGGACATGGATCATAGTGACCGCGCTCATAAGGTATTTTGCAAACATTGCAAAAATCATATAGTGTCATTTCCTTAGGCACATAATAGAGGTTAAATTCTACAGTGGGAGAAAAAAATGGTGACCCACCCACCCCCACCGCGTCTCTGACCCCTCCTCCGGCGATAACTCCACCTATCCACTAATCTGTGGATCTCCTCTGATGATTCTCTCCGGGGTCTTTTCTGGATCAAGACAATACCCATCTCACATGGGTTCACATGATGGATCTACCATTGGCTTGGATTTCTCCAAGGGTTTAAGTTTTGCAGATGAGGTTTTCAAATCTACGGGTTTCACGGTGTATCCGATGGGGGCCAGGAGATCTTTCACCTTGGTAGTCTCTTTTAGCCGGCACAATTTTTGTTCATCGGAACATTCTGTGGCGGCGGCGCTGGAATCTGCAATTGGAGGCTCTGCCATTGACCTCAGTGTCAATCTCATCAAAGATAAGGTTTTCTCATTCCAAGTTTCTTATAAACAAGTGGGTTTTCATATTTTTGATCTCTGATCATATACCTGCGTTCACTTCAAGTGCTATTTTAATCTTTGCGCTGATGGGGGTCCAAATTGGATTCGTGAACTTAAGATTTGGAGAAAAGAATGTGACGCTGAATGGATCTTGGTTAGTCCATCCAAGCGTCGTTCGTCTATGGGATTGTTCGCCATGCATAACCCCCTCCCCCCTGCTAAATCATCAGGAAAGTTGGCTAATTCAGTCAGGAAGAAACTCTCTTTTGCCACTTTTGAAAACTATTCTGCTTGTAGAGGCTATCGTTTTCCAGCTACTCAAAATTGCATAGATACTGTTTTGGATGTGGGATATGATGTTTCTGCTCATAAACGTGTCATAATCCGACCTCCACCACCCATGGACTTTCATTGGACGGTGGCGAGGCCACCTATTGTGTTTGGGACCGTCACTCCCTTGCCAGAATCTGACCAGCCGGCGACATCATGCCCACCAGTTGTTTCTCTGAGATCTTTGCAGAGGCCTTCCGTGCATGAAGGTGATCCACCCACACTAATCCCGAGGGCAACACTGGATAATTTTCAAAATAGCAACATGGCTGCCGGCCCTCCCTCAGAAAGCCCAGCCCACAATCTTTGGGCCGTGCAGAGTCCCTTGGGCCATCTGAACAGCCAGGACCTTTCCCCTTGGTCTCTCCATCGAAAATCCCTTCTACCCAAGAAACTGCTGATCAGTTTGAGGCCATGGTCGATGACATGGTGGACCGCATTGTTTCATGCTCTTTTTGCTCCCAATGGGGCCACCTGTCATCCTCCTGTGGAATGCGAGCGGTCTGCTTGGCTTGCTCTTGTCAGGGTCACTTAGAAAAGACTGTCATGATTTCGCGTGCTCCAATGGATTAGTTTGGAGTCCAATTTCTCAACAACAATTTTCAGATATCTCGAAATCCTCTGCCTGCTATGGGAAGAGAGCCGACGTTATTGGGATAGACTGCCCGGTCACATCTTTGCAGCCAATCTTGCCGTCTACTCCGATTCCTCCTCCCAGAGAAAACCCCAGCCATGCTCCATTGACCTCCTCTGCTCCCATGGCAAACTACGAGCTTGATCTTGAGCGCTTTGTGCCAGCGGGTCACCACATTATCGATGGTGGCGACCTCCATCTACCATGCACCTTCATCACGCCTGTCGCGCGTCCACCTCGTCGCCATGAAGATTACATGGTTGCCGAGGTCATGCCTGCACCCCCAATGGTGCCCTGGGTCCAGTCCGGGAAGAGATTGTGCAGTTTCTCCAAAACAGAGGTATTCTTGTCCGCTCAGTGCAGTCGTGGTTTCATGGGGTGGGATTATTTCAAGTTAGAGATCCAACTATCAGATACACTTTGATTCAGCATGCTCCGTTTCCAATCGGTAATGATCGCTTTGTCAGATTCATGAAGCACGATGAGGGGGACAGTTTTAAGGGTGTGCATGGTTTTTGTAGTGGTTGGTTAATGTTCATAGGGATTCCCTTGGATTACCGCACAACAGAATATATTTCTCAGGCGGTTGGCACTTTTGGTAAATTTATTTCTTGGGATAGTGAGGATCCGTATCTCGTCAGAACCTTGCTGGAAGCTAGTTTTCTTGACACTTCTATGGTCCCTCGAGATGTGGTTTTTGGTGATTATGCTGAATGGGGAGGTGCTTGTGTGTCTTGGACTGCAGCTTGCTATGTTTTGGGGGCTAGTTTTGCTGATCAGATGCCAAATGATGAAGATCCCATGCCTCTTGATGGAAACCCCCATCCACTACCTGGTAATTTGGTCCCTGACAATCTGACATTCGTGCTTCCCCCATACCCGCAGCTAGGTTGGAATGATGTACTAGATTTAGCCCCTCAACAGCCAGTGCAAAACAATGAAGCTGGTGCTTGGGGGCATGCAGTTTGGGGAGAGGATGATGAAGTGAATGAACCTCCTCAGCCGGCGGTACCTGAACAAGATCAAGTTTCCATTGTTATTGATCAACCTTAAGGTTCTGCATCTGTTGAGCAACAAGTCCAGCAAAATGTGGAGCAGATTCAGCTTGACCAACCTGTCCACCATCTGGCCATTGTGCCCTATCAACCGCCCGTGATTGAGCAGCAGCTGATTTTCATTGGCATGATCCGCATTGTGTCCGGTCCCCCTCTTCCACCAGAGATGATTTGGAAGAGATCTTTTGAGACGATGATGGGTGACTTTGCAACTCGTTAGGTGCCTCCGATGGGCACAATCATATATTACAAGAGAAACTGGTCCATTGCTTTCGATGCAGAGAGGAAGATGTCGCTTCTGGTGGCACAACAACCTTCCACTCCCCTCAGAAGGTTTATATCTCCAGTGAAGCGGTCGGTGGCTAGGGCCTTGTTCCATGCACCTGTTGATGCGCCTGATTGATGTTGGCTTGAACTATGTCGGTATTTCCCCAAAGAGGAAGGGATGATGCAGCACATCAATGGTAGGTATTCCCTCAGTGATGAGACCAAGGTTATCGAACCAGTAGGAGAACCAAGCAAAAGTACATAAACAACACCTGCACACAAAGAACAAATACTTGCAACCCGACATGGGGTTGTCAATCCCTTTCGGGTAACGGCGCCAGAAATTGGCAAATGGACATGAGATAAATTGTAGTAGATTGATAGATGCAAATAAAAGCAAATAAAATTCAGTGAGGTATTTTTGGGTTTTTGGAAATATAGATCTGAAAATAAAAGTGGCAAATAAATAAAAAGGAAAATAGCAAAATAGATCTGAAAATATATGATGAGAAAATAGACCCGGGGGCCGTAGATTTCACTAGTGGCTTCTCCAGAGAAAAATAGCATACGGTGGGTAAACTAATTACTATTGGGCAATTGATAGAACTTCAAATAATTATGACGATATCCAGGCAATGATCATTATATAGGCATCACGTCCAAGATTAGTAGACCGACTCATGCCTGCATCTACTACTATTACTCCACACATCGACCGCTATCCAGCATGCATCTAGTGTATTAAGTTCATGGAAAAATGGAGTAATGCAATAAGAACAATGACATGATGTAGACAAGATCTATTTATGTAGAAATAGACCCCATCTTGTTATCCTTAATAGCAATGATACATACGTGTCAGTTCCCCTTGGGATCAAGCACCGTAAGATCGAACTCATCACAAAGCACCTCTTCCCATGGCAAGAAAAATCGATCTAGTTGGCCTAACTAAACCAAAGATTCGAAGAAGAAATACGAGGCTATAAGCAATCATGCATATAAGAGATCAAAAGACTCAAATAACTTTCATGGATAAAAACATAGATCTGATCATAAACTCAAAGTTCACCGGATCCCAACAAACACACCGCAAAAAAGAGTTACATCAAATAGATCTCCAAGAGACCATTGTATTGAGAATCAAAATAGAGAGAGAGAGGAAGCCATCTACCTACTGCCTATGGACCCGTAGGTCTACAATGAACTACTCACGCATCATCGGAGAGGCACCAATGAGGATGATGAACCCCTTCGTGATGGTGTCTAGATTGGATCTGTGGTTTCTGGAACTTGCGGTGGCTGGAATTGATTTTCGTCGACTCCCCTAGGGTTTCTGGAATATTGGGGTATTTATAGAGCAAAGAGGCGGTGCGGGAGGTGGCCGAGGTGGGCACAACCCACCTGGGCGCGCCTGAGCCCCCAGGCGCGCCCTGGTGGGTTGTGCTCCCCTCAGAGCCCCCCTTAGGTACTTTCTTGGCCCAACTTGTGTCTTCTGGTCCAGAAAAAATCACCAAAAAGTTTTGCTGCGTTTGGACTCCGTTTGGTATTGATTTCCTGCGAAGTAAAAAACAAGCAAAAAATAGCAACTGGCACTGGGCACTATGTCAATAGGTTAGTCCCAGAAAATGATATAAAGTTGCTATAAAATGATTGTAAAACATCTAAGAATGATAATATAACAGTATGGAACAATAAAAAATTATAGATACATTGGAGACGTATCACTGATGCGCCTGATGATGTACTTCCATCGATGGCTTTTTCTGCAGAGAGACATATACCAGTGCTAAAAAGGAAAGAGTGAGGAAGAAGGTGGTTGTTCCTGTAGTGGAAACTTCAGTTAGGCGATGCACCAGGAGCTCTGCCAAACTTGATGGTTTCAAAAATGTGGCCTTCGCACAGCTTTCTTACCAGCCCAAGAAGAAGAAGCCACGGTTGAAGCCTACTGCATACATGGCCCACTTGAACTCCATTACACCAACTGCGTCTTCAGTCGGTGGAGCTCATCATCAGAGGAAGATGATGCAAGATGAGGGGGTCCCCCCTCACACCCCGATCAAGGTGCTGCAAGTTGCTGGTGCTGAGTTGGAGATTGATCCTCAGCTCCTAACCATGGAAAAGCTTACGGCTGATCCTACGGAGGAATCTTCTTCTTCAACATCTTAATGATGCTGCTTCAGTTTCTTTTAGATAGGTGTAGCAAGCCTGTTAAAATTGCTAGTTATCTCTTTCACTTTATCGTGGCTGTTTTAAACTATTGGTATTTTTGGTACTTTGTTAGACCTCTGGATGTACGGCATTGTATGTCGTATTATTTTGCTGCATCTTTGTTGGTTACCTATGAATACAACTTCGACCCGTAGCTGGAAAATCCTCTATTGGAATGTCAGAGGCCTGAATTCTAAAACTTGGCAATGCTCGGTCAGAGAGAAAGCCACTAAGAGCCAATGTGCAATTTTTTGCTTACAAGAAACTAAGCTGTCTGCTTGTGATCGTGCTCTTATTAAAAATATTTGCCCACCTTATTTTGATCAATTTATTGAATCACCTTCTAGTGGGGCTTCGGGTGGTCTTTTAACAGTTTGGCGCTCAGACCTTTTTCACGGAAGGTTGGTGGAAGTAAAATCTTTCAGCATAGTAATTAATTTTACCTCCACTCATAACAACGAGCAATGGTTTTTGGTAAATGTCTATGGGGCCTTGCCTAGGGCAACTGAGGGATGATTTTGTTAGTTGGCTATATGCTCTGAATATTGAACCTGACAAGCACTGGATGTTGATAGGGGATTTTAATTTCATCAGATCCTTGGATAACAGAAACCTCCCTGGAGGTGATGTCAATGATATTTTCATTTTCAATGAGATTATTGGACACCTGGGCCTTTTGGAGCTCCCTTTAAAAAGGAGAAGATTTACATGGTGTAACATGCAGAACACACCACTGCTAGAACAACTGGATTGGGTTTTCACTTCATCTAGTTGGATCACCCACTACCCAATGACACAAGTGACCCCATTGGCAAAAACTACTTCTGATCATGTGCCCTGTCTGGTCTCCATTGGCATTACCATCCCAAGAGCTAATATTTTCAGATTTGAGAATTTTTTGGTGCAGCAGCCAAGTTTTATGGACTGTGTACTTTCTGTCTGGTTTATGGTCTCTCATAAGTCTCATATCTCAACCATCATTGTGGACAAACTTAAAGCTTTGAGGTTTGCTTTGAAGAAATGGCAAAAGGGACTTTCACATACATCAAAGTGGGTGAGGAGAACTCTAATTCTTTCAGGCTATGGCAACTGAGAGACATAGGAAAAATGTAATTGCCAGTCTGGTCCTACCTGATGGGTCAATAACTTCAGATCATGACCACATGGCCAAAGAGTTTCTTAATGCTTCCAAAAGCAGAATGGGCACAGTTAAGGAAATTAAGCTTGATATGGATATTCTCTCTCTAATCCCTCGGGTCCAGGGGCTTGAGGTGCTAACAAGGCCCTTTGAGGCCAATGAAATTGAAAAAGTAATTAAGGAGATGCCTATTGATAAGCCCCCGGCCCAGATGGTTTTAATGGACTTTTTTTTTAAAAAAAATACTGGCACATCATCTCTGGGGACTTCATCAAGTTGGCTCATGAATTCCATGCTAGAACCATGATACGTCTCCAATGTATCTATAATTTTTGATTGTTCCATGCTATTATATTATCTGTTTTGGATGTTTTATATGCATTAATATGCTATTTTATATTATTTTTGGGACTAACTTATTGACCTAGAGCCCAGTGCCAGTTTCTATTTTTTCCTTGTTTTTAAGTTTTACAGAAAAGGAATATCAAACGGAGTCCAAACGGAACAAAACTTTACGATGATATTTCTTGGACCAGAAGACACACGTAGGATTTGGAGAGGAAGTTAGAAGAGTCCCGAGGGCTCTAGAAGCCCTCAGGGCGCACCCTAGGGGGGGTGCCCCCTGGCTTGTGGGCCCCACGAGAGTCCTCCAACCCTAATCTTTGGCCTATAAATTCAAAAATATTCCCAAACGACCAGAAGTGTCCACCAAAATACTTTTCCGCCGCCGTAACCTTCTGTACCCGTGAGATCCCACATTGGGGCCTTTTCCGGCATCCTGCTAGAGGGGGATTCGATCATGGAGGGCTTCTACATCAACTCTATTGCCCTTCCGATGAAGCGTGAGTAGTTTACCTCAGACCTACGGGTCCATAGCTAGTAGCTAGTGGCTTCTTCTCTCTCTTTGATTCTCAATACCATGTTCTCCTCGATGTTCTTGGAGATCTATCCAATGTAATATTCTTTTGCGGTGTGTTTGTCGACATGCGATGAATTGTGGATTTATGATCAAATTATCTATGAATATTATTTGAATCTTCTCTGAATTCTTATATGCATGATTTGATATCTTTGTATTTCTCTTCGAATTATCGGTGTGGTTTGGCCAACTAGATTGGTTCTTCTTGCAATGGGAGAGGTGCTTAGTTTTGGGTTCAATCTTGCGGTGTCCTCACCCTGTGACAAAGTAGGGGTAGCGAGGCACGTATTTGTATTGTTGCCATCAAGGGTAAAAAGATCGGGTTTTCATCATATTGCTTGAGTTTATCCCTCTACATCATGTCATCTTACTTAAGGCGTTACTCCGTTCTTTATGAACTTAATACTCAAGATGCATACTGGATAGCGATCGATGTGTGGAGTAATAGTATTAGATGCAGAATCGTTTCGGTCTACTTGACACGGACGTGATGGCTATATGCATAATCATTGCCTTGCATATCGTCATAACTTTGCGCTTTTCTATCAATTGCTCGACAGTAATTGTAACATCCCCAGCATCACACTACAGTAATCCCTTATGATCAGTGCCAAGTCATCTTGATTTACAAAGCTTAATCATATTGGGTTAATATCTCAATTCAAATTCCTCTCTGAAAACAATTCAAATTCAAGTGCAAAATGAAGTTGCCCAAAATTTGCTGGAAAAATGTTCACTTTCTAGCAAATAATCCAAAACAAATTGTTGTTAAGGAAAACAACATCACCTAAACGCTATTTGAGCAGAAGCATTTGAAACAGTGCCAAAATAGCACTTTAAATGCCATTTCCATTTTTGAAAAATTCAAATGAATTCCAAAATTGCCCAAACTTTATGTGGCAGTGCAAAATATTCAATTTGTATTTATGTGACCAAGTTTCACATTTGTACAAAATCATTTGGCAGCTCATTTTAGTTCTAAAACCATCACTGAAAAAGAAAAACAGAAAAACTGGAAAAGAAAAAAGAGAAAGGCCACTTTGCACTGGGCCTAAGTGCACAGTGCCTGAGGCCCAGCCTAGCCGGCCTCTTTCTCCCTCCTCCCACTCTCTCTCTCTCTGCGCGTGTCGCTGCGCCCGTGGCCGTAGCTCGCCGCTCCGGCCGTTCGTCAACACGGCGACGCCCATCGACAGCCAAGGGGATAAGGACCCCCTCGTCCACTCCCCTTGACCACTTCTCCCTCGCTCGCTCGCTCTCTTTCCCTCTCTCCCTCCAGATCCACCGCCACCGAGCGCCGCCATGGACTCGTCGCCGCAAAACGCACGGCCACAGCCATCGCCTCGCCTCACCGCCGTGTCCCTCGTCTCCGCGGATGTCGTCTGCTTCGTCTCCGTCCACGAACGGGAGTCGGGGAGCTCCACAACGCGCGGATCGAGCTGCCCCCCTTCCGCCTCGGCCGTCGATCTTCTTCCACTCCGGCCACCGTCTGCTGCTCCTAAGCTCTCGAAGGCTTTCCTTAGCCGCGCAGTGAGCTCCTCCACCTCCTGCTCCTCTCCGTTAGCTTCCTCGCGTGCCGTAGCTAGCTTGCCGCCGCGCCCGTATTCTGTCCGCCGCCGACGAGCTCGTGGCCGTCGCCATAGCCGCTGTCACGCTCGCTTGAGCACAGCACCGTGCTCCTGGTGCTCCCAGGAGCACAACGAGCACGCGCACGTGATCCGCTGAGCTCCAAAGCGCCGTTTCCGTCGAGGTTCCGTACGTGCCGCCATCGTAGATCGTCGCCGGCCTCATTTCCGGCCACCTCCGGCCACGTAACCGCCACCATTCGACGCGGTTAGCTCCACTCGTTCGAACGCGCCCTCTCGCGCATGAAACGGCCACTGTAGACGAAACCCGGCACCATCCCGTGCCTCCGCCGCGTCTGAAGGTCACCGGCGTTGAGTCGCCGGCCGCCGCCGACATGGCTAGGTGGGCCCCACCCCTGGCTCGCTGCCAGTGGGCCCTGGGGGCCCTGTTGACTGGGTTGACCCAGTCAACGTGCTGACTGGGCAGCCCAGTGACACTGACATGCGGGCCCCACTGCATAATTAGTTTAACTAAAACATTTTTATAATTAAAATCAATTAGTTAGCTAAATGAGACACTGATAGGTGGGGTCCAGTAGCTAATCAACTCTGTTTAGTTAAAATAAAACTCTGTTAGCCCCTCTGTCTATGAAATGTGGGGCCCACTGGTCAGGTTTGACCTGGTCGGCCGCCCTGTTGACTGCTGATGTCACTGTGACATCATGCTGATGCAATAAACCTTTTCTGCTATTTTGAATAATTCCATAATATGTTTAAAACTTTAGAAAATCATAGAAAATAAACCGTAGCTCAGATCGAAAAACTTTCTACATGAAAGTTGATCAGAAAGACGAGACAAACCCAACCGTGCCATCTGTTTCCGTATCGGGACCCTCTACAGAGGTGAACCCACAACTTTTAGCCTGTTTCCGGTAGATGAATAGTGCATACATACCGGTTATTAATTCCAACTTTAATCCTAAAATAACTAAAATGATTTAGACATGTTTTTAGGAAACCCTGGACTGCACTTTAGCATAGCATGCTCTGTGTTGCATATGATTGATGTGTATTTATTTGTTTCCTCCCCCTCTTCTCTCTCGGTAGATCCCGCTACCGACGTAGTCCTCGAGACCGACGCAGCTCCGGAGACCGACGACACCACTGACGACCCTGCCTTTGCCGCAGAGCAACCAGGCAAGCACCCCCCTTGAGCATGCCTATATCGCCTATTCTTTCTCTCTTATGCTTGCACTAGAAAATGCTGCTGCTACTGTTTATCCTATTTTTGATGCATAGCCTGATTTTGTAACCTGCTATTGTTACCTACCTGCTTATCCTAAACTGCTTAGAATAGGCTGGTCAGTGATCCACCAGAGACCCCCACTTTGTCCCAGATGCCCCGCTGGATTATCAGAAGACTTGATCAACATGATCGACAACCAGGCCCCGGCACTGCACATCACCACCTTAGTTGTACGACACTGCAGCGTTACTATCGAGTGCCAAGGGTGATACCTCATATAGCACTTCTGATGTTAACTTTGTAGAGTAGCTATTTGGTCATGGTCATTGAGGGTGATTCCTCCTTCACCACTTCCGGTAATGACACTGTCGTGCAACACCTCAAGTGTGAACCCATCGAGGGTGATTCCTCCGAGTTCACCTTGACGGATACATCGAGTAGGAATCCAACGAAGGTGATACCTCAGATTCCCCTGATGTTATGGACACACGGATACTTGGACTTTACAACTGTTACTTGGAAAGGCGGGTCGACCCTGAGGGGTACCCGCGCGAGCCTAAGTGGCGAGCGATGTGGAGTCGTGTTGACCTGGAGGGTACCCGAGAGATAAATACGAGGCGCGGCCGGGCATTCTTAGCCCTTGCTGCAAGTCCTCGAGACGAGGTGACGGGGTCACGTCGATCGTGAGCCTCTGCTCGTTACCGCAAACCCCCAATACACTAACGATTTGGATATTTGATCCGAGTGGGCCTTTGGCCCGATAGCACTAACCATCATGTGGGATAAGTTATGGGCACTCTGCATCATATGCATCAGCTGAAGCTTAATAGACGTCATGCGACTGAGCGGCGCGCGCCGGGTTGGACCGCGTTAAGCACCCTCCTTTGTAATTGAGGCTGCTAGGTCTGCTCACCGGCCGCCCACGCAACGTGCAGGAGCGCCCGGGGCGATGGACCAAGACCCCTGGGTGCATAGGTTTAATCCGGCGTGCTGACCTCTCTGTTAAGCCTAGGTTGGGTTGCGGCGTATCGTTTGGCCGAGGCCGAGCATGACCCAAAAAAGTGCGTCCGGCCAGAGTTAATCGAGCGTGGTGGGTAAGTTGGTGCACCCCAGCAGGGAAGAACTAATCTATGCATAGCCGGATCCTCGGTAACAGACGCTCAGAGTTGTATCCCGATCGATACAACTAGAACTGGATACTTGTGATGAGAAATGGATATTAGGGCTCTAGGATCGCTTTCTCGTAGGGAGTCGAGGAAGGATCTCTGGGCGAGGTTGATACTTAATACTGCTACTACTTTATACTGTACTAATCTACACTCTTCTAATGCTGCAAGACCGCTGAAGATGCGATAGGACTAGGCCTTCTCTCTATTCTGGCATTTCTGCAGCCCAGTCCACATATACAACCTTTCATTGATAATGTTGCATATGTAGTGTAGATCCTTGCTTGCTGAGTACTTTGGATGAGTACTCACGGTTGCTTTGCTTCCTCTGTTTCCCCATATCCATTTGATGCAACCAAATGATGGAGCCCCTGAGACAGCTGCCCCCGTCAACGACTGCTACTACTACCCCGAGGATGGCTACTACTACGAGTTGGCCGATGACCAGGAGTAGGTTCAGAGGGTCCCAGGCAGGAGGCATGCGCCTTTTCGATCGTAGCTTTTGTTTTGCACCGCCTTCTTAAAGGCTTATCTGTTTCTCTTTTATATCTGTACTTAGATATCTAACGCTTTCGCTGATGCTTGTTGACATCAAGCTTATGTATTCGAGCCCTCGAGGCCCTGGCTTGTAATATAATGCTTGTATGCCTTTATTTATGTTTTAGAGTTGTGTTGTGATTCCTTCAAGTGAGTCCTTAGGCTTGATCATGTGCATTTGCGTGTATGATTAGTGCATGATTAGGCCGGGGCGTCACAGTAATTTGTTCACCCACCGTATTATTTGCCTTCAAGAGAGAAGCCTCTAGTGAAACCTATGGCCCCGGGTCTATTTTCCATCATATATTTTCAGATCTATAAACCAAAATACTCAAAAATACCTTGCTGCAATTTATTTACTTTTATTTTGTTTTACGTTTTAGTAATCTTTTATATCTATCCCTATCAGATCTCATCCTTGCAAGTGACCGTGAAGTGATTGACAACCCCTTTATCGCGTTGGGTGCAAGTGTTTGATTGTTTGTGCAGGTGCATAGATTGGGGACTTGCTTGTATCTCCTACTGGATTTGATACCTTGGTTCTTAACTGAGGGAAATACTTATCTCTACTTTGTTGCATCACCCTTTCCTCTTCAAGGGAAAAACCAACGCAAGCTCAAGAAGTAGCAGGAAGAATTTCTGGCGCCGTTGCCGGGGAGATCTACATCAAGCCTACCAAGTACCCACCATAAACTCTCATCTCTTGCATTACATTATTTGCCATTTGCCTCTCATTTTCCTCTCCCCCACTTCTAAAACAATTTTTCAGAAAAATACAAAAAGATTTGCCTTTTTATTCGCCCTTTTTCCGTTCGTCTTTTCGTTTGCTTTTTCGTTGCTTGTTTGTTAGATTGCTTGCTGCGTTACGTTGTCTCGAGAAAATACCAAGTTGTGTGACTTTTCCAATACTAATAATAATGATTTTATTAGTACTCCGATTGCTCCCACCACTAGTGCGGAATCTTATGAAATTAGTGCTGCTTTGCCAAATCTTGTTATGAAAGATTAATTTTCTGGCCTTCCTAGTGAAGATGCCGCATCCCTTCTAAATACTTTCATTGAATTGTGTGATATGCAAAAGAAGAAAGATGTGGATAATGATATTGTTAAATTTAAGCTATTTTCGTTCTCACTACGAGATCGTGCTAAAACTTGGTTTTCATCTTTGCCTAAAAATAGTATTGATTCATGGAATAAGTGTAAAGATGCTTTTATTTCCAAGTATTTTCCTCCCGCTAAGATCATCTCCCTTAGGAACGACATAATGAATTTTAAGCAACTTGATCATCAACATGTTGCACAATCTTGGGAGAGGATGAAATTGATGATAAGAAATTGCCCTACTCATGGTTTAAGTTTATGGATGATCATATAAAAAATTTATGCCGGATTGAATTTTGCATCTAGAAATCTTTTAGATTCGGCCAAGGGAGGTACTTTTATGGAAATCACATTAGGAGAAGCTACTAAACTCCTAGATAATATTATGGCTAATTACTCTCAATGGCATACCGAAAGATCTTCTACTAGTAAAGAAGTGCATGCGATTGAAGAAATTAATACTTTGACTGGAAAGATGGATGAACTTATGAAATTGTTTGCTAGTAAGAGTGCTCCTATTGATCCTAATGATATGCCTTTGTCTACTTTGATTGATAACAATAATGAATCTATGGATGTGAATTTTGTTGGTAGGAACAATTTTGGTAATAACGCGTATAGAGGTAATTTCAACCCTAGGCCGTTTCCTAGTAATTCCTCTAATAATTATGGTAATTCCTACAACAATTCTTATGGAAGTTATAATAATATGCCCTCTGATCTTGAGAACAATATTAAAGAATTTATTAATTCACAAAAGTTTTCAATGCTATGGTTGAAGAAAAATTGCTCAAGATTGATGATTTGGCTAGGAACGTTGATAGAATTTCTCTTGAGATTGATTCTTTGAAAATTACATCTATGCTACCCAAGCATGATATTAATGAATCTCTAAAAGCTATTAAAATTTCTATTGATGAGTGCAAGGAAAGAACCGCTAGGATGCGTGCTAAGCGAGATTGGTTTGTTAAAGCATGTTCTTCGATTTCTTGCGATAATAATGATGAAGATCTTAAAGTTATTGGTGTGACTCCTATTGAATCTTTGTTTTCTAATATAAATCTTGATAAAGATGGGACTGGAGATGAGTCAACTTTAGCTAGAAGGCGTCCCAATGATTCGGAGTTTTTAGATCTTAATGCAAAAATTGATAGAAGTGGGGTTGGGAGGTCAAAACTTTAAGTAGCAATGAATCCACTCTTTTGGATTTCAAGGATTTTAATTATGATAATTGTTCTTTGATAGATTATATTTCCTTGTTGCAATCCATGTTGGATTCTCCTCATGCTTATAATCAAAATAAAGCTTTTACTAAACATATCTTTGATGCTATGATGAAATCTTTTGAAGAAAAACTTGAGTTGGAAGTTTCTATCCCTAGAAAGCTTTATGATGAGTGGGAACCTACTATTAATATTAAAATTAAAGATTATGATTGCCATGCTTTGTGTGATTTGGGTGCTAGCATTTCCACGATTCCAAAAACTTTATGTGATGTGCTAGGTTTTCGTGAATTTGATGATTGTTCTTTAAATTTGCATCTCACGGATTCCACTATTAAGAAACCTATGGGAAGAATTAATGATGTTATTATTGTTGCAAATAGGAATTATGTGCCCGTAGATTTCATTGTGCTTGATATAGATTGCAATCCTACATGTCCTATTATTCTTGGTAGACCTTTCCTTAGAACGATTGGTGCAATTATTGATATGAAAGAAGGAAACATTAGATTTCAATTTCCATTAAGGAAGGGCATGGAACAGTTTCCAAGAAAGAAAATTAAGTTTCCATATGAATCTATTATAAGGGCTACTTATGGATTGCATACCAAAGATGACAACACCTAGATCTATGTTTTATGCCTAGCTAGGGGCGTTAAACAATAGCGCTTGTTCAATTTTATTTTTATGTTTTTTTGTTTTTGGTTCTATTTCTCAATAAATACACATTATTACCTCTGTAGTAATTGTGTTTTGGTTTTTTAATTAGTGTTTGAGCCAAGTAAGACCTTTGGGATGGCTTACGGTGATAGTTGATTTGATCTTGCTGAAAAAAAGAAACTTTTGCTTCCAGTAATAGAATTGTTTAAATTCACTGGAGCGCGAAAAAACCCTGAATTTTTTACAAAAGATTTATATACAAATTTTATATGTTTTACTAATGTTTCAAAAAATTTGGAGTTACAGAAGTATTAGAAAAATTCAGATCTTGACAGACTGTTCTGTTTTTGACAGATTCTGTTTTCTATGCGTTGTTTGCTTATTTTAATGAATCTATGGGTAGTATCGAGGGGTATGAACCATGGAGAAGTTGTAATACAGTAGATATTACACCAATATAAATAAATAATGAGTTCACAACAGTACCAAAAAGTGGTGATTTATTTTCTTATACTAACGGATCTCATGAGTTTTCTGTTGTGAAGTTTTCAAGTTTTGGGTAAAGATTTGATGGACTATGGAATAAGGAGTGGCAAGAGCCTAAGCTTGGGGATGCCCAAGGCACCCCAAGGTAAGATTCAAGGACAACCAAGCATCTAAGCTTGAGGATGCCCCGGATGGCATCCCCTCTTTCGTCTTCGTCTATCGGTAAATTTACTTGAGGTTATATTTTTATTCACCACATGATATGTGTTTTGCTTGGAGCGTCTTGTATGATTTGAGTCTTTTACTTTTAGTTTTACACAATCATCCTTGCTGTACACACCTTTTGAGAGGGACACGCATGAATCATGAATTTATTAGAATACTCTATGTGCTTCACTTATATCTTTTGAGCTAGGCAATTTTGCTCTAGTGTTGCACTTATATCTTTTTAGAGCACGGCGGTGGCTTTATTTTATAGAAATTGTTGAACTCTCTTGATTCACTTATATTATTTTGAGAGTCTCTCTAAACAGCATGGTAATTGTCATAGGTTATGAATTTACTCCTAATATGATGGGCATCCAAGAGGGATATAATAAAAACTTTCATATAAAGAGCATTGAATACTATGAGAAGTTTGATTCCTTATGATTGTTTTGAGATATAAAGATGGTGATATTAGAGTCATGCTAGTGAGTAATTGTGGATTGGTTTGTGATTCCCGCAGCATGCATGTATGGTGAACCGTTATGTGATGAAGTCGGGGCATGATTTATTTATTGATTGTCTTCCTTATGAGTGGCGGTCGGGGACGAGCGATGGTCCTTTTCTACCAATCTATCCCCCTAGGAGCATGCGTGTAGTACTTTGTTTCGATAGCTAATAGAATTTTGCAATAAGTATGTGAGTTTTGTATGACTAATGTTGACTCCATGGATTATACGCACTCTCACCCTTCCACCATTGCTAGCCTCTCTAGTACCGCGCAACTTTCGCCGGTGCACTACACCCACCATATACCCTTCCTCAAAACAGCCACCATACCTACCTATTATGGCATTTCCATAGCCATTCCAAGATATATTGCCATGCAACTTCCACCATTCCGTTTTATTATGACACGCTCCATCATTGTCATATTGCTTTGCATGATCGTAAGATAGCTAGCATGATGTTTTCATGGCTTGTCCGTTTTTTGATGTCATTGCTATGCTAGATCGTTGCACATCCCGGTACACCACCGGAGGCATTCATATAGAGTCATATTTTTGTTCTAAGTATCGAGTTGTAATTCTTGAGTTGTAAGTAAATAAAAGTGTGATGATCATCATTATTAGAGCATTGTCCCATGTCAGGAAAGGATGATGGAAGCTATGATTCCCTCACAAGTTGGGATGAGTCTCCGGATTTTACAAAAAATAAAAGAGGCCAAAGAATCCCAAACAAAAAAATGAGAGAAAAGAGAGAAGGGGCAATGCTACTATCCTTTTACCACACTTGTGCTTCAAAGTAGCACCATGATCTTCATGATAGAAAGTCTCCTATGTTGTCACTTTCATATACTAGTGGGAACTTTTCATTATAGAACTTGGTTGTATATTCCAATGATGGGCTTCCTCAAATTGCCCTAGGTCTTCGTGAGCAAGCGAGTTGGATGCACACCCACTTAGTTTCTTTTTGAGCTTTCATAAACTTATAGCTCTAGTGCATCCATTGGATGGCAATCCCTACTCACTCACATTGAATCTATTGATGGGCATCTCCATAGCCCTTTGATATGCCTAGTTGATGTGAGATTATCTCCTTCTTATTGTCTTCTCCACAACCACCATATTCTATGCCACCTATAATGCTATATCCATGGCTCACACTCATGTATTGCGTGAAAGTTGAAAAAGTTTGAGAACATCAAAAGTATGAAACAATTGCTTGGCTTGTCATCAGGGTTGTGCATGATTTAATACTTTGTGTGATGAAGATGGAGCATAGCCAGACTATATGATTTTGTAGGGATAACTTTCTTTGGCCATGTTATTTTGAGAAGACATGATTGCTTTATTAGTATGCTTGAAGTATTATTGTTTTTATGTCAATACTAAACTTTTGTTTTGAATCTTATGGATCTGAATATTCATGCCACAATAAAGAAAATTACATGGATAAATATGTTAGGTAGCATTCCACATCAAAAATTCTGTTTTTATCATTTACCTACTCGAGGACGAGAAGGAATTAAGCTTGGGGATGCTTGATACGTCTCCAACGTATCTATAATTTTTTTATTGTTCCATGGTATTATATTATCTGTTTTGGATGTTTTATATGCATTAATATGCTATTTTATATTATTTTTGGGACTAACTTATTGACCTAGAGCCCAGTGCCAGTTTCTGTTTTTTCCTTGTTTTTGAGTTTTACAGAAAAGGAATATCGAACGGAGTCCAAACGGAATAAAACTTTACGATGATTTTTCTTGGACCAGAAGACACACGTAGGACTTGGAGAGGAAGTCAGAAGAGTCCCTAGGGCTCCACAAGCCCTCAGGACGCGCCATAGGGGGGCGCCCCTGGCTTGTGGGCCCCACGGGAGTCCTATAAATTCAGAAATATTCCCAAACGACAAGCAGCGTCCACCAAAATACTTTTCCGCCGCCGTAACCTTCTGTACTCGTGAGATCCCATCTTGGGGCCTTTTCCGGCATCTTGCCAGAGGGGGATTCAATCACGGAGGGCTTCTACATCAACACTATTGCCCTTCTGATGAAGCATGGGTAGTTACCTTAGACCTACGAGTCCATAGCTAGTAGCTAGATGGCTTCTTCTCTCTCTTTGATTCTCAATACCATGTTCTCCTCGATGTTCTTGGAGATCTATCTGATGTAATATTCTTTTGCGGTGTGTTTGTCAAGATCTGATGAATTGTGGATTTATGACCAGATTATCTATGAATATTATTTGAATCTTCTCTGAATTCTTTGTGGCGCCCCCGACTCAATCGTACACTAATCATACACGCAAACGTGTACGATCAAGCACAGGGACTCACGGGAAGATATCACAACACAACTCTAACACAAATAAACGGAGGTCCACAATATTACAGACCAGGGATCCGAAGATCCGAATACATAAGTCAGTCATACAAATATTATCTGAGTACAGACATAGTTAGACAAGTTTTGCCTTAAGAAGGCTAGCACAAACAGCGACACTAGATCGAAAGGCGTTGGCCTCCTACCTTGGAGCCTCCGATCCTACTCCTGGTCGGCTGGCTCAATCCAGTAGTAAGTGCCCTCTGGACCCTCCTGGTAGTAAGCTCCGGCGGTGGCATCTGGCTCCTGGACTCCATCATCTGATGTATCATCAAAGTGGGGTATATGGGGAAAAGAGAAAGTAAAGCAACCATGAGTACTCATCCGAAGTACTCAGCAAGCAAGGATCTATACTACATATGCAACATTATCAATGGAGAAAGGCTGTATAAGTGGACTGGGCTGCAGAAATGCCATAATAGAGAGAAGGCCTAGTCCTATCGAAGACTAGCATCTTCAAACATCTTCACAAGGCCATCATCTTGCAGCAGTCGAAGAGAGTAGAATAGCATTTTATTTAGCAAACATGTTGAAGTACAGATTAAAGATCCTAAAGCGATCCCGAAGCTTCAATTAAGTATCAAGTATCCAGTTTAAGTAGTAGATCGGGATACACAAACTGAGCGTCCTTTACCGTAGGACCGGCTATCGATAGAAGATTCATCCCTGCAGGGGTGCACTACTGTTACCCAACACGCTCGATCAACTCTGGCCGGACACACTTGCTGGGTAATGCCCGTCCTCAGAAGATCAACACGAAGCAGCGCCCTACCTAGGCTTGGCAGAGAGGTCAGCACGCCGGACTAACCTATGCACCCAGAGGTCTCGGGCCATCGCCCTGGGCACCCTGCGCGTTGCGAGACTGGCCGGGGTGCAGGCGCGACACTGAACTCGTCAGTGAAGTATCCAGCCCAATCCCGACAATCAGCCCGCACGGTGAATCGTGACGTCAGACGAGCTTTCGGGAGAAACATACTTCGCAGAGGGTCCCATAACCATTATCCCGCGTGGTGGTAGTGCGTATAGGGCACGTCGACCTACTCAGATCACACACCCAAATCCAATAGGCTCAATTAGTATCAAGCGGAGACAATCAGAGTCTCTGATGCTCCGCCACAATGCCACACTCGAGTGCCCTTCCGGCACACCCGAAATCATAGATCCCCAGCGGGTACCCACCAGGGTGGACCCGCCTGTAACAAGGGTCAAAGTAACCGTGTGGTCATAACATCAAGGGGGAAACCCGAGGAATCACCCTCGGTGGATTCCACTCGACGAAATCATCAGGGTGAACGTATGAGGTATCACTCTCGAGGTTCACACTGAGGGTTGCACGACAGAGTTGTATCGGAAGTGGAGAAGGAGGAATCACCCTCGATGACCACGACCGAACAGCTACACTACAGAGTATTCATCGGGAGTGCGTTACGAGGTATCACCCTTGGCACTCGATAGTTACTATGCAGAGTCGTACAACTAAGGGGGTGTGAAGTGAGGTGTCGGTCTCTGGTCGACGATCACGTTGATCGAGTCATCGATGATCAAGCAGGGGCATCAAGGATAAGGTGGTGGGGTCACTGATGGTTCATTCCAACCTATACTAAACAGTTTATCATAGGCAGGTAAGGTAGCAATGAACAGGTTACAACAGCAGGCTATGCATCAGAATAGGAGCATACATTAACAGTAGCAAAATCTAATGCAAGCAGGAGAATAGAATAGGCGATATCTGGATGCTCAAGGGGGGGGGCTTGCCTGGTTGCTCTGGCAAGAGAGAGGGGTCGTCAACGGGCTGCTCGTCGGTAGTGTAGTCATACCCGGGTGCAGCGTCGTCGGTCTCAGCGTCTATCGAGAGAGAGAAGGAGGGGGGAGAAACAATAAATTCACGGCGATAATGCAAACAACATGTATGACATGCCTAAATGATATGCCGGGGTGTTCTACTGCCTAACTAAATGATTTAGTTAATTTAGGAATTTATTTGGATTTATTTAATTAAAGTTGGGCACTATTCATTTACTGAAAACGGTCTAAAAGTTCAATGTTCTTATAGCTGCGGGCGTCTGACGGGAATACGGAGGGCGTATCCGGGTTCGTATGAGCAAGTTTCATGTACAAAGTATTTTCATCGGAGTTACGGAATATTTAATATGATTTTCTAAAGTTTTTATTAATTTCTGGAATTTATTTAAATATTTAAATTAACATTATCCGAAACAGTGTTGCGATGACATCAGCATGACATCATGCTGACGTCAGCAGTCATCTGAGAGGGTGGGTCCCACCTGTCATAGACTGTTAGGCTAATTAGGATTAACTAATTAAATTACTGTTTAATTAACACTAACTAGTTAATTAGATTAACCTAATCAGGATTAATTAACTAATTAATTAATTAATTTTATTTTTATTATTTTTATTTTTATTTTTATTTTATTTTCTATTTTCGTTTTAGGGCGTGGACCCGGGCTGTCAGTGGCATAGGGGCACTGGGCCCCACCTGTCTGTGGCACAGGGGCCTTGCGGGCGAACGGGCGCGGGTGCGGGCGCGGCGCGGCGCGTGCGCGGGCGCGGGGCAGGGGCGCGGCGAGGCGCGGCCAGGGGAGGCAGGGCAGCGGCAGCAGTGCGGCAGCGCGCGCGCGGGCGCGTGCGCGAGGTGGGCGAGGCGCGCGAGCTGCGGCGAGGCAGGAACGCGGGCGAGCGGCAACAGCGGCCGATGCGGGGCGCGGGCGGCGTACATGACGAGGGCGACGCGGGCGTGGCCAGCCACGCGCCGGAGCGCGAACGGGGCGGCGGGGTCGCGGTGACCGAGGGGAAGGGGGAGGGCGCGAGCGGCGCGGTTCGGGCGCAGTGGCGCGACAGAGGAGAGGGGGGGCTCACGAGGGGTTTGCAGGGAATGGGGCAGTGGGCTCGAGCTCGAGGGGGACGGCGACGGGGTCGGGCGAGGCGTTCGGCGAGAGGGCGGAGACGGGGCGCGGTCGGCGGCATCAGCCAGCGGCGGGCTCGGGGGTCGAGCGAGGCGCGTCGGGGACGAGGTCGTCGGCGGAGAGGGAGAGGCGGTGCGGACGGCGAGGCGACGGCGCGGGCAGCGGGCGATCGGGGTTGGGGCGTCGTTGCCCCGATCTGGATCGGGGGTGGGGGGGAGAGTGAGCGAGGGGAGGGGGGTGGGGGGGGGGGGGGGGGGGGTGGCTGTCTGTGGGGGGTTAGGGTTTCAGCGTGGCCGGCCATATAGGGGGGGGGAAGGGGTGGGCCAGTCGGGCTAGCTGGGCTGGGGCCCAGTTGGGCCGGGGGGGTGTTTCTCTTTTTCTTTTTCTTTTCTATTTTGTTTTGTTTTACCTTTTTCTTTTCTCAGTTTAGCAAATTGTTAGGCCACATATTGAATTTTGTAAAACATAGGAATTGCTCCAACAAATACTAGGCATTACCTACCACTACCAAAAATTGGTTTGGAGTCAACTTGAGTTCACACAATTTTTATAATAATTAAAATGCATCATTCCTTACTGTTTTAATTATGTTAGTGCCACCTAATTATTTTATTATTTGTTGGTTTCAATTTTAGACTAGCCTCTGCAATATTTGTTATTTACTGAACATTTTAGTTTTTATGTTGGACAACTTTTATATTTCACTTTCATTTAAATTTGAATTTGAGTTAGGAGTTGAAATGCAATATGATGCTAATGATGATTATGCACTATTAAGCTTGCTGACATGTCATTATCAAAAGTGATTACTGTGGCTAATGACAGGGGGTGTTACAAGTATGCGTGGTGGGCCCATAACCCACAGGTCCCAGGATCGAAACCTGGCTCTGATACCAACTTGTGGCGCCCCCGACTCAATCGTACACTAATCATACACGCAAACATGTACGATCAAGCACAGGGACTCACGGGAAGATATCACAACACAACTCTAACACAAATAAACGGAGGTCCACAATATTACAGACCAGGGATCCGAAGATCCGAACACATAAGTCAGTCATACAAATATTATCTGAGTACAGACATAGTTAGACAAGTTTTGCCTTAAGAAGGCTAGCACAAACAGCGACACTAGATCGAAAGGCGTTGGCCTCCTGCCTGGGAGCCTCCGATCCTACTCCTGGTCGGCTGGCTCAATCCAGTAGTAAGTGCCCTCTGGACCCTCCTGGTAGTAAGCTCCGGCGGTGGCATCTGGCTCCTGGACTCCATCGTCTGATGTATCATCAAAGTGGGGTATATGGGGAAAAGAGAAAGTAAAGCAACCATGAGTACTCATCCGAAGTACTCAGCAAGCAAGGATCTATACTACATATGCAACATTATCAATGGAGAAAGGCTGTATAAGTGGACTGGGCTGCAGAAATGCCAGAATAGAGAGAAGGCCTAGTCCTATCGAAGACTAGCATCTTCAAACATCTTCACAAGGCCATCATCTTGCAGCAGTAGAAGAGAGTAGAATAGCATTTTATTTAGCAAACATGTTGAAGTACAGCTTAAAGATCCTTCCTCGACTCCCAAGCGAGAAAGCGATCCCGAAGCTTCAATTAAGTATCAAGTATCCAGTTTAAGTAGTAGATCGGGATACACAAACTGAGCGTCATTTACCGTAGGACCGGCTATCGATAGAAGATTCATCCCTGCAGGGGTGCACTACTGTTACCCAACACGCTCGATCAACTCTGGCCGGACACACTTGCTGGGTAATGCCCGTCCTCGGAAGATCAACACGAAGCAGCGCCCTACCTAGGCTCGGCAGAGAGGTCAGCACGCCGGACTAACCTATGCACCCAGAGGTCTCGGGCCATCGCCCTGGGCACCCTGCGCGTTGCGAGACTGGCCGGGGTGCAGGCGCGACACTGAACTCGTCAGTGAAGTATCCAGCCCAATCCCGACAATCAGCCCGCACGGTGAATCATGACGTCAGACGAGCTTTCGGGAGAAACGTACTTCGCAGAGGGTCCCATAACCATTATCCCGCGTGGTGGTAGTGCGTATAGGGCACGTCGACCCACTCAGATCACACACCCAAATCCAATAGGCTCAATTAGTATCAAGCGGAGACAATCAGAGTCTCTGATGCTCCGCCACAATGTCACACTCGAGTGCCCTTCCGGCACACCCGAAATCATAGATCCCCAGCGGGTACCCACCAGGGTGGACCCGCCTGTAACAAGGGTCAAAGTAACCGTGTGGTCATAACATCAAGGGGGAAACCCGAGGAATCACCCTCGGCGGATTCCACTCGACGAAATCATCAGGGTGAACGTATGAGGTATCACCCTCGAGGTTCACACTGAGGGTTGCACGACAGAGTCGTATTGGAAGTGGAGAAGGAGGAATCACCCTCGATGACCACGACCGAACAGCTACACTGCAGAGTATTCATCGGGAGTGCATTACGAGGTATCACCCTCGGCACTCGATAGTTACTACGCAGATTCGTACAACTAAGGGGGTGTGAAGTGAGGTGTCGGTCTCTGGTCGATGATCACGTTGATCGAGTCGTCGATGATCAAGCAGGGGCATCAAGGATAAGGTGGTGGGGTCACTGATGGTTCATTCCAACCTATACTTAACAGTTTATCATAGGCAGGTAAGGTAGCAATGAACAGGTTACAACAGCAGGCTATGCATCAGAATAGGAGCATACATTAACAGTAGCAAAATCTAATGCAAGCAGGAGAATAGAATAGGCGATATCTGGATGCTCAAGGGGGGGGGGCTTGCATGGTTGCTCTGGCAAGAGAGAGAGGTCGTCAACGGGCTGCTCGTCGGTAGTGTAGTCGTACCCGGGTGCAGCGTCGTCGGTCTCAGCGTCTATCGAGAGAGAGAAGGAGGGGGAGAGAAACAATAAATTCACGGCAATAATGCAAACAACATGTATGACATGCCTAAATGATATGCCGGGGTGTTCTACTCCCTAACTAAATGATTTAGTTAATTTAGGAATTTATTTGAATTTATTTAATTAAAGTTGGGCACTATTCATTTACTGAAAACGGTCTAAAATTTCAATGTTCTTATAGCTGTGGGCGTCTGACGGGAATACGAAGGGCGTTTCCGGGTTCGTATCGGAATTCTGAGCAAGTTTCATGTACAAAGTATTTTCATCGGAGTTACGGATTATTTAATATGATTTTCTATAGTTTTTATTAATTTCTGGAATTTATTTAAATATTTAAATTTACATTATCCGAAACAGTGTTGCGATGACATCAGCATGACATCATGCTGATGTCAGCAGTCATCTAACAGGGTGGGTCCCACCTGTCATAGACTGTTAGGCTAATTAGGATTAACTAATTAAATTACTGTTTTAATTAACACTAACTAGTTAATTAGATTAACCTAATCAGGATTATTTAACTAATTAATTAATTATTTATTTAATTATTTTAATTATTTTTATTTTTATTTTATTTTCTATTTTCGTTTTAGGGCGTGGGCCCGGGCTGTCAGTGGCACAGGGGCACTGGGCCCCACCTGTCTGTGGCACAGGGGCCTTGCGGGCGAACGAGCGCGGCGCGTGCGCGGGCGCGGCGAGGTGCGGCCAGGGGAGGCAGGGCAGCGGCAGCAGTGCGGCAGCGCGCGCGCGGGCGCGTGCGCGAGGTGGGCGAGGTGCGCGAGCTGCGGCGAGGCAGGAACGCGGGCGAGCGGCAGCAGCGGCCGATGCGGGGCGCGGGCGGCGTGCGCGACGAGGGCGACGCGGGCGTGGCCAGCTGCGCGCCGGAGCGCGAGCGGGGCGGCGGGGTCGCGGTGACCGAGGGGAAGGGGGAGGGCGCGAGCGGCGCGGTTCGGGCGCAGTGGCGTGACAGAGGAGAGGGGGCTCACGAGGGGTTTGCAGGGAACGGGGCAGTGGGCTCGAGCTCGAGGGGGACGGCGACGGGGTCCGGCGAGGCGTCGGCGACGAGGCGGAGACGGGGCGCGGTCGGCGGCGTCGGCCAGCGCGCGGGCTCGGGGCGTCGAGCGAGGGCGCGTCGAGGACGAGGTCGTCGGCGGAGAGGGAGAGGCGGTGGCGGTGCCGGTGCCGGACGGCGAGGCGACGGCGTCGGGCAGCGGGCGATCGGGGTCGGGGCGTCGTTGCCCGATTGGATCGGGGGTGGGGGGGGGAGAGTGAGCGAGGGGGGGTGGGGGGCTGTCGGTGGGGGGTTAGGTTTCGGCTGGGGCCATATAGGGGGGGGGGAAGGGGTGGGCCGGTCGGGCCAGCTGGGCTGGGGCCCAGTTGGGCCGGTGGGGTGTTTCTCTTTTTCTTTTTCTTTTCTGTTTTGTTTTCTTTTACCTTTTTCTTTTCTCAGTTTAGCAAATTGTTAGGCCACATATTGAATTTTGAAAACATAGGAATTGCTCCAACAAATACTAGGCATTACCTACCACTACCAAAAATTGGTTTGGAGTCAACTTGAGTTCACACAATTTTTATAATAATTAAAATGCATCATTCCTTACTGTTTTAATTATGTTAGTGCCACCTAATTATTTTATTATTTGTTGGTTTCAATTTTAGACTAGCCTCTGCAATATTTGTTATTTACTGAACATTTTAGTTTTTATGTTGGACAACTTTTATATTTCACTTTCATTTAAATTTGAATTTGAGTTAGGAGTTGAAATGCAATATGATGCTAATGATGATTATGCACTATTAAGCTTGCTGACATGTCATTATCAAAAGTGATTACTGTGGCTAATGACAGGGGGTGTTACATTCTTATATGTATGATTTGATATCTTTGTATTTCTCTTCGAATTATCGGTTTGGTTTGGCCAACTAGATTGGTTCTTCTTGCAATGGGAGAGGTGCTTAGTTTTGGGTTCAATATTGCGGTGTCCTCACCCAGTGACAAAGTAGGGGTAGCAAGGCACGTATTTGTATTGTTGCCATCAAAGGTAAAAAGTTGGGGTTTTCATCATATTGCTTGAGTTTATCCCTCTACATCATGTCATCTTACTTAAGGCGTTACTCCATTCTTTATGAACTTAATACTCTAGATGCATGCTGGATAGCGGTCGATGTGTGGAGTAATAGTAGTAGATGCAGAATCGTTTCGGTCTACTTGACACGGACGTGATGCCTATATGCATAATCATTGCCTTGGATATCATCATAACTTTGCGCTTTTCTATCAATTGCTAGACAGTAATTTGTTCACCCACCGTATTATTTGCCTTCAATAGAGAAGCCTCTAGTGAAACCTATGGCCCTGGGTCTATTTTCCATCATATATTTTCAGATCTATAAACCAAAAAACTCGAAAATACCGTGCTACAACTTATTTACTTTTATTTTGTTTTACGTTTTAGTAATCTTTTATTTCTATCTCTATCAGATCTCATCCTTGCAAGTGACCATGAAGGGATTGACAACCCCTTTATCGCGTTGGGTGCAAGTGTTTGATTGTTTTTGCAGGTGCATAGATTGGGTACTTGCTTGTATCTCCTACTGGATTTGATACCTTGGTTCTTAATTGAGGGAAATACTTATCTCGCCTTTGCTGCATCACCCTTTCCTCTTCAAGGAAAAAACCAACGCAAGCTCAAGAAGTAGCAAACAACTAAATTGGAAAACCTTAATGATGCCTTCATCACTTTGATTCCAAAGAAACAATCTCCTGAATATGTTGGGGATTTTAGACCTATCTCTCTGACTAGTGTTGGTCTTAAATTCCTTACAAAAATGGCAGCTAATAGGTTTCAAGAGGAGATCACTAATTGTGTGCATAAGAACCAATATGGTTTTATCAAATCTAGAACTATTCATGACTGTCGTGCTTGGACCTTTGAATATATCCATCAGTGCAATCAATCCAAGAGGCCAATTCTTTTGCTAAAGCTTGATTTTGAGAAAGCTTTTGACTCCATACATGAGGCAATAATCAAAATTCTAGCTGCAAAGGGTTTTATAGAGAACTGGATTTCCTGGGTTAAAGAGCTCTTATCTTCTGGAACTTCTTTAGTGCTTTTGAATGGGGTACCCGGGAAACACTTCAAATGCAAGTGTGGTGTGAAACAAGGGGACCCTCTGTCCCCTTTACTCTTTGTCTTGGCTACTGATCTTTTGCAAACAATGATTAATAATCTGCTTCAGCTGGGAGAAATCAGTCTGCCTCTACCTACCCATGATCCTGATTATCCTGTGATTCAGTATGCAGATGATACTTTGTTATTCCTAAATGCTGCCAGATCACAGTTGGCTGCTCTTAAAACAGTTCTGGATTCTTTCTCCAAAGCAACTGGCTTGCAGATCAACTACCATAAATCCTCAATGTTCCCAATCAATGTTAATGAGCTAGAAGCTTCTACCCTAGCAGCTCAGTTTGGCTGTCAGCTCGGGAAAATGCCTTTCACTTATTTGGGTTTACCTGTGGGAACTACCAGACCTAAAATAATTGATCTTATGCCTTTGGTTGACTGCATGGAAAGGAGACTTGCAGCTAGCTCTTGGTTTTTACCTCAAGGAAGCAGACTTCAGTTAGTCAACTCAGTCATCTCCTCCCTACCTATTTATTTCCTCTGCAGTTTGTCCATCCCACCTGGCATTCTAAAACAGTTGGAAAGAATTCAAAGGCAATGTCTCTGGAGAAAATATGGGGAGGAGCAAGGTCACTCCCTGGCTGCTTGGCCTCTGGTGTGTAGGCCCAAGGTTAAAGGTGGTCTGGGTATCCTCAACCTTGGATTGCAGAATGAGGCTCTACTCATGAAACATCTCAACAAGTTTTATAATAAATCTGATGTACCATGGGTACAACTGATCTGGGATTCCTATTATTTTGGTAGGGTGCCCCATGATACCACTATGTGTGGCTCTTTTTGGTGGAGAGATGTAACCAAGCTCATGGACAAATTGAGGTCTATTATAATGGTCAAAGTGAATATGGGTGACACTGTACTTTTCTGGTTTGATCACTGGCAAATTGGTAATGAGTGCACACCTCTGCAAGATAGATTTCCCAGGCTACACTCCTACTGTTATGACAAATCACTCTCTATTCAAGAGGTCATACATATTGAAAATTTACAGGAGCTGTTCTCCTTTCCTCTCTCTAAGCTGGCATTCAGAGAACTAAATTTTTTGACTGCCTTACTTGCAAGCACCAACTTTGACCCTGAGATTAGTGACTATTGGTCTTGGAGGCATGGCAAGGAATCTGAATACTCAGCCAAGAAATAATATGTTCTTGTTCATGAACCAATAGTGGCCAACCCTATTCTTTGTTGGATTTGGAAGAGCTGCTGCACCATGTCTATTAAGATGTTTGCCTGGTTAGTAATTATGGACAGGGTTAACACCAAAGACATGATTCAGCGCATGCACTGGAGAATTAATGATGGACCAGAATGTGTCTTATGCCCAGCATCTGCCTTGGTAGACAGAAACCATCTTTTCTTACAGTGCAATTTTAGTGTTAGGATATGGAAATATCTTCATATTGTTTGGTCAGACAGTAATGACATGCTGCAGGTTGCTGTGCAGGCAAGAAAGGAGTTTGCCAAACCATTCTTCTCTGAAGTGGTATTCTTAACTTGGTGGAATATTTGGATGGTTAGGAATTATAAGGCGTTCAGGCACATTAGACCCTCTTTCAGGCAATGGAGAAATGGGTTTATCCATGATATCACCCTTCTCACTCATAGAATCAAGAGCAAATACAGAGATGCACTCCTCAGATGGATTGATTTCTTACCACCTTGAGTTTTGCACTTGTAGTCTTTCGTTTTCCTTTTGTTTTTTTCTTGTGTAGTTTTTCTTTTCCTCTCTTGAGGATTTTGTACATACTTCTATTTCTTTCTTAATAAAATGTTGTGGGGGGTAAGCCTTGCAGTCTCCATGGTAAAAAAAATCTACAGTGAGTGGTTCCTTCCTAGGATAAAAGTGAAAGCTCTGCACGAAGGTATTAGTGAGTAGGATATATTGGTCACACTTATCTTCGAGGAAGGGAATGATGTCGGCATTGTTCGCCAAATAATAGAAATCCTCATGAATTCCCGCTTCCCTAAAAAATGTGTCGTTTGGCCACTCACACAATCGAACCTCCGCTGCACGCGGGAGATGGTACTTGGGCTTCCTCTCCGGAGTTTCCTCCGAATCCCGGCTTGATGAGCCCCTTAACCACCTTCTCATGGTTTTCTTTTTCTCTGAAAATTTCTGAAATTTTTAGTAACTCATAATAAAAGTGAGCCGAACTCAACAAAATCGATAGCAACTACTCCTACAAGTGTCTGGAGGACATATCATGCACCAAAACTAGTTTTAACCATATAAATTTGACATGCAAGCTCAAGAACATGGTCGCCAATGGTAGCTAAATGTGCAAATAATAAACCACTAGAACAAAAACTAATTGGACCATCGAAGGAGT
This sequence comes from Thinopyrum elongatum, assembly GCA_011799875.1. Taxonomy (NCBI): domain Eukaryota; kingdom Viridiplantae; phylum Streptophyta; class Magnoliopsida; order Poales; family Poaceae; genus Thinopyrum; species Thinopyrum elongatum. The sequence goes on from CM022303.1 coordinate 279,236,633, forward strand.
CACATACCGATGAGCAATCCACCAAAACTGTGTTGGAAACGGAGCTACGAGCAAGGAGATCGAAAATTGCAGCAAGAAGAGCAAGAACACGGGCTATGGAGCAAGTTTGATTTTTTCTGGAGGAAGAGGATGAGCATGGGTGGAAGCAATAAGTGAGGGGCCTACATGGGCCCCACAAGCCTGCATGGCGGGCCCAGGGGGTGGGCGCGCCCTCTGAGCTTGTGGCTCACAGGTGCATCCCCCTAGGGTGTGTTCAGTGCCACTATTTTTTATATATTGTAGAAAAAATCATATTAAATTTTCAGAGCATTTGAGAACTTTTATTTTCTGGTCATTTTTTATTGCACGGGTAATTCAGAAAACAGTATAATCATGGCATTTCTACTTTATTAATTCTAAATAACAGAAAGTAAAAAGTGGGTACAGAAAGTTGTGTTTACTAAATTCATCGACCACATGTCCGTCAAAAGGAATCCATTAATAAGGTTGATCAAGTCTTATTAACAAACTTCTTCCAAATGACATGAAACCAGAGAATCTTTGTTTAACACTAGGTTACCTCAATGGGGATATGCAAGTCCCCAAAAATAAGAATTTGATATTTCTTTTTGACAGTAGGAATAGGGAACTCAAAACCTCCAATAGTAATTGTTGAAATTTTTTCATTAGAGTTGATACTATTCACTTGAGGTTGTTTCTTCAGGAAGTGCACCGTATGCTCATTACCATTGACATGAAAAGTGACATTGCCTTTGTTGCAATCAATAACATCCCCTGCAGTATTCAAAAAGGGTCTACCAAGGATGATCGACATACTGTCGTCCTTGGGTATATCAAGAATAACAAAGCCCGTTAAGATAGTAACATTTGCAACTACAACAGGCACATCCTCGCAAATATCGATGGGTATAGCAATTGATTTATCAGCCATTTGCAAAGAGATTTCAGTGGGAGTTAACTTATTCAAATCAAGTCTACGACACAAAGAGAAAGGCATAACACTAACTCCAGCTCCTAGATCACATAAAGCAGTTTTAACATAGTTTCTTTTAATGGAGCATGGTATAGTTGGTATTCCTGGGTCTCCTAGTTTCTTTGGTATTCCACCCTTAAACGAATAATTTGCAAGCATGGTGGAAATTTCAGCTTCCGGTATCTTTCTTTTGTTTGTGACAATATCTTTCATGTACTTAGCATAAAGAGACATTTTCAGAATATTAGTCAACCGAAGGCGCAAAAAGACAGGTCTAGGCATTTCAACAAAGCGCTCAAATTATTCTTCATCTTTATTCTTTAAAGCTTTAGGAGGAAAAGGCATGGGTTTCTGAACCTATGGTTCTCTTTCTTTACCATGTCTCCTAGCAATAAAGTCTCTCTTATCATATCTTTTATTCTTAGGTTGTGGGTTATCAAGATCAACAGCAGGTTCTATTTCCACATCATTATCATTATTAGGTTGAGCATCACCATGAACATCATCATAATCATTGTTACTAGGTTCATGTTCATCACCAGATTGTGTTTCAGCATTAGAAATAGAAATATCATTTGGATTCTCAAGTGTGTCTACAGTAGGTTCACTAGAGGCATGCAAAGTCCTATCATCTTTATTTTTTAGATAGGCTAGGTGCATCAGTATTAATTCTTTGAGAGTCTTGTTCAATTCTCTTAGGGTGACCTTCAGGATACAAGGTTTCCCGAGTCATTTTACCACCCCTGGTCATAACTCTAACAGCATGATCATTCATTTTATTGTTCATCTCATTAAGAAAATCATTTTGTGACTTGATGACTTGTTCTACTTGGGTTTTTATCATGAATGCATGTTTACTCACACCCTTGACATCATTAACAGTTCTAAACATAAAGTCACTCAAGCGTTCAATCATATAAGCATTTCGTTTCAACTGTCTACTAACATAAAGTTTTCTTGTTTAACAATAAAGTTATCCAATTCATCCAAGCATCGACTAGCAGATTTAGTATAAGGAATATCACCTTCATCAAATCTATAGAGAGAATTTACCTCTACTACCTGTGTCGGGGTATCGAGACCATGTATTTCTTCAATAGGTGGTAAATTCTTGACATCTTTAGCTTTAATACCTTTTTCTTTCATAGATTTCTTTGCCCCATGCATATCTTCAGGACTGAGAAATAGAATGCCTCTCTTCTTCGGAGTTGGCTTGGGTGGTGGTTCAGGAAGAGTCCAATCATTATCATTCCTCAATATATTATTCAATAGTTCTTCAGCTTGTTCAACAGTTCATTCCCTAAAAACACAACCAGCACAACTATCTAGGTGGTCCCTAGAAGCATCGGTTAGTCCATTATAAAAGTTATCAAGTATTTCATTTTTCTTGAGAGGATGATCAGGCAAAGCATTAAGTAATTGGATAAGCCTCCCCCAAGGTTGAGGGAGATTCTCTTCTTTAATTTGCACAAAGCTAAACATTTCCTGTAAAGCAGCTTGTTTCTTATGAGCAGGAAAATATTTTTCAGAGAAGTAATATATCATATCCTAGGGACTACGCACACAACCAGGAGCAAGAGAACTAAACCATATCTTAGCATCACCCTTTAATGTGAAAGGAAATAACTTAAGAATATAGTAGTAGCGAATTTTTTCCTCACGAGCAAATAGGGTGGCTATATCATTCAGTTTAGTAAGATGTGCCACAACAGTTTCAAATTCATAACCATGAACACGATCGGATTCAACCAAAGTAATTAACTTAGGATCGATAGAGAATTCATAATCCTTATCAGTAACAAAGATGGGAGACGTAGCAGTTTGAGGGTCATATTTCATTCTAGCATTCAGAGATTTTTCTTTCAGTTTACATAGTAATTTCTTAAGATCCTCTCTATCATTACAAGCAAGAAATTCCCTAGCTATCTCTCCATCCATAACATAACCCTCGGGTATCTTAGGCAATTCATATCTAGGAGAGATAGGTCTAATAGGTGTTTCGTCATTTTCAATTTCAATAATTTCAACAGTTTCAGCATTCTCAATTTCTTTAGCTCTAGCAAGTTGTTCATCAAGAAATTCACCCAGTGGCACAGTCTTATCAATCAAAGTACTAGCATCATCATAAGCACCATTCATATCAGAAGTAACATCATCAATTACTTGTGACATATCAAGATTAATAACAGGTGGTGGTGTTGCAAGCTTACTGAAAATAGAAGGTGAATCAAGTGTAGAGCTAGATGGCGGTTCCTTACCTCCCCTCGTCTTAGAGGGAACGATCTTGGTTCTGTCATCCTTAAGATTCCTCATAGTGAACAACAGATATAAATCCCAAGTGACTTAGCAAATAGAGCTATGCTCCCTCGCAACAACGCCAGAAAAAGGTCTTGATAACCCGCAAGTATAGGGGACCGCAACAGTTTTTTAGGGTAGAGTATTCAACCCAAATTTATTGATTCGACACAAGGGGAGCCAAAGAATATTCGCAAGTATTAGCTATTGAGTTGTCAATTCAACCACACCTGAAAGACTTAATATCTGCAGCAAGGTGATCAGTAGCAAAGTAGTATGGTAATTTGATAGTAACAGTAATAGTAGCAACATACACAGTAGCAATTTTGTAGTGATCGTAACAGCAGCAATGTCGAAAGTAACTTAGCAAAGATCAATATATGAAAAGCGTAGGCATTGGATCAGTGATGGATAATTGCGTTGGATGATACTCATCATGTAGCAGTTATAAGCTAGAGCGACACATAACTAACTTCAATTCATCAATGTAATGTAGGCATGTATTCCGTATATAGTCATGCGTGCTTATGGAAAAGAACTTGCATGACATCTTTTGTCCTACCCTCCCGTGGCAGCGGGGTCCGTAAGGAAACTAAGGGATATTAAGGCCTCCTTTTAACAGAGAACCGGAACAAATCATTAGCACTTAGTGAATACATCAACTCCTCAAACTACGGTAATCACCGGAAAGAATCCCAATTATTCTCACCTTGGGGTATGCGGATCATAACACATAATAGGTGCATATAACTTGCAAGGTAGGATCAAGAACACACATATATTCATGAAAACATAATACATTCAGATCTGAAATCATGGCACTCGGGCCCTAGTGACAAGCATTAAGCATAGCAAAGTCATAGCAACATCAATCTCAGAACATAGTGGATACTAGGGATCAAGCCCTAACAAAACTAACTCGATTACATGATAAATCTCATCCAACCCATCACCGTCCAGCAAGCCTACGAAGGAATTACTCACTCCCAGCGGTGAGCATCATGAAATTGGTGATGGAGGAAGGTTGATGATGACCGACGACGTCGAATCCCCCTCTCCAGAGCCCCGAACGGACTCCAGATCAGCCCTCCCGATGAAGAACAGGAGGTGGCGGCGGCTTCGTATCGTAAAACACGATGAATCCTTCTCTCTAATTTTTTTTCTTGGTGAATAGGTATATATGGAGTTGGAGTTAGGGTTGCCGGAGGTCCAGGGGGGCCACAAGCTCGTAGGGCGCGCCCTGAGGGGTGGGTGCGCCCCCTGAGCTTGTGGCTCCTGGGTGGCCCTCCCTCTGGTATATTTTTTCGCTAGTATTTTTATATATTCCATAAGAATTCTTCATAAATTTTCAGGTCAATCCGAGAACTTTGATTTCTACAAAAAAAACAACACCATGGCAATTCTGCTGAAAACACCGTCAGTCCAGGTTAGTTTCATTCAAATCATGCAAATTAGAGTCCAAAACAATAGCAAAAGTGTTTGGAAAAGTAGATACGATGGAGACGTATCATATCTTCAAGCACTTGAGTCATGATCAAAACCTCATCCCCTTTTAATAGTATTGGCTTTCCTATGGACTAAATGTGATCTTGGATCATTTAACCAAAAATATAGAGTCTTGAAGCTTTTGCCAATCCATGTTCTTAGCATTTTGGGGGGTCCACTTCTCGTGTCCTTACCATTCTAACATTGAACTTTCTTGAAATCTATCTTTGAATAGGGATTATTTTATTTACATATATGTTGTTATTAATTACTAAAACCACCTGGGGATTAGTTAAACTTTCAATCTCCCCTTTTTTTGTAATTGATGACAACATATAGATCAAAGCTTCGACAATGGATATAATCAATGAATAATATTGTCGCTTTGAGAAGTATGTGATAAGAAAGAGCTCCCCCTAAATTTGTGCATTATTTAAAATTTGTGTTTGAATGCAAATGCACAATCGATTAGGATCGTGGGTCACTCTTCCATGTCAGATACATCTTGGTGGAGTGCTCAAAATGATATGAATGAAATATAACAAGCACTCTTCACCAAGCATACAAGTGAATGATCTTACAAGAATCATCTAGATAGATAGATCAATATGCATAGCATCAACGTACTGTATGATCAAGCACAAAAGTAACATAGTCTCATACAAGCAACAAACATAAGTAGCACAAAGTAGCAAGCACTCAACCTAAATCACAACCAAAATCAAACGAGCAAAAGCAAAACACACACTCTCTCTCTCTCTCAGCCCTATGATCTATACTAATTCTCCCCCTTTGTCAACAGGTACCAAAAAGTTCAAAATAGTATAGAACTAAATGTCACTCTGGGCTTGGTCTCTGGCAGCTCCTGGTGATGAAGTCTTCTGACTTGCAGCTCCGGTGTGCGTAGACGTTGTTGGAGTAGAGAGAAGCGTGTCTGCAAATATCTCGGCTGATGTCTGCTGGGTAGGTGGAGTGAAGACAGCTGGAGGGTCTGTAGGAGAAACTGAGAGTGCAGCAGCTGGAGCTGAGACTGTGGCTCTGGTGTGGGTGACTGGTACTACTGCTGACCTGGGCATCATCTAAAACTGAGTGGTCGTTGAAAGACCTGTTCCCGGGTTCTCATCATCACTACTCGAATGCAACCTTGCATCATCCACTTCCTTCTTCAGACTCTCAACTGTGGTTTTCACCTCAGTGACCTTAACATCCAGGTCATGGAACTTTGTCTCTATTATCCTCTCAAAGCTCTCTTGGTTCTTCATGAGGTTGTCCAGACTCACCCAATCCTCTAAGTAGCATGCAGAAGATATAGGATCTGATCAGCCTTAGTCTTCAGAACTAGAACTGTAGATGAGCTAGGACCAGTATTCTTTGCAGCCTTTTGTCACTGCATGAGACTTAGCAGATGTAGGATTAGTCTCATCCATAGTCACTATGCAATCCTCTAGCTCCGGCTGAAGTGGCAGATGTGGACGATCAAGCAGATAAACTTTGCTTCCAACTTTGGAGTTGATAAGCATCTGAATGTGTGGTGCAAAACCACATGATCATTTCTGATCTGCAATAGCCCTCTTGATTGTCTCTACAATCAAATCCATCACTTTGAATCTTGTGAAGCTATCCACCAAATGCAGCATGTTGATTGAATGTCCTCTTATCATCTTGTTATCTCCTAATTTGGGCATCAAGGTATGCCTCAGGATAGTGTTGATAGTAGCGAGACCTGGCGAGAGATGATAGTCATATCCCAACTTACGATTCTTTACATTGTTCGGGGGAATTGGTCCATACATGTCTACCATGGAGTTGCGGCCCATCTTGCTCTTGGCATAGATATCAACATCATTTTCATCAGCTTCTGGTACATTCATCAGTTGTGCTCACTCAGCTATGCTCGACTGGAATCTAGTTCCCTCAGTCATCCAGGCAATCCTCCCATCGGGGTAAAAATGTGCTTTGGAGTAAAACTGCATGATAAGCTCATCTGTCCATGTTGTCATCTTTGTGCGAATGAACTCATCAATGCCTATGGTCTTGAAGTTCTCATGCTCATTGGGAAACCTAGCTTCATTCTTGTCAATGAATTTCCAATCAACCCATCTCATGTCACTTACAATGGGCTTCTTGTCAAGCAACACTGTCTCATAGAAGTCTTGCTGCTCCTTAGTGTGAAAGTGATAGTCAACAGTTGCTCTCCTCCTGATAGAGTAGGGGTCTAACTCTCTCCATCTCCTCAGCCCTTTGTCCTTTCTTTCCTTCATATCTCTGCCTCTGGATGTGAATCATCGTGTTCTTGTAGTCTTGGTCTGAGCTTCTTGAGCACTATGGCCTCATCATCATCATCATCAACTCTCTCAGGCACTGGGGCATTATTCTTCTCAGCAACAGAAATGTTCATGGTTTTCTTGCCTTTAGGCTTGGGGCAGCTGCAGCAAACTTGGACTTTGAAGTAGTGGCTGCCTTCTTAGGCATTGCATCAGCCATCAACTTCCTTTTCTTGGAAGATGGCTCATTTGCAGCTGGTTGTTCTTCCTCTCTTCTCACTACTGTAGGATGTTGCTAACGCGACACTACAATCAGAGACCCTTCGATGAATATGTGTGCGATGCATTAATCACAAATGATGTTGTAAGAAAACTGTCACCAATAAGACGAATTGTTTGCGATGGCAGAGACATCAAACATGATTCAGATTAGAGTTGCGTGTGTGATACGTGGCATACAGTTGATCCATACAAACTGTTTGCGATGAGCATAACAACAAAAACGGTCAGCCAGATGAAGGTGTGTGCGATATACAGCATACAGTTCACTTGGATGAACTGTTTGTGATTAGGAAACACAACAGAAATGGTCAGCCAGATCAAGGTGTGTGCGATATACGGCATACCGTTCACTTGAATGACCTTTTTACGATGAGCCAAGACAACATAAATGGTTCAACTTAACAAGATGTGTGTGATACGCGGCAAACATGCAACTCAGATGAACTGTTTGCGATGATAAAAAATAACGCAAATGTTTAGAAGTGACAATATGTGTGTGTTACCAGGCAAACAGGTCACTCGGATGAACTGTTTGTGATGATAAAAAAATAACACAAATGATTCGGCGCAACAAGATGTGTGTGATACCCGGCAAACAGGTTAGTAATCAGAATTGTTTAGTAACACGGACCGACAATAACGCATACGATTCGTGCTAATAAGCACCTGATTCAGAAAATGATTGCACAAATTATCATTCATACTCATAAATAATCAACCAAACAACATAATAGCAGAATTACATATCAGTAAGGTTCAGAAAAATAGCAAAACATAAATAGCTACTCATCGACGTTGTTGCGGGGCTGGCCTATTGGTGCGACGATGTTGAAATATTCTCTGCACTGATGGAAAATCCTCTCTCAAAAGGAAGGGTAGAGATTCGGGTCGGCGACGACCATGTCCTTGAACATTTCATAGGCCCGGCCATTCGTCTACTCTTGCTCCATCACAATAGCTCTGGGCTGAAGGAAAATCCCGTCCACGGCCAAACGCGCGCGTGCGACACGACCTTGACAGACATGTTCCAAGCGGCTGTAAACAAGAAAGGCATTAGCTATGCGTATTGCTAGAGCTCTAGCAAACCCTAAGGAGGCTGCCGCCCTTACCACGGTGAAATCCGCATGCGCCGCCAACTCCAAGGCAACGGCGGCCTCATCATCGCGTGCCGCCCAAGCCACGGCCTCAACCGCGTGTTTCACGTACAGAACTGCGCGTGCCCCCAACAGATTTGCTGCAGCTGCCAACTCTTCCGTGCTTGCCTCCAAGGCCGCCGCACCCTCATTAGTGTGTACCACCGCCGCCGCCGCGGGCTCCGGTGCACGTATGAGTTTCGTCTCCCCCATGCCTTTTGCAATGGAGAGGGTGCAAGTCGGTGCAATCCCACAGAAAACCTCAATCGACCAGAGTCTAGAAAGTCGGTGTAAGTCGGTGTAGATAGGCGGCGAATGATGACCCACAAGTATAGGGGATCAATCGTAGTCCTTTTGATAAGTAAGAGTGTCGAACCCAATGAGGAGCAGAAGGAAATGACAATTGTTTTCAGCAAGGTATTTTCTACAAGCACTGAAATACTCGGTAACAAGTAGTTTGATAGCAAGACAATTTGTAACGAGCAAGTAACGGTAACGGTAAATAAAGTGCAGCAAGGTAGCCCAATCCTTTTCTGGCAAAGGACGGGCCAAAATGGTCTCTTATGATAAGCAAAGCGTTCTTGAGGGTACACGGGAATTTCATCATATCACTTTCATCATGTTGGTTCGATTTGTGTTCGCTACTTTGATAATTTGATATGTGGGTGGACCGGTGCTTAGGTGATGTTCTTACTTGAACAAACCTCCTACTTATGATTAACCCACTCGCAAGCATCCGCAACTACGAGAAAAGTATTAAGATAAAATCTAACCATCGCATTATACTTTTGGATCCAAATCGGCCCCTTACGAAGTAGCGCATAAACTAGGGTTTAAGCTTCTGTCACTCTAGCAACCCATCATCTAATAACTACTCCACAATGCATTCCCTTAGGCCCAAATATGGTGAAGTGCCATGTAGTCAACGTTCACATGACACCACTAAGGGAATCACAACATACATATCATCAAAATATCGAACACATATCAAGTTCACAAGATTACTTGCAACATGACTTCTCCTGTGACCTCAAGAACAAAAGTAACTACTCACAAATAATAATCATGCTCAAGATCAGAGGGGTATTAAATAGCATAAAGGATCTGAACATATAATCTTCCATCGAATAAACCATATAGCAATCAACTACAAGATGTAATCAACACTACCAGTCACCCACAAGTACCAATCTAAGGTTTCGGCACAAAGATTGAACACAAGAGATGAACTAGGGTTTGAGAGGAGATGGTGCTATTGAAGATGTTGATGGAGATGGCCCTCCCAAAGATGGGAGAGTTGTTGGTGATGACGATGGCAATGATTTCCCCCTCCGGGAGGGAAGTTCCCCCGGCGGAATCGCTCCACCGGAGGACAAAAGTGCTGCTACCCAAGTTCCGCCTCAAGACGGCGGCGCTTCATCCCGAAAGTCCCCTCCTGATTTTTCTAGGTCAAAATGAACTATATACCAGAAGATGGGCACCGGAGGTGGGCTGAGGAGGGCACAATCCACCAGGGCGTGCCTGGGGGGCCTGGCGCACCCAGGTGGGTTGTGCCTACCTGGTGGACCTCCTCCGGTAGTTATTTGCTCCAGTATTTTTTATATATTGCAAAATAATTCTTCGTAAATTTTCAGCTCATTTGGAGATGTGCAGAATAGGTAACTCTGACGTAGCTTTTTCAGGTCCAGAATTCCAGCTGCCGGTATTCTCCCTCTTTGTGTAAACCTTGCATATTATGAGAGAAAAGGCATTAGAATTACTCACAAAAGCATTATTATGCATAAAAACATTATAAATAACAGTAGGAAAACATGATGCAAAATGGGCGTATCAACTCCCCCAAGCTTAGACCTCACTTGTCCTCAAGCGAAAAACCGAAATCGAAAAACATGGCCACATGCTTAGAGAGAGAGGTGTCGATAAAAACAAAATACGGACATAGAAGCATCATGCATATTATTATAACAACAAAGAACTTAAATAAAAAAAACTTTATCAAACAACTTTTATCATATAACTTCTGATGAACAAGTAACAATTCATCACAACATTGAAGTATAAAGCATAAACCTTATTGAAAACCAACAACCTATGTTTTCAGTCAACTTTGCAACTACAATTCATCATATTTTCAGGAAGGGTCATGTATCAGAGCCTTTTAGGCAAGTCCACATACTCAACCATCATTTAATCTTCTATGATTGCTAACACTCACAGCATACCCATGAACAAAAAGTTTCAACCGGACACATAGAAAGATAGGGGCTTATAGTTTCGCCTCCCAACGAATTCGCCTCAAGGGTGATGTCAACAATAATAACTCATGCCCACCCATATCCAACTGGATATATGTGCCTAGATCTTTCCTCACCACATGATGCTTGCAAAAAGAGAAAAATAAAAAGGAATAGGGGAGAATACTTTGACTCTTACATAAAAGTAAATGCATAAAAGTAAAAGATAGGCCCTTCGCAGAGGCAAGTAGAGGTTGTCATGCGCTTATTTGTTTATATGCCAAATCTCTTAATGCAAAAGAATGTCACGTTATATTGCCCCTTATGATAGCAACCTTTATTATGCAGTCCGTCGCTTTTATTACTTTGCCATCACAAGTTCGTAGAACGCTCAATTTTCTCTTACACTAAATGATCCAACACATTTAGAAGCAATTTTTATTGCCTTATTGCACCGATGACAACTTACTTGAAGGATATTACTCAATCCATAGGTAGGTATGGTGGACTCTCAAAATAAGATTTTGGGTTAAGGGTTTTTGGATGCACAAGTAGTATCTCTACTTAGTGAGGAATTTTTGGCTAGAAAAGATATTGAGCAAGCACCACATGTTGAAGGATCTATGACAATATAACTTCTATGTGAATATGAACAAACATAAATCATTATGTTGTCTTCCTTGTCCAATGTCAACTATTTTGACACAAAATGTTTAATGGGGGCTCACAATCATAAAAGATGTCCAAGATAGTGTATTTGCATGTGAATCTTCTCTTCCATTATTAATTCTTTCATGAATTGCATCATTGACCAATGCTATGTTTGTCAATCTCCAATAAATTTCACCACTTATACTTTTCCTTATGTGATGTCATTACTTACCATAAGATTAGCATATGATCTTATTCATTTATTTTCCTTTCTTTTATTGGAACAAAAGAGTAAAGAAGCAAAACTCAAACTACTCTTTATTATATATCTCGCACACAATTACATAGATAGATCACTAAGCAAGCACTCGAAAAGAAAGGATCGAACTAAACTTTTATTCAACTAAATCATACAATAACTAAAGATCGAACTAAAATAGATGAAAGCAAAGATAGTGGTGGTGATACGATACCGGGACACCTCCCCCAAGCTTGGCACAAGCCAAGGGGAGTGTCCATACCATGAACTCAAGTCTCCTTTGGTGGAGAAGATGATGATGGTGGAGTGGATGTAGTAGCGGGCTTATCATTTTTCTCCAGCTTGCGTTGGAGGGTAAAATTATCTATCCTCAACTCATCATTCTCCATCTCAACCTTTATTATCCTCCTGCATAATGCCTCCTTGCTTTCTTGCTTGAAACAAGGAGGAATTGGTTCATCTTCATCTTCCTCATCGGTGAACCATATATAGGGATATGGGTCCTTGAAGATATTTTTATCCAAAGGCTGATAAGAAACTGGGCAATCCTCTTCCGAACCTTGAGATGACATATTTTAGATCTGCCAGAAAACAACAAGAAAGAAAAACAGAAGATTTCTCCGTGACACGGTGGTCAATACGTTCGAGGGGTATATAAAGATTTTTTTATCTTGGGAGACAAGCAAACGGGAGGAAAACGGAGTCAGGAAGGTTCCCGAGGTGGGCACAACCCACCTGGGCGCGCCAGGGGGCCCAGGCACACCCTGGTGTCTTGTGCCCCCCTCAGGTGCCTTCCAGGTTGTTTCTTATTTTCCTAATTTTTGTAATATTCCAAAACTGACAGAAAATATTTTTGCGGATTTTTTGGAGTCCGTTTACTTACCATATCATGTACCTCCTCTTTTTTAGTATTCTGGAGTGTTCCGGAAGGTTCCTTTTATGTGTTCCTCCGGTGTCATGGTTTGAATAATATTGCTTTCAACATTAATAGGCATACCTGAAATATAGTGTTTAATTCTTTGCCCATTGACCACCTTCGGGTTAGTACCTTCGGCATTATTTATTTTAATAGCTCCAGAGCGGTAAACCTCCTCGATGATATAAGGTCCTTCCCATTTAGAGAGAAGTTTTCCTGCAAAGAATCTGAAACGAGAGTTGTACAAAAGAACATATTCTCCAACTTTAAATTCCCGCTTTTGGATTCTTTTGTCATGCCATCTTTTAACTTTCTCTTTAAATAACTTGGCATTTTCATAAGCTTGGGTTCTCCATTCATCTAGTGAGCTAATATCAAATAACCTCTTTTCACCGGCAAGTTTGAAATCATAGTTGAGTTCTTTAATTGCCCAATATGCTTTATGTTCTAACTCAAGAGGCAAATGACAAGCTTTTCCATAAACCATTTTAGAGGGAGACATACCCATAGGATTTTTATAAGTTGTTCTATGGCCCAGAGTCCGTCATCTAATTTCTTAGACCAATTCTTTCGGGACCTATTAACGGTTATTTGTAATATTAGTTTTTATTTCTCTATTGCTAAGTTCAACTTGACCACTAGGTTGAGGATGATAGGGTGATGCAATTCTATGATTAACATCATATTTAGCAAGCATTTTACGGAAAGCACCATGAATAAAGTGTGAACCACCATCAGTCATTAAATATCTAGGGACTCCAAACCTCGGGAAAATAACTTCTTTAAGCATTTTAATGGAAGTGTTATGATCAGCACTACTAGTTGGAATAGCTTCTACCCACTTAGTAACATAATCAACAACAACCAAAATATGTGTATACCCATTAGAGGAAGGAAAATGTCCCATATAATCAAAACCCCAAACATCAAATGGTTCAATAGCAAGTGAATAATTCATAGGCATTTCTTGACGCTTACCGATATTACCAATTCTTTGGCATTCATCACAAGATAAAACAAACTTACGGGCATCCTTGAGGAGAGTAGGCCAATAAAAACCAGATTGTAATACCTTATGAGCAGTTCTATCTCCCGCATGACATTTCCGTAAGATTTGTTCCTGTTTATGCTCAGGTACACAATGTCTAATAATACCATCTACTCCTTCTTTATAAAGATGTGGGTCATCCCAAAAGTAATGTCTTAAATCATAAAAGAATTTTTTTCTTTTGTTGGTACATGAAACTAGGTGGTATGTATTTAGCAACAATATAATTAGCATAGTCAGCATACCAAGGAGTATTATTAGAAACATTTATTGCAGCTAGTTGTTCATCAGGAAAGCTATCATCATTAGGTAGTGGGTCATCAAGGATATTCTCTAACCTATACAAGTTATCAGCTACGGGGTTCTCGGCTCCTTTTTCTATCAGTGATATGTAAATCAAATTCTTGTAGCAAGAGAACCCACCTAATGAGTCTTGGTTTGGCATCTTTCTTTTCCATAAGATATTTAATAGCAGCATGATCGGTGTGAACAATAAATTTAGAATCAACAATGTAAGATCTGAATTTATCACAAGCAAACACAACTGCTAAAAATTATTTTTCAGTAGTAGCATAATTTCTTTGGGCACTGTCTAGAGTTTTGCTAGCATAATGAATAACATTTAATTTCTTATCAACTCTTTGTCCTAGAATAGCACCAACAACATAATCACTAGCATCACACATAATTTCAAAAGGTAAGTTCCAATCAGGTGGTTGAACAATAGGTGCAGAAGTTAAGTCTTTATTAAGTGTTTCAAAGGCTTCCACACAATCATCATCAAAAACAAATGGAACATCCTTTTGTAAAAGATTTGTAAGAGGCCTAGAAATTTTAGAGAAGTCTTTAATAAACCTCCTATAGAAACCAACATGACCGAGGAAACTACAAATACCTTTAATATCTTTAGGACATGGCATTTTCTCAATTGCATCAACTTTAGCTTAGTCCACCTCAATACCTCATTTAGAAATTTTATGCCCCAAGACAATACCTTCATTAACCATAAAGTGGCACTTCTCCCAATTCAAGACAAGATTAGTTTGCTCACATCTCTGCAAAACTCTGTCGTGGGAAAACACGGCCACCTATGGGGCCATCGGCCCCTTGTGGTTCGGCAGGGGGGAAGGACGCATTGCACAAAGAGCGGAGGGCGCGGGGCAGCGCGGCAGCAATCACACGGGCAGTTTTTACCCAGGTTCGGGCCACCGCGAGGCGTAAAACCCTACTCCTACTTTGGTGGATTGATGAGAGGACCGTGGTGGAGGCGCAGTGCTCTAGCCCGGCAAGGTTGCCTCGGGGCAAGAGTAGCTACGCGCGTATGAGTGTACAGGGGTCTGAATCCTTTCTAAGGTTGCCATGGCCCTCCTTTTATAAATCAAAGGGTCACCACAATGGCAAATTAGTCATTGTGTACTGATTAGATAGCAAACAGTGCCATCATACCTAACTCTGCAGACTGGACAGAGCGCATTAAATGCACCGCTTAGTGTCACATCATAGCCTAGCCCGGCAAGCCTTACCGTGCTATTTTGCCACCTTCTCGCCTGTCTGCGTGACACGCCACTGGACGAGTGTCATCTGGAGGTGATTTCCTCTAGAGATGGCTGCCACATGCCAAATAACGGCCACTTAGCATCTTGGGGCCTCGACACCGCACCAATCGGTAACTTGCGTTGCTGTGAGGTGGAGCGGTGTAGCCTTGGCAGGGTAATCTGCCCTCAGCGTCCCCGGAAAGCCTGCCGAGGCAATCTTGAGACTTGTCTTCAGGGCAACCTCGTCCCCGCCAGGCTCGCCTGCCCGGTAGGGGAGGTTTTCCCATCACGGTATTTTACTCCTTGGGTTGATCTTGGTCTTCTTGATCCTCCCTTTGATTCCTCAAAGAGTTGATCTCTTCTGCTTGGCCTTGTCCTAGATGCTGCAATCTCATTCTTGAGCCTGTGTATAGTCTGGGAAACATACCTGGGGTTTGTTGCACCGACAGTAGCCCCCCGGGCCTGGCCTAAACGCGCTGCCGAGCGTCGTCGGGGTAGGCCCTATCCAGTACACAGGCGGGGAGGCTGTAGTAGCTCACCCCTTGAGATCTTCTTTGCTTCTTCATTAATCTGAGCTTGGGTCAGTTTTCGGTTTGCCCGCGCGTCGTGTAACACCAATCGTAGTGGGGCCATCCTTGTAATGGCCCGTGAATGACTTTAACGCACGGGCGAGTAACTGCCAATTCACTCTTCCCACCACACCCTTATCCTTAGCCACATATGCTGCATGCATTGAGTGGGGTAGGTAACAGAGGCGCGCGGTGCGGGAGAGAGCGTCATGGCAGAGGCCCGGCCTTCTTGGGTTGGTGGAGCGGGGCGGCGAGTACTCGCCGAGAGATCAGCCCCCCAGCCCCAGCTCGCCTATAAAAAGGGGGCGAAGAGGAGCGAAGGTGCTCATCCAAGCACCCCGTCTTCCCACCCCCCACCCATCTTCTGGCGTCGTGCCTTTGTTATGGCGAGGGGAGGGAAGATGGGCGCAGTCGCGTACTTGTCGAGATAAAATCCCCTCCCCGTCCCTGCACAAAGCGTCCAGCTTGGAGTGGCAGCCCAATGCATAGTGTGGGTGGAGAAGGCTTGAGGTGGGCGTGCGGGCGGCGCGGCGACGGCGCCGAGGGTAGCGGCCCCAGCGTGCTCGCCACCGGGCCGTCCGCGGTTCCAAACTTAGAAAGGGCGCACGTGGGCGACACCACGCCGAAGCCCGTAATAGACACAAAGCATGGTAGTCGAACACGACCTACCCTTCCTTTGTTTGCGATGTTGAAGGGAGACCGCGAAAGTGATTCGCCATTGGCTACGGCAGATCTCCTCTTCCTGGGTGCTGCTTATCTCGCGCACGGGTAGGTTCCTTGTGCCCGCGCATGCTTCTTCAAGGGACGGGATCCTTCTAGCTTCGGGTCGATGGAGACAACCATGCTCTCTGTGGGATCTCCCGAGGCATTTGGCGCCGGCCTCGGTCACCGTGGCGGGGGCTCATGTGACGGTAGGTGCGCCCCTTCAAGCGACAGCGATGAGGAGGGAGGCAGCAACCCACGACGCGTCAAGAGCGAGGACGACCGCTCCGACGCGGCGTGAGTGCCGGGAACACCATCATCATTGGCTGGGCTTCGGCAGCGCCACCATCTGCACCTGCCTTCCGGTTTCTTCATCCCTGCCAGGCCTTCTCCCCGTCTTCTTTGCCTTCCCCTGCGATTCCGAGGAGGAGAGGGATGGAGCAAAGGCATCATGGAGCACTTATTTTTTTTAGTTTAAAATATGTAGGCATGGGCCAAACTTTAGTCTAAATAATGTAAATCTCCTTATCCATGTTTGTGTTCTGTAAAATCTGTACTTGATTATCAGCATATTAATGAAGAAGACAAACTTTGTCGGGCACTTGTGCATGTACTATCTCCATGCAGAGGTGAAATGCCTCTATACTTTTAAGTAAACAAGTTTCTCCGGCAAGTTATCCCGCCGGTACCCTTAGTTCGTTGTCGCGGGGCTAGGCCTGCCGGGCACAACCATAAAAGAGGGACCAGCCCCCCGCCAAGCCTTTCTCGCCAAAGGCCACTGTGATGACCCTGACCGAAGCAGCGTTCGAGTCAATGGGTAGGAGCACCTATGCATCGAAGGTGGTGGGGTTTTCATATGCACAAGTTTGCAAATTACAAAACAAACATGGGTAAGAAGGAACTTATCTGTTTGGCTTACCGGGGATCGTCACGTGGGCTCGTCTTCATTCCTTTTCTTCGGGACCAAGTCCACGACAAGAATCCTGCAACTTAATGCAGATGAAAACAATGCCACATGCGCCCTCTTCTACATGATCATGCTATGCTCATGATATGCTTATGCATGCATGCAAGTTTTGGGGCCCCCCCAGTGCTTCATTTATTTCTTTGTTGCTCAGGGTCTGCGCCTGGCCTTGTACAAAGGGTTACATGCAACTTCGGCAAAGCTTGTACAAAAGGGTGGCTGCTGGGCAGGGCCCGATAGCCGCGCCTTACGGGTAGAACTTACGGAGATGCTCAATATTCCATGAGTTTTGCAATTGAATGCCATCTCCGGTCTCTAGATGGACCGCGCCAGGTCTGGTGACTCGTACTACCTGGTAAGGGCCTTCCCACTTTGGCGTCAACTTGTTTGCACCCTTGGCGGACTGAACGCGCTTAAGGACAAGGTCGCCTTCCTCAAGACTCCGGGCATGAACCTTGCGGCTGTGATAGCGACGCAGGGCTTGCTGGTAGCGTGCAACACGCGTAGCAGCCCAGAGACGGTTCTCCTCAAGTAGCACAGCGTCGTCACGCCGGTGCTGTTCCTGCGCTACTTCATCACAGGCAAGCACTCGAGGAGACCCGTATATGAGTTCCGTGGGGATAACTGCTTCTGCCCCATAGACTAGGGAGAAGGGAGTCTTCCTGGTAGCTCAATTTGGTGTCGTACAGAGGGACCAAAGAACCACTGGCAGCTCATCGATCCATCGCCTGCCGCACTTCTGCAATCTATCGAAAGTTCTTGTCTTGAGACCTCGTAGCACTTCAGCGTTCGCCCTCTCAGCTTGTCCATTGCTTCTGGGATGGGCCACAGAGGCAAATGAAATCTTGCTTCCGAGGGCATGAACGTATTGCATGAAGGTGCGGCTTGTGAATTGGGTGCCATTGTCGGTGATGATTCGGGCAGGTACCCCGAAGCGGCACACCAATCCTTTCAAGAACTTGATAGCTGACTGCGCGGTCACCTTTCTCACGGGCTCCACCTTCGGCCACTTTGTAAACTTGTCGATTGCGACGAACAAGAATTCAAAGCCCCCAGTAGCACGGGGGAAGGGACCCAGGATGTCGAGCCCCCAGACTGAAAATGGTCATGACAAAGGGATTGTTTGGAGAGTTTGAGCAGGCTGATGGATATTCTTGGAGTGGAACTGGCAGGCTTCACACTTGGTGACTAGCTCGATTGCATCTTGGAGGGCAGTGTGCTAGTAGAAACCTTGCCGGAAAGCTTTCCCAACCAAGGCCCTTGATTCGATGTGGGAGCCACACATACCCTTGTGTATCTCTGCCAGTAGTTCCTTTCCTTCTTCCTGGCAAATGCACTTCAATTTCACACCGTTGGGCCTTCTTCTGTATATCGTGTCGTCAACGAACTGATACATACTGGCCCTCCGGGCTACTCTTTCAGCTTCTTCTTGTTCTTCAGGAAGTTCTCCTGTTTGGAGGAAACGAACAATGTGCCATGCCCAAGTTGGAGCCTGGGGCTCGGCAACAAGGACAAGCGGCACCTCCTCGTTGGCAGGAGCGCACACCTCTACCGTGAAGACTGGTAATTCAGCGGGAGGGTGCAGCTCGCTGGTCAAAGGGGAGTTGTTCCCGCCAAGCCTTCTGCTGGGGGCTTCGGGAAGCTCTGCCGGGAGAGGCTTGCCGGAGTTCAATTTCCTCCTCTTGCTGGCCATTGTTGCCGGGAGTACGGAGGTTGAGTCAGATGGAGAACAAAAGTCCCTGGTTCCACAGGGAGTTTTTGCGCAGCGCACTTTGACAGATGATCAGCAATGCTGTTTTCCACATGTGGTACATGTTCTGTTTGCAATCCATCAAAGCGCTCCTCCAATTTTCTCACTTCCTCTACGTATGCCTCCATCAATGGGCTTTGGTAGTCCTTGTTGATCTGTCTCACCACAAGCTATGAGTCTCCACGGATGATCAGCTTCTTGATTCCCAACTCTGTCGCAATCCTGATCCCGGCAAGGAGTCAAGTCCTTCATACTCTGCAGTATTGTTGGTACCCTCCTCCCGGGGGAAATGCATTTGAACGATGTACTTAAGGTGCTCCCCAGTGGGAGCAACGAGAAGCACGCCAGCTCCTGCACCCTGTAGGGAGAAGGCACCCTCAAATACATAATCCATTCTTGGGGCGCTTCCTTGCCGGGGATAACTGTTTCCAGTACTTCCTCATCAGGGGTTGGCGTCCACTCTGCAATGAATTCTGCCAGTGCTCTACTCTGAATAGTTGACATGCTTTCAAACCTCAGACCAAAGCTGGATAACTCCAAAGCCCATTCCACGATCCTGCCAGTAGCCTCGGGGTTTCAGAGTATCCGTTGCAAGGGAAAGCGGGTGAAAACCATGATCTCGTGGGCTTGGAAGTAGTGACGCAGTTTCCTTGAGGCCATAACGAGGCCAAAAATTAACTTTTGCACGCCAGAGTACCTCGACCTAGCCCCCTGTAGTAGGGAGCTGACGAAGTACACTGGGCGCTGCACCACCTTCTTCCTTGCCGTGACCTTGGCACTGTCTCCGCTGCTTTGCTCTTCTTTGTCTTGAACTGCATCTGACCTTGCCGGGACTGGTTCACTTTCCTCTCTAGAGGGGACGGTGGTGGTGGTTGCTGCTTCATCTACCTCCCGTTGTGCCACCAGTGCTGCGCTAACCACTTGATTGGTCGTTGCTAAATATAGCAGCAACGGCTCTTGTGGTTTAGGAGCGACTAGGGTGGGAACAGAGGAAAGGTAGGTCTTCAAATCTTGTAGCACAACGTCTGCCTTCGGGGTCCACTCCACGGGCCCTGCCATTTTTAAGATTTGGAAAAACGGCAAGGCGCGTTCAGCGGACTTGGAAATGAACCTGCTCAGCGCGGCAACACATTCGGTCAAGCGCCTCACGTCCTTGACTGTCTTTGGTGCTTGAATCTGCTCGATAGCCTTGATCTTGTCGGGGTTGGCCTCTATCCCCCAGTGGGACACAAAAAGCCAAGTAGCTTGCCAGAAGGAACGCCAAATACACACTTCTCCGGGTTCAGCTTCAAATTGAGCCTGCGCAGATTTGCAAAGGTCTCTTCCAAATCCTGAATGAGAGTCATTCTGTCCTTGGTTTTGACCACAATATCATCCATGTAAGCTTCAACATTTCTGTGCAATTGGGACTCAAAGCCAATCTGTACTGCTCTTGCAAAAGTGGATCCAGCGCTCTTCAACCCGAAGGGCATCCGTACAAAATAGTACGTGCCACATGGAGTTATGAACGCGGTCTTTTCTTCGTCCTCCTTGGACATGAAGATCTGATGGTATCCAGAGTAGGCATCCAAGAAGGAGAGCATGTCACATCCGGAGGTGGAATCCACAATCTGGTCGATGCGCGGCAAGGGGAATGGGTCCTTCGGGCATGCTTTGTTAAGATCCGTGAAATCTATGCAAAGCCTCCATTTCCCATTCGCCTTGCGCACCACCACTGGGTTTGCTAACCATGTTGGATGCAATACTCCTCTGACCAATCCAGCTACCTCAAGTTTCTTGATCTCCTTAGCAATAAACTGCTGCCGCTCCAAAGCTTGCTTCCAGACCTTCTGCTTGACGGGCCGGGCATGTGGGCAGACAGCAAGGTGGTGCTCGATTACCTCTGTGGGAACGCCGGGGATGTTAGATGGTTGCCAGGCAAACACATCGACATTCGCCCGCAGGAGGGCAACGAGCACGCTTTCCTATTTGTCATCGAGGGTGGCACTAATGGTAAGTGTACCACCAGCGCTAGCCAGCCCTGCTGGGACCATTTTCACAGATGATGCGGCAGCCTTGGATCTCTTGCTATTGGAACTCTCCGACAAGTCATCAACAAGCACAGTGCACTCCGAAGAGGCACGCTTCCCGGATTCCTCGCTGGCATCCTTGCTTCCTTTCTTCTTTTTCTTGCTTTCCTTGGCTGGAGTAGTGGCTGGAGCAGCTTCTGCAGCAACTGCCTCCCGATACATCTTGTCCACGCATATGATTGCATCTTTCTTATCTGATGGGATAGAGATAACGCCCATTGGTCCTGGCATCTTCAAAGTGTTGTAGGCATAGTGGGATGCCGCCATGAATTTGGCCAGGGCAGGACGACCAAGGATTCCATTGTACGGCAGGGGGAGGTCAACCACATCAAACACAATCTTCTCAGTCTGGTAGTTCAACTCCCCCCCAAATGTTATCAGCAGCGTGATCTTCCCCTTAGGATGACTCCTGTCGGGGTTGATCCCTTGGAACGTACCAGTAACCTTGAGCTCTTCATCTGCTATCTAGAGTTTGCTGATGACCTTTGGAGAAATCAGATTCAACCCGGCCCCGCCGTCAACCAACATCTTTGTGACCTTGAGGTTGCGGATTGTTGGTGAAACCAACAACGGCAAACACCCCACCGCGGTAGTGCGGTCAGGGTGATCCTCCTCATCAAAGACGATGGGCGTGCGGGACCACTTGAGCGGCTTCTGAGAATCTGCCGCTGGCTCCACGGCATTGACCTCACGCACCCACCTTTTAAGTTGGCAGTGAGAGGAGTGCAGAGATGCACCCCCATCAATGCATAGGGAGTCAGTGGCTTTCTGGAATTCCTGCTCGCTGGTTTCCTCTTCATCTCCTTCATCACTTCTGTCTTTGCAATCCTTCTTCTCATGGCCCTTGGTGGGTTTCCCTTGATACTGAGGAGCCTTGCCGGGGTGACCTGCTCTGCCACCTCGGCCTTTCCCGCCAGCGCCATCTTGGTTCTTCTCCTTATCACGCTTCTCGTACTCAGCCCTCTGCTTCTTGACGAGCTGCTCAACCTGATGACAATCCTGGAGATCGTGGCCCTTGGTCCGATGGATCTTGCAATACGGCTCATCACTCTTCCCAGCTTTCTCAGCATCCACGGCTTCCTGGCAATCAGTGCACACGGCAGCTTCCTTGCCGGGGACCTCGGTCTTAGCCTTCTTGCTGGTACTAGGTGCGCTCGATCCTTCAACGGTCATCACCACTTTATCATTGCGCTTCTTGCTCTTCTTCTTCCAGCTAGTGGCATCGTCATCTTCTGAGTCGATGTTGACACCATCTTCTTCACCTGGGAGTCATCTCCCCTCTTCTACTTGGGCGCACTTATCCACCAGAGTGTATAGCTCATTCACAGTCTTGGGCAAATGAACGTTCATTTTAGAACGTATCCGGCAGTTGTGCACGTTGGACTGGAACGCGGCTATCATAGCTGCCTGGTGGATGTCTGGGATGTTCCTGTGTACCCGGCTGAACCTCTGCATGTACTTCCGCAGGCTCTCTCCCTCCTTTTGCGGGAGTAGCTATAGATCGCTGGGCCGTCCTGGTTCTTGGTGGCCGCCCGTGAAGGCGCCAACAAACTCATGGCACAGGTCAGCCCAGGTCAAAATGGAATTCTCTGGCAAGTGCATCAACCAAGACCTCACATTTGGCTTGAGTACCAAGGGGAAGTAGTTGGCGAATACCTTCTCATCTCTTCCCCCGACAGCTTGAAC
The DNA here is from genome assembly GCA_011799875.1 of Thinopyrum elongatum. Classification (NCBI taxonomy): domain Eukaryota; kingdom Viridiplantae; phylum Streptophyta; class Magnoliopsida; order Poales; family Poaceae; genus Thinopyrum; species Thinopyrum elongatum. The sequence continues at coordinate 279,259,448 of CM022303.1, forward strand.
AGCGATGGTGTAGATGCTCAAGAACTCTGCCGGGTTCAGTCTTCCATCGTACTTCTCTGGTATTTCTGGCTTGAACATGCGGGCAGATGGCCAACGGACTTGCCGCAGCTCACGAGTGAAGGCGGGGCACCCAACCCTGAAATGTAGGCACCCACCCTCACCGGGCGTAGACTCGTCGACGTCGGAGCCATTGCGCCAATCGGACCAGCGTTGGGTTTCGCGGCGTCGTTCGATGGTGACGCGCGCGTCTTCCCCCCGCCTGTCTTCCAGGACTCGCTGTTGTTCTCGTCGTGCTCGAGGATCGGACGAGGCCATCGATATGTCGTCGGGTTCTTGGTTGCGTTGCTCTGGCTGTGGCCTCTGCGCTGGCTACCGCGGAGGGGATTGCACCGTGAGGGCGACCCCTTCGGTACGGCCAGCAGCTCGGGCCGTTGCCGCCGCCTGTGGACGCTGTGACGGGCCTGCTCGATGTGATCCTCCCGCCTTAGCAAAACCAATCAAGCTCTAAATGGTGGCTCTCCACTCATCCATCTAATCAGCCGCCGGCGGAAACTCAACAGGAGCTGGGCCCATGCCATGGCCTCCGAAGCAGTGCTCGGCATGGAGGACGACGTAGACCGTAGCGTCGCCTGGCTTCTGATGGTGCCAGTAGTAGCAGCGCCGCGCTCCTGTCACTGTGAGCCAGCCGCCAGGGCGGCGCGGAGGCGAGGTGGATGTGCTTGGGGATCGGCGGCTCCGTTAGGCGCATCTGCTTGGCCAGCCCGTCCTCGGGGTGACGCATGTCCCGCGGCCACATCCGCAGCGGGGGCGGCTGGAGGACTGCGGTTTGCCCCAAGACGAGCATCACCGCTGTGGCCGCGTCCTTCGGCGGGGTGGAGAGGCACAGATGGAATGATCTCTCCCCCCGCACCTTGCGGAGCGTGGCCGTCGGGATGTTGCTGGCGCTGTCCTTCTTTGGTGCCTCCTGCTCCCGTTTCAGCTACGGGGGAGGTGGTGACAATGCCGCCTGTGCCGGTCACGTCCCCCGCAGCGTCCACGTCCCCGTAGCCCCCGCGACATCGGCAGCCACGTATGGAGGGGCCTTCGAGGCGGACGGGTGAGCTGCGGCACCAGTTTTCTTCTTGGGCGCCATGGATGATGAAGTCGTCGATGAAGAAGATGATGATGAAGATGACGCACTGCATACGCTATCGGGTTCGCGCAAGCGCTTCCCCGTACCTGGCGTGCCAAAGATGTCATGGGAAAACACGGTCACCTATGGGGCCATCGGCCCCTTGTGGTTCGGCAGGGGGGAAGGACGCATTGCACAAAGAGCGGAGGGTGCGGGGCAGCGCGACAGCGATCACACGGGCAGTTTTTACCCAGGTTCGGACCGCCGCGAGGCGTAAAACCCTACTCCTGCTTTGGTGGATTAATGAGAGGACCGTGGTGGAGGCGCAACGCTGTAGCCCGGCAAGGTTGCCTCGGGGCAAGAGCAGCTACGCGCGTATGAGTATGCAGGGGTCCGAATCCTTTCTAAGGTTGCCATGGCCCTCCTTTTATAGATCAAGGGGTCACCACAATGGCAAATCAGTCATTGTGTACGGATTAGATAGCAAACAGTGCCATCATACCTAACTCTGCAGATTGGACAGAGCTCATTAAATGCGCCGCTTAGTGTCACATCATAGCCTAGCCCAGCAAGCCTTGCCGTGCTGTTTTGCCACCTTCTCGCCTGTCTACGTGACACGTCGCTGGACGAGTGTCATCTAGAGGTGATTTCCTCTGAAGATGGCTGCCACGTGCCAAATAACGGCCACTTAGCATCTTGGGGGCTCGACACCGCATCGATCGGTGACTTGCGTTGCTATGAGGTGGAGTGGTGGAGCCTTGGCAAGGTAATCCGCCCTCAGCGTCCCCGGCAAGCCTGTCGGGGTAATCTTGAGACTTATCTTTGGGGCAACCTCGTCCCCGCCAGGCTCGCCTGCCCGGTAGGGGAGGTTTTCCCATCGCAGTATTTTACTCCTTGGGTTGATCTTGGTCTTCTTGATCCGCCCTTTGATTCCTCAAAGAGTTGATCTCTTTTGCTTGGCCTTGTCCTGGATGCTGCAATCTCATTCTTGAGCCTGTGTACAGTCTGGGCAACATACCTGGGGTTTGTTGCACCGACAACCTCGATCAAGGTTGCTCAAGCAATCATCAAAAGAAGTTCCATATACAAAAAAATCATCCATGAAAACCTCAACAATCTTTTCACAAAAATCAAATAATATAGTAGTCATACATCTTTGAAAGGTAGTAGGTGCATTGCATAAACCAAAAGGCATACGTCTATAAGCATAAGTTCCAAAAGGGTAAGTAAAGGTGGTCTTCTCTTGATCAGGTTGTGAAACAGGTATTTGAGAAAAACCTGAATATCCATCAAGAAAACAAAAGTGTGTGTGCTTTGATAATCTTTCCAACATTTGATTAATAAAAGGCAAAGGGTAATGATCTTTTCGAGTTGCTTTATTTAATTTTCTAAAATCAATAACCATTCTACAGCCAATAACAATTCTTTGTGGAATGATTTCATTTTTATCATTAGGAACAACGGTAATACCTCCCTTCTTAGGGACATAAAGAAAGGTGCTTACCCATCTACTATCAGCTATGGGATAGATTATACCTGCTTCCATAAGCTTTAATATTTCAGTTCTTACCACTTCTTTCATCTTAGGATTCAAACATCGTTGGTGATCAACAACGGGTTTAGCATCAGGTTCCATATTAATCTTGTGCTAACAAAGAGTGGGACTAATGCCCTTAAGATCATCAAGAGTATATCCAATAGCAGCACGGTGCTTTTTCAGAATTTTTAGTAGTCTTTCTTCTTCATGTTCTGAAAGGTTAGCACTAATAATAACAGGATATATCTTTTTCTCATCGAGATAAGCATACTTTAAAGCGGCAGGCCATTGTTTTAGTTCAAACATGGGATCACCTTTAGGTGGAGGACCTCCTAGAGTTTCAATAAGCAAATTGTGTTTGAGCAGAGGTCGTTGTTCAAAGAAAATTTTATCTATCTCATTTCTTTCATGCATGTGCATATCATTTTCATGGTCTAGCAAATATTGTTCTAGTGGATCAGTAGGAGGCACGACAATAGAAGCAAGACCAATTATTTCATCCTTGTTAGGTAATTCTTTCTTGTGAGGTTGTCTATTAAACTTGGAAAAATTAAACTCATGAGACTCATCACTAAAGCTAACACTGACAGTTTGTTTATGACAATCTATAGTGGCATTGACAGTGTTCAAGAAAGGTCTACCAAAGATAATGGGACAGAAATCATCTTGAGGGGAACCAAGAACTAGAAAATCAGTAGGGTATTTTATTTTCCCACACAAGACTTCTACATCTCTAACAATCCCAAGTGGTGTGTTGGTGTCTCTATTAGCAAGTTTAATAGTAACATCTATGTCTTCTATTTCAGCGGGTGCTATGTCATTCATAATTTCTTGGTATAAGGTAAAAGGAATAGCACTCACGCTAGCACCTAAATCACATAAACCATGATAACAATGATCTCCTATTTTAACTGAGACAACAGGCATGCCAATAACAGGTCTATGTTTATCTTTTTCATCGAGTTTGGCAATTCTAGCAGCTTCATCACAGAAGTAAATAACATGCCCATCAATATTTTCTACCAGGAGATCTTTAACCATAACAACACTAGGTTCTACTTTAATTTATTCAGCAGGTTTAGGTGCTCTAATATTACTTTTGTGGACCACAGTTGAAACCTTAGCATGTTCCTTTATCCTAACAGGGAAAGGTGGTTTTTCAATATAAGCAGTAGGCACAACCGGATCAACATTGTAAATAATAGTTTCATCTTTAGCTATGTCAGGTTCTTTAATTTCTTCTTTGATAGGGGGATGATATTTAAACCACTTCTCCTTAGGGAGATCAACATGAGTAGCCAATGATTCACAAAAAGAGGCTACTATCTCAGAGTCAAGTCCATATTTAGTGCTAAACTTGTGAAAAGCATCGGTATTCATAAAGGATTTAACACAATCAAATTCAAGCTTAATACCTGACTCTTTATCTTCATCGAGCTCCCAATCTTCAGAGTTGCGTTTAATTCTTTCTAAAAGATCCCACCTGAATTCAATAGTCTTCTTCATAAAAGAACTAGTACAAGAAGTATCGAGCATGGATTGATCATCACGAGAAGGCCGAGCATAAAAATTATGAATGATAATTTCTCTAGAGAGCTCATGATTGGGGCATGAATATAACATTGAATTAAGCCTCCCCCAAGCTAGAGCGATACTCTCTCCTTCACGAGGCCAAAAATTATATATATAATTCCGATCGCGATGAACAAGATGCATATGATATTTTTTTGGTGAAATTCCAATTTCAATCGATTCCAGATCCAAGATCCAATATCATCGCACAGCCTATACCATGTCAATGCTTTTACCTTCAAAGATAAAGGGAAAACCTTCTTCTGAGCTTTATCTCCGGATAAACCTGCAAGCTTAAATAATCCACAAATTTCATCCACATATATCAAGTGCATATCAGGATGTTCAGTTCCATCTCCTGCATAAGGATTAGCTAGCAGTTTTTCTATCATACCCGAAGGAATTTCATAACCAATATTTTCAGTAGGTGGATTAGGTTGAGGGTAGCTAATTGTGGTTCCGGTCGAGGTGAAGATACCCCGAACAAACCCCTCAAAGGATGATTCTCCATAGTAACAAGTGACAATCAATTTCAGCACGTAGTAATAATTTTTCCTTACCAATTTCCACTTACCAAGAGCGCTTCACTCCTCGGAAACGGCACCAAAAAAGAGACTTGATGACCCACAAGTATAGGGGATCAATCATAGTCCTTCCGATAAGTAAGAGTGTCGAACCCAACGAGGAGCAGAAGGAAACGACAAGTGGTTTTCAGCAAGGTATTTTCTGCAAGCACTGAAATAGTCGGTAACAAGTAGTTTGATAACAAGACAATTTGTAACGAGCAAGTAATGGTAATGGTAAATAAAGTGTAGCAAGGTAGCCCAATCCTTTTGTGGCAAAGGACAGGCCAAAATGGTCTCTTATGATAAGCAAAGCGTTCTTGAGGGTACACAGGAATTTCATCATATCACTTTCATCATGTTGGTTCGATTCGTGTTCGCTACTTTGATAATTTGATATGTGGGTGGACCGGTGATTAGGTGCTGTTCTTACTTGAACAAACCTCCTACTTATGATTAACCCCCTCGCAAGCATCCACAACTACGAGAAAAGTATTAAGATAAAATCTAACCATAGCATCAAACTTTTGGATCCAAATCGGTCCCTTACGAAGTAGCGCATAAACTAGGGTTTAAGCTTCTGTCACTCTAGCAACCCATCATCTAATAAATACTCCACAATGCATTCCCTTAGGCCCAAATATGGTGAAGTGCCATGTAGTCGACGTTCACATGACACCACTAAGGGAATCACAACATACATATCATCAAAATATCGAAAACATATCACACTACTGCAGGATGCTGCTAACGCGACACTACGATCAGATACCCTTTGACAAAACTGTGTGCGATGCATTAATCGCAAACGGGGATGTAAAAAAACTGTCAAAAAAGATGCAAAACATTTGCGATGGCGGAGACATCAAACATGGTTCAGATTCTAGTTACGTGTGCGATGCGGGGCATACGGTTGATCCATACGAACTGTTTGTGATTAGACAGAACAACAGAAACGGGCAGCGATATCAATGTGTGTGCGATATACGGCATACAGTTCGCTCCAATGAACTGTTTGCTATTAGGGAATGCAACAGAAACGGTCAGCCAGATCAAGGTGTGTGTGATATACGGCATACGGTTCACTCGGACGAACTATTTTCGATTAGGGAAGAGAACAGAAACGGTTCAACTTAACAAGATGTGTGTGATATGCGGCATACAGTTCACATAGATGAACTATTTGCGATGAGCCAAAAGAACACAAACGATTCGTGTAAACAAGATGTGTGTGATACGTAGCAAACAGCCCACTCGGATGAACTGTTTGCGATGAGAAATTATAACACAGACGGTTACTATAGTTAGTTCGTGTGCGATTCTGTTTGTACAAAAAACTTTGAAAAATGCAAACTAGTTGCTTGCGGTGGCTAGGAGTATCGCACATGATGCGTCTGCGAGTACTCACGTGCGATGATTACTAAGTTACACATACGTTTCCTTATGTTAACACATGTGTATTAAATAACACGTGGCACCGCATACGGTATCCGGGTTGTGTGTGTGTGCTCCACTTAGTCTTCCCGCGCTCCACATGGGTGAATTGTAAAATCCACGCCTCTTCCCTCATCGGTTTCCCGCCACCAGCTAATGGCTTGCTGCATATAACCCAGGGGGCAATGCACCGTCATGACACTCTGCGCAGATCTAGTCCTCACCCATCTACCATTAGTTATTCCAAGCATGTCAGGCAACGACCAAAGCTTCGACGTCGACCCCTACCTGCATTACATCTTCGGCGAGGAGAACGAGCTGGAGCAGGTCGGGGAGCAAGAGCTTCATCGGCCGGTGCAGGCACCATGGCCCATCGGCAGCGATATCGGCGTGACAGTCCTTGGGCGCACAATCGACATATTGCAGAGGAGGTGTGATGAGCAGTTTGCCATCCACCGTGCAAAAGATCCAGAGCTGCTCGGCGGCATGATCAACGACCCACCCGAAGAGCCTCCGTCACCAGTGCTCATCAAGAGCCTGATGCCCCGCAAGGAATGGGCAGAGGACCTCTGCGATTCAGTCAAGACACAGCCAGCCTGCGGCTTCATCATTGCCCGCGGCGGCCGTGTCAACCTCGATCCCGACGATGTGGTCGCCAGGCTCGAGCGCAACCTTGGCGGAGTTGACATCCCCGACGAAGTAGAACATCACCAACGTGATATCTTGAGGATGCAGGTGATGGACGGAATTTGCTACCAGGCCAGAGACATGGAAATGGAGCGGTTCCGTGGAGATATCATGCGCGCAATTGCACGATGTCAAGCTCTTCTGGAAGAGGCCCAGCAGCCCCAAGAGCCTCCCAGCGCTAGCAATTCCGTAGGCGGAGGCGGGTCGGGACACTTGGAATGAACGGCCGCAAGGGTGCTATGCTGATCATGGAGTCCGAGAAGACCGTCGTCGGAAGGCCGCCAACTCAACCTTTTAGCCTATATTTTATTATAATTGTATGCATATGTAGGTCGTGAGTGTTTTGGGTGTTGCCGCATGTGGCTTTTTAAATTATCCTAAATATGTAAGATAATTATTAACAATTGCCATTGTAAATTTGCCTCGACGGCGAGCAGAGCACGCGCAGGGACGCCAGAGCGGAGCGCGCCGCGGCCGCCTCAATGGCGAGCAAAATGTGCGGACGGACGCGAGCAGAGCGCGTCACGGCCGCCTCAACGAGGAGCCGAGCGCGCCACAGCCGCCTCAACGGTGAGCAACCATGTGGTCAACCTTCTGGCACCCTGTGGGAGGCGCGACGGTGCATCCATCGGACACGATGGTGATATCTTGACCGTGTGTGATAGTGGGCAGACACGTACACGTACATCCGAGAACGCGGGCCCACGTTTTGGGCTTCCGATGCGTGGCATACGGTTGATCCATAAGAACTGTTTGCGATGAGCCAGAACAACAGAAACGGGCTTTGTAGGCCCAGAACCATCAATAAATTTTGACCTTGTTTCTCGTCACATTGTAGATTACAACGCAATAAGTAATTGCAAATCTGTTCACACCGATCAAACTAATATGTGTTCACACTTAGCACCGGGCTATAAAAACTACCCACTCGAAAATTACTTCACAATTCCTCTCCTCATCACCCACAAAACTGGTCTTTCCTGTCAAGTCATTCCGCCATGACCGGTAGGAGGAGGTTCGGGTGGACATATAACCAGGCAGCAAAGACCAAGGCCGCGGAAGCACTAGAGAGGTCCCACCGCCAAGCGGCAGCCACAACAGAGATGTCCTGGCGCGCCACGGAGCCCTCGAATGAGCTCTCACGGGCACGTGAGGGCTCTCACAAGCGCACTCGCCGCATCGGCGATCGCGATGAGCTGGCGTTGCTGAAGTCCTTGGCCGGTGACGACGACATTCTCGCTGGCCTCATTAAGGAGCAGGAGCTAGTCGATGGCTTGATGAAGCTGCTCGAGATCAGCGATGCCTCGGTTGAGAAGATGACCGGCCTCATCGAGCAACTCATGGGTGACAATGCGAAGCTCCTCAAGGCGCTTGCCAAGAAGGAGGAGGAGGCCGCCGGCTGGAAGATGCTGCATGAGCAGAGTAGTGCCTCGGGGATGACACTGACAGCGGTCGTCGAGGAACTGATGGGTGACTTGAGGAAGCTCCGGATCGAGCGCGAGCAGGAGGTGGAGAAATCCATGGTTGCTTTCATGCAAAGTCGTGAGGAATTGAAGGAGCTGGAGGATGTCATCGCCCGGTGATCCATCGACGAGTAGAGACAGTAGCGACCTAGATCGTTGTCTGTGATTTCCTTCTTCTCTTTCCCCCGTGTCTTCCGGGCTTTGCCGCATGTGGCATTTTAAATTATCCGGAATATGTAAGACAATTATTATCCGCGCCATTGTAAATTTGTCGTCGTATTATCCGTTGCCATTTTATTTGTCATCGTATTATCCGTTGCCCTATGTCGCATTTTAAATTAGGCCGGAATATGAGTTGAAAACACGAACAAAGCAAATGCTAACGTTGAGCGGGGCCATGGGATCACAAGCAAACACCCTCCGTCCAGGTGCTTTAATTAACCGTGTGTTAAACAGCGGCTCGGCCGCCATTAATGGAGAAGTTGTGAGCGAGGCGGGCGGCTGGTGGATGGAGGTCAAAGAGCTCGCTTCTCAGTGAGCATGGGCGGCCTTGCTGCTCGCACGTGTCCCGTCGAGCCTGCGAGATGGACAGGATGCACGCATCCCGTCGAGCCTGCGCGGGGGACTGCTCGCACGTGTCCCGTCGAGCCTGCACGGTGGACTTCTCGCGCTCATCCCGTCTAATCAAACAGCTGCACGCATGCCACCGAGTATGGTTATATTTTGGCACAAAATACAAAGATGACCAATGAACGAGGACGGAGGTAGTACTATCCCATAAGAAAAGAGGGACGCGTGGCCGCACTTAAATGGTTACGGGAACACATGGTTCATATAATACAATCGTTTGCGATATTAACATGTCAGCTATTTGTTTCAAAAGGACTTCGTTGGGTATTAATGTGTGCGCCTTGTCTCAAACTGGACGATTTTTTTTTACCACGGCATATATGTGCCATGTCATGAAACCATGCCAAGTTTCATGTTTTTTGGGTGAGTTTTCGATTTACTGGGATATAAAAACTGAGATTCTCAATGTTTCAGGACGACGAGAAGTTTGTAATTCATTCCCATTCCTTCAATGAGACCTAAACATGCACCCAATGACACATGTATGATTTTCCACCCATTTTGCTTCACTGGAGCATGTGCTTGTAGTTCAAATTTGAATTATGGACTACATTAAATGCCTAGAAAACTTAATTAATATATAAAATGGCCAAACGAACCTTGAACAGTTTCAAATTTTAGCACGACACTCCTGTTATTCTATGTTGCATGTAGAAAACAAAGTTCAAGGCGAGAAGAGGCAGCGATTATCGTTTCGCCCACAAGAGGGGCATGTTTCCCTACCGAAACCATGAGGGTTGCGAGAAGCTTCGATTTGTAAGAGGCTTGTAATATAGCTTGGCCCAAATTGGACAATTATTTTACCACGACATATATGTGCCATGTAGTGACACCATGCCAAGTTTCATGATTTCCTGGTGAGTTTTGGATTTACAGAGATTTAAAAACTGAGATTCGCAATGTTTGTGGCCAAGCCAGGTCGCCGAGACGGTTGAATTCACTCCCATTCCTTCCATGGGACCTAAACATGCACCCCAAGGACACATGTACGTTTTTTCTAGCCATTTTGGTGCACTGGAGCATGTATTTGTAGTTCGGATTTGAATTATGGACATTAAATGCCTAGAAAACTCAACTAATGAATAAAAAAGGTCAAACGAACCCTGAATAATTTCAAAGTTCAGAGTGAATATCCCGTTGTTCCATGTTGCATGTAGAAGAAAATGCAAGGCTAGAAGAGGGAGCGATTATCGTTTCACCCACAAGGGGACACGTTTCCCTATCGAAACCACGAGGGTTCTTGCGACAGGCTCCGGTTTGTAAGAGGTTTGTAATAAAGCTTGGACCAAATTGGACAATGTTTTTACCATGACATATATGTGCCAATGCGTGACACCATGCCACCTTTGATGACTTTCTGGTGAGTTTTGGATTTATGGGGATTTAAAAACCGAGATTCCAAATGTTTGAGGACAAGCCAGGACGCCAGTACGGTTGTAATTCATTCCCATTCCTGGCATGGGACCTAAACATGCACCGAAGGACACATGTATAATTTTTCTAGCCATTTTGGTGAACTGGAGCATGTATTTGTAGTTCAGATTTGAATTATGGACATAAAATGTCTAGGAAACTCAATTAGTGTATAAAAGGCCAAATGAACCCTGAATAAGTTTAAATTTCAGCATGGATATCCTGTCATTCCATGTTGCTCGTAGAAGAAAATACAAGGCAAAAAGAGGCAGTGATTATCGTTTCGCCCACAAGGGGGACATGTTTCCCTATCGGAACCACGAGGCTTCTTTGAGAGAAGCTCCGGTTTGTAAGAGGTTTGTAATAAAGCTTGGACCAAATTGGACAATGTTTTTACCACGACATATATGTGCCATGACGTGACACCATGCCACCTTTGATGACTTTCTGGTGAGTTTTGGATTTATGGGGATTTAAAAACTGAGATTCCAAATGTTTGAGGACGAGCCAAGACGCCGGTACGGTTGTAATTCATTTCCATTCCTGGCATGGGACACAAACATGCACGAAAGGACACTTGTATAATTTTTCTAGCCATTTTGGTGAACTGGAGCATGTATTTGTAGTTCAGATTTGAATTATGGACATTAAATGCCTAGGAAACTCAATTAGTGTATAAAAAGTCCAAACGAACCCTGAATAAGTTTAAATTTCAGCACGGATATCCTGTCGTTCCATGTTGCCCGTAGAAGAAAATACAAGGCAAAAAGAGGCAGTGATTATCGTTTCGCCCACAAGGGGGACACGTTTCCCTATCGGAACCACGAGACTTCTTTGAGAGAAGCTCTGGTTTGTAAGAGGTTTGTAATAAAGCTTGGCCCAAATTGGACAATGTTTTTACCACGACATATATGTGCCATGACATGACACCATGCCAACTTTCATGACTTTCTGGTGAGTTTTGGATTTATGGGGATTTAAAAACCGAGATTCCAAATGTTCGAGGATGAGCCAGGACGCTGGTACGGTTGTAATTCATTCCCATTCCTGGCATGGGACCTAAACATGCACCCAAGGACACATGTATAATTTTTCTAGCCATTTTGGTGAACTGGAGCATGTACTTGTAGTTCAGATTTGAATTGTGGACATTAAATGCCTAGGAAACTCAATTAGTTATAAAAAGGCCAAACGAACCCTGAATAAGTTTAAATTTCAGCACGGATATCATGTCGTTCCATGTTGCCCGTAGAAGAAAATACAAGGCGAAAAGAGGCAGTGATTATCGTTTCGCCCACAAGGGGGACACATTTCCCTATCGGAACCACGAGGCTTCTTTGAGAGAAGCTCCGGTTTGTAAGAGGCTTGTAATAAAACTTGCGCCAAAATGGACAAAAAAAATTCCTCGACATATATGTGCCATGTCATGACACCATGCCAAGTTTCACGATTTTTGGGTGAGTTTTGGATTTACGGGGATTTAAAAACCAAGATTCTTCTCACGAAATGTTTTCAAATAGCACACGGTTCACTCACGAAAGCCGTGTGCCTACCAAACCGTGGCCGATGCCCCCCTCCCCCCCCCTACTTCGCGCGCTATGTGAGTCGTGCGTTCTGATTGGCCAGAACCCAAACCCCACGGATCGTACGTCTGCACCATTGGATGCTCCCAGATCGAATGGCAATCCTCATCCCTTTCGACAGCACATGCAGTATATGGGTAAGCACTGTGCGCATGCGTCGTGCTAGCTCACGCTTCCTTCTCTACTAAGTTTTCTATATTAATGTTGTTATATATCCAAACACGCTACCGTTTCCCGCCACTCCTCTCATCGGTTTCACGCCTCTTCTCCCAACGTTTTCCCGCTACCAGTGTCAGTGCTCATTGAAGGCTAGGCGGCGACACACCGGGCATGTAAATATCACACACAATTTCTAAAAGCACAAATGTGTGTGATAGGAGGGAGTAGGTCCCATAGGGTGACCAGCATGAAACGCCTTAAAGGCAAGGAGGCAATTCCTATCAGCAAGGGGCGGCTTCCCATCCGCTAGCCTAGTCGAATAGAATGCAGAAGTTAAGCATGCTCGGGCTGGAGTAGTCTAAGGATGGGTGACCTGGTGGGAAGTCGCATATCTCAAGCTTCATTTAAACGCTATGACATGATCATTATAGAGCTAAATATCTCTATAGTGACCTGTCATGGCGATTATATAAACCTTGGGATCCTTGTTTTGCTAATTTGTAGACTATGTTTTTATTGGTTATTTTTTGCTCTAAAAAATTAAAGAATGATTGACTCTATAGTGACCTGTCATGGCGATTATATAAACCTTTTTCAGGTCGCATGCAGGGTATAGGGGGGCGGGTGTTCTGATCGAGCATGTCTCCCTTGTGCGGTTTATAGATGCCGCACATATCTGTGGGCTCCTCGAGGTATATATATTATCCTTGACCGATAACGAGGGGGGCCCACACAATCTATCCCTTTGACCCAACAACGAGAAGGGTTTGACCATGATGGTTTCCTATTGCTATGTGTGCCATGTTAGACCAAATAAAGTTTGAGCGCATGCGTTGGACGACACCCCCCCGGCCGCTGCCTCGAAGTTGGGAAACCGACATCGTACGTATTGAACCAGGCTTGGGGTCTGGTACGGTGTTTGGTTTGTAATATAGTTGGTAGCCCATTGAAGTTGTGCATTCGGGATTTAAACACATCACACACCACCGTACCCATACATATTTTCGGGCCGCATGCAGTGTATACGGGGTCTTCTGATCGACCACGTCTCCCTTGTGCGGTTTTTTGTGATGACACGCATATCTGTGGGCTCCCCGAGTGTATATATATCATCCCTTTGACCGATAACGAGGGGTATGTGTTGGCCATGAATGGATTCCTCCTAGTTCGTGTTAGGGCCGGTCACCGTCACATGTCGTTCAACCAAAGCTCGAGCTCATGCGTTGTTAGGATTCCCTCCCACATGCTCGGATTGCTGGGTTCGACCTACACCGTACCCTGCGTATCTCGTCCTTAACTACCTGGCCTTCATGGTTGTTGTCTGTATCGAGAGTTAGGCACCACATCTAAATTGTACATTATTCTATATTGAAAACACACATCACCCCTTCCAACGTACATCATTTTGGGCCGCATGCAAGAGGTGCTAGTTTTGTGGTCCCTCTCGTGCGATTTTTTATGATGGTTCAATCTATTGGCCCAAGTGGTTTATCGACAACAACAGTTGTCGTTTGACCAAACGATAGATTCACTGGTCTGTCTTATGGTAGGTCATGGCAACATGCATGTATGACCAAAGTATAATTACGTGCATCCGCCCCGCTGACACAAAGTGGGAGGTGGGTCAAGCATCCTAGCTTGCTACGACATTATGTCATTATATATATATCCAAGGGTGCTTTCGGGTTTGCGAGGCAGGTGCCACCAAAGTTGTGCATTGTGTATTTAAAGTTTTAAACATCACACCCTATATTCTTACATATATTTGGCCACTTCCAGGTGGTTCTTGACTTCTGGCCCCTCTCATCGATCTTCGATGACGCGCCCAACCATGGGCCCGCATGGTCAAAGTTGTGTATTGGAATTTTGAACATCACAGACTACCCTTTTCACTCATATATATTTGGGACATATGCTGGTGTGGCTGTCTTTTGACCCTCTCTAACATTTTGTTTGCTACAAAGACTCTGATGACGCTCAATGGACACGGGTATAATGTCTTAACCGTGTGCGATGCAAGTACGCTGTGAATCACCATGACTGTGCAAGCGCGAGCAAAGGTGGAGGTACTGGCTCAACCGTGTGCGATGCAAGTGCGCTGTAAAATCACCATGACTGCGCAAGCGCGAGCAAAGGTGGAGGTACTGGCTTAACCGTGTGCGATGCAAGTGCGCTGTAAAATCACCACCTACGCAAGCTAAAGGCGGGTAGTTTATTTAGATCAAATTCCACATCTGCGTCTGAAAATTAGGACGAACCGTGTGCGATAGACCAGCTAGCTAGAAATCTAAAAACAAACTACCTGCCTTGAGCATTGCAAAAATCGGCGGTTCCGCCGCTTTTCCTTATTATCATACACGCATATTCTTATTCGACCGTGCGTGATCTTGGGTACTCCCGCCCCGCATCAATTCCTTTACCCAAATTTTAGTAGCCGCCATACTTCAACCATCGCCCACACTCCTCCAGCACCGACCTTATAGTAAATTTGCAGTAGCCGAGGCATTTGAACCGTCGCCCTCTCTCGTCCACCACCATCTCCACCCACCATTACTAGAATTTTCAGTAGCCACGGTGTATCCTCAAACACCACCACCCCCCTCCACAGTCCCCCCCCACCCGGTCCCCTCCCCCCTCGAACCCTAGCTCACCGCCGCCGCCGCCACCAACCCCTGCCGGTCTGCCCATTCCTCCTAGCTTAGATAATAAAGTTCAAGTTACCCAGCGATTCCCATACCGTCGCCCCACTCCCCTGAGTTTTTAGATGAGGCCTGCGGTGTTCCTCCCTGCCAGATCCACATCCCCTGCTCCAGAATGTCACAGCCTAAGCTCTACCACGTATCCCGGGGAGCCCGACGAGCGTTCGGCCAAGAAGAGGTTTATCATGGCCTCTCCGGCGGACGTTGGCGAGGTGGCCGCCATTCACCCCGACCTGTCGATCCAGGAGCAACACATCGTCGTGGAAGCCGGTGAAGACGTTGACTACGTTGCCATGCCGAAGGCTTCATGTCAGCGGGCTAGCGTATTACTGTATCTCGGGAAAGCTGGCTACGACATGAAGCTCGTCGACAGCGACGGCTTCACGCGGGCCATGTCACAGGTTAAGTGGTCCATCCCCAACCCCTCTGGTTCAACCACCGTCGATCTCTTCGACGGCCCTGCCGCTGATCTCCTCTGCCAAGCGGTCAAGGATTTGCGATCCTTGTACGCCATCGAGCCCATTTTGTCATTTCTAAAGGACACGTTCTACGGCGGTGGCTTGGGATCCTCAATTGCCAAGTCAGATCTCATCGACCACGACCACGAGGAGGGCACCCACAATGGTTCTTCCTAGGTGAAACAGCCCATCTGTGACATCAGAGAGCGCACCATGGGTCTGTGCTCTTCCCACTGGAAGGATCCCGTCCATGACATGTGAGGCAACATCCTATCTGCAAATCTTACCTTTTCTAGCTTGCCAACCCGTACCCTTTGTTGTAGTAGGATTTGCCGTGCAGTGCTTTAACTATGCCATTTTTAATTATTTCAGTTATGCAAAAATGTATTGTTCAATAGGGCTATGTGATGTTTAAGTATGAATTGTCCACTTCAGTTTCATGAATGGCTATATTTGGTTGTTTATAGTGAGTAGATGCCTTGTTTATCTATATTTGGTTGTTAGGTTGGTTGCAGTGAGCATTTTTCTAGTTATCGAGCAGATGCCTTGTTTATATGTATTTGGTTCTTAGGTTGGTTGCAGTGAGCATTTGTCCAGTTATCAAGCAGATGCCTTGTTTATCTGTATTTGGTTGTTAGGTTGGTTGCAGTGAGCATTTGTCCAGTTTTCAAGCAGATGCCTTGTTTATCTGTATTTGCTTGTCAGGTTGGTTGCAGTGAGCATTTGTCCAGTTTTCAAGCATATGCCATGTTTATCTGTATTTGCTTGTTAGGTTGGTTGCAGTGAGACTCTGTCCAGTTTTTAATGGCTATATTTGGTTGTTATACTGATCATTTATGCCTTGTTTATTTCAGTCATTCACAATGTGATGTTCATTATGTGCAAGTCGGAACTGTGCTGCTCGACTGCATCAATAGCAGTTTCAACGGCTATATTTGGTTCCAATTATGCCTGGTGTAGTTAACACATGCCCTTTATTTCAGCTTTACACATTTATCTAGTGTGATGTTTAAGCATTACCTATGTTCTATTCATTTTCAACAATACCAGTTTGAATTGCAATATTTGATGGCTGTTAAGCCTGTTGTCTGTAACATTGCCTTCCATTTTATATCTGCTTTAACAGCATGCTGAAACCAACACATTCAAGCTATCATTTGGAGATGATGTTGTTTACCTTTGCTATATTTGTTTGGTGTTAAGGTTGCTGTACTTATCATGCCTTTCAACTACTTATGCAGGACAACAACGGGAGTGGCCACCATTTTCCGCCGAGGTTAGTTTCATCCCTCGGCTTATACTCCCCCCGTCGTTCCATAATGTAGTGCATATAGATCCAGGCCTGGACACTTGTTAGCTTCTAATATTGACTTGTTTCTTGTAGGTACATATTCCCTTGGCAAGGATCCACGCATCGACCCTTTTTGCGTATGGGGCAATGAGATATTCATGAACAAGCATCAAGTGAGGAAACTGATAAGGATTATTAGCAAAAAGATACGAATGGTGGCAAGCAAATTATTTGTTTATGCTCTATCCAGCACAACAGTGAGCTATAGGATGGTAACTACAAACTCTGCAGCCTTCTCTTTTTACTGCCCATAATGAGTTGTTAGACAACAATGTCTGAATCTTTTTCGTTTGCAGTGGTTCCCGAAGCAGTTCACTCAAGATTACCTCGCAAAGTACATGATTGGTGGACACACAATGAAGGTTAAAGTATTTCATCCAGACTACAATGAGCATCGAGAAGTCCTAATGAAGACAGTGAAGGATGGATGGGCAGCCATCAAAAGGGGTTGGCCTAGAGTCGCGCGCGCATTACGCATGGAGGAGGGCACAATATGGGCATTCCGCTTCACCTTCTCCAGCAACCAGAATGTCTTTCGCCTCTCTCTTTACAGTCTTTAGTACAACTGTGGTTCATCATTCTTTACTTGGTGCTTCTGTAGTTCTTCAGTATATGTCATGGTTTTGTCACCGGGTCAACTCCTCCTCCTGTCTTTCTTCACCAAAATATATGAGACCTGGTTTACTCATAATTGAGAATTTGAAGGCATACCTTCCTTATCTCCATATTACCTGTAGCCCCCAAGTCTTAAGAGGGGAACGTAGTGATAGCTTTAAGACTTACTTCAATATAAATATTGCAACTCTAGAGAAATCCAGATTGTTCGTCTGAGTCACCAGTCATAAGTTGAATGTTCCACATATGTAGCCCCCAAGTACCGGGTTGTCTTGCCTGCAGCAACCTGGGACTTGTAATTGTCTTATGCTCATAAAACTTCAGCCAGTGTAGCCCCCAAGGGCCGGATCATTATGCAATAATGAGTAGGGACTTTTTATAGATTTGATCATATAGACTTTAAGGAGCAATGTGTAGCCCCCAAGGGCTGGCTCAGTAAGACAATACTGGGCTGGGACTTAGAAAAAGATAGAAGGTCGGCTCATCTTCCTGAGACAACCCGGTGATTTGAATAATGTGATGACTTGAAAAACAACTTGCATTAGCTCCCAAGTGACATGGTGCATGCTTGCAGCGACATGGGACTTGCATACTTGATATAATCATGATTTGAATAATGTAGCCCCGAAGTGCCGGGTCGTATGCCTGCAGCAACTCGGGAGTATTCCTTCCATTGTAGAATAAATCATATCCACTGTCTGGATGATGTTGCTGAATGCCTTGCATATCAATATTGAACCATGCTCTCTGTTGTGAACTGGTATTCTTGGATGAAGAAATAATAGCCATTGCTTTGAAGCGGCTTTGAAAACCTCAATCATAATACAGGTTATTGATAACCATAATAAAAATCCAGCCATGTTGGCTATTAAAGATTTGAATAATATAACCCGGTTGGAAAACTTCAATCATTCAATACTGGTTATGACAACCATAATGAAAAATCCAGCCATATTTGGCTATTAAAGATTTGAATAATATAATCCAGTATGAAAACCTCAATCATTCAATACTGGTTATGACAACCATAATGAAAAATCCAGCCATGTTTGGCTATAATCTGGTATGAAAACAATCACAAGATCTTGTCTGTTGATAAGTAAATCTAGAGTTAAATACTCAGTGGCTCTTGGCCGATGGCGACTTAATGCGCATTCATTGTAATCCAGGATTTTTGTAACCCGGCGGCTTATAACCATTGTAAAAATCAAGAACTGGTAACCCTTTTGAAACACCAATTTTAATCTTTGATGATGGGCTTGAACTTAATCATTTATGTAAGCCATAGCTCTGCATGTCCTGCACAAAGTTTAAACAACATATGCCCTGGTGACTTAACGTCAAAAGCCAGGGCGGGTAACAACCCAAACATAATATAGTCTTATGCAATTATGGAAAAGACTAGAATTAAGGCCATCGAAGCCAAAATATACTGGCGACTTAAAGTCAAAAGCCAGGGCGGGTTATCAAACCTCGCATATTCGTATAACAATTAAAAACATACCTGTAAAATTGGCTCATACTGCCGGCTTATCCAGTGAGGGTGACAACCCAAAGATTTGTAAGTGCATGATCCCAATTACGCAAACCAAAGCATGTTGGCGACTTAAAGTCTATAGCCATGGCGGGTTATAAAACCCAAAATGCTCAAATATGAGTCATATAATCAGGGCTGCATGACCCGGATTGTCAAAAAATGCACCTAGAAAAAATCTTGAAGAAACACAAAATCAAAAAGAGTCAAAAAGACAGTCAAATACTTTCAAATAATAGTCTGGCCGACTCACAAAGGTACGGCCAGGTAAATTGGCTAACAAAACCATGCGCTTTCAATGGCCGCACAGCCTTTGGTACTTAGACCACATGATTGCTTTAAAGGCAGCAACAGTCGTTTGGCACTCAGGCCACATGATTGCTTTGAAGGTAGCAATAGCCAATTGGTACTTAGACCACATGATTGCTTTAAAGGCAGCAACAGCCAATTGGTACTTAGACCACATGATTGCTTTCAAAAGGCAGCAACAACTGTTTTGGCACTCAGGCCCACATGATTGCTTTCAAAAGGCAGCAACAGCCGTTTTGGCACTCAGGCCCACATGCTTGCTTTCAAAAGGCAGCAACAACCGTTTTGGCACTCAGGCCCACATGATTGCTTTCAAAAGGCAGCAACAACCATTTTGGCACTCAGGCCCACATGATTGCTTTCAAAAGGCAACAACAGCCGTTTTGGCACTCAGGCCCACATGATTGCTTTCAAAAGGCAGCAACAGCCGTTTTGGCACTCAGGCCCACATGATTGCTTTCAAAAGGCAACAACAGTCATTTTGGCACTCAGGCCCACATGATTGCTTCAAAAGGCAGCAACAGCCATTTTAAGGAGCTCCACAGCGTTTCAAGATAAGATAAGCCCATAAGGCAGGATACCCATGTTTGAACCACGCATCATAGCAGCAAGTTCTCTTTGGTAACCTTTAATTTTTCCCGAGAACTCAAACTTGCGAGAGGTGTATTCTTCTTGAACCGGATGTTGAGCCGGATATTAAGAGCTCAAAACTTTATGAGACACATATTTCTCTTGAGCCGGATTTTGAGCCAAAACCTTTTCTGATAACCCGGAACTCTTCTATTGAGCCAGAATTTTTTGATTGCCAGGCACTTTTTAAGCCGGAAATTTTCTGATAGCCTTTAAATTTTTACCAATGTGGTAGTAGCCTCCGGGACCGGGGTATTTTCCCTCCAATGGTCCAGGGTTCTTGAATTTACTGAAACTGGCAACATTTGCTGAGTCATGCCCATGTAGCCCCCGAGTCTTAAGACGACTCAAGGAGTTGGCTTAAGATTCTCCATACTTGACCGTGATATAAAACGGCATATAGTTGAACAGCGGAACGCTGGAATATGTTGAAGCTGGAAGCAAGGTGGCGAGTTGATGATCTTCGCAACACTCATTATACATCCTTGGCGTTGATAATGTGATGTGAATCCACAGAAGGTTGAAGTCGGCCGCGGCGGGTTAAAAATGATCCCATATGAGCTGTGTCAGTAACCCGGCCAGTGGTTCATCCCAACTGGTTGTGGAAGTTAAACAAAACGCAGTAGCGGTGACTTCTACGCCTATCCATTGAGCCATCCGATGGAGGCAGAGGCTGATAATATATCATGACTTGCTTCAGAGTTGTTGGAATAGACCGGGCAGCAGGAGTGGCAATTTGCGTGCGCTCATTGAGCAGCTGGTGCACACAGGTGCGGCCTGGTGTGTTGATGTAGATTGGTCCGCAAGGGCGGCAACTTAAGCTTGTCCATTGAGCGGCCCAACACGGATAAACGTCCGTGCAGAATAATGCTGTCGTGAGCTCCATATCCACGGTATAACACCACTTTGGAGTGAATAACTGTCCTGATGTACTCAGACGACAGAAGATCTCATCATGTCTGCCATGAACATGGAACAATTTGTCCTGTGTATAAAAACATTAAAGGCAGATAATTGTTCTCGGAAGAATTTAAGTATAATGATGAAACAAATAGGGCGGATAGCACCTGGTATTTTCGCCGGATGTCGATCCTGTCGTAATGATGAGACGACCATATATATAAAGATGAACCGGCAATAATGGTGGGTTAACTGCGGTTGTGAGCCGGTTTTTACAGCAAGGCTGCTGAGCTAACAATTTGAAGCAGTCCCATTCCTCCAACAGCTCAATCATCCGCGATAATTTCCGAGAAGTTGACCATTGTAATTAACAAAAGGTCCTCCAAAACCATTGAAAATCTCATAGTTTCCAATCTCTCTCTCTATTCCACCGGGTCAACTCCTCCTCCTGTCTTTTTCTCAGATAGCAGGGGAGTGTGCGTGAGCAGCTGTCACAGGGCGGGGCGACCAGATTGCTCGGTGCCAGACCCGGCCGGGCGCAGCGGCGGGCGACTCATGGCGCAAGGTTGCTCAACTGGGCGTCCTAGGTGGTAGTGAGCAGAGGTGAAGTCGGGGGCGCTCGGTGGCGGGTCATTCGGAGCTGAGGCGATTTCAACAGCGGAAAGGCTGCTGCGGCGGCTCAAAGACAGCCGGAGCTGGCTCGGGGCAGTGAGCCGTCGAAGCGACACGGATACGGCCGAAGAAAAGAGCCGCGGGGGGGGGGGGGGCAGTACGAGACCGCAAGCGGCGCTCTGGCAGTGGCGGGTCAGCGAGGGCGGCTCGCTGCGGAGGCGATAGCAGCGGCGGCTCAATGATTGTGCGTGAGCCGGCGGGCGGATGCGGCAGCAGGGGTGGGTTGCTCGACCGGCTCAAGGCGCGGCAGCGGCGGCCGCAGGGCGGCTCAAGGCGAGGCCAAGGCGGGGATGCACCGGCAACTCAGTGGCTCGGGGCTGACCATGGCAGAGGTAGAGGCGCTCAGCAAGTCAAGGCCACGGCAACGGGGTGAGTCGTGGAAGCGGGTCGTGCGGGCCACGGTGCTGAGGCGACGGGTCAAGGCCAGCAGCCCGGAGTAAAGCCGAGCAGGGGCTCGACCGCAGTATCGCCGGCTTGGAGCGATGTAGGTGCGATAGCGGCAGAGGTAAGCCAGCGCAGGCGGCCAGTGGGAGTGACAGCTGCGACCCAGCGCGGGCCGAAGCGAGGCAAGACGGCTGGCGGGTTGGCCAGCGCGGGCGAGTCGTCCGTAGTGGGGGTGGCGCCTTGGCCGCGGCGACTTGGCGCACGACGGAAGCAGCCCATGGTGGAACGACACGGCATGGACGGTGATTCAGTCCATGGGTGTGACCCGGCATGGACGGTGATTCAGCCGCAGCGACGACAAGTCCGGCTCGAAATGGACCACGACGGTTCAAGGACGGCGGAAACCGGGCTTTTCGCAATGAAGGCAGGCCGCGGGCTGGAGTGAGGGCGGCTCGACGGAGGCGGGTCAGCAGCTTTGAGATGGAGGCCGGCCACAGAGGCGATGGCTCGCGGCGAGGCGGACGGCGGCTCACGCAGGGCCGAGCGGAGGCAGCCGGCGGCTCAACGCAGCGGCCATTCGTCTCGGAGCGGGGATGGCTGCTCGACGAGTTGGCTCCGGCAGCAACTTGGCAAGGCGAGGGCTGCTTGACGTGCGACGGTGGAGCGAGCTCGGTGAGGTCGTGGATGCAAAGACTGCTCGCGACGGAAGTGGATTCCGGAGCGGAGGCGATGACCCAACGTCGCAGGTGGAACCGAGCGGGGCGAGATGGAGGCCGCCACGCGCGACTGCGAAAGAGGAGGTCGGAGTGGCTTCGATGGGGCCGGCTGGGGTGGAGGCAGCCAGGCGGCGGTTCAGCCCAGGGGCGAAGGGAGGTTGTGGGGGCGCGGCTCATGCGGCCATGGCAGAGAGGCCGACCGCTTGATAAATCGGGACCACCCGGTAAAGCGGCTGAATCAGGCCGACTCGAAGACGGTCCGTGGCCGGTTTGGAACATGGTGGCGGCGATCCAGCGTAGCCTTGGTACAAAGAACGGGGCGGCTTGGTGATGTTGTAGAGGAGGCGACTCCGTTGAAGCAGGGGCAACTTGGTGGCTCAGCGAAGACTGGCAGCTTTACGGCGTGGCGGTAGAGCCGCGCCAGCAAAATGAGGCAGCGATGAGCTGCGGCTCAGGCCGTGACGGAGGCAAAATGAGGCAGCTTTATATGCATTACTATACTATTTTATATCATTTTTTGGGACTAACTTATTAACCTAGTGCCCAGTGCCAGTTGCTGTTTTTTCCTTGTTTTTGTCTTTACAAAAAATCAATACCAAATGGAGTCCAAATGGAACAAAACTTTTTGACGATTTTTCTTGGACCACAAGACACCCTGGAAGCTTTGGGAGGAGGCCAGAAGATCCACGAGAAGGCCACAAGCTCAGGGGACGCGCCCCCCAAGCTTGTGGGCCCCTCGTCGCACGTCCAACCCTAACTTTTCTTCTATAAATACTCAAATATTCCCTGTAGACCAGAGGGCACACCAAAAATAATTTTCTGCCGCCGCAAGTTTCTGTCTTCGTGAGATCCCATCTGGGGACCTTTTCCGGTATTCTGCCAGAGGGGGATTCAATCACGGAGAGCTTCGACATCAACCTTGCTGCCCTTCCGATGATGTGTGAGTAGTTTACCACAGACCTACGAGTCCATAGCTAGTAGCTAGATGGCTTCTTCTCTCTCTTTGATCTTCAATACAATGTTCCCCTTGATGTTCTTGGAGATCTATTCGATGTAATCTTCTTTTGCGGTACATTTGTTGAGATCCGATGAATCATGGGTTTATGATCAGATTATCTATGAATATTATTTGAGTCTTGTCTGAACACTTTTATGCATGTCATATGCTCTCATGCTTCATTTAGATTTATTTGAGAGTTAGTAATTTTTTGAAGAAATTCTCTCATGCTTCACTTATATTATTTTGAGAGACGAAAATTGCTATGCTCATGTTCTTCACTTAAATTTGTTTGAGCTTGTCAAAAGTAATTGCAATATATGAAACTAGTCCCAAAGTCATAGATATTCAAGAGGGATATAATAAAAACTTTCATGAAGATCATTGGACAAAATAAACTTGATTCTTTGTAATAGTTTTGAGATATGATGATAATGATATGTGAGTCATGTTGGTGAGTAATTATGCTTTAGTAAGAATATTGGTGTTAAGGTTTGTGATTCCCTATGCAAGCACGAAAATCAATAGCTATGCAATGAAATTACATCCTACTTGTGGTGAATTATTCGGTGTTAGTTATGCTTAATGCTCGCTTATGTGATTTTCCGTTTCTTGGTTGGTTGCTTCTCAATCTTTTTGCTAGCCTCCACTTGTACTAAGTAGAAATACTACTTGTGCATCCAAAATCTTTAAACCCAGTTTTGCCATATGAGTCCACCATACCTACCTATATGTGGTATTCTCGTGCCGTTCTAAGCAAATTTGTATGTGCCATCCCTAATTTTCAAAATAAATTTCCTTTTTGTGTGCTCATACCGTTCATGAAGCGGCAGGGGGTGGCCAATATTTTCCATGCTAGATGTGTTATTCTCAAGATGAGTGTTTATTCACTTGTCATTGCACGAGAGTGTGGCAAAGGTAATAGGGATGCCCAGTCCCGAAATGAAAAGGAAATTTACTTTATGTTGTCAAATAATAAATTCCTTGGAAAGTGTTGGTATGGAAGGCACCCGTGGATACGGCTAGCCATGGATTGTGAAAGAATGGTGGAAAAAGGAATAAACTTTATTTTCTGTTTGGGAACTGCCTATGATATATCTAGCATGGAAAGTGTTGGGAATTACTCGGTCATTTTCGTTGACAGGAAAAGTATGCCTCTCAAAAAATTTATCTCTCAATTTAAGCTTTGAGCTCCGGCACCTCTACAAATCCCTACTTCCCTCTTTGAAGGGCCTATCTATTTACTTTATGTAATTTTTATTTTTATTTGAGTCTCCATATTCTCTTATAAAGCACCAACTAAGGGGAACTATGATCGTACTTGAGCATTGGGTGTAGCTAATATGCGAGTGTGTTTCATGAATGGATCAATGATTGAGCATGATGGGCTAGGGATAACTTTCTTTAGTGTTGATATTTTGAAAGACATGGTTGCTTGTTGATATGCTTGAGTATTGAAATCTTCATGTCAAAACTAGACTATTGCTTTGAACCATATATAAGTCCATATGTTCATGCTACAAAAGAAAAGAATATGTGATGAATATGTTAGGCAGCATTCCACATCAAAAATTCTGTTTTTATCATTTGGTGTTCTTGAGATGGCACGATCTTGATGTATCGCGGGCTTTGTTAATATAGTTGGATCATATGGTGTTTCTCCCTCTCTATCTTGTTGTGATGAATTGAGTTTTCCCTTTGAGATTTCGTTCTCATCGGATTGAATATTTTTATGGATTTGAGAGCACTTGATATATGTCTTGCATATGAATACCCGTGGTGACAATGGGGTATTATATTGATTCACTTGATATATGTTTTGGCACTCAACTCGCGGATTCCCGAGGCGACATTGGGGAATCTATGCATAGGGGTTGATGCACGTTTTCGTCCTACTTTCTCCGGTAGAAATCTTGGGGCACTCTTTGAGGTTCTTTGTGTTGGATCAAGTATTATGAATCTGAAATTGTTTGATGCGTATCGTATAATTAACTCATGGATACTTGTGGTGACATTGGAGTATCTAGGTGACATTAGTGTTGGTTGATGCGTATCATGTGGTGTTATTTTAGTACGAACTCTTGGATAGATCGAACGAAAAGAATAACTTTGTGTTATTTTAGTATGAACTCTTGAATAGATCGAATAGAAAGAATAACTTTAAGGTGGTTTCGTACCCTACAAACAATTTCTTCTTATGTTCTCTGCTAGATAAGAACTTTGGAGTGATTCTTCATCGCACGTTGAGGGATGGTTATATGATCCAATTAGATTAGCATTGTTGAGAGATTGCACTAGTGAAAGTACGGACCCTGGGCCTCATTTTCAAGCATTGCAATACCGTTTGTGCTCAGTTTTGTTACTTGCTACCTTGCTGTTTTTTATTGTTCCTACTACAAAAATCAATATCTACTATCATTACTACACTTGTATCACCATCTCTTCACCGAACTAGTGCACCTATACAATTTACCATTGTATTTGGTGTGTTGGGGACACAAGAGACTTTTTAATATTCGGTTGCAGGGTTGTTTGAGAGACACCATCTTCATCCTACACCTCCCACAGATTGATAAACGTTTGGTCATCCACTTGAGGGAAATTTGCTATTGTCCTACAAAACTCTGCTCTTGGAGGCCCAACACGAGTCTACAAGAACAAGTTGTGTAGTAGACATCAAGCTCTTTTCTGGCACCGTTGCCGGGGAGGTGAGTGATTGAAGGTATATCTTTAGATCTTGCAATTTAATCTTTTAGTTTATTGTTTTATCACTAGTTTGGTTCATAAAAATAAAATTACAAAAAAAATGGAATTAAGGTGGTCTCATATTGTTCATCTTTATAATGTCTTTCTTGAAAATGATGGATCAGAAAATTGTGCCCTATTGATAGAAGAAGAATTCAATAAAATGTTTGGCATAAATGATGAGCATGATCGCAATGTTGTTGGTACGAATTCTTTGAATATCCATGATGCTAATGATATGCAAATCCATAAGCTTGGGGATGCTATGTTTGATGAAGATGATATTTTTAGTCCCCCAAGTTTTGATGAGAATATTTACTATGATGAAAGCATGCCTCCTATTTATGATGATTATGGTGATGACATGTATGCTATAAAGAGTAATGATATCCATGAAACTTGTCATCATGATTTTAACGCTCAATATGATTATGCCAATCAAGAATCACATGATAGTTATTTTTTTGAGTTTGCTCCCACTACTATTCATGGGAATAAATTTGCTTATGTGGAGAGTAATAAAATTTGTATGCATGTGGATCATGAAAAGAATGGTTTATGTGATAGCTATATTATTGAATTCATTCATGATGCTACTGAAAATCATTATGAGAGGGGAACATATGCTTTTACATATTGCAATAATATCAAGTTTCCTCTCTATGTGTTGAAAATTTTGAAGTTTTGCTTGTTTTGCCTTCCTAAGCTAGTTGATTCTTGCTCACATAAATTGTTTGCTTACAAAATCCCTATGCATAGGAAGTGGGTTAGACTTAAATGTGCTAGTCATATGCTTCATGATGTTCCCGTTATGTTTCAATTCTTATCTTTTATGCGAGCATCATTAAAATCATCATGTTGGCTAAAAAGGCATTAAAGAAAAGCGCTTGTTGGGAGACAACCCAACACTTTTACCTAATGTTTTTGTGTGTTCACATGATTAAGTTATGGTATTAATCATGTTTTATAGCTTTTGTTTCAATAAAGTGCCAAGTTTAGCCTTTGGGATAGTATGGATGATAGTTGACTTGATTCTGTGCAAAAACAGAAACGTTTGCTTCCAGTAACAGAATTGTTTAAATTAACTGGAGCATAGAAAAACTGTGAATTTTTTAGAGAAGATTTATATACAAATTTTCCACGTTTTTCTAATGTTTAAGAATTTTTGGAGCTACAGAAGTGTGAATAAAATTCAGATCTTTACATATTGTTCTGTTTTTTTACAGATTCTGTTTTCAATGCATAGTTTGCTTGTTTTATGATTTCTATGGCTTATATTGCTTAATATAAATTGTGAAAATTGTAGAGTACAGTAGGAATTACGTGGAAACAATTATGAATCTTATCTTGACAGTACCTGTCGGCGTACGACACCTATGGGACCGCGGGGATCCCTTCTACGATTCGACGGGGAAAGAGGTATGCACAAAGAGCAGAACCAACGATCGACGCGGGGTGGTTTTACCCAGGTTCGGGCCGCTAATCAGCGTAAAACCTACTCCTGCTTTGTTTCATTAAGGGTGTTCTTGAGCTCAAACTCCAGGAGCGCTAGCGATGAGCAGTACATTCAAAGAGCAGCTACGCATGCAGAATGGGCCAGAAGATCCTCCTCCCTGTAGCAGTTGCCTTGGGCCTCCTTTTATACGCCCAAAGGGGTCACCACAGTGGCAAAATGTACATACATTGAGGTGTAAAGTAGCTACAGGGTAATCATACCTAACCACTGACGGTTTAGGACAAATGCATTTAATGCATCGTGAGGTGTCCGTTTAGGTGTCCTCATTTCTTGGGAATGGAAAAAGGGGCCATCCCATCAGCACCGCTTAAGCTCTCCTCCACTGGTACCTTGCCACGCATCCAGGAAGGGCCCAGAATGCCAGGCTGATTGCTGTGCTGAAGCGGTGGAACAGTGATAGAATCTTGCCGGGACGCAAATCTTGTCGGGCTCAAGTCTTGCCGGGTTTCGCGAGTCCCCCCGGCAAGATCTTGCCGGGGCCTTGGGCTTCGGTCTTCAGCTCTTATTAACTCCTGATCCTTTGATTCTTGGTCTGAGCGTCCCCTTGACAATCTTTGCACTAATCTCCAATTATTCCCCCGGCAAGCCTTGCCGCGGGTTTGGCTACAACTGCCCGCGCACAAGTATGGGGTACTAAAGTCCCAACACTTAGTACACCGACAGGAGCCCCCGGGCCTAGGCCATACACGAGTGCGAGGCGTTGTTGGGCTAGGCCCAAACAGTGCACGGGCACGCGTGGCAGGGGATTAATTGTTCGTAATGATTTTGCTTACTGCGCGCCCCCACTACATGCATTGAATGCGCGACGTGGGGCGCGTGCGCTGAATGGCCGCGGCCGCAGCACGCTTGTAGAGGCGTATTCACATTGGGCAGTAAAAGAGGCGGCCTCGCTCCTTCCCCATAAAAAAAACTGCAGAGGCGCGGCCTATTTACCCCCCTTTTCTTCTTCTTCTCAAT
Source organism: Thinopyrum elongatum (assembly GCA_011799875.1). NCBI lineage: Eukaryota > Viridiplantae > Streptophyta > Magnoliopsida > Poales > Poaceae > Thinopyrum > Thinopyrum elongatum. The sequence continues at coordinate 279,288,083 of CM022303.1, forward strand.
CTGAAATCCGCCATTGCCTTCCTCCTCTCGAGCTCAGAGCGAAGTTTCTCCCCATCCGCTCATCGCCTCCACACCCGCTCCATCCTCGGCTTTCGTCCCCGCAGTCGCCATGCCGCCCAAGACCAGCAAAGGCAAAGGCAAGGAAACAAAGGCCGATGTCCCGGAGAGCGAGTTGGTGAAGATGCGGAAGAAGTACGTCGTCTTCGCCCCGACGCTCGACGCGCATGCCCTGAAGAACCGGTACCAGTGCATGTGGGCGAGGGAGACGAAGGCTCACCCCACGACTCGCGTGATTCCAGGTTCTTGTTCCAAAAGCGGACCAGATAGATATCCCTTCTTCGCCGCTTATTTCTACTGCGGGCTCTGTCCTCCATTTTCGGATTTCTTCAATGACATTATGTACACATATGGCTTCCGTCTTCTTGATTTCACTCCGAATGCCATAATGTGCATGTCCATCTTTGCGAAAACTTTGTCAGAGTAATCCCCAACACTGCTCTTTTCCGCCACTACTTTTATCCCCGAACACAAAAAGGGGAAGCCCTCTCCGGTTCTATCACCTGGATCCCAAGGGCCTGGAACAAGGAGATATACCCAGAAGGGGTTTACCGTGAGAAGTGGGATGAATGGCGGGGCGAGTGGTGCTGGATCAAGGAGGCAGATCCCCATCCGTTCTGTTCGCCCCGACGGCAGAAGGTGGTCCGCAGTGACGATTGGAGCGACTTCGCTGCTGAAGATGACAAGCTCATGATTGCCACCACCAGAATCCTTCGTCTGAAAGCTGTCGGGCTCACGATGGAAATGATCAGCTTTGATTTCCTTCGCCATCACATCGCCCCTCTGCAGAACAGGGGGAGACCAACTTGGGAGTACCGGAACGCTGCAGACGTCATGAGGCTGCGCCCCGGGCTAAACAACAATCTGACTGCTATGCAGCTTGGCGCTCTCCGCCAAAGGCTATTCTAGCGCGACAACAAGCATCGGTTGCCGGCAAGAATTATCCCTCTGTGCAACAACTCCTCCTTGGGGTCAATCATTGCTATAATGCCAGTATTCAATGCCCACGGTCTTGACGTGACTTGGGTCGAGCCATCTGAGGAGGAGGCACAGAAGTTCTTTGATAACTTGACGGAGAGAGCCGTCCGGGAAGAAGCAGACCTCGTCCGGGCCACCACTGATGAAGAAGTGGCATATATTGCCACTAGGGTAGAGGAGGCAGCTCTTGCCGCGGAGGCCGGCGGCGTCGGTTTCACAGAATGGGAAACCAGTGACGCAGAAGTTGTGGTGGAAGAAAATCTTGCCGGGGAGAACAAGGTTGCCGGGGAACAGAGCAGCACAGCTGCTGAGAGCTCGTCCGACAGAGACGCAGCTGAAGAAGAGCTGCAGGAGGAGCCCCCAGCTCTGAAGAAGACCAAGCGCGTTCTTCGTAAGGCCACCTCTGGCGTCCCGGCAAACCAACCTTCTTCGAGCGGCGAAGCTCCCGGCAAGAAGGCGGCCGGCAAGGCTGCACCGCAGCAAGGAGTTAGACAGCAACCCGTGCGGCGTGCGAGACACACACCCGCGGTAGACACTGGGGCAGTAGGGTCGTCTCACACAAACGTGCCGGAAACTGAGGCAGCAGAGCCATGCCACCCCCCTGCACATGCCACAGCCAAGCGACCCAGGACCCCTCCTCCGCCTCCTCATACGGACACGGCAACGGAGGTCGATTTCGACATCTCCGGCTTCAGCCCGGAACATGAAGAGGAAGAGTAAGTACCCTGTGATAGCCTTTATCTTCCAAACTTTGAGTTCAGTTGATCTTATTATTTTGCTTTGTCTTGTTTCCGCAGTGATGCAAAAACCCTGGCGGAAAGGATGGCGAAGAGGGCGAAGACTTCCACGAGTGATGAGCCCCCAGCAGGCTTTACAAGCATGCCGGAAACTACTACCATCAGCCCGGAACTTAGCCCTCGACGCAGCCCCCAACACAGCCCCCAGCGTGAGTTCATTACTCTTTTTCTGCTGGCAGGTGCTGAGGTATCCATTCTTGCCGCTGATATCTTTGGGCTTGCAGGAGAAGAACAGCATCAGGGAGGGTCACTGGAAGACGCCCCCGTCGTGCCGCCTCCGTCAACTACGCCGCCCGCAAGCGCATCTCCGGCAAGAGCCTCTGCCGACGAGCCTATCTTGGTTGAGGAGGAGTCGGCAAGCATGGACACCGACAACCTTTCCCCGGCAACCAAGGTTGCCGGGAGGGGCGAAGCCACCCCTCAACAGCTCAACGCAGGTAACTGCTTGCCTCAGAGCACTCGCTTATCTTTTCCTTTATCTCTCTTTCCTTTGTCTTTTTGAACTTCATCCATGGTCTTATTTTGTCCCCCCCCCCTTCACCCTTCAGAATTCCCTGTGATGGAACACATGGACGTCGACGTTGTTATCGAGGGAACCGCCAGAGATGCTGCCGCCGAAGCCGACGAGATCGCCGCTAGCGAGGCTGCCAAGGATACCACTTCTGAGGCCGGCAAGAATGCTGCCGACGAGGCCGCCAAGGCTGCACAAGAGGAGGCCGCCAAGGAATCTGCTAAGAGGACCGGCAAGGAGGCTGGTGACTGCACTGACGGCATTCCTGCCGCAGGAGCGCCAGGCGCTGCGCCGGCCACAGAGCCCCCAGCTACTGGTGAGGTGGTTGCCAAGGATCATCCATCGACATCCGAAGCCCCTCCAATGAGCAAATATCTCAAGGTTGGCAACAACCTGTTCATCAACTTGCCGGGGATGGCAAGCATTGGAGCATCGACCGAAGGGGGAACTTTTGATGAAGAGATCATCACTGCCATCGGGCTCGAGATCGTCAATGAACCAAGGGCCAGCAGCAGCAAATCTGAAGAAGATCAGCTCCTTCAGGCCATGGGCGATAACTTCCGCAAGCTCCAAGTGCTCCACCATGCCCAAAAAGAGAAGGTGGATTCCAGAGCTGCAGTTGTCGAAGCAGCCGAAATAGATTTCCAAAAGCGCGTTGAGCAAACGCAAATCTGGTACACTGAGGCCTATCAAGAGCTGAATGCCCATCGGGAACAAGTGAGCCAAAGCTGGATGGAGCTCCTCTTGAAGCAATCTGACATAGAGAAGGCGCAAGAGGAAGCTACGCAAAGAATTGCTGCCGAAAATGCCCTCCTGACGGAGCGTCGTATTGCGCTTGATGCTCACGAGGAAGACCTTGTCGCACGTGAGCAGGCGCTCGCCGCCAAGCTTCACAGCAAGGATGAAGAAATCGAAAAGCTTGTCGCGCGGCGGACACAGGAGCTGGAGCAGAAGCACAAGGAGGCGCTCGAAGCTTTAACTGTAGATCACGCCGGCAAGCTCAAAGAGGCCATCGACACTCCCAGGGCTGCAAAGGCCGCCAAGAATGAGCTGAGCGACAAAGTGAAGAAGCTGGAAGTGGATCTTGAAGAACACGACAAGGAGCTCTCGACGCTCAAAGGTGACAGGGAAAAAACCCTCCACACCCTGGCGGAGATGCAAGTCGCTATGTCCGACAAGACCAAGCAGCTCTCTTCAGCTAATGATGCTATTGCCGATCTGAGGCTGAAATTGACCACGCTGGAAAAGTCACTTGAGGACAGCAGAGCTCGCGAGAAGGCCCTGAGCAAGGATCTCCAAGACGAGAAGAACCTGCTCAAAAGCGCCGCCGCCGCCGCCCAAGTTGACTACGAAAAGGGGGTGGAAATCTGGACTGAACGCCTCGTCGACGCCGCGGAGAAGCTCACGGCACAACTATCAACCATGGGCCTGCCAAACTTCAAGTATTCCACTGAAGAAAGGGTATCCCGTAGCGCCAGGCTGACCATATTCTTTGAAAGCGTCATTGAAGCTCTGAAGCTGCTCCAAGCCAACCGAGCGACCCAACTGGCCAATGAATCCCGCAAACTTTGTTGGGCCGTCCTCAGCAAGGTACTCATCAAGGTGGTGCACAAGAACCCTGGCATCGACCTCACCAACGTGCTTGAACGCTTGCCGAAGGATGCAGATCTCAAGGCACTTGAGGAACTTATTGCGCCTATCCTTGAAAAGGTAGATTCAATCAAAAGGGTCGAAGGCCAGCGCAGAGATTAGCTGCTCCACCTCTTCTTGCCGTCGCCATTCCATGCCAAAGACAATTAAGTCTTAAGTTAGAACTACGGCAACTTATTAATGTAATATAACTTGCTTATGTTTGGGTACATGCATGCCATTTCCCTCATCTGATTCCTTTATGTATGGAGTTCACCCTACGCTAACTGAAAACTTGCCGGCGCGCAACCTGCCGCGAGCGCTGGGTGCGGGACTTCAGCAGCCTGCTGGAGGCGCAGCGGCCGGCAAGGTACCTTGGCGTTCTCAGTGCAGCCATCTAAACTGTTGAGCGGACTCGAAACAGAATAAAGGCGCAGCCAATTACGACAAGGGTTCCTTCGCGTGCAGATTTTCCATACGAAGGCCGAAATCATCCAAGGAAAATAACCTTGTAATAAAAATTGAAAAACTTGCTCAAGTTTAGCAACTTAGCTCTCTGTCGCTGTATTTCTTGTTTCCTCCGGCAAGGTGTCAATTCTGAACGTCGCCCACTGGTATCCATATCTTCCTTCCCCCCGGCAAACATGCGCGCGAGGAACCCTTCTATCTCTTGAGAAAAAGAAAGAAGAGAAAATAAAGATATGGAACCTTGGCGGTTCGTTAATACTTACCGGGAATAAGTGTCATACAATATCTCGGACAAGCATGCATATATAAAAACATGGAAATTGACAGAAATGCATAACACTTAAACTTTATCTACGCAAAGGATCTGCGCCTGGTTTTGTACAAAGGATTACATGCCCTGCCGGCAAGACTCGTACAAAAGGTGGTTGCCGGGGGCCCCCGGCAACCGCGCCCTACGGGTAGAACTTGCGAAGATGTTCAATATTCCAAGAGTTGCTCACTGGAATGCCATCCTCGGTCTCCAGGCGGACAGTGCCGGGCCTGGTGACTCGTACTACCCGATAAGGGCCTTCCCACTTCGGCTTCAACTTGTTTGAATTCTTGGCAGACTGAATCCGTCGAAGAACAAGGCCGCCTTCCTCAAGGCTTCGGGCATGAACCTTGCAGCTATGATAGCGGCGCAAAGCTTGCTGGTAGCGAGCAGCTCGCACAGCAGCCTAAAGACGATCCTCCTCAAGGAGCATGGCGTCATCTTGGCACAGTCGCTCTTGCTCAAGCTCATCATAAGCGAGCACTCGAGGTAACCCGTATATGAGTTCCATGGGAAGAACTGCTTCCGCTCCGTAGACCAGAGCGAAGGGTGTCTGGCCAGTAGCTCGATTTGGTGTCGTTCTGATTGACCAAAGGACCACCGGCAACTCATCAATCCAGCGCTTTCCGCACTTTTTCAGCTTGTCGAAAGTTCTGTTCCTGAGACCGCGCAGCACTTTAGCATTAGCCCTCTCTGCTTGGCCGTTGCTTCTCGGATGAGCAACAAAGGCAAAACAAATCTTGCTGCCAAGGTCTTGGACGTACTGCATGAAGGTGCGACTTGTGAATTGCGTGCCGTTGTCGGTGATGATCCTGTTGGGCACACCAAAACGGCAAACTATTCCCTTAAAGAACTTGACGGCTGAATGTGCTGTCACCTTCCTCACCGCTTCCACCTCCGGCCACTTTGTGAACTTGTCGATGGCAACGTACAAGTACTCAAAGCCCCCGGCAGCACGGGGAAAGGGGCCTAGTATGTCAAGCCCCCAGACCGAAAATGGCCAGGAGAGAGGGATCGTCTGAAGAGCTTGAGCTGGCTGATGCGATTTCTTCGAATGAAACTGGCACGCTTCACACTTGGTTACTAGTGCAGTCGCATCCTGGAGGGCAGTGGGCCAAAAGAAACCTTGCCGGAATGCTTTTCCGACAAGCGCTCTTGATCCTATGTGGGAACCACATATGCCTCCATGTATCTCTACCAACAGCTCTAGTCCATCCTCCTGAGGAATACACTTCAATTTCACACCGTTTGGTCTCTTTTTGTACAGGACGTCATCGACGAACTGGTACATGCTAGAATGACGGGCTACTTTTTCTGCTTCTTCCTGCTCCTCGGGGAGTTCTCCTGTCTGAAGAAAATGGCCGATGTGTTGTGCCCATGCTGGAGCCTGGGGCTCGATAGCTAGGACTAAAGGCATCTCTTCCGCCAGGGGAACATTTGTCTCGACGGCAAAGGCTTGAGCCTTCGCTGGAGCCTGTCGTTCCTCGGCAGGCTTGTTGCTGACCCCAGCAAGTTCCTTGCTGGCGGCTCCGGGGAGCTCTGCCGGGAAGTACTGGCTAGAATTCAACTTTCTTCTCTTTTCTTGTCGCACCGATGGTGCCACAGATGGTTGAGTCAAATGGAGCACAAAAGTTCCTGGTTCCACAGGCAACTTAAGGGCAGCGCGCTTTGACAGGTCATCGGCAATATTGTTTTCGGCACGAGGAATGTGCTTCATTTGCAGACCGTCAAAGCGCTCTTCCATTTTTCTCACTTCATCCACATAGGCTTGCATCAATGGACTCTGATAATTTTTGTTGACTTGCCTAACAACAAGCTGCGAATCGCCTCTAATGATAAGCTTCTTGATACCAAGGTCTGCCGCGATCCTAAGACCGGCAAGCAGTCCCTCGTATTCCGCAGTGTTGTTTGTTGAACTCTCCCAGGGAAAATGCATCTGGATCACATACTTGAGGTGCTCTCCGGTGGGTGCGACAAGCAGCACGCCAGCACCGGCGCCTTGTAGCGAAAAAGCCCGTCAAAGTACATAACCCATTCTTGATCAGTTTCCTTACCGGGGAGAGTCGTTTCTTGAATCTCTTCGTCTGGCGTTGGAGTCCATTCCGCAATGAACTCTGCCAAGGCCCTGCTCTGAATTGTTGAAGTACTCTCAAACTTGAGATCAAAGCTTGACAACTCCAGCGCCCACTCCACGATCCTGTCGGTTGCCTCTGGATTTCGCAAAATCCGCTGCAACGGGAAGCGAGTGACGACGGTAATTTCGTGTGCTTGAAAATAATGGCGCAGCTTCCTTGAGGCCATAAGAAGGCCGAAAAGCAACTTCTGCACACCAGAGTATCTTGATCTAGCTCCTTGCAAAAGGGAGCTAACAAAATAAATTGGGCGCTGCATCATCTTTTTCTTTTGCACTGGTTCTTCTGTCTGCGCATATCCTGTCTTGCCGGGATCAGCCCTTGCCGGGGGTGATCCTGGTGTGTCACTTGGCGGTCCTGCCGATGGTGTCGCCTCCCCATCAGCTTCTCTCTGCGCCACTAGCGCAGCACTAACCACTTGATTTATCGCTGCCAAGTACAGCAGCAACGACTCTTGTGGCCTAGGCGCGACCAGCGTTGGCGGAGAGGAGAGGTATCTCTTCAAATCTTGCAGCGCAGCCTCCGCTTCCGGAGTCCATTTCATTGGACCTGCCTTTTTCAAAATTTTGAAAAAGGGTAGGGCGCGCTCAGCAGATTTGGAGATAAACCTGCTTAGGGTAGCAACACAGCCGGTAAGACGACGTACATCCTTGATGCATCTTGGCGCCTTAATCTGCTCAATAGTTTTGATCTTGTCAGGGTTCGCTTCGATCCCTCGCTGAGACACAAAGAACCCGAGAAGTTTTCCAGAAGGGACGCCAAACACGCACTTCTTGGGATTGAGCTTTAAATTGATCTTGCGCAGATTTGCAAATGTCTCTTCTAAATCTTGTATGAGCGTCGCTTTGTCCTTTGTCTTGACCACTATGTCATCCATGTATGCTTCCATGTTTCGATGCAGTTGAGGCTCAAAACCAATTTGAATCGCTCTCGCGAAAGTAGAACCAGCACTTTTCAACCCGAAAGGCATTCGTATAAAACAATACGTACCACATGGGGTGATAAATGCGGTCTTTTCTTCATCTTCTTTTGCCATGAAGATCTGATGATACCCTGAGTAAGCATCAAGGAACGACAGTAGGTCACAACCAGCAGTGGAGTCCATGATCTGGTCGATGCGCGGCAAGGGGAAAGGATCTTTCGGACAGGCTTTATTGATATCTGTATAATCAATACATAGCCTCCATTTTCCGTTCGCCTTGCGCACCACAACTGGATTGGCTAACCACGTTGGGTGAAGCACCCCTCTGACCAACCCTGCCGCTTCTAGCTTCCTGATTTCTTCGGCAATAAATTCTTGCCGCTCCAAAGCCTGCTTTCTCACCCTTTGCTTGACGGGCCGCGTGTGGGGACAGACAGCAAGGTGGTGCTCAATCACCTCCCTGGGAACACCGGGGATGTCAGATGGTTGCCATGCAAACACATCGACATTCGTCGGCAGGAAGGTAATGAGCGCGCTTTCCTATTTGTCATCAAGGGTGGAACTTATAGTGAAAGTTCCCCCCGTTCCATCCTCCTTGGCGGGCACCTTCTTTGTCTCTGGTGGAGCAACCTTGGACTTCTTGTTCTTGCCGGTGGAACTCTCTGGTACATCCTCAACGGGAGCGCAACACTCCGAGGAGGTGCGCTTGCCGGAGTTTGCGCCAAGGTTCTTGCCGGTCTTCTTCTTCCCCCCGGGAGTTCCATCGGCAGGAGCAGATGCCTTGACGGCAAGTGCTGCAACTGCTTCCCGGTAGAGTTGGTCGGCACAGATGAGTGCATCCTTTTTGTCAGAGTGGACAGTGATGACACTCAACGGCCCTGGCATTTTCAGCACATTATATGCGTAGTGTGATGCCGCCATGAACTTGGCCAACGCTGGGCGGCCAAGGATTCCATTGTATGACATGGGGATCTTGGCGACATCAAACACCACCTTCTCCGTCCTGTAGTTGATCTCGCTACCAAATGTTACCGGTAGCGTTATCTTGCCTTTTGGCTGGGTCCTTCCTGGGTTGATCCCTTGGAACGTGCCCGTTTCCTCGAGATCTTCATCAGGAATTTGCAGCTTCTTGAGCACGTCTGGTGAGATCAAGTTCAGCCCGGCCCCACTGTCAACTAGCATTTTTGTCACCTTGAGGTTGCGGATTGTTGGTGAAACCAACAATGGCAAGCACCCGACCGCAGTTGTGCGATCAGGGTGATCCTCAGCGTCAAAAATGATAGGCGTGTTGGACCACTTCAGAGGTTTACGTGCATCGAACGATGGCTCCGTTGCATTAACCTCACGCACCCACTTTGAGTCGACGGTGGGATGAATGCAACGAAGCGCCTCCGTCAATACACATGGCCTATGTAGCTTTTTGAAACTCGTGCTCGCTGGACTCATCATCTTCCTCATCGTCATCATCACCCTCTTCCTTGTCACGGCCTCTGGCAGGCCTCTCCTTCTGTTGCTTAGCCTTGCCGCGGCGGCCTCCTCGGCCACCACGTTTCTTGTCGGACCCCTCAGCACTGTCTTGGGCCCTCTCCTTGTCTCGCCTCTCGTATTCAGCTCTTTGCCTTTCGACAAGCTGTTCAACTTGCCGGCAATTTTGGAGATCATGGCCCTTGGTGCGATGGATCTTGCAATACTGTTTGCCGGAGCCTACCGGCTTATCGGCGGCCGCCAAGGCCTGACAGGAGGTGCACCCGGCAACTTCCTTGCCAGGGTTGCCAACTTTGGCCTTCTTGGCGGGGCCAAGGTCACCGGATCCCTCAACAGCAAGCACAGCCTTGCCTTTACGCTTCCTGTTTCGCCGCCGACCCTTCCTTGTCGGGGCGGCAGTACCCTCGCCTTCGGAGTCGCCCCCTGCGCCAACATCCTCGCCGGGGAGTCTCCTTCCCTCTTCAGCTCGAGCACATTTATCAGCCAGAGCATAAAGCTCAGCGATATCCCTGATCTTGTTCATTGCCATTTCTTCCCGCATCTTGCGGTTACGTACGTTCTGACGGAACGCACTGATAACAGCGGCGGGATGAACGTCAGGGATGCTGTACTGCACACGGCTGAATCTTTGGATATACTTGCGTAGAGGCTCCCCCTCCTTCTGAGGGATGAGGTGCAAATCACTTTCCTGGCCAGGGGTTTGATGGCCTCCAACAAAGGTGCCAACAAACTGATGGCACAGATCTGACCAAGAAGAGATGGAATTTTCCAGCAGATGCATCAACCACGACCTGACGTTGGGCTTAAGCACCAACGGGAAGTAGTTGGAAAGTATCTTGTCGTCTCGACACCCGGCAGCCTGCACCGTAATGGTGTAGATGCTCAGGAACTCCGACGGATGGGTCTTGCCGTCATATTTCTCCGGGACCTCCGGCTTAAAGGTTCGGAAATTGGGCCACTGGACTCGCCACAGCTCACGGGTAAACGCTGGACAACCTACCTCGTAAGGCAGGTTGTCTGCGTTCCCTGGCACAGGCTTGTCGACAATAGGTCCTGCGCGTTTATCAGATTGATGGCGCGCTTCCCGTCGCCGCTTGATGGTAGTACGAGCGTCCTCCTTGCTTCGTTCCCGAAGAACTTGACGTTGGTCGCGGCGCATCCGCGGATCGGACGACGCCGTGGAATCATCATCACGGTCATCGGTCCGCCGGGTCATCGATCGCCGCTGCTGTCATGGAGGAGAGTGCACCGTGGTCGCACCGCCTCCAGTCTTCTCTCCATCAGCTCGCACCGGATTGATGGACCGCCGTCGCGAGGGCCCTGCCTGCTGTGGCCCATCCTTGTTGGCGAAGCCGATGAGACTCTGGATAGTAGATCGCCACTCCTCCATCTTCTCTGGGGTAGGAGGGAAGTCGAGGAGCAGCTGCACACATGCCAAGGCTTCCGCCGGTGTAGGTGGCGGCGACAACTGCGAGGTACGTGAGGTGCTCTGACTCCTAACGATGTTAGAAGGAGCACCGTCACGATCATGCGACCGCGCGCCACTTCTGCCAGCAGCTGGGCGTGCATGCTGGGCCTGCGCACCTTGAGATCGATGCACAGAAGTTCTTTCATGGGGGCATCCCGAACCACCAGCGCCATGGCGCTGATCGTCGCGCGCAACCTGTAAAGGCTGCAATGCTTGCGTCGGCGCGGGAGTCCTAGGAGGCGTCCTCCGATCTCTGGAGTTCGCTGCGCTGCCCGTAGGCAGCACAGCTCCATCTCTAGATCCAGCGGCGTGCGGATTGCCTTCGCCGCTGCGAACGATGCCGCTCGCCTGGCTTGGATCACCAGAACGTCGTGGAGGCTCTAAACCTCTACCTTCTGCATCTACGCCGTCGCCCGTACGCGAAGGCACAGGCAAAACGGACGTAGATGGTAGCGCCGTTGCGGCACTCTTCTTCTTGGGTGGCATGGTGATGAAGATGATGAAGAAACTGACACGTTGATCACTGGATCAGGTTCGCGCAACCTCAAAGCCCCTACCTGGCGCGCCAAAGATGTCGGCGTACGACACCTATGGGACCGCGGGGATCCCTTCTACGATTCGGCAGGGAAAGAGGTATGCACAAAGAGCAGAACCAACAATCGACGCGGGGTGGTTTTACCCAGGTTCGGGCCGCTAATCAGCGTAAAACCCTACTCCTGCTTTGTTTCATTAAGGGTGTTCTTGAGCTCAAACTCCAGGAGCACTAGCGATGAACAGTACGTTCAAAGAGCAGCTATGCATGCAGAATGGGCCAGAAGATCCTCCTCCCTGTAGCAGTTGCCTTGGGCCTCCTTTTATACGCCCAAAGGGGTCACCACAGTGGCAAAATGTACATACATTGAGGTGTAAAGTAGCTACAGGGTAATCATACCTAACCACTGACGGTTTAGGACAAATGCATTTAATGCACCGTGAGGTGTTCGTTTAGGTGTCCTCATTTCTTGGAAATGGAAAAAGGGGCCATCCCATCAGCACCGCTTAAGCTCTCCTCCACTGGTACCTTGCCATGCATCCAGGAAGGGCCCAAAATGCCAGGCTGATTGCTGTGCTGAAGCGGTGGAACAGTGATAGAATCTTGCCGGGACGCAAATCTTGCCGGGCTCAAGTCTTGCCGGGTTTCGCGAGTCCCCCCGGCAAGATCTTGCCGGGGCCTTGGGCTTCGGTCTTCAGCTCTTATTAACTCCTGATCCTTTGATTCTTGGTCTGAGCGTCCCCTTGACAATCTTTGCACTAATCTCCAATTATTCCCCCGGCAAGCCTTGCCGCGGGTTTGGCTACAACTGCTCGCGCACAAGTATGGGGTACTAAAGTCCCAACACTTAGTACACCGACCGGCAAGCCTTGCCGCGGGTTTGGCTACAACTGCCCGCGCACAAGTATGGGGTACTAAAGTCCCAACACTTAGTACACTGACAGTACCAAAGTGAATGTTCTGTCTTTATCATACTAACCCATCTCACGAAGTTCTGTTAAGTTTTGTGTGATTGAAGTTTTCAAGTTTTGGGTGAGATATCGATATGAGGAGAATAAGCAGTGACAAGACCCTAAGCTTGGGGATTCCCAAGTCACCCCCAAGGTAATATACAAGGAATATCCAACCAACTAAGCTTGGGGATGCCCCGGAAGGCATCCCCTCTTTCGTCTTCAACACTATCGGTAACCTCACTTGGAGCTATATTTTCATTCGTCACATGATATGTGTTTTGCTTGGAGCATCATTTTATTTTGTTAGTATTTGCTTGATGTTATTTATAATAATGTTTTGTGTCTTTTACTTCAATAAAAATGTCAAGTATAGCCTTTGCTATGCTTATTTTGCAAGTTTATATGTGGCTGTTTGAAAACAGCAAGATGCGTGCTAGTGCGTGAATTCTTGAGAAAAGTCAGAATGTGATAAAATGTTGAATTTTTTTGCACAATAATATATGATAAATTTTCTACAGTGTGAAAATTTTCAGAATTTTTGGAGTTAGGGAAGTATGAGTATAATTGCACTATTTACAGACTGTACTGTTTAGACAGATTGCTGTTATGTTTGCATATGTTTGCTTGTTTAATGATTCTATTTGAGGATAGGACTATTAAATATGCAGAGGCATTTAGTATGCAATGTTAAATAATAATTTTAGTGATTTGCTACAGTAGAGAATGATAAGGTTTTTGCATTGATTTATACTAACTTATCTCACGAGTTCTTGTTAAGTTTTGTATGGATGAAGTTTTTAAGATTTAGGGAACCGTGATATAAAAGGAATTAGGAGACACAAAAGCTCAAGCTTTGGGATGCCCAAGGCATCCCAAGATAATATTTCAAGAAGTCTCAAGCATCTAAGCTTAGGGATGCCCCGGTAGGCATCCCACCTTTTCTTCATCAACAATTATCGGTTAGTATCGGTTGAGCCTAAGTTTTTGCTTCTTCACATGATGTGTGCTATTTTTAGAATGTCATTTTGTTTTGTTTAGTTTTATGTTTTAATAAATACCTGGATCTGAAAGTTTTCTAAATAAGAGAGAGTCCTCAAATAGCTACCCATTCACTTAACTACTCGCATGATCTTCACTTATATCTTTTTGGAGTAGTTTGTCATATGCTCTCATGCTTCACTTAGATTTATTTGAGAGTTAGTAAATTTTTGAAGAAATTCTCTCATGCTTCACTTATATTATTTTGAGACAAAAATTGTTATGCTCATGTTCTTCACTTAAATTTGTTTGAGCTTGTCAAAAGTAATTGCAATATATGAAACTAGTCCCAAAGTGATAGATATACAAGAGGGATATAATAAAAACTTTCATGAAGATCATTGGACAAAATAAACTTGATTCTTTGTAATAGTTTTGAGATATGATGATAGTGATATGTGAGTCATGTTGGTGAGTAATTATGCTTTAGTAAGAATATTGTTGTTAAAGTTTGTGATAACCTATGCAAGCACGAAAGTCAATAGTTATGCAATGAAATTACATCCTACTTGTGGTGCATTATTCGGTGTTAGTTATGCTTAATGCTCGCTTATGTGATTTTTTGTTTCTTGGTTGGTTGCTTCTCAATCTTTTTGCTAGCCTCCACTTGTACTAAGTAGAAATACTACTTGTGCATCCAAAATCTTTAAACCCAGTTTTGCCATATGAGTCCACCATACCTATCTATATGCGGTATTCTCGTGCTGTTCTAAGCTAATTTGTATGTGCCATCTCTAATTTTCAAAATAAATTTCCTTTTTGTGTGCTCATACCGCTCATGAAGCGGCAGGGGGTGGCCAATATTTTCCATGCTAGATGTGTTATTCTCAAGATGAGTGTTTATTCACTTGTCATTGCACAAGAGTGTGGCAAAGGTAATAGGGATGCCCAGTCCCAAAATGAAAAAGAAATTTACTTTATGTTGTCAAATAATAAATTCCTTGGAAAGTGTTGGTATGGAAGGCACCCGTGGATACGGCTAGCCATGGATTGTGAAAGAATGGTGGAAAAAGGAATAAACTTTATTTTCTGTTTGGGAACCGCCTATGATATATTTAGCATGGAAAGTGTTGGGAATTACTCGGTCATTTTCGTTGACGGGAAAAGTATGCCTCTCAAAAATTTTATCTCTCAATTTAAGCTTTGAGCTCTGGCACCTCTACAAATCCCTACTTCCCTCTGCGAAGGGCCTATCTATTTACTTTATGTAATTTTTATTTTTATTTGAGTCTCCATATTCTCTTATAAAGCACCAACTAAGGGGAACTATGATCGTACTTGAGCATTGGGTGTAGCTAATATGCGAGTGTGTTTCATGAATGGATCAATGATTGAGCATGATGGGCTAGGGATAACTTTCTTTAGTGTTGATATTTTGAAAGACATGGATGCTTGTTGATATGCTTGAGTATTGAAATCTTCATGTCAAAACTAGACTATTGCTTTGAACCATATATAAGTCCATATGTCCATGCTACAAAAGAAAAGAATATGTGATGAATATGTTAGGCAGCATTCCACATCAAAAATTCTGTTTTTATCATTTACCTACTCTAGGACGAGTAGGAATTAAGCTTGGGGATCTGATACGTCTCCAACATATCTATAATTTTGGCTTGTTCCGTGCTGTTATATTATCATTCTTGGATGTTTTACAATCATTTTATAGCAACTTTATATCATTTTTTGGGACTAACCTATTGACATAGTGCCCAGTGCCAGTTGCTATTTTTTGCTTGTTTTTTACTTCACAGAATATCAGTACCAAACGGAGTCCAAACACAGCAAAACTTTTTGGAGAATTTTTATGGACCAGAAGACACAACTTGGGCCAAAGAAGTACTAGAGGGGTGCCTCGAGGGGGGCACAACCCACCTGGGTGCGCCTGGGGGCCCAGGCACGCCCTGGTGGGTTGTGCCCACCTCGGTGGCCCCCCGCACGCCTCTTCGCCCTATAAATTCCCAAATATTCCAGAACCCCCAAAAATAACCCTAGATTAGAAGTTCCGCCACCGCAAGCCTCTGTAGCCACGAAAAACCAATCTAAACCCCGTTCGGGCCACCTGCCGGAGGGGGAAATCATCACCGGTGGCCATCTTCATCATCCTGTCAGCCACCATGATGAGGAGGGAGTAGTTCACCCTCGGGGCTGAGGGTTTGTACCAGTAGCTATGTGTTTAATCTCTCTCTCTCTCTCTCTCTCGTGTTCTTGAGATGGCATGATCTTGATGTATCGCGGGCTTTGTTAATATAGTTGGATCATATGGTATTTCTCCCTCTCTATCTTGTTGTGATGAATTGAGTTTTTGCTTTGAGATTTTGTTCTTATCAGATTGAATATTTTTATGGATTTGAGAGCACTTGATATATGTCTTGCATATGAATACCCATGGTGACAATGGGGTATTATATTGATCACTTGATGTATATTTTGGCACTCAACTCGCGGATTCCCGAGGTGACATTGGGGAAATCTATGCATAGGGGTTGATGCACGTTTTTGTCCTACTTTATCCGGTAGAAATCTTGGGGCACTCTTTGAGGTTCTTTGTGTTGGATCGAGTATTATGAATCTGAAATTGTTTTATGCGTATCGTATAATTAACTCATGGATACTTGTGGTGACATTAGAGTATCTAGTTGACATTAGAGTTAGTTGATGCATATCATGTGGTGTTATTTTAGTACGAACTCTTGGATAGATCGAACGGAAAAAATAACTTTGTGTTATTTTAGTACGAACTCTTGAATAGATCAAATGGAAAGAATAACTTTAAGGTGGTTTTGTACCCTACAAACAATTTCTTCTTATGTTCTCCGCTAGATAAGAACTTTGGAGTGATTCTTCATTGCACGTTGAGGGATGGTTATATGATCCAATTAGATTAGCATTGTTGAGAGATTGCACTAGTGAAAGTACGGACCCTAGGCCTCATTTTCAAGCATTGCAATATCATTTGTGCTCACTTTTGTTACTTGCTACCTTGCTGTTTTTTATTGTTCCTACTACAAAAATCAATATCTACTATCATTACTACACTTGTATCTCCATCTCTTCACCAAACTAGTGCACCTATACAATTTACCTTTGTATTTGGTGTGTTGGGGACACAAGAGACTTTTTATTATTCGGTTGCAGGGTTATTTGAGAGAGACCATCTTCATCCTACACCTCCCACGTATTGATAAACCTTAGGTCATCCACTTGAGGCAAATTTGCTACTGTCCTACAAAACTCTGCGCTTGGAGGCCCAATACGAGTCTGCAAGAACAAGTTGTGTAGTAGACATCAAGCTCTTTTCTGGTGCCGTTGCCGGGGAGGTGAGTGCTTGAAGGTATATCTTTAGATCTTGCAATTGAATCTTTTAGTTTCTTGTTTTATCACTAGTTTGGTTCATAAAAAGAAAATTACAAAAAAATGGAATTGAGGTGGTCTCATATTGTTCATCTTTATAATGTCTTTCTTGAAAATGATGGATCAGAAAATTGTGCCCAATTAATAGAAGAAGAATTCAATAAAATGTTTGGCATAAATGATGAGCATGATTGTAATGTTGTTGGTATGAATTCTTTGAATATCCATGATGCTAATGATATGCAAAGTCATAAGCTTGGGGATGCTATGTTTGATGAAGATGATATTTTTAGTCCCCCAAGTTTTGATGAGAATATTTACTATGATGAAAGCATGCCTTCCTATTTATGATGATTATGGTGATGACATGTATGCTATAAAGAGTAATGATATCCATGAAACTTTTCATCATGATTTTAACGCTCAATATGATTATGCCAATCAAGAATCACATGATAGTTATTTTGTTGAGTTTGCTCCCACTACTATTCATGAGAATAAATTTGCTTATGTGGAGAGTAATAAAAAATTTATTCATGTGGATCATGAAAAGAATGGTTTGTGATAGCTATATTGTTGAATTCATTCATGATGCTACTGAAAATCATTATGAGAGGGGAACTTATGCTTTTACATATTGCAATAATATCAAGTTTCCTCTCTATGTGTTGAAAATCTTGAAGTTTTGCTTGTTTTGCCTTCCTAAGCTAGTTGATTCTTGCTCACATAAATTGTTTGATCACAAAATCCCTATGCATAGGAAGTGGGTTGTACTTAAATGTGCTAGTCATATGCTTTATGATGTTCCTGTTATGTTTCAATTCTCATCTTTTATGCGAGCATCATTAAAATCATCATGCCTAGCTAAAAAGGCATTAAAGAAAAGCGCTTGTTGGAAGACAACCCAACACTTTTACCTACTGTTTTTGTGTGTTCACATGATTAAGTTACTGTAGTAATCATGTTTTATAGCTTTTGTTTCAATAAAGTGCCAAGTTTAGCCTTTGGGATAGTATGGATGATAGTTGACTTGATTCTGTGCAAAAACAGAAACATTTGCTTCCAGTAACAGAATTGTTTAAATTAACTGGAGCATAGAAAAACTGTGAATTTCTTAGAGATGATTTGTCTACAAATTTCCCATGTTTTCCTAATTTTTAAATATTTTGGAGCTACAGAAGTATAACTAAAATTCAGATCTTTACATACTGTTCTGTTTTTGACAGATTCTGTTTTCAATGCATAGTTTGCTTGTTTTATGGTTTCTATGGCTTATATTGCTTAATATAAATTGTGTAAATTGTAGAGTACAGTAGGAATTATGTGGAAATGATTATGAATCTTATCTTGACAGTACCAAAGTGAATAATTTGTCTTCATCATACTAACCCATCTCACGAAGTTCCGTTAAGTTTTGTGTGATTGAAGTTTTCAAGTTTTAGGTGAGATATCGATATGAGGAGAATAAGCAGTGACAAGAACCTAAGCTTGGGGATGCCCAAGTCACCCCCAAGGTAATATTCAAGGAAGATCCAAGCAACTAAGCTTGGGGATGCCCCGGAAGGCATCCCCTCATTCGTCTTCAACATTATCGATAACCTCACTTGGAGCTATATTTTCATTCATCACATGATATGTGTTTTTCTTGGAGCGTCATTTTATTTTGATAGGATTTGCTTGATGTTATTTAGAATAATGCTTTGTATCTTTTACTTCAATAAAAATGTCAAGTATAGCCTTTGCTATGCTTATTTTGCAAGTCTATATGTGGCTGTTTGAAAACAGCAAGTTGCACGCTAGTGCGTGAGTACTTGAGAAAAGTCAGAATGTGATAAAATGTTAAAAAAAATTTGCACAATAATTGATTATAAATTTTCTACAGTGTGGTAAATTTTCAGAATTTTTGGAGTTAGGGAAGTATGAGTATAATTGCACTCTTTACAGACTACTGTTTAGACAGATTGCTGTTATGTTTGCATTGTTTGCATATGTTTGCTTGTTTAATGATTCTATTTGAGGATAGGACTATTAAATATGCAGAGGCATTTAGTATGCAATGTTAAATAATAATTTTAGTGATTTGCTACAGTAGATAATGATAAAGTTTTTGCATTGATTTATACTAACTTATCTCACGAGTTCTTGTTAAGTTATGTATGGATGAAGTTTTTAAGATTTAGGGAACCGTGATATAAAAGGAATTAAGGAGAGACAAAAGCTCAAGCTTGGGGATGCCCAAGGCATCCCAAGATAATATTCCAAGAAGTCTCAAGCATCTAAGCTTAGGGATGCCCCGGTAGGCATCCCACCTTTTCTTCATCAACAATTATCGGTTAGTATCGGTTGAGCCTAAGTTTTTGCTTCTTCACATGATGTGTGCTATTTTAGAATGTCATTTTGTTTTGTTTAGTTTTCTGTTTTAATAAATACCTAGATCTGAAAGTTTTCTTAATAAGAGAGAGTCCTCAAATAGCTACCCATTCACTTAACTACTCGCATGATCTTCACTTATATCTTTTTGGAGTAGTTTGTCATATGCTCTCATGCTTCACTTAGATTTATTTGAGAGTTAGTAAATTTTTGAAGAAATTCACTCATGCTTCACTTATATTATTTTGAGACGAAAATTGTTATGCTCATGTTCTTCACTTAAATTTGTTTGAGCTTGGCAAAAGTAATTGCAATATATGAAACTAGTCCCAAAGTGATAGATATTCACGAGGGATATAATAAAAACTTTCATGAAGATCATTGGACAAAATAAACTTCATTCTTTGTAATAGTTTTGAGATATGATGATAGTGATATGTGAGTCATGTTGGTGAGTAATTATGCTTTAGTAAGAATATTGGTGTTAAGATTTGTGATTCCCTATGCAAGCACGAAAGTCAATAGTTATGCAATGAAATTACATCCTACTTGTGGTGCATTATTCGGTGTTAGTTATTCTTAATGCTCGCTTATGTGATTTTTTGTTTCTTGGTTGGTTGCTTCTCAATCTTTTTGCTAGCCTCCACTTGTACTAAGTAGAAATACTACTTGTGCATCCAAAATCTTTAAACCCAATTTTGCCATATGAGTCCACCATACCTACCTATATGCGGTATTCTCGTGCCGTTCTAAGCTAATTTGTATGTGTCATCTCTAATTTTCAAAATAAATTTCCTTTTTGTGTGCTCGTACCGCTCATGAAGCGGCAGGGGGTGGCCAATATTTTCCATGCTAGATGTGTTATTCTCAAGATGAGTGTTTATTCACTTGTCATTGCACGAGAGTGTGGCAAAGGTAATAGGGATGCTCAGTCCCGAAATGAAAAAGAAATTTACTGTATGTTGTCAAATAATAAATTCCTTGAAAAGTGTTGGTATGGAAGGCACCCGTGGATACGGCTAGCCATGGATTGTGAAAGAATGGTCGAAAATGGAATAAACTTTATTTTCTGTTTGGAACCTCCTATGATATATCTAGCATGGAAAGTGTTGGGAATTACTTGGTCATTTTCATTGATGGGAAAAGTATGCCTCTCAAAAAATTTATCTCTCAATTTAAGCTTTGAGCTCTGGCACCTCTACAAATCCCTACTTCCCTCTGCGAAGGGCCTATCTATTTACTTTATGCAATTTTATTTTTATTTGAGTCTCCATATTTTCTTATAAAGCACCAACTAAGGGGCACTATGATCGTACTTGAGCATTGGGTGTAGCTAATATGCGAGTGTGTTTCATGAATGGATCAATGATTGAGCATGATGGGCTAGGGATAACTTTCTTTAGTGTTGATATTTTGAAAGACATGGTTGCTTGAGTATTGAAATCTTCATGTCAAAACTAGACCATTGCTTTGAACCATATATAAGTCCATATGTCCATGCTACAAAAGAAAATAATGTGTGATGAATATGTTAGGCAGCATTCCACATCAAAAATTCTGTTTTTATCATTTACCTACTCGAGGACGAGTAGGAATTAAGCTTGGGGATTTGATACGTCTCCAACGTATCTATAATTGTTGCTTGTTCCATGCTGTTATATTATCATTCTTGGATGTTTTACAATCATTTTATAGCAACTTTATATCATTTTTGGGGACTAACCTATTGACATAGTGCCCAGTGCCAGTTGCTGTTTTTTGCTTGTTTTTTACTTCGCAGAATATCAGTACCAAACGGAGTCCAAACGAGCGAAACTTTTTGGAGAATTTTTATGGACCAGAAGACACAACTTGGGCCAAAGAAGTACCAGAGGGGTGCCCCGAGGGGGGCACAACCCACCTGGGCACGCCTGGGGGCCCAGGTGCACCCTGGTGGGTTGTGCCCACCTCGATGGCCCCCCGCACCGCCTCTTCGCCTTATAAATTCCCAAATATTTCAGAACCCCCCAAAAATAACCCTAGATCAGAAGTTCCGCCGCCGCAAGCCTCTGTAGCCACGAAAAACCAATCTAGCCCCCGTTTCGGCACCCTGCCGGAGGGGGAAATCATCACCGGTGGCCATCTTCATCATCCCGTCGGCCACCATGATGAGGAGGGAGTAGTCCACCCTCGGGGCTAAGGGTTTGTACCAGTAGCTATGTGTTTAATCTCTCTCTCTCTCATGTTCTTGAGATCACACGATCTTGATGTATCGCGGGCTTTGATAATATAGTTGGATCATATGGTGTTTCTCCCTCTCTATCTTATTGTGATGAATTAAGTTTTCCCTTTGAGATTTCGTTCTTATCAAATTGAATATATTTATGGATTTGAGAGCACTTGATATATGTCTTGCATATGAATACCCGTGGTGACAATGGGGTATTATATTGATTCACTTGATATATGTTTTGGCACTCAACTCGCGGATTCCCGAGGTGACATTGGGGAAATCTATGCATAGGGGTTGATGCAAGTTTTCTTCCTACTTTCTTTGGTAGAAATCTTGGGGCACTCTTTGAGGTTCTTTGTGTTGGATCGAGTATTATGAATCTGAAATTGTTTGATGCGTATCGTATAATTAACTCATGGATACTTGTGGTGACATTGGAGTATCTAGGTGACATTAGAATTGGTTGATGCGTATCATGTGGTGTTATTTTAGTACGAACTCTTGGATAGATCGAACGGAAAGAATAATTTTGTGTTATTTTAGTACGAACTCTTGAATAGATCGAACGGAAAGAATAACTTTAAGGTGGTTTCGTACCCTACAAACAATTTCTTCTTATGTTCTTCGCTAGATAAGAACTTTGGAGTGATTCTTCATCGCACGTTGAGGGATGGTTATATGATCCAATTAGATTAGCATTGTTGAGAGATTGCACTAGTGAAAGTACGGACCCTAGGCCTCATTTCCAAGCATTGCAATACCGTTTGTGCTCACTTTTGTTACTTGCTACCTTGCTGTTTTTTATTGTTCCTACTACAAAAATCAATATCTACTATCATTACTACACTTGTATCACCATCTCTTCGCCGAACTAGTGCATCTATACAATTTACCATTGTATTTGGTGTGTTGGGGACACAAGAGACTTTTTATTATTTGGTTGCAGCGTTGTTTGAGAGAGACCATCTTCATCCCACACCTTCCACGGATTGATAAACCTTAGGTCATCCACTTGAGTGAAATTTGCTACTGTCCTACTAAACTCTGCGCTTGGAGGCCCAACACGAGTCTACAAGAACAAGTTGTGTAGTAGACATCAGAAAGTACTCAAGAAAAGAGAGTCCCGCCGCCGCAAGAAAGAAGAGGCCGCACACGCTGCTGAGGAGAGCTCGGCGGAGATCCAAGCACGATGGGCTACCGCCGATAAGGCCGAGAAGGAGAACAACAACGTCTGGCCGGCATCCCTGATGCCTCCACCTGCCAGGATCGTGGCGGTAGCTACCGCGACGCTGATGAGAGTTGTGCAAAGATCCCAGCACGGTGGGCTGGCACCGACAAGGCCGGGAAGGAGAACAATTACGTTTGGCCAGCATGTCAGAAGTAGTAAGTGTGTGTGTTGCCCGTAAGTTTGTTTAATTAATTACGAGCATCTACCAGTACTACTTACTAGTTTTAGAGCAAATTACCAGTATCTAGGAATTTAAGTTGGTATCTATTATTAACATACAATGTCGATAAGCAACATCCTTTTAGGGCTTTGAGAGTTGCTTAGCATGTGTTCACTGAAGTTTTGTAGCCATACCCCAGCTCTAAATCTTTCCGAAACGTCCGCCCGCAGCCACCCGAAGCTCCTTCCTCTCCCATCTCTGCACAGTGAGCTTCTGCTCTGGCGCGCACGCTGGAGATGAGCTGGCCATAGCTGGTTTTTAGTCCCACCTCGCCGTGCTAGTTGGCTGCACAACGGCTTAAATAGCCGCGCTGGTGGATGGCGGCAAGGTTCTCTTTTCATAAACCGATGATTGTTCATCGAGTGTCACCTTTGCCTCATTCATGTACGTTGAGTAACCCTGCTACAATGAAAGATATTTTTAAATTTGCAGGTGCTGTTGTAGATGCTGATAGATATATGAATTATTAGAAGATCACAAAACACAGGGTTTCTATGGCGTACAGTATGTGTTTTTTGCGCTAATGATTCATAAGTCAGTTACTTGTGCGATGTTTTCTAATAACACAGGCGTACCATCACGACCGCCCTTGACCGATTTAATCAACTACACGTGTAGAATTTTTTGGAGACGGGATCCGCCAATTTTCTCTTTTCTCTCACACGAGTATTTTACGAGCTTCGTCTGCGTTGTGTATTTACCCCGCCTAAGTTTCAAGTTTTGGAGCGAAATTTTCAGTAGGCGCGTGATTTCAGAATTTATTCCTCCCACCACATCCCCACCCATCACATTTCCGCAGTATCTCCACCCTTCCCCCCTCCCGGCAGCTCAAATCACCGCCGCCGCAACCACAGCTTCAACCACATATATGTTTTGCCCGAGCCTCGTCGATCCAGTCAGGTAACCCACCTATCTCTATCACAGCCCTGGCCCGATTGCTTAAATGGCACCTGTGAAATATCCTCATGCCTCCAAATCCTCACCGCCCTTACTCTAGAGCATCGCCACGTAAGCCCAACCACATATCACGTGGAGGTCGAGGAGCTGATGGCGGTCGATGGCGTGATGGCCACTATGCGTGTCGACCCAGAGGAAAACCTCGCCTTCGACGCCACCGACTTGGGGCGGGCTCTGGCCCAGATGAAGTGCCCCAGCAACTACCCCTCGGGATTTACCAAGTATGAATAGACCAGTTCAATCTTACCAATACCAGTTGCAATGGCTATGTTTTGTACAGTTGATATATTAAGCATGTTGTAGTAAACATGCCTAACTCGTCTTAGCTATTTTCCCTACCTTTTTATAGACAACGGAGCCATTCTCTGCTCTAGCAGCATTTGCCTTGCGATGTTTAACTCTGTCAATTTCAGTTTTATCAGTACCAGTTTCAATGGCTATACTAGGTTGTCTGTAGTTAAACGTGCCTTGTTTATTTCAGTACTGCACACTTTGTGATGTTCAAGTATGAACTGTCCAGCTCAATTTGACTAATACTAGCTACAAAATTTCAATACATAACTTAGGCTACTGTTAAGCCTGTTGTAATCAACAGTTCTATCTATTTTTTAATCTGTCCCTTTGCTACCATGCTACTCTTTGCAATGAAGATATCACTAGAGATGCTGTCATTTTATTTTCATTTGCTGTTTTTGGTGGATGTTAACCCTGTTGTAGTTAACATGCCTTTACATGTACTTATGCAGGGCCACAATGGGCGATGTTGTTGTTTGCCATCGAGGTTAGTTACATCCCATGTCTTATAGTATTTTACATCATTTGTGCAATTGCAGTTTAGCTTGTAACATTTACTTGCTTCTTGTAGGTACACATGTCAGCGGCACTGATCCACGCTTTGACCCGGAGGAACACCTCGCCTCTGCCACCGCCACCGACTTGGGGCGGGCTCTGGCCCAGATGAAGTGCCCCAACAACTACCCCTTAGGATTTACCAAGTATGAACTGACCAGTTCAATCTTACCAATACCAGTTGCAATGGCTATGTTTTGTATGGTTGATGTATTAAGCATGTTGTAGTAAACATGCCTAACTCATCTTAGCTATTTTCCCTAGCTTTTTATAGGCAACTGGGCCATTCTCTGCTCTAGCAGCACTTGCCTTGCGATGTTTAACTCTGTCAATTTCAATTTTATCAGTACCAGTTTCAATTGCTATAGTAGGTTGTCTGTAGTTAAATGTGCCTTGTTTATTTCAGTATTGCACACTGTGTGATGTTCATGTATGAACTGTCCAGCCCAATTTCACCAATACCAGCTAAAAACTTACAATACTTGACTTAGGTTGTTGTTAAGCCTGTTGTAGTAAACAGTTTTATCCATTTCTTTGCTACCGTGCTACTCTTTGTAATGAAGATATCACTAAAGATGTTGTCATTTTATTACCATTTGCTATTTTTGGTGAATATTAACCCTGTTGTAGTTAACATGCCTTTCCATGTACTTACACAGGGCCACAATGGGTGATGCTGTTGTTTATCGTCGAGGTTAGGTGCATCCCATGTCTTATAGTATTTTACATCATTTGTGCAATTGCGGTTTAGCTTGTAACATTTTCTTGCTTCTTGTAGGTACACATGTCAGTGGCACTGATCCACGCTTCGACCCGGAGGAACAACTCATCTCTAATGCCACCGACTTGGGGCGGGCTCTGGCCCAGATGAAGTTCCCCAGCAACTACCCCTCGGGATTTACCAAGTATTAACTGACCAGTTCAATCTTACCAACACCAGTTGCAATGGCCATGTTTTGTACGGTTGATGTATTAAGCATGTTATAGTAAACACGCCTAACCCGTCTTAGCTGTTTTCCCTACCTTTTTATAGGCAACTGGGCCATGCTCTTCTCTAGCACCACTTGCCTTGCGATGTTTAACTTTGTCAATTTTAATTTTATGAGTACCAGTTTCAATGGCTATACTAGGTTGTCTGTAGTTAAGCGTGCCTTGTTTATTTCAGTACTGCACATTGTGTGATGTTCAAGTATGAACTGTCCAGCTCAATTTCACCAATACCAGCTACAAACTTACAATACTTGACTTAGGTTGTTATTAAGCATGTTGTAGTAAACAGTTCTATCCATTTTTTTAATTCATCCCTTTTCTACCGTGCTACTCTTCTCAATGAAGATATCACTACAGATGATGTCATTTTATTACCATTTGCTATTTTGGTGGATGTTAACCCTGTTGTAGTTAACATTGCCTTTCCATGTACTTACGCAGGGCCACAATGGGCGATGTTGTTGTTTGCCGACGAGGTTAGCTGCATCCCATGTCTTATACTCCCTCCATTCCTAAATATAAGTCTTTTTAGAGATTCCAATATAGACTACATACAGAGCAAAATGAGTGAATCTACATTCTAAACTATGTTTATGTACATCCGTATGTAGTTCATATTGAAATCTCTAAAAATACTTCTATTCAAGAACGGAGGGAGTAGTATTTTACATCATTTGTGCAATTGCAGTTTAGCTTCTATCATTTACTGGTTACCTGTAGGTACATATAGCAGCGATACTGATCCACGCTTTGACCCCTTTTACGTATGGGGAAATGAGATATTCATGAACAAGCTTCAAGTGAGGAAACTAAGAAAGGTTGTTAGGCGAAAGAGATGAGTGATGGGAATTAAACTCTTCATTTACACTTTGTCCAAGACAACAGTGAACTTTAGGATGGTAAGTAACATGTTCTTTTTCCCCCTGCCCATAATGAGTTACTCTATTAGACATGAATATCTGAAAGTTTTCTCTTTTCAGTGGTTTCCGAAGCAATTTACTGGTGATTACCTTGCAAACTGCGAGTGGAGGCAACTAAGGTTAAAGTATATACTCCCTCCGTTTCTTTTTACTTCCCATATAAGATTTGTCTCAAGTCAAACTTCATAAAGTTTGACCAAATTTATATACAAAGTTATCAACATCTACAATACTCAAGATATACAATATGGAAGTTGATTCAATGATGCATCTAATGATATTGATTTTATATTATGAATGTTAATATATTTTTCTATAATCTTAGTCAAACTTTACTACGTTTGACTTAAGACAAATCTTATATGCGGACTAAAAATAAACAGAGGGAGTAATTCATACTACCATGATAATGGTCTAGAAGTCTTCCTGAAGGTGGTGAAGGATGGGCGGGCAATCATCACAAGCAGTTGGACAAAAGTTGTGCGCGCCGTTGGCATGCAGGAGGGCACATTATGGGCATTCCGCTTCTTCAACACCATCGGCAGCCAAAATGATTTACACTTCTCTCTTCACCTTTACCGCCTCTAAATATTGTGGTTCATCATAGTTAATTCCTGCCTAATCCTGTAATTACTGAACATATTGTACTGAGAATTTTATTTATGGACTGGTTGTTGAACCATTGTGCTGAGAATTTGAATTCCATGTTTCATAATTCAAAAATTAAAATTTCCAATCCGAATAATAAATTACAGGGAAAAATAAAAGTAAACAGGAGGGAATAAAATAATGCACACGGTTAGAAAGAAAACAGTGTGTGCGATGGAAAAAAAATAGAACAGACGGTTCTTTGACGGGAAACGTTTGCGATGTTCAACGAATGAACACATGGTTTCGTCTCATATGCGTGTGGGATTTCTAGCAATACCACACACGGTTCCATTTATATGCATGTGCGATTCATGGTAATACGACAAACGGTTCAAACTTGTATGCGTGTGTAATATTGGGCAAAAAGAAGATGGTGCATATATGGAGCGCATGTGTGATAGAATACCTATCACACACAGTTATGAAATGGACACATTGGTGATAGTAGAGGCAACACACACATTTTACAGTTTTTAACTGTGTATGATAACATACCTATCGCAAACACATCGGTAGATTAAATGTTTGTGATGTCCACCTTTTCCACACGAGTATAGCTGCGTAATCGTTTCAGATGTCTCTCGGATCAGAAACATAACATCGAGGCCTAATGTGTGGGATAGGTCGCAACTTCTCATACATTTATTCTATGGAAATCGTCAATAGCCGCTCGCCTATCGCTTACGGTTTCTGGTTTGTGTGGGAAGGACCCCCCCTATCGCACACACAGGCAAGGCGACGGTTTAAACTCCGTCGGGGAAAGGGGTAAAACCCGTTTGTATAGCACGTAACGATACCAGTGTCTCATAGATGTGGGCTTGAACACCACATGAGCAGTTTGCTTTCTTTCTCTTTTCTTGCCTACCACTTTGGCCATTGATTTGCCTTGACCTTGTTTGGAGACAACAGTAGACTTAGAAAACTTCCTAGGTCTCTCTTTTTGAGCATTTCCATACTCCTTGGCAACAACCACATTTTTCTTCTTGGAGGTGACCTCCTCTGGCTGGAAGTCCTCATCCTCCTCATTAGAATTCTTCTTCTTCCTGGCCCTCGTTGCAGCCTTAGGAAGACTAGGAGAACTGCGCTCTCCCTCATCAAAACTTTCCTCAGGGCTTGTGCCTGCTTCCAAGTCAACACTAGGCTCAACTGGCATGTTCTAGCTATCCTCTGAATCTGACATGTTGACCACTGACCCTGTGAATTAGAGTGAGTAGAGTAGATTGGATGAGCATCACAAAATACAGCTAGTTTTTGAAAAATTGAGTTCAAAATTCAGTTTTAGGTTTTCACGTAAAGCATTTCAGAATTACCGAGTTGAAATTTTCGGAAGTGTCGAGGCAGCAACAGAAACTAGGTTTCACTATTTTGGTTGAATCGATGTGAAACTCGGTCTCTCTGAAGTGCACATGGTACTGCAGAAATACCTAAATTGGTCTCACCAATCAGTATGCTTCAGCTTCACCGAGATGTACTGAGTGCAATGGCCGAAGCCAAATCAGTGACTCTAAGTTTGTCCAATTCAGTCTGTCAGAGATGAGTTCTACGGAAGCCTAAACCTAAAAGTTTTACTCAAATCTAACTCTACAAATTTATCTCGTGGACATTGAAGTGTAAACAGTTGCAAGACCTAGGTGCATCCTTTCGTGCATTGAATCATATTTGGGAGAACGGAAAGGGGTCAAATCTTACCCTAACTTGGTGAAGATTCGCTACGGCGGCAATGGTGGGGAAGATTTCTATTGACGACGATGGATTACGGTGGCGAGGGCGCGCTGGAGACAAGGACAATGCGTGGACCAGGGCGACGACAGCAATGGGGTGTGGGGGTCATGACGATTGAAGAATTTTTCAACATACGGTCCGCGGGGATATATATACCCATTGGTTGTCGGTACTACCGAATGAAACAAATCAGTCTCACCGAAGTGTGTAACTGCTAGTGACTGTGCACACCGGTGACTCTGAGACTTTCAGATCGGTTATACCGAGGTTGAAAAAATAGATCAGTCCAAGTGCAATCGGTGAGACCGAATGAGAGTGTGTTGGTCTGACCAAAAAAGCTCTTAGAGGGTTTTGGAAGTCAGCCCTAATCAGATCGGTGACTCCGAGTGGTCCTCACTCGGAGGGCCCAAAAAGAAACTTGTTCAAGTTTTGTGATATAGCAAGAATGAATTTGAGACAAGTTGAGATAGATAGATAGAGAAGGTGCTTAGGCATTCTTGTACATCCAATTGGCCAAAATATCCAAATCAACCAAACAACAATTGGATGCCCTCGAATGAGAAATATGCATTGCAACATGCTCACACAATGAAATAGCAAATGAAATATGTCAAACATGCACAACCAATTCTAGCAACTATCAAGCAATGGGTGATGACATAGTCATCTATATATGAGTATATTGACTTAGGAGCCAAATGAAAACATTTGATCATAGGTCATACTCATCATTTAAGCACAAGTGGGGTTACCACTTTTACATAAAGCAATAATGTGTTCACACCATTAGAGTTGCTTTAGATCAAGTCTTAGAGCAAAGCTCCCCCTAGATGTGATATCCCCCCAAAGAGGGATGAACTAACCTCGGGTTTTGTCGATGATGACTTCATGTAGATACTGTAGATGTGGATGCTCAATGTTGATGTAGTCTATCTTGTTTCGAGTTACAAATATTAGCAACCGAAGCAGTATCAAATACCCAGGCGCTACTACGAGCACTAGGAAGGTACACATCAATAACATGTATATCAAATATACCATTGTTGACGTTGCCAACCTTCTTATCTGCCAAGTACTTGGGCCAGTTCCGCTTCCAGTGACCATTCCCCTTGCAATAGAAGCACTCGGTCTCAGGTTTGGGTCCAACCCATGGTTTCTTCACGGGAGTGGCAACTGGTTTGCCATTCTTATTGAAGTTCCCTTTCTTTCCCTTGCCTTTCTTTTTGAAACTGGTGGTCTTGTTGACCATCAACACTTGATGCTCTTTCTTGATTTCTACCTCCGTGGCCTTAAGCATCGCGAAGAGCTCAGGGATTGTTTTCTCCATCCCTTGCATATTATAGTTCATCACAAAACCCTTGTAGATTGGTGGCAGTGACTGGAGAACTCTGTTAATCTCTACTTCATCTAGAAGATTAACTCCCAACTAATTCAAGCGGCTGTAGTACCCATACATTTTGAGTACGTGCTCACTAACGGAGCTGTTCTCCTCCATCTTGCAGCTAAAGAACTTGTCGGAGGTGTCATACCTCTCAACTCGGGCATGAGCCTGAAATACCAATTTCAGCTCTTGGAACATCTCATATGCTCTGTGGTGCTCAAAACGTCTTTGGAGCCCTGGTTCTAAGCCGTAAAGCATGGCGCACTGAACTATCATGTAGTCATCATTCCTTGTCTGCCAGACGTTCATAGCATCTAGGTTTGCGGGAGCGGGTGGCACACCTAGCGGTGTATCAAGGACATAAGCCTTCTGTGCAATAGTGAGGATAATCCTCAAACTACGGACCCAGTCCGCATAGTTGCTTCCATCATTTTTCAACTTAGCTTTCTCTAGGAACGCATTAAAATTCAGGGGAGCTACAGCGCGAGCCATTGATCTACAACATAAATTTGCAAAGACTTTAGACTATGTTCATGATAATGGGTTCAGCTAATCAAATTACTAGTGAACTCCCACTTAAATCAACTCCCTCAAGTTGTCTAAGTGTTACATGATCCAAATCAACTAACCCATGTTCAATCATCACGTGAGATGGGGTGCTCATCAACGGTGAACATCTCCATGTTGATCATATCTTCTATATGACTCATGTTTGACCCTTCGGTCCTCCATGTTCCAAGGCCATGTCTCTATACATGATAGGCTCGTCAAGTTTACCCAATTATTATGCATGTGTAAAACTAGCTTACACCCGTTGTATGTGAACGAAGAGTCTATCACACCCGATCATCACAAGGTGCTTCAAAACGATGAAATTTCACAATGGTGCATACTTAGGGAGAACACATTTTATCTTGAAATTAAGTGAAGGGATCATCTTATAATGCTACCATCGTCCTAAGCAAAATAAGATGCATAAAAAGATAAACATCACATGCAATCAATATGTGATATGATATGGCCATTATCATCTTGTGCTTTCGAGCTCCATCTTCAAAGCACCGGCATGATCTCCATCGTCACCCGCATGACACCATGATCTCTATCATCATGTCATCATGTGGTTGTCTCCACCAACTATTGCTTCTACGACTATTGCTAACTGATAGCAATAAAGTAAAGCAATTACATGGCGTTTAATGATTGACACACAGGTCATACGGTAAATTAAAGACAACCCTATGGCTCCTGCTGGTTGCCATACTCAATAACATGTAAGTCGTGGACCTATTACAAAACATGATCATCTCATACATCAACATATATCACATCATGTTTTGGCCATACCACATCACAACATGCCCTGCAAAAACAAGTTAGACGTCCTCTACTTTGTTGTTGCAATTTTTATGCGACTGCTGGGGCAAACTATAAGAACCGTTCTTATCTCCACAAAACCACAATGGTGATATACAATTTGCCTTTTAACCTTCTACAAGGACCGTCATTATCAAATCAGATTCAACTAAGGTGGGAGAGACAGACACCCACAAAGCCACTTTTATGCAATACAAGTTGCATGTTAGTCAGTGGAACCGGTCTCTTGTGCGAGGACAAGTAAGGTTGGTTCGAGCCACTTCATCCCATAATACCACCGAATCCAAATAAGACAAAGGAAGTAAGCAATTTGAACATCAACTCCCACAACTTCTTTGTGTTCTACTCGTGCATACACATCTACGCATAGACCTAGCTCATGATGCCACTGATGGGGAACGAAGCATGAAAATCAAAAAAAATTCCTACAAACACCCAAGATCTAATCTAGGAGATGCATAGCAACAAGAGGGGGGGTGTGTGTGTCTACATACCCTTGTAGACCGAAAGCGTTAACGTATGTAATGCAATTGATGTAGTTGTACTCTTCGCGATCCAATCACGATCCAATCTGATCTAGTGCCGAACGGGCGGCACCTCCGAGTTTAGCACACGTTCAGCTCGATGGTGTCATCTCCTTCTTGATCCAGCAAGCAAGGGAGAGGAGGTATATGATATCGGGACCAGCCCAACGGCGAGGTGATGGTGGTGGTGGCAGCGGAAACGCAGCAGGGCTAGCTTCGCCAAGCAACTGTGCGAGGAGGAGTATACGGGAGAGACAGGGTTGCGCCAGGCTTAGGTAGGCTGCCCCCTGCACCTCCACACTTTATATAGGGGTGAGGGAGGGGTGCGCCAGCCCTAGACCACCTCCCAAGGCAGGGGCGGTGGCCAGGGGGTGGAGTACCCTCCAAGCCAGGTGGAGGCGCCTCCACCCCTAGGGTTTCCACTCCTTGGCACATGAGCCAAGTAGGGGCTGGTGCGCCTGGCCCAATAAGGCTAGGGCATCCCCCCCTACAGCCCATGCTGACCTAAAGAATGTGGTTGAACCCTTTGTGGACTTCTGGACCCCTCTGGAACCATCTGGAAGCTTCCTGGTACAATACCAGAAAAAAAATGATCTTTTTCTGGAACCCTGATAGCAACTTTCCATATATGAATCTGTACCTATGGACCATTCCGGAGCTCCTCGTGACGTCCCGGATCCCATCCAGGACTCCGAACAACCTTCATAATTCACCATATTAATATCTCATTACTATCCTAGCGCTACCGAACGTTAAGCGTGCAACCCTATGGGTTCGAGAATCATGTAGACATGACCGAGACTCCTCTCCGATCAATAACCAATAGCGGGACCTGGATGCCCATATTGGTTCCTACATATTCCATGAAGATCTTTATCGGTTGAACCACGATGTCAAGGATTTAGTTATTCCCGTATGCAATTCCCTTTGTCCGGCGATGTGTTACTTGCCCGAGAATCGATCGTCGGTATCTCCATGCCTAGTTCAATCTCGTTATGGCAAGTCTCGTTACTCATTCTGTAATACAAGATCTCGTGACTAAACTCATTAGTCACATGAAGCTTCTTATGATTTTGTATTACCGAGAGGGCCCAGAGATATCTCTCTGTCACACGGAGTGACAACTCCCAGTCTCGATCCATGCAACTCAACAGACACCTTCAGAGATACCTGTAGAGCACCTTTATGATCACCCTATTACGAAATGATATTTGATAGCACACAAGGCATTCCTCGATATCCGGGAGTGGCATGATCTCATGGTATAAGGAACTGATACTTGACATGAAGAAAGCCATAGCAAATAACTAAACGATCTGATGCTAAACTTACGGTTGGGTCTGTCCATCACATCATTCTCCTAATGATATGATCCCATTATCAAATGACAACTCATGTCTATGGTTAGGAAACCTTAACCATCTATGATCAACGAGCTAGTCTAGTAGAGGCCTACTAGGGACACGGTGTTGTTTTATGTATTCACACATGTATTTAAGTTTCCGGCCAATACTATTCTAGCATGAATAATAAACATTTATCATGAATAAGGAAATATGATAATAACCAATTTATTATTACCTCCAGGGCATATTTCCAACACTTGGGTGGAGTAATAGTAGTAGACATCAGTAAGTTTAATGGTCTATGTGTCACGGACGTAATGCCTATATAATGATTATGCCATGGTTGATCTTCATAACTATGTGCAATTCTGTCAATTGCCCAGCAGTAATTTGTTTACCCATCGCTACTATGCTTTTGAGAAAGATGCCTCTAGTGAACCTATGCCCCTTGGTCCATTATCCTTATATTTACAAGTTCCTACAATTGCTATCAATTTATCCTTATTATTTTTATTCACTATCATACTTTGTTATCTTTATTATTATTTGCCTTTAACCTTGTGGCTAGCAAGAACAAGGAGAGTGATGACCCCCTTGCCTTTGTTGGGTGCAAGCAATTGTTTTGTTTGTGTGCAGGTGTTGCTAATGTTGTACATGTGTTGCCTCCTACTGGTTCGATAGACCTTGGTTCTTAACTAAGGGAAATGCTTTCTGCTGTTGTGCTACATCACCCTTCCTCATTAGGGAAATCCAACAACTCCTATGGGAGTAGCAGGAGAATTTCTGGCACCGTTGTCGGGGAGGCTTCATCTTAAAATTGCACAACCTACAAACAAGAAGGGTGACACTCCTGAAAGCTCTGCAACGGCTGCATCTCATATCATGCATTGACATCATGGCTTTCATCCTAGCCTGGACTCATCTCTTTCTCGATATCCTTCTATGGAACACTCTTCCAGAGGATAAGACAGAGGTGTGGTGCATCACACATCACTCAAAGGTACCGTAGGAGAACTCTACAAGCGTAGCACCTCAAGATTTTTCGGCGATGCTATTAGAGCAGGAGGGCTCATAGCTGCTCGGAGAGATCCACAAAGAAGCATGTGGACATCACAGTTGAAAGGGCATTTTCCTCCCTAAGTGATCTTGGTGTTGATGACAATGCAATTTCTGGTCTAACCGTGTGCTTGAGCTACACATATGTATTCAGAGGCGGCACAAGATGATTAGGTACCACTCTGAAATGAAAAGAGTGAAGACGGTGTTCTGGCATTTTTACTTTCTTCGGGTTGTAGGAAAACCATACTATTAAGAGGGGACCGCGTTGGAAGTTACGGGTGTACTCAAAACACGTACACAAAACCAAAGTTGCACCCACATTAACTTCCCACTTTTTCAAGGAGATCTTCAGATTCTACCAATGCCCATACTTTGATCTACCCGGTAGTACCGCAGTAGCAGAAAGTAGTATCGCTCCTTTCGTGGGTACCGCTACCGCTCCGCTGTGGATGCGGTACTACCAGACCAAGTGTCGGACTACCTATCATGGTGGGTTGAAATCCCACTATTTTGGCAGTTGTACTAGGGCGGTACTGCTATGGCAGTACTAGCTACTTTAATTTTAGCTGGTAATAGTGGACCCCTGAGTGGTTGTACCGCTCAAGCTTAGCAGTGCTTCTCGAAAGCGGTTTGCGGTAGTATCGCTCTCGGGAGCTTTATTCTTGTTTTATCCCTTAAAATTGGAAAAGAAATTAAAAATAGTTAGTCTCCTATTCACCCCCTCCCTCTAGACGAGCATATCGATTCTTCAACAATGCACTAAGGGCATAGGTAGGCAATGCTTTTTCTTGCCAACCGTGGTGTCAGATGATACGTCTCAAACTTATCTATAATTTTTTATTGTTTCATGTTGTTATATTATCATTTATATATGATTTTATTATGACTGCACATCATTATATATCATTTTTTTAATAACATATTAATTTAGTGCCAAGTGTGAGTTCCTGTCTTCTGCTTGTTTTTAGTTTCGTAGAAAATCCATATCTAGGAAGGTCCAAACACAATGCGAATTTTTAACGATTTTTTCTGGACCAAGAAGGACCCTAGAAGCTTAGGGAGATGTTGAGAGGATGCTCAAGAGCCCCACAAGCCCAGGTGGCATGGCTAGGGTGTAGCTGCGCCACCTAGACTTGTGGGCCCCCTGGGCCTTGTTTTGACCTAATTCCACCGCCATAAATCTCTATGAATACTGAAACCTTCAAAGCTAGACCAGAAAGAATTTTATCGTTGCCGCAAGCTTCTGTTCCAAAGCGATCCCATGTAGAGCCCTGTTTCAGAGTTCTACCAGAGGGGGAAGCCATTGGAGGGAGCTTCTTCATCAACCTTGTTGCCTTTCTGATGATGTGTGAGTAGTTCCTTTCGGACTTATGGGTCCATAGTAGTAGCTAGATGGCTTTCCTCTCTCTCTCTCTCTTTTGGAACTTCAAGACTGATACGTCTCCAACGTATCTATAATTTTTTATTGTTTCATGCTATTGTAGTATCAATCTTGGATGTTTTATATTCATTTACAAGCAACTTTATATCATTTTTTGGGACTAACCTATTAACTGAGTGCCCACTGCCAGCTATTTTCTGCATGTTTTTGGCTTTTCAAGAAATCAATATCAAACGAAGTCCAAACAGAGAAAAAACTTTGGATTAATTTTTCTAGACTAGAAGAGACCCTAGAAGGTTCGGGAGAAGGCCAGAAGAGCCACGAGGGAGCGACAAGCCCTAGGGGGGTGCCCCCGGGCTTGTGCCCCCCTTGTGGCACCTCCAACCCTAATTCCACCCCTAAAATTACTCAATTATTCCTCTGACATCAGAGAGTCACCCGAAATACTTTTTCTGCCGCCGCAAGTTTCTGTTCTCGTGAGATCCCATCTGGAGGCCTCCGCCGGCACTCCGCCGGAGGGGGAATTGATCACGGAGGGGCTCTACATCAAACTTGCTGCCCTTCCGATGAAGCGTGAGTAGTTTACCACAGACCTACGGGTCCATAGTTAGTAGCTAGATGGCTTCTTCTCTCTCGATGTTCTTCAATACAATGTTCTCCTTGATGTTCTTAGAGTTCTGTCTGATGTAATGACTTTTTGCGGTGTGTTTGTTGGGATCCGATGAATTGTGAGTTTATGGTCAGATTATCCATGAATATTATTTGAGTCTTCTCTGAACTCTTTTATGCATGATTGCTATAGCTTCGTATTTCTTCTCCGATTTGTTGGTTTGGCCAACTAGATTGATTTATATTGCAATGGCAAGAGGTGCTTTGTAATGGGTTCGATCTTGAGGTGCTCAATCCCAGTAACAGAAGGGGACATGACACGTATGTATCGTTGCTATTAAGGGTAAAAGGATGGGGTTTATACATACGTGAGTTTATCTTGTCTACATCATGTCATCTTGCTTAAGGCGTTACTCCGTTCTTTATGAACTTAATACTCTAGATGCATTCTGGATAGCGGTCGATGTGTGGAGTAATAGTAGTAGATGCAGGCAGTAGTCGGTCTACTTGTCTCGGACGTGATGCCTATATATGATCATTGCTTTGGATATCATCATTATTATTTGCTTTTCTATCAATTGCCCAACAATAATTTGTCTACCCACTGTATGCTATTTTCGCGAGAGAAGCCTCTAGTGAAAACTATGGCCCCGGGTCTACTTTTATCATATATTAAAATCCAAAAATACCTTGCTGCAATTTTTTCTTTATTTATTTTATATTATATTTAGTGTGATCTATCTATCTATCACCATACAATTTAATCTTGTAATTAACCGCCAAGGGATTGACAACCCCTTATTCGCGTTGGGTGTAAGGAATTGTTATCTTGTGTGCTGGTACTACTTACATAGTGTTGCGTGGTTCTCCTACTGGATTGATAACCTTGGTTCTTAACTCAGGGAAATACTTATCTCTACTGTACTACATCATCCTCTCCTCTTCGAGGAAATCCCAACGCAGCTCACAAGTAGCAGGAAGAATTTCTGGCGCCGTTGCCGGGGAGACATCATCAACCTCTATCAAGTACCTAAACATAAACTTTCATCTCCTTGCATTTACTTTATTTTCCATTTGCCTCTCATTTTCATCTCCCCCACTTCTAAAAAGTTTTTACAAAAATATTTTCAGTTTGCCTTTTTCTTGTCTGCTTGTTTGCTTGCTTGTTTGCGTAGTCACGATGTCTCAAGAAAATACAAAATTGTGTGATTTTTCCAATACTAATAATAATGATTTTATTAGTACTCCTATTGCTCCCCCCGCCACTAGTGCGGAGTCTTATGATATCAATGCCGCTTTGTTGAATCTTGTTATGAAAGAACAATTTTCCGATAATCCTAATGAAGATGTCGCGTCCCATCTAAACACTTTCGTAGAATTGTGTGATATGCAAAAGAAAAAGGATGTGGACAATCATATGGTGAAATTAAAATTATTCCCGTTCTCTTTGCGGGATCGTGCAAAAATTTGGTTTTTATCTTTGCCACAAAATAGTATCGATTCTTGGAATAAGTGCAAAGATGCTTTTATTGCTAAGTATTTTCCTCCCGTGAAAATTATTTCCCTTAGAAACCAAATTATGAATTTCAAGCAACTTGAGCATGAACATGTTGCACAATCTTGGGAAAGGATGAAGTTAATGATAAGAAATTGCCCTACACATGGTTTAAATCTGTGGATGATCATACAAAAAATTTATGTGGGATTGAATTTTGTCTCTAGAAATCTTTTAGATTCCGTCGCGGGTGGTACTTTTATGGAAATAACATTAGGAG
The DNA here is from genome assembly GCA_011799875.1 of Thinopyrum elongatum. NCBI lineage: Eukaryota > Viridiplantae > Streptophyta > Magnoliopsida > Poales > Poaceae > Thinopyrum > Thinopyrum elongatum. The sequence goes on from CM022303.1 coordinate 279,326,288, forward strand.
AAGCTACTAAATTGCTTGACAATATTATGCCAAATTATTCACAATGGCATACTGAAAGAGCTCCTACTAGTAAAAAGGTGAATTCGGTTGAAGAAATTAGCACTTTGAGTGATAAAGTTGATATGCTTATGAAATTGGTTGCTAGTAAAAATGCTCCTATTGATCCTAATGATGTGCCTTTGTCTACCTTGATTGAGCAAAATAATGATCCCGTAGATGTGAATTTTGTCTCGTGAAACAATTTTAATAACAACGCTTATAGAGGTAATTTTAATCCTAGGCCGTTCCCTGGAAATTCCTCTAATAATTATGGCAATTCCTATGATAATTCCTATAATAATAATAATAATAATAATAATAATAATAATAATAATAATAATAATAATAATAATAATAGGATGACCTCTGATCTTGAGAACAATATCAAAGAATTTATTAATGCTAAAAAAATTCAATACTATGATAGAGGAAAAATTGAATAAACTTGATGATATGTCTAGGAGCACTGATAGAGTTATTCATGATGTCGAAAATCTTAAGGCTAAAATTTTACCACCCAAAGTTGATATTAATGAGTCAATCAAAGCTTTATATGTCTCCATGGATGAGAGTAAGAAAAGAACCGCTATGCTAAGAGCTAAACAAGAATTTTTAGAGAAAGCGTTTCCGCCCAATTTTTTCTTAGTAATGATGAAGATGTTAAAATGATTGGTGTTTCTTCTATTGACTCTTTGTTTAGTATATTAAAATTGATGAAAAGGGGACTGAATAAGAGTCAACTTTAGCTAGAAGGTGTCCCCATAATTCGGAGGGTGAAAAACTTGATGAAAAAATTGATAAAAATGGGTTTGGAGAGGTAAAAACTTTAACTAGTGATGTGCCCACTCTCTTGGATTACAAAGACTTTAATTATGATAGTTGCTCTTTGATTAAATGCATTTCTTTGTTGCAATCCATGTTGAATTCACCCAATGCTTATGAGCAAAACAAGGCTTTTACTAAACATATTCGTAGAAGCGATGATGAAATCCTTAGAAGAAAAATTAGAACTAGAGATTTCAATTCCTAGAAAATTATATGATGAGTGGGAACCTACCATTAAAATTAAGATTAAAAATTATTAGTGTAATGCTCTATGTGATTTAGGTGCTAGTGTTTCCACAATTCCAAAATCTCTATGTGATGTGCTAGGTTTTACCAATATGGATGAATGTTCTCTCAATTTGCACTTGGCGGATTCTAATATTAAAAAACCATTGGGTAGAATAAATGATGTTCTTATTCTTGCAAATATAAATTATGTACCCATTGATTTTATTGTGCTTGATATTGATTGTAATCTGTCTTGTCCCATAATACTTGGTAGACCGTTTTTACGAACAATAGGTGTCGTCATTGACATGAAAGGAGGGAATATAAAATTTCAGTTCCCATTAAAGAAGGGTATGGAACACACTTCCCTAGGACTAGAATTAATCCATCATATGAATCAATCATGAGGGCTACCTATGGAACTAAAACCAAAGATGACAATACTTGAAACTTTGCATTATGCCTAGCTAGGGGCATAAAACAATAGCGCTTGTTGGGAGGCAACCCAATAGTTATCTTAATTTTCTTGTTTATTTTTCTGTTTTCTTGTGTTCACACAGTTATGCTACTGTTATGATTGTGTTTCTATGTTTTAATTAGTGTTTGTGCCAGGTAAAGCCTTTAGGATGGTTTGGATGATAGTTGACTTGATTCTGTGAAAAAATAGAAACTTTTACGTCCAGTAGCAGAATTGTTAAAAAATTGGAGCACGGAAAAATTATGATTGTTTTTACACATAATTGATATACAAATTTCTCACGTCATCCTAATTTTTCAGAATTTTTGGAGTTACAGAAGTATGAGCATAATTCAGGTTTCTACAGACTATTCTGTTTTTGACAGATTATGTTTTTGATGCATTGTTTTGCATGTTTTGATGAAACTATGGATTGTATCGAGGGGTATAAGCCATGGAGAAGTTAGAATACAGTAGGTATAATGCAAAAATAAAATATGAATGGGTTTGCAATAGTACTTAAAGTAGTGATTTATTTTCTTATACTAACAGATCTCACGAAGGTTTTGTTAAGTTTTGTGTGATTGAAGTTTTCAAGTTTTGAGTGAGATCACGATGGATGAAGGAATAAGGAGTGGCAAGAGCCTAAGCTTGGGGATGCCTGAGGCACCCCAAGGTAATATTCAAGGACTCCCAAGCAACTAAGCTTGGGGATGCCCCGGAAGGCATCCCCTCTTTCTTCTAACGACTATCAGTAATTTTACTTGGAGCTATATTTTTATTCGTCACATATCATGAGTTTTCTTTGGAGCATCGTGTATTATATGAGTCTTTGCTTTGTTTGCTTTTTAGTTTGTCACAATCATCCTTGCTGAACACACCTATTTTGAGAGAAACACGCATTTATCATGATTTGTTAGAATGCTCTAAGTGCTTCACTTAAATTTTTTGAGCTAGGCAGTTGTTCTAGTGCTTCACTTAAATCTTTTTGAGCACGGAGGTGACTATATTTTAGAGAAATATGCTCTCATGCTTCACTTATATTATTTTGAGAGTTGATAAGATTATATTTTAAAGAAATTTTTTGCACTCTTATGCTTCACTTATATCTTTTCGAGAGTTGATAATAGTAATGGTAATTTGCACAAGATATGCATTTAGTCCCAATATGATGAATATCCAAGAAGGATATAATAAAAACTATCATGAAGATCATTAGATGTGATAAGTTTGATTCCTTGCAATAGTTTTGAGATATGAAGATGATAATATGTGAGTCATGTTGGTGAGTAATTATGTTTTAGTAAGAATATTGGTGTTAAGGTCTGTGATTCCCTATGCATGCATGAAAGTCAATAGTTATGCGACAAAGTTACATCCTTCTTGTGGTGCATTATTCAGTGTTAGTTATGCTCAATGCATGTTATGACCGTTTTTTTGGTTGGTCGCTTGTCAACCTATTTGCTAGCCTTCATTTGTACTAAGCCGGAATACTGCTTGTACATCCAAACTCTTAAACCCAAAGTTATGCCAAATGAGTCCACAATACCTACCTATATGCGGTATTTACATGTCGTCCTAAGTAAATTTGCATGTGCTAACTCTAATTATTCAAAATAAATTTCCCTTTTGTGTGCCCGTATCGCTCATGTGGCGGCAGGGGGTGGCCGATATCTTCCATGTTAGGTGGGTTATTCTCATGATGAGTGTTTATTCACTTTGTCATTGCAGGGGAGTGTGGCAGGTAATAGGGATGCCCAGTCCCAAAATGAAAAAAATATCAATATGATAATAATAAATTCCTTGGAAAGTGTTGGTATGGAAGGCACTTGTGGATACGGCTAGCCATGGCTTGTGAAAAGAAAGGGTGGAAAGAAAATGAACTTTATTTTCTGTTTGGGAACCGCTTATGATTTGTCTAGCATGGAAGATGTTGGGAACTCTCGGTCGTAGCATTGACAAGAAAAGCATGCCTCTCAAAATAATTTTATCTTTAATTTAAGTTTGAGCTCTCGAACCTCTGTAAATCTCTGCTTCCCTCTACGAAGGGCCTATCTATTTACTTTTATGTAATTTTATTTTTATTTTGAGTCTCCATCTTCTCTTATAAAGCACCAATTAGGGAACACTATTGTCATGCTTGTGCATTGGGTGTAGCTAATATTTGAGTGTGTTTCATGGCTGGATCAATGATTGAGCATAATGAGCTAGGGATAACTTTTTTTAGCGTTGATATTTTGAAAGACATGGTTGCTTGTTGATATGCTTGAGTATTGATGTTTTCATGTCAAATTATAGACTATTGCTTTGAATCACTCAAAACTCTAATGTCCATGCAACAAAAGAGAAAGATTATATGATGAATATGATAGGTAGCATTCCACATCAAAAAAATCTATTTTTATCATTTACCTACTCGAGGACGAGTAGGAATTAAGCTCGGGGATGCTTGATACGTCTCCAACGTATCTATAATTTTTTATTGTTCCATGCTATTATAATATCAATCTTGGATGTTTTATATTCATTTACAAGCAACTTTATATCATTTTTTGGGACTAACCTATTAACTGAGTGCCCAGTGCCAGTTGCTGTTTTCTGCATGTTTTTGGCTTTTCTGGAAATCAATATCAAACGAAGTCCAAACGGAGAAAAAACTTTGTATTAATTTTTTCTGGACTAGAAGAGACCCTAGAAGGTTCGGGAGAAGGCCAGAAGAGCCATGAGGGAGCGACAAGCCCTAGGGGCACCCCCAGGCTTGTGGGCCCCTCGTGGCACCTCCAACCCTAATTCCACCTCTATAAATACTGAAATATTCCCCTAACATCAGAGAGCCACCCGAAATACTTTTTCGCCGCCGCAAGTTTCTGTTCTCGTGAGATCCCATCTGGAGGCCTCCGGCGGCACTCCGCCGGAGGGAGAATTGACCACGGAAGGGCTCTACATCAACCTTGCTGCCCTTCCGATGAAGCATGAGTAGTTTACCACAGACCTACGGGTCCATAGTTAGTAGCTAGATGGCTTCTTCTCTCTCGATATTCTTCAATACAATGTTCTCCTTGATGTTCTTGGAGTTCTATCCGATGTAATGACTTTTTACAGTGTGTTTGTTGGGATCCGATGAATTGTGAGTTTATGATCAGATTATCCATGAATATTATTTGAGTTTTCTATGAACTCTTTTATGCATGATTGCTATAGCTTCGTATTTCTTCTCCAATTTATTTGTTTGGTTTGGCCAACTAGATTGATTTATCTTGCAATGAGGAGAGGTGCTATGTAATGGGTTCGATCTTGCGGTGCTCAATCCGAGTGACAGAAGGGGACATGACACGTATGTATCGTTGCTATTAAGGGTAAAAAGATGGGGTTTATTCATACGTGAGTTTATCTTGTTTACATCATGTCATCTTTCTTAAGGCGTTACTCCGTTCTTTATGAACTTAATACTCTAATGAATGCTGGATAGCGGTCGATGTGTGGAGTAATAGTAGTAAATGCAGGCAGGAGTCAGTCTACTTGTCTTGGACGTGATGCCTATATATGATCAGTGCCTTGGATATCGTCATGATTATTTGTTTTTCTATCAATTGCTCAACAGTAATTTGTCTACCCACTGTATGCTATTTTCTCGAGAGAAGTCTCTAGTGAAAACTATGGGCCCCGGATCTACTTTTATCATATATTAAAATTCAAAAATATCTTGTTGCAATTTTTCTTTATTTATTTTATTTTATATTTAGTGTGATCTATCTATCTATCACCATACAATTTAATCTTGCAATTAACCGCCAAGGGATTGACAACCCCTTATTCGCGTTGGGTGCAAGGATTTGTTATCTTGTGTGCAGGTACTGCTTACATAGTGTTGTGTGGTTCTTCTACTGGATTGATAACCTTGGTTCTTAACTGAGGGAAATACTTATCTCTAGTGTACTGCATCATCCTCTCCTCTTCGAGGAAATCACAACGCAGCTCACAAGTAGCAAAGACCATGTTCTCCTCCGAGATCAATCCGATGTAATTCTTATGGCGTGTTTGTTGCGATCCGATGAATTATGGATTTGTGATCAGATTGTTCTTGGAATATATTGGAATCTCTTCAAGTTTCTTTGATTAGTAATTGAGTAGCTATGTATGCTTTCCGAGTTATTTGTCTTCTTTGACCAAGATAGATGGGTAATTCTTCAGGGGGAGTGGTGCATAGTACTGGGTTCAATCTTGCGGTGATTTTTATATCCTAGTGACAGAATGGAGACAAGATACGCATTTGTATTATTGCCACTAAGAATAAAATGATGGGGTTTTATCTTATTGCTAGATTTCTTTCAGTCTATATTATGTCATCACGCGCCTACTCCCCGATCAATTCCGCGCCACTGGTGACCGTTGCCATTCCAGGCCAGCCCGTTGCTCTGCCTCCTTCATTTTCTCCCTGCTTCTCTCTCTCAACTCCTCCTCTCTCTCTCTCTCTCTCTCTCTAAAATATTCACCCTATATTCAAAAAATGTTCATCGCGTATTGAAATAATATTCGTTGCTTTAAAATTTTGTTCATCACGTATTAAAATATATTCTTATGTGATTCTATAAAATGTTCATTGTGTAATCTAAATTGTTTATCATGTATTAAAAATGGTCATCATACATTAAGAAAAAGTTTAACATGTATTTAAGAAGTGTTCATTTGTATTTACAAAAAAAATCCCAGTGTATTAAAATGGCCATTGTATATTAGAAAAAACATAAAAATGTTCGTCATGTATTAAAAAATGTCTAACGTGTATTTTTCAAAAATCTTCGTCATGTACTAAAAAAATCATTGTGTAGTTAAAAAATCATTTCGTAAACTAACAAATTCATGGTGTGTCAAAAAATGTTCATTGTGTACTAAAAAATTCAACGCGTATTCTAGAAAATGTTAATCCTGTAATCCAAAAAACAATCATCGTGTATTGAAAAATTGTTCATCATGTATTAAAAATTGTGTAAGACTTGGTTTTTGGTTTCTCCGGACTGTCTTGATGTTATGTGTCGAGAGACCACTGTGGACTTGTTAATAAAAGGCAGCAAAGGTTTTCCTAGGAAAAAAATCTCTCTCTCATGTACCAGCGTAACCTGCGCCGCTACTGCAGCGGGCAGGTTAGAGGCAGAACTTCTCATATCGACCTTGTCCACCACCAGATTCAAAAGGAGGGGATGTACAAGCTCACGCCACCCTTGGAAGGGCCTTTCGTCATACAGAAAGTGTTGAATTCTTAAGCCTAGAGACTAAAGAATCCTTGCCTAAAAAAAAGACTAAAGAATCCGGAGAATGGCAAGACCGGGGACAATTCCTGGAACATTGCTCATTCGTGTCATGTTTTCACTTACACTCCGTATTTTTTTACTTTATAAGTTCATGCCGAACTTAGTTCAATCAATAAATAAACAAAATCTTCGCCTTACATTAAAAAAATGTCGTATATTTATAAAATATTCACCCTATATTCAAATATGTGCATCACGTTTTCAAAATATATTCGTTGCTTTAAAAATGTGTTCATCATGTATGAAAAAATATTCATATGTGATTCTATAAAATATTCATATGTGATTCTATAAAAAAAAAATCGTGTATTAAAAATGGTCATCATGTATTAAGAATTTTTTTAATATGTATTTAAAAAGTGTTCATTTGTATTTACAAAAAATCCCAGTGTATTATAAAAATGGCCATCGTGTATTAGAAAAAACATAAAAATGTTCATCGTGTATTAAAAATGTCCAACGTGTATTTTTCAAAAATGTCCATCACGTGTTAAAACACTCAGTGTGCACTTAAAAAATCATTGCATAAACTAAAAAATTCACTGTGTATCCAGAAAATGTTCATTGTGTGTTAAAAAAAATCAATGTGCATATTAGAAAATGTTAACCATGTAATCCAAAAATCAATCATCATGTATTTAAAAATTGTTCATCATGTATTGAAAAATATTCATCATGTCTTTGAAAAAAAAGGAAGAAATGGAAAATAAAAGTATAACATATATACAAATAATTTTACATTTAAAAAGCCTCCATTCATCTGGCTGATCTCTTGAGTGCGTCGACCGCTTCCGTAGTCGATGGATCTGCTTTTAATCGATGGCTCAGGGAGCGACCTTTAGATTTTTGCAACTGGGCCGTTGTTGCAAAATTTTCACCACAACATCTTGTCGGTTGCAGACCGACCAGATGTTGGCCGTCGGGCAGCTACTCAAGGCGGCGTCCATGGCGTTTTTTGAGTGAGAGAGAGAGAGAGTCTGTAGTTGATAGAACATTGCTCACTCGTGTCATGTTTTCACTTAGACTCCATTTTTTTTTACTTTATAAGTTCATGCCGAACTTAATTCGGTCAATAAATAAACAAAATCTTCGCCTTTTGTTGTCGTATATTTATGAAATATTCACCCTATATTCAAAATATGTGCATCGCGTTTTCAAAATATATTTGTTGCTTTAAAAATGTGTTCATCATGTATGAAAAATATATTAATATCTGATTCTATAAAATATTCATTGTGTAATCTAATTTTTTTATCGTGTATTAAAAATGGTCATCATGTATTAAGAAAAAAATTAACATGTATTTTAAAAGTGTTCATTTGTATTTACAAAAAATCCCGGTGTATTAAAAAAATGGCCATCGTGTATTAGAAAAAACAAAAAAATGTTCATCGTGTATTAAAAAATGTCCAATGTGTATTTTTCAGAAATGTTCATCACGTGTTAAAAACTCAGTGTGCATTTAAAAAATCATTGCGTAAACTAAAAAATCACTGTGTATAAAAAAATGTTCATTGTGTTTTAAAAAATTCAACGCGTATCTTAGAAAATGTTAACCATGTAATCCAAAAATCAATCATCATGTATTAAAAAATTGTTCATCATGTATTGAAAAATATTCATCATGTCTTTGAAAAAAAGGAAGAAATGAAAAATAAAAGTATAACATATATACAAATTATTTTATGTTTAAAAAGCCTCCATTCATCTGGCTGATCTCTCGAGTGCGTCGACCGCTTCCGTAGTTGATGGATCTGCTTTTAATCAGATGGCTCAGGGAGCGACCTTTAGATTTTTGCAACTGGGCCGCTTTTGCAAAATTTTCACCACAACATCTGGTCGGTTGCAGACAGGCCAGATGTTGGCCGTTGGGCAGCTACTCGAGGCGGCGTCCATGGCGTTTTCTGAGAGGGAAAGAGAGAGAGAGAGAGAGAGAGAGAGAGAGAGAGAGAGAGAGAGAGAGAGAGAGAGACGAGGAGTTGAGAGAGAGAAGCAGGGAGAAAATGAAGGAGGCACAGCAATGGGCTGGCCTGGAACGGCAACGGTCACCGGTGGCGCGGAATTGATCGGCGAGTAGGCGCGGGAGGAGCTCCATGGTCGCGGCTGTAAGCTCGGGGCAAGCGGGTGCATGGGCCTCAGATGGGCCTGGGGAGGGCTAGATTCAAATGCGGGGAAGGTCGGGGACGAGGTGTTGGCCGTCTGGCAGCTACTCGAGGCGACGCCCATGGCGTTGTCCCTTGGAGAAGAGAGAGAGGCCGATAGCTGAGAGAGAGAGAGGGAGAGAAGAAGTGAGAAAGGAGAGGAGAGGGACAGCATGGGACGGCAGCCGGCGCCGTGGAATTGGCTTGATCGCGGATTTGCCAGCTCATGGATTTTGCAACATCACTGTTGTTTCTAAAACATGGCCTATGTTGTAGAGGCAAGGGGTCTACGAGTTCATGGGATTTTTGTTGCAACTGCAAAAGTGTATGTTTCAAAACGAAAATAAAGGAAAATAACCATGCAGTAGTTTTGCAACAAGGTCCTTGTTGCAGAGGGCTGAGTGCCTTGTTGGAAATAAAAAATAATGGTCGACGCGTAGCACAGCCCTTATTTCCTTTCAAAATTGGAAACAGGAAATAAAGCGAAGTAGAGTAGAAAAGGAGAAAAGAGAAGGGAAAACGCTATCGCTCAACTGACGGATGTTTTGTGCGTGCGCCGAACTCCTCCGAGGATGTCGGAATTGATTTGGATCAAATGACTCGGAAGCAATCTCTATCCTAGTACAGTACATGCAACTCGTCCCTTGTGTAAGTTGGCTTGACCGAAACAAATGGTCTGTTGCAGACCGAGCACTCGCGACCAGCAGCCAAGCCGAGCACCTCTACATGTAGGTCGTCGTCCCCGAGTGACGTCACTTGTAGCTCATTGTCGCCGAGCACGGCTGCCTGTTGGTGCCGCCGCCTGTAGTTCATCGTCTCCAAGCACAGGTCGTCGTCGCCGAGCGCCATCGCTTGCACGTCGTCATCGTGAGCACATCCATGCCGGATCTCCACCGCCAAACGCCTCCCGGCGACCGGATCGACGGATCCAGTGAGATCCGCCACGCCGGCGTGGAGCGCCATCAACCTCACCGCCATCCTGGCACCACCAGCGCTAGCAGCAGTCGCATCATCACACCGTTCGTCGACGTCCACTCCAAGTTTCTACAACAGCAACGTTGTTGCGGAATGGTGGCAGCGAAAGATGACTGTGTTAGTGTGCGATGCGGCCGGAGATGTGAAAGTGCAACTAATCCCCGGGTGGTTTTGGTAATTCATAAAAACATATATGTGACTGAACTAATGCTTATTCAAGATAGATTTCAGAAAAGTTTAATGATTGGCATGGCAAGGACATGAGAATGTGGACCCCCTCAAAATGCTAAGGACATGGATTGGCAAAGCTTCAAGACTCTACATTTTTGGTTAAGTGATCCAAGATCACATTGAGTCCATAGGAAAGCCAATACTATTAAAAAGGATGAGGTTTTGATCATGAATCAATTGCACAAGTGCTTGAAGATATTGCTCCAAAAACCCTCAACCACCTTCTCAATATCATATATGTCCAAACCCTTGAAGTCCAACTCGGTCCCACCGAAATCATGCCATCCGGACTCACCAAATTGATTCTACAAAATGCCAGGGCCAAACCCTAGAGTTTCGGTCTCACGAGATGACCAGTCCCATCGATTTGCACTGACCAAGTTTCTATAACCCAGTCACTTCACTTCAGAATTACCGAGTTGAACTGATCGGAATTACCGAAACGCAGTCTCGCTTAGGTCATCACATATCAGTTCGTCTGAGATTCTTTCTTTGGTCCCATCGAAAAGCCTAATGGTCAAATCTTTTACACAGGTTGGTCTCATCAAGTTTTTGGTTTGGTGTCACCGACTTGAGTCAAAAGGTTGTAACGGTTGGATTTTGGGTGAAGGCTATATATACCCCTCCATCCCCACTTACTCTATGTCAGAGCCATCAGAACGAAACTGCACTTCCACCATTCATTTACTGAGAGAGAACCACCTACTCATGTGTTGAGATCAAGGCATTCCAATCCATCCATTTGAACCTTGATTTCTAGCCTCCAGAAGTTGCTTTCCGCTCCAACCCTTCTCCTACCCAAGCCAAATCTGTGAGAGAGTGATTGAGTGTTGAGGAGACTATCTTTTGAAGCACAAGAGCGAGGAGTTCATCATCAACAACACCATCTGTTACCTTTTGGAGCGTGGTGTCTCCTAGATTGGTTAGGTGTCACTTGGGAGCCTCCAAGATCTTGTTGAGTTGAACCAAGGAGTTTGTAAGAGCAAGTAGATCGCCTACTTCGTGAAGATCTACCCCGAGTGAGGCTAGTCCTTCGTGGATGTAAGCCATGGTGGAATAGACAAGGTTGGTTCTTCGTGGACCCTTCGTGGGTGGAGCCCTCCGTGGACTCGCGCAGCCGTTACCCTCCATGGGTTGAAGTCTCCATCAACATGGACGTAGGATAGAACCACCTATCGGAACCACACCAAAATTCACCGTGTCTTCATTGCGTCTGATTCCTCCGGTCCCTCCTTTATGTTCATATGCAAAGTCTTTAATTTTCGCTGCTCAACTCTTAGACTTGCATGTGTAGCATGTTACTTGACTTGGTAAAATTGGTAATACTTGCCTACAACTAAAATTGGGAAAATGATAAGTTTTTATTTGGTCAAGTACTCTAATCATCCCCTCTAGACATACTTTCGATCCTACAAGATATTGTTGCAATTTTTACAACAAGGGTCTTGTTACAGAAAATTAGACACGGTGGGAGATGTGTTTGCAATTTTTCCAACAAGGGTATTGTTGTAGAAAATTAGAGAAAAATAGGTTTTGCAACAGAGGACTTGTTGCAGGAAATTGGAGAAGAAGAGGTTTCGCAACAAATGTCTTCTTGCAGGAAATTAGAGAAGAGGAGGTTTCACAAAAAGAGTATTGTTGCAGGAAATTATAAAAGAGGAATTGACGGCTCGCATCACACAGTCAGACAGCTCATGAGGAGGCGAATCTTTTAAAAAGATCCGCCAGCTGAGAGGTAGCACGCGATGCTACGCGTCTGTCGGCGGATAATTAGAAAATATCCGCCGCCTCGCTGACCATCGGATGAGCACGCTAATGGTCGTGCGATCTACCCACGTAAGCAGCCACCCCTTTGCAACAAGACTGATGTTGCAGAATGCCTTCTGCAACAGGATGTTTGTTGCAATCACCTCAAAAAATTTCTTTTCTTCTGAAAAATCTTTGCAACAAGGGTAATATTGCATAAAAATTTAAAACAGATGATGTGTTGCAGAAAACGTTCTTGATCGTCTTCTACCGTAATTTTTGTAACATAACTCATGTTACAAAAAACCTTTTGCAACATCGGACATGTTGCAGAGAACATTCCAGTGATGATTGCGTGCAGCTCGTTAGAGAAGCTCACCAGAGAAGCTTGTCGGCATGCTTACCGGCGCCACGCGCCGGTGGCGGCGGTCGGAGCAACACGGGGAGGCGACAGCTCGATGGGGGAGCTCGATCTCTTTGGTTTCACGCCTTCCAACATCATGCAGCTCTCCAGAGAAGCTCGTCGACGGCAAGCATAGGTGGCCATAGTCGAAGCAGCACGGGAAGGTGGCGACTCGACGGGAGCTCGGGGCAGTCGGAGCAGCGCGGGGAGGCGGCGACTCGACAGGAGCTCGGGGCCCAATCAGAGTAGCGCTGGGAGCCGGCGACTCAATGGGAGCTCGGGAGGAGAACGAGAGGCGACTTCTCTCAAGATCCAGATCCTGCAACAGAGCCGTTGTTGCGACGAGAGATATTGCAACAACAGGCCAGTTGCAAAAACTAGTGGTGGTGGCCATGGGGCACGTGGCGTGCAAAGAAGCCGGAGGACGCAGGGATGTGATCCGCCGGATGATTTATAGCGTTAAAAATAGAAACAAAGAAAAAAAGGGGCGTGCTACGAACTTTTTTTGTTAAATTCAACAAAATGTTCAAAATTTGTGAAAAAAATAATCGAAACTCGTGAACATTTTTTTAATATACAAAAATTAATTTAAATTTATGACAATTTTTTGTTTGGTGAACATGTTTTTGTAATGCATGCACCTTTTTTTGAATTATGAAACATTTTTTGAATTAATGAACTTTTCTGAAATTCCAGAACATTTTCTATGTTTGTGAATATTTCTTAAAAAAATTCATGAACAGTTTTAATCCGCAAACATTTGTGCAAAATCATGAACATTGTTTTTGCATGAGTGAACATTTTCTGAAATCATGAACTTTTTTTCAGTTCCTCGACCTTATTTTGAATTTGAGAACATTTTCGAACTTGCGAACCTTTTTCAAATTTGAGGGAAAAACTAAAACTCATAATGTTTTTTTAATTCAATTTTCGTTCTTTAATTTGAACTCATTGTTTTCGAATCCGGCCATTATTTGAAACTCTGAACTGTTTTTAAGACCCGAACAATTTTGTAGAGAAAAATAGAAAATTTACAAAAAGAAAGAAAAAATATTGGGGCGCCCCGACCCCAATATGGCGTTCCCAAAAACACGCGCTAGATCGCTACCCAGCCACCCGCGCGTGAAATAGAATCTCCATACTCAACACCTCTTAGCCGGTGATGACATGTATCGCTCTAAGCGATCAACAAGCCTTGGTGTCACTCAAGTTGGTAGTGCCCTACAAGGGCCTTGGGGCGCGCGCGAGTAGCCTCCAGCCAGTTAGAGACATGAGTATACACATTATCCAACAACAACAAAAAACATGAGTATCCGAATGATTTGTGGTTTGTCTAAAAAAATGATGTGTTGTTTCTTTTTTCCCTTTTTTTTCTTTTTTGTCTTTCTTTATGGTTTTTCTCCTTGTTTTCTTTTGGTTTCTTTATTTATATACTTCTGTAGTACAAACAATTTTCTAATATACGTTGAACATTTTGCAATATGCACGCTGAACAATTTTTAACATGCTGAACCTTTTTCCATGTACACACCGAACAAAATTTTAATATATGATGAATAATTTATAATATACGGTGAACATTTTTTAAATATACAGTGAACAACTTTTTTAATATACCGTGAACATTTTATAATATATGGTGAACATGTTTTCAAATACAGACACTGAACAGAAATATTTATGTACGTTGAACATTTTAAAGATACGGAGATTTTTTTTTTCAAATACACTTTCACAAACATTTTATTATACGTGAAGCATTTTTAATATACGGTGAACATCTCTTCAAATACACCCCTAATTGAAATTTCTATACACATTGAACTTTTCTATACCTTGAACTTTTATCAGTGTACAGTGATTTTTTTAGAATTTACAGTGAACATTTTCTTAATACATTTTTAAAGCTGAATATTTTGCAAAAATATATATATATAGGGTCGCGCTATTCGTCACCCTGGGTGAGGAATAGTTATTCTTCACCCCCTCTCTATTTTGAGATCAATGCACCGTATTTTTAGGTTTCGTAATTTTTGTCTTATTTCATATGTAAAAAGAGAACGTAAAGAAAATATATACTCGTCGTAAAAAATATTTTATGTTACGTAAAATTACGAACGTAAAAACATAGTGTAAAACATACATAAAATGCGATATTTCTGGTCTTATAATCAATTTTTTTGTTTTCTTATACCAAATTTTACGTAGTGAATCAATATGAATGTAACTATTTATATTCCAAACGTAATTTATTTATGAAGTGATCGTAAGATTACCTCGGGTGAAGAATAACTTATTCTGCACCCTGGGCGATGAATAGGATTACTATATATATATATATATATATATATATATATATATATATATATATATATATATATATATATAAAGGGTCGCGCTATTCGTCACCCCCAGTCAGCCCCACGACCAGCCCCATGCGCCGGAGTAAGGAATCTTGCATGCAACGTAAGATTACAACAGTGCTCACCGTGCACCGAAGTAAGGAATCCTTGCATGCAACGTAAAATTACTACATGAGCAACCGCGCTTCGCGTGCGTTTTGTGACTCCGTAAGAAAACATGCATGAGCGATGTAAAAAAAGAATTTCCATGCTAGCATGTGCGTGCGTGCCTCGAGTTCAGCAAACTGCTGGCCAACTTAAGAAAATTAGGAGCCACCTAGAATATGGACACGTTGTCCCAATGACAACCACCCATGAAAGGATCTTGGCCGCTCGTGTAAGAAAATGGTAACCAGCGGAAGAAAAATATATAGGACTTGCAGGAAACCACTAATTGAACCAGCCAACATGAAAAAGATTAAGACTTGCAGGAAACCACTAATTGAACCAGCCAACATGAAAAAGATTGAGACCCGTTGTGAGAATTTGAGAGCTCACGTAAGAAGAATATCAGTAACACGCGGTATAATAATGAACTTTATCAACGCAATTATTTTATGTAAGATCTTCAACAAGGTGGAAATTCTCGTATTTCTTATGTACATGTTCCTGAACACATAATGCATTTGTACGTTAATTAAGACGACCGATGTCTTGGCATGAGTAAATATAAGAATTCATTTTTATCATGATGCTTGACAATTCTAAAAAAATCATGATGCTTTACATCAAGAAGATGGAAGAATATACAGATTCGGAAAGAAAATAACTATGATTCATTTGTTTCTTCCAAGAAAGTACTCCCACTGACCACTTGGCTTTGTTCCATGGGCTTTTAGCTATTGTACCCAGAGAAGATGGCATACCATCAAACCACGCATGAATTCACACCCAAAAAAGAAAGAAAACACAATTCACACTGCAGCCACAATCTAGTGGACATCCAGCCAGATCAAGTGTTGTAGCCAGCTGAATCAAGATGGAGTCACTAAACAGGGATGCCTTAAATCTGGGACATAATGAGTTGGTATGTTTTGCTCATTTACCATCCACGACATCAAAAGCCTACAAGCGAAGTAACCATGTTAAACTTACAAATCCTAAACTGACAGTGATAAGAAGGGTTGGAAACATAAGGAAAGCAAGATCACATTATAAGTTTACCAACTACATTAATGGTATAGTCCACACAAAAAAACTACATTAACGGTAATATATTTCTGATTCACATTAGACAAGGTAGCGGTTCAATCAGCTCTAGAACAAATGTGTTAAGTATGAAAGTATTTTTCATAGTATTTGCATGTGCTACATTCTATTTTTTCTAGTGCAGGTGGCTCACTTCCGACCAAGACTAAATAGTAAGATAGATACTAAATATTCAGATCTAAATTTGTAGAGTGAGTAGCATGCCACAATAAGACATATAGAGTACATTAAATTTCAAGTATTTATGCTCGTTTCAAGAGCGTGCCAAAACATAAGTTAAATCTTGGTAGTGACTGAAGCAAACTAGTGGAAAGTATAAATTCAATAAATAGGATTCTTCTGCTTTTAGTAATAGATGGCTGGCATGAATTATATCTTCGTAGCGACTATTGCATCACATACTAAGAATAAAAAACTCAAAAATTCCATGTTGGATTTACCTTGACGGCTCAAATATGATGAGGGAACTTGGATTTTCAAAAAGAATTGCAAGTGAACTATAAAACACTAACATCGTTTAGCTCACAAAAACACAGATGAAAAACACTAGCACAACCTAAACTATGAAAAGGTTCGGTGGATTCAACATTTAGCTCACCTTGGGCCATACGAGGCTACAGTTTTGAGACAGGCCGTCAAAACGCAGGCTGGGACTGCACCATATGATCATTTTAAGAAGTATTTCTTTCGTACGAAGGCAGACCATCTTTAGGCTACAATTCAATTTACTATGCAATAATAATAAAATCCAACTAGATACTCCCTCCGTCCGGTGAAGAGTGTACGTTTGGGTTTAAAATTTGTCCACAAAAAAGTGTATTTCTATCTTCTCAATACACTTTAAAGTATTTTCTCTCAGCACACAGTAATCAAGACCAATAGCATTCTATACATAGTCTTCTTAATTTCTACATGCACTTAGCTCATTGGGGGTTGGGTAATTAAAGAGGAGAGAGATGGTGGCTTGCATCTTTCCAATGCATTTTTTACTCCACTCCATAATTTGTCCTAAAATTTCTAGATGTACACTTTTCACCGGATGGAGGGAGTAAAAGTATATTTCGCCATTTCAGGTTCTGGCACCTACAAAGGTTAATGTAACTGAATGGCTATCATAATAGCTAAAAAACTAAAATACAACAATCAATGAGCGACTCAATGTAACATCACATTCATTCAGGATATAAGCATGCTTGTATAGAGATAACCAGATAGCTCCTCAAACCAAGTAGAACATCACATAGTAACCAGCCAATTGATTGTACTATATCTATAAGATAGTAGCCCTGAAACATCAATTCAGCTCTAAATTTTGCTCCAATTCTTAACAAAGTTATCTAAAGTGAATATTAAAAAAATGGAATTGTTGGCAAGAAGATTATTTCCTTGACAACACCTAATTTCCTGGCAGAGAAATACCAAAAGAAAACACCATATGTGCACGTAATCTGACATATATGCAGCAGCCAATGTTTAATTTCTAGTTTAGTTAGATACTGAATGTAAGGTGAAACGTCCCATTATACATGGAAGGATTAATGAACCAGGCAAAGTAAAGAAGCAAAAAAGAAATTTCTCAAAATGCTTCTGAATAGTTTTTTTAGACTATCCTTGCTCAACAACTAAACACTGATGTTGACTTATTTAGTGAAGCTTGTAGCTTCTTTTTCAAGTGTATCTCTTCAGCAACTGAGCACTTTTTCCTGCAGGCCATGATTCTTTTTAACAAAACACAGGAGGGCTGCCCTTCCAACAATAGAAAAACATTATATCATACAAAAACTTGCCAAGAGCAAGCGCAAGAGAAAAAAACACTAAGCCAATTACTCCAAGAGGAAAAAACAACTACTCAAATAGTCAAACCTGTCCTCAACCAACACACCAGCTGCCTAATGGAAACAGCAGAACTGTGCATTGATCATTGCCAAACTACAGTTAAAAGTTATTACTCGGTCAAGTAGAAAGAATAAAGAATAAGAGACTGGAAAGATTATACAGTTTTTCGAGCTATCAAAAGAAACAAACTTCTTTAGTGTTTTCTTATTTCCCGAATACGCAGAACTCATGTTTACAATGATCACAAATCATCAAATCAAAATGCAGGAACAAACTTGTTTGTGTTAAAAAGAAAGAAACAATAAAATCACCGTTCTTCACCAAATTCTTCCTCTTCCGTTAGGCAGATCCGTGCACAGTGCGTTAAGACAATACACATATTAGAAAACAAATACGATGTATTACAGAGACTGAGGAAGCTAGACATAAAGGAGAGGAGCACCTCCAGCCACAACGTCTCCTCTTATGTCTCTCTCCCCCTCTTTGACATGCCATGCCGCCCCTGCCTATCAACCATTGGTCCCTGGAGATATGCTTGCTATCTTGCTCGTGGACACATCCATCCGTGTTCTTCTTGGACACTGCCACTGGGAGAATTGACAGGGTCGTAAGAGGAGGGGCTATTGTATTTCACAAAAACTCACCTGTTCCACTCAGGCACTCAGACCATACAACATTGTCAGAAAATCATTAGGGGTATAAAACTGCTATGGTACTACATACTGTTATGTTGCACCGGTAGCTATATAGATTGAAAAGTGGCACGCCTAGGGATGGCTCTAGCGATATAATTTCTACTGCAAAATTAATGACATAATTATCCTAGTTTTTATGTGAAAATTAATGATGACACACAAGCAGCTCAAAATTGATAGGATTCCTACAAGTACGTGAGTTATTTAGTTCCAACTCCCACATGAGGTATATCTACTTTAAATCAAAACATAGATGATAGGAAAGACAAATGCAATGTAAGCAGAAATCAATCACATCACTGTAGCCCACACATCATTTTTTTATCTCTAGAAGGAAATGTCCAGAATCATTATTAAGTACATAGTAACAGACTAATGATGTTTGGAGCAGCTAATAGATACAGTAAGTATGGCCTTCAGTGATAGAGCAAAAACTTTTCTGAATAATAGATGTGTATTTGCATATGGTGCAGCTGATGAAACAAAAGTACAACCAAACGGTAAACTTGAAATAACAATCTGCAAGCTCTGAAAATTAGAAATCCGACAAATAGGACTATTTGTTTTAGAAACAAATGGTGATGTGTGTACGACAAGAATGATTTTTTTTTTCAATAATTCAGTGCATGAATGGTGAGAAAATGGTTTGATGACGCGAAGCAGCACACGAATCGACCAAAAATTCTACAACCGGGGGGGGCAAGATTCTACTACATGTACGACTGCTACGAACCAGGTTGGGGACTGAAGCAAATGAAAATGATTGAGGCAGTCAAGTATGGCTACATAGTGCATACCCATGTAACCCACGTGATGACAGAATGATTAGTAGTAGAGCTCGAGGACGCTGGTTGTGGTTGCCTCCCGCTTGCCGGTCACGTTGTTAGCCACTCGGGTCCCTTCAACACCACCATCCGGAGAACCCAGATCCATCGGACATTAGTCCAATTGGGAGCTCGAGGGGCACCTGAGCGAGCAGATTGGGGTCTGTCCCGACTGATTTAGCGGCATGCAACTGAATATGGAAGGATGGATCTGGGGACGAAGAGGACGGGTCCGAGGAGGCCGTGCTCGAGGAAGCTGACCATGACGGCGGCACATCTCAGCAGCGGTGCACACCAGGCCGCCCCAATCGCCCAGCGACCACCCCAGCGTCGACACCACGCCGCCGAGCAGCACGGCGCTCCGCGAGCAAAATCGCGCCGTGCCAAATCGCGGAGCACCACGCCGCCGTATCCCCGCATGTTGTTCGCCGTCGATAATCTCGAACCGTTGGCAACCTTTTTTTAACTCAAGAAAAGAAAAGGACGTGGATGGGAGGTGGACAGGAACGTGGGCACATAAACGTAAAATTAGATAGATACCGGTGTAATTTTACAGCCTGGACGTTGGCCGGTGCGGCTTAGTGCGTGGCCTCGTTAATTAATTAAAACATTAGGCTCGGTAGATGGACTAGGGTGAGAAATAAGTAATTCCTCACCCAGGGTGTCTAATAGAGTATCTGGTGGAAGAAACAGCCAGGAAACTAGAAAACCGGGCAAAAAGAAAACAGGTGAAAAGAAGAAAACGAAAAAATGGTGGAAGAAACAAATGGAAGGTTCCTAGAAACCCGCTCGGAATGTTTGAAAAATAAAACCGGTCAGAGCCGAGAAACCTAGGCAAAAAAACTGATAAACCTGGGCAAAGAACCAATCACTGGTCTCCTGGATAGTTGGCAGTGGTGCTAGCCACCGGGCTCGCGACAGGTTCCTGATAAAGCAGTAGGGCGCGACATACTTGAGGCAAAACGAGTCCGATTTCAACAGTTTTCCTGGTTTCCCTATCTTTACTAGTTTCTTTTCTTTTCTTTCTTTTGGCTTCATTTTTATTCAGTTTTCTCTGGGTTTATTTCATTTTATTTTATTTTTCGTTTGGTTTCCTTATTTCTTCTTCGGATTTTTGTTTTCTTTTGGTTGTTCTTTATTTCTTTCATTGTTTTTATCGTTGTTCTTTTTTTACTCACCTTCCTTCTTTTTTCCATCAGTTTTTTCTTTCTTTCTTGATTTTCAACGTTTCTCATTATTCTTGTTTCTTTATTGATTTTCACTATTTTTCTGTTCTTTTGCCTTTGTATCTTCAGATTTATTTTCCATGTTCTTTTTTCTTTGGCTTCTTTAGTTCTTTTCACTTTCCTTTTTTATTTTTTTTCTTTTGGTTTCCAGTCTACATTTTTTATCTGTTAAACCATTTTCTAATACATGTTTAATAATTTTCCAATACAAATTTAACATTTGTGATATATGGTCAGCATGTTTTATAAACATTTCTCAAATGCTTGATTAATATTTTTCAAATTCAAAGTTAACATTTTTTAATATATGGTCACATTTTTTCTATAAACAATTCTAATATTTGTAAAAGCTTGATTAACATTTTCAAATATAAGATTAACATTATTAGAGTACATGGCTCCTATACACACTTTTTAAACATTTTCAAATGCTTGATTAACATTATTCAAATAGAAGATTACCATTCTTTAACACATGGTCAAAAAATTTGTCTATACACATTTAACATTTTTTTAATGCTTGATTAAGAAATTTCAAGTATTTATTGAACATTTTTCAAATTATTGATTAACACTTTTTCAAATGCGAGGTTAGCATTGTTTTAATACATGGCCAACATTTGTTCTATACACATTGAAATAATTTTGAATGTTTTATGAACATTTTTCACATAATTGTTTAAAAAATTATAAATGTTGATTAACATTTATTTTAAAAAAAAAAATTAACATTTTTTAATACATGGTCAAAAAAATCTATACACATTTAACATTTTCCAAATGCTTGATTAGCATTTTTCACAAACTTGTTAAAAAAATTAAATATTTGCTTAACATTTGTTCAAAACCATGATTAATATTTTCTAATACATGGTCAACATTTTTCTATACACATTTAATATTTTTCAAAGCTTGATTAACATTTTTCACATACTTGTTCTACATTTTTGTTAAATTCTTGAATAACTTTTAGAAAATGCATGACCAAAGTTTTTCGTACATATTATATTTTGTTTGTATTTCTGTATACGTGATACATATTTTTTCTATAAACATTTAACCTTTTCAAATGCCTGGTTAGCATTTTTATAATATTTTATGTTGTGTGTTTTTTGTAATATATATAATTAGAATATTTAACTTATAAAAATAAAGAAGAAATTGAAAACAAAAAACTTCATAAAAATAGAGAAAAATGAGTTTGTGGTCTCGCGTGCGCTTGGGCCAGCCCATTTGGAGCTCCCGCAGCCGCGCACAGGGCCGGACCATAAGCCCACGTGACTTCGGTGAGTCGGAAGGCTGCCTCGCTATAAGCAAGGTATAGCCGCGCCCCTGTAGGAAAGGTGCAGCGTGCGTCCAGTGGCTCCCCCTATGCTCAAACTTGGGTCAGTACAACCGCATAGGAGGGGTGCGGGACTCACAAGATGTTTCGAATTATTTTTTCAGAAAAATCTGTAAGGAAAAAATTTCAAATTTGAAAAAGAAAGTTTTTTTTTTGAATCTCAGTTAACATTTTAGAATTGAAATGAACAATTTTGGTATTTTATGAACAAAATTTTAATTCAATGGACATTTTACTAAGTTTTATGGATGACTTTTGAATTCAAGAACATTTTTCAAATTCTATAAACCTTTTGAATTTGATGAACATTTTTTTGAATTCAATGAACAAATTTTTAATTCAATGAACAAATTTTTAACTTAAAAAATGTTCATCCTGATTTGAAAAAATGTTTGAATTCACGAAATGTTCCTCGATTTGGAAAAATGTCCCCGGATTTCAAGAAATGTTCGTGAAATTAGGAAAGATAAAACAAAAAAGGAAAGAAAGAAAAACCACAGAAAAAAATTCCGGTTGAACAATCCCAAAAACCTGACATATGAGGTAGTTAGCCCGGCCCCCATGTACACAGCGGGGGCGGGACTTCCTATTCCACAGTTTAAGCACCACGGAAGCGAACCGGCTCTCACTGCAGCACCTAGTGGGCCGGCCCACGAATGCTCAGGGCACCGAAGTATTGTAGAGCGAAAATCCACCAAAAAATTGGTTGGCTGTCAAGGGAATCAAACTCATGCCACAACATTCCTTAAAGAGGTTGGCTGGACCATATAGATGGTAGTGACTGACTGCAATGCGCATGTTTTAAGAACAATTGTAGCCGCACTATTTGAATCGAACTCGCATATTCAAGAAAGTTCATGAACTTGGAAAGGTTCACTCATTTGAGAAAAAAGTTCAAGAATTTTTAAAAATAATAGGGAGTTTGAAAAAAGTTCATTGATTTTGAAAAATTATAGTGAGTTTTAAAAAAGTTCATCAAATTGAAAAAAAATTGGCGATTTCAAAAAGTAGTTCACAAAAACCAGAAAAAAGGTCATCAATTTTGAAAAAGGTCCATTTAATTGAAAAATGTTTATCCAATGTGAAACAATGCTCATGCAATTTGGAAAAAAGTTCACGAATTTGGAAAAAAAAATCATCAATTTTCAAGAAAAGTTCACAAATTTGGGAAAAGTTCATCCATTTTTAAAAAATATCAACAATTTCTAAAAAAGTCCATCGATTTGGATAAAAAGATCATGGATTTTAGAAAATGTTTGTCGATTTTGAGAAAAGATCATCGATTTAAAGTGGCCCATTTAAGACGGAAAATGAACATGAACGGAAGAAAGAACAAAAGAAAAAGAAGTTACTGTGCACAAGTGTTGCAATGTCCATAGTGGTTAGTGCGTTGCACTGTGTATGTGACATTTTTTAAATAATCTTTATTGAAATTTCGAAATATGTTAGTGTAACTTAAAATAAATTGTTTCTTGCCACTCAGAAAATGTAGATTAAAATTTAAAAAATGTTGACACTGTTTTAAAAATGTGTAAACAGTGTATAAAAATGTTTGCGTTGTTTAAAAAAATCATACCATTCAAAAAATGTTTTAGCTTATTTGAAAAATTATTAGCGCATATTGGAAAAAATGATCAAAAACATTAATTTGAAAAAAAGTAATCATGTGTTTAAAAACTATCCAATATGATCATAAGTTCCAGCTGTACACCAAAATGTACTATGCGTATTCGGAAAGTAGACATCAAAACACATTTTTTTTAAATGTTAACCTTATATTTTAAAAATGTTAATGTACAAAAACTGTTCCTGATGTATACGTGAGATGTACAATGTGTATGAAAAAGTAGACATGTGTTAAATAAAAAAAAATTCAAAGAAAGGCTATGAAAATTGAAGAAGGAAACAAAGAAAACTAAAGACAGAAAAACACAAAGAAAACGAAATGAAAAACCAAGAAAGGCCAACGCAACCGATGCAAACAGTGAAAAAAGATAAAAAGAAAACCACTGAGAAAATAAAAACTCATGTGACAGCTACAAAACTAGGCCATCCTAGTAGCACCACACCAGAGGTGGGACAGAGTTAAGTCTCGTAACGGGCGGGAAATAGCTCTGGCGCAGATTTTACTCTATTTGGCGCATGCTGATCATGTTATGCTACTAATCTATATTACTATTTTCATAGTGGGTAGTGTCATATGTGTGATGACACAGAGACCTTCATTTATTATCTTGTAGAGTTCTTTTTTAACAACATGTTGAGTTATTTTTCATGAGAAACGCTATGGGATGGTACCATATTATGTTACTACAATTGTCTCTCTCTTCTTTAGTTACTTGTCACATCATTTTTTTCCTATGTGCCATGCATGAAGAGCACGCAAATTGTGTCTTAGCTTTATAGAAGGCAAATGGTGAAATACAAGAAAGATAGACAGCTCCCACCACAACCCACTAAGTAGCAAATCCAACACCAACTCGAACACAAACACAAAAGCACACAAATACAGCTATAACGCGGAACCGCCTAAACTAAAATGATCTTCAAGACCACGCCTCGACCAGTGTCAGTCACCTCCGAAGAACAACAACTCAAAAAGAACTATTTTTGTCAAACACACCAACCACCCTTAGCGCCTAAAAGAGTTGGCAGGTGGGTGGATAACCATCATCTTGGATTTACCCACGACGGCGTGCATAACCCCCTTGAAGAACATTTCAGAAACCGTGATGAACAACAAAGGAATGCAACAGGACCTCCAAGCCATGTCTCCAAGAAATGATGCTCCCAAAGGAGGAACGACGTTGAGGACGTCATCATTGCCGATCCAGGTCTGAACGTAGGCTTTCGCTCGGAGACAACATACCGAGTGAGAGAGAGCGAGATCCGACACACCACAACGATGGCTCCAAGGAGGGGAACAACCCCCACAGACGATGTCGCCAATGGCATCGACTCGAGTCGTACAAGAGGCGCACACCTACATTCCAACCCACCGGAAAGAGACAACACCGTGCAAGATTGTTCACTCCGCCACCGCCAGAACACCTTGCCGTAGACGGCACCTCAACATGCCAGACCAACACCTCCATCAAAATGGTTGACCATCACGCTAAGCCCACTGTAGCTAGCGGCACCACCAAGGCGCCTAGCACCAACTGCGACACAACGCCACCACACCTGACAGCAGCCATGGCCTGAGCCCCACCACCTAGATGCAACAAGGACGGATCCAACGCCCCAGGCTGCATTCGCTGTCAAGGCAGTACCACCAGCACAAGTCCACCCCACCACCGTCACAAGTAGGGATGACATCGGGTCTTCACCGCACTGCACCGCCAAGAGCGCCAGCGGGCAGATCCGCGCTGTTATCGGGGGAAGGGGGAGTTGCGCTGGGGAGAGCCCCCCCCCCCCCCCCGGCCGGTACTGACCGGGATTTGCCCCGCAGTGGCCCACACAACGGCGAGGAAGGGAGGTAGGGATGGGGGCGTCAGCGACGGGGAAGCTAGAGTCCCCCCGTGTCGCCTCACAGAGGGACGCGGCGGTTAAAGTTTGTCCTATATAACACCTTGACAAGTGACGCGTTTGGTTGCTCGCACCATTTTCAGCCCCTTTGCATACTTGTCCCAGGTCAGCCTAGTTGAGCTAATGTAGGGTAAAAACCACCATCTGCACATTATTTGGTTGTCTGCATACTGCTTCCCTGTGATACATCTTCGACGTATCTACAATTTTTGATTGTTTCATGCCATTATCTTACTGCTTTCACATATTTTGGTAACAATTTATATTATTTTTGGACTAACATATTAATATGGTGCCCATGCCAGTTCTCGTTTGTTGCATGTTTTTTGTTTCGCAGAAAATCCATATCAAGGAAGGTCCAAACGCAATAAAATTTACGGAGATTTTTTATGGAATATATGTGAATTTTTGGCGCAAGAATCAACACAAGAGGGCCCATGGGCTTCACAAGATTAGGGGCGCCCCCCCTAGGGCACACCAGGAGAACTTGTGGCCTCCTCGTAGGTTGGTTGGAGGTATCCTTTGGGCGCAAGGAAGATAATATTGGGAAAAATCATGTGAAAATTTCAGCCCGGTCGGAGTTATGGATCTCCGGGTATTGAAGAAATGGTGTTCGGCCAGAAAACAGAGATGCGAAAAAGATAAGAAACCCTAGAGAAAAAGAGAGAGGGAGATCCAATCTTGGAGGGGCTCTCGCCCCTCGGGGGCCGGGGAGGCTGCTACTTGTAAACTGCGTTGGGATTTTCCCCGAAGAGGAGGGGTGAAGCAGTACAATAGAGATAAGTATTTCCCTCAGTGAAAACCAAGGTTATCGAACCAATAGGAGAACCAAGCAAATTCCCTTCTACATCACTTACACATGCAAAAGCAAATACTTGCACCCAACACGGGCAAGAGGGTTGTCAATCCCCTTGAACTCGTTACTTGCAAGGATTAATTCGGATAGTGATAGATAGATAAAAATAAAAGTAAATAAATTGCAGCAAGATATTTTTAGTTTCTTATAATATGATAAAAGTAGACCCGGGTGCCATAGTTTTCACTAGAGGCTTCTCTCTCGAAACAATAGCATATGGTGGGTAAACAAATTACTGTTGGGCAATTCATAGAAAAGCGCATAGTTATGATGATATTCATGGCAATGATCACACATATAGGCATCACGCCTGTGACAAGTAGACTGACTCCTGCCTGTATCTACTACTATTACTCCACCAATCGACCACTATCCAGCATGCATCTATGGTATTAAGTTCATGACAAACAGAGTAACGTCTTAAGCAAGATGACATGATGTAGACAAAGTAAACTCAAGCAATGTGAATAAACCCCATCATTTTATCCTTAATTGCAACAATACAATACGTGCCTCGCTACCCCTTCTGTCACGAGGTGAGGACACCACAAGATTGAACCCATTACAAAGCACCTCTCCCATTGAAGATAAATCGATCTAGTTGGCCAAACCAAATGGATAGATCGGAGAGAAATAAAAAGCTATCATAATCATGCATAATAAAGTTTAGAAAAGACTCAATTACTTTCAATCTGATCATAAACCCACAATTCAACAGATCCCAACAAGCACACCGCAAAAGAAGATTACATCGGATAGAACTCCAAGAAGATCGATGAGAACATTGTATTGAAGATCAAAGAGAGAGAAGAAGCCATCTAGCTACTAGCTATGGACCCGTAGGTCTGTGGTAAACTACTCATGCATCATCAGAAGGCAGCAAGGATGATGCAGAAGCCCTCCATGATCGATTCCCCCTCCGTTTGCCGATTGTTCTATAACCATAGTTTCTATTTCAGTCTAAGTATGCCATTCTTTCGGCTTTCTTCAAACGATCATTTGTAAATTTGCCTCGGTCTGGTATAAAGAGTTTCAATAATCCCTATATCAAAAGTAATTCTTTTTTCCTGACTAAGGAAATGATTATACGAGTCACCTCCTCTAAGGTGCCCCATTTGGTATGAAGGGCAATTAACTCCTCGCTACTTTGAAATCCATGCACTGTCTTACTTAAGCGTGGAATTGTTACCTACCAAATTGAACCTTCGTCATCTATTTCTTTCCATCCCTCTCGATGTGTGTTTCCTGTCTCAGCTCGAGAGATGTTATTATGTATCATTCCATTAGTTGATCGTGAGTTGCTCGATCTTTGTGAAGATAGATCCTGTATAGTTCCCCTCTCTTTTCGTCGTCGTATTTGGATGAAGATCTCGAAAGCAAAGACGTCGAGACCAAGATGATGCAATGAATCAACATCTTCGAGAAGGGCAGTTGGATCACGAAGATTGTGTTAGCTTTGTGCCCCCTGTTTCCTCTTACCTCACGTCTTGAATCTCGGGATAAGATTCTTGTTTAGTGGGGGTGAGTTGTCAAGCACTAGAATATTGCTTGTAAAATAGTTGCACCAGAGAGCATCATGTATCATGTTTAAATCCAAGAAAATTGAACAGAGGGATTTTTCAAAGCCTCAAAATTTTAAATAAGAGAAGGGCAAAGAACCCTGGAAATCTCATTCATTGTTCCAAAATGTCCCTTTAATTGTTTTTAGAATTTTGGCAAGAACTGCAATTCAAACCAAAATTTAGGAACATTTTTAAGGAATTATTTTTGGGACTTCGAATTTAAATCATTATGCTATTTGAATTTGAATTTATACTTATATTCATATAACTAGAATATATTTTAAAATACTTCTGAAATAATTTATGTGCCTTTGGGAAAAAAAAGTCCATGAAGCAGCATAAAAATATTCAGAGAATTTTAGCATTGTTTGAATTCGGTTTGACTTCAAAAAGTGGCAAATGGATAAAAACATAAACAGAAAGAATAAAAGAGAGAGAGAGAAGACTCACCTGAGACCCAACACTGTTCATGGCCCAGCCCACCGGGGGCACATGCGTCTTCAACCTCCTGCCAGTGGGCAGGAGGGCATGTGCCGGATGTGCGCACGCACGCACGAGGCCACCTCCTACCTCTCTGCTAGTTCCCCGATGCCATGGACGCCTCTACGCATGCCACACAACCCCCCGACTCCCTCTCACTCTCCCCCGTCCTCGTCCTCTCCCCTCTCTCTCTCTCTCCTCCCCGAGCTAGCATGTCGCCGTCATTCACCGTCGCCATGGCCACCACGCTCCTCATGCCTTGCTGCCGTGTCAAACCGCTCCGCCACGACGCCTCGCTTCTCCACGCCAAAGAACACCACCCCGGACGGCCTGCAGTGATGCCCCGAGCTCGTCTTCCACCTTCGGCACAGGCAATCACCGTCATCAATTTGCCGCCGTCAGCACGTCCCCGGCTACCCTGAGCATCGCTTCGTGATCTACGCGATCGCCATTATTTCCCCTCTCTTCTTGTTGTCGAACGCATCCCCTAGCCATGCTTTCCGTAGGAGCCGAGAGCTTCCGCCCGCCGGCCATGTCGCCGTCGTAGCTCGAGCCCGAGCACATCCTCGTGCTCCGCATGCTCCCAAGAGTAGAACCCGACCACCACTATCACACCCTAGCTAGTTCATGCATTAGAGTGTTGCATCATGTTTAAACTTTTCCAGAAACTTGAAATGGGGATGATAGAACCCCCAGCACCCCCCCTGGAAACAACTAGGGTTTACTAAAATCTTTTTCAATGAACCTGAAATGCCCTTCTAAAATGTCCATCATTTTTGTCTTGGGTTAGAACCTCTGCCAAAACTGGTTCACATTTTTCTAGGTCATCATAAGGTCATTGAATTAAATCATATGTAACTTGCATTTGGGCATTTAAATGCTAGTAAATATTTAAAATGTCCAAATAATCCCAAACTGAAATGTTCCATGTTGGATATACTCTATACAGTGGGCATGAGCAGTTTGGTGATTTTTGAAAGTGCCTAGATATTTTTAGAAAAGCCACAAACTTGCAGAAATATAGAAAACAGAAAATAAAAGTGAAAACAAACTTACCTGGCAAAGCCACCAGCCGGCCCACCTGGCGGCCCATCACTGTGCTGGCCCGTGCCAGCCAGCTGCTTCGTCCCCGCCAGGCAGGCAGGGAGGTGACGCCGGCGTGCGCGAGCTCGCCACGGCGCCAGCTACTTGCCGCTCGAGCTGCTGGACGCCTGGACGTCCTCCACGTCGTCGCCTCGACCCCCTGGACACCTCATTCTCCCCCCTGCGCCTCTCTCTCGCTCTCTCCCCACCATGGCCGACGCAGCCGTAGCCGCACCACCGACGTAACCGCGGCCACCGTCGCCTCCTCGTCGCCCCACCCTGTCCAGCAGCTCCACCACCGTCCTCTCCGTCGAGCAGACCGAGCCCCGAGCGCTCGTTTGCCCTGAAGCCACCGCACCGCCCTCGTCTTCAACGCCCGTCGTCGGAGATCCATTCCGCCGCCCCGCTTGCTCCGGCTCGTCCCCGACCTCGCCGACTGCTCCGTCGTGACCGCCGTGAGCTCAGCTACCTCCCCATCTTTTCCGTTCTTGCTCTCGAGCCCTGCATCGACTGCACCGAGCTCGGCCGCACCCGCCGCCGCCTCTGCATGTCGCCGTCGTGGCCACAGCCACGTTGGCTCGATTCCGAGCACGCCATCGTCTTCGCCGCACTCGCAGGAGTCCACAGAACCACTCCACGCACCTCGCCGTGCCCCCTAGCGACGAGCCCGAGCTCGCCCGAACTCCGGCAGCCGCACAGCTCGTCGCCGGCGTCGTTTCCGGCCACCCCAGCTCCACCCACTGCCACCACTCGACGCGGCTCACTCCCCGCATCACGTAGATGTGCTCCGCCGTTGTTTTGGTCACCGGAGCACGAATCCCGCACTGCCCCGCCGCGTCTGGCCTCGCCGGCGGCTAAACGCCGGCGGGTTTGACCCCGCTGACCCAGTTTGACCCCCCTGGGTCTATGACAGGTGGGACCCGCCTGCTAATTAACTTAGGATTAGGACTAACTAAAAATTAGTTAGACTAATGACACTGACACGCGGGACCCACTGGCCAGGTTTGACCTGGACCGACCCCGTTGACTGCTGACATCACCCTGATGCAATGCTGACGCAATAAGTATTTTTCTGGATTTATTTTTATTCAGGAATTTCCAGAAAATACTACAAACTTAAAAAATTCATAGTAATTCAACGGTAGCTCCAAATCAAACAAATTATATATGAATTTGGATCAGAAAAATTCAATCTTTCCATCTGTACTGGTTTCATGCATGTTAGAACACTTTAACCTTGCTGATTAGATGAAACAAGTTAATGCACTAATATGACCTCTTATTTTGGGTTTGCATTTGAATCCTTGATTCAAATGAACTCAAACCAACCTGTTCTAAGATGCATTAGCCAAAACACACTCATTTTGCCATGTCATAGCATGCATCATATTGTTGCATATTGCCATGTGATGATTGTGTTTCGATGTGTTCTTCGTGGTAGGTTCTGCCTCCGAGGATATTCACGAGTATCCAACTGAAGAGCAGTATTCCACTACCACTCTGTCAGGCAAGCAACCCCATTGATCATTTCGATACAAACCCATCTTCTCGCTTCTGCTCTCGTTTACTGCATTAAGACAACGCGTTTCAAACTGCTGTGTGTTGCGGTAGTTGAACCCATATCCTCTGCATGACCTGTCATTGCCACAGTAACTAGATGAAACCCACTAGCATGTGTAGGAGTTGATTGAGCCATGTCTGTGTTTCCTACCATGCTATGCCTGCTATGCTTAGAGTTGTGTCAGGTCTGGCTCATCAGGGTGATGAACTAGAGTGAATGGTTGTGTCGGTAATGAGGGTGAAGTGTTGAACATGTTTTGGTAAAGGTATCGATGAGAGGCCATGTAGGAGTACATGGTGGGTTGTTTCATTGAGGCCGTCCTTAAGAACTGAGATCTGTATGCGTGATTTAAGATTCAGCTACTACCACACATTGGGATCCTTAATTGACTCTCTCGACTTATTAACCACCCCGTCCTCTGTCCAGGAGTTGCAAGTAGTTTCTGGTGTTTGTAGTTGCTGGAGGCCGTGCGCAGCACTGACCTTAGGGGTGGGCTGTGATGCGGTAGGCACGTGGCACGGTGTACCGGGTCGCCCGTTTGGTGTCTCGGGAACCCTGCACACATCGTTTGGGGCCGTTGAGGACACCCCGGCCGGATTTCCTTGCGGATGGAACCCGAATAGGCGATAAACCTGGATTAGAGACTCGTGTGTTTAGTCAGGTCGTGGCCGACACCCTCGCTGGGCTTCCGCTTGAAGGTTGCCGGGTACATGTCGTGTAGCGGCGATAAGTGGTGAAAGCGTGTGTGAAGAAGTACACCCCTGCAGGGTATAAAACTATTCGAATAGCCGCGTCCACGGTAAAGGACTACTTGGTCACTTATGCAGTTCATAGACAAGTTAATGGTTACTACTAAAAGACTCAAGATAAGTGTGAGTACCGCGGATGGCCCTCTCGTAGGATTACGAGGGAGGATCCACGGTGGAGTATTGTGATGGTGATTAGTGGACTCGTGTGCGAAAACTAATTTCACAAGTGATGTCTCGTAGGATAGCGTAGCCAAGAGTCAAAGCTGGCTTGCTGCAATAACTCCACCACCCTTCTTGAGAATGCGCATGTATATTAGGATCTGTTGTAAGACTTGCTGAGTACCTTTGTACTCATGTTGCTTTAATAATTGTTGCAGACGAGAACACCGCCCCCTCCGAAGGGTTCTATGTAGATCTCGACGTTGACGAGTGACTTGCCACCCAGGTGGTGACCTGAGCTTGTGAAGGGCCTATGTAGATAGACAGGCTTCGTCAAGCCTTCTTTCTTTCTAGTGTCTGTACTCAGACTAGTTGCTTCCGCATGTGCTTGTATGTTTGTATGACTTGAGTGTCGGGTCGTGTGACCCCTATCTGTATGAACAGGTTATGTATGGCTCCCCAGAGCCTTTTAAATAAAGTACTTTGAGTTGTAGAGTTTTGTTGTGATGCCATGTTGTATTTACACATATCGAGCATATTGTGTGTATGATTGAAATGCTTGGTATGTGTGGGATCCGACTATCTAGTTGTTTATCCTTGGCAGCCTCTCTTATGGGGAAATGTAGTCTGGTGTCTCCACTGAGCCTTGGTAGTCCGCTACAGCCCGGTTTACCGGAGTCCTGCTAGCCCAGCACTGCTGCTCCGGAACACTTAGACTGGCCGGCATGTGTTTCACTTCGTTCCTGTGTCTGTCCCTTCGGGGAAATGTCACGCGGTGATATCCGGAGTCCTGCCTAGCCTGCTACAGCCCGGGTTCCCGGAGTCCTGCTAGCCCAGTGCTACAGCCCGGATTCACACGCTGCTGACCGACATGCTCGATGTTGATTCATGTATGCCTGTCCCCGTAAGTTAGCGCCGCTTTGGGTTCACGACTAGCCATGTCGGCCCGGGTTCTCTGTCATATGGATGCTAGCAACACTATCATATACGTGAGCCAAAAGGCGCAAACGGTCCCGGGCCATGGTAAGGCGACACCCGTGGGAATACCGTGCGTGAGGCCGCAAAGTGATATGAGGTGTTACAGGCTAGATCGGTGTGACTTAGAATCGGGGTCCTGACAACCACCTCTTCCTCCCGTGCAGCTTAGCGATGAACCCATGCACCACCGAGCTTCAGTCGCCGTCGCCGGCTTGATTCCGGCGAGCCCGGTTCACACCAGCCCCAACTACTACCACCACTAGATGGGACGCACGCGCAGCTACCCGTAGAGCTATTCCGCCATCGATTTGGTTGCCGGAGCGACATTCCTGCAGCCCTCCGCCGCGTCTGGTCGTCGCCAGCGGCCTGACTCCGGTTAACGACCGGTTTAGCCTAAGCTAATTAACCCCCTGGGTCACTGGCGGGTGGGCACAGGGCCCTGCCATTTTAGTTTAGTTGCTAATTAATTTTTAGCTAACCCACTGACTCACTGACATGTGGGCCCAGACCCACTGATACTTTTAGTTAAGGTTAATTTAACCACTAATTAGCCCTGCTAAACCCCTCAGTCACTGACTAGTGGGTCCTAGTGGTCAGGTTTGACCTGGACCACCCCTGTTGACTTGCTAACGTCACATTGACGTAATGCTGACGCAGTAAATCCTTTTCTGGGTTTTGTTTAATTTAAAACAAACAGGAAATTCTAGAAAATAGCCTAAACTTCTAAAAAATCATATAAAACCATCCATAACTCCAAATGAAATAATCTATATACGAAAAATTATCAAAAAAATACGAAGAATCTGTTTATGGCATTTTCATGCATGTTAGAGAAACTTTTGGGTACTGTTTAGGACAAATCAAATAAATGACATTTATATAACCACATGTGGAGTTCGAATTTGAACCTTTGGTTCAAACCAACCTCATTTAATCTGGTTGCTAGTTGCATTAGCTCAATCGACAACATGTTGCCATGTCATGATCATCCATCATATTGCTGCATTGCATTGCTTATGTTCCTTCTCTGTTTGCTGGTGTTTGTTCCTTCTCGGTAGAAGACGAATCCGATGTTGTGATTGTTGACACCGATGAAGAGCTACTATCTTCATAAGTGCCAGACAAGCAACCCCCCTCCCCTTGATCACTCTGATACAATCCCACTCTCTCATTCTTACTCTCTTTTACTGCATTAGGACAACAACGATTCAACTATTACATGTTGCGGTAGTTGAACCCATTCCTCTGCATGACCTGTCTTTGCCACATTAAATAGTTAAAACCTTCTAGCATGAGTAGGGATTGCTTGAGCCATGTTGTGACTACTCATCCATGCTTGCTTGTTATGCCTACTATTCTTAAGAGTAGTGTCGGTTCTGATCCATCTAGGCGATGAATTGGAATGGTTGTGTTCATGTCCTGCTGTGTGAGAGCTAAGTGTCTAAACACAATTTGGTAAAGGTAGTGATGAGTGGCCATGTAGGAGTACATGGTGGGTTATCTCATTGAGGCCGTCCTTAAGAACTGAGTTTGGTGTATGTTATCCAAGAACAGTAAGTACCACACATTGGGCCCGAAACCCATGGTTGCTCTCGGCTTATTAATCGCGTCGATCTCTGTCCAGGAGTTGCAACTAGTTTCTAGTAGTTGTAGGATATGTGAAAGTGCAATAAATCCCAGTGTGGTTTTGGTAATTAATAACAACATATATGTCATTGATCTAATGCACATTGATAATAGATTTCAGAGAAGATCAATGATTGGCATGGCAAAGACTAGTGGATGTGGACCCCTCAAAATACAAAGGACAAAGATTGGCAAAGCTTCAAGGATCTACATTTTTGGTTAAGTGATCCAAGATCACATTGAGTCCATAGGAAAGCCAATACTATTAAAAGGGGATGAGGTTTTGATCATGACTCAATTGCTCAAGTGCTTAGTGATATTGTTCCAAAACCCTCAAATATTTCTCCACTTCCATCCAATCCAAAACCCTAAATTTGATCTCGGTCCCACCAAAAAGATCTCACCCGGACCAATCGAGATTACCATATACACTATGTTAGGACCGAGAGTATATCGACCAGAGGGGGGGTGAATGGGAGATTCAAAAATTCTTTCGAATGTTATGAACTGATCCCAAACACAGTAGCAGAAATAAGGTTCGGTAGACAAGAAATCAATCAAGCAGGTTATTGAGGAACATATCTATCAAGATAGGAAGCAATAATAGTTCAAGCATAGGATATCACAGGTTTAACAATAATGATGGTAAAGCAATATGCGAACAGATACGTTAGCATGGGAGAAAACAAAGTATGAACTGCGAGGGAAACACACGAGAAATAACTATGATGAGGTGAATGAAAACGATATGGGGAAATCACGCCAGTCTTATCAAGTGCGAATAGAAATGTATCCGACTGGAATGACTACGCGGAATGATGAGAATGCAATAGGGTGAGTAACGAATGATAATAGATGGGAACGACAAAAATGATAGAAATGAGTGATATGCAATTGCCAATGAATGATCAGATAAACTATCGACACAGAGCACGAAAGTAAACTGCTAAATGTAATGCAGTAAAGTAGAGTGAACCACTGGTGCTCGATGGCCACAGATGGATTTGGTAGACTAGTTCGCCCTTCTGCCAAAGGACTACGTCTGGTTGGAGGGATTGTGATTTAACAGAGAAGATAAACTCTCTTCGCCCTATTCTCCTTCAACTCGGAGCTGATCAGACTCCAGTTGATTTCACTCATGGTAGATACTTGTCAGCAATCTCCAAACCTTTGACAGACCTTCGCAAACCACAATGACTCTTGGTCGCTGAAGATCTTGCTCGGTGAAGACAACAGCTCTTCAACACTCGAGCCGACACCTATCCATCTAGAGAGTGCGCGGCTCTCAAGAGTAATAGGTACAAGAACTCTAAACTCAGAACTACTGTGATGCTCAACCACTGTCTAAGTTTTGGCTCTTGATTTTTCCCTCGGTGGATCTTAAACTCAAATCACTCGGAGAGGGGATGCTCAATCATTCTTCTCATAAATCTTAAGCGGAGCAGCCAATGGGCAACGTTGGAGTGGGGTGGCTATTTATAGCCGCAACCTTCCCTGAAGGGAAATGACCAAATTGGACATGTGGAGCGGCCAATGGCCGAACAACACGAGTCCAACGGTCGGAAATTGAGCACAACGGTAACATTCCTTGCGGAGCAAGTAATGCTAACTCCTCAGTTCAAAAGATATCTCCTGCAACACGAAGAACAACGTCTACTACTGGCAGGTAATCATTCGAAACACAAAGATATTTCTCTCAGTCTCGCATAGGTTTTGGGCTAAGCATCACAGTGGATCTAAGCTTCAAGAACCTATACCCCTCTTAATAGTACGGAGGTCCTATGACTCAAATGAAGGAAAGAAGAACAACGAAATGAATGCTACATCTTCACTTTGTCTTCGACTTCCATTCGCTGCAGTCAATTTTCTTCGGACAGAAACTCTAAACCAATTGCTTCACGTCAGCAATAAATCTTCAAGGGGTTAACTCCTTCACATCAAACTTCTCGTCTACATGTCTTCAACAGATGTAGCTCATTCTTCTCTGCAACACAGATATTCTTCGGTGAAGTTCCTCGAACTTGACACCAGAGACAGCATATTCTTCGGTTCTGAATGGACTATTTCTCTTTGTGTGCACTCGCAAACAAATCAGTCCCTGCTTGTTTCTGTCAACAATCTCCAAAACACAAGAGGGCAATTATTGCACCAACAATCTCCCCCTTTTTGGACGATTGTTGACAAAACAGAACACATCGAAAGATAGATAATGGAATGAAATGGAATGTGAAGGATAACGAAAGACGATAGATAATTACGAAGATAAAACAACATGCTCCCCCTGAAGATATGCATCATTTGGAGAATGGATTTAAGATAAATCAGAAGGTAGCGAGATGAATCTTCGTAAGAGTGATATTGACATATAATCTCATTCATGGTCTCTATCAATACACTCGACAGTGTCTGAGGTTTTTCCTGTCACACACAATCTTTAAAAAAGATCTGTTAGATAGAATGAATACTTTGAAATGATTTGTGATGAAGGATAGGTCTTGAGATTTCACTCAGAACACAGCTTGAATCCACACGAGCTATAAGTTCCCTGCAAGTTAGATACTCAAGGAGAATCAGAGCAAGGGAATCATAGGTATAATGCTCGGAGTAGATATGCTTCAGACGAGGTTTTCCTGCAGCAAGGATGATACAATGGAGATATGCGAGGAAAACAGCTTATAAAACAGATAGAGAGATTTCGCTTTTGAATCTCAAGAAATTTAATCTAAAGCTAATTTTCTTCTCCTGCAAGGTTAGATAGCGAAAGATAATCATTATAGATTATCTAACCATAAGACACATATAATTTCACAGAATGAAATGTCTCTTTTAGAGAAACATGATTTCCAATTCTCCTTGAAATGCTTTTACTGTGCTTGCACGATAGATAAGTATCGAGGATAATTATTGCAAGGAAGTAAACATTCGATTTGCACCTGCAAATAGATAATTGGAAGCAAATAGCATTGCAGGGGGTTATTAACGGTACATGATGACCAAGTATTTCAACACCACAGGCGGTGCTCTAGGTTCCAAAAGCAAATAGTTCGA
The DNA here is from genome assembly GCA_011799875.1 of Thinopyrum elongatum. Lineage (NCBI taxonomy): Eukaryota > Viridiplantae > Streptophyta > Magnoliopsida > Poales > Poaceae > Thinopyrum > Thinopyrum elongatum. The sequence goes on from CM022303.1 coordinate 279,363,806, forward strand.
CGAATACCAAATAGTTCGAAGGAAGAGCAAATAGCGAATGGATGCACCCTACAAATAACCCGCTTATCTATCACTCGATGTTCTTCTCCCCCTTTTTGTCAACAAGTGTTAAAAAGGAAATAGAATGCATGTGAGGAACTATTCGTCCGAAGAATCCTCAGCATCAGAACTCGAACTGTTCGGAGAAGTAGAGCGAGCGATGGTCGAGGCCAAAGCAGGAGTTGGAGACGCAGAATGGGCTTCGAGAACAGCTAAGGGAGTAGCAGCGTGAGGTGCATCTGGTTTGTATATAAATGTTCCTGCTGTGTCTTCAAGATCATCATTAGGTTCAACAAACAGCAGGTTAGTGGAGGCAGAACGCTGAGGAAGCACTGGGGTTTGCCTTTGGATGGAGGAACTTCAAACAACTCCAGATGATCATATTCTTTCTCGATACCCTTGGCAGAAAGTTGTTTGCGAGAATAATGCTTGCGCAGAAGGGTCCAGGAGTGCTTCTTCTGTTCCTTCTCATACAGGAGAGCTTGGTGAGAATAACTGTGAAACAAATCTCAGTCATCATTTCTAGCTTTACTTTCCGATCGAGCTTGATATGACTTTCCAGGGCTTGCTGAGTGCGAAGACAAATCTCATACAGTGAAGGATTTTCTTCACGAGGGATTTCAACTTTTGCCTTCTTGGCCTTCGGAGCTTTAGCAGAAGCAGGCAGTGAAGCAGAAACAGTAGCGTCAATCGGCATTTTTCCTTTGCCTATGTCCTTCACAATCCTGAGTGTATCACAGACTGGTGGCATATAAACTTTCCGAACATATGGGCAGAAAAACTTTTCCTCAATAAGCTGCTCAATGGCAAACATGACCCATGGTGCATATGGCTTCAAAGCTTGAGGGATATCAGCTGCGCATGCCAGGTTGCGAATGAAAAGATCCGGAATGTCAAAGCGAATACCCTGAGCAGTGGCTAGAAGTGCATTTCCCATGATATCATTGATGATTTCTGGCATGTTTGTTGGCGTGAGGGAGTTGCAGAGGATGTAGAACAACACTTTGTTCTCATACGCCAGATTCTTTGGATTTGTCTCTATACATTCATCACCAACAAGATTAGGGTCCATCAGCAGATGAAGTTGAGCTTCGGATACTTTCCAATAGTGCAGTATGTGTTCACGATTAGCATCAAATTCGCACCGAGGAAGATTTAGCAGTGCTAAGAACTGGTCTGCCGAACACTTGATCTTTTCTTCTCCTGTTATCCATTCGAGGATCCAAGTGCTGCTATCTGTAAGATCTCCTGAGATATAAAGAGTGGCGTAGAACTGATGAATCACTTCACGATTCCAGCCATGATTGAAACGAAGGAAACTCTTCAGGAAGACAAGTTCAATCTGCTCAATGGTGTGATGGAAGCAGGGTAAACTTTTGAGCTCTGTGAAATCCAGAATCTTGTGCTTGAAGATGCTATTCTTTTCATACAGAATACGAGTGTAATACACGTCCTGTTCCTTTGTCCAGAATCTTGGTGACAAGGAAGTTCTTTCTCCATCATATTGGCTGGTTCCAAAGAATGCAAGTTTCAGAGATGAAACTGCTCGTTAAATGCAGGACCATTTGGGCCATCTTCAACAGGGAACAAGGGAAATGTTTCCAATGGATTTTTCAGATGTTCTTCTTCACTCATATTCTGGGTCCGAATGTCATCAGGTGCAGGCACACCTTCCTCAATAGGCTTGAGAGGAGCACGAGGCTTCCTTGACTTCTCTTGTACAGATTTCTTTGAGGAACTTGACTGACTTACATTTTTGCTCGCTGGAACTCCTTCAACAGCTTTCTGACTTTCGGGCACTAGGGCCTTTTCTTTCACTGTATTTCCTCCGGTTGGAGGCACAACGACCTCTTTCTCAGATGCCTAGGGCACAACTGGTGGAGCAATTCCTTCTTGAGCCATCGGCTCATCAGATCTCTTTTCTTCCTCTTCCAACTGTGGTGTAGTGGAACGAGGAGTAGGATTGACATCCATCTGGGTAGGAGCACCAGATGATGCGACCGGGGTGGTTTTGTCTTGGGAAGCATTTAGCTCTCCCTCAACCTTGTCAAACTCCCCGTTTGATACGGAGGGCTCAGCTTTCAACTTCCTCGGAGGCGATGGATCTGCCTTCTCAACCTCAGTTTCCTCATCAACATCATCATCAGCTGGGGCTTGCAGCTTAGGCGAAGCATTTTCTTCATCATTTTTTCCGAGGAAGATATCAACAACATCAGGTTGCTCTTGGGCTACTGGAGTAGGAAAGATAACCTCCACATGGCTGGCTTGCTGCATTTGTTCATCCTCGTGAGGTGGAGATGGTGGAATCTGCTGCAAGGGAGTACTTGAATCAAGCGGAGCATCAGCAACAGTCCGAAGACGGCGATCTTTGATTCCTTTTGGTTTGCTAGCTCTTTAGCCTTCTAACATTTTTCTTCCTTAATCCTTCTTCGAGCAAGATCTTCTTTGCGGTCAATCTCATCGTTTATTCTGTCACATAACTGAGATACTTCCATTTTCAATTGCGAGTGCCAATCAATTTTATCATTCCGCATGAGACTGAGTGCCTTGGTGAGTTCAACAATCTCTTTGTTCAGACTCTTCCTTTCGGATTCAGTGTTGGCCTCTCTCCTCATTTGCTCGAGAGTTTGCTTGTCTTTGACAGCCTGATTCAGCTTCTTGGTAATTTTCCTCATCTCGATGAAATGTTTCGTTACCATTTTGGTAACATCATCAGGAAGTCCCAGACTGCTTATATCATCAGATTTAGCATCATAAGCAGGACTCTCAATCACATCAATCATGAGATTAAAATCATACTTCTGTTCCTCTGTGGGAGCAGGAACACTAGATCTGGCCTTCTTAGCTGATGCTTCAACTTTTCCTTCAGTCTGCAGCTTTCTCTTTGGAGCTGTAGACCCTGAAGGTTTGTCCGAGAGGGGAATGGATGCACTCCTTAGTGATCTCCTTGGAGAGGGCAAAACTTTCACTGGTGAGGGGCTATTGGATCGCTTGTTGAGAATGACACGTTGATCATACATGGGAATTTCATCAGGAGCATCTTCGCTGGATGACTCATCAGACGAGCTAGAAACTGCCTTCTTTGATTTCCTGGAGATGGTTTTCTTTCGGGAAGCTCGAGGAGAAACTGATTTTCTGGACTTGCTTCCCTTGAAGGCAGAGGCACGATCCTTCTTCTTCTGTACGTTTTTCTGAGTCAGCGTGATGTTTTTCGCTTCAACTTGGTTTTTCTTCGTTAGCCTAGCATCACGCTTGGCTTTGGCCTTCACCCTCTTAGCCACTTCCCCGGGGAAATCAACAATGGTTTTGAGGGATTCGGGATGAGCATTTGAAGGCTGTGGTGGTCTGACTTTTTCATCATTTGGGCCAATGCAGTTTTCAGCTATGCAGTCATTCCACAGTGGTGTGAAGGTGAACAGAATCTGGTACTTCTCACGAACATTTTCATAATTGAACCATTTCTTTGCCCAGTGGCGGCGAATCCTTTGCAGCCTATTGTTGCACTCCGTTGTTGTTTCCCACCTACGTGGAGTTCTGTAACCATCTAGATCAGACATTTCAGTTGTGGCATTCTTTTCTCTGCCACAACCACCCTTTTTAGGATTTTCATCAGAGAACAAAGTTAGGGCATCTCCTCATCATCTTCTTTGGATTCAGACTCAGGTTTCTTTTTTGGTGTCTTGGGAGGCTTTGAAGATTTTTCCTCCTCCAGTCAATCTCATTCGGTCAGACCTTGGTGGAAGCTGAGGCTATTCTCCTTCAGAATCTGAGTATTCTTCTGAACTCTGTGCCATGACCAACCTGTGAGGAGAAATAGATACGAGGGAAAAAAGGGGTATGGTCATAAACATGCACAGAAATATTTTGAATGAAACTGAATGTTTTTGGAAGAAGGCATAGGAATTCATGGTATACTTAGAGAAGATATCATCGATAGATTTGAAACAAGCCATAGAATGATCAAGGCTGAATAAAAGCTATCTAATCTTTTGGATAAAAACACATGAACCCTAGATCGAGGAGAACAAGTACGAGGAAGATCTACAAACCGTACCAGTCAAATCCTAGTGATTCCTAAAGATCTATCGCAGAGAAATAAATCAAAGGAAATGGCATCGGTAAGAACTGCCCTAAGAACAGAGACATGGACAGGAACAACTCCAGATCTAAGTGCCCTAACTTGGCAACTTGGATCAACTACGGCAATGCGGAAAGGAAGATTACCGCACCGGCGTGATCAACTGCGACGAAGTTTCACCGGAGTAGCACGACGAGGTTCCTCGCCGAAGTTGCTTCGAGCTCGGGTTCGGGAGGAGGTGGATGAGGATTTGAGAAGTAGAGAAGAAGAAAATGTGGAGAGGGGTATATATAGCTGGTGAGCTGAACCACCTCTCCGAGATCTACGGCCCTCAGCTGCGGAACGTTCCACATTCAATGGACACGATCACGATCGTGGAGATCGTGGGTACGTGGCAACCATTTTCTGTGAGAAACTCGGGAAGTGAGCGGGAGACCGAAAGGTTTGAAGAAGGGCAAGCGCCAAATATAATTAAAAGTTTGAAGTCGATTTCTTTCGCGACCAAGGACATCAGACAGAAATTTTCTTCAGATCAAATTGCATGCTTATGACGGACAACATAGATTGGATGAGAAAGAATAGAGGGATAAAAGGGTCCAAAACAAAACACTCAGCCAGAAGAGGGGAAACATAAAAAAACATGAAGCTACGAGTGAGTTGTTCATCGGACGAAACACAAATACTACTAAACGAACACAAACACACGAACGAGAGCAAATAAACACAAAGAACGAGCACCAACAATATAGATCTCAGGGCTAAGAATAAACGAGTAGAATCCCTGAGAGAGTTCCTGCAAGAAGGGTTAGTTCTTTTTCGCAACCCACACTTGCGTGGGCAGCGAGCATCTCATTTGCTTAGTCTGAGCAGGGATATTTCTTTGGCGAGATTTGTAGTTCACATGTGCATTTTGAGAGTAATCATATGAATATGCATTGAAGTTGTTTCCAGAGACATGAGCATAATGATTCGTGGAGGTACGCATGTACTCCTTCTGTCGAAGGTTTAACGGATATCCCTTCGAGGAAATTCCAGCGCCAATCTGCGAATGATAATCATTTCCTCGAAAAGAATCTCTCTGCATATTCAAGTTAGCAGTGACACATAAATTTTCAATGATGCACTTCTTCACCCATATTTGCTTCTTGGGTGAACCAGACCCGCAACTAGTTCCAACATACTGAGCGAAAACCTTACCATTCTGTTGTTTGAAGAATTTGTACTTTGAGTCACCAGACTCATCAGAAACAACAGAAATAGGAGAGTCATATCCAGACAGAATTGCAGGTTCGAGAGTTTTATTCTTCGCAAGAACCCAACTCGTTCGAGGATATTGCTCGGGAGTCCAGTAGGTTCCATCAACGTTGAGTTTTCTTTCAAAACCAAATCCTTCCTTTCGGGGGTTTTTGTGCAGTATTGACTTCTTGAGCACATCACAGAGAGTTTGATGCCCTTTGAGGCTCTTTAGCATTCCTGTCTCAAGTAGCAAGTTCTTTAATCTGCAATTTTCATCAGAGATAGCAAAAAATTCCTCGGAAGATGGGTTAGAAATATCATTCATAGTTGTTGCAATATTCTCGATGATGGCATTAGATGTTTCAGTATTTGAACCAGCATTGCTACATTCTAGGCATTTTAAGCAAGGAGGCACAAAATCATCAGGAAGTTGTTCAGATTGCTCGGTGAAGAGAGAAGCTTTTTCTTTCGCTAGCACGTTATGAGATTCTTTCAGTGACTCGAGTTCTTGATTCCTGTTAAGGAGTTCATCTGATAAACTCTCGTAGCCGACTGTAAGAGAATCATATCGGTTGGAAAGATCATCAATAGTTGAAGAAAAAGCATCATGCTCTTCGATCAACTTTTGATTCTTCTCCATCTCTTCGACCAGTAATCCTTCAGTTTTCCTAAGATTGTTCTCAAGTTTTTCAAGCTCATCTTGTTGAGATTTTGCAATCTTAACCAGTTTAGCATAGGCAATGTATTCAGGAGAATATTCGTTCATAGATTTTTGGTGTTTTCTTGATACCTGAACCTTAGAGGTCTTTGCCATGAGACATAATGCAATTGGTTCATCATCACTTGAAGCATTGTCATCAGTGTCTGATTCGAGTGATTGCTCAGAAGATTCATAAGCCACGAAAGCATTGCTTCTTCCTATCCTTCTGTGAAGCTCTTCATCTTCTGATTCTGATTCGAATGTCTCATCTTCAGATTCCAAGTTCATATCAGCACATGCTTTATTCAGCTGCGATATTCTCTTCGTATTTGATTCGATGGTTGCTCTGGCTTTCACGTCAGTGACTGGTCTCGTCGAAGAGGATGAGGAAGGTTCATTTTTCTTTGAGAGCTTAGTGTGACGACCCATTCGAGTGAATCCATTGCCGTGAAGATACATCCATCTGTTGCTTGATTTTCTATCCCAGCAAGGACAGTCTGCTATGAGATGACCAAATTGTTTGGACTTGAAGCACTTCATTTCTTTCGGAGGTAACTTTCTTGAAGATTCAGGCAAGTCAAATTTGTCATCATTTGTGAGACACAAATTTTGTCTTCTGGGATCACTTAGCCTTACTGTGAGCATTTCTAGTTCCCTTCTGATGGTGTGTTGATTCTCGACATCTTCTTCTTGTGAGATGCCATAGTGTGAAAGTATTTCCCCTTCACTTTCCGAAGAAGATTCTTGACATCCATTTTCAAGTTCCATCTTTTCTTCATGAATAGACAACAGTGTCATGACCTCAATGTAATGAAGTTCTTCATAGTCTGGTCTTTGCTTGATTTCAGCTACGATTGTATCGAAGGTTGCATCAAGAGTGCTCAGTAACTTGTTGACCACATCTCTATCGGTGATATCTGTTACTCCTCGTTGATGAAGTCTTTCAACAATATTGGTCAAGTGATCAGTGAGCTCCATAGCACTTTCCTCACAAAGGCTTATGAAACCAGCAAACATGGCACGAAGCATTTCAGTGTGAGAATCTGTTTTGGTAATGAATTCTTCATGAGAATTTTTAATGGCATCCCAGAGTTGCTTTGTAGTGTCAAGCTTTCGGAACCGAATGAAAATTTCTTTTGAGATACTTTCACAGATAATATCTTTCACTTGTGCATTCAACTGCAGTATAACTTTGTCGTCAGAATTTGGAGCATCAGGGTGCTGAATAGTGAATCCATTTTCCACAATCTGCCAAAGTTCTTTGTTGATGGCTTGAAGTCTGATTCTCATTCTCTCTTTCCAGTAGATATAGTCATTTCCATCGAAGATAGGAAACCTTTCAGAGTGCGAGGATCTACCTGCATACGACATACTCAAAACTCCAAGGTGGTTAAACCTTTAATAAACAGAGACAGGGAGTACCCGCTCTGATACCAATTGTTAGGACCAAGAGTATATCGACTAGAGAGGGGGTGAATGGGAGATTCAAAAATTCTTTCGAATGTTATGAACTGATCCCAAACACAGCAGCGGAAATAAGGTTTGGTAGACAAGAACTCAATCAAGCAGGTTATTGAGGAACATATCTATCAAGATAGGAAGCAATAATAGTTTGAGCATAGGATATCACAGGTTTGACAATAATTATGATAAAGCAATATGCGAACAGATACAGTAGCATGGGAGAAAACAAATTATGAACTGCGAGGGAAACACACGAGAAATAACTATGAGGAGGTGAATGAAAATGATATGGGGAAATCACGCCAGTCTTATCAAGTGCGAATAGAAATGTATCCGACTGGAATGACTACACGGAATGATGAGAATGCAACAGGGTGAGTAACGAATGATAACAAATGGGAACGACAAAAATGAGTGATATGGAATTGCCAATGAATGATCATGATATGCAATTGCCAATGAATGATCAGATAAACTATCGACACAGAGCACGAAAGTAAATTGCTAAATGTAATGCAGTAAAGAAGAGTGAACCAGTGGTGATCGATGGCGACAGATGGATTTGGTAGATCAGTTCGCCCTTCTCCCAAAGGACTACGTCTGGTTGGAGGGGCTGTGATTTAACAGAGAAGATAAACTCTCTTCGCCCTATTCTCCTTCAACTCAGAGCTGATCAAACTCCAGTTGATTTCACTCATGGTAGATACTTGTCGGCAATCTCCAAACCTTCGACAGACCTTCGTGAACCACAATGACTCTTGGTTGCTGAAGATCTTGCTCGGTGAAGACAACAACTCTTCAACACTTGAGCTGACACCTATCCGTCTAGAGAGTGCGCAACTCTCAAGAGTAATAGGTATAAGAACTCTAAACTTAGAACTACTATGATGCTCAACCACTGTCTAAGTATTGGCTCTTGATTTTTCTCTCGGTGGATCTTAAACTCAAATCACTCGGAGAGGGGATGCTCAATCAATCTTCTCAGAAATCTTAAGTGGAGCAGCCAACGGGCAACGTTGGAGCGGGGTGGCTATTTATAGCCGCAACCTTCCCTGAGGGGAAATGACCAAATTGGACATGTGGAGCAGCCAATGGCCGAATGACACGAGTCCAACAGTCAGAAATTGAGCACAACGGTAACATTCCTTGCGGAGCAAGTAATGCTAACTCCCCAGTTCGAAAGATATCTCCTGCATCATGAAGAACAACGTCTACTGCTGGCAGGTAATCATTCGAAACACAAAGAGATTTCTCTCAGTCTCGCATAGGTTTTGGGCTAAGCATCACAGCGGATCTAAGCTTCGAGAACCTATACCCCTCTTAATAGTACGAAGGTCCTATGACTCAAATGAAGGAAAGAAGAACAACGAAATGAATGCTACGTCTTCACTTTGTCTTCGACTTCCATTCGCTGCACTCAATTTTCTTCAGATAGAAACTCCGAACCAATTGCTTCACGTCAGCAATAAATCTTTGAGGGGTTAACTCCTTCACATCAAACTTCTCGTCTACATGTCTTCAATAGATGTAGCTTGTTCTTCTCTGCAATGCAGATATTCTTTGGTGAAGTTCCTCGAACTTGACATCGGAGACAGCATGTTCTTCGGTTCTGCATGGACTATTTCTCTCTGTGTGCACTAGCAAACAAATTAGTCCCTGCCTGTTTCTATCAACAATCTCATAAAAAAAGGGCAATTATTGCACCAACACACTGCCAAATGCCAAACCCTAATACTTCGGTGCAATCGAAATGGATCTCGGTCTCACCGAGATGGCCTGACCAAGTTTCTATGATGAAGTTGCTTCATTTTGGAATCACCGAGATGAACTGATCGAAATTTCCAAAACGAGGTCTTGCCCTATCCATCGCACTTTGGTCCCATCGAGTTGGTATGACCGGTCTCACCGAAAAGCCTAACGGTCAAGTCTTTTGCACTAGTCGGTCTCACCAAGATTTTCATGTCGGTGTCACCGAGCTGGGTCAAAGACTTGTAACGGTTGGATTTTTGGTGCTGCCTATTTATACCCCTCCACCACCACCTACTCTCTAAGAGAGCCATCATTGTGAAACACAACTTCCACTACTCATTTTGTGAGAAGAGAACCACGTACTCATGTGTTGAGATCAAGAGATTCCAATCCAACCATTTGAACCTTAATTTCTAGCCTTCCCCAAGTTGCTTTCCATTCAATCCCCTCTACTACCGAAGCCAAATCTGTGAGAGAGTGTTTGAGTGTTGGGGATACTATCATTTGAAGCATAAGAGCAAGGAGTTCATCATCAACAACACCGCCTATTACCTTTTGGAGAGTGGTGTCTCCTAGATTGGTTAGGTGTCACTTGGGAGCCTCCAAGATCGTGGAGTTGAACCAAGGAGTTTGTAAGGGCAAGGAGATCGCCTACTTCGTGAAGATCTACCCGAGTGAGGTTAGTCCTTCATGGACGTAAGCCATGGTAGAATAGGAAATGTTGCTTCTTCGTGGACCCTTCATGGGTGGAGCCCTCCATGGACTCGCGCAACCGTTACCCTCTGTGGGTTGAAGTCTCCATCAACATGGACGTACGATAGCCGGAACCGCGCCAAAAATCATCATGTCTTCATTGCGTTTGAAATCTCCAATCCCTTCTTTATGTTCATATGCAAAGTCTTTACTTTCCGCTGCACAACTCTTAGACTTTCATGTGTAGGGTGTATTTGACTTGGTAGAATTGCTAAAACTTGCCTACAACTAAAATTGGGAAAAAGATAAGTTTTATTTGGTCAAGTACTCTAATCACCCTGCTCTAAAAATACTTTCGATCCTACAAGTGGTATCAGAGCTTTGTTCTCAATTGCATTGGCTTCACAACCTAGGAGAGTATGGCGTATAGTGAGGGAAACTATCATCGTAGAGGTCCATATTTTGATGGTACAAACTTTGCTAGTTGGAAGCATAAGATGAAAATGCATATTCTTGGTCATAACCCCACCGTTTGGGCTGTTGTTTGTGTTGGCTTGTAAGGTGGATTCTTTGAGGATGGTAAAGAACCGGATCATGAAGCAACCATGGAATAATTGAAGATGTTGCAATACAACGCTCAAGCATGTGACATTCTCTTCAACGGTTTGTGCCCCAAGGAGTTCAATAACATTTGCTGCCTCGAGAATGCAAAGGAAATTTGGGATGCTTTGGTTGATATGCACAAAGGTACCAAGTTCGTCAAGGAATCTAAGTTGGATGTGCTTCAAAGTCAACTTGACAAGTTCAAGATGAAGGATGGGAAGGAGTTGCGAAAATGTACTCTAGGCTTGCTCTCATCACAAATGAGATTGCCGTCTTAGGAAGTGAAGAGATGACCGACAAATTCATCATCAAGAAGATCCGTAGAGCCTTGGATGGAAAATATGATACTGTATGCACATTGATCAAAATGATGCCCAATTACAAAGATCTCAAGCCCACGGAAGTCATTGGTAGGATTGTTGCTCATGAGATGTCACTCAAGGATAAGGAGGAGCTCCACAACAAGTCAAGTGGTACATACAAAGCCTCAAGTGATTCTCCTACAACATCAAGTGACAAGCTAGTATCCAATGAGGAGATAAGCCTAATGGTGAAGAAGTTCAACAAGTTCTACAAGAATAGAAGCAAAGAGAGAAGCTCCAACTCAAGACACTATGAGCAAAGATCATCAAGTCATGACCATAATTGCTATAATTGTGGAAGACCCAGACACTATTCCAATGAGTGTATGACACCTCAAAAGAAAAGAGAAGACTCACCTAGAAGAAAGAGTAGAAGAGATGAATCACCTCATAGAGAGAGGAGGAGTAGAGATGGTCGCTATGAACGAATACCCTCTCGAAGGAACAAGGATTTGGAAAGGAAGGACAAGTCAACTAAGATCTACTCTAGAAGAAGACATCAAGCTCATGTTGGTGAATGGGTTTCTGGCTCCGACTCCGACAACCACTCCGAGAGAAGTTATCACTCTGACTATAGTCAAGATGAAGTTGTTGCCGGACTTGCTCTCGTATCCTCCAACTCCCATGACATATATATTTGATTCACCAAATGAAGGAATCTGAAGATGCTATATGGCTAAAGGCCCCAAGGTATCACACCCCGAGTATCTTGATTTCAATAGTGATGAGGATGATTTGCTAGGTCGGTGGAGAAGCTTCACGTGGCCTCCACTACCCACCAGGGCGCGCTGGGGGCCTCTGGCGCTCCCTGGTGCCTAGTGGGCCCCACGGGCCTCCTCCCTTGTGCTTATTTGGCCCCTGGGTGTCTTCTGGTCAGAAAAAAATCTCCAAAAAGTTTCGTGGCATTTGGACTCCGTTTGGTATTGATATTCTGCAAAGTAAAAAACAAGCAAAAAATAGCAACTGGCATTGGGCACTATGTCAATAGGTTAGTCCCAAAAAATGATATAAAGTTGCTAGTAAATGAATATAAAACATCCAAGATTGATAATATAACAACATGGAACAATCAAAAATTATAGATACATTGGAGACGTATCAACTACTGCGCCAAGCTCAAAGGTCTCGCCAACGCCCTTAACAACGTCGGCCAGACGATCAGCAACGAGACGCTGGTCCTCACCATCCTGCGTGGGCTCAATGATAGCTTCGCGCATCTCCGATCCTTCCTCCCGTTCTAGGTGCCCTTCCCCATGTTTCGTCAGACATGATCGACACTTATTTTGGAAGAGACACAGAAAAAGACCAACGCTAAGAATGCCATCTCCACTGCTCTCTGGGCGAGTGGCAACAACATCATCCCAAGCGCAGGTGGCGAGCGTGCCACCCCACCATTAGGTTCCGGGGGCGAGCGTTTCATCGGATGCGTGTCTGGCTTCTCCGGCTACAACAACACCTTCTACAACCGCAACAGCGGACGCGGACGTAACGGTGGCCGCGGTGGACGAGGCCGCGATCATGACAATCCATGGCAGTTTAATCCGTGGATCGGCGCTTCGACTAGGACTAATCTCCTTAACAACAACAACCGTCGGCTCCCTAGTAGCAGCCATCGGCCCCTTGGCAGTCTCATTCCTAGCATGCACCATCTTCAGGTCTCCTTGGCCCTCGTCCCAGCACTGCCCTACAAGCTTACCATGCATACGGTCAAGCTTCCAACATGAACTCAGCTCACAACTCGACAGTGGACTCAGCCCTCCTTGCGGCTCTCAACAATATGCAGATTCCTGGCACACATGAGTGGTATATGGACTCTGGCGCATCCTCTCATATGGCATCTGATCATGGTAACTTTGACTCTATTCAACCCTCTTATTCTTCTCAACCCGTCATTGTTGGTAACGATGCAACCCTCCCAATTACACACATTGGATCATATGCACTCACCAGCACTTCTATACCTCTTCATCTACGTAATATTCTAATTGCCCCACAGATTATCAAAAATCTAGTTTTCGTTCGTCAATTCACAACTGACAACTCTTGTTCAATTGAATCTGATCCTTATGGTTTTTCTGTGAAGGATCTTCTCACCAAGACCGTGATTCTTCGATGCAATAGCTCTGGTCCTCTCTATCCAGTCTGCTCATCCACGCATGAAGCCCAAGTCGTCACCACCACACCTTCATCCAATCTATGGCATCGCGTCTCGGTCATCCCAGGTCCCCCACTATGTCGTGTCTTCATCAACTTCAGCATATCCCCTACAATAAATCCCACAATACATTATGTCATGCTTGTCAATTAGGAAAACATGTTAGGTCTCCCTTTTAATCATCTTAGTCTTATACAATTCGCCCTTTTGAACGCATACATTGTGATCTTTGGACCTCTCCTGTACCAAGCACGACTGGCTATTGCTACTACTTAATTATAGTAGATGATTTCACTCATTATTTCTGGAGTTTTCCTCTTTGCAAGAAGTCTGATGTTTATGCCACCTTTGTTACCTTTCATGCCTATGCCTTGATGTATACTACGCAACATTTCTTCTTGTAGACTCGTGTTGGGCCTCCAAGCGCAGAGTTTTGTAGGACAATAGCAAATTTCCCTCAAGTAGATGACCTAAGGTTTATCAATCCATGGGAGGCATAGGATGAAGATGGTCTCTCTCAAACAACCCTGCAACCAAATAACAAAGAGTCTCTTGTGTCCCCAACACACCCAATACAACGGTAAATTGTATAGGTGCACTAGTTCGGCGAAGAGATGGTGATACAAGTGTAATATGGATAGTAGATATAGGTTTTTGTAATCTGAAAATATAAAAACAGCAAGGTAGCAAGTAGTAAAAGTGAGCAAAAGCGGTATTGCAATGCTTGAAAACAAGGCCTAGGGTTCATACTTTCACTAGTGCAAAATCTCTCAACAATGATAACATAATTGGATCATATAACAATCCCTCAACGTGCAACAAAGAATCACTCCAAAGTTTCTATCGGAGAACATAGGATGAAAACGTGCATCAACCCCTATGCATAGATTACCCCAATGTAACCTTGGGAATCCGCGAGTTGAGTGCCAAAACATACATCAAGTGAATCAATATAATACCCCATTGTCACCACGGGTATCCGTATGCAAGACATACATCAAGTGTTCTCAAATCCAGTATTCAATCCAACAGAACGAAACCTCAAAGAGCAAGACTCAATTCATCATAAGAAGGTAGAGAGGGAAGAACACCATAAGATCCAAATATATAAACAAAGCTCGCGGTACAACAAGATCGTGCCAAATCAAGAACACGAGAGAGAGAGAGAGAGAGAGAGAGAGATCAAACACATAGCTACTAGTACATACCCTCAGCCCCGAGGGTGAACTACTCCCTCCTCATCATGGTGGCCGCCGGGATGATGAAGATGGCTCCGGCAGGGTGCCGGAACGGGCTCTCGATTGAGTTTTCGTGGATACAGAGGCCTGCGGCGGCGAAACTTCCGATCTAGGGTTCTTTTCGGAGGTTACTGTATATATAGGGGTATTTGGCGTTGGAATCAAGTCAGGGGGTGCCTGAGGGCCCCACAAGCTCGGGAGGCACGCCCTAGGGGGGTGGGTGTGCCCCCCAGGCTTGTGGCCTCCTCGGTCACCTCCTGGTCCATCTCCGGTGCTCCGTGGGTCTCTTCTGGTCCATAAACGACCATCATAAATTTTCAGCCCATTCCGAGAACTTTTATTTCTGCACAAAAAAAATGGCACCATGGTAGTTCTGCTGAAAACAACGTTAGTCCGGGTTAGTTCTATTCAAATCATACCAAAAACATATAAAATTGTTTTAAACATGGCATGAATACTTCATAAATTATAGATACGTTGGAGACGTATCATGCCTTAACCCAGTTTCAACTCTCGATCCAATCGATCCTGTGCGACAATGGTCGTGAATTTGATAACACTAAGCTTGACCAATTTTATCTAACGCATGGTATTATTTTCCGCTTCTCATGCCCCTATACGTCTCAACAAAATGGCAAGGCCAAGCGCGGCATTCGTACAACAAATGATGTTGTGCGTACTCTTCTCTTCCAAGCATCTCTTCCATCATCATTTTGGGCTGAAGCTTTACACACCACTATGTATCTCATAAACATACGACCTACTAATCCACCCTCCTACTCTTCCCCTTTCTTTCACTTACATGGTCGGCATCCACGATACAGTGATTCGTGTGTTTGGCTATTTATGCTATCCCAACACTTCCTCCACCGCACCACATAAACTAGCTCCTCATGCTGCGCATTGTATATTTCTTGATTAACCCTCTTGGCATCATGGTTACCGCTGCCTCGACCTTACCACTCGCTGCATCATCATCTCTCAGCATGTCACCTTTGATGAAACTACATTTACATATGCCCCACCTCCCATCTCGACACCCTCTGCTCACCTTGACATCTTTGATCTGCATATTTATGCCACGACATTACCGATTCCTACCATGCCCCACCATCCTCCTGCCGCGGCACCACATCATATCGTGGTAGCCCCTGCCTCGTCTTCTACCACAATAGCCCCCACCCGAACCACCCTCGCCGCCATCCTCTGGCTCTGTTTCTTCTAACGCCTCATGGTCGCCATCCCCCTTCACCACCTCTCTCGCCGGTAGTAGAGCCTCCTCCCTCTCCCGAGTCCTTGCCATCATCGACCAACATCTTGGTTCTGTCAACTATTCTTCACCGTACTCGTAGTGTCACTGGCCGCCTACCACCACCTATTGATCGTCTAAATCGCACCGCTAGTGTTTCCTCTCCAATCCCTCACAAAGGAGGTACGTGATACAGTAAGTAAACGGACTCCATAAAATCCGCAAAAATATTTTTTGTCAGTTTTGGAATATAACAAAAATTAGGAAAATAAGAAACAACTGGGAAGGCAACCCTAGTGGGCACAAGACACCAGGGTGCGCCTGACATGCCAGGCGCGCCCAGGTGGGTTGTGCCCACCTCAGGTACCTTTCAGATTCCTTTTTTCTCTCGTTTGCTTGTTTCCCAAGATAAAAAATCTTTATATACCCCCCGAACCTATTGACCATCGTATCGCGCAGAAATCTTCCGTTCTTCTTTCTTGTTGTTTCCTGACAGATCTGAAAAATATGTCATCCCAAGATTTGGAAGGTGAGAGCTATGTTGCTGATTATATCGCAAACCCCAAGGTATATGGGGATGTGGAGCATTGTAGTTGGACTTCGGAGGAGGAAGAAGATTATGATCCTAAAGGGGAGGAGGAGACAAGCTCAGACGAAGATGAAGTTCCATTGCCTCAACCTGGGGACATGCACGTGGAATTCAAGAAGTCAAGTCTCCCCAACAAAGCAAAGAAACCTAAGATTCAGTTTATCCCCTTTCGTCTCTTGTAGGAAAACAAGAAAGAATTATGCAAAAATATATTAGAGCTTGAGCAAGAGATCGGTGGCTTAAAGGAGGAGAATTCCAACCTCAAGCGTAAGCTGAGGAAGGAAGATAAGATCGCTACTACCTCATCACCACCACCTTCTTCATCACCAAAGGAGACTTGAGTATCGGGTATGGGCACTCCCCTTGGCTTGTGCCAAGCTTGGGGGAGGTGCTCTGGTATCGTATCACAATCACTATCTTTTGCCTTTACTTATCTTAGTTCGATCCTTATTTATCTTTTGATTTAGTTGAATAAAAGTTTTAATTCGATCCTTTCTTTTCGAGTGTTTGCTTAGTAATCTATCAATCGATGTAATCGTGTGTGAGATATATAATAAATAGTAGTTTGAGTTTTACATTATTTACTTTTTGTCTCAATAAAAAGAAAGGAGAATAAACAAAAAAGATCATATGCTAATCTTATGGTAAGTAATGACATCACATAAGGAAAAGTATAAGTGGTAAAATTTGTTGAAGATTGACAAATATAGCATTGGTCAATGATGCAACTCATGAAAGAATTAATAAGGGAAGAGAAGATTCACATGCAAATACACTATCTTTGACATCTTTTATGATTGTGAGCCCCCATTAAATATTCTGTGTCAAAATAGTTGACGTTGGACAAGGAAGACAACATAATGATTTATGTTTGTTCATATTCACATAGAAGTTATATTGTCATAGATCCTTTAACATGTGGTGCTTGCTCAATATCTTTTCTAGCCAAAAATTCCGCACTAAGTAGAGATACTACTTGTGCATCCAAAACCCTTAACCCAAATCTTATTTCAAGAGTCCACCATACCTACCTATGGATTGAGTAAGATCCTTCAAGTAAGTTGTCATCGGTGCAATAAGGCAATAAAAATTTCTTCTAAATGTGTTGGATCATTTAGTGTAAGAGAAAATTGAGCGTTGTACGAACTTGTGATGGAAAAATAATAAAAGCAATAGACTGCATAATAAAGGTTGCTATCATAAGGGGCAATATAACGTGACGTTCTTTTGCATTAAGGGATTTGACATACAAACAAATAAGCGCATGACAACCTCTGCTTCCCTCTGCGAAGGGCCTATCTTTTTATCTTTATGTATTTACTTTTATGCAAGAGTCAAAGTATTCTCCTCTATTCCTTTTTATTTTCTCTGCAAGCATCATGTGGCAAGGAAAGATCGAGGCACATATATCCAGTTGAATATGGGTGGGCATGAGTTATTATTGTTGACATCACCCTTGAGGTGAATACGTTGGGAGGCAAAACTATAAGCCCCTATCTTTCTTTGTGTCCGGTTGAAACTTTTTGTTCATGGGTATGCTGTGAGTGTTAGCAATCATATAAGATTAAATGATGGTTGAGTATGTGGACTTGCCTAAAGGCTCCGATATGTGACCCTTCCCGAAAAGATGATGAATTGTAGTTGCAAAGTTGACTGAGAACATAGTTTGTTGGTTTTCAATAAGGTTTATGCTTTATACTTCGATGTTGTGATGAATTGTTACTTGTTCATGAGAAGTTTATGACAAAAGTTATGAGATAAGAGTTCTATGATAAAGTTTGTTGCTGTTATAATAATATACATGATGCTTCTATGTCCATATTTTGTTTTTATCGACACCTTTCTCTCTAAGCATGTGGACATGTTTTTCGATATCGGTTTTTCGCTTGAGCACAAGCGAGGTCTAAGCTTGGGGGAGTTGATACGTCCATTTTGCATCATGTTTACCTACTGTTATTTATAATGTTTTTATGCATAATAATCTTTTGGGAGTAATTCTAATGCCTTTTCTCTCATAATTTGCAAGGTTTACACAAAGAGGGAGAATACCGGCAGCTGGAATTCTGGACCAGAAAAAGCACGTCAGAGCTACCTATTCCGCACAACTCCAAATAAGCTGAAACTTCACAGAGATTTTTTATGGATTATTTAAGAATTATTGGAGCAAATAACTACCAGAGGGGCCCCACCTGGTGGGCACAACCCACCTGGGCGCGCTAGGCCCCCCAGGCACGCCCTGGTGGGTTGTGCCCTCCTCGGCCCACCTCTGGTGCCCCTCTTCTGGTATATAATTCATTTTGACCTAGAAAAAATAAGGGGAGGACTTCCGGGACGAAGCGCTGCCATCTCGAGGTGGAACTTGGGCAGGAGCACTTTTGCCCTCCGGCGGAGCGATTCTGCCGGGGGAACTTCCCTCCCGGAGGGGGAAATCATCATCATCATCATCGCCAACAACTCTCCCATCTTTGGGAGGGCCATCTCCATCAACATCTTCAACAGCAGCATCTCCTCTCAAACCCTAGTTCATCTCTTGTGTTCAATCTTTGTACCGGAACCTTAGATTGGTGCTTGTGGGTGACTAGTAGTGTTGATTACATCTTGTAGTTGATTACTATATGGTTTATTTGGTGGAATATTATATGTTCAGATCCATTATGCTATTTAATACCCCTCTGATCTTGAGCATGATTATCATTTGTGAGTAGTTACTTTTGTTCTTGAGGTCACGGGAGAAGTCATGTTGCAAGTAATCATGTGAACTTGATATGTGTTCGATATTTTGATGATATGTATGTTGTGATTCTCTTAGTGGTGTCATGTGAACGTCGACTACGTGGCACTTCACCATATTTGGGCCTAAGGGAATGCAATGTGGAGTAGTAATTAGATGATGGGTTGCTAGAGTGACAGAAGCTTAAACACTAGTTTATGCGCTATTCCGTAAGGGACCGATTTGGATCCAAAAGTTTAATGCTATGGTTAGATTTTATCTTAATACTTTTCTCGTAGTTCTGGATGCTTGCGAGGGGGTTAATCATAAGTAGGAGGTTTGTTCAAGTAAGAACAGCACCTAAGCACCGGTCCACCCACATATCAAATTATCAAAGTAGCGAACACGAATCAAACCAACATGATGAAAGTGATGTGATGAAATTCCTGTGTACCCTCAAGAACGCTTTGCTTATCATAAGAGACCATTTTGCATTTGCCACAAAAGGATTGGGCTACCTTGCTGCACTTTATTTACCGTTACTATTACTTGCTCGTTACAAATTATCTTGCTATCAAACTACTTGTTACTGACAATTTCAGTGCTTGCAGAGAATACCTTGCTAAAAACCACTTGTCATTTCCTTCTGCTCCTCGTTGGGTTTGACACTCCTACTTATCGAAAGGACTACGATTGATCCCCTATACTTGTGGGTCATCAGGGTCCTCCGTGTATGTTCTGCCATCGTCATCTGTAACCTGTAGGCTATCTCTATGATATTTACATTAACGTGGCAATCTCGTGGCTCCAGCCATCATGTCGTGACGCGCAGGCCACTGAACATTACAACATATAACCATCTCATACATAAACTCATTATCATGACGAAGGTTGTACTGCATCATATGCATACTCTACAAAACCAAGTTAGACATCTTCTAATCGGTTTTAGCAAATTTGATTTACGTGGTTAACCAGTTTTAACAAATAATACTAGCAACCTACGTCCACAACATAGGTGATAATTCTTGATGCTAGATTAAGTTTTGGGTGTGCGAAACAAGAGACTTAATTAATAATCTCTAGCCCCACACTAAACTTCGTCAAATACACATGAACCCCTAGAAGATCGTCCATCTTCGGCACCCTCTTGTGTAAGCGATAGTTCACTATTCTCGACTATGATGAAGCCCAATGAAATGTTAGCAGATCATCGACAGCCAAAGCCGATCGATTGTCAGAACCTTGTAACAATGCTACATCATGCTGTCGATGAACTAAACCGAAGCAACACTCGAGGGAAGCATAGCAAGAACATCAACCCTCACATGCACATGTGATCTAGATCGCAACCTGCACCTACTCATATAATGCTCATGATGCCACTATTGGGAAACGTAGTAGAAAACAAAAAAATCGCGCCTACGCACACCCATGATCAATTTGAAGATGCATAACGGGTTGGGTTCACCATCATTACCATAACCGAGTTGCAGCGGAAGAAGAACGAGTCGGTGTAGATCATACTTGGAGTCCCTCGAACTGTCATTGAACGATCTCGTGAACCGCCCATGAACAGCCCTCGAACCGAAGACCGAAAGCACGACCTCTCTACTTGGTTGCAAGCGTGCAACCTTCACGATCCTGCAGCGCTTCACCGCCCACAGCTAATCGTCGCCTGAGAATTAGAGGGGGAGATTAGAACCACACGAGGCTTATATGCGTATTATAGGATTAGTTTTGCTCTAATTAGTCAACTAGGACCAACTAGAACTAGAAGAACTAGAAGAGGCTCCAAAACTTGTGTGTTTCAAAGGACAAAATCGCCTAGTATATATAGGTTGGAGGGGAGAGAGAGAGAGGGCAGCTACCAAGGAGGGAAAGCCCCTCCTTGGTGCGTCGGCCTTGGGGGAGGAGTTGGACTCCTCCCCTAGTAGGATTCGACACCCCCCCCCCCCCACAAGGAAAGGGGGGCGCCACCTCCACTTGGGCCTTTGTGGCCCAAGTTGCCTTCCACCTCT
Source organism: Thinopyrum elongatum (assembly GCA_011799875.1). Classification (NCBI taxonomy): domain Eukaryota; kingdom Viridiplantae; phylum Streptophyta; class Magnoliopsida; order Poales; family Poaceae; genus Thinopyrum; species Thinopyrum elongatum. The sequence continues at coordinate 279,384,692 of CM022303.1, forward strand.
TGACCTTTTTAGGCCCGCTGATATTTAAATTAAATATGAAATGTTCTAAATACTTTTAGACCATTATATAAATTTTTAATATCCCTGGAAACATTTTCAACCCAATATTACCCGATATTCACCGAAACCCTTCCGGTGACCCCAAAACGCTTCTGGATCCTCTCAGAACTATTCCAAATATTAATGAAACAATTACACAAATATATTCTCATCACTCCCAACCTACTAACACTCAACAAATCTTGATTACCTTAAGCTTGTGACCCTGTAGGTTCGGTAACTCATAGACATGAACGAAACCGTTCGTTTAATGACCGATAGTGGGACCGCGGTCATCCATATCGATCCTTATGAGCACACGAATGATATTCGAGTGAACCTTTGGTTATCATGTGATGTTCCTTTTGCTTTACGATACCTCACAAAACCCAAGATGCATCAGTATCCTCCTGAGTCATCACCATGCTCACTGTACCGAAATCCTCGTTACCGGTTTTGTTCTTCTTTCTCATTATTGTGTTCCGGCATCCCCGTGACGAAGTCACCTGTGTCTGGCCAGACGATGATGGATGATGTCACACTGAGAGGGCCCTAAGATTATCTCTCCGTCGTTGGAGGAGAAAATCCCACTCTCGAGCTATCCGACTATGTGTCAAACTTTCCGATGAACCTGTAAGTTGTCGTCATGATCACTGTGCTACAAGTGACGTTTGAGCAACCCCAAAGCCCACCATGCGGTAAGAAGTGACCACGATACTCTCATGGTCTAAGGAGCAAAACCACATGTTAACACTCCGTGTTATTACAATTGCTTACAGATGATATAATCTCAATTCATAACAGACAAAATTGGGTCGATTCAATATGATCGTTCTTCCAACGTCATAATCTCAATGTTGTTTTGGGACTACCGTTACACTTAACGATATCCTAAGAACCAAAAAACATGATCACCAACAACACCTGAGGTAGTCCTAGAGGAAATACTAGGAACCTTTTATGTTACTGTTTACCATTCCACACGTGCATATGAGTTTTCCACTGAATTGCATATTGCAGGATCATAGCAGTTATAGCATGAAATATAAGCACTTAATTATGGATATGGAAATAGAATAATACAATATTATTGCCTCTAGGGCATATTTCCAATATTTTTAAGTACTGTTGCGACACCGAACGAGTGATGAACACAAGCATGTTGTAGTTATTTTTGAAAAGTATACCAAAGAAGCAAATGGAAGGAATGGACGCTCACATCTTCGTGCTGACATCAAATCTGGCTCATCCTTCAAACTGTTTGGGCAACCTCCTCGTCTCCAACCATGATTTAAGCAGATATCAAATCCCCTCTACAATACAACCAACCCACCATCGTCCTCATTCAACTCTCCCTCTCTCCCTGCCAACCTCTCTCGCTTCCTATCAATAGCACCCATGTCTAGTGGTAGATCTTTCGGCCACCTCATCAGCGATATGATGGTGTTGTTGGGCTTGGTAGCCCCATTCATGGATGAAGAATGCATCCCAATCCATGGTGGCGACATCATCCACATCGTGTACACCAATGACAACAATGTCATCCAGCGCTGGGTAGCACAGGCTGAGCAGTTTCTAGATATCTTTGGAGTTTCGTTCACCGGCATACACGTCGAGTACACCCACCACCAGAAAGGGACAATTTCTTATCGAAGAACAGAAGGCATCCCTCATCCAGATCTCATACGCCATGAATTGTCTCCTTTATTAGTTATGCCGGTCTCAAGGTGTGGGCCCATCTCTTTGGCAGTTTCTCCTCAAGGATAGATACACATTCGTTGGTTTTTGCATCAATGGTGACATAGATGATGTCTACTACACAACTTGTTCTTGTAGACTCGTGTTGGGCCTCCAAGCGCAGAGTTTTGTAGGACAATAGCAATTTTCCCCTAAGTGGATGACCTAAGGTTTATCAATCCGTGGGAGGCATAGGATGAAGATGGTCTCTCTCAAACAACCCTGCAACCAAATAATAAAATGTCTCTTGTGTCCCCAACACACCAAATACAATGGTAAATTCTATAGGTGCACTAGTTTGGCAAAGAGATGGTGATACAAGTGTAGTAATGATAGTAGATATTGATTTTTGTAATAGGAACAATAAAAAACAGCAAGGTAGCAATTGATAAAACGGAGCACAAACGGTAATGCAATGCTTGAAAATGAGGCCTAGGGTCCGTACTTTCGCTAGTGCAATCTCTCAACAATGCTAATATAATTGGATCATATAACCATCCCTTAACGTGTGATGAAGAATCACTCCAAAGTTCCTATCTAGCGGAGAACATAAGAAGAAATTGTTTGTAGGGTATGAAACCACCTCAAAGTTATCCTTTCTGATCGATCTATCTAAGAGTTCGTACTAAAATAACACAAAGTTATCCTTTCTGATCAATCTATCCAAGAGTTCGTACTAAAATAACACCATATGGTACACATCAACCAACTCTAATGTCACCTAGATACTCCAATGTCACCACGAGTATCCGTGAGTTGATTATATCATATGCATCAAACAATTTCAGATTCATAATACTCAATCCAACACAAAGAACTTCAAAGAGTGCCCCAAGATTTCTACCGGAGAAACAAAGACAAGAACATGCATCAACCCCTATGCATAGATTACCCCAATGGCACCTCGAGAATCTGCGAGTTGAGTGCCAAAACACATATCAAGTGAATCAATATGATACCCCATTGTCACCACGGGTATTCATAGCAAGACATACATCAAGTGTTCTCAAATCCATAAAAGTATTCAATCCGATAAGAACGAAATCTCAAAGGGAAAACTCAATTCATCACAACAAGATAGAGAGGGGGAAACACCATATGACCCAACTATATTAACAAAGCCCGCGATACATCAAGATTTTGCCAAATCAAGAACACGAGAGAGAGAGAGAGAGAGAATAAACACATATCTACTGGTACAAACCCTCAGCCCCAAGGGTGGACTACTCCCTTCTCATCATGGTGGCCGCCGGGATGATGAAGATGGCCACCGGTGATGATTTCCCCCTCTAGCAGGGTGCCGGAACGGGGTCTAGATTGGTTTTTCATGGCCACAGAGGCTTGCGGCAGCGGAACTTCTGATCTAGGGTTATTTCTGATGGTTTCTATATTTATAGGATTTTTTGGCGTCGGTTTCACACGAAGATGGGCTTCGAGGTGAGCACAACCCACCGAGGCAAGCCAGGCCCCTCTGGCGTGCCCTGGTGGGTTGTGCCCTCCTTGTGGCTCTTCTGTCCCTCCCACGAAGCTTCTAGTGCCTCTTTTGTTCCAAAAAAAATTGTCAAAAAGTTTCGTTGCATTTGGAGAACTTTTATTTCTGCACAAAAAACAACACCACGGTAGTTCTGCTGAAAACAACGTTAGTCCGGGTTAGTTCCATCCAAATCATACCAAAACCATATAAAATTGTTGTAAACATGGCATGAATACTTCATAAATTATAGATATATTGGAGGCGTATCAGCATCCCCAAGCTTAATTCCTACTCGTCCTCGAGTAGGTAAATGATAAAAGAAATAACTTATGAAGTGTGAATGCTAGCATAGTGGATAAGTTTGATCAATGATAATTTCAATCACTTTTCCTAGCATCATAACAACAACTCTTTCTCATGAAACTCATCATGATAAAGTAGCAATTGAAAACAGAATTTTTGTTGTGGAATGCTACCTATCATATTCATCATATACTCTTTATTTTGTAGCATGGACATTTGGACTTGAATGATTCAAAGCAATAGTCTATAATTTGACATGAGGACATCAATACTCAAGCATATCAGCAAGCAACCATGTCTTTCAAAATATCAACACTAAAGAAAGTTATCCCTAGCCCATCATGCTCAATCATTGATCCATTCATGAAACACACTCGAATATTAGCTACATCCAATGCACAAGTATGTTCATAGTGCTCCCTAGTTGGTGCTTTATAAGAGAAGATGGAGACTCAAATAAAAATAAAAATTGCATAAAGTAAATAGATAGGCCCTTCACAGAGGGAAGCGGAGATTTATAGAGGTGCCAGAGCTCAAAGCTTAAATTGAGAGATAAAATATTTTGAGAGGCATACTTTTCCTGTCAACGAAAACGACCGAGAATTCCCAACACTTTCCATGCTAGGTACATCATAGGCGGTTCCCAAATAGAAAATAAAGTTTATTCCTTTTTCCACCATTCTTTCACAATCCATGGCTAGCCGCATCCACCGGTGCCTTCCATACCAACACTTTCCAAGGAATTTATTATTGAACAACATAAATATTATTTTTTTGCATTTCGGGACTGGTCCTCCCTATTACCTTTGCCACACTCTCGTGCAATGACAAGTGAATAAACACTCATCTTGAGAATAATGCATCTAGCATGGAAAATATTGGCCACCCCCTGACGCTTCATGAGCGGTACGGGCACACAAAAAGGAAATTTATTTTGAAAATTAGAGCTGGCACATACAAATTTACTTGGAACGGCACGGAAATACCGCATATAGGTAGGTATGGTGGAATCATTTGGCACAACTTGGTTTAAGGAGTTTGGATGCACAAGCAGTATTCCCGCTTAGTACAAATGAAGGCTATCAAATAGATTGAGAAGCGACCAACCAAGAAACAAAAACGATCATAAACGAGCATTAAACATAACTAACACCGAATAATGCACCACAAGTAGGATATAACTTCATTGCATAACTATTGAATTTCATTCTTGCATAGGGAATCACAAACCTTAACACCAATATTCCTACTAAAGCATAATTACTCACCAACATGACTCACATATTATTATCTCCATATCGCAAAACTATTGCAAGGAATCAAACTTATCATATCCAATGATCTATATGAAAGTTTTTATTATATCCTTCTTGGATATTATCATATTAGGACCAATTTCATAGCTTGTGTAAATTTTCATCACTATTATAAACTCTCAAAATAATATAAGTGAAGCATGAGAGTGTTCGACAAACTACTCCAAAAAGATATAAGTGAAGATCAAATGAGTAGTTAAGTAAATAGGTAGCTATGTGAGGACTCTCTCTCATTTAAAAACTTTTAGATCTAAGTATTTTATTAAAACACCAAGCAAAATAAAATAAAATTACATTCTAAAAATAGCACACATCATGTGAAGAAGCAAAAACTTAGGCTCAACCGATACTAACCGATAATTCTTGATGAAGAAAGGTGGGATGCTTACCGGGGCATCCCCAAGCATAGATGCTTGAGACTTCTTGAAATATTATCTTGGGATGCATTGGGCATCCCCAAGCTTGAGCTTTTGTGTCTCCTTAATTCCTTTAATATCACGGTTTCCCTAAATCTTACAAACTTCATCCACACAAAACTCACGAAGAACTCGTGAGATAATTTAGTATAAATCAATGCAACACCTTATCATTCCTACTGTAAAAAAATCACTAAAATTATTATTTAACATTGCGTACTGAATGCCTCTACATATTTAATACTCCTATTCTCAAATAGAATCATTAAACAAGCAAACATATGCAAACAATGCAATCATAACAGCAATCTGTCTAAACAGAACAGTCTGTAAATAGTGCAATTTTACTCACACTTACCTAACTCCAAAAATTCTGAAAATTTACCACACTGTATAAAATTTATCATATATTATTGTGCAAAAAATTTCAACATTTTATCAAATTCTTACTTTTCTCAAGAATTCACGCAATAGCGTGCAACTTTCTGTTTTCAAACAGCAACACATAGACTTGCAAAATAAGCATGCAAAGGCTATACTTGACATTTTTATTGAAGTAAAAGATAAAAAACATTATTATAAATAACAGCAAGCAAATTCTAATAAAATAAAATGACTCTCCAAGACAAACTCATGTCATGTGACGAATGAAAATATAGCTCCAAGTGAGGTTACCGATAATGTTGAAGACGAAAGAGGGGATGCCTTCCGGGGCATACCCAAGCTTAGTTGCTTGGATCTTCCTTGAATATTACCTTGGGGTGCCTTGGGAATCCCCAAGATTAGGGTCTTGTCACTCCTTATTCTCCTCATATCGATATCTCACCCAAAACTTGAAAATTTCAATCACACAAAACTTAACGGAACTTCGTGAGATGGGTTAGTTAGATAAAGACAAATCATTCACTTTGATACTCTCAAGATAAGATTCAAATTTGTTCTCACAAAATTCCTACTGTACTCTACAATTTCCATAATTTTTATTAAGCAAGATAAGCCATAGAAACTATAAAACAAGCAAACTATGCATTAAAAACAGAATCTGTCAAAAACAGAACAGTACATAAATATCTGAATTTTAGTCATACTTCTGAAACTCTAAAAATTCTGAAAATTGATGGAAATATAATAAATTTGTATATAAATCGTCTGTAAAAAATTCAGAGTTTTCCTATGCTCCAGTGCATTTGAAAAATTCTGTTACTCTAAGAAAAAGTTTCTATTTTTGCACAGAATCAAGTCAACTATCATCCATACTATCCCAAAGGCTTTACTTGGCACTTTATTGAAATAAAAGCTATAAAACATGATTACTACAGTAGCCTAATCATGTGAGCTCACAAAAACAGTAGGTAAAAGTGTTGGGTTGTCTCCCAACAAGCGCTTTTCTTTAATGTCTTTTTAGCTAGGCATGATGATTTCAATGATGCTCACATAAAAGTTAAGAATGGAAACACAAAGAGAGCATCATGAAGCATATGACTAGCACATTTAAGCCTAACACACTTCCTATGCATAGGGATTTTGCTAGCAAACAATTTATGGTAGCAATAATCAACTAGCATAGGAAGGCAAAATAAGTGCAACTTCAAAACTTTCAACATAAAGAGAGGAAACTTGATATTATTGAAATATGTAGAAGCATATATTCCTCTATCATAATAATTTTCAGTAGCATCATGAAAGAATTCAACAATATAACTACCACATAAATCATTCTTTTCATGATCCACAATCATAGAAATTTTCTTACTCTCCACATAAGCAAATTTATTCTCATGAATAGTAGTGGGAGCAAATTCGACAAAATAACTATCATGTGATTGAAAATTAAAATCATGATGACAAGTTTCCTGGTTATCATTATTCAATATAGCATACATGTAATCACCATAATCATCATAGATAGCAACTTTGTTATCATAGTCAATTGAAACCTCTTCCAAAATAGTGGATTCATCACTAAATAAAGTCATGACCTCTCCAAATCCACTTTTATCATTATAATAAGATTCAACACCCTCCAAAATAGTGGGATCATCATTCCCTAGAGTTGACACTCTTCCAAACCCACTTTCATCAATATAATCATCATAAATAGGAGGCATGAAATCATCATAATAAATTTTCTCATCAAAACTTGAGGGACTAAAAATATCATATTCATCAAACATAACATCCCCAAGCTTATGGCTTTGTATATCACTAGCATCACGGGTATTCATAGAATTCATACTAGCAACATTGCAATCATGCTCATCATTCAAAGATTTTATGCCAAACATTTTATTGCATTCTTCTTCTAACAATTGAGCACAATTTCCTGATCCATCATTTTCAAGAAAGACATCATAAAGACGAATAATATGAGCCCACCTCAATTCCATTTTTTTGTAGTTTTCTTTTTATAAACCAAACTAGTGATAAAACAAGAAACTAAAAGATTCAATTACAAGATCTAAAGATATACCTTCAAGCACTCACCTCCCTGGCAATGGCGCTAGAAAAGAGCTTGATGTCTACTACACAACTTGTTCTTGTAGACTCGTGTTGGGCCTCCAAGCGCAGAGTTTTGTAGGACAGTAGCAATTTTCCCTCAAGTGGATGACCTAAGATTTATCAATCCGTGGGAGGCGTAGGATGAAGATGGTCTCTCTCAAATAACCCTGCAACCAAATAATAAAAAGTCTCTTGTGTCCCCAACACACCAAATACAATGGTAAATTGTATAGGTGCACTAGTTCGGCAAAGAGATGGTGATACAAGTGTAGTAATGATAGTAGATATTGATTTTTGTAATAGGAACAATAAAAAACAGCAAGGTAGCAATTGATAAAACGGAGCACAAGCGGTATTGCAATGCATGGAAATGAGGCCTAGGGTTCGTACTTTCGCTAGTGCAATCTCTCAACAATGCTAATATAATTGGATCATATAACCATCCCTTAACGTGCGATGAAGAATCACTCCAAAGTTCCTATCTAGCGGAGAACATAAGAAGAAATTGTTTGTAGGGTACGAAACCACCTCAAAGTTATCCTTTCCGATCGGTCTATCTAAGAGTTCGTACTAAAATAACACAAAATTATCCTTTCCGATCGATCTATCCAAGAGTTCGTACTAAAATAACACCATATGATACACATCAACCAACTCTAATGTCACCTAGATACTCCAATGTCACCACGAGTATCCGTGAGTTGATTATACGATATGCATCAAACAATTTCAGATTCATAATACTCGATCCAACACAAAGAACTTCAAAGAGTGCCCCAAGATTTCTACAGGAGAAATAAAGACGAGAACGTGCATCAACCCCTATGCATAGATTACCCCAATGTCACCTCCGGAATCCGCGAGTTGAGTGCCAAAACACATATCAAGTGAATCAATATGATACCCCATTGTCACCACGGGTATTCATAGCAAGACATACATCAAGTGTTCTCAAATCCATAAAAGTATTCAATCTAATAAGAATGAAATCTCAAAGGGAAAACTCAATTCATCACAACAAGATAGAGAGGGGGAAACACCATATGATCCAACTATATTAACAAAGCCCGCGATACATCAAGATCATGCCAAATCAAGAACACGAGAGAGAGAGAGAGATTATACACATAGCTACTAGTACAAACCCTCAGCCCCGAGGGTGGACTACTCCCTCCTCATCATGGAGGCCGTGGGGATGATGAAGATGGCCACCAGTGATGATTTCCCCCTCCGGCAGGGTGCCAAAACGGGGTCTAGATTGGTTTTTCGTGGCCATAGAGGCTTGCGGCAGTAGTACTTCTAATCTAGGGTTATTTCTGATGGTTTCTCTATTTATAGAATTTTTTGTTGTCGGTTTCACGCGAAGATGGGCCTTGAGGTGAGCATAACCCACCAGGGCAAGCCAGGCCCCTCTGGCGTGCCCTGGTGGGTTGTGCCCTCCTCGTGGCTCTTCTGGCCCTCCCACGAAGCTTCTAGTGCCTCTTTTGTTCCAAAAAAAATCATCAAAAAGTTTTGTTGCATTTGGAGAACTTCTATTTCTGCACAAAAAACAACACCATGGTAGTTCTGCTGAAAACATTGTTAGTTCGGGTTAGTTCCATCCAAATCATACCAAAACCATATAAAATTGTTGTAAACATGGCATGAATACTTCATAAATTATAGATACATTGGAGACGTATCAATATACATGTTGCGGCCCTAGGACACCAGGATCAGAAACTACATGGACACCCAGGTCGAATGGGTTGACCTGGAGGGATCCGAGGATTTTGAATCACTCGCCGACGAGGCCGGATTTCTCATTGATAACTACTACATCATCAAGAAGAATGATTTCAATAAGGACTATCATCAAAGCTGGGCTGAGAAACTGTGCGACGAGAAGATCGAGTGTGCAGAAAAGGACACATATGCATGCTACGCCATATGGAGTTGGATCGATCTCATCAAGCAGGGTCTGATAGAAGCAAAAGATAGACAAGTGATGAGGGATATTCATGCAAGCATCAAGAAGACATAGAAGAAGAAACTCAAATTCGAGAAGGCGCAGCGTCGGAACAAATTTGGATAGATCAGTGCTTGTATTACGTATTTAAATTATGCTAAAGTTGTGCGTTTCATTGTTCTGAACATATGCGTTACATACCTATTAAGTCAATGCGGTTTATATGTGTTAACTGAGCTTCAAATGTTCAACGTGATTCTTACATGGTTGACCTCATGTTTAAGGTGAATCTTGGAGGTTTCACCACATGTTCAAGTTGAATCTAAGAAGTTTGTGGTGCAATACTTTTAAATAATTAATTTGCATGTCATTAGTGTTTACAGATCAATGATATAACTTGAAGTTTTTGATGCAATATTTGAGTGATGTAAAGAAATGGCCAGTATATCTACCTTGTGTGTGTCAGGCACGATTCAAATGGTGATGCCACGGGTCTCGCTTCGCATAGGCCAAGAGGTGTCGTGTGAGTTGACGGGATGCGTGTGAGCATGCTCTGCGCATGCTCACCGGGAGGCGAGCCCTTTGACCACCCTCCACTGCCCGGCCACCTTCCTCCTAACTGCCCACTTAATGCCTCCCGAACCGCTATATAATAGGCCGCGTACTCGCTGCTCTCGCTACTATCCTCTCCCCATCTCCGATTCCCCTCTCGCCCGCCTCCAATCAGCCACACCTCATTGTACGCCATGGCGCATCATGATGGTCTATCCCAATCTTCCATTTTCAGCGGAATACCCCAAGCCAGAGGAGCGGGAATAGAACAAGCTTCGGGATGTGCCAGCGCGAGCGCTTGTACTACCCCCCGCGCATATGCCCGTGCATGCGCCTGTCCCCGCGCCGGTGCTAGTGTCCGCCTCAGCTACATGGGACACCGCCCTCAACCGCTACCTTGCATCGCCTGTGCCCGTGCACGCGCCTGTTGTCGCACCAGTGCAAGTGCCTGCCTCAGAGACATGGGATGCCACCGTCGACCGCTTCCTTGCATCGCCTTTGCCTGTGCACGTGCCTGTCCCCATGCTGGTGCTAGTGCCTGCTGTCGGTGTCAAAACCGGCGGATCTCAGGTAGGGGGTCCCGAACTGTGCGTCTAAGGTCGATGGTAACAGGAGACGGGGGACATGATGTTTACCCAGGTTCGGGCCCTCTCTATGGAGGTAATACCCTACGTCCTGCTTGATTGATCTTGATGAGTATGAGTATTACAAGAGTTGATCTACCACGAGATCGTAATGGCTAAAACCCTAGAAGTCTAGCCTATCTGATTATGATTGCCTCTATGGACTAAACCCTCCGGTTTATATAGACACCGGAGGGGGACTAGGGTTGTACAAAGTCGGTTACAGAGAAAGGAATCTTCATATCCGAACGCCAAGCTTGCCGTCCACGCCAAGGAGAGTCCCATCCAGACATGGGAGAGAGTCTTCTGTCTTGTATATTTATGGCCCATCAGTCCGGCCCACGTTACATAGTCCGGACGCCCGAGGACCCCTTAATCCAGGACTCCCTCAGTAGCCCCTGAACCAGGCTTCAATGACGACGTGTCCGGCGCGCAGATTGTCTTCGGCATTGCAAGGCGGGTTCCTCCTCCGAATACTCCAAAACAGACTTCAAGCACAGAAAACGTGTCCGGCTCTGCAAAACAAGTACCACACACAACCGCAGAGAGTATAATATTTCATGAGTCCAATCTGCTGACAACTTTTTATAACGCGACACCATGTTCCTGCACGGTCATTATTTCGAACCGTTTTCTTTTTAGCCTCCCGCTCCACGTTTCGAGAAGCGGTTTTATTGGCACGTCTTGTCGAAGTAGAGATCTTGTCCCGTTATTACGGGATTCTCATCAATACGGGTGCGGGTAACCCGACCGTCCCATTGGTATGATTCCTTGGGAATAGGCAGGTTTTAAGGCCTAGGAGGAGGCGTTTTGATATTCATCGCCTTTATAAAGGGGCACAGACCCGTCTTTCTCCTCTGTGCCTCATCCTTTCCAACCTCGAGTTCTAGCACCCAAGGTTCAATTTATTTGTTCCGAGCCTCCTAGTCATGTCCGGACCCAACCCTCAAGGTCGGTGGTTGGCCTCCTCCGTCACAGAGGAGGATATCACGAAGCTCCGGGCGGCAAAATACCTGACCGCGGAAATCCCCCACAGGCTCCCTGCTCAAGGGCAGGTCATTCCTACTCCCAGATCCGGCGAGAGGGTTGTATTCATCTCTCACTTCCTCCGAGGGCTAGGGTTCGCTCTCCATCCCTTCGTCCGCGGACTCATGTTCTATTACGGGCTAGATTTTCATGATCTAGCCCCGGACTCCTTCCTTCACATCTCGGCGTTTATCGTCACGTGCGAGGCCTTTCTCCGTATTCCCCCACACTTCGGTTTATGGCTCAAGACCTTTAATATGAAGCCGAAGGTGGTCGATGGGAAGCAAGCGGAGTGCGGCGGTGCGATGGTGAGAAAACTCACCCACACGCCTTGGCCAAAAGGCTCTTTCACGGAAACCTCCAACCTATGGCAACGAGAGTGGTTTTACATCACTGAACCCCGTGGTATCAAGTGGGCAGCTACACCTGCGTTTCGGCCTGGCCCTCCATTACGGCTCGCATCATGGATTAATAAGGGGCTGGACTGGGGATCAATGAACGAGGTGCAGACGCTACAAAGCCGCATCCGGAGCCTCGTCGAGAAGGACACCGGCCTCATCAACGTAATCCAGGTAATGCTAGTCCGCCGGGTCCTGCCGTGCTAGCGACGGCCCCTCCGCATGTGGGAGTTCAATCCGGAAGGACCACGGACTCTTTAGCACTTCTTTGGCATGACGCACAAAGGAATGTGTCGGTGTGCTAAGTATTGGGCCACTAGTACCCCTTACTTGTGCACGGACAGTTGTAGCCGCCCTCGCGGCAAGGCTTGCCGGGATCAGCTCGAGGTCGGTGTAAGTCATCAAGGAAATCATCAAGTCAGAGATCTAAGAATCAACAAATAAGCAAAGCTGGTAATCGAAGGCCAGTCTCCCCGGCAAGATCCTTGCCGGGATGGCCCGTGGAGCCCGGTAAGCCTCGGCGCCCGACGAGGCTTGGTTCCCAGCAAAGCTCGGCGCCCGGCAAGCCCTGGCGCCCGGCAAGGATTGGTGCCCGGCAAGGATCGGCGCCTGGCGAGATTCTGCCACTGTGCCACCACTTCGGCGCAGTGACGAGTCTGACATTCTGGCTCCTTCCATGGATGCGTGGCGGCGCGCCAGTGGAGGAGAGCTTAAGCGGTGCTGATGGGATGGCCCCTTTTTCCATCCCCAAGAAAGTGAGGACACCTAAACGGACACCTCACGGTGCATTAAATGCGCTTGTCCTAATCCGTCAGGGGTTAGGTATGATACCCTGTAGCTACTTTACACCTCAATGTATGTACATTTTGCCACTGTGGAGACCCCTTTGAGCATATAAAAGGAGGCCCAAGGCAACTGCTACAGAGGAGGAGAACTTCTGGCCCATTCTGCATGCGTAGCTGCTCTTTGAACGTACTGTTCATTGCGAGCGCTCCTGAAGGCTGGGCTCAAGAACATCAATAAGAACACAAAGCAGGGGTAGGGTTTTACGCTGATCAGCGGCCCGAACCTGGGTAAAAACTTCCCGCGTCGATCACTGGTTCTGCTCTTTGCATATACCTCTCCCCCCGCCGAATCGTAAAGGGATCTCTCGGGATCCCATAGGTGTCGTACGCCGACATCTTTGGCGCGCCAGGTAGGGGTCAAAGGTTGCGTGAACCTGATCTGGTGGTAGACGTCCTAGTTCCTTCATCATCTTCATCGTCATGCCGCCCAAGAAGAAGAACGCTGCGACAGCACAACCGTCCGGATCTGCTTTGCCTGCGCCTTCGCAGACAGGCGATGGTGTGGGTGCAGAAGGAAGAGGACTAGAACCCCCGCGGCGTTCTGGTGACCCAAGCCAAGCGAGCGGTATCGTTCGCAGTGGCAGTGGTAACTTGCGCGCCGCTGGATCTAGAGATGGCATTGTGTTGCCTACGGGTGGCACAACAAACTCTAGAGATCGAAGAGCGCCCGCTGGAGCTCCCGCGCCGGCGCGAGCCTCGCAACCTGTCCAGGTCGTGCGAGATGAGCGACATCATGGCGCTGGTGGTTCGGGGCGTCCTCACGAAAAGGTTTCTGCGCATAGATCCCAAGATGCGCGGGACCAGCATGCATACCGAGCTGCCGGCGAAGGTGGCGCGCGGTCGCATGACCGTGGCGGTGCTCCTTCTAACTTAGTTAGGAGTCAGAGCACCTCACGCACCTCGCACCTGTCGCCGCCACCTACGCCAGCGGAAGCCTTGACACGTGCACAGCTGCTCCTCGATTTTCCTCCCGCCCCGGAGAAGATGGAGGAGTGGCGAGCTACTATCCAGAGCCTTATCGGCTTCGCTAACAAGGATGGACCGCAAGAGGCAGGGCCTTCTCAGCGGAGGCCCATCGATCCGACGCGAGCCGGTGCAGAGAAAACCGGAGGTGGTGCAACTACGGTGCACTCTCCTCCGCGGCGTCAGCAGCGGCCGACGACTCAACAAGTCGACCACCATGAAGAAGTTTCCATGGCGTCGTCCGATCCACGGATGCGCCGTGATCAGCGTCTGGTTCTCCAGGAACGAGGCAAGGAGGACGCTCGAACAACCATCGAGCAGCGACGGGAAGCGCGCTATCAGTCTGATAAGCGCGCGGGGCCGGTTGTCGACGAGCCCGCGCCAGGGAACGTAGGAGACTTGCCTTACGAGGTAGGACCTCCAGCGTTTACCCGTGAGCTGCGGCAAGTCCAGTGGCCCAATCTCCGAACCTTCAAGCCAGAGGTCTCGGAGAAATATGACGGCAAGACCCACCCCTCGGAGTTCCTGAGCATCTACACCATTGCGGTGCAAGCTGCCGGGGCCCGGGATGACAAGATACTTGCCAACTACTTCCCGTTGGTGCTCAAACCCAACGTCAGGTCGTGGTTGATGCATCTGCTGGAGGATTCTATTTCTTCCTGGTTGGATCTGTGCCATCAGTTTGTTGGCGCCTTTGTTGGAGGCCACGAAGCTCCTGGCCAAGAAAGTGATTTGCACATCATCCCTCAGAAGGAGGGCGAGTCCCTGCGCAAGTTTATACAGAGATTCAGCCGGGTGCAATACAATATTCCTGACGTTCATCCTGCCGCTATCATTAGCGCGTTCCATCAGAACGTGCGTAACCGCAGAATGCGGGAAGAGCTGGCAATGAACAAAGTCAGGAGTATCGCCGAGCTTTACACTTTGGCCGACAAGTGCGCTCGAGCTGAGGAGGGGAGGAAACTCCCCGGTGAGGCTGTTGGTGCGACAGGCGACTCAGAAGAAGAAGATGCCGCGGCTCCGTCAAGGAAAGGCCGGCGGCGGAATAGGAAGCACGGAGGCAAGGCCGTGCTTGCCGTCGAGGAATCCGGCGACCCTGGCGCCGCCAAGAAGGCCAAGGTTCGCGACCCCGGCAAGAATCTTGCCGGGTGCCCTTCCTGTTAGGCCTTGGCGGCTGCCGACAAGTCAGAGAACTCCGGCAAGCAGTACTGCAAGATCCATCGCACTAAGGGCCACGATCTCCAGGACTGCCGGCAAGTTGAGCAGCTTGCCGAAAAGTAGAAGGCCGAATACGAGAGGCGAGACAAGGAGAAGGCCCAAGATGGTGCTGAGGGGTCCGGCAAGAAACGCGGTGGCCGAGGGGGTCGCCGCGGCAAGGCCAAACAGTAGAAGGATCGGCCCGCTCGGGGCCGAGATAAAGAAGGAGATGATGAAGAAGATGACGAATCCAGTGAGCAGGAATTCCAGAAGGCTACGGAGGCTATGTGCATTGATGGGGGTGCCTCGCTG
The DNA here is from genome assembly GCA_011799875.1 of Thinopyrum elongatum. Classification (NCBI taxonomy): domain Eukaryota; kingdom Viridiplantae; phylum Streptophyta; class Magnoliopsida; order Poales; family Poaceae; genus Thinopyrum; species Thinopyrum elongatum. Next base: position 279,400,340 of record CM022303.1, read on the forward strand.
CATTCTTCCCACCGCCAACTTAAACAATGGATGCGGGAGGTTAATGCGGCAGAGCCATCCCCCGATGCATGTAGGCCTCTGAAGTGGTCCAGCACGCCTATCATCTTTGACGCCGAGGATCACCCTGATCGCACAACTGCGGTCGGGTGTTTGCCATTGTTGGTTTCCCCGACAATTCGCAACCTCAAGGTGACGAAGATGTTAGTTGACGGCGGGGCCGGCCTAAACTTAATCTCACCAGATGTGCTCACAAAGCTTCAGATTCCCGACGAAGACCTTGAGGAAACGGGTACGTTTCAAGGGGTCAATCCGGGAAGAACCCAGCCTAAGGGCAAGATCACGCTGCCGGTAACATTTGGCAGCGAGCTTAACTTCAGGACCGAAAAGGTGGTGTTTGATGTCGCCAAGATCCCCATGTCATACAATGGGATCCTTGGTCGGCCAGCGCTAGCTAAGTTTATGGCGGCATCACACTACGCATACAACATCTTGAAGATGCCTGGGCCGTTGAGCGTCATCACTATCCATTCCGATAAAAAGGATGCCCTCATCTGTGCCGACCAACTTTACCGGGAAGCAGTTGCAGCACCTGCCATCAAGGCATCTGCTCCTGCCGCTGGAACTCCCGAGGGGAAGAAGAAGACCGGCAGGAACCTTGGCGCGAACTCCGGCAAGCGCACCTCCTCAGAGTGTTGCGCTTCCATCGAGGACGCACCAGAGAGTTCCACCGGCAAGAACAAGAAGTCCAAGGCTGCCCCGCCGGAAACCAAGAAGGTGCCTGCCAAGGAGGACGGAACAGGGGGAACTTTCACCATAAGTTCCACCCTAGATGACAAATAGGAAAGCGCGCTCGTTGCTTTCCTGCGGGCGAATGTCGACGTGTTTGCATGGCAACCGTCTGACATCCCCGGCGTTCCCAGGAAAGTAATTGAGCACCACCTTGCTGTCTGTCCTCATGCGCGGCCCGTCAAGCAAAGGGTGAGGAAACAGGCTTTGGAGCGGCAAGAGTTCATTACCGAAGAAATTAAGAAGCTGGAGGCGGCAGGACTGGTCAAAGGAGTGCTTCATCCAACCTGGTTGGCCAATCCGGTCGTAGTGCGGAAAGCGAACGGGAAATGGAGGCTTTGTATCGATTATACAGATATCAATAAAGCTTGTCCAAAAGATCCTTTTCCCTTGCCGCGCATCGACCAGATTGTGGATGCCACCGCTGGTTGTGATCTCCTGTCCTTCCTTGATGCCTATTCAGGGTATCATCAGATTTTTATGGCAAAGGAAGATGAAGAGAAGACCGCCTTTATCACCCCATGTGGTACGTATTGTTTTATACGAATGCCTTTCGGGTTGAAAAGTGCTGGTTCAACATTTGCCAGAGCAATCCAGATTGGTTTTGAGCCACAACTCCATAGAAATATGGAGGCGTATATGGATGATATAGTGGTCAAAACTAAGGATAAAGCAATGCTCATTCAAGACTTAGAAGAAACATTTGCGAACTTGCGCAAGATCAACTTGAAGCTCAATCCTGAGAAGTGCGTGTTCGGTGTTCCTTCCGGCAAGCTCCTCGGATTCTTTGTATCTTGCCGGGGAATCGAAGCGAACCCCGACAAGATCAAAGCCATTGAGCAAATTGAAGCGCCGAGACGCGTCAAGGATGTGCGTCGTCTTGCCGGCTATGTTGCTGCTCTAAGCAGGTTTATTTCCAAATCTGCTGAGCGCGCCCTGCCCTTCTTCAAAATTTTGAAGAAGGCAGGTCCAATGAAATGGACTCCGGAGGCGGAGGCGGTGCTGCAAGGTTTGAAGAAATACCTTTCTTCTCCGCCGATGCTAGTCGCACCTAAACCACAAGAGCCGTTGCTGCTGTATTTGGCGGCAACAAATCAAGTGGTTAGTGCTGCGCTGGTGGCACAGAGGGAAGCTGATGAGGAGGCAACATCAGCGGCAGGACCGCCGAGTGACACGGCAAGATCTTCCCCGGCAAGGGTTGATCCCGGCAAGACAGGATCTGCGCAAACAGAAGAGCCCGTGCAGAAGAAAAAGGTAGTGCAGCGCCCAGTTTATTTTGTTAGCTCCCTGTTACAAGGGGCTAGATCAAGATATTCTGGTGTGCAGAAGTTGCTTTTCAGCCTCCTTATGGCCTCGAGAAAGCTGCGCCATTATTTTCAAGCACATGAGATCACCGTCGTCACTCGCTTTCCGTTGCAACGGATTTTGCAAAATCCGGAGGCAACCGGCAGGATCGTGGAGTGGGCGTTGGAGCTGTCCAGCTTTGGTCTTAAGTTTGAAAGTACTTCCACAATTCAGAGTAGGGCCTTGGCGGAGTTCATTGCAGAATGGACCCCGACGCCAGACGAAGAAGTTCAAGAAACAAGTCTCCCCGGCAAAGAAATCGATCAGCAATGGGTTATGTACTTTGACGGGGCTTTTTCGCTGCAAGGCGCTAGTGCTGGCGTGCTGCTTGTCGCACCCACCGGAGAGCACCTCAAGTACGTAATTCAAATGCACTTTCCCCGGGAGAGCTCACCCAACAACACTGCAGAGTACGAAGGTTTGCTTGCCGGTCTTAGGATCGCGGCAGACCTTGGTATCAAAAAGCTCATTATCAAAGGTGATTCACAGCTTGTCGTCAAGCAGGTTAACAAGAGCTATCAAAGTCCATTGATGCAAGCCTACGTAGATGAAGTGAGGAAATTGGAAGAGCGCTTTGACGGTCTCCAAATGGAGCATGTCCCTCGTGCCAAGAACAGCGTTGCTGACGACCTGTCAAAGCATGCTGCCCTCAAGTTGCCTGTGGAACCAGGAACTTTTGTGCTCCAATTGACTCAACCATCCGTGGCGCCATCGATGCGGCAAGAAAAGAGAAGAAAGTTGAACTCTAGCCAGTACTTCCCGGCAGAGCTCCCCGGAGCCGCCGGCAAGGAAGTTGCCGGGATTGACACGCCTGCCGGGGAACAACAGGCTCCGGCAGGGCCTCAGGCCCTTGCTGTCGAGACCAATGTTCCCCCGGCGGACGAGATGCCCCTAGTCCTAGTTGTCGAGCCTCAGGCTCCAGCGTGGGCGCAGCACATTGTCCATTTCCTTCAGACAGGTGAACTCCCTGAGGAACAAGAAGAAGCAGAGAGAATAGCCCGTCGGTGTGTTATGTACAAGTTCATCGATGACGTCCTGTACAGAAAGAGACCAAACGGTGTGAAATTGAAGTGCATTCCTCGGGAGGATGGACTAGAGCTGTTGGCAGAGATACATGGGGGCATGTGTGGTTCTCACATAGGGTCAAGAGCGCTTGCCGGGAAACCATTCTGGCAAGGTTTCTTTTGGCCCACCGCCCTCCAGGATGCGACTGCACTAGTAACCAGGTGTGAAGCGTGCCAGTTTCATTCGAAGAAATTACATCAGCCAGCTCAAGCTCTTCAAACAATCCCTCTCTCCTGGCCATTTTCGGTCTGGGGGCTCAACATACTGGGCCCCTTCCCCCGTGCTGCCGGGGGCTTTGAGTACTTGTACGTTGCTATCGACAAGTTCACAAAGTGGCCGGAGGTGGAAGCAGTGAGGAAGGTGACAGCGCAGTCGGCTGTCAAGTTCTTCAAAGGAATTGTTTGCCGTTTCGGTGTGCCTAACAGGATCATCACCGACAACGGCACGCAGTTCACAAGTCGCACCTTCATGCAATACGTCCAAGACCTTGGCCGCAAGATTTTTTTTGCCTCTGTTGCTCACCCGAGAAGCAACGGCCAAGCGGAGAGGGCCAATGCTGAAGTGCTGCGCGGTCTCAGGACCAGAACTTTCGACAAGCTGAAAAAGTGCGGAAGACGCTGGATTGAGGAGTTGCCGGTGGTTCTTTGGTCAATTAGAACGACACCAAATCGAGCCACCGGCCAGACGCCCTTCGCTCTGGTCTACGGAGCGGAAGCAGTTCTCCCCACGGAACTCATATACGGATCTCGTCGAGTGCTCGCTTATGATGAGCTCGAGCAAGAGCAACTGCGGCAAGATAACGCTGTGCTCCTTGAGGAGAATCGTCTTCAGGCTGCTGTGCGAGCTGCACGCTACCAGCAAGCTTTGCGCCGCTATCATAGCCGCAAAGTTCATGCCCGAAGCCTTGAGGAAGGCGACCTTGTTCTTCGACGGATTCAGTCCGCCAAGAATTCAAACAAGTTGACGCCAAAGTGGGAAGGCCCTTATCGGGTAGTACGAGTCACCAGGCCTGGCGCTGTCCGCCTGGAGACCGAGGATGGCGTTCCAGTGAGTAATTCCTGGAATATCGAACATCTTCGCAAGTTCTATCCATAAGGCGCGGTTGCCGGGGGCTCCCGGCAACCACCTTTTTGTACAAGTCTTGCCGGCAAGGCATGTGATCCTTTGTACAAAGCCAGGCACAGACCCTGAGCACAGATGAATAAAATTAAGTGTTGTACATTTCCTTATTGATTCTCATGTTCACATTCTTATATGCATGTTTGTCTAAGCTGTTGTATAACACCTGATCCCGGTAAGTTCTAACGAACCGCCAAGGTTTCATCTCTTTATTTTCTCTTCTTTCTTTTTCTTAAAGACAGAAGAATTCCTCGCGTGCACATTTGCCGGGGGGGGGGGGGGGGGAAGGAGACATGAATACCAGTTGGTGACGTTCGGAATCGTATGCTTGCCGGAGGAAGGACAAAGACAGAAAGCTAAGTCCTAAAAACTCAGAGCAAGTTTTTCTTCCATTACCAAGTTGCTTCCTTAGACGATTCCGATTCTTGTATGGAAAATCTGCACGCGAAGGAACCCTTGTTGTAATCAGTTGCGCCCTTATTTTGTTTTGAGTCCCCTCAACGATTTAAGTGGCTGCACTGAGAACGCCAAGGAGTCTTGCCGGCCGCTGCGCCTCCGGCAGGCTGCTGAAGTCCCGCACCCAGCGCTCGCGGCGGGTTGCGCGCCGGCAAGTTTTTCAGTAAGCGTAGGATGAACTCCATACATAAAGGAATCAGACAAAGAAAGTAGCTAGCATGAGCCTAAACATAGTTAAATTATATTACATCCATGAGTTGCCGCAGTCCTAACTCGAGACTTAACTGTCTTTTACATGAGATGGTGGCGGCAAGAATAAAAGGGAAGCACTCAATCCCTGCGCTGGCCTTCGATCCTTTTGATGGAGTCCACCTTCTCAAGGATCAGCGCGATGCACTCCTCAAGCGCCTCAACATTTGCATCCTTTGGCAGGTGGCCGAGTGCGCTGGAGAGATCGATGCCGGGATTGCTGTGCACCACCTTGAGGAGCACCTTGCGAAGGACGGCCCGGCAAAGCCGGCGAGTCTTGTTCGCCAGTTGGGTCGCCCGGCTGGACTGGAGCGCCCTCAACGCGTTGATGATGCTTTCAAAGAACATCGTCAACCTGGCGCTTGGAGATATTCTTTCCTCGAAAGAATATCTGAAGTTCGACAAGCCCATGGTTGACAGTTCTGCGGTAAGCTTCTCCGCGGTGGCGATGAGACGGCCAGTCCAGACCTCCACTCCCTTTTCATAATCAGCCTGGGCAGCGGCAGCGCTCTTGAGCAGGTTCCTCTCTCCTTGGAGATCCTTGAGTAGAGCCTTCTCACGGGCCCTGCCAGCCTCGAGGGATTTCTGCAGCGTGGTCAGCTTCAGCTCCAGAACCGCAATATCATCAGCCGCAGAGGAGAGCTGCTTGGTCTTGCCGGACAGGGCGACTTGCATCTCCGCCAAGGAGTGGAGGGTTTTTTCCCTGTCCCCCTTGAGCGTCGAGAGCTCCTTGCCATGCTCGTCGAGATCCGTCTCCAGCCTCTTCACTTTGTCGCTCAGCTCGTTCTTGGCGGCCTCTGCAACTTCGGCTGCATCGACGGCCTCCTTGAGCTTGCCGGCGTGACTTGCAGTTAGAGCTTCGAGCGCCTCCTTGTGCTTCTGCTCCAGCTCCTGGGTCCACCGCGCGACAAGATTTTCAATGTCTTCATCCTTGCTGCGAAGCTTGGCGGCGAGCGCCTGCTCACGAGCAGTGAGGTCTTCCTCATGAGCATCAAGAGCAACACGGCGCCCCGTCAGGAGGGCATCTTCAGCAGCAATCCTTTGAACAGCTTCATCATGCGCCTTCTCCATGTCTGATTGCTTCAGGAGGATTTCATTCCACTGCTGGCTCACTTGTTCCCGGCCGGCAACCAACTCTTGGAGGGCCTTAGTGTGCCAGATCTGCATTTGTGCGACGCGCCTTTGAAAATCCGCTTCGCCTGCCTCGACAACTGCCATTCTGGAGTCCGCTTTGTCTTTCCGGGCGCGATGGAGAGCCTGGAGTTTGCGGAAGTTCTCGCCCATGGCCTGAAGGAGCTGATCCTCTTCAGATTTGCTGCTGCTAGTGCTGGGATTGTCGACAACTTCAAGCCCGGCAGCAGCGATGATTTCTTTGAAAACTTCTCCTTCGGCTGGTGCCCCAGCGCTTGCCGTCCCTGGCAAGTTGATGAATAGGTTTTCGCCAACCTTGAGGTACTTGCTAGATGAGGGCACGTCAGATGTTGATGGCTGGTCTTCAGTGGCCGCCTCACCAGTGACAGGGGGCTCCGCGGCCGATGCAGCGCCTGGCGCTCCTGCGGCAGGAATGCCGTCAGTATGGTCCCCAGCCTCCCTGTCACCCTCTTCAGCAGGTTCTTCCGCGATTTCCTTTCGTGCTGTCTTGGCGGCCTCCCCGTCAAGAGCATCACCGGCCCCGGCGACATCATCCTTGGTGGCCTCCCTGGCAGTGATCCAGTCTGCTTCGGCAGCAGCATCCCTGGCGGTCTCCTCGATGACGGCGTCGACGTCCATATGTTCCATCTCAGAGAACTCTGAAGGGAGGAGGAGAAGGTCAGAATAAGATCGAGTTTTTAAACTTTGAGGTGATCAAAGATAAAGAAGTAAGGGGAAAAGAATAACTAGCACTTTGAGGCAATCGAGTACCTGCGTCGGGCTGTCGAGAGGTAGCTTCGCCTCTCCCGGCAACTCCGGTTGCCGGGGGTGGGTTGCCGGAGTCCGTGCTTGTCGGCTCCTCCTCAATCTGGACGGGCTCGTCGGCAGGATCTCTTGCCGGAGATGTGCTTGTGGGCGGAGCGGTCGATGAAGGAGGCACAATGGGGCAATCCTCTCCTTGTTGCCGTTCTTCTCCTGCGAACCCGAAGATATCAGCGACAAGAATGGAAGCCTCGGCACCAGCCAACAGAAAAAGGGACAATGAACTTACGCTGGGGGCTGCATTGAGGACTAGGCTCCGGGCTCACGATGACGGTCTCTGGCACGCTAGTGGAGCCTGCCGGGGGCTCGTCGCCCGTAGAAGTCCTTGACCTCTTCGCCATCCTCTCCAGCAAGGTTTCTGTGTCACTGCAGAAGCAATACAAGCAAGTCAGTAAAGATTGATGCAAGATTGGAAGGTAAAAGTTGTGGCAAAGTACTTACTCTTCTTCCTCTCGCTCCGGACTAAAGCTGGAGATGTCGAAGTCGACCTCCGTTGCGGTGTCTGAGTGGGGAGGCGGAGGAGGAGTCCTAGGCCGCTTGGCTGTGGCAGGCGCCGGGGCAGCTTCCGGTGCGGTGGTGCGAGACCCTCCTGCCGCCCCAGCAGTGGCCGCTGGTGCTGGCCTCGCACGCCATGCAGGCTGTTGACGAGCCCCCTGCCGCGGTCCGGTCTTGCCGGCCACTTTCTTGCCGGGGGCTTCGCCGCTCGAAGAGGGCTGGCTTGCCGGGATGTCAGACGCAGCCTTTCGAAGGACACGCTTCGCCTTCTTCTTCGGGGGCGAGGGCTCTTCTCGTGTCTCCTCGTCGGATGTGTCCTCGCCGGACGAGATCTCAGCGGCTGCGCCGCTCTCCTCCCCGGCAACCTCGTCCTCCCCGGCAGGCTTCGTCTCCATTACCACCTCTGCCTCGCTGGCTTCCCACTCTGTGAAGCCAACGCTGCCGGCCTCCACGGCAAGATTCGCTTCCTCCACTCTGGTAGCGATGTATGCTACCTCCTGATCCGTGGTGGCGCGAATAAGATCTGGCTCTTGCCGGACAGGCTTTTCCATCAGATTGTCGAAGAATTTCTGCGCTTCTTCCTCGCTTGGCTCGACCCAGGTCGGGTCAAGGCCGTGGGCGTTGAACATCGGCAAGAAAGCAATGATCGACCCCAGCGCAGAGTTGTTGCACAAGGGGACGATCCTTGCCGGCAGCCGGTGCTTGTCTTCGCGCTGGAATAACTTCTGGCGAAGAGCGCCAAGCTGCATAACAGTCAAGTTGTTGTTCAGCCCGGGGCGCAGCCTCATGACATCCGCTGCGTTCTTATACTCCCAGGTTGGCCTTCCCCTATTCTGCAGAGGGGCGATGCGGTGGCGGAGGAAGTCGAAGCCGATCATCTCCATTGTCAGCCCGACAGCCTTCAAGCGGAGGATTCTGGTAGTGGCGATTGTGAGCTTCTCGTCTTCTGCGGCGAGATCGCCCCAATCCTTGCCGCGGACCACCTTCTGTCGTCGGGGATGGCAAAAAGGATGAGGATCTGCTTCCTGGATCCAGCACCATTCGGCCCGCCACTCGTCCCACTTTTCGCGGTAAACTCCATCTGGGTATATCTCTTTGTTCCAGGCCCTTGGAATCCAAGCGATAGATCCAGAGAGAGCCTCTCCTTTTTGGATTCGAGGATAGAAATAGTGGCGGAAAAGAGCAGAATTGGGGATCACGCCGGCAAAATTTTCACAAAGATGGGCAAAGATCGACATGCAAAATATGGCATTCGGCGTGAAGTCAAGAAGGCGGAAGCCGTATGTATACATGATGTCGTTGAAGAGATCGGAAAAAGGTGGACAGAGCCCGCAATAAAAGTACGCAGTGAAGAAGGGGTATCTGTCCGATCCGCCTTTGGAATTAGCACCTGGGATTACGCGTGTAGCGGGGTGAGCTTGTGTTCCCTTCGCCCACATGCATTGGTATCGCCCCTTCAAGGTTTCGGCGTCGAGCGTCAGAGGGAAGACGACGAGCCTCTTCCGCATCTTCACCAGCTCGCTTTCTGGGACTTCAGCCTTCGGCTCCTTGTCCGTGCCCTTGCCTTTGCTAGCCTTGGGCGGCATGGCGACCGTGGAGATGGAAGCCGGAGGACGGAACGAGCGCGGGAGCGGCGAGCAGAAGAGAAGGAAGGTTTCGCTCTGAGCTCGAGCAGAGGAAGGCGATGGCGATAGCCAGATTGGGAAGAAGAGAGGGGTGAATGGGTTTGCGCCTCCACGACTTCTCCTTTTTATGGGGAAGGAGCGGGGCCACCTTGTTTATCCCCCAATATGAATGCGCCTCTGTGGGCGCGAAACAGTTTGCAGCCTTTTTGGCACACTTCTCACATCACGCGCTCCGTGCGCGTAGTGGGGGCACAGTAAAACAAGATCTTTACGAGCAGTTAATTCCCTGCCACGCGTGCCCGTGCACTGTTTGGGCCTAGCCCAACAATGCCTCGCACTCGTGTATGGCCCAGGCCCGGGGGCTCCTGTCGGTGTACTAAGTATTGGGCCACTAGTACCCCTTACTTGTGCACGGGCAGTTGTAGCCGCCCTCGCGGCAAGGCTTGCCGGGATCAGCTCGAGGTCGGTGTAAGTCATCAAGGAAATCATCAAGTCAGAGATCTAAGAATCAACAAATAAGCAAAGCTGGTAATCGAAGGCCAGTCTCCCCGGCAAGATCCATGCCGGGATGGCCCGTGGAGCCCGGTAAGCCTCGACGCCCGGCAAGCCCTGGCGCCCGGCAAGGATTGGTGCCCGGCAAGGATCGGTGCCTGGCGAGATTCTGCCACTGTGCCACCGCTTCGGCGCAGTGACGAGTCTGACATTCTGGCTCCTTCCATGGATGCGTGGCGGCGCGCCAGTGGAGGAGAGCTTAAGCGGTGCTGATGGGATGGCCCCTTTTTCCATCCCCAAGAAAGTGAGGACACCTAAACGAACACCTCACGGTGCATTAAATGCGCTTATCCTAATCCGTCAGGGGTTAGGTATGATACCCTGTAGCTACTTTACACCTCAATGTATGTACATTTTGCCACTGTGGAGACCCCTTTGAGCATATAAAAGGAGGCCCAAGGCAACTGCTACAGAGGAGGAGAACTTCTGGCCCATTCTGCATGCGTAGCTGCTCTTTGAATGTACTGTTCATTGCGAGCGCTCCTGAAGGCTGGGCTCAAGAACATCAATAAGAACACAAAGCAGGAGTAGGGTTTTACGCTGATCAGCGGCCCGAACCTGGGTAAAAACTTCCCGCGTCGATCACTGGTTCTGCTCTTTGCGTATACCTCTCCCCCCGCCGAATCATAAAGGGATCTCTCGGGATCCCATAGGTGTCGTACGCCGACAGAATGTGGAAGTTATTCTTCGGGACACGAAAATAGTGGCCGGATACTACCGAGGACATCGGCCTCGACTGCAACCATCCGGATACCTCGGTAAGCCCTCGACTCCCGAACACAGCTCAGTTAGATATCCCGTAACAATATACTGAGAAAACCATCTTCGACCAGGGCTGGATCAAGAAGGCGGAAAGAATTAGGTGTTCGGCCCCTCTTCCCGAAGACTCAGCAGATCCTGTGTTAACAAGGATGCTGGCTCCGGCGCCATACCAAGTGTCGGTGAAGGGGGTCAAAGAGGAGAGCAAGAAGGCCAAAGGTGGCCTCTATTCTAAAGGTACACCAGACACTATGTCCGGGGAGATTGGGACTCCCTCTTCCGAAGACAAAAGAGAAGGGGAAACTGACATCCCCTCTCCCGATGGGAAGAAAAGGGCCGTCTCCGAAGATTTGGAAGCAAAGGCTCCTAAGCGAGGGAAGATGCCCCTGTCAGGTTGCTCGGGCTCAGAAGACGACGTTGTCGCGCAGTTCCTCTGTAAGGACAAGCCTTTAGCCGAATCGTAAGTGAACAGGGGCATCCGAAACATATCCCATTGCTTTCCGGTTACCAGGGTAACATTTAAAATATATGTCTGCAGTCCGGCACGCAGTCTTCCTCAACAGTCCTCCTCCTCGGGGGATCTTCTTCCGGAGATGATGGAAAGCGAGACGCCTCCACAGACCTTCTCGCCCGACAGGGCAGACGACTTCGAGGTGTCGTCCCGGAGGATTTCTCCCGACCAACAAGCGGTGCGAGGGACAATGAAAACTAAGCCCGAAGGTGATACTTCGGCCGTCCAGAGTCCGGGGCATGCGGACCCAATGGGGACCAATAATAAAGGGCCCGGACTATCCGGTCTACAGCCGGGGACGACTCTAGAGTCGGGTAAACATATTCTTTCGAAGGGAGTCCGTACTCCCGCGGCCGCTCCCAGGGATCCGGGGGCGCCGGATACAATGACGGGCATGCTGCAACATGCGTCCGTCTCAGAGGAACATCGTACCTTAATGGGTACGGTAGTTGAGAGGATTCTGTCCGCGAGAAGCGGATTGAATGAATCCTTCATGAGCCTGCTAAGAGGCTTCGAGGTATGCAATGTAATATCTTTAATTGAATTTCTACGTGCAAAATGTACCTGTGTATAGATAGTAGCCCCTGAGACTCTGGTTGGTGTCCGAAGGGAGGCGATCAGAGGATCAAAAAAGATATTCCTAGGAAATAATCTGATGGATTGGAACACAGGCTGTTTCATCCATGACGACTGCCCAAGCTACAGAGGTTGCAAGGCTGAAGCAGAAACTTGAAGTGGCAGATAATGACCTCACACTTATTAACCGGCGGCTCGACGAGGCGCAAGGTATGTTTTTGGGGTAGTCAGTATATGTAAGTATGATAATATGAGCATGACGCTGGAAATTGTATACTAAGATATATATAACTGCAGATAATGCTGTGCCGCAGTTGAGGCCCTACGGGCTGAGCTTGCCCGGGCCAAGGAGCAAGCCAGGATGAGTGAGGCGGCTGCCAAGAAGGCAACTGCTGAGTTAAAGGCCGAACAGGCTGCTCAGCGCCAGTGCGAGGAGAGAATATCTACCATGACGCGTGAGCTAAAGGATGCCAATGTTCGATGCGAATTCCTCGAGAAGGATAACAAAGCCAGAACGGTCGAACTCGGCAAGGCCTTACAAGAGGTGAGAGAAGCACGGTCCGAGTCTAGAGCGGCTCGGGAAGAAATCCGGCAAGCTGGGGAGATAGCGGCCGGTAAGCCTTTCTTATTGCAAACTAAATTCGGCAATCCGAAGTATGCCCCCCTTAATCAAATGTGGAGTTCTCTAGACGCATTACTGGACTTGCCGAAGAGTGTCTCCGATGCGGCGCAGTTTTTCCAAGCGCAAGAAGGACGTGCAACGGAGAAGCTGTTCTGGTCGCAATTCAGCATGCCGAAGCGTCCGCTGTTACTGAACGAACAGATGGCCCAGTGGGCCAAGCTCCACAAGATATCTGGATCTGCCACGAAGGACGTCGTGGTCCGGCTGTGGCCGACTGAGCCAATTCTGAATAGTTATTTCGGTTTGGTGCAGCGACTTGTTGATGCGGTGCCGCGTATCGACGCTATTAAGCGGTCAACGTGCATTGAGGGTGCACGGATGGCCTTTGCCCGCGTCAAGGCGTACTGGGCGAGGATGAAGGCCACCGATATTGCAGCGAAGAGTCCACCCGAGGGCCAGGACTATCACACGCCGGAGCATTATTTTGAGGATGTCCTAGAGGGTGCCCACTTGATAGAGGGCCAGTGCTCGAAAAATATGATGTTCGAGTGAATATACCAACTTTGTAAAAACAATATTATGATATATTAAGGCCATATTTTTATACTTTTGCCTGAAAGTTTTGGTTCCTCCTGTGCGGCCGTTCTTAGTATAATCTGAAAGTTTGCCAGTCGTCGGCTTCAGCCCCCTCGCATATAATACGGGGGTGTTCGAAAAAGCATTTGATCACTCTTTACCCAACGTCTTGGTCCATGAAGGAGGTGTCAATGCGGCGAACTAGGTAATCAGACTATAGGGCTTTAACACTTTCACTTAGCCATAGGAGTTTTACGGCGGGTCTACGATATAGCCCCTGGTATGTACGCATTTACCCAAATACGGTGCGTTACATAGGTGACCAAAAAAACGGTCCTTCGTGTAATACGGAAAGAATCGTAAAGGATTCTGATGAGTCATTGAGTGGTTGACCAGCTCTCGCCGCATCATGACAGTCAGTTTTCGGCTTTCTCTACTGAGGTGCTCATCCGGATAAACCAGGACACAATCACAGTAGTTCTCCCTTTACTACCCTAGCCGATATAGCGGAACGTAAGGTAGCAAGCACAGGAGCCGGGCAACCCAACTATTGACCAAAGACATGATTCGGAGCTGATGCATATAAGGCCAAACTCGTGACGTCGAAGTGCGCTGAAAAGCTGTTCGGACTTTTCGGCAACTCATGTGTTGCCGTATCGAGCCCCTGGCAATTTGTGCCGAGGTGCGTTCGTGAGACAACCGAAGAAGCAAAATTCAGTATGTAGAAAAAGCAAATACTGAATACAGGTTATGTTCACTGGAATCTGATTGATACGTGAAACGCAATTCTACAGATTATAACGCCCCTACCCGGGCTATTTAACATGCCGAGGGCCGAGGGTTGAGGAAAAAGGCAATTTACAGGTTTAAAATAAAGAGTGCGGTCTTACAAAAATTATTAGGACCTCCTGTCGCACGTCTACGTTGCCTTGCCTCGGTTAAAGGACTCCTTAGTAGGAATAGCCTTTGGTTATTTATACAAAGCTGAACTTTAGAGAGAGTCCGTAAGATGACCAGGCTTGGAATCACCTGTTGTAAAGGATAAAAAATAGTTAGAAAAAATAAAAAGAACATGAGAGTGCGGACCGCATTGTAGGCCTGTCCGTACTATGCCTCCGCCGATGACCATGGTATTTTAAGTGCATAATGATATATGCACGGTGTAAACTTCGTGGCTATATGGGAAGTACGATGGAGGCCGAACTGTTAATCCAGCTCTGAGATTGATTGGTCCTATTTAGTAGAGACCGGCGGCTTGACGGCCGATGAGATACACAGCTTGATAAGGCCGCTTTGTACTTCGACTGCAGCAGCCATAGTACGCTCCTTTGTATGGAGGGAGCATTCCGTATTTCCGTTTATCGTGATGACGCCGCGTGGACCGGGCATCTTAAGATTGAAATAGGCGTAATGTGGGACCGCATTAAAACGAGTAAACGCGGTACGCCCAAGTAGTGCGTGGTAGCTGTTGCGGAACGGTACAATATGGAAGGTCAAGCCTTCGCTTCTAAAGTTGTTCGGCGAGCCGAAAATGACTTCCAATGTAATTGAGCCCGTGCAGTGAGCTTCTACGCCGGACACTGCTCCCTTGAAGGTAGCTATGGTGGGCTTGATTCGTGAAGGATTAATGCCCATTTTGCGGACAGTGTCTTGGTAGAGTAGATTAAGACTACTGCCGCTGTCCATAAGGACCTTCGTGAGATGGAACCCATCGATCATTGGATCGATGATCAAAGCTGCCGAACTTTCGTGATGGATACTGGCTGGGTGGTCCTTGCGATCAAAAGTGATCGGGCAGGCCGCCCATTGACTTAATTTTGGGGTGCCTGGCTCTATGGCATTGGCGTCCTGTAGTGCACGCTTGCGCTCCTCTGTAGGGATGTGTGTCATGTATACCATGTTGACTGTTTTTACTTCGGGGGGAAATTGCTTCTGACCCCCGGTGTTCGGTTGGCGAGTCTCTTCGTCATCGCTGTCACTGGGCGGCCCCTTCCCCTTGTGTTCGGCATTAAGCTTGCCGGCTTGTTTGAAGACCCAACAGCTTCTATTGGTGTGATTGGCTGGTTTATCGGGGATGCCATGAATCTGGCAGGGCTGATCCAGTATCTTGTCTAAATTGGATGGTTCGTCTCTGTTTGCCTTGAATGGCTTTTTTCGTTGACCGGTTTTGGAGCCGCTGAATCCGGCGTTTACCGCCGTGTCTTGTGTTCCTTTATTATTTCGATGCTTGTGTTTATTGCGTCGTGGCTTGCCGTTGCCGTCTCGAACTTCGAAAGTGCCCGGATCACTGGTGCTGGTGCTTCTATGAGCGAGCCAGCTATCTTCTCCCGCGCAAAAGCGGGTCATCAGAGCGGTAAGGGCTGCCATGGATTTTGGTTTTTCTTGACCGAGGTGGCGGGCAAGCCATTCATCTCGGACGCTATGTTTAAAGGCCGCAAGGGCTTCGGCGTCCGGACAATCAACAATTTGGTTCTTTTTAATTAGGAACCTAGTCCAGAGCTTCCTGGCTAACTCCCCGGGCTGCTGGATGATGTGACTTAGGTCATCGGCATCCGGAGGCCGGACATATGTACCTTGAAAGTTTTCATGGAAGGCGTCTTCCAAGTCTTCCCAGCTGCCAATGGAGTTCTCTGGGAGGCTGTTCAGCCAGTGCCGCGCTGGTCCCTTTAATTTTAGTGGGAGGTATTTGATGGCGTGGATGTCATCACCGTGGGCCATGTGGATATGGAGAAGGAAATTTTCAATCCATACTGCGGGATCTGTTGTTCCATCGTATGATTCGATATTCATGGGTTTAAACCCTTCCGGGAATTCGTGTTCCATTACTTCATCAGTGAAGCAAAGGGGATGTGCGGCGCCTCTATATCGGGCCAAGTCGCGATGTAGTGCGGATGTAGTCCGTCTGCGGTTTTCGGCCCGGGCGTGGTTATGCTTGTTACGTCTGGCTTGACAGCCGCCGTCGCGTGCCAGGGCACGCCCCCGCGATCCATAGATCGATCTGGACTGACCTGCTCTGTTCTCCAGGTCTTGCCGCAGGTCATATGTGTATTCCCGAGCTGTAGTATCTTTGTCTTTACGGCGAGGTAGTGTGGGCAGGTGTTCGGCTTGGGTTGCCGCTTTGTCTCGGCCACGTGGTGGTCGGTCAGCCGCATTACGTGTTGATGGCATGGGCTCAAGTGCCTCGTCGTCGAATTGGGGTAGCAGTTTACGCTTCGGGTAACTTTTAATGGGGCGCTCGAGTCCGTATTCCTCGGCTGCCAGGACATCAATCCATCTGTCGTTGAGTAGATCTTGATTAGCTTGAAGCTGCTGCTGTTTCTTTTTCAGGCTTCTCGCAGTGGCTATTAGCCGGCGCTTGAAGCGCTCCTGCTCGACGGGTTCCTCAGGCATGATAAAGTCTTCATCGCTGAGGCTCACCTCGTCTTCGGAGGGTGGAAGATAGTTGTTGTCCTCCGAGTCTTCGTTTATGGCATGTTTGTCGGGGCTGACTTGCCCATCTTCCCTATCGTCCTGCTCGAAAGTCGGCTCGACGGGATCTTCTTTGTCTTCGGCATCGTCCGGAGTATTGTTTTCTCTCGTGCCGGTATTACTGTTTTTTCCACGGCGTGATTTAGAGCGGTGCCGCTGATGTCGGCGCTTTGGCTGTGTCTCAGGAGGTTTATCCTCGACTGGATCTTTCTTGTTATCGCCGTTATTCTCTTTGGGAGTATCCACCATGTACACGCCATACGAGGAGGTGGCTCTCCAGTGCCCAGTAAACGGCGGGTTTTGGGCCTGCTCCTCTCCGACATCGTCGTCCATACCGTCGATGTCTTCGGAGTCATAATCGAGCATGTCAGTTAAGTCTTCGACAGTGGCAATGAAGTGGGCGGTGGGTGGGAAGCGAAATTCTCCGTCATCAGCCTCCAGTTCAAACCGGATATAATTCGGCTGTGAGTCCTCCGCTAAGGAGAGGGTTTTTAATGAGTTTAGCACATCACCCAAAGGCGAGTGTCGGAAGATGTCCGCGGAGCTGAACTCGACGATCGGCGCCCGATCAAGCTCGATGGGCGCGGACACACGCGGTTTGGAATCCGTGGCCGGAGATGAATCCGAGGTTCCGGTGACACAGATCATGTTCGAAGTTGGGTCTGTGTGCGGCTCCAACGTCGCTGAGTCTGCGGCTTCCGTGGCGGGGTTGAGCTTCCCGTCCTCGGATGGTGCAATCTGCTCCGGATCTAGGGCCAGAGCAGTTACAGGCGCTATCTCCCGGATATGGTCCGATGATAGATTTAGGTCATGTTCATCGCGGTGGCAGGGAGCGGCTGCCATGGGCTCGAATCCGTCGAAGATCAAGTCTCCGTGGATATCAGCAATGTAGTTCAAGCTTCCAAACCTGACCTGATGGCCAGGGGCGTAGCTGTCGATCTGCTCTAGATGGCCAAGCGAGTTGGCACGCAGCATGAAGCCGCCGAATACGAAGATCTGGCCGGGGAGAAAGACCTCACTCAAGGCAGCATCGTTGTGGATGATTGATGGAGCCATCGAGTCTTCTAGCGATGACACAGCGGAACTCTCAATGAAAGCACCAATATCGGTGTCAAAACCGGCGGATCTCGGGTAGGGGGTCCCAAACTGTGCATCTAAGGTCGATGGTAACAGGAGACGGGGGACACGATGTTTACCCAGGTTCGGGCCCTCTCTATGGAGGTAATACCCTACGTCCTGCTTGATTGATCTTGATGAGTATGAGTATTACAAGAGTTGATCTACCACGAGATCGTAATGGCTAAAACCCTAGAAGTCTAGCCTGTCTGATTATGATTACCTCTATGGACTAAACCCTCCGGTTTATATAGACACCAGAGGGGGACTAGGGTTGTACAAAGTCGGTTACGGAGAAAGGAATCTTCATATCCGAACGCCAAGCTTGCCGTCCACGCCAAGGAGAGTCCCATCCGGACACGGGAGAGAGTCTTCTGTCTTGTATCTTTATGGCCCATCAGTCCGGCCCACGTTACGTAGTCCGGACGCCCGAGGACCCCTTAATCCAGGACTCCCTCACCTGCCTCAGCGGCATGGGACGCCACCGTCAACCGCTTCCATGCATCCCTTTGCCCATGCATGCACCTGTCCTACGCTGGTGGCAGTGTTTGCCTTTGCGTCATGGGATGCCTCCCTCTGACACTTCCTTGCAGTCCCGCTAGCCACCACCCCCTCGCCCTCAGCGGCATGGGATTGGCTCTAGCAGGCGGCACGAGACTGGCTGCTGGAGGCAGAAGTCTAGAACATTATGGCCTTACTTGAAGCTTGGCCCGACGTCCCGGACTACGCCAACGCCGATGCAAGACACCACTGCCGCCACAAGACGCCACCGCTGCCACAATTAGATTGTTCATTTGAACATTGTAGTTCGATCGTATGAATGTAAAGTCACGCCATGACTGAATGAAATCTATTGTTTGATCAATGAGAGTATTGTGCTTGAGTGAAGAAGGGGAGTAAACATGTTTTTTCACTTATCTACTTCTGGGCACTTTTAGGTGACTTGTTTTTGTGAAGCAAGTGCCACAAATAAGAATGTAAATTGTGCCCTTTCAAATTTGACCTAAAGTAGACCACATGAGATTCCAACTGCCATGTTTTCATGAAATTGAGAGTGTTTTTTGAAAGAGCATGGTGCCCCCATGTTTGGTTTGGTAAATAATGACAATCCCTATGGACTAATGGTTGCCCTGAGTTATATTTGAAGGGTTTGTCCATATGCATGGCTTGAAGATCATTTATTGATTTCAAGGTTATAAGAAGGAGATTATGTGTTGACCAAGGTGTTATTCATGGAGTTATCCAAAGATTGTTCATGTGAGAGTTGAGCCTATTGCAAGCATGTCTTGAAGAAGAAGATTGTGTGAACATTCATGTTTACCTTCAAGACATCACCTTTATGAAGAGATAAGATAAGATACAAGGTTGATCAAGACTAAGTACAAAGAGTGGATTCAAGTTTATCCACACACAAAGCATAGAAGATGTACCGAGTGGGATCAAGTGATCTCATGGTATGGTAAGCATTGTCCATTACGCTTTGTGTACTAACCCATGGTGACGGTGTCCTAGACTAGGGGGTCCTAGCCCAGCCACACTAATGTATGGACCGGACTACCATCCCACTAAGGAAGCAAGACTCCGGAGGCCTTCAGAGTGTAGCGACCGAAGACTTGGCGTGTACTTCAAGCATATTTGACTAGATTCAGCATGTAAATCCTTAGATGGCAACCGACCATGTGTAACCCTAGATACCCGTGGTGCCTATATAAACTAGGAGCTCTAGTCCATAGAGCGGATCCATCCATACACCCATTCATCATACACCTAGGGTTTAGACCGCAACGTACGATCTCGAGGTAGATCAACTCTGTACTTCAACACCTTCATAATATAAACAAGAGCAGGACGTAGAGTTTTACCTCCATAGAGAGGGCCCGAACCTAGGTAAACTCCTTGTGTGTTCTTCTCCTATTACTCATTGATCCGATCTAATAGCTCGGCCCCCTACCCGAGATCTACCAGTTTCGACACCGACATTGGTGCTTTCATTGAGAGCTCACTGTTTGATCACCTAGGGTCGATGGCTCGTCTACAGATCAACATCAATATTGGCTACGGTGACATCTTTGTCCCCGGCCAGCTTTTCGCCTTCGGCAGCATTGTTTTGCATGCCGATCCAACCAGCAATCTAGGCCGTGTGGAGAATTTCGCTCCAAACCAAGTTATCATGTTCAGAAGCCTGGAGTACACCGCGGATGCTCAAGGAGATCTGGTCCTTTCGGGGTGGACCTCGGACCAGCACGCACCCGCTGGCACCATGGCTCCGAAGCCAGATTACGATGGGGGGCTCAGATCCGCTCTCCTCCCAGAGCTGACCATGGAGATAGATATGGTGGTCAGCACCTCCTGCACAAACACTCAACCCTTGGACGCCTCGATGCCGAGCTTATCTTCAGACCAGGCAACGCCAATTGCTCCACCAGCAACCATTGCAGTAACTGCTCCTGCCACCAAGGGATCAACCACGGGCGAACAAGAGGCCAACTCCATGTCAATTGGCCCAAAGAAATCATTCCAGATCAGCCCGACCTACGCCCAGGTCCCGGATACTGAGGAGATCTCACAAATCAATGATGTGCTGGACTGAATCCAAAACATGGCGATCTCATCTGCCATCTACGATCAGATCGAATGTAAAGCCGAGGATCGGGAAATTTTCATCCCATCCACCACCTACCTAGTCGCCACGGTCGAGGACCTGACTGACATGCTCAACTACGGCTTCGGCGAGGCTGCCGACATGGACAAAGACATCGGTGACGATTCCGGAGTAGAACCACTCACGGCCATACCCCATAGAGGGAAGTGGGCCGCAACGTCCACCTACGATGTCTACATGGTCGATACTCCAAAAGACAAGTCTAAGGAGAAACCTAACGAAAACCCTAAGCGTCACCATTCTAAAAAGCGATCTAAGGGTCACAACGGAAGCAGGAGTATGACCAGCACTTCAGGCGCCGCCGATAATGGTGCTGCCCCCAAAGCCGGCGAGAACCTAGGAGAGGATAATCAAGCCTCACCCGCCCAACAAAACGGGCCCACCGGAACACCTGAGGAGGACAACCTCGATGACATGGGCACCTTCAACGACGGATCGGACAAGGATTATATGCCGGAGTCTGAAGACGATGTAAGCCTCGGACCCGAAGACTTCGTCATACCCATGAACCCGTCCGAACAAGGATGGTTCCAACGGCAGCTAATCGCAACCGCGTGAAGCATGAAAAAGAAGCAGCAAGAGCTGTATACGCACGAGAATGCGCTCAACGACAAATGGCTAAAAATCCTTACACTCGAACCAGACCTTGAATCCTGAGGCGCGGCCCCCAAATCATTCCCAAAGAGGCAGCTGTTACCTGACTTTGATGACGAGGCTGCGGATAATGAGCCACTCGTGCACGACCATGTAGGCCAAGCCGACCGCCCCCTAGAGGGCGAGATCGGCCAATAGGGGCACCTAAGGCACCCCCTATCAGAACCCGCCCTCACGGCAAGATTGCGGTCGAGCACCCCGAGACCTTTGACATGCGTGATAAGTTGCAAGCCAATAAAGCTCCTTCCCGATCCATCTACAGGTCACAGAGCCGCGCACCAGCCGGTCTGGACGGCTATGATGCTTGGCTGGACAGACACAAAAGGGCTCGGGAGCAGATCCGAGCTAGGGCAATGACTCATGCCCAACCAGACGCGGCTCATTTTCGAGGGCCCGTGCACCCCGTATGTTTTACAGATGAGGCGAGGGAGCACCAATTCCTAGAAGGATTCAAACCCATCAATACTGATCAATACGATGGGACAACTGACCCAACGATATGGGTAGAGGACGTCCTTCTCCACATCCACAAGGCCCGAGGAGATGACGTCCACGCCATAAAATACCTGCCCATCAAGCTCAAAGGGCCTGCAAGGCAGTGGCTACACAACCTCCCTCCAAACTCCATTGGAAGCTGGGAGGAGCTCGAGGAGGCTTTTCGGGCAAACTTCCAGGGCACTTATGTTCGGTCCCCAGATGCCGACGACCTTAGCCATATAGTCCAAAAGGAGGGCAATCAGCTCAGAAATTCTAGAATCAGTTCCTGACCAAGAAGAACTAGATCATCGACTGTCCCAATGCAGAGGCCCTCACATCATTCAAGCAAAACATCCAGAATGAATGGCTCACCCATCAGCTCAGAAAGGACAAGCCGAGAACCATGGCAGCCCTTACCTCCTTGATGACCCGCTTTTGCGCGGGCGAGGACAGCTCGTTGGCCCGCAACTCCCATAGGAGCGATGCCGGCACCTCAGAAGCACGTGAGGGCAATGGAAAGTCTAGGCATAATAGAAACAAGCGCCAAAATCAGAACAGCGGCAGCGACACCGACACCGAGGACCCAGCAGTTAATGCAGGGTTCAGTGGTCCACGAGCTAAGAAGAGGCCCTTCAAAGGGAACAAGGATGACCCCCGGTGCATTGGATTGGATACTTGATAGATCCTGGCAGATTCACGGCACCGCTGACAAGCCCGCCAACCACACCAATCGACATTCTTGGGTGTTTAAATAGGCCGACAAAGCAGTATCCGAGGAGTCCAACAAAAGCCGCTCTCGAAGTGACGACGAGGACTAACCGCACTGGCCCAACAATGGCGGCCAAAAGCAGTTTCCCTGCGATGTCAAAGACGTTAACATGATCTACGCCACGCATGTTCCCAACAAGGAGCAGAAGCGTCCACTTCGGGATGTCTACCCCTTGGAGCCTGTAGCCCCAAAATTCAACCCGTGGTTGGCTTGCTTGATCACTTTTGACAAAAAGGACCACCCGACCAGTATCCGTCATGGCAGGTCGGCAGCTCTGGTCCTAGACCGCATTGTCGATGGGTTTCACCTAACCCGCATCCTCATGGATGGTGGAAGTAGCCTGAACCTGATCTATGCTTACACGATCAGGAAGATGGACATTGATTCGTTAAGAATTCAGCCCAGTAACACCACTTTTAAGGGTGTCATCCCCAGCATAGAGGCCCGATGCACAGGCACTGTAACACTGGAAGTTGTTTTCGGCTCCCCTGACAATTTCCAAAGTGAAGACTTGATCTTTGATATAGTCCCCTTTCACAGTGGCTATCATGCATTGCTCAGTCATACTATATTCGCCCGCTTTAACACGGTACTTGTTGGGGATATAACTATTGGGTATGACCCGCCCAGGAGGGGCCGGGTCATGCCACTGGCGGCTCATGATGAGAAGCCCAGGAAGATGTGAAGATGGCGGTCCATAGAGCAAGCTTATTGAAGGCCCAAGACCCGGGGGCGACTTAAGGCCCATGGGTATGAACCGCCATTTGTTTAACTTATATAGTAAGGCAAGTTTAGTTGGTTACCGAGCCGGACACGTAGTGTATGGGCCGGCCGGGACTCTGTAAGCCGCCGGGCATCAACCTGTGTATATAAAGGGGTGACCCGGCGGCGGGTTAACTCAAGGAACAACCAATCGAGAACTAGATCAAGCGTATTCGCTCCCTGGTAATCGAAACCCAAGCAATACAACCTAAAGCAGGAGTAGGCTTTTACCTCGTTGAGAGGGGCCGAACCTGGGTAAATTCTCTATGTCCTTTGTCCCGTTTAACCCCTTCAAGCTAACCTAGTTGCGATGGCTCCACACCTAAGTCCTTTTGCTAGGGCATCTGCCATGTTAAGTCCAGGAGAGTTGGCGCCCACCATGGGGCCAGCGCATGGTGGTTTTGAGTTCTTGGAGGGCAACTTCACAGGGATCAAGGGGTACGCTATTGGCCGGATGACCAAGAGTCATCGCGGCAAGCTCTACATCGACGATGCAGGCTGGGGCCCCGAGGCCGGTTCAATCGAGTACGGGTACCGGGTCCCCTTCGGCGGAATCCATGTCTTCATTGGCAAGATTGGTGAGTCGGAGCCTGAGCCGGACGCCTGCACCGACATCGTTGAGATGGCTCAGCGCGCATGACCCGCCAAGGTTCAAACCGCCGCGAAGAGTGCCTTTGTTGGTGTCATCCATGGCATGGTTCTTGAGGAAGGATCTGAGTCCAGGGGAGAGACAGTAATTTACTCTGATGGTGAATCCTCAACTGGTGAGACCGATTCGATGTATCAATTGCAAGATGGCAGGCTTGGGGGCTGTTCCGATGGTGACAGTATTCCGGACCCCTACGAGCCGCCGAACAGGGTCGCAATCTTCATGGCTGGCACACAACCGATGCTTGGTTCGATGACTGCTGCGGCTATGACCTCCAGCTCCACGGCGGCAGCGATGGCTGGTGCCAGTGGCTCTGCGCGCCCGCCGGCTCAGGTTTCGACCGAGCTGTTGGATGCTTTGGTGACTTTAATGGGAGCAGAGGTAACCCCGGAGACTCAAGAACAGCACAAAGTGGATGTCGCGAAGCTACGAGATGAGATAGCCCAGGCCAAGGAAGAGCTTGCTGTTGAGAATGCTAGGATGGCGATAGAGCGAGCTGCCTTGGACGCGCAATCACAACGGATTCAGGCAGAATCGTTCCGGCTCACTTTGGATCAAAACGCTTCAAACGCTGTTATGAGGAGGAGGCACCAGACCCGTCTGCCCACGGAGTATGAGGCTAGGAACCTTTTCAACACGCCTGGGGCAGGGACCAATGATCCGCCCGTGGTAAACCGGGACGTTGAGACACCCGTGACCGGAGCACCGGTTCAGCCACGTGCGGTGGACCCGCCTCGCTTAAATTTGACTCCGCCTCAGCATGTTTCGACACCGCCGGGTCATTATTCTAACCCTCTAGACAATATGATCGCTGCGGCTACGCGACTGGCGGCTGTTCCCGTTGAAGGCGAGTCTCCAGCTACAATGGAGATACGGAGGGCCGGAGAGCTTCTTCAGACAGCGGTGGCTCAACAGGCGGCTTATTCGTACAACCGCGAATGGATTCATTCAACCCCTCATCCAAGCCGGAGTTATAGCAGGCATATTGACTCGCCAGCAGTTTCAAGTAGTGAATGGCACCATAACCAGCCCCGTAGGCGTGACTCGCCGCGTGGTGGTAACGATGTCCAGGCCTTGGTGGATCAGGGCAGGGCGCGTCGGGAGGCTGAGCTGGCGGCTCAGTTGGCGGCTCAACAACAATCTCCGGTTTACCCATTGGCGTCCGTAGAGGCAGGAGTGACCTCTAGAACCCTTGGTGTGCCATGTTTAGTGCCGGCTATACGTAATGAGCGCTTGCCTAAGGATTTCAAGGGCCCCCGCAAGGTACCTAATTACACTGCGGATCAGCCCCCAGAGGCCTGGATTGAGAGCTATGAGATGGCCATGGAGATGTTGGATGTTAATGATGCTGCGTGTGCTAAATACTTCACCATGATGTTGCATGGGCCGGCACACACTTGGCTAAAAGGATTGCCCCCTAACTCCATCAGGTCATGGGCTGAATTAAAGACGCGTTTTATCCAAAATTTCAAAGACACGTGCAAGCAGCCTATGCCGATTCTTGATTTAGATTCTTGCGTCCAGGGTGAGGGCGAGTCAACAACCAATTGGGTGCGCCAGATCTCGGCCGTTATCCACTCATCGGACAGTATCAACGCCGGTTCAGCCGTCCTGATGTTGGAAAAGAACCGCTGTTTCCTTCCCCTTAAGCAGAAGCTGGGGCGGCTTAAGCGCCACTGCAACAATATGGGGGAGCTCATGGCGGCTCTCATCAAATACGCCGACTCTGATAGTACTAAGGACCCTGAGTCTGATGAGGAGAAGGTTGGCAAGGGAAAGAAGAATGGCAATGCAAAGGGATAGCAGCATAATTCGGCGGGTCAAGGTAATGGCAAGCGCAAACAGATGGACGGCGGTTCAGATTTTGTGGCTAATACCAATACGCAGAATAATAATCAGCGTTGCAAGGGGAAGTCATCAGTGCCCCGATTTGGCGGGCCGAAGTTCAACCTTGAGGCGATGATGAATCAGCCTTGCCCAAAGCACGGTACGCAAGAGAAGCCGGCCAGTCATCTATGGAAAGATTGCTTCATCATGAGGGAGTATAGAAATTCCAGTTTTTTCCAGAACAATCATGGCCCGCATGGCGGGTCAGGATCCGGCTCTCACAGACCTGGCTTTGGAGGTGGCGGCTCAAGCTCAGGTTTTCAGGGCCAAGGCAGTCAAGGTGGTTTTAATCAGCAACCTAGTCAAGGGAATCAGCAGCAGCAGACCGGTTATCAGAGTAATCCGAAGCAGCTGAATAGTGGTTAGTATCATGTGTTTACCACGAGTCTATGCAAACGAGACCAGAAGATTCGTAAGCGGGCGGTGAATGCAGTTGAGCCGGCAGTCCCTCGATACTTACAATGGTCTGAACATCCTATTGTATGGAGCCGTGAGGATCACCCGCCCCGGATTGATAACCCGGGTCAATTGGCTTTAGTGGTTGCTCCTCAGGTTGGAGGGTATATGTTCACCAAGGTGCTCATGGATGGAGGCAGCAGCATCAATATCCTTTATTATGATACTTTCCGCCGTATGAATTTGACTGACAAAGATCTTAAGCCGTCTTCTACTGTTTTTCATGGGGTGGTGTCTGGTAAGTCGGCGTATCCTGTGGGTAAGATAGCTTTGGAAGTGGCCTTTGGTGATGACAGTGATTACAGAGCTGAAACATTGACCTTTGAAGTAGTCAAGATCAAGAGTCCTTATCACGCCTTGTTTGGACGGCCGGCTTATGCTAAATTTATGGCACGACCTTGTTATGTTTATCTGCAGCTTAAAATGCCAGGTCGCAAGGGTACCATCACAGTGCTGGAAACAGGAAGATAGCTTTGGAGTGTGAAGAGGGTGATGCTGCTTATGCTGAGTCTGCTTGTGCAATAGAGGAATTGAAGTTCTACAAAGATAATGTTGACCCGACGGATATGCCCCCCTTGAAGAAGCCAACCACAGAGCATGACCCCTTGTTGAAATTTAAGTCGGCCGATGACACTAAACTGGTTGACTTTGTTCCTGGCGACTCATCTAAGCAGTTCAGTATCAGTGCTAATATGGATCTGAAATAGGAAAGCGCGCTCATCGAGTTCATCCGTGAGAACCGGGACATCTTTGCATGGAAGCCTTCAGACATGCCAGGTGTACCAAGGGAACTCGCTGAGCACACTCTCAATGTTGATCCGAAGTAAGCCGATCAAGCAATTCCTTCATCGTTTTAATGAAGAGAGGCGCAAGGCCATTTGTGAAGAAGTGGCCCGGCTCTTGGCGGTTGGGTTTATTATTGAAGTTTTTCACCCTGAGTGGTTGGCTAACCCGGTGCTGGTACTTAAGAAGAATGGCACTTGGCGTATGTGAGTGGATTACACAGACCTTTGTCGGTGTACTAAGTATTGGGCCACTAGTACCCCTTACTTGTGCACGGGCAGTTGTAGCCATCCTCGCGGCAAGGCTTGCCGGGATCAGCTCGAGGTCGATTTAAGTCATCAAGGAAATCATCAAGTCAGAGATCTGAGAATCAGCAAATAAGCAAAGCTGGAAATCGAAGGCCAGCTTCCCCGGCAAGATCCTTGCCGGGATGGCCCGTGGAGCCCGGCAAGCCTCGGCGCCCGGCAAGGCTTGGTTCCCAGCAAAGCTTGGTGCCCGGCAAGCCCTGGCGCCCGGTAAGGCTTGGTGCCCGGCAAGGATCGGCGCCTGGCGAGATTCCACCACTGTGCCACCGCTTCGGCACAGTAACAAGTCTGACATTCTGGCTCCTTCCCTGGATGCGTGGCAACGCGCCAGTGGAGGAGAGCTTAAGCGGTGCTGATGGGATGGCCCCTTTTTCCATCCCCAAGAAAGTGAGGACACCTAAACGGACACCTCACGGTGCATTAAATGCGCTTGTCCTAATCCGTCAGGGGTTAGGTATGATACCCTGTAGCTACTTTACACCTTGATGTATGTACATTTTGCCACTGTGGAGACCCCTTTGAGCATATAAAAGGAGGCCCAAGGCAACTGCTACAGAGGAGGAGAACTTCTGGCCCATTCTGCATGCGTAGCTGCTCTTTGAATGTACTATTCATTGCGAGCGCTCCTGAAGGCTGGGCTCAAGAACATCAATAAGAACACAAAGCAGGAGTAGGGTTTTACGCTGATCAGCGGCTCGAACCTGGGTAAAAACTTCACGCGTCGATCACCGGTTCTGCTCTTTGCGTGTACCTCTCCCCCCGCCGAATCATAAAGGGGTCTCTCGGGATCCCATAGGTGTCGTGCCCCGACATCTTTGGCGCGCCAGGTAGGGGGATTGAAGGTTGCATGAACCTGATCTGGTGGTCGACGCCCTAGTTCCTTCATCATGCCGCCCAAGAAGAAGAACATCGCGACAGCACAACCGTCCGGGTCCGTTTTGCCCGCGCCTTCGCAGACAGGCGATGGTGTGGGTGCAGAAGGAAGAGGACTGGAACCCCCGCGGCGTTCTGGTGATCCAAGCCAAGCGAGCGGTATCGTTCGCAGTGGCAGTGGTAACTTGCGCGCCGCTGGATCTAGAGATGGCGTTGTGTTGCCTACGGGTGGCACAACAAACTCTAGGGATCAAAGAGCGCCTGCTAGAGCTCCCGCGCCGCCGCGAGCCTCGCAACCTGCCCAGGTTGTGCGAGACAAGCGACATCATGGCGCTGGTGGTTCGGGGCGTCCCTACGAAAAGGTTTCTGCGCATAGATCCCAAGATGCGCGGGACCAGCATGCACACCGAGCTGCCGGCGAAGGTGGCGCGCGGTCGCGTGACCGTGGCAGTGCTCCTTCTAACTTGGTTAGGAGTCAGAGCACCTCACGTACTTCGCACCTGTCGCCGCCACCTACGCCAGCGGAAGCCTTTGCACGTGCGCAGCTGCTCCTCGATTTTCCTCCCGCCTCGGAGAAGATGGAGGAGTGGCGAGCTACTATCCAGAGCCTTATCGGCTTCGCTAATAAGGATGGACCGCAAGAGGCAGGGCCCTCTCAGCGGAAGCCCATCGATCCGATGCGAGCCGGTGGAGAGAAAACCGGAGGTGGTGCAACTACAGTGCACTCTCCTCCACGACATCAGCGGCGGCCGACGACTCAGCAAGTCGACCGCCATGAAGAAGTTTCCACGGCGTCGTCCGATCCGCGGATGCGCCGTGATCAGCGTCTGGTTCTCCAGGAACGAGGCAAGGAGGACGCTCGAACAACCATCGAGCAGCGACGGGAAGCGCGCTATCAGTCTGATAAGTGCGCGGGGCCAGTTGTCGACGAGCCCGCGCCAGGGAACGTAGGAGACTTGCCTTACGAGGTGGGACCTCCAGCGTTTACCCGTGAGCTGCGGCAAGTCCAGTGGCCCAATCTCCGAACCTTCAAGCCAGAGGTCCCGGAGAAATATGACGGCAAGACCCTTCCCTCGGAGTTCCTGAGCATCTACACCATTGCGGTGCAAGCTGCCGGGGGCCGAGATGACAAGATACTCGCCAACTTCTCCCCGTTGGTGCTCAAACCCAACGTCAGGTCGTGGTTGATGCATCTGCCGGAGGATTCTATTTCTTGCTGGTCAGATCTGTGCCATCAGTTTGTTGGCGCCTTTGTTGGAGGCCACCAAGCTCCTGGCCAAGAAAGTGATTTGCACATCATCCCTCAGAGGGAGGGCGAGTCCCTGCGCAAGTTTATGTAGAGATTCAGCCGGGTGCAATACAATATTCCTGATGTTCATCCTGCCGCTGTCATTAGCGCGTTCCATCAGAACGTGCGTAACCGCAGGATGTGGGAAGAGCTGGCAATGAACAAAGTCAGGAGTATTGCCCAGCTTTACACTTTGGCCGACAAGTGTGCTCGAGCTGAAGAGGAGAGAAAACTCCCCGGTGAAGCTGTTGGTGC
Source organism: Thinopyrum elongatum (assembly GCA_011799875.1). NCBI lineage: Eukaryota > Viridiplantae > Streptophyta > Magnoliopsida > Poales > Poaceae > Thinopyrum > Thinopyrum elongatum. The sequence continues at coordinate 279,429,432 of CM022303.1, forward strand.
GACAGGCGACTCAGAAGAAGAAGATGCCGCGGCTCCGTCAAGGAAAGGCCGGCGGCGGAATAGGAAGCGCGGAGGCAAGGCCGTGCTTGCCGTCAAGGAATCCGGCAACCCCGACGCCGCCAAGAAGGCCAAGGTTAGCGCCCTCAGCAAGGATCTTGCAGGGTGCCCTTCCTGTCAGGCCTTGGCGGCTGCCGACAAGTCGGAGAACTCCGGCAAGCAATACTGCAAGATCCATCGCACTAAGGGCCACGATCTCCAGGACTGCCGGCAAGTTGAGCAGCTTGCCGAGAAGCAGAAGGCCGAATATGAGAGGCGAGACAAGGAGAAGGCCCAAGATGGTACTGAGGGGTCCGGCAAGAAACGCGGTGGCCGAGGGGGTCGCCGCGGCAAGGCCAAACAGCAGAAGGATCGGCCCGCTCGGGGCCGAGATAAAGAAAGAGACGATGATGAAGAAGATGACGAATCCAGTGAGCAGGAATTCCAGAAGGCTATGGAGGCTATGTGCATTGATGGGGGTGCCTCGCTGCATTCTTCCCACCACCAACTTAAACAGTGGGTGCGGGAGGTTAATGCGGCAGAGCCATCCCCCGATGCTTGTAGGCCTCTGAAGTGGTCCAGCACGCCTATCATCTTTGACGCCGAGGATCACCTTGATCGCACAACTGCGGTCGGGTGTTTGCCATTGTTGGTTTCCCCGACAATTCGCAACCTCAAGGTGACGAAGATGTTAGTTGACGGCGGGGCCGGCCTAAACTTAATATCACCAGACGTGCTCACAAAGCTTCAGATTCCGGACGAAGACCTCGAGGAAACGGGTACGTTTCAAGGGGTCAACCCGGGAAGAACCCAGCCTAAGGGCAAGATCACGCTGCCGGTAACATTTGGCAGCGAGCTTAACTTCAGGACCGAAAAGGTGGTGTTTGATGTCGCCAAGATCCCCATGTCATACAATGGGATCCTTGGTCGGCCAGCGCTGGCTAAGTTCATGGCGGCATCACACTACGCATACAACGTCTTGAAGATGCCTGGGCCGTTGAGCGTCATCACTATCCATTCCGACAAGAAGGATGCGCTCATCTGTGCCGACCAACTTTACCGGGAAGCAGTTGCAGCACCTGCCATCAAGGCATCTGCTCCTGCCGCTGGGACTCCCGGGGGGAAGAAGAAGACCGGCAGGAACCTTGGCGCCAACTCCGGCAAGCGCACTCCCTCGGAGTGCTGCGCTTCCGTCGAGGACGCACCAGAGAGTTCCACTGGCAAGAACAAGAAGTCCAAGGCTGCCCCACCGGAAACTAAGAAGGTGCCTGCCAGGGAGGACAGAACGGGGGGAACTTTCACCATAAGTTCCACCCTAGATGACAAATAGGAAAGCGCGCTCGTTGCTTTCCTGCGGGCGAATGTCGATGTGTTTGCATGGCAACCGTCTGACATCCCTGGCGTTCCCAGGAAGGTAATTGAGCACCACCTTGCTGTCTGTCCTCATGCGCGGCCCGTCAAGCAAAGGGTGAGGAAACAGGCCTTGGAGCGGCAAGAATTCATTGCCGAAGAAATTAAGAAGCTGGAGGCGGCAGGACTGGTCAAAGGAGTGATTCATCCAACCTGGCTGGCCAATCCGGTTGTAGTGCGGAAAGCGAACGGGAAATGGAGGCTTTGTATCGATTACACAGGTATCAATAAAGCTTGTCCAAAAGATCCTTTTCCCTTGCCGCGCATCGACCAGATTGTGGATGCCACCGCTGGTTGTGATCTCCTGTCCTTCCTTGATGCCTATTCAGGGTATCATCAGATTTTTATGGCAAAGGAAGATGAAAAGAAGACCGCCTTTATCACCCCATGTGGTACGTATTGTTTTATACGAATGCCTTTCGGGTTGAAAAGTGCTGATTCAACATTTGCCACAGTAATCCAGATTGGTTTTGAGCCACAACTCCATAGAAATATGGAGGCGTATATGGATGATATAGTGGTCAAAACTAAGGATAAAGCAACGCTCATTCAAGACTTAGAAGAAACATTTGCAAACTTGCGCAAGATCAACTTGAAGCTCAATCCTGAGAAGTGCGTGTTCGGTGCTCCTTCCGGCAAGCTCCTCGGATTCTTTGTATCTTGCCGGGGAATCGAAGCGAACCCCGACAAGATCAAAGCCATTGAGCAAATTGAAGCGCCGAGACGCATCAAGGATGTGCGTTGTCTTGCCGGCCGTGTTGCTACTCTAAGCAGGTTTATTTCCAAATCTGCTGAGCGCGCCCTGCCCTTCTTCAAAATTTTGAAGAAGGCAGGTCCAATGAAATGGACTCCGGAAGCAGAGGCGGCACTGCAAGGTTTGAAGAAATACCTTTCTTCTCCGCCGACGCTAGTCGCACCTAAACCACAAGAGCCGTTGCTGCTGTATCTGGCGGCAACAAATCAAGTGGTTAGTGCTGCGCTGGTGGCGCAGAGGGAAGCTGATGAGGAGGCAACATCAGCGGCAGGACCGCCAAGTGACGCGGCAAGATCTTCCCCGGCGAGGGATGATCCCGGCAAGACAGGATCTGCGCAAACAGAAGAGCCCGTACAGAAGAAAAAGGTGGTGCAGCGCCCAGTTTATTTTGTTAGCTCCCTGTTACAAGGGGCTAGATCAAGATATTCTGGTGTGCAAAAGTTGCTTTTCGGCCTCCTTATGGCCTCAAGAAAGCTGCGCCATTATTTTCAAGCACATGAGATCACCGTCATCACTCGCTTTCCGTTGCAACGGATTTTGCAAAATCCGGAGGCAACCGGCAGGATCGTGGAGTGGGCGTTGGAGCTGTCCAGCTTTGGTCTTAAGTTTGAAAGTACTTCCACAATTCAGAGTAGGGCCTTGGCGGAGTTCATTGCAGAATGGACCCCGACGCCGGACGAAGAAGTTCAAGAAACAAGTCTCCCCGGAAAAGAAATCGATCAGCAATGGGTTATGTACTTTGACGGGGCTTTTTCGCTGCAAGGCGCTGGTGCTGGTGTGCTGTTTGTCGCACCCATCGGAGAGCACCTCAAGTACGTAGTCCAAATGCATTTTCCCCGGGAGAGTTCAACCAACAACACTGCAGAGTACGAAGGTTTGCTTGCCGGTCTTAGGATCGCGGCAGACCTTGGTATCAAAAAGCTCATTATCAAAGGTGATTCACAGCTTGTCATCAGGCAGGTCAACAAGAACTATCAAAGTCCGTTGATGCAAGCCTACGTAGATGAAGTGAGGAAATTGGAAGAGCGCTTTGACGGTCTGCAGATGGAGCACGTTCCTCGTGCCGAGAACAGCGTTGCTGACGACCTGTCAAAGCGTGCTGCCCTCAAGTTGCCTGTGGAACCAGGAACTTTTGTGCTCCAATTGACTCAACCATCCGTGGCGCCATCGACGCGGCAAGAAAAGAGAAGAAAGTTGAACTCTGGCCAGTACTTCCCGGCAGAGCTCCCCGGAGCCGCCGGCAAGGAAGTTGCCGGGATCGACACGCCTGCTGGGGAACAACAGGCTCCGGCAGGCCTCAGGCCCTTGCTGTCGAGACAAACGTCCCCCCGGCGGAGGAGATGCCTTTAGTCCTTGCCGTCGAGCCTCAGGCTCCAGCATGGGCGCAGCACATTGTCCATTTCCTTCAGACAGGTGAACTCCCTGAGGAACAAGAAGAAGCGGAGAGAGTAGCCTGTCGGTCTGTTATGTACAAGTTCGTCGATGACGTCCTGTACAGAAAGAGACCAAACGGTGTGAAATTGAAGTGCATTCCTCGGGAGGATGGACTAGAGCTGTTGGCAGAGATACATGGGGGCATGTGTGGCTCTCACATAGGGTCAAGAGCACTTGCCGGGAAAGCATTCCGGCAAGGTTTCTTTTGGCCCACCGCCCTCCAGGATGCGACTGCACTAGTAACCAGGTGTGAAGTGTGCCAGTTTCATTCGAAGAAATTACATCAGCCAGCTCAAGCTCTTCAAACAATCCCTCTCTCCTGGCCATTTTCGGTCTGGGGGCTCGACATACTGGGCCCCTTCCCCCGTGCTGCCGGGGGCTTTGAGTACTTGTACGTTGCTATCGACAAGTTCACAAAGTGGCCGGAGGTGGAAGCAGTGAGGAAGGTGACAGCGCAGTCGGCTGTCAAGTTCTTCAAAGGAATTGTTTGCCGTTTCGGTGTGCCTAACAGGATCATCACCGACAACGGCACGCAGTTCACAAGTCGCACCTTCATGCAATACGTCCAAGACCTTGGCCGCAAGATTTTTTTTGCCTCTGTTGCTCACCCGAGAAGCAACGGCCAAGCGGAGAGGGCCAATGCTGAAGTGCTGCGCGATCTCAGGACCAGAACTTTTGACAGGCTGAAAAAGTGCGGAAGACGCTGGATTGATGAGTTGCCGGCGGTTCTTTGGTCAATCAGAATGACACCAAATCGAGCCACCGGCCAGACGCCCTTCGCTCTAGTGTATGGAGCGGAAGCAGTTCTCCCCACGGAACTCATATACGGATCTCCTCGAGTGCTCGCTTATGATGAGCTCGAGCAAGAGCAACTGTGGCAAGTTAACGCTGTGCTCCTTGAGGAGAATCGTCTTCAGGCTGCTGTGCGAGCTGCACGCTACCAGCAAGCTTTGCGCCGCTATCATAGCCGCAAAGTTCATGCCTGAAGCCTTGAGGAAGGCGACCTTGTTCTTCGACGGATTCAGTCCGCCAAGAATTCAAACAAGTTGACGCCAAAGTGGGAAGGCCCTTATCGGGTAGTACGAGTCACCAGGCCTGGCGCTGTCCGCCTGGAGACCGAGGATGGCGTTCCAGTGAGTAATTCCTGGAATATCGAACATCTTCGCAAGTTCTATCCATAAGGCGCGGTTGTCGGGGGCTCCCGGCAACCACCTTTTTGTACAAGTCTTGCCGGCAAGGCATGTGATCCTTTGTACAAAGCCAGGTGCAGACCCTAAGCACAGATGAATAAATTTAAGTGTTGTACATTTCCTTATTGATTCTCATGTTCACATTCATATATGCATGTTTGTCTAAGATGTTGTATAACACCTGATCCCGGTAAGTTCTAACGAGCCGCCAAGGTTTCATCTCTTTATTTTCTCTTCTTTCTTTTTCTTAAAGATAGAAGGATTCCTCGCGCGCACATTTGCCGGGGGAGGAAGGGAGACATGAATACCAGTTGGTGACGTTCGGAATCGTATGCTTGCCGGAGGAAGGACAAAGATAGAAAGCTAAGTCCTAAAAACTCAGCGCAAGTTTTTCTTTTTATTACCAAGTTAGTTCCTTGGATGATTCCGACCCTTGTACGGAAAATCTGCACGCGAAGGAACCCTTGTTGTAATCAGTTGCGCCCTTATTTTGTTTCGAGTCCGCTCAACAATTTAAGTGGCTGCACTGAGAGCGCCAAGGAGTCTTGCTGGCCGCTGCGCCTCCAGCAGGCTGCTGAAGTCCCGCACCCAGCTCTCGCGGCAGGTTGCGCGCCGGCAAGTTTTTCAGTAAGCGTAGGATGAACTCCATACATAAAGGAATCAGACAAGGAAAGTAGCTAGCATGAGCCTAAACATAGTTAAATTATATTACATCCTTGAGTTGCCGCAGTCCTAACTCGAGACTTAACTGTCTTTTACATGAGATGGTGGCGGCAAGATTAAAAGGGAAGCACTCAATCCCTGCGCTGGCCTTCGATCCTTTTGATGGAGTCCACCTTCTCAAGGATCGGCGTGATGCACTTCTCAAGCGCCTCAACATTTGCATCCTTTGGCAGGTGGCCGAGTGCGCTGGAGAGATCGATGCCGGGATTGCTGTGCACCACCTTGAGGAGCACCTTGCGAAGGACGGCCCGGCAAAGCCGGTGAGTCTCGTTCGCCAGTTGGGTCGCCCGGCTGGACTGGAGCGCCCTCAACGCGTTGATGATGCTTTCAAAGAACATTGTCAACCTGGCGCTTGGAGATATTCTTTCCTCGGAAGAATATCTGAAGTTCGACAAGCCCATGGTTGACAGTTCTGCGGTAAGCTTCTCCGCGGTGGCGATGAGACGGCCAGTCCAGATCTCCACTCCCTTTTCATAATCAGCCTGGGCAGCGGCAGCGCTCTTGAGCAGGTTCCTCTCTCCTTGGAGATCCTTGAGTAGAGCCTTCTCACGGGCCCTGCCGGCCTCGAGGGATTTCTGTAGCGTGGTCAGCTTCAGCTCCAGAACCGCAATATCATCAGCCACAGAGGAGAGCTGCTTGGTCTTGCCGGACAGGGCGACTTGCATCTCCGCCAAGGAGTGGAGGGTTTTTTCCCTGTCCCCCTTGAGCGTCGAGAGCTCCTTGCTATGCTCGTCGAGATCCGTCTCCAGCCTCTTCACTTTGTCGCTCAGCTCGTTCTTGGCGGCCTCTGCAACTTCGGCAGCATCGACGGCCTCCTTGAGCTTGCCGGCGTGACTTGCAGTTAGAGCTTCGAGCGCCTCCTTGTGCTTCTGCTCCAGCTCCTGGGTCCGCCGCGCGACAAGATTTTCAATGTCTTCATCCTTGCTATGAAGCTTGGCGGCGAGCGCCTGCTCATGTGCGGTGAGATCTTCTTCGAAAGCGTCAAGAGCAACGCGGCGCCCCGTCAGGAGAGCATCTTCGGCAGCGATCCTTTGAACAGCTTCATCATGGGCCTTCTCCATGTCTGATTACTTCAGGAGGACCTCATTCCATTGCTGGCTCACTTGTTCTCGACCGGCAACCAGCTCTTGAAGGGCCTCAGCATGCCAGATTTGCATTTGTGCGACGCGCCTTTGAAAATCCGCTTCGGCTGCCTCGACAACTGCCATTCTGGAGTCCGCCTTCTCTTTTCGGGCACGATGGAGAGCCTGGAGTTTGCGGAAGTTTTCGCCCATGGCCTGAAGGAGCCGATCCTCTTCAGACTTGCCACTGCTAGCACTGGGATCGTCAACAACTTCGAGCCCGGCAGCGGCAATAATTTCCTCAAAAATTTCTCCTTCGGCTGGTGCCTCGGTGCTTGCCGTCCCTGGCAAGTTGATGAATAGGTTTTCGCCAACTTTGAGATACTTGCTGGATGAGGGCTCGTCAGATGTTGATGGCTGGTCTTCAGTGGCCGCCTCACCAGTGACAGGGGGCTCCACGGCCGATGCAGCGCCTGGCGCTCCTGCGGCAGGAATGCCGTCAGTATGGTCCCCAGCCTCCCTGTCGCCCTCTTCAGCAGGTTCTTCCGCGATTTCCTTTCGTGCTGTCTTGGCGGCCTCCCCGTCAAGAGCATCACCGGCCCCGGCAACATCATCCTTGGTGGCCTCGCTGGCAGTGATCCTGTCCGCTTCGGCAGCAGCATCCCTGGCGGTCTCCTCGATGACGGTGTCGACGTCCATATGTTCCATCTCAGAGAACTCTGAAGGGAGAAGGAGAAGGTCAGAATAAGATCGAGTTTTTAAATTTTGAAGTGATCAAAGATAAAGAAGTAAGTGGAAAAGAATAACTAGCACTTTGAGGCGATCGAGTACCTGCGTCGGGCTGTCGAGAGGTAGCTTCGCCTCTCCTGGCAACTCCGGTTGCCGGGGGTGGGTTGCCGGAGTCCGTGCTTGTCGGCTCCTCCTCAATCTGGACGGGCTCGTCGGCAGGATCTCTTGCCGGAGATGTGCTTGTGGGCGGAGCGGTCGATGAAGGAGGCACAATGGGGCAATCCTCTCCTTGTTGCCGTTCTTCTCCTGCGAACCCGAAGATATCAGCGACAAGAATGGAAGCCTCGGCACCAGCCAACAGAAAAAGGGACAATGAACTTACGCTGGGGACTGCGTTGAGGACTAGGCTCCGGGCTCACGATGACGGTCTCTGGCACGCTAGTGGAGCCCGCCGGGGGCTCGTCGCCCGTAGAAGTCCTTGACCTCTTCGCCATCCTCTCCAGCAAGGTTTATGTGTCACTGCAGAAGCAATACAAGCAAGTCAGTAAAGATTGATGCAAGATTGGAAGGTAAAAGCTGTGGCAAAGTACTTACTCTTCTTCCTCTCGCTCCGGACTAAAGCCGGAGATGTCGAAGTCGACCTCCGTTGCGGTGTCTGAGTGGGGAGGCGGAGGAGGAGTCCTAGGCCGCTTGGCTGTGGCAGGCGCCGGGGCAGCTTCCGGTGCGGTGGTGCGAGACCCTCCTGCCGCCCCAACAGTGGCCGCTTGAGCGGGCCTCGCACGCCGTGCAGGCTGTTGACGGGCCCCCTGCCGCGGTCCGGTCTTGCCGGGGGCTTCACCGCTCGAAGAGGGCTGGCTTGCCGGGATGTCAGACCCAGCCTTCCGAAGAACACGCTTCGCCTTCTTCTTCGGGGGAGGGGGCTCTTCTCGCGTCTCTTCTTCTTCGACTGAGTCCTCGCCGGACGAGATTTCAGCGGCTGCGCCGCTCTCCTCCCCGGCAACCTCGTCCTCCCCGGCAGGCTTCGCCTCCACTACCACCTCTGCCTCGCTGGCTTCCCACTCTGTGAAGCCAACACTGCCGGCCTCCGCGGCAAGATTCGCTTCCTCCACTCTGGTAGCGATGTATGTACCTCCTGATCCGTGGTGGCGCGAATAAGATCTGGCTCTTGCCGGACAGCCTTTTCCGTCAGATTGTCGAAGAATTTTTGCGCTTCTTCCTTGCTTGGCTCGACCCAGGTCGGGTCAAGGCCGTGGGCGTTGAACATCGGCAAGAAAGCAATGATCGACCCCAGCGCAGAGTTGTTGCACAAGGGGACGATCCTTGCCGGCAGCCGGTGCTTGTCTTCGCGCTAGAATAACTTCTGGCGGAGAGCGCCAAGCTGCATAACAGTCAAGTTGTTGTTCAGCCCGGGGCGCAGCCTCATGACATCCGCTGCGTTCTTATACTCCCAGGCTGGCCTTCCCCTATTCTGCAGAGGGGCGATGCGACGGCGGAGGAAGTCGAAGCCGATCATCTCCATTGTCAGCCCGACAGCCTTCAAGCGGAGGATTCTGGTAGTGGCGATTGTGAGCTTCTCGTCTTCTGCGGCGAGATCGCCCCAATCCTTGCCGCGGACCACCTTCTGTCGCCGGGGATGGCAAAAAGGATGAGGATCTGCTTCCTGGATCCAGCACCATTCGGCCCGCCACTCGTCCCACTTTTCACGGTAAACTCCATCTGGGTATATCTCTTTGTTCCAGGCCCTTGGAATCCAAGCAATAGATCCAGAGAGAGCCTCTCCTTTTTGGATTCGAGGATAGAAATAGTGGCGGAAAATAGCAGAATTGGGGATCATGCCGGCAAATTTTTCACAAAGATGGGCAAAGATCGACATGCAAAATACGGCATTCGGCGTGAAGTCAAGAAGGCGGAAGCCGTATGTATACATGATGTCGTTGAAGAAATCAGAAAAAGGTGGACAGAGCCCGCAATAAAAATATGCAGTGAAGAAGGGGTATCTGTCCGATCCACCTTTGGAACAAGCACCTGGGATTACGCGTGTGGCGGGGTGAGCTTGCGTTCCCTTCGCCCACATGCATTGGTATCGCCCCTTCAAAGTTTCGGCGTCGAGCGTCGTAGGGAAGACGACGAGCCTCTTCCGCATCTTCACCAGCTCGCTTTCCGGAACTTCGGCTTTCGCCTCCTTGTCCGTGCCCTTGCCTTTGCTGGTCTTGGGCGGCATGGCGGCTGTGGAGATGGAAGCCGGAGGACGGAACAAGCGTGGGAGCGGCGAGCAGAAGAGAAGGAAGGTTTCGCTCTGAGCTCGAGCAGAGGAAGGCGATGGTGATAGCCAGATTGGGAAGAAGAGGGGGGTGAATGGGTTTGCGCCTCCACGACTTCTCCTTTTTACGGGGAAGGAGCGGGGCCACCTTGTTTATCCCCCAATATGAATGCGCCTCTGTGGGCGTGAAACAGTTTGCAGCCTTTTTGGCACGCTTCCCACATCGCGCGCTCCGTGCGCGTAGTGGGGGCACAGTAAAACAAGATCTTTGCGAGCAGTTAATTCCCTGCCACGCGTGCCCGTGCACTGTTTGGGCCTAGCCCAACAACGCCTCGCACTCGTGTATGGCCCAGGCCCGGGGGATCCTATCAGTGTACTAAGTATTGGGCCACTAGTACCCCTTACTTGTGCACGGGCAGTTGTAGCCGTCCTCGCGGCAAGGCTTGCCGGGATCAGCTCGAGGTCGATTTAAGTCATCAAGGAAATCATCAAGTCAGAGATCTGAGAATCAGCAAATAAGCAAAGCTGGAAATCGAAGGCCAGCTTCCCCGGCAAGATCCTTGCCGGGATGGCCCATGGAGCCCGGCAAGCCTCGGCGCCCGGCAAGGCTTGGTTCCCAGCAAAGCTTGGCGCCCGGCAAGCCCTGGCGCCCGGCAAGGCTTGGTGCCCGGCAAGGATCGGCGCCTGGCGAGATTCCGCCACTGTGCCACCGCTTCGGCACGGTAACAAGTCTGACATTCTGGCTCCTTCCCTGGATGCGTGGCAACGCGCCAGTGGAGGAGAGCTTAAGCGGTGCTGATGGGATGGCCCCTTTTTCCATCCCCAAGAAAGTGAGGACACCTAAACGGACACCTCACGGTGCATTAAATGCGCTTGTCCTAATCCGTCAGGGGTTAGGTATGATACCCTGTAGCTACTTTACACCTCGATGTATGTACATTTTGCCACTGTGGAGACCCCTTTGAGCATATAAAAGGAGGCCCAAGGCAACTGCTACAGAGGAGGAGAACTTCTGGCCCATTCTGCATGCGTAGCTGCTCTTTGAACGTACTGTTCATTGCGAGCGCTCCTGAAGGCTGGGCTCAAGAACATCAATAAGAACACAAAGCAGGATTAGGGTTTTACGCTGATCAGCGGCCCGAACCTGGGTAAAAACTTCACGCGTCGATCACCGGTTCTGCTCTTTGCGTGTACCTCTCCCCCCGCCGAATCATAAAGGGGTCTCTCGGGATCCCATAGGTGTCGTGCCCCGACAACCTTAATAAGGCTTATCCGGCTGACCCTTTTGCTCTCCCTCGTATTGATCAGATCATCGATGCTACGGCGGGTTGTGAGCGTTTGAGTTTCCTAGATGTTTATTCTGGTTATCATCAGATCAAGATGGCAGTTAAGGACCAGGAGAAGACAACTTTTATCACTCCCTTTGGAGCCTTCTGTTATGTGTCTATGCCTTTTGGGCTCAAGAGTGCCCAGGCGACTTATCAGCGATGTATTCAAAATTGCCTCCACAACCAGATTGGACGCAATGTTCATGCTTATGTGGATGATATCGTTGTAAAATCCAGGAAGAAGGAGACCTTGATAGATGATTTGAAAGAGACTTTTGATAATCTCTGGATCTACAAGATGATGCTTAACCCAGCCAAGTGTGTCTTTAGTGTGCCAGCAGGCAAGCTATTGGGTTTTTTGGTTTCTGAAAGAGGCATTGAAGCTAACCCAGAGAAAATCAAGGCTATCACTTCTTTGGCTAAACCGGCGTGTATCAATGACGTCCAGCGTCTGGCGGGTCGTATTGCAGCTTTGAGCCGGTTTATAAGCCGCCTGGGAGAGAAGACTATCCCTTTATATCAGATGATGAAGAAAACAGACCACTTTGTATGGAGTGATGCTACTAATCAGGCTTTTGAGGCATTGAAAAAGCAGTTGGCTGAGCCGCCAATCCTTGCAGCTCCTATTGATAAGGAGCCCTTACTGTTATATGTGGCTGCTAATAGTAGAGCTGTTAGTGTGGCAATTGTTGTGGAAAGAAAGGAATCAGGCAAGGAATATCCAGTTCAGCGGCCGGTTTACTATGTCAGTGAGGTACTCATTGAATCCAAGCAGAGATACCCACATTGGCAAAAGCTGGTTTATGGTGTGTTCATGGCTAGCCGTAAGTTGAAACAATATTTCCTTGGTCATCCCATCACTGTGGTTAGTTATGCTCCTTTAGGGGATATCATTCAAAACAGAGAAGCCACAGGTCGGGTGGCCAAATGGGCCATTGAGCTTGGACCCCATGGTTTGAAATATATGCCTCGGATAGCCATCAAGTCTCAAGCGCTTGTGGATTTTATCAATGATTGGACAGAGTTGTAGATGCCTGAGGAAAAGCCTGATAACACATATTGGACTATTCATTTTGATGGGTCTAGGCAGTTGGAAGGCTCGGGGGCTGGAGTTATTTTAACTTCCCCACGAGGTGATAAATTTTGTTATGTCTTAAGGTTGATGTTCCCTTGTACTAACAATGCAGCTGAGTATGAGGCCTTGCTCCATGGTCTTCGGATGGCTAAAGAGATGAATCTAAGCCGGCTGAGGTGTTTTGGCGACTCAGACTTGGTGGCTCAGCAAGTTTCAGGAACTTGGGATTCCAAGGATCCACTCATGGCGGCTTATCGCCGAGAGGTTGATTTTATTGCTGCACATTTCAAGGGATATCAAGTGGAACATGTTGATCACAGGAAAAATGAGGCGGCTGATGCTTTAAGCCGGCTGGGGTCCCAGCGTAAGCCGGTACCACCTAATGTTTTTCTTGATATTTTGCCTAACCCTTCAGTTAAATTCCCTACGGAGGAAGATCTTGCTGTTCCTGACCCGGAGGCGCAGTTGGTGGCGGCTCTCCACGTTATTCCTGATTGGACAGTTCCATATTTGGCTTATATGACCCGCGGCGAGTTACCTGAAGACGAAACTTGGGCCAGGCAGATAACCCGGCGGTCTAAGTCAATGACTATTGTTAATGGCTAGTTGCATCGATGTAGTGTTACAGGGGTGTTTCAGCATTGTGTTTCTCCTGAGGAGGGCCGTGAGATTCTACGAGAGATTCATGAAGGAGATTGTGGCCATCATGCCAGCTCTAAGTCTCTTGTGGCTAAGGCTTTTCGTCATGGATTTTATTGGTTGACGGCTCATGCTGATGCAGAGGATTTGGTTAGCAAGTGTGATGGTTGTCAAAAATTTTCAAGACGAGCTCACGTGCTGGCTCAAGAATTGAGGATGATTCCAATTACTTGGCCATTTGCAGTCTGGGGGCTGGACATGGTTGGACCTTTTAAAAGATCCAATGACAAAAAAGACTCACCTCCTGGTGGCAGTTGACAAGTTTACAAAGTGGGTTGAGGCTGAGCTGGTCAGCAAATGTGATGCAGAGACGGCGGTTCAATTCATCAAAAAGGTGATCTTTCATTTTGGATACCCTCATAGTATCATCACTGATAATGGTACTAATCTGTCTAAGGGTGCTATGAAAGAATTCTGTCAACAAGAGCATATTCGTCTTGACGTTTCATCTGTAGCTCACCCCCAGTCCAATTGTCAAGCTGAACGAGCCAATCAAGAAATCTTGAGAGGTATCAAACCCCGGCTTATGGTCCCTTTGTAGAGGACGCTGGGTTGTTGGGTTGAGGAGTTACCCTCAGTGCTTTGGAGTATCAATACTACCCCCAACAGATCCACGGGTTACACGCCTTTCTTCATGGTTTACGGAGCAGAGGCGGTTCTCTCTAGTGACATCCGTCACAACTCGCCCCGTGTGGAGGCTTATGTTGAAGCTGATAATGAAAAGGCACGTCAGGATGCTCTTGACCTTTTGGATGAGGAGCGTGACCTTGCGGTGGCTCGCTCGGCGATTTACAAGCAAGATCTGCGACGTTATCATAGCCGCCGGGTTAAAACTCGGACCTTTCAAGAAGGGGATTTGGTGCTCTGGCCATCCAGGATCAAACTGACATGCACAAGTTGTCCCCACCTTGGGAAGGGCCCTTTGTGGTCAGCAAAAATCTGAACAACGGGTCATACTACCTCATTGATGTTCGAGAGCACAAAGACTCACGCAAGTCTGAGGAGGAGACCCGCCGGCCGTGGAACATTGCTCATCTTCAGCCTTATTACACCTGAGCCACTGGCTCTTGTGATGTACATATTTCTACCAATGTATATATTATGATTAGTATAATAAAGCCGGCATCCCTGATAATTCAGGGCCTCTGTCGTTTCATTTCTGAGAATCTGAGTCTTTATTGTCAATTCATAAGGTCACTTGGGGGCTTCCTGCTCATTGAGCATAGCTGTGACTACCCTCTTGATCCGGCTTGTACGCCTTGATAAAAATTACTTGGGGGCTTCCTGCTCATTTGAGTATAGCTATGATTGCCCTACTGGTCCGGCTTATACGCCATGATCACAACAATCACTTGGGGGCTTCCTGTTTAATGAACAAAGCTTTAATTACCCTTTTGATCGGCTTGGATGCCAGGTGTATTCACCAAAAATCTGGGTTATCCTGCCACTCCGACCAGGTAATCCTGGAATGACTCGCTGTACTCTTGACAGTCAATCTTATAAAGACCCTGAACTTGTCAAAGTTAAAATGGCAATTGGTCATGTGAGGCCCGGTTTGCAGGTTTGAATAAAGGATTAACTCTGTGGTTGTGCGGCCCTTGAATAGCACTTGATATTGAGGCTTGGCAGCCTATGAAGGCCTTGTTTTATCTGATTTGTATTTGCTTTGAACATCTTTTTGGGTCATCTTTTGTATCATATTAACATATGGTTTAAAATTGATTCAGGCCATGTAGCCTTGATCCTTATGACTCATATTTGAGTATATCCAGAGTTTCGATAACCCGGTCTGGCTTTGGACGATAAGTCGCCAGTATGTTTTGATTATGCACTTTGGGCATTGTGCTTGGGCTGTTATCCTTGCTGCATATGGTGTTGTAAAGCCGGCAGTATGAATAAATTGCACAGGTATGTTATTTACTTGTTATATGAATATGCGAGGTTTTGATAGCCCGCCCTGGTTATGGACTATACAGTCACCAGTGAGCTTTATATGGGGCATTATGACCCGCCCTAGGGTAAACTGCTAGGGCGCATGTTATCTGCCTGTGTGCAGGGAGTATGATGAATATGGTCTGCATGATTCATGATATTATAAGCATAAGTACCAGATCTTCAACATCAGATCGGCGGTTCAAAAGTGTTATACAAATAAACATGCACGATGGCATGACAGATCATTGTTTTCAACTAGCCTATTACAAGGCATCAGATGGCCCAAAAAAATAAGTGTTTTTAGATGCACACAGCATCCCATGCTGTGGAGGATAAGCTGGCCCTTGGATTAGTTGTCTTGGTCTTGGCGTGTTAAGGCGTCTGGGTCATCCTGCGCCAGTTCTTCTTCTTCTATCGTCTGGAAGTTAGGCGATGACCAATCGATGCCAGTCAAGGCTTGAAACTCAGCTTCATCATCGATAAGTTCAGACGGATCAATTTCAGGAGCAAAAGTATGCTTACGGATTGGAGGGATAAGATTCACAACTTCATAAGCCGGCGTTGGCATTTTTGAATTATCCGCTGCATAAGCCGCCTGATATCTCGATAGGTCTGTTTCTTCGGCGAGTTTACTCGCCAGCGAACGCATCTCTTTCACACAAGCAGCAAAGTCTTTCTTATCAAAGGGAGACCCGTCCTCTTTGAAACTGGGGCAGCCAGTAGCTAGCTCGGCCGGGTCTAATTCTGATTGCCATGCCTTCGCCCGGCTCAAGGCCGTAATAGCACCGGTTCTAGCAGCCGACCGCTTGATTTCTTCAATTCTTGCGGGCAGGATAGAGAGCTTGGTTAAAACATCACTGATAAGAGACGGTGCTTGTTTGGTTTGCGAGATGGTAGCTATGGTGCGTTGAGCGCCTGTATATAATTGCTCCACTAGTGTGTAAACCGCCTTGAGTTTTATCAGCATATCCTGGCCAAGATTGGTACTCCTGGGGCCTATACAACATAATACGCAGTCAAGTCACCAGGCGGCTTACAAAATGGAGCCTTGGAATTGATTACAGTATCTAAGTATTACTTACCAAAAATAGCGGCAGTCATCTACGTAATATGATGTTTTAAGCCGGAAAGTTCTGCAGTGACCTCTTGCAAAGAGGCTTCAGCGTTTTCTGCTCTCTGCACCAAGGCAGTCTTTTCTTCAGCCCAGGCGGCTCTCTCTGCATTAAACCCCATTTTAAGCTTTTTCGTTTCATCCAAGCTAAATTTGAACTTGGAGTCAGCTTTCCGGGTCTCAGCTTCTTGCAGTTCAAGTCGGGTTTTTAAATTGGCCAATTGAGATTGAAATTGAGTTGAGGCCTCCTGTAAGCAAGAGGTTGAACAATTATCAACAGTTATGTCATAGTATAAATACAGAAAAAAAGTCCCAAGCCCTTTGCAAGCAATAGACTTGGCACTTGGGGGCTAATGGGTGCAGAAAGTTTCTTTTATAAGGCAGTGACAGATAAACCCGGTTCATCTTTTTCAAAGATAACCCGGCCTATGAGGGCTATGAGGTGAGATTTTATTCAGAAAATAATTTAACCGATCCGACTCATCTTTTTTCAAGACAAGCCGGTTCATGGGGGCTATGGCTTGAAGTTATTTCTATGATATAATGGTTGAAGTCTTTGCCAGAGTCAATACAATTTGTCCTATGACTAAGACTTGGGGGCTGGAGAAATATATCTTACACAGACGAAGCAGAAGTTTGTACCTCATATTTTTGATGCATTTGTTTGACCATATCAATCTCAAGATCACGGCTAGTGTGCACTTGACTGAGGTAGCCGGAGAATACTTCACTGATGCTCAGATGAGAATAATTGGCCATGTCAAACTTGACCTTGCGCTTTTCAACCAATTCTTCCTTGGCAGAGTGTTTCGCCAGGATAGTGGGATTCCCCAGCTCTTGGAAGCTAGTGCCGGTGATCAGAACATCTTCAGTATTTTGTTCTGAAGGCTTGATTGGGCTTGGTGGTTTAGCACCCAAAGGGTCAATATTCATATGATCGGTGGAGGCGCAAGGGTTCTCTGGTGGCGGGTCATCAGCAAGTTCCTCCGGGTGTTGCACGGAGGCTTCAGATACTGGTGCTTGTTTTTCTGGTTCATGGGCTTTTGGATCTTCGACCGGTTTATTTGTTCTCGCCTTCTTGCTAGGCTTTGCCATCCCACTGAGAAAGGGTTGAAGAGGTCAGTATATGTATAGAAATGCGAGAGTAGCAGACAAAAAGTCATTACCCAGGGGCAGTTTTGAAAGCCGGCAGCTGGGTCTGAGATGAGTCGCCAGAGGAAGAATGAGAAGTCCCCTGATAATTCGAGTCAGAAAGATTAAGTGGTTGGCGAATAAGACCCGCCTTTGGATAGAAAGAGTTTGAATTCTGAAGCACCTCTTTGCGGTGCTTGCGTGGGGCTGGTGTATTGGGTAACCCGGAGGATAGCTCTCCGCCTCCACTAGTCCGAGTTCTGCACCGGTTCTCATGCTGTTGTTGCTTCAAAATAAAGTTGGGATCCAAGTAAGCTAAGGGGTGAGAAAACCTTATTTTCTGGGTTACTTGTCGAATTTTCTGTCTTGGCAAAGGCTCTGAGTTGGAGGAAATAATAGTTACCTCTTCATCACCCGCCTGGCTGGTTTCTGCGTCGTCCTAATAGCAATCAGTGTCAGTAAGATAATTGAAAAAAAAGAGCCAAGGGAATCAAGGTCTACCTCCGACTCAACATCCTCCTCCAAATTAAACAGTTCTGAGGCGTTTGATTTCTTCTTATTCCTCTTAAGGAATTTAGTTTTAGCCCTGGCTTTCTTGGCCGCTTTCTCGTCATACTTCTTGTTCCAAAAGGCAGTTGCAGCCTGTATAAGCCACAGAAAGGTAAGAGATATGTAGATCATATAAACAGTGAAGCAAAATAAATGGATTGGAGAACTTACATCTGGTGGCAGGTTAAGTTTGCAAAAGGGGTTCAACCCCACTTTGCTGTAGCTCTCTAAGCTTTCCCCTAGAAGGGTCTTGGTCATGTCATTGATTGCTTTATCAGACAAACGTACTTGGCAGTGGCGCAGTGGATCTTTGACATCACCAGTATATGTGCACATTAAACCGGGCCGGCAGCTTAAAGGTATAATCCTCCAAGCTACCCAACAACGGACCAGATCGACACCAGTCAACCCATTGGCCATCAACGCTCTAACTTCTGAAAAGGTAGGCATATATTTGGCTCGTTCAGCGGTGGTAAGCCAATCCGGAAGAGGGTGCTTTGGGCTGAGCCGATGGTCACGATAACCCGGTAGGGGATTTTCCTCGGCTGGAGATGTGTCTTGGCAATAGAACCAAGTTTGATTCCAGTCCTGAGGATGACTTGGAAGCATAGCAGAAGGAAAACGGCGTCTCCTCGTCGTTGAATCGAGACTCCCCCAAGCTCTAAGCTGGGCCCGTCAGTGAACTCATTCTGGCGGTTTAAATAAAAATATTCTCTGAAGAGTTCGACGCTGGGTTCTTCTTGAAGATACACTTCGCAGAATACTTGGAAATTGTAGATATTTGAAACAGAATTGGGTCCGATGTCTTGAGGATGGAGTTGAAAGAAATGCAGAACATCGCAGAAGAATTTTGACCCGGGCGGTGAGAAGCCCCGGTTTATGTGATCAGTAAAAACAATAACCTCATTATCCCGCAGCTGAGGTCTGACTTCATCTGGGTCTGGAACATGCCAGTGGATGACATTTTTTGCTTACAAGATGCCTGTTTTGACATATTCGTCAAGCATTTCTTCTGTGACGATAGAAGGGACCCAGTCGCATGAAGTAACGGTCTTAGTCATGATTGCGGTGCACGGCCTAAAAGAGATGATGTAGAACAGGATTAAACCAGTAAGGTATAGCCGGGTTAAATCAACATTGAATTGACAGTTTAAAAAGGGATTCGGAGTTAAGCCGGCAGGCACATGGCAGATTACAAGTTATTATTTAAACCGCCATGAAGGGCTAATGGCTATGGATCTAGAGCAGAGCTAAATTTTACTAAGTGCTGGAGAAAACAAGTTTCACAGATTGGCGCTATAATTTTGGATCTACAGCAGTTCAGAAAATAAAATAAATTCTAAACCTAAGGTGGCGGCAGCAGCAGAGCTCGTGTGCTTAGATGAGATCTTCTACAGAGGGAATGTCTTCTGCTATTGAAAATGAATGCTAAAGCTACTACCGCGCGATTTCAGTACCATTTGCAGGTCAAACTAAGCAGTCTAGGGAGGAGAATGAGGAACGGAGAAGAACACCGACGAACGGTGAAAACCCTAACGCAGATCTGCTACGAGAAAGGAGAGTACTTACTGATGCTGCTGGACAGCGACGGTGCGTCGCGGTGCTCTGATTCATTCAAGTTGATGCAGCGGCCGGAGTTGAGGCAGTTGACGAGGTCGACGGCGGCGGGGATCAGGCACGCGTGGGCGTTGCAAAGAGGAAGACGAAGACGAGGAGGCAAGGGGAAAAAATGAAAAGGACCCCTGCCCCTATTTATAAGGAGATGGATAAAAGGCATGCGCGGGAATCGAGGAGGCCGAAAAAATCATTATGTGGCTATGCGGACGCCTCGATTTTTGGGAGGTCCATTAAAGGTAAAAGATCTATTGAGATGTTTCTGGGCTTCATGCGAAATTAATGCGAGATGACGTCATGGCGGGTTATAGCAAGTTCATAAAAGTTGACGATGCAAAATTTGTTAAGTCAAGCACTGAAGATTGATGTGAACAAGTTCAAATCAATCTGGGGCCTAATGTTGGGGATATAACTATTGGGTATGACCCGCCCAGGAGGGGCTGGGTCATGCCACTAGTGGCTCATGATGAGGAAGCCCAGGAAGATGTGAAGATGGCGGTCCATAGAGCAAGCTTATTGAAGGCCCAAGACCCGGGGGCGACTTAAGGCCCATGGGTATGAACCGCCATATGTTTAACTTATATAGTAAGGCAAGTTTAGTTGGTTACCGAGCCGGACACATAGTGTATGTGCCAGCCGGGACTCTGTAAGCCGCCGGGCATCAACCTGTGTATATAAAGGGGTGACCCGGCGGCGGGTTAACTCAAGGAACAACCAATCGAGAACTAGGTCAAGCGTATTCGCTCCCTGGTAATCGAAACCCAAACAATACAACCTAAAGCAAGAGTAGGCTTTTACCTCGTTGAGAGGGGCCGAACCTGGGTAAATTCTCTGTGTCCTTTATCCCGTTTAACCCCTTCAAGCTAACCTAGTTGCGATGGCTCCACACCTAAGTCCTTTTGCTAGGGAATCTGCCGTGTTAAGTCCACGACAGTACTGCACTATGCTTACCTAAAGCTTAAAATGCCGGGGCCCAATGGTGTTATCACCATCAATGGTAACACAGAGTGCTCCCTCCATATAGAGGAGCAAACAGCGGCCTACGCAGTCGACTCCCAGGCAGCCGAGGAAGCAGCTCGACGATCTGCTCGATCGGATCTACCAGGTTCTTTGAAGCGCGTCCGCATCCTCACTCCGGCTCTGGGACGCAATCGCGTGAAACCTAAATAGGGATATGCGCTCCCTAGCTCCCACCTCATGGTAGAAGATTACGTACCTAGAGTACATAACTTTGCACTCAAAATTCCTTGGGAGCTCGGGGAGCATAAATGAGGAGCGTGTCATCTCAGCTTATCTGAACACACCCAACACCTGGCGATTTCTTCGGCACAATAAAGGCCAGCCAGGAAACACATTTTGACAGCGTCAGGCTGTCACTACGGCCGTAGCCTTGTTTGCGGGCCCGCATCTAGGACGCCTCAAGCACAGCCTATGTGGAGTAGTAGGTCGTCTTCACACAACCTTGACATCGACAAGGTAGAGCTGGTCAACAGCCTGGAGGCGCAGACGTGCGACAAGGAAAATACATGGGTTAACCACCCAATTCAATAAAGCACTGTATCATAACTCCATTTTCTTTCCTTTTTTTACATACTCTCTATATCAATTATGGTTCTTCCATGTAAACAGCTCGACATGTATGATCGAGCCCCATGAATGATAAAACATACCTTTTTAGGTCCCAGTACAACTTTGAGTGTCGTTTTTCTTCTTTGGCCTTTCGCCTCATAGCAATACATATAGATGAGCTAAACTTTGAACCGGGGGCTTGGATTTAGAACCAAGTCTATGATAAAATCCGAAAAACTGTTCGATGTCGTGGATATAGCATCATATGCATTAGCTTCGAATTGTGATTTTGGTCAATGATTGGGTTGCCCGGCTCCTGTGTTTACCTCCTACATTACGCTATGTTAGGCTAGGATCATAAAGGGAGAACCACTATGATTTTAGCTCGAATGGTCAAGTGCCTCAGTGAAGAAAGACGAAAATCGACTGTCACAATAAGCGCAAACTGGTTGGCAATCCGAA
Source organism: Thinopyrum elongatum (assembly GCA_011799875.1). NCBI lineage: Eukaryota > Viridiplantae > Streptophyta > Magnoliopsida > Poales > Poaceae > Thinopyrum > Thinopyrum elongatum. Next base: position 279,450,502 of record CM022303.1, read on the forward strand.
GACAGTGTCAAACTAAAAGCCCCTAGGGGTTATGCCATGATAAACAAAGGGTCCTTGTCACAAGGACCGCGGTGTTAAGCTAGGTGTACTTCGGTTGAGCCGATCACGACTTCACGGGGGGCTAGTTAAACTACCTCACCTATTGAGCTCCTATGACTATGTGAAAGTTATCAAGCCTTTATAGTCTGATTGCCTAGTTTCTCTAAACACGCCACTGCCTCTGGGCCCCGAGACGTCGGCTAAGGGTGTACGGTTTTAAAGAAACACCCCGTGCAGCATCTACACGGGGGCTGAAGCCGACGACTGGCCACTTTCAGATTCAAAAATAGTCGCAAAGGAACAGTAATAACACATCGGATAAAAACAATCATTCAAGAAGATAACTTGTTATATACACATTCCTCCTCGGCATACCAAGGGAAAATCGGAACTTGAGTTCTGCCTTGCTACATTTGACCTCGGTCACTCGAGCACCTTCATGCACCAGGGCCAGAAACTATTTCGGAGTCCGGTATTTTCCTTTTGGAGGTCTGAAGGCGATTTCCAGCGACTTTATCTTTGGGAAATGCTCTATTGTAGATGCATACGCTCTTTCCACCCCCTCCAGACAGGCCGACCGCTTCCACTTTTCCACCTGGGGGCTGGTCTCCCGGAGCCGGCTCACCAGGCCGAAGAAGCTCATTGGCATCGGCTGGCCCGGCTAGAGGTTAACATAGATGTCCTACATCATCGGTCGGGTGATACGACTCCGTCGTATCTATAATTTTTTATTGTTTCATGCCAATATTATACAACTTTCATACACTTTTGGCAACATTTTATATTATTTTTTGGGACTAACATATTGATCCAGTGCCTAGTGCCAGTTCATGTTTTTTGCATGTTTTTTGTTTCGCAGAATATCCATATCAAACAAAGTCCAAACGTGATAAAACTTTACGGAGATTTTTTTGGAATATATGTGAATTTTTGGATGAAGAATCAACGCAAGACGGTGCTCGAGGGGCCCACTAGGCACCAGGGTGTGCCAGGGGGTGCCCGGCGCGCCCTGATGGGTAGTGGGCACCTCGTAAGGCAGTTGCTGCCCTTCTTTCGCCACAAGAAAGATAATTTATGGATAAAAATCATGTTAATTTCATCCCAAATGGAGTCACGGATCTCCGTGAGTTTAAGAAACGGTGAAGGGCCAGAAAACAGGAACATGAAACAGAAGAGAATAGAGAGAGATCCAATCTAGGAGGGGCTCTCGTCCCTTCGCCGCCATGGAGGCCATGGACCAGAGGGGAAACCCTCCTCCCATCTAGGGGGGAGGCCAAGGAAGAAGAAGAAGGAGGGGGGCTCTCTCCCCCTCTCTCTCGGTGGCCCTGGAGTGCCGCCGGGGCGAGGATCATGACGGCGATCTACACCGACAACCTTGCTACCGTCAACACGAACCTTCTCCCCCTCTATGCAGCGGTGTAACCTCTCTATTCCTGCTATAATTCTCTACTTAAACATGGTACTCAACACTATATATTATTATCCAATGATATGTGGTTATCCTATGATGTTTGAGTAGATTTGTTTTGTCCTATGGGTTGATTGATGATCGTGATTGGTTTGAGTTGTATATTTTATTTTGGTGCTGTCCTATGGTGCCCTCCATGTCGCGCAAACATGAGGGATCCCTGCTGTAGGGTCTTGCAATACGTTCATGAATCTCTTATAGTGGGTGGCGAGAGTGACAGAAACTTATACCCTAGTAAGGGGGTTGTTGCGTATGGGAGTAAAGAGGACTTGATACTTAATGCTATGGTTGGGTTTTACCTTAATTATCTTTGGTAGTTGTGGATGCTTGCTACAGTTCCAATCATAAGTGCATATGATCGAAGTACTAAAAGTATGTTAGCTCATGCCTCTCCCTCATATAATATTGCAAGAATGATTATCGGTCTAGTTATCAATTGCCTAGGGACGAATAACTTTCTTGTGTGACAAAAGCTTTCTACTAAACAACTAACTTTTATTATCTTGCCATTTATTCCTAGTTTTATTCTCGCAAAGTACTTCTAGTTTTATTCTTGTTCTAGGTAAAGCAAACATTAAGTGTGCATAGAGTTGTATTGGTGGTCGATAGAACTTGAGGGAATATTTGTTCTACCTTTATCTCCTCGTTGGGTTCGACACTCTTATTTATCGAAAAAGGCTACAAACGATCCCTTATACTTGTGGGTTATCAAGACCTTTTTCTAGCACCGTTGCCGGGGAGCTATAGCGTGGGGTGAATATTCTCGTGTGTGCTTGTTTGCTTTATCACTAAGTAGTTTTTATTTTCTATTCTAAGTTGTTCTCTATCTTTAGTTATGGATATGGAACACGAAATCCCAAAAAAAAATAGTTGTACTTGCTACTCATGGAGATGGGGAACCTCCTAAAACCCTCGATGCTCGTTATGTGAAAAATATTAAACACTACTTTGATAATCCTGAGAAAACCCCATTCAACTTGATAATGGGAGACACGTTGGATCAACGTGAATACTTTAGGGATTATCACTTGACTCAAAAAGGGAAACTCTTATGGGATCAAATTGATTATTTGCAATGGCATGCTTGGAATTTATGCTTGAGATATGATTATACTTGTTGCTCTAGGATGAAGGCTCCACACCTTCCCTTTTCATGTGAATTTAATGATAATGAAACCTTGGCTTCTTATGCTAATGGTAGATATGATTACTATGATGTGGAATGAATAGAAGAATTTGTTGCTTTTAAGGGTGCTTATGAAATTGAATCTCTGTTTGAAAAGTATGAAGATTATGATGATGCTGTTTATAGACTTGAAAATTTTGCTATACTTAAATATTGCTATGAGAATTATAAATACAATGCCGATATTTATGAACTTATTAAGAAAGTCTCCACTGTCCAGGAAGAGACTAATATTTTGCAGGAAACTATGGAAGAAGAAATTGCTAAAATTGTGAGCTCATTAGATGAAAAAGATGAGGAGGAGAGCGAAGAACAAAAGGAGGAAGAGCGGATTGATCACCCATGCCCATCTTCTAATGAGAGTAACTCTTTATCCCATACATTGTTTAATTTCCCTTCGTGCTTACCGAAGGATGAATGTTATAATAATTGCTATGATCCCTTTGATTCATTTGAAATGTCCCTTTTTGATGAACTTGATGCTTGCTATGCTTGTGGACAAGATTCCAATTTGAATTATGCTTATGGAGATGAACTTGCTATAGTTCCTTATGTTAAGAATGAAATTGTTTCTATTGCACCCACACATGATAGTCCTATTATCTTTTTGAATTCTCCCAACTACACTATATCGAAGAAGTTTGCTCTTATTAAGGATTATATTGATGGGTTGCATTTTACTATTTCACATGATGATTTTGATGAATATAATATGCATGTGCTTGCTGCTCCTACTTGCAATTATTATGAGAGAGGAACTACATCTCCGCCTCTCTATGTTTCCAACACGATAAATTGCAAGAAATTGTTTATGCTATGTATTGGCCTTTACTTGATGTGCATGAATTGTTCTTTTATGACATGCCAATGCATAGGAAGAGAGTTAGATTTCGTCATTGCATGATATATGTTGCTTTGTGCTCACTACTAAATTATAAATCGTTGCTAATTAAAATTGTCTTTGATATACCTTGGGATCTGGGTGGATCGATTACTTGAGCACTTTCTGCCTAGCTTAATGGCTTTAAATAAAGCGCTATCAGGGAGACAAGCTAGAAGTTTTAGAGAGTCATTTTATTCTGTTGTGTGTTTTTATAAAGTTTAAAAACAAAAGAATATAGAAGGAAACCTAAAACTTTTTCAAAAAGAAAAGTGAAAGTGAGGGAGATGAGCATTGTTAAAGTGGGAGCTAGCCTTGAACTTTGTTCATGCCCATGGAAACTTTGTGAACCTTGATTACAGAAACTTTTCAACAAAAATAATTATCCCCTTGTACAAATCCATTGTATTATAAAAATAATGTGCCAAGATTTTCCTTTAGGATTATTAGATTGCTTGTTTGGTATGTGCGGTGCAAAAACAAAAACTTTGGCTGTAGTGCATGAATTTACATTTTTCACTGGAACATTCAAAGTTTATGAATTTTTTACACAATACTGCTATGCAAAGTGTTTATTTTTTCCTAATTTTTTAGAATTTTTTGAGTTACAGAAGTATGGTCAAAGTTTAGATTACTACAGACTATCCTATTTTTGACAGATTCTGTTTTTGATGCATTGTTTTGCTTGTTTTGATGGAACTATGGATTTTATCGGTGGTATAAGCCATGGAGAAGTTAGGATACAGTAGGGATAATGCAAAAATAAAATATGAATGGGTTTGCAACAGTACTTAAAGTAGTAATTTGCTTTATTATACTAACGGATCTCACGAGGGTTTTGTTAAGTTTTGTGTGGATTAAGTATTCGAGGATCGAGGAGGTATCGATATGAGGAGAAGGAGGAGAGGCAAGAGTTCAAGCTTGGGGATGCCCAAGGCACCCCAAGAAAATATTCAAGGAACTCAAGCGTCTAAGCTTGGGGATGCCCCGGAAGGCATCCCATCTTTCTTCAACAAGTATCGGTATGTCTCGGTTTTTGTTTTGTTCACGTGATATGCGTAAATCTTGGAGTGTCGTGTGCTTTTTATTTTTATTTTAATAATGCACCATGCTGGTACGAGATAGTCCTTGGTTGAGTTATAGAATGCTCTTTGCACTTCACTTATATCTTTTGAGTATGGCTTTATAGAATGCTTCATGTGCTTCACTTATATCATTTGAAGTTTGGATTGCCTGTTTCTCTACATATAGAAAACCGTTATTTGAAGAATGCTCTTTTGCTTCACTTATATTTATTAGAGCATGATCTTCTGTAGAAAGAATTAAACTCTCATGCTTCACTTATATCTATTTAGAGAGTCAACAGGAATTGGTCATTCACATGGTTAGTCATAAAATCCTACGTAAAACTTGTGGATCACTGAATATGATATGTTTGATTCCTTGCAATAGTTTTGCGATATAGAGATGATAATATGTGGGAGGTACTAGTAAATGGTTGTGGTTAGTAAGAATATTGGTGTTAAGGTTTGTGATTCCCGAAGCATGCATGTATAATCTCTCATTATGCTAAGAAGTTGGAGCATGATTTATTATTAATTGTCTTCCTTATGAGTCGCGGTTGGGGACGAGCGATGGTCTTTTCCTACCAATCTATCCCCCTAGGGGCATGCGCAATAGTACTTTGCTTCGAGGGATGATAAACTTTTGCAATAAGTATGTGAGTTCTTTATGACTAATGTGAGTCCATGGATTATACACACTCTTACCTTTCCGCAATTTGCTATCCTCTACGGTAGCGTGCATTGCACTTTCTCACCTTGAGAGTCGGTGCAAACTTTGCCAGTGCATCCAAATCCCGTAATATGATACGCTCTATCACACATAAGCCTTATTATATCTTCCTCAAAACAGCCACCATACCTACCTATTATGGCATTTCCATAGCCATTCCGAGATATATTGCCATGCAACTTCCATCGTTCCGTTTTTATGACTTGAGCATTCATTGTCATATTGCTTTGCATGATCTTAAGATAACTAGCATGATATTTCCATGGCTTGTCCATTTTTTGATATCCTTGCTACGCTAGATCATTGCACATCCTAGTACACTGCCAGAGGCATTCATATAGAGTCATACTTTGTTCTAGGTATCGAGTTGTAATTTTGAGTTGTAAGTAAATAGAAGTGTGACGATCATCATTATTAGAGCATGTCCCAGTGAGGAAAGGATGATGGAGACTATGATTCCCCCACAAGTTGGGATGAGACTCCGGAAAAAAAGGAAAAGAAAAAAAAGAAAAAAGTGAGGCCAAGAAGAGCCCAAGAAAAAAAAATGAGAGAAAAAGAGAGAAGGGGCATGCTAATTCCACAGTTGTGCTGCAATGTAGCACCATGTTTTTCATATAGAGAGTCTCCTACGTTGTCACTTTCATATACTATTGGGAATTTTTCATTATAGAGTTAGATGCATACCCACTTAGCTTTCAGTTTGAGCTTTCATACACTTATAGCTCTTAGTGCATCTATTGCGTGTCAATCCCTACTCCTTGCATTGATATCAATTGATGGGCATCTCCGTAGCCCATTGATTAGCCGCGTTGATGTGAGACTTTCTTACTTTTTTGTCTTCTCTATATTTACCCATATCATCATACTCTATTCCACACATAGTGCTATGTCCATGGCTTGCGCTCATGTATTGCGTGGGGTTGAAAAGGCTGAAGCGCGTTAAAAAGTATGAACCAATTGCTCGGCTTGTCATCAGGGTTGTGCATGATAAATACTTTGTGTTAAGAAGATGGAGCATGACAAGGCTGTATGATTTTGTAGGGATAGCGTTCTTTAGCATTGATATTTTGAAAGACATGATTGTTTGTTGGGTTGCCTGAGTATTGATGTCTTTATTTCAAATTATAGACTATTGCTTTGAATCACTCGTGTCTTAATACATGCCATGACTAGACTATATGATCAAGATTATGCTAGGTAGCATTCCACATCAAAAATTATCTTTTTTATCATTTACCTACTCGAGGACTAGCAGGAATTAAGCTTGGGATGCTGATACGTCTCCGTCATATCTATAATTTTTTATTGTTCCATGCCAATATTATACAACTTTTATATACTTTTGGCAACATTTTATATTATTTTTTGGGACTAACATATTGATCCAGTGCCTAGTGCCAGTTCCTGTTTGTTGCATGTTTTTTGTTTCGCAGAATATCCATATCAAATGAAGTCCAAACATGATAAAACTTTACGGAGATTTTTTCGGAATATATGTGAATTTTTGGAAGAAGAATAAATGCAAGACAGTGCTCGAGGGGCCCACTAGGCACCAGAGCATGCCTGGGGGTGCCCGACGCGTCCTGATGGCTAGTGGGCACCTCGTAAGGCGGTTACTGCTCTTCTTTCACTGCAAGAAAGATAATTTATGGATAAAAATCTTGTTAAAATTTCAGCCCAATCAGAGTTACGGATCTCCGGGAATTTAAGAAACGGTGAAGGGCCAGAAAATAGGAACGCGAAACAGAAGAGAACAGAGAGAGAGAGGTCCAATCTAGGAGGGGCTCTCGCCCCTCCGCTGCCATGGAGGGCATGGACCAGAGGAGAAACCCTCCTCCCATCTGGGTGGGAGGCCAAGGAAGAAGAAGAAGGAGGGGGGCTCTCTGCCCCTCTCTCCCGGTGGCGCCGAAGTGCCGCCGGGGCGAGGATCGTGACGGCGATCTACACCAACAACCTTGCTACCATCAACACCAACCTTCTCCCCCTCTATGCAGCGGTGTAAGCTCTCTATTCCCGCTGTAATTCTCTACTTAAACATGGTGCTCAACACTATATATTATTATCCAATGATATGTAGTTATCCTATGATGTTTGAGTAGATTTGTTTTGTCCTATGGGTTGATTGATGATCGTGATTGGTTTGAGTTGTATATTTTATTTTGGTGCTGTCCAATGGTACCCTCTGTGTCATGCAAACATGAGGGATCCCCGCTATAGGGTGTTGCAATACGTTCATGATTCTCTTATAATGGGTGGCGAGAGTGACAGAAACTTATACCCTAGTAAGGGGGTTGTTGCGTATGGGAGTAAAGAGGACTTGATACTTAATGCTATGGTTGGTACCTTAATGATCTTTGGTAGTTGTGGATGCTTGCTAGAGTTCCAATCATAAGTGCATATGATCCAAGTACGGAAAGTATGTTAGCTCATGCCTCCCCCTCATATAAAATTGCAATAATGATTACCGGTCTAGTTATCAATTGCCTATGGACAAATAACTTTCTTGTGTGACAAAAGCTTTCTACTAAACAACTAATTTTTATTATCTTGCAATTTATTCCTAGTTTTATTCTTGCAAAGTACTTCTAGTTTTATTCTTGTTCTATGTAAAGCAAATGTTAACTGTGCGTAGAGTTGTATCGGTGGTCGATAGAACTTGAGGGAATATTTGTTCTACCTTTAGTTCCTCATTGGGTTTGACACTCTTATTTATCCAAAAAGGCTACAAACGATCCCCTATACTTGTGGGTTATCACCGGGCTGCACGGAACAACTCCGCTAGCTGCTTCATCTGATTGTTCAGCAGCAACGGGTGCTTGGGCGCCTAGAACTGGGCCCAGAAGGTTTTCTCCTTGGATCCATTAGGCTGGGTAGCGAAGTATCCGCTAGCATCCGAGGCACTCCTCGGACGGTCTCTAAAGACCACTGAAGAATGCTAGACTTTCGTAAGTTGAGAAAATCGGCTGTCACAAAAAATGCAGTGAAGCAAATAGGGCTTACCGGCGGCGATCTGCTTCACCTGTTGAAGCACCTCGCAATCAGCTCGGGCCTGGGTCGTGGCTTCATTATAAGCTGAGTTGGCTCTGGCCAGCTTAAAAGTTAGCTTGTCTTTCTCTTTCTAAAGAGCTTCACGCTGCGCGTAAAGACCCATCAGGTCTTCTTCGACCTCGGCGACCCGGGCCACGTGCTTCTCGCCGACCTCTTTTTCTTTGGACAGCTCCGCGCTGGCCTTCTCCACTGCAGTTCTCTGCTGTTCGGCCTCTTGCTGAGCTGTTTTTAGCTTGGACCATAGCTTTTCCAGCTCCGTGAAGGTAGCTGGGAACACATCGGCATACAAATTTTTACTTACAGCAGGCATTGCAATTTCACAAAGCTAGAATTTTTTTGATATTTACCTTCAACAACCTCCATCTACTTCTTGAGTAGATCTGCATCCTTCTTGGACCGGCCAAGCATATGGTTCAGCTCTTCCAACTCTCTCGCGTTGGATGCCGAAACCAAGGCCGCAACCTACAACAATAACAGTTAGCTTCCTCGGACGACATCGATCCCCTGGTTGGCTTTGCCTTCTCTGGCCAGGGTCTCGGGGGCTACAATGCGTTCACTTCTACCAAACATCCAGTTTTTTTACTAAGACCCCCAAGTAATATCTTGGTATCTCACTCAGGGCTCGGGGGCTACTGTAGTTACGTGGCTATTGTACGCGTCCACGGTACTACAAGTCTTCGGACAATTTTACTTTTCATCTATCAGCTTAAAGGACCACTATACGCGTCTAGCTGAGATAGTCTTTCTTATACGATGGTGTAAAATCTAAGAGGTGACTAGGAAGGGTTACCTCAAAGCCATGAAAGAGGCCCTTGAAGGCCTCCTTGATACCGGCCTCGGCGGGCCGGTAACTCTACAGCGCCGTGCCTAGTAGGACACGGTGCTCGACGACGATGGAGGAGTCTGTCATGGACGCCTCCATCTCTTCTGTCCACCCCGTGAAAACCTGCCCTGTGGCAAGTGGGGATGGACGGGCCACCTCGTCCCTCCCCGTCATGGGAGGGATGGATGTCGTGGAATGCTACCGAGGTGGCTCCAGCTCAAAGGGTGCCGATGTAGCCGGCCACCCCAGTTTCTCCCCCTCTGTAGAGGAGGGGTTCTTCTCCTTGGGGTCCTTGGAGGCCGAGGCCTCTGCCTCGGCCATAGGGGTATCGACCCCGCCCCCCGTAGTGGTTTTGGGCGGTGCCTGCTGGGAAGTTGCCTCCCCCAGCTCTTCATGGGAAACAGGGGAGGGTGGATGCTCCTCCGAAGCGCTCGGAGGAGGGATCCCGCTCGAAAACTTCTCATCGCTTATATTGGAGCATTGTGGGCTACAAAGAAAAGATAAATGATCATTCCAAGAATGTAGAAAATTGCACTTGAGTATTTACTGCTCATACGGGAAGAAGGCATACCTCTTTGGTGGTGGCCTTGGCCACCGCGTTTAGATGAGGTCGTCCTTCATTTCGGAGGAGTCGACCTAAGCTACAACAGGGGCCTCACGGGGTACATCATCGGCGGCCTGCACAAGGCGCCGACGTCTCTGGACAATGTGAGCCCCCGTGATCTCCTCGGACGCTGCCCTTTTCTTCTTTGGGGAGGACGAACCTTCCTCCCCTTCCTCATCCTTCCATTCCTCTTCATCCGAGGAGATAACCCCGATGTTCTGGGACCTGGAGTCCACCGAATCTCGGATCTGAAGACCCTCCCTCTTCTTCTCTTGCCCTTTATCCTTGACCGGGGTCTTTCGAGGCACCACGGCCAGGAGGACCTGCAGCTCGGGGGTCCTTGGGTCCTCGGGCAGCGGCGGTGGGCATGCAATGAGCACTGCCTTGGATGCCCATTTTTGGAAATAGGGAGGAAAGACTCAGATAAATGCAGAATATAAAGCCTATGATGAATATGAAAATCAATGTTTACCTCGGAAGGCCCGCGCTCGGCTTTGTAGCCGCAGTCTGGCCCGTCGTCAAGGAACTCATTTTGGGACGGCTTGAAAAGAGTCGTCCACATCCCGTCAATGTTGGTGCGGAATAAGTTCTGCAGAGTCGGCGTGTCCTCGGGCTTGTAAAGCCACATAGGACTAGTTCGGAGCTAGAGTGGCAAGATGTATCGATGAAGCATCAGGTTCACCACATCCACCAACTTAAACTTCTTTTTGAGCACCTGGAGCCGCTCTTGGAGTGCTTCGACCTTGTCCGAGTTGCCCCATCTGAGGCCCTGATTCTACCAGGATACCGGCTTCCTTGGAGGACCGCCGGTGAAGACAGGAGCCGCGGCTTGACCCGGGACAAGTGGCTCGGTGATGTAGAACCACTCGCGTTGCCAGATCTTGAGGTCGCTATGAAGGTCCCCTCCAGCCAGATCGGCTTTTGGAGTTTGCTGATAATGGCGTCACCGCACTCGGCGAAATCAGTGCCTCTGCTCTTTGGCTTGACGTAGAAGGTTTTCAGGCATAGGACGAAGTGCGGCTACACGCAGACAAAGGCCTCACACACTATAATAAAAGTGGTGAGGTGGAGAATGTAATTCGGGGCTAGATTGTGGAAATCTAGCCCGTAGAAGAATAGCCCCAGACCTCAGACGAGGTGCGGGACGAAGATGACCCGCTCCCCTGGATTGGGGGTAGGGACGCGCTGGCCAGGCTCTGGGGCCCGACAGGCAGTGTCGGCGGAGATGTACCCCACTGCGTGAAGCTCAGCGAAGGTGGATTCAGTGACCTTGGAGGCCACCCACCTCCACTTCACATCTGCATCGGCCATTGATGCGGGCCCGGAAGCTTGGGAGAAGTTTTTGGGCTCGAGATTGGAAATGAGAAAGGTTTGGAGGGTTTGGGCATAGGAGCAGGAGGAGAGCGTAGAGTGTCGATTCAACCCCTCTATGCTCTTTATAAGCCAGTAAAAGACGAAGTGCCCTCTATAAGTGCCGTAAAAATCGCCACATTTCAGCTTATCGTGCCGTTATGGCCGCTTGGGGAGAAACGATTGATTGATGATATCCCCCAAAATGCGGGGCACGATCTTCATTTTGATATGAAGTGCCAGTAAGGGGTTTTCCTCGAAGCATGATTCGAATAAGTAATGGCTGACGTATGTCGTGCCAGGATTGGTGGCGCTTCAGTAAAAAGCTACCAATAACTAACCCCCGAGCTCACCCACACTGCCAGTCTTCGAGGCTAAGCAAGCTTTGTACTTTGGATGAACAACAGTACGCCTTGGGTAGCACATGGCTGGATATGTTTGGGCCTCTAACTAAGGAAGATAGTAACCAATTAAAAGGACTCATGAAGCATCATATAATACTTGTTCGAGGATGTGGAACTTGCCTGCTAAGCTGAAGACCGCCAAGCCAAATACATTACCCGAGGAAGATTGTCAACCTCGGCTTCGAAGGCAAGTTTGGGGGCTACTGATGGTGTCCTCACTAGGGGGTCCTAGCCCAGCCGGACTAATGTATGGACCGGACTACCAGCCCATTAAGGAAGCAAGACTCTGAAGGCTTTCAGAGTGCGGCGACCGAAGACTTGGCGTGTACTTCAAGCATATTCGGCTAGATTCGTCATGTAAATCCTTAGATGGGAACCAACCATGTGTAACCCTAGATACCCTTGGTTCCTATATAAACCAGGAGGTCTAGTCCGTAGAGGGGATCCATCCATACACCCATTCATCATACCCCTAGGGTTTAGACCACAACTTACGATCTCGAGTTAGATCAACTATGTACTTCGATACCTTCATAATATAAACAAGAGCAGGACATAGGGTTTTACCTCCATAGAGAGGGCCCAAACCTGGGTAAACTCCTTGTGTGTTCTTCTCCTGTTATCCATTGATCCGATCTAACAGCTCGCCCCCCCCACCCGAGATCTGCCAGTTTCGACACCGACACATGGTCTATGGGAGAGTTATTTGTGGGGTTGGGTATGTTTCTATGGGCGTGCATCAAAAGGAAGATGTCATATAACCCATGGAGGATGACATCAAATGGTGATCATCATCAAGGTTGTGGTGTGCAAGTTCAAGTGGAGCATCATGAAGAGATCACAAGCTTGAAGCTTGCCGTCCATTGTAGTGACAATGGACATGTGAATATGTGCCGAAGAGAGGCGCACCCATATTGGAGTATGGGGCACAATCAACTAGTCTTCCTCGAGCCTGCGTAATCAAGAAAGGTGGTCCAACTTGAGTAGGACAAGATCGTCATCTTCTAGATCAAGTGGACTATGCGCAAGGCAAAGGTTTGACCTTGATAGGTTTTCTATTTACCGGTCTTATGGTGTTAGTTGGGAAGACTGGGTTATATGATCAATAGTTGTACTATCAAGGGGGGCTCTCTCAGTTGAGTAGCTTGATTGTATCATTCGTAGATAGCTCAAACCACTGCATCCTTGGCATCATCTTTCTTGGTTCTTGTTTGGCTTTTATCTGCATGAGTTTTGGAGCTTGTGGTCTGATTTCTTATGCACCATCTCTTGTGTTTTTTATGTTGGAGTTTCACTGATGGAGGTTTCACACCCCTATATCATTTGCACATTTCTATTTCCACTTCCAAAGATTTCTAATCGTGATTTGATAGCTCTTGTCGTTAGCTTTCTATCAAGGTTGAGTTCATCTAAATTAGAGTTCATTTGCAAAAGTTATGGTAGTTTTGGTCTTCTTGCATCCATCCGGTTTTCTTGGGTTGTTTTACAGCTTCCAGGCGGTAGTACCGCTCTGGACCACGGTAGTACCGCTTAGGCGGCACTTCGGCAGACTAGTGCCGCTCCTACTTCCGCTTGTTTTTAGGCTTCTGCGAGTCTCTATTTCATAAGTGGTAGTAGAGTGGTAGTAGGGCGGTAGTACCGCTTGTGCGGTACTTCAGCTTCCTTCTACCGCAACCACTTCCGCTTATTTTGGTGCTTCTATTGCCAAGTATATTTAAGCGGTAGTAGAGCAGTAGTACTGCTCCCCCAAGTAGTATTACTGCTCAGGCAGAACTACCGTTCTTGTATTTTTGTACTCGATGGGTTGCGTTAACCGTGCTAAGCGGTAGTACCGTTCCCCCAAGCGGTAATACTGCTTGAACACGACTAGTGGGCATAACGGTTGGATTTGGGGGGGGGGCATATTTAAGGGGTCTTCTTCCCCAATGGTTCTTATCCATTAGAGCTCGTGTTTCTCCTCCATTATTGACCTTCTTTGAGCTTGCTATCTCTCAATCCTTCCAACAATTCTTGCTCCTTTTTGAGGAAAAAGAGAGAGCAGATCTAGAACTATGTTTCCACCAATCCATCTCTCCTCTAAGTGAGGGGAACCCCTTGGATCTAGATCATGGAGTTCTTTGTGTCCTCTTCTTTGTTCTTCCTCTCATCTTCCTCCATAACTTTTGTTGTTGTGGTGGGATTTGGGAGAGAAGGACTTGGGCACTCTGTGTGCCCTTGGCATTGCATTTTGTGCATCAGTTTGAGTTCTCCACGATGATACGTGGAAGTGAAATTTGAGTAGCTTATTACTCTTGGGTGCTTGGTACCCTAGAGCTTGTTCCTATTGGGTGCTTGGGCGCCCTAGATGGTTGGTGGTGTCGCAGAGCTCAATCATTGTGGTGGAAAGCTCCGGGCAAGCATCGGGATCTCCAATTCAGTTGTGGGGATTGCTCTGAGTAATTGTACGGGTTCGGTGACCACCCCCAAGCGGGCTGTCAATTGTACGGGTTCGGCGACTGCCCTCAAGGGTCCCTTAGTGGAATCTCGGTATCTTGCATTATGCGAGGGCGTAAGGAGATTACGGTGGCCCTAGTGGCATTTTGGGGAGCATTGTGCCTCCACACCGCTCCGAATGGAGATTAGCATCAGCAAGGGTGTGAACTTTGGGATACATCTTCGTCTCTGCATGCCTCGGTTATCTCTTACCCGAGCCCTTTACTTATGTATTTTACTTTGTGATAGCCATAATGTTTCATGTTATATATCTTGCTATCACTTAATTGTTTATGTTTCTTAGCATAAGTTGTTGGTGCACATAGGTGAGCCTACTTGATTAGGTTTTGCGCTTGACAAATTAAACGCTAGTTTTATTCTGAATTTTTTCAAGCCTAAACCATAATTATTTTAAAGCACATATTCACTCCCCCTCTAGGCGACATCCATGATCTTTCACTTTTGCTAAATTTCATTGATTTATTGAATTTCTAGCGATTTGCATCAACTAATTCAAATTTGAACTACATGTGTGCTCTAGTTTGGTCCAATAAACTGTGGAAAATAATTTTTAGCTTGCACATCAGGAATGTAGGCAGTAGCCACAAACAAAGATCATAATTTCAAAAAAAGTTTGTAGGTTTGGATAAAAAAGTTATTTCTCCCTCTTTCTAGTTCCCATGATGACTTTTTTGTGAAGCAAGTGCGAGAAATTTCAGAGTGTTCTTGCTATTTTTTATCCTGCACATTATAAATTTCAATACCCGAGGTAACTTCCACATCTCGGATCCACAACATTGGAATAATCAATGATAAACAAAACAAAATTTAGTACATAAGGTAGCATCCACATATTGGATCCACAATATTGCAACAATCGTCGCTAAACAAACAAGATTTTAGTGCCTGACAACTGCAATTACACAACAACTAACGACCACTTATCCTCCGGTTTCGCTTTGTACACGAGAACCCCTAAAATGTTACCTGCTTCCGTCATAGGCTTTACGACAAACAACCACCTATCCTCCTCCACATACTCATCCTCCTGCACCATCTGCTCATCTCCAGCTGGAGCAGGATTTGACAACTGATGAGTGATATTTTTACACTCATTCCACCTTTGTTTATACCGAGATATTTCATTTAAAAGAGATATTTGCTCTAATATTGCCACAAATGACTAATGAATGTGTCAGCATGGAAGCACGATCACCTATGGGGCAGGGGTTCCCCTTTGTGGTTCGGCAAGGGGACGGTCACATTGCACAAAGAGCAGAAGCAGCAGGGGGCAGCATGGCGATGACAACTCTCTTTTACCTAGGTTCGGGCCGCTTTGCAGCGTAAAACACTACTCCTGCTATGGTGGATTGATCTAGAGGAACACGAAGGCACGATGTGCTCTAGCCCGGCAAGGTCGCCTCGGGGAGAACAATGTGTGCGTACAAGTGTTGAGGGATCAAATGTCCGAACCCTTTGCTAGGATGCCTCGGGCCTCCTTTTATAGGTTAAGGGGCGACCATAGTGGCAAAACAGTCATTTCAAGGTGATTAGATAGCTATAGTGCTATCATAACTAACTCTGGCAGTTAGGGCAAAGTGCATTAAATGCATTGCTAGGTGTCGTGCTGAGGTTGAAGCTCGGCAAGCCTGCCGCGCCACTTATCTGCTCCTCCTTGTTAGCGTGACACGTCCTCCGGACGAGTGTCAATAAAGCTAATCTCTTCCATCCCGCACTGCCACGTGCTTGATAGGATCCACCTGGTTGTCTGATATCTTGACACCGCACTCATTAGTAACTAGGGGGCGATGAGGTGGAGCGGTGGCGTCTTGATGAAAGCCCGCCGGGGAGGAGCCTGGCGGGTTCTGGTCTTGGCGGCCCCGGAAACCTTGCCGGGGCGAACTGGTCTCGTCCCTCAGGCTCTGCCTTGACCCAGCCAGGCTCTCCTGCCCGGCAAGGGAGGCTTCCCTGAGGTGGTCTCTGGCTGATTTAATCCTCTTAATGCTCTCCTTGATCTCACGAAGAGCGGTTTCTCTGGCTTATCTTTGTGTCATGCGTTGGTGCTGGATGTATGATCACCAGTATGCCTGTGCATGATTTTAGGCAGCAAACTTGAATGTTTGCTGCATCGACAGGAGCCCCCGGGCCTGGTCCATACGTGCCGCCAGGCAACATTGGGGTAGGAGTTCATGTCCTTAAGATCTTCTTTGGTTCTTCATTAATCTGGAATTGAATTAACCTCTGGGCTTCCTACGAGACGTGTGACGCCCAAAGGACGTGGGTTCTCCCATGCAGTAGGCCAGAGGATGCCCATGTTCGTGGGGGGGGGGGTAGTTAGGGTACCCACGCGTGAATCGAAGGTAACTGCCATTTTACTTCATCCACTACGCCTGTTGTTTCCGCCACGTGCACTGCATGCACTGCGCGGGGTTGGTGGTGGATGTGCAAGGCACGGGAACGTGTGCCTTGGCAAGAGGAGCAGTGCCCTAGATTGGCGCACAGGGGCAGTTGACGAATCTGGATGCCGTCAGTGGCGCAGACAAACCGGATTGGGGGAGTGGGGCGGTCTCCCTATGGTAGTGGAGAACTAGCCTCCCGTCCCGCTCGGCTATAAAAGGAGAGCGCGAGGGGGATGGAGACGTTCGTCCACGTACCTTCTCCTTCTTCTTCTTGTGTTCTTCTCCATCATGACGAGAGGAAGGGGCCGTGCTCGGGCTCCGATGGTGGCGACGAGGGCCTCCTCTCGGCACCGTGCTCCTAGCCCTGCTGGAGACACAGGGGCAGGATCCAGTGCGTAAGGCGGAGCCGCAGGGCATGGCCGGGGTCGGCGAGGCACTCGGGGCCTAGGTGGACATGGTGGCGCTCCGGCCGCACCTCCCGCAGACGCTCCAACTCCAATGGAAGGCCATGTGGGAGACACGACGCTGGAATTCATCGTCAGGCTGCATGAGGCCCTACGCAGCCACCTACGGCTTCTTGGCCCCTTCGCAAGGGTGATGGAGGTCGACCAGCCGCGCGGGTTAAGGCTGCACATGAGGGGTTGCTCTAATGGCACCATGCGGGTGGATGTTGAGTTCCCTGCACCTCATGTCATGCTTCTCCAGCGTGGCTGGAAGACTTTTGCTCATGCCCACGGCCTTGCGGAGGGGCACGCTCTCCATTTTAAGCTAATGGAGGCCGATCTACTCTCCATCAAGGTCTTCAGGTATTCGGGTGCTGGCTTAGGGTGCTGCGCGGAGAGCTTGACTGATGACGAAAGCTCTTCCTTGAGCGACAAAGACGAGGAGGACACTGACGGCAAAGACGACGACGACGAGCTCCCGATCTTCAAGCATGAAGATGACGACTCAGACTCCGGCTGAGCGCCGGATGCACCGTCACCGTCAGCTAGGCGCCGACAGCACCATCATCTGCAGCTAGACCCCGGCAGAGCAATTTTTCGGGGGTGCTTGTCCTGGTCGTCACCGCTTCCTCCGGCTGGACCCTAGCCGGCTTCCTCATGGACTCCGGCTTCATCTTCCCAGCCGGTGTTCCTGCCTTGCCGTGTTCCTCTGGTCCTGGCGGGGGTGACCAGGGCATTGCCTAGCCGCTCCTCCCACCTCCGGCCTCTTCTTCCTTGCCGGGGAGGTGCCCTCCCCATCTTGTCAGGCTGTGTCCCACGGGCCCTGATGGGATCAGGCTGGGCTTCTGTCGAGGCGCTCCTTTTGCCCTCTTTTCGTCTCGATCCAACCCCTAGGAGGAGAGGGAAAAGAAAGGCATTACAGGGCACTTATCTTTTTTCATATCAAAAGATGTAGGCATTTGCCAAATTTTAGCTTAAATCATGTAATCCTTCCTCTATGTTTGTACTCCGTATGATCTTGTACTTGTTATCAATGTATTAATGAAAAAAAATGCTTGCTGGGCACTTGTGCATGTGTCAAACACGCTGAAGGGTGCTCCTTCAATACTTCCAAGTAGACAAGACCCCCCGCCAATGCATTCTGTCGGCCCTCATTGTAGCTGCTACTGAACCTCGTTTGATAAGCTCAAAATGGGTTAGGAGCGTGGATGAAGGCCGCCCCCAGTCCACCTCCCTTCAAATGTTGATGCAACCAGCCTGATCGATGGGGCTCGAATCAAGAGATGGGAGCACAAGTGATGGAGATAACGGGGTTTCACGTCGTACAAGTTCTTCATACGTGAACACAACATGGAGTGTTAGGATAAACTTATCTTTGGTTTGCTGTCCTTCTTATCGTTTTAGATAAGGGCAAGGTTGTCGGAGATCAGCGCAGGGCCTTGTATTCATCTTCCTCTCCAGGAATCACCGTGAAGAGAACTTCCCTGTCATCATCAAAGAGAGGGGATAACACATGGCTATTGATGCATGTTGATCACCTTACTCAAAAACTATCATGATAATATTGTGCAGAAGTAAATATGAATGCATGCATGCAAGTTTTTATGAAAAAGCACTTTGTTTTTTTATCTTTGCACAGGGTCTGCGCCTGGCTTTGTACAAAGGGTTACAAGTCCTGGGGACTATGCTTGTACAAAACAGGTTGTCGGGGCAAGGCCCGGCAACCGCGCCTTATGGGTAGAACTTGCGAAGATGCTCAATATTTCATGAGTTTTGCATAGGGATGCCATCTTTGGTCTTGAGACGGACTGCGCCCGGTCTAGTAACATGTACTACCCGGCAAGGGCCTTCCCACTTTGGTGTCAACTTGTTTGAACCCTTGGCGGACTGAACACGCCTAAGGACAAGGTCACCTTCCTCAAGGCTCCGGACACGAACCCTGTGGCTACGGTAGCGGCGCATGGCTTGCTGGTATCATGCAGCACGTATAGCGGCCCGGAGATGATCTTCCTCGAGGAGCATGGCATCGTCATGCCGTAGCTGCTCTTGCTCTACTTCATCGTAGGCAAGTACTCAATGTGACCTGTATATGAGTTTCGTGGGGAGCACTGCTTCTGCACCATATATCAGGGAGAAGGGAGTCTAGCCGGTAGCTCGATTTGGTGTCGTCCTGATTGACCAAAGAACCACCGGCAACTCATCAAATCAGCGCTTGCCGCATTTTCACAGTCTATCAAAAGTTTTTGTCTTCAATCCTCGTAGCACTTTAGCTTTCATCCTTTCGGCCTGTCCGTTGCTTCTTGGGAACAGAGGCGAAAGATACCTTGCTTCCAAGGCTCTGGATGTACTGCAGGAAGGCGCGGCTTGTAAACTGAGTGTCGTTGTAAGTAATTACCCTGTTGGGCACTCCAAAACGGCACACCAATCCTTTGAAGAACTTGATAGCTGACTGCGCCGTCACCTTTCTCACTGGTTCCACTTTGGGCCACTTTGTAAACTTGTCGATTGCCACGTACAAGAATTCAAAGCCCCTAGTAGCACGGGGAAAGGGGCCCAAGATGTCGAGCCCCCAGACCGCGAAGGGCCAAGATAAAGGGATGGTCTGCAAGGCCTGAGCTGGCTAGTGAATATTCTTGGAGTGGAACTGGCATGCTTCACACTTGGTGACGAGCTCAGTTGCATCCCGGAGGGCGGTGGGTCAGTAGAATCCTTGCCGGAAAGCTTTCCCAACAAGTGCTCTTGATCCCAAATGTGAACCACACACACCTCCATGTATCTGTGCCAACAACATTAGTCCATCTTCCTGACTGATACACTTCAGCTTCACGCCATTAGGCCTCTTTCTGTATAGAATGTTGTCCACAAACTGATACATACTTGACTGCCAGGCCACTTTTTCATACTCTTCTGGATCATCAGGAAGTTCTCTAGTTTGCAAGAAGTGGACTATATGCTGTGCCCATGCCGGGGCTTGAGGCTCGACGGTAAGGACTAAGGGCATCTCTTCTGCTGAGGGAGTGCTTGTCTTGACAGCGAAAACCCGAGGTTCTGCCGGAGAGCGTAGCTCACCAGTCAACATACGATCTCCCCCGGCAAGCTTCTCACCAGTGGCTTCAGGGAGCTCTGCCGTGAAATGCTTGCCAGTGTTGAGCTTTCTTCTTTTCTTGGCCAAAGTTGATGGGGAAACTGATGGTTGGGCGAGGTGGAGTACAAAAGTTCTTGGTTCTACAGGAAGCTTTTGTGCAGCGCACTTCGACAAGTGATCAGCGATGCTGTTGTCCGCACGGGGTACGTGCTTTGTTTGCAACCTGTCAAAGTGCTCCTCCAGCTTCCTCACCTCTTCCACGTATGCCTCCATCAATGGGCTCTGATAATCCTTGTTCACCTACTTCACAACGAGCTAAGAATCGCCGCGTATGATCAACTTCTTTATTCCCAACTCTACAGCAATCCTGAGCCAGGCAAGGAGTCCTTCATACTCTGCAGTGTTATTGGTGGCGTCTTCCCTGGGGAAATGCATTTGGATGTGTACTTGAGGTGTTCCCCGGTGGGGGCAATGAGTAAAACTCCTACCCCGGCACCTTGGAGCAAGAAGGCACCGTCAAAGTACATGGCCCATTCCTTAGGGGCCTCCTTGTCGGGGAGGGCAGTTTCCATAATCTCTTCATCGGGTCTTGGAGTCCACTCTGCAATGAACTCTGCCAGTGCCCTGCTTTGGATAGTTGTTGTGCTCTCAAATTTTAGAGCAAAGCTTGAAAGTTCCAAGGCCCATTCCACTATCCTGCCGGTGGCTTCGGGGTTCCTCAAGATTCGCTGTAGCGGAAGGCGGGTCACAATTGTGATTTCGTGAGCTTGAAAGTAATGGCGCAGTTTCTTCGAGGCCATAAGGAGGCCAAAGATTAACTTTTGGACCTCAGAGTACCTTGACCTAGACCCCCTGCAAGAGGGAACTGACAAAGTAAACTGGTCGCTGCACCATATTCTTTCTTGCTAATCCCTTCCGCTTATCAGCACCGGTCTGAGGTTCCCATTCATCGTTGTCGTCAGGCCCTGCCGGGGATAAAGTTGATTCATCACCGGATGGTTCTGCCGTAGTAGTTTCTTCGCTATCCACTTCTCTCTGCGCCACCAAGGCAACACTAACCACTTGATTCATTGCCGCCAGATATAGCAGCGGCGGTTCGTGTGGTTTGGGTGCGACTAGGGTTGGAGCAGAGGAAAGGTAAGCTTTCAACTCTCGCAGCGTAGCCTCAGCCTCTGGAGTCCAATTCATTGGACCAATATTCTTCAATATCTTGAAGAACGGCAAGGCACACTCTGCGGATTTTGAGATGAACCTACTTAGTGCGGCAACGCAGCCAACCAGACACCTCACATCCTTAACGGTCTTTGGAGCTTGAATCTGTTCTATTGCCTTGATCTTGTCGGGGTTGGCTTCTATCCCTTGCTGAGACACAAAGAACCCCAGGACCTTGCCAGATGGAACGCCAAATACACATTTCTCTAGGTTGAGCTTTAAGTTGATCTTCCGTAGATTTGCAAAGGTTTCTTCTAAATCTTCAATGAGTGTGGACTTGTCCTTGGTCTTGAACACTATGTCATCCATATTTGCTTCAGTATTCCTGTGCAGCTGAGGTTCAAAACCAATCTGCATGGCCCTTGCAAATGTGGAACAAGCACTTTTTAGCTCGAAAGGCATACGTACAAAGCAGTACATGCCACATGGGGTAATAAAGGCGGTCTTTTCTTCGTCTTCCTTGGCCATGAAGATCTGGTGGTAACCAGAGTATGCATCAAGGAAGGAGAGGAAATCACATCCTGAAGTGGAATCAACAATTTGATTAATGCGCAACAAGGGGAAGGGATCCTTTGGACAAGCTTTGTTCAAGTCCTTGAAGTCGATGCAAAGTCTCCATTTCCTGTTTGCCTTATGCACCACCACTGGATTCGCTAACCAAGTTGGATGCAGTACTCCTCGTACCAGTCCTGCTGCTTCAAGCTTCTTAATCTCCTCAGTAATGAACTATTGCTGCCCCAGAGCTTGTTTCCTGACTTTCTGCTTGACAGGACGGGCATGGGGACAGACAACAAGGTGGTGCTCGATTACCTCCCTGGGAACACTGGAGATGTCAGACGGTTGCCAGGTAAACACGTCGACATTCGCCCGCAGGAAGGCAACGAGCGCGCTTTCCTATTTGTCATCAAGAGTGGAGCTAATGGTAAAAGTACCATCAGCGCCATCCTGCCTTGCCGAAACTTTCTTGGTTGCTGGAGGGGCAGCCTTGGATCTCTTGCTAGTAGAACTCTCCGGCAAGTCGCTGCCGGGCACACCGCACTCCGAAGAGACGTGCTTCCCGGGGTCCTTGTCGGTGTCCTTGCTAGTCTTTTGAATTTTCTTTTCTCCCTTGGCAGGAGTTGAGGCCTTGGCGGCCTCCGCTGCTACCGCGTCTGTGTACATCTTATCCACACAGATGACTGCATCCCTCTTATCCGAGGGGATGGAAATGACCCCCATGGGACCAGGCATCTTCAGAGTGTTATATGCGTAATGGGATGCTGCCATGAACTTGGCCAATGCGGGGCGGCCAAGAATCCCATTGAATGGCAAGGGAAGCTCAACAACGTCAAACACAATCTTCTCGGTCCTAAAGTTTATCTCCCCGCCAAATGTTACCAGCAAAGTAATCTTTCCCTTTGGCTGGCTCCTCCTTTGGTTGATCCCCTGGAAAGTGCCAGTCTTCTTCAGATCCTCATCAGGAATTTGGAGTTTCTGTAGCACCTCGGGGGAAATTAAATTCAACCCTGTCCCGTCGTCAACCAACATCTTAGTGACCTTGAGGTTGCGAATTGTTGGCGAAACCAACAATGGCAAGCACCCAACCGCAGTAGTGCGATCTGGATGATCCTCAATGTCAAAGATGATGGGGGTGCAGGACCACTTAAGTGGCTCTTGAGCGCTTGCTACTGGTTCTGCTACATTAACCTCACGCGCCCATTGCTTGAGTTGGCGGTGAGAGGAGTGCAAGGAGGCACCCCCGTCAATGCACATTACCTCAGTAGCTTTCTGAAACTCTTGTTCATTGGTCTCGTCATCTTCTTCATCACTATCATCCTCATTTTCCTTTTCTCACGGCCCCTGGCAGGCTTCTTTTTCTGATCAACCTTGCCGCGGTGTCCATTGCGGCCTCCGCGGCCCTTCTCGCCAGCATTATTCTGGCCTTTCTCCTTATCACGCCTCTCATACTCAGCCTTCTGCTTCTCAACTAGCTGTTCGACTTGCTTGCAATCTTGGAGATCATGGCCCTTGGTCCTATGGATCTTGTAGTATGACCCATCGAACTTGCCAGTTTTCTCAGCCACCGCCGCCACCTGGCAATCAGCGCAGGTAGCAGCTTCTTTGTCGGACGTCTCAACTTTAGCTTTCTTGCCTATGGCAAGGTCACCAGAGCTCTCGACGGCCATCACAGTTTTTCCTTTATGCTTCTTATTACGCTTCTTGTTTTTCTTCCCAGGGGTGGCGGTGTCATCGTCGTCTTCCGAATCGACTTCGATACCGTCCTCCTCGCCTGGGAGCCTTCTGCCCTCCTCAACCCAAGCACACTTATCCGCCAATGTGCACAGTTCATTGACAGTCTTCGGCAGGCGAACATTCATCTTTGCACGCATCCTTCGATTGTGCACATTCATTTGGAATGCAGCAATCACAGCTGCCGGGTGTATATGAGGAATGTTGCGGTGTACTCGGCTGAATCTCTGCAAGTATTTGCACAAACTCTCCCCCTCTTTTTGTGGGAGGGCCTGCAGGTCACTGGGCTATCCTGGTCCTTGGTGGCCGCCGGTGAAGGCGCCAATGAACTCATTGCACAGGTCTACCCTTGAAGAAATGGAATCCTCCGGGAAGTGCATCAGCCAGGAGCTCACATTTGGCTTGAGAGCCAACAGGAAGTAGTTGGCGAGTAATTTCTCATCTCTTCCCCCGGCAGCCTAAACAACAATCGTATAGATGCCCAGGAACTCTGCCGGGTTCAGCTTTCCATCGTATTTCTCCGGCAGGTCAGGCTTGAAGGAGTGAGAAGATGGCTAACGGTCTTGCCGCAGCTCACGAGTGAAGGCAGGGCACCCCACCTCGTAAGGCAGGTACCCGCCAACACTGGGCACAGGTTCGTCAATGTCAGGTCCATTGTGCTTGTCTGGTTGACGGTGCATCTCGTGATTCCGCTTGATGGTGACGTGGGCGTCTTCCCTTCTCCTGTCTCTCAACACTTGGCGTTGATCCTGCTCGAGCTGTGGGTCGGACAAAGCCATTGATGCGTCGTCAGGCTAGTCGACGTCTTGGGTTTGCCGATCTCGCTGTGGCTGCCTTTGGATGGGCTGCCGCGGAGGGGACTGCACCGTAGGTGGAGTCCTCTCGACTTGGCCACCCTCTGGCGCCGCCGGTGTCGCCTGCAGGTGCCGCAAGGGCTCCGCGCGCCGCAACTTGTTGGCTTCAGCAAAACCGATGAGGCTATGGATGGTAGCTCTCCATTCATCCATCTTGTCAGCCACTGGAGGAAAGTTCAGCAGTAGCTGAGCTCTCGCCATCGCTTCGTCCACCGTCTCTGGCATGGCGCGGGAGGCGAAACGTGACACCGCTCGATTTCTGGATGAACCAGAATGAACGTTGTCATACCCCTGCCGTATCTGACCGATCACCAGAGCGGTCTGGCGTGGCCGAAGCTATTCTTGATGGCTAGCAGCTTGATCAGCTGGTCCCTTCCCGTGTGGATGCGGCAGTGCAGGATCGACGGCGCCACTTAGGGTCTTGTCTTGCTCGCCCTGTGTGGGGCGAAGCGCGTGTCCCGTCACCGCCCCTCTTGTCAGTGCTGCCAATGGGTATTGGCTCGCACTGGAGTGGGCATCGACGTCATGATGGTTGAGCTCGCCGGTGCGGTGAGGAGGGAGTTGGGCGTCTCTGTGGCCCACACCGGAGGGCGCATGCTCGTCAACATGTTGATGAAGTTGGACCGCTCCCACGGCCCCGATCCCCGCTCCGGTCGCGGACGGAGCACGGACAACACCGCCCGTGGTGCCCGCTTCACCAGCTGTGGTTGATGTGCCTACAGTGTCCGCGGCGGCAGGCGGTGAAGCCTTCGAAGTGGAAGGATGCGACACCGTACCGGTTCTCTTCTTGGGGGCCATGGATGATGCAGAAATATGATGAAGATCGACGCACCGTCTACTGCTTCAGATTTGCACAAGCGACGCCCCCTACCAGGCACGCCAAAGATGTCGGCGTGGAAGCACGATCACCTATGGGGCAGGGGTGCCCCTTTGTGGTTCGGCAAGGGGACGCTCACATTGCACAAAGAGCAGAAGCAGCAAGGGGCAGCACGGTGATGACAACTCTCTTTTACCCAGGTTCGGGCCGCTTTGCAGTGTAAAACCACTCCTGCTATGGTGGATTGATCTAGAGGAACATGAAGGCACGACGTGCTCTAGCTCGGCAAGGTTGCCTCAGGGAGAACAACATGTGCGTACAAGTGTTGAGGGATCAAATGTCCGAACCCTTTGCTAGGTTGCCTCGGGCCTCCTTTTATAGGTTAAGGGGCGACCACAGTAGCAAAACAGTCATTTCAGGGTGATTAGATAGCTAATAGTGCTATCATACCTAACTCTGGCAGTTAGGACAAAGTGCATTAAATGCACTGCCAGGTGTCGTGCTGAGGTTGAAGCCCGGCAAGCCTGTCGTGCCGCTTATTTGCTTCTCCTTGTTAGCATGACACGTCCTCCGGACGGGTGTCAATAAAGCTAATCTCTTCCATCCCACGCAGCCACATGCTTGATAGGATCCACCTGGTTGTCTGATATCTTGACACCACACTGATTAGTGACTGGGGCGATGAGGTGGAGCGGTGGCGTCTTGATGAAAGCCTGCCGGCAAGGATCCTGGCGGGTTCTGGTCTTCTTGGCCCCGGAAACCTTGCCGGGGCAAACTGGTCTCGTCCCTCAGGCTCTGCCTCGACCCGGTCAGGCTCTCCTTCCCGGCAAGGGAGGCTTCCCTGAGGTGGTCTCTGGCTGATTTAATCCTCTTAATGCTCTCCTTGATCTCATGAAGAGCGGTTTCTCTGGCTTATCTTTGTGGCATGCGTTGGTGCTGGATGTATGATCGCCAGTACGCCTGTGCATGAGTTCGGGCAGCAAACATGAATGTTTGCTGCACCGATAGTATGCAAAGGATTCCATAAATCCTCTCTTCGATGTGTTTCCATAGGAAATGGGCTAAAAATGGAAGAAATCACGTGTGGAAATGGAAGGGAAGAAGAATGAAGGAAGAAAGAAAGAATCAACATGAGGCGTCCCTACGAAAATAGAACAAAAGAGGGTGTTCCATATGGGCACGAGCGCCTATATGAGCGTCCGTTTGACGTGGATTCTGAGCCAGCTCGTCCACCTGAACAACTTTCCCATGTCAAAATGTCAACAAAATGAGCACCAGAGCAACGAACACAACAACCAGGACCTCTTGTTCATCACCCGCAAACCCTAGCCACCGCCATCTCCATAGCCATCTCCACCACCACCATAGTGCTCTTCCATCTAGTTCATACTTGTAATCATGCATCGCACAAGGCATCCATTGTAAGACATATTGCAATCAATCAATCTCAAGATGTGTTCTTCAATGTTTTCTTCTCGTGAGCTGATCTCCATGTGTGAGTAGTTTGGTAAGGCATGGGTTGAGGCATGATCCTTGCAACCCAAGGTATTTGTTGTAGGGATCAAAGGAAGACTTTGACATAATGTCCTGTATTTGTGAAATAAAATTGTTCCGTGAAGATGTATCTTGTCTTGTCCGCGATCTTCATCCCTGCAGGTACCCAGTGAGGGAGTCATGGACTAAAGGGTCCTCGGGCTTCCGGCCTATCACTTATGGGCTAGATAGGTGGGCTGCTTTGCGACTACTATAAGGCCGAGCTATAAGGCGACTCCGTGTCTGGACAGGAAACCTTCGGAGCCTTGGTGTGTCCTCCAAGTCAAGATGGGAGAATCGGCATGTTTATTCCCTCATTGTAATCGAGTATGTGTAACCCTAGTAACCCTGGTATCTATATAAACCAGAGGGTTTAGTTCGTAGAGGCTAGAAGAAGAACCATCATCCTGCTCACCTAGGGTTTAGTTCATCTGATCTCGTGGTAGATCGACTCTGTAACCATCATATACACTTCAATATAATCAAGCAGGACGTAGGGTTTTACCTCTTCGAGAGGGCCCGAACTTGGGTAAACATCGTCTCCTTCGCCCCTTGTTCCCCATTGATCCAAGATCCATAGCTCGGGACCCCCTACCCGAGATCTGCCGGTTTTGACACCGACATTGGTGCTTTGATTGAGAGTTCCGCTGTTGGATCGTCGAAGGATCAATGGCTTGCCTAGTCATCAACGATGGCATCCGCACCGGGGACATGTTCGTCCCCGGCCAGCTCTTCGCCTTCGGCAGTATCGTGCTACATGCCGATCCGACCGGCCGCCTCGGCCAGGTGAGAAGTTTAGCTCCCGATCAGGAGATTAGGTTTGGGAACCTAGAGTTTATCGACGACTCCCGGAGAGATCTTATCTTGACAAGGTATTTAGCTCCCCTTGAAGAGCTCGCGAATCCCGACGCCTTAACATCGGGAGCAATGAACCCCGCCACCCTGGATCCAGCCTTAAAGCCCGACCCAGTCGATGTGTCCAGACTAGCTCCGACCGAACACTGTCCGGGCGCGACTTAGAACACCCCTGGAGCAGCGATACTGCGGGTCGACCCCGAGTACTCTAGTAGCATGGACCCGGCAGGCCTCTCATCTTTGAATGAGCTATTAGACCGGATCTAGGCCATGGGAATTTCCGACAACCATCCTCGGTTTATGATTGGATCAGGTTTAAACCCGACGATGGGGAAATTTAAGTCCCACCGGTCACTCACCTGATTGCCACCATCAAGGACCTGGTTAAAGGATCTCCCCCGCAAACACCGGAGCTAAAAACAGACTATGTCCGGAGTCTTGGTCATCGGGTCCATACCTCTAATTCGGAATCCGACGTTCGTCCTGTAAGGAGGTCGGGATCCACCCCTGATTCAAAGCATGACCTTGAGTCCGCGCAACAACGCTTGATTGACAGTCCGGGTTCCGAGCCTAGCGTGCCGGATATCGCGGTGGCGCAACACACTGCTGCCGAAGCACCGGACCCGCATACAAAGTTTTTTCCCACCCACCTCCCATGTTGAGTATTCTCCAAGTAACTCGGGGAAGCCCGACATATGGGATCTAATGTACATAAAGCAACATCATGGAGAGATGGCCCACCACTTCTGGGCTAGATTCCTCCTGGTCAAGAACAGAATAGCGGACTACAACAACCAAGAAATTGTAGCGACCTTTCGGCATAACTGCCAGGACGAAGGAATCTTAAATGCCCTCGCTTGTCGCCACGTTCAAAACTTCGCCGAGCTATCGGATCTGGTACACAAATACTGCGCAATGGAAAGTGCTTGGCAGGCTCAACAGATGCGCGTGGAGTCAACCAACGCCGAACCCAGAAAAGCTCGGCCAAAGCGCGCACACCCACAACGGTCGGCCGAGTACGAGCCCGCCGAGAAAAAGAATAAACCCCTCTCAGGATCCTGAACAGTCCTTGACGAGCTACTGGGTAAACCATGTCCCATACATCGGTCCTGCTGAACACAAGCCCAACTCACAGCCTTCGAGCTTGCTGGGTGGTCAGGCAAGTCACAAAGAGTGGAGAGGCTATCCTTGGAATATCACCCTCCAGCAGATGTTCAGCAACACCCGGACAATGATACAGAAATCCTGCTGATCTACGAGATGTTTTCCTAAAAGAATCAAAGGAAGAGAGCCCTTCGAGAGCTTGGTCAAATCCACCAGGTGACAGCCACAAATTCATGGCAGATACACCAATCATTTTCGATGAGGAGGACAAGCCAAGGACCCACCCCGTCCGAGCACCCGCTGCCCTAGTCCTCGATCCCATAGTGGACAGCTTCAGACTAAACAAGGTGCTAATGGATGGAGGCAGCGGTTTAAACCTCATTTATGAGGATACCCTTGACAAAATGCAATTTGACAGATCTCGCATTGAACAAAGTTACACTACCTTTCGAGGAATTATTCCCGGCAGAGAGGCGCGCTGCTCCGGATGAGTCACTCTTGACGTAGTATTCGACACTCCTGAGAACTACAGGTCCGAAGAACTACTTTTCCACATTGTGCCATTCCATAGCGGTTACCAAGCCCTATTCGGGCGTGACGCATTCGCAAGGTTTCAAGCTATACCACATTACGGGTATATGAAACTAAAAATGCCAGGGCCCAATGGCGTAATCACAATTACAAGCGATCCAGATAGAGCTCTTCAGGCCGAAAACAAAACAGCATCGCTCGCCCTCGAAGCACCATCTGAGGCTTTCGCAGTCGAGGAATTAATCACACTCGGCTCAATTGTGGATAGGGACGATGTAATCCTCAGTAAAATGCCCAAATCCACATCTTTCAAACCAGCAGATGAAATCATCAAATTCCAAGTGCATCCAACGGACCCCAACAAAACATCGTCCATTGGAGCCCGGCTGGACCCCGCAGTTGAAGAAGCATTGCGCATGTTCTTGCACGAAAACTGGGACATATTTGCCTGGCACCCCTTGGATATGACAGGAATCCCACGAAGAATAGCGGAGCATAGCCTGAACATAATCAAGGGCTTTAAGCCAGTCAAATAGGCGCTGCGCCGATTTTCCGAACCCAAGCGTCAAGCCATGGGGGAAGAATTAGCAAAATTACTCAAAGCCGGATTCATCCGAGAAATCAAACACCCCGAGTGGTTGGCAAATCTGGTCATGGTGCCCAAGAAGGACTAATCCTGGCGGCTATGCATCGATTTTAAAGACCTAAATAAAGTCTGCCCTAAGGATCCCTTCCCTTTACCTCACATAGACCAGATCATCGATGCCACCGCAGTACACGACTCACTGTGCTTCCTCGACGCCTACTCCGGATACCATCAAAACAAAATGAAGGAGTCCGACCAAGCCGCAACCGCCTTCATCACCCCTATGGGCTATTCTGCTTCAACACAATGCCCTTTGGGTTAAAAAATGCAGGCACCACATACCAGCGTATGATTCAAACATGCTTAGAAAATCAAATCAGCAAAATAGTCGAGGCATACATAGACGACGTGGTCATCAAGACCAAACACGTAAGCCAGTTCGTGGATGACCTACGCTAAACCTTTGATAATCTGTGAGCTTACGATATACGGCTCAATCCAGACAAATGCGTCTTTGGCCTGCTCAGATTTATTGTCACCCATAGAGGAATAGAGGCCAATTTGGCTAAAATCTGAGCCCTATCCCATCTAGCGATCCCTATGGAGCTGAAGCACATCCAAAAATTGGCGGGTTGTGTAGCGGCCTTGAGCCGCTTTATCTCCTGCCTTGGCAAAAAGGCACTGCCGCTCTACAGACTGCTCAAATGGACCAAAAACTTCGAGTAGACTGATGAAGCAACTGCCGCACTGGAAGAAATAAAAATGTTATTGGCCGGCAATCCTATACTAGCAGCACTAGGCATAGGTGAACCCATGCTGTTATACATCTCGGCCACAAATCAAGTTGTGAGTGCGGTTCTCGTCATAGAACGAGAATCAGAGGGCCACAAATTCCGGGTGCAAAAGCCAGTCTACTACGTTTAGAAGTACTCACGCCGTGCAAATCTCGGTATCCTCATTACCATAAGATAGCCTATACAGTTTTTATGGCATCCCAAAAACTCCGACACTACTTTCAAGAGTGTTCGGTCACGGTGGCATCCGAAGTACCGCTGAACGACATAATCAACAACACGGATGCCACTAGTCGCATTGCTAAATGGGCCATAGAGCTCCTTCCTTTCGAAATCATGTACAAACCACGTCGAGCTATTAAATCCCAGGTGTTGGCCGACTTTCTCGCCAAATGGACAGAAGCCGAGCTCCCCAGGGAATATAGTACATACTCACATTGGACAATGTACTTTGACGGCTCCAAGATGCTAGCCAGACTGGGGGCAAGGGTGATCCTTACATCTCCCACCGGCGACAATATCCGTTATGTACTACAAATCATGTATACTGATTCCAATAACGCGGCCGAATACGAGGCTCTGTTGCATGGACTCCGGATGGCAACTTCAGTGGGCGTATAACGGCTCCAGGTGCGGGGAGACTCTAACCTCGCCATCTCACAAGCCAATGATGAATTCAACGCTAAAGAACCGAAGATGGCGTCATATTGGAAATGCCGTCCTTAAAATATCCGCCCGGTTCGAAGGGTTAGAATTTCACCATGTCTCCAGAGATAGCAATCAAGCTGTTGACGTCCTCGCTCGCATGAGCGCCAAGCATGACCCGGTCCCTAAAAACACCTTCTTGGAATGGCTTTTCAAGCCATCCGTGGTGTGGCAGGACAAGGGCAAGGATGTGGGAGCCAATGGCCCAGAACAGATCATCCCTCCTGACATCGAGCTAGACGAAGAAATCATCGGAGGTTTGGCACTCAAAGAAACACCTTCAGCTCATGAAGTCATGGCAGTAATCGCGCCATGGACCGAGCCCTTCTTCGCCTACCTTCTTTGACAAGAGCTCCCCGATGACCAGACCAAGGCACGATGCATAATTTGGTGCTCTAAAGCTTATAAGATCCACGAGGGTGAACTGTACAAGAAAAGCACTACCGGAGTCCTCCAGAGATGCATATCTGAAGAAGAGGAGCAGCAACTTTTGGCTGAGATACACGCTGGCATGGGCGGCCGCCACGCGGTAGCTCGGGCCCTGGTAAGCAAGGCCTTCCGAGCAGGGTTCTTCTGGCCCACCGCTCGCGCGGATGCACACACACTAGTCCAACATTGCGTCGGATGCCAGCTCTTTGCAAATCAAAGCCACATGCCCTCCACGGCTCTCCAGACGATACCAATTACCTGGCCTTTTGCGGTCTGGCGGCTGGACATGGGCGGGCCACTTAAAGGGGGGGACCAAGAGGAAGAAATATCTATTGGTCATGGTCGACAAATTCACTAAGTGGATCGAGGCGAAACCAGTAACTCCAGCTAAGTCCAGACCAGTCACTGACTTTATATCGGGCGTGGTCCACCGTTATGGTGTCCCCCACAGTATAATAACAGATAATGGATCCAATTTTACAGCCCAGGAGGTAAAAGACTGGTGCACTAACATGGGCATCAAGCTCGATTATGCTTCAGTATATCACCCACAGACCAACGGACAGGTCGAACGGGCCAATGGACTAATCATGAGTGGCATTAAGCCTCACCTGGTCCATTCTCTGAAAGAATCTGATTGCCACTGGGTGGAGGAGCTTGACTCCGTATTATGGGGACTGCGCACCACCCCTAACCGAACAACGGGATACACACCGTTCTTTATGGTGTACGGCACAGAAGCAGTCCTTCCCTATGACCTCATTCATGACGCACCTAGAGTGCGCATGTACGAAGAAAAGGATGCCGAGTTAGATCGGTAGGACGACCTGGACGCCCTGTAAGGAGAGCGCGGCATAGCTCGGACCCGCTCTATGTTTTATCAATAGCAGGCCCGGTGCTACCAGAGTAGGGAAGTTCAGGCAAAGGCATACAACGTAGGCGAACTCGTCCTCCGTCTCCCCGAGAAACAGAAGAACAAGCTCTCGCCCAAATGGGAGGGTCCCTTCATAATCGATGAAGTACTAGTAGGAGGAGCGTATTGTCTCCGCAACCCATCGGACAATCGCCTCGAACCAAACCCATGGAACGCAGCTCGGCTCCGGCGCTTCTACGGCTAGTCCGGTGTCGCCACTCCAACTAGGTTTTCTTTTTGTTATAGTTTTCCTTTTCTTTTTACTTTTTCAGGTGGTTAGCACCTGCCAAGCTATGTTCGGCTAAATCAAACTATGTTAAGCTTCCTTGGGCATACATCTTTAAATGTACTACCCGCTTATACCTAGGGGCTTCTTTAATGAAGCCGATCAATATAACTTTCGTGCATCTATTCGCCTCTGTCGTGTTTGCACCCTTCCATTATCATTTTAGCCATTATATGCATCAATTTAACTTAAGTTTTCACCAAGCTGGGTTGCCTCGCTCCTATGCTTACCCTCTACGTACCCAATTTTTCGGCTAGAGGGTAAAGGGAGCACCTCTGTGATTGTTATGACCGGATTACCCGGATACGTACCTTAGACGGGTGAAGCCGAAAGCTAGCGTTCTTAAGAACATAATTGGTCGGCCACGAGGGAAGTGAAAATTATTGGTGATAATCACCAAACACCCGAGTTTGTTTTACTGCGGGTATTTGGTTATAGTGCCTATTACCAGAATGTGCTCTCTGGTAGCGCGAATGTGCGCTTCTTTCTTTGCAGGATCCATTGTTCTAACACTTCTCAACTGGTTGTTTAGCACTCTACGGTGCCCTTCAATCTCATTTTTCAGTTGCTCCATTTCGGTAGCAATTGCAGAAAGCCTGTTTGCAGTTGCAGCATCCATAGCAATGCGTACTAGTACTCAATATCTTTGTGATGAAGTGAAGATATCTATATACCATTTATAGAGTGGTAGAGTAATATCGCCATGCAGTACGAATTGCATGGCTGCATGCAGCCTTTATGAACAAACAAACTTTGCAGAGCCGTTTCACCTAATCGATTCCGTTGGCGGATCAACATAACAACCAAAAGAAAGGAACCCATGGAGGAACTATTTTCTTTTGAAGATGCTTCTTACGTTAAAAACTAATAAAACATAACTCACCCTGCGCGTTCTGTCTGTTCGTACCAAAAGGCTGGATTGCCTGGTTCTCCAAAGTGATTTCCTGTTACCACAGGTCACACAGTACGGAACACTCCTAGGCTAATGCTGGGGGAGGTAGAAGCCGATGGCCGGTTAAGACAACGTTTACAGCATGGCTGGATATTGTTTGATGTAAAGTACATAGACACATAGAATCAAACACCCTGCTTCCGGTCAAGATTGTCTATTATAGTATCCAGGGTGCAGTCTTCTTGAGATAGTCATGCGGCTGGCATCACTTGGTCATACACCAAATGAAGCGGCACTTCCCGCCCATCTCGCCCTACCAGCCCAACCCGAGCTAAATGCTTCGGGTCTAGTTTGGTAAAAGCGGGTCTTCACCATTGTCCATGCCTCCCGTGCTCCTTCTTGGCAAGCCGACATCTTCCATAGCTCAAAACGATGTTGAGCTCCTTTAAATCGATTGGCTAGTTCGGCCATCCCTTCTGGAGGCGTCTCAGTGGGCCATAACACCTTGACCATGCTCTTCATAGCTTTCCGAGATCGCTCATGCATGATGGACAGTTCCTTTAGCAGGTTCCCTCCGAACAAGCTAGCCTCTTCTTTGGGACGTCCGGTCAGGAGACCTGACAAGAGACGTGGCAGGTTTTCACATTCACGTCATATGCATGCTTTATGTGCCCACAAGATGAATTTCACTTATCGAACATGCCACCTTTCAATCTCTAGTTCTCCTCGAGGGTTTGTGCCAGTTGGGATTTTAATCTCTCAACCTCTTCGGCCTGTTGCTGATTTTCCGCTTTAAGCTTGTTCTTTTCCTCATGACTTTGGGTCAGTACCCGGCGACCGGCCTCGTGCTGTGATTCGATGTACCTTTGAGCTTCTTTGGCCACCTTCAGGTCTTTCTCCAGTTGGCATATGGACTCAGCTGCTACATGGCAAATCTTTTGTCATAAAAGACGTCCTAAACAATTTTTGCATGTTAAATCTTTTCACTCACCATGTGCTTCCCCGATGAAATTCTTGACCTCCTCCAGTTCAGCTTTTACGGCTGCCAACTGTGTTTGGTTCAGATCAAGGTCCTTGGCCAGTTTTTTGTTTTGTTCCCTATGGGGCAGGGGTGCTCCTTTGTGGTTCGGCAAGGGGACGCTCACATTGCGCAAAGAGCAGAAGCAGCAGGGGGCAGCACGGCGATGACAACTCTATTTTACCCAGATTCGGGCCGCTTTGCAGCGTAAAACCCTACTCCTGCTATGGTGGATTGATCTGGAGGAACACGAAGGCACGACGTGCTCTAGCTCGGCAAGGTTGCCTCGGGGAGAACAACGTGTGCGTACAAGTGTTGAGGGATCAAATGTCCGAACCCTTTGCTAGGTTGCCTCGGGCCTCCTTTTATAGGTTAAGGGGCGACCACAGTAGCAAAACAGTCATTTCAGGGTGATTAGATAGCTAATAGTGCTATCATACCTAACTCTGGCAGTTAGGACAAAGTGCATTAAATGCACTGCTAGGTGTCGTGCTGAGGTTGAAGCCCGGCAAGCCTGCCGTGCCGCTTATTTGCTTCTCCTTGTTAGCGTGACACGTCCTCCGGACAGGTGTCAATAAATCTAATCTCTTCCATCCCACGCTGCCACCTGCTTGATAGGATCCACCTAGTTGTCTAATATCTTGACACCACACTAATTAGTGACTGGGGGCGATGAGGTGGAGCGGTGGCGTCTTGATGAAAGCCTGCCGGCAAGGAGCCTGGCGGGTTCTGGTCTTGTTGGCCCCGGAAACCTTGCCGGGGCGAACTGGTCTCGTCCCTCAGGCTCTGCTTCGACCTGGTCAGGCTCTCCTACCCAGCAAGGGAGGCTTCCCTGAGGTGGTCTCTGGCTGATTTAATCCTCTTAATGCTCTCCTTGATCTCATGAAGAGCGGTTTCTCTGGCTTATCTTTGTGTCATGCGTTGGTGCTGGATGTATGATCGCCAGTACGCCTGTGCATGAGTTCGGGCAGCAAACGTGAATGTTTGTTGCACCGATAGTATGCAAAGGATTCCGTAAATCCTCTATTTGATGTGTTTCCATAGGAAATGGGCTAAAACTGGAAGAAATCATGTGTGGAAATGGAAGGGAAGAAGAATGAAGGAAGAAAGAATCAACAGGAGGCATCCCTAAAAAAATAGAACAAAAGAGGGTGTTCCATACGGGCGCGAGTGCCTATATGAGCGTCCGTTTGACGTGGATTCCGAGCCAGCTCATCCACCTGAACAACTTTCCCATGTCGAAGTGTCAACAAAATGAGCACCAGAGCAACGAACACAACAACCAGGACCTCTTGTTCATCACCCGCAAACCCTAGCCACCGCCATCTCCATAACCATCTCCACCACCACCATAGTGCTCTTCCATCTAGTTCATACTTGTAATCGTGCATCGCACAAGGCATCCGTTGTAAGACATATTGCAATCAATCAATCTCAAGATGTGTTCTTCAATGTTTTCTTCTCGTGAGCTGATCTCCATGTGTGAGTAGTTTGGTAAGGCATGGGTTGAGGCATGATCCTTGCAACCCAAGGTATTTGCTGTAGGGATCAAAGGAAGACTTTGACATAATGTCCTGTATTTGTGAAATAAAATTGTTCCGTGAAGATGTATCTTGTCTTGTCCGCAATCTTCATCCCTGCAGGTACCCAGTGAGGGAGTCCTGGACTAAAGGGTTCTCGGGCTTCCGGCCTATCACTTATGGGCCGGATAGGTGGGCTGCTTTGCGACTACTATAGGGCCGAGCTATAAGGTGACTCCGTGTCTGGACAGGAAACCTTCGGAGCCTTGGTGTGTCCTCCAAGTCAAGATGGGAGAATCAGCATGTTTATTCTCTCACTGTAACCGAGTATGTGTAACCCTAGTACCCCTGGTATCTATATAAACCAGAGGGTTTAGTCCGTAGAGGCTAGAAGAAGAACCATCACCCTGCTCACCTCGGGTTTAGTTCATCTGATCTCGTGGTAGATCGACTCTGTAACCATCATATACACTTCAATATAATCAAGCAGGACGTAGGGTTTTACCTCTTCGAGAGGGCCCAAACCTGGGTAAACATCATCTGCTTCGTCCCTTGTTCCCCATTGATCCAAGATCCATAGCTCGGGACCCCCTACCCGAGATCCATGGGTTAAGACACCGACATTGGTGCTTTCATTGAGAGTTCCACTGTTGGATCGTCGAAGGATCAATGGCTCGCCTAGTCATCAACGATGGCATCCGCACCGGGGACATCTTCGTCCCCGACCTGCTCTTCGCCTTCAGCAGTATCATGCTACACGCCGATCCGGCCGGCCGCCTCGGCCAGGTCAAAAGTTTAGCCCCCGATCATGAGATTAGGTTTGGGAACCTAGAGTTCATCGCCGACTCCCGGAGAGATCTTATCTTGACAAGGTATTTAGCTCCCCTTGAAGAGCTCACGAATCCCGACGCCTTAACATCGGGAGCAATGAACCCCGCCACCCTGGATCCGGCCTTAAAGCCCGACCCTGTCGATGTGTCCGGACTAGCTCCGGCCGAACACTGCCCGGGCGTGACTTAGAACACCCCTGGAGCAGCGATACTGCGGGTCGACCCCGAGTACTCCAGGAGCATGGACCCGGCAGGCCTCTCATCTTTGAATGAGCTATTAGACCGGATCCAGGCCATGGGAATTTCCGACAACCATCCTCGGTTTATGATTGGATCGGGCTTAAACCCGACGACGGGGAAATTTAAGTCCCACAGGTCACTCACCTGATCGCCACCATCGAGTACCTGGTTGAAGGATCTCCCCCGCAAACACCAGAGCTCAAAACAGATTATGTCCGGAGTCTCGGTTATCGGGTCCATACCTCTAATTCGGAATCCGACGTTCGTCCTGTAAGGAGCTCAGGATCCAGCCCCGATTCAACGCATGACCTTGAGTCCGCGCAACAACGCTCGATTGACAGTCCGGGTTCTGAGCCTGGCGTGCCGGATATCGCAGTGGCGTAGCACACCGCCACCGAAGCCCTGGACCCGCAACCCTTTGGGATACAAAGTTTTTTCCCACCCACCTCCCACGTTGAGTATTCCCCAAGTAACTCAGGAAAGCCCGACATATGGGATCTAATGTACCTAAAGCAACAGCATGGAGAGACGGCCCACCACTTCTGGGCCAGATTCCTCCTGGTCAAGAACAGAATAGCGGACTACAACGACCAAGAAATCATAGCGACCTTTCGGCATAACTGCCAGGACGAAGGAATCTTAAATGCCCTGGCTTGTCGCCACGTTCAAAACTTCGCCGAGCTATCGGATCTGGTACGCAAATACTGCGTATGGAAAGCGCTTGGCAGGCTCAACAGATGCGCGTGGAGTCAAACAATGCCGAACCCAGAAAAGCTCGGCCAAAGCGCGCACACCCACGATGGTCGGCCGAGTACGAGCCCGCCGAGAAAAAGAATAAACCCCTCTCAGGATCCCGAACAGTGCTCGACAAGCTACTAGGCAAACCATGTCCCGTACGTCGGTCCTGCTGAACACAAGCCCAACTCACAGCCTTCGAGCTTGCTGGGTGGTCAGGCAAGTCACAAAGAGTGGAGAGGGTATACTTGGAATATCACCCTCCAGCAGACGTTCAGCAAGACCCCCGGACAATGATACGGAAATCCTGCCGATCTACAAGACGTTTTCCTGAAAGAATCAAAGGAAGAGAGCCCTTCGAGAGCTTGGTCAAATCCACCAGGTGACAGCCACAAATTCATGGGCAGATACACCAATCACTTTCAATGAGGAGGACGAGCCAAGGACCCACCCCGTTCGAGCACCCGCTGCCGTAGTCCTTGATCCCATAGTGGACAGCTTCAGACTAAACAAGGTGCTAATGGACGGATGCAATGGTTTAAACCTCATTTATGAGGATACCCTTGACAAAATGCAATTTGACAGATCTCGCATCGAACAAAGTTACACTACCTTTCGAGGAATTATTCCCGGCAGAGAGGCGCGCCGCTCCGGATGAGTCACTCTCGACGTAGTATTCGGCACTCCCGAGAACTACAGGTCTGAAGAACAACTTTTCCACATTGTGCCCTTCCATAGCGGTTACCACGCCCTAT
This sequence comes from Thinopyrum elongatum, assembly GCA_011799875.1. NCBI lineage: Eukaryota > Viridiplantae > Streptophyta > Magnoliopsida > Poales > Poaceae > Thinopyrum > Thinopyrum elongatum. The sequence continues at coordinate 279,489,335 of CM022303.1, forward strand.
TTGGGCGTGACGCATTCGCAAGGTTTCAAGCTATACCACATTACGGGTATATGAAACTCAAAATGCCAGGGCCCAATGGCGTAATCAAAATTAGAAGTGATCCGGATAGAGCTCTTCGGGCCGAAAACAAAACAGCATCACTCGCGCTCGAAGCACCATCTAAGGCTCTCGCAGCCGAGGAATTAATCACACTCCGCTCAATTGTGGATAGGGATGATGTAATCCTCAGTAAAAGGCCCAAATCCACATCTTTCAAACCAGCAGATGAAATCATCAAATTCCAAGTGCATCCAACGGACCCCAACAAAACATCGTCCATTGGAGCCCAGCTGGACCCCATAGTTGAAGAAGCATTGCGCATGTTCTTGCATGAAAACTGGGACATATTTGCCTGGCACCCCTTGGATATGACAGGAATCCCACGAAGACTAGCGGAGCATAGTGATGTTGGCTTGAACTATGTCGGTATTTCCCCAAAGAAGAAGGGATGATGCAGCACATCAACGGTAGGTATTTCCCTCAGTGATGAGACCAAGGTTATCGAACCAGTAGGAGAACCAAGCAACACTAGGTAAACAGCACCTACACACAGAGAACAAATACTTGCAACCCGACATGTTAAAGGGGTTGTCAATCCCTTTCGGGTAACGGCGCCAGAAATTGGCAAACGGATGTGAGATAAATTGTAGTAGATTGAATAAATAGATCACGAATAAAATAAAGTGAAGCAAAATATTTTTGGGTTTTTGGAAATATAGATCTAAAAATATATGATGAGAAAATAGACCCGGGGGCCGTAGATTTCACTAGTGGCTTCCCTCGAGAAAAATAGCTTACGGTGGGTAAACAAATTACTGTTGGGCGATTGATAGAACTTCAAATAATTATGACGATATCCAGGCAATGATCATTATATAGGCATCACGTTCAAGATTAGTAGACCGACTCCTGCCTGCATCTATTACTATTACTCCACACATCGACCGCTATCCAGCATGCATCTAGTGTATTATGTTCATGGAGAAACAGAGTAATGCAATAAGAATGATGACATGATGTAGACAAGATCTATTTATGTAGAAATAGACCCCATCTTGTTATCCTTAGTAGCAACGATACATACGTGTCGGTTCCCCTTCTGTCACTGGGATCAAGCACCGTAAGATCGAACCCATCACAAAGCACCTCTTCCCATGGCAAGAAAAACCGATCTAGTTGGCCTAACTAAACCAAAGATTCGAAGAAGAAATACGAGGCTATAAGCAATCATGCATATAAGAGATCAAAAGACTCAAATAACTTTCATGGATAAAAACATAGATCTGATCATAAACTCAAAGTTCATCGGATCCCAACAAACACAACGCAAAAAAGAGTTACATCAAATAGATCTCCAAGAGACCATTGTATTGAGAATCAAAAGAGAGAGAGGGAGCCATCTAGCTACTGCCTACGGACCCGTAGGTCTACAATGAACTACTCACGCATCATCGGAGAGGCACCAATGAGGATGATGAACCCCTCCGTGATGGTGTCTAGATTGGATCTGTGGTTTCTGGAACTTGCGGCGGCTGGAATTGATTTTCGTCGATTCCCCTAGGGTTTCTGGAATATTGGGGTATTTATAGAGTAAAGAGGCGGTGCGGGAGGTGGCCGAGGTGGGCACAACCCACCTAGGCGCGCCCGGGCCCCCAGGCGCGCCCTGGTGGGTTGTGCTCCCCTCGGAGCCCCTCTCAGGTACTTTCTTGGCCCAACTTGTGTCTTCTGGTTCAGAAAAAATCACCAAAAAGTTTCGCTGCGTTTGGGCTTCGTTTGGTATTGATTTCCTGCGAAGTAAAAAACAAGCAAAAAACAGCAACTGGCACTGGGCACTATGTCAATAGGTTAGTCCCAAAAAATGATATAAAGTTGCTATAAAATGATTGTAAAACATCCAAGAATGATAATATAACAACATGGAACAATAAAAAATTATAGATACATTGGAGACGTATCAGCATCCCCAAGCTTAATTCCTGCTCGTCCTCGAGTAGGTAAATGATAAAAACAGAATTTTTGATGTGGAATGCTGCCTAACATGTTCATCACATATTCTTTTATTTGTAGCATGGACATTTGGACTTTTATATGATTCAAAGCAATAGTCTAGTTTTGACATGAAGATTTCAATACTCAAGCATATCAACAAGCAACCATGTCTTTCAAAATAGCAACACTAAAGCAAGTTATCCCTAGCCCATTATGCTCAATCATTGATCCATTCATGAAACACACTCGCATATTAGCTACACCCAATGCTCAAGTACAATCATAGTGCCCCTTAGTTGGTGCTTTATAAGAGAAGATGGAGACTCAAAATAAAATAAAAATTGCATAAAGTAAAAGAAAGGCCCTTCGCAGAGGGAAGTAGGGATTTGTAGAGGTGCCAGAGCTCAAAGCGAAAAAAGTAGAGATAAAACATTTTGGGTGGCATGTTTTTCCTGTCAACGAAAACGATCGAGTAGTTCCCAATACTTTCCATGCTAGATATATCATAGGCGGTTCCCAAACAAAAAATAAAGTTTATTCATTTTTCCACCATACTTTCACTTTCCATGGCTAGCCGTATCCACGGGTGCCCTCCAAACCAACACTTTCCAAGGAATTTATTATTTGACAACATAAAGTAAATTCATTTTTCATTTCGGGACTGGGCATCCCTAATACCTTTGCCGTACTTTCGTGCAATGACAAGTGAATAAACACTCATCTTGAGAATAACACATCTAGCATGGAAATATATCAGCCACCCCCTACCGTTTCATGAGCGGTACGAGCACACAAAAGAGAAATTTATTTTAAAACTAGAGATGGCACATACAAATTTGCTTAGAACGGCACGAAAATACCGCATATAGGTAGGTATAGTGGACTCATATGGCAAAACTGGTTTAAGGATTTTGGATGCACAAGTAGTGATCATACTTAGTGCAAATGAAGGCTAGCAAAAGATTGAGAAGCATCCAACCAAGAAACGAAAAATCTCATAAGCGAGCATTAAGCATAACTAACACCGAATAATGCACCACAAGTAGGATGTAATTTCATTGCATAACTATTGACTTTCATGCTTGCATAGGGAATCACAAACCTTAACACCAATATTCTTACTAAAGCATAATTACTCATCAACATGACTCACATATTATATGAACATATCGCAAAACTATTACAAGGAATCAAGTTTATTTTATCCAATGATCTTCATGAAAGTTTTTATTATATCCCTCTTGAATATCTATCACTTTGGGACTAGTTTAATGTGTTGCTTTTGATAGCTCAAACAAATCTAAGTGAAGAACATGAGCATAAAATTTTCTTCTCTCAAAATAATATAAGTGAAGCAAGAGAGAATTTCTAAAAAAATTACTAACTCTCAAATAAATCTAAGTGAAGCATGAGAGCATTTCTTCAAAAATACTAAAGCACACCGTGCTCAAAAAGATATAAGTGAAGCACTAGAGCAATTCCATAGCTCATAAAGATTTAAGTGAAGCATAGAGAGCAATTCTAACAAGTCATAGCATAATTTTGGCTCTCCCAAATAGGTGTGTCCAGCAAGGATTCATGACTAAAAATAAAAAGTAAAACAAGCAAAGACTCATATCATACAAGACGCTCCAAGCAAAACTCATGATATGTGACGAATAAAAATATAGCTTCAAGTAAAATACCGATGGTCGATAGAAGAAAGAGGGGATGCCACTCGGGCATCCCCAAGCTTAGTTGCTTGCTTCTATTTGGATAATGGATTGGGGTGCCATGGGGCATCCCCAAGCTTAGGCTCTTCTTACTCCTTATTCCTTCATCCATCGTAATCTCACCCAAAACATGGAAACTTCAATCACACAAAACTTAACAAAACCTTCGTGAGATCCGTTAGTATAAGAAAACCAATCTTTACTTTAAGTACTGTAGAAAACCCATTCAAATTTTGTTCTTGCATTATATCTACTGTATTCTAACTTTACCATGGCTCATACCCCCAGATAAAAACCATAGATTAATCAAAATAAGCACACAATGCAAAGAAAATAGAATCTGTCAAAAACAGAATAGTCTGTAAAGATGCGAATTGTTCTCATACTTTTGTAACTCCAAAATTCTGCAAAAATTAGGACAAAATAGGAAATTTGTATATCAATCTTGTGTAAAAACTTCAGAATTTTTCGTCTCTGCTGTGAAATTTAAAAATTGTTTTACTGAACGCAAAAGTTTCTGTTTTCCAACAAAATCAAATCAACTATCACCAAAGCTATCCCAAAGGCTTTACTTGACACAAACACTAATTAAAACACAAAAAACACAATCATAACAGTAGCACAACTGTGAAAACACTCAATAATAGAAATAAAAAGACAAAATAAATTTTATTCATTGGGTTGCCTCCCAACAAGCGCTATCGTTTTATGCCCCTAGCTAGGCATAATGCATAGATCTAAGTGTTGTCTTTTTTTATCTCATTTTCCTTAGAGGTGTTTTTGTTAGAAGGTTTTGCAAAAACAACATAAAACACCTTATCCATAGAGACTTTAGCATTATCAAGTTGCTTATCGTCATATCCCCCTCGATTTCCGGCAACAATCCAAGAATAGTGCTAATTAACATCATTGAAAACTTGTTGGATTATATCTAAAACGGGGATGTCCTTTTTAAGGTTCTCATCAAAGATTTGATTATCCCCAAGCAAATGTCTTAGCACATAATCACTATTATAAAGAATTTCATCTATCACAGGTTTTTCATGATTCATACCATAGAAATCAAAGATTTCCCTAGCTTCCCGTATTATGTAGTCAAATTCATTCATAAGAACAAGAGTGGCCAACTTTTTAGCCTGAGGATTCTTTATGACGGGTAGCTCATAAAACATTCTTTGCAAGGTAGGATGAGTGCAAATAAATTTATTTTCAAGTTTCAAAACTAGTGCTGAGATAGCTTCCGCATAAGATTTAGTCCTTTTAAGTATAGGAACATCATCAAGACTTAAATTTCCAACACAATTGAAAAATTCTTGGATACGTTCTTTTCCTATAACATTCCCTTGCCCCAAAACAAAAGTTTTAGCATCCAGATTGCCAGATCGTCCAATTTTAGGAGTTAGGCCATCATCTGTTTCTGCCATACCAAAGTCACTCATGATGACAAGTTCAAGCAATTAAGAGATCTGACGAGAAAACGGCGAGCGAGAAAGAGGGCGAATAAAACGGCAAATTTTTGTGAAGTGGGGGAGAGGAAAATGAGAGGCAAATGGCAAATAATGTAAATTGCAAGGAGATGAGATTTGTGATTAGGAACCTGGTAGATGTTGATGATGTCTCCCCGGCAACGGCGCTAGAAATTGGCACGTGGCCGGGAGACTATCTTGACTTGATCCTCCCTGGCAACGGCGCTAGAAATTCCTTTTGATGTTGGCTTGAACTACGTCGGTATTTCCCCACAGAGGAAGGGATGATGCAGCACAACAACGGTAGGTATTTCCCTCAGTGATGAGACCAAGGTTATCGAACCAGTAGGAGAACCAAGCAACACTATGTAAACAACACCTGCACACAAAGAACAAATACTTGCAACCCGACGTGTTAAAGGGGTTGTCAATCCCTTTCGGGTAACGGCGCCAGAAATTGGCAAACAGCCATGAGATAAATTGTAGTAGATTGAATAAATAGATCGCGAATAAAATAAAGTGAAGCAAAATATTTTTGGCCTTTTGGAAATATAGATATGAAAATATATGATGAGAAAATAGACCCAGGGGCCGTAGATTTCACTAGTGTCTTCTCTCAAGAAAAATAGCATACGGTGGGTAAAAAAATTACTGTTGGGCAATTGATAGAACTTCAAATAATTATGATGATATCCAGGCAATGATCATTATATAGGCATCACGTCCAAGATTAGTAGGCCGACTCCTGCCTGCATCTACTACTATTACTCCACACATCGCCCGCTATCCAGCATGCATCTAGTGTAATAAGTTCATGGAGAAACGGAGTAATGCAATAAGAACGATGACATGATGTAGACAAGATCTATTTATGTAGAAATAGACCCCATCTTGTTATCCTTAATAGCAACGATACATACGTGTCGGTTCCCCTTCTGTCACTGGGATCAAGCACCGTAAGATCGAACCCATCACAAAGCACCTCTTCCCATGGCAAGAAAAACCGATCTAGTTGGCCTAACTAAACCAAAGATTCGAAGAAGAAATATGAGGCTATAAGCAATCATGCATATAAGAGATCAAAAGACTCAAATAGCTTTCATGGATAAAAACATAGATCTGATCATAAACTCAAAGTTCATTGGATCCCAACAAACACAACGCAAAAAAAGAGTTACATCAAATAGATCTCCAAGAGACCATTGTATTGAGAATCAAAAGAGAGAGAGGAAGCCATCTGGCTACTGCCTACGGACCCGTAGGTCTACAATGAACTACTCACGCATCATCGGAGAGGCACCAATGAGGATGATGAACCCCTCTGTGATGGTGCCTAGATTGGATATGTGGTTTCTGGAACTTGCGGTGGCTGGAATTGATTTTCGTCGACTCCCCTAGGGTTTCTGGAATATTGGGGTATTTATAGAGCAAAGAGGCGGTGCGGGAGGTGGCCGAGGTGGGCACAACCCACCTGGGTGCGCCTGGGCCCCCAGGCGCACCCTGGTGGGTTGTGCTCCCCTCGGAGCCCCCTCAGGTACATTCTTAGCCCAACTTGTGTCTTCTGGTTCAGAAAAAATCCCCAAAAAGTTTCGCTGTGTTTGGACTCCGTTTGGTATTGATTTCCTGCGAAGTAAAAAACAAGCAAAAAATAGCAACTGGCACTGGGCACTATGTCAATAGGTTAGTCCCAAAATATGATATAAAGTTGCTATAAAATGATTGTAAAACATCCAAGAATGATAATATAACAGCATGGAACAATAAAAAAATTAAGGATACATTGGAGACGTATCACATAGCCTGAACATAATCAAGGGCTTTAAGCCAGTCAAATAGGCACTGCGCCGATTTCCCGAACCCAAGCGTCAAGCCATGGGGGAAGAATTAGCAAAATTACTCGAAGCCGGATTCGTCCGAGAAATCAAACACCCCGAGTGGTTGGCAAATCTGGTCATGGTGCCCAAGAAGGACAAATCCTGGCGGCTGCGTCAATTTTAAAGACCTAAATAAAGCCTGCCCTAAGGATCCCTTCCCTTTACCTTGCATAGACCAGATCATCGACGCCACCGCCGGACACGACTCACTGTGCTTCCTCGACGCCTACTCCGGATACCATCAAATCAAAATGAAGGAGTCCGACCAAGCCGCAACCGCCTTCATCACCCCCTATGGGCCATTCTGCTTCAACACAATGCCCTTCGGGTTGAAAAATGCAGGCACGACATACCAGCGCATGATTCAAACATGCTTAGAAAATCAAATCGGCAAAATAGTCGAGGCATACATAGACGACGTGGTCATCAAGACCAAACACGTAAGCCAGTTCATGGACGACCTGCGCTAAACCTTTGATAATCTGCGAGCTTACGATATACGGCTCAATCCGAACAAATGCATCTTCGGAGTTCCTACCGGAAAACTGCTCGGATTTATTGTCTCCCACAGAGGAATAGAGGCCAATTTGGCTAAAATCCGAGCCCTATCCCAACTAGCGATCCCTACGGAGCTGAAGCACGTCCAAAAACTGGCGGGCTGTGTGGCGGCCTTGAGCCGCTTTATCTCCCGCCTTGGCGAAAAGGCACTGCCGCTCTACAGACTACTCAAATGGACCAAAAACTTCGAGTGGACCGATGAAGCAACTGTCGCACTGGAAGAAATAAAAATGTTATAGTCCGACAAGCCTATACTAGCAGCACCCGGCATAGGTGAACCCATGCTATTGTACATCTCAGCCACTAATGAAGTTGTGAGTGCGGTTCTCATCATAGAACGAGAATCGGAGGGCCACAAATTCCGGGTGCAGAAGCCAGTCTACTACATATCAAAAGTACTCACACCATGCAAATCTCGGTATCCTCATTACCATAAGATAGCCTATACAATTTTTATGGCATCCCGAAAACTCCGACACTACTTTCAAGAGTGTTCGGTCATGGTGGCATCCGAAGTACCGCTGAACGACATAATAAACAACAGGGACACCACTAGCCGCATTGCTAAATGGGCCATAGAGCTCCTTCCTTTCGAAATCATGTACAACCCACGCCGAGCTATTAAATCCCAGGTGTTGGCCGACTTTCTCGCCAAATGGACAGAAGCTGAGCTCCCAAGGGAATATAGTACATACTCACATTGGACAATGTACTTTGACGGCTCCAAGATGCTAGCCGGACTGGGGCAGGGGTGATCCTTACATCTCCCACCAGCGACAATATCCGGTATGTACTACAAATCATGTATACCGATTCCAACAATGCGGCCGAATACGAGGCTCTGTTGCATGGACTCCGGATGGCAACGTCAATGGGCATATAACGGCTCGAGGTGCGGGGAGACTCTAACCTCGCCATCTCACAAGTCAATGATGAATTCGACGCAAAAGAACCGAAGATGGCATCATATTGGAAATGTCATCCTTAAAATATCCGCCCGGTTCGAAGGGTTAGAATTTCACCACGTCTCCAGAGACAGCAATCAAGCTGCCGACGTCCTCGTTCGCATGAGCGCCAAGCGTGACCCGGTCCCTAAATCCACCTTCTTGGAATGGCTTTTCAAGCCATCCGTGGTGTGGCAGGACAAGGGCAAGGACACGGGAGCCAATGGCCCAGAATAGATCATCCCTCCTGACATCGAGCCAGACGAAGAAATCATCGAAGGTTCGGCACTCAAAGAAACACCTTCGGCTCATGAAGTCATGGCAGTAATCGCGCCATGGACCGAGCCCTTCTTCGCCTACCTTCTTCGACAAGAGCTCCCCAATGACCAGACCAAGGCACGATGCATAATTCGGTGCTCTAAAGCTTATAAGGTCCACGAGGGCAAACTGTACAAGAAAAGCACTACCGGAGTCCTCCAGAGATGCATATCTGAAGAAGAGGAGCAGCAACTTTTGGACGAGATACACGCTGGCATGGGCGGCCGCCACACGGCAGCTTGGGCCCTGGTAAGCAAGGCCTTCCGAGCAGGGTTCTTCTGGCCCACCGCTCACGCGGATGCACACAGACTAGTCCAACATTGCGTCAAATGCCAGCTCTTTGCAAATCAAAGCCACATGCCCCCCACGGCTCTCTGAACAATACCGATTACCTGGCCTTTTGCGGTCTTGGGGTTGGGCATGGTCGGACCACTTAAAGGGGGACCAAGAGGAAGAAATATCTATTGGTCATGGTCGACAAATTCACTAAGTGGATCGAGGCGAAACCAGTAACTCCAGCTAAGTCCAGACCAGTCACCGACTTTATATCAGGCATGGTCCACCGTTATGGTGTCCCCCACAGTATAATAACAGATAATGGATCCAATTTTACAGCCCAGGAGGTAAAAGACTGGTGCGCTAACATGGGCATCAAGCTCGATTATGCTTCAGTATATCACCCACAGACCAACGAACAGGTCGAACGGGCCAATGGACTAATCATGAGTGGCATTAAGCCTCGCCTGGTCCATTCTCTGAAAGAATCCGACTGCCACTGGGTGGAGGAGCTTGACTCCGTATTATGGGGACTGCGCACCACCCCTAACCGAACAACAGGATACACACCGTTCTTTATGGTGTACGACGCAGAAGCAGTCCTTCCCTGTGACCTCATTCACGACGCACCTAGAGTGTGCATGTACGAAGAAAAGGATGCTGAGTTAGATCGGCAGGACGACCTGGACGCCCTGTAAGGAGAGCGCGGCATACAACTAGTAGGCCCGGTGCTACTAGAGTAGGGAAGTTCAGGCGAAGGCATACAACATAGGCGAACTCGTCCTCCGCCTCCCCGAGAAGCAGAAGAACAAGCTCTTGCCCAAATGGGAGGGTCCCTTCATAATCGATGAAGTACTAGTAGGAGGAGCGTATCGTCTCCGCAACCCATTGGACAATCACCTCGAACCAAACCCATGGAACGCAGCTCGGCTCCGGCACTTCGACGGCTAGTCCGGTGTCGCCACTCCAACTAGGTTTTCTTTTTGTTATAGTTTTCCTTTTCTTTTTACTTTTTCAGGTGGTTAGCACCTTCCAGGCTGTGTTTGGCTAAATCAAACTATGTTAAGCTTCCTTGGGCATACATCTTTAAATGTACTACCCGCTTATACCTAGGGGCTTCTTTAACAAAGCCGATCAATATAACTTTCGTGCATCTATTCGCCTCTGTCGTGTTTGCACCATTCCATTATCATTTTTAGCCATTATATGCATCAATTTGACTTAAGTTTTCGCCAAGCTGGGTTGCCTCGCTCCTATGCTTACCCTCGACATACCCGATTGTTCGGCTAGAGGGTAAAGGGAGCACCTCTGTGATTGTTACGACTGGATTACCCGGATACGTACCTTAGACGGGTGAAGCCGAAAGCTAGCGTTCTTAAGAACATAATTGGTCGGCCACGATGGAAGTGAAAAATATTGGTGATAATCACCAAACACCCAGGTTTGTTTTCCCGAAGTAACCGTCACCCGCATATTGCGGGTTTCTGGTTATAGTGCCTATGGTCAACATAACAACCCAAAGAAAGGAACCCATGGAGGAACTATTTTCTTTGGAAGATGTTTCTTACATTAAAAACTAAAATAACATAACTCCCCCTGCGCGTTCTGTCTGTTTGTACCAAAAGGACGGATTGCTGGTTCTCCAAAGTGATTTCCTGTTACCACAGGTCACACAGTACGGAACACTCCCAGGCTAATAGCGGGGGAGGTAGAAGCCGATGGCCGGTTAAGACAACATTTACAGCATGGCTGGAGATTGTTTGATGTAAAGTACATAGACACATAGAATCAAACACCCTGCTTCCGGTCAAGATTGTCTATTATAGTATCCAAGGTGCAGTCTTCTTGAGATAGTCATGCGGATGGCATCACTTGGTCATACACCAAATGAAGCGGCACTTCCCGCCCATCTGGCCCTATCAGCCCAACCCGAGCTAAATGCTCCGGGTCTAGTTTGGTAAAAGCGGGTCTTCACCATTGTCCATGCCTCCCGTGCTCCTTCTTGGCAAGCCGACATCTTCCATAGCTCGAAACGACGCTGAGCTCCTTTAAATCGATTGGCTAGTTCGGCCGTCCCTTCTGGAGGCGTCTTAGTGGGCCATAACACCTTGACCATGCTCTTCATAGCTTTTCGAGCTCGCTCGTGCATGATGGATAGTTCCTTTAGTAGGTTCCCTCCGAACAAGCTAGCCTCTTCTTTGGGACGCCGGTCAGGAGACCTGACAAGAGACGTGGCAGGTTTTTCACATTCACATCATATGCATGCTTTATGTGCCCACAAGATGAATTCCACTTACCGAACATGCCACCTTTCAATCTCTAGTTCTCCTAGAGGGTTTGTGCCAGTTGGGATTTTAATCTCTCAACCTCTTCGGCCTGTTGCTGATTTTCTACTTTAAGCTTGTTCTTTTCCTCATGACTTCGGGTCAATACCCGGCGACCGGCCTCGTGCAGTGATTCGATGTACCTTTGAGCTTCTTTGGCTGCCTTCAGGTCTTTCTCCAGTTGGCCTATGGACTCAGCTGCTACAAGGCAAATCTTTTGTCATAAAAGATGTCCTAAACAATTTTTGCATGTTAAATCTTTTCAGTCACCATGTGCTTCCCTGGTGAAATTCTTGACCTCCTCCAGTTCAGCTTTTGCGGCTGCCAACTGTGTTTGGTTCAGCTCAAGGTCCTCGGCCAGTTTTTTGTTTTGTTCCCTCGAGGCCTACACCATGTCGCAAATATATACTCCTTAAGACCTTTAACATGGCCGTCCCGCCCAAATTAAGGCTCGGGGGCTACTAGGTCAAGATTTACGTTTGGTTCTCAAAACCAACCACATACCTGCATGTTGGTCGACAGAAGATGGGAGATTCCCTCAAGTTCGTTTCGTGCGGCCCCAACGTATGTGTCCATCGAACTAAGTGCATTGAACTCCTATCCGGAAAATGCGGAATGACGCAGTGACTCCTTCCGCCATCAGTGATTCACCACACTTTCGACTTTGGAATTAGTAACTGAGAAATCCTCGGGATCCTCTGGAAGCTGGTCTGCGGCAGGAACTTCCGCATTGACCCCGACCCTTGCCGAGGATCTTGGTTCGGGATTACCCCCTCGCGCTTCCTTGACGTCTTCAGACGGTGGTGGCGGTGCACACCTTCTGCAGGTCTCAGCAAAGATTGTGAGTACTCGTATCTGCCACATTAATGGCTGAACTATAAACTCAAATATATTACGTCTTGATAGGGGGTGCAGTCGATATAGCTCCTGTGGCTACCATGCGCTTGGGAGCTCCGCCATTGGTTGGTGCCGACATAGTCGGCGCCGCTCTCGTCGGGGTTCAGCGTGTGGTGTGTCGGCCCTTGGGAGTAGAAGTCAGCGTACTCGGAATGGCGCGAGGCAAACGCCCTTTTCAGGAAGAGGCCTTCTTGCTACTTACAGAGGAAGAAGGGAGGGTCCCAGGGTGATCGGCTATAAGGGCCACCTTAGAGCCATTGAGAATATCCTGGTAAAAGACCCCGTCCTCAAAATCAATTGACGCCTCTAGATCATCATGGAATCCTGGGTCATCTACATGCGAATAGCTCTCCGGTTGATGAGAGGGGCTGCTGACTGTCTCGACCCAACGCCTCCAATTCTGTTCGAAAAAATGGAAGATCCGATCAACAACACAGACGTAACGTCCGGACTATGAAAATGAAGTTGAACTTACCCATTCAATGGGACTGTAGCTCAAATAGCCGTCCCTATTCCTCAGGCGGGCAAACTCTTCTTCTCCCTTGAAGAGATCGACTAGTATGGCTGCCATTGCTGCCTGGTCATCAGGCCCCTTCTGTTTATAACGGGTTGCATCGTTTGTCCCATTATAACACCATAGGGGGTGCATCCTCTGTTGAAGAGGTTGAACGCATCGAGTAATGGCAGCGGTCATCACATCAATGATGGTTAACTTGATGTGAGCTAACAGCCTCACCTTGGCAGCCAGGCGTTGTACCTCAGCACTTTCCTCTTTAGAAGGGATTTTTGGCCGCCAATTAAACCGCTTCTTTAAAGGAGTGTCTGAGTATTTGGGCAGACCCCTCCGAGTTGGCTCGAATAGGGGGACGTCTTCAATGTAAAACCGCTCTGAGGTCCACTCTTCGGAGTCCTTCTTCAGGGTCCCAACAGGGTACCTCGCACCGGCTATGCGCCATACTTCGGCTCCGCCTACTTCAAAGATTGTCCCTCCTCGGGTGCGAGGGGCGAGGCAAAAATACTTTCTCCATAATTAAAAATTGGCCTCGCAGCCGAGAAACATCTCGCAAAGAGCGACGAAGCCCAAGATATGCAGAATGGATCCGGGGGTGAGGTGATGGAGTTGGATCCCGTAAAACTCTAGTAGACCCCTCAAGAAAGGATGAATGGGAAATCCCAGGCCTCGTAAGAGGAAGGGCACGAAACATACCCTCTCTTGCTTACGAGGAGCAGGGAAGTTCCCTGCAAGGGCTTCGCCGTTCGTGGAAGTTAATCCGGGGCGAGTAGGTGCAAGATCTGAAGCGAGAACATATCCCCGTGTTTTGAGTCTGCTTAGTTGCAGATGGGAGATTGAGCAGCTTCCCAGTCACCCAGGAGGGGCCATGGGGGCGTGAGGAGGAGCTTGGGGCGCCCGCCATTTTTTCCACTGTTTTCTGGGGATGGAATGGGCCACCCGTCATGCTCCTGGCCTGTTTAATAGATGCCTCCTCCCTGTCTCATGAGGGGCATTTCTGTAAAACATTACTAGACCATCTGCCTTCCTTCTGGCGCACGGAAATCGAGGGGCATTATTAACCCTGAACAAAGAGTTGGTATGGTGGGCCCAATGGAGCTTCGACGAATCGGGAGGTCATCGGCAACCAAACTATTGACATTCGAACATTGAAGGGGTGAAGAACTCGTCTCACAAGCTGGAGACTTCGGGCGTACAGAACTACCAGGAATCAGGGATCCCGGCGTTGAAGACTAGTTCGGGGGCTACTGAGGGAGTCCTGGACTAAGGGGTCCTCGGGCTTCCGGCCTATCTCTTATGGGCCGGACAGGTGGGCTGCTTTGCGACTACTATAAGGCCGAGCTATAAGGCGACTCCGTGTCCAGATAGGAAACCTTCGGAGCCTTGGTGTGTCCTCCAAGTCAAGATGGGAGAATCGGCATGTTTATTCCCTCATTGTAACCGACTATGTGTAACCCTAGTACCTCTGGTATCTATATAAACTAGAGGGTTTAGTCCATAGAGGCTAGAAGAAGAATCATCATCCTACTCACCTAGGGTTTAGTTCATCTGATCTCGTGGTAAATCGACATTGTAACCATCATATACACTTCAATATAATCAAGCAGGACGTAGGGTTTTACCTCTTCGAGAGGGCCCGAACCTGGGTAAACATCGTCTCCTTCGTCCCTTGTTCCCCATTGATCCAAGATCCACAGCTCGAGACCCCCTACCCGAGATCCGCCGGTTTTAACACCGACACCCAGGATCATGGAGATTGAGCACCAGTGAGGCTAGGAGCAAGGAGATCGTGAATTGTTATACCGAACACCGGTGACAGTAAGGTTCACTAGGCATACATGCATCATATCCTTGGGGATAAATGAGTTGTAGTCATTAAATGCCCAAACCTCTTGTCTAATTTCATTATCTTAATTCTTGAGGCAACCCCGCGCGATGGGTAGGGCCTGCTGTAGGACAACTGATTCTTGATACAGGACTTGCGTCGGTCAAGATGTTATTTGGACACATCCCCCACTTTGATCCGTAACAAGCACATCTCGATGGGTGACTTCCAGCGCACAAATTAATATCCTGTTGGATCCCCGTGCAAATACAAGGTTGTAAGCATAAGACCTCATACCCGTACCTCTTTTTATTATAAGTTTTGAATCACTATTTGCTTGCTGATCCGGTCAAAAGCTGGATTTGACACTTTGACAAAAGCTTGCTAGAGACCTCGCGAGGGTCTTGAGTTGTCATTGCTGAAGCTGGGCCATACCAGGCTGTCGATGGAGCCACGCCACGGGCCGCAGGCAGGCAAGTCTGGGCACCCCCGGTCCCAGGACGCCGACAGTAGCCCCCGGGCCCAAGGCGCGCTCGAACTTGGCTTCGAGGCGAAGCCAAAGGGCAAGTGCGGAGCGCCGCGGGCCCTAACCGCCTGCGGCCTTGGTTACCGCATGGCGATTGATGGGACGTGGGCGCCCCCACTTTCCCACGCAGCCTTGATATTCGCCTAGCTTGACGGCCGCCGTTGCCGACGCAGCTCCGTCCCCATTGCTTGTTGCGCGCTCCTCCAGCCCCTTCGCCTTCCAGAAAGACAGCGGCTTCCTTCCCAGGCCTGACCCCGGCGCTGGTTCTCCCCGTCGCTATGGCGGTGCGCCCGAAGAAGAAGGGAAAGGGGAGAACCTGCGCCCTGATGGAATCGCCACTGGTCTACGAGCCCACCCTTGAGCGGTCGGAGGTGCTCAATCAGGAAGGGCTGGACAAGGTTCGCCCAGCGCTCGCCACCGATTCCAATGAATGGAAGGCGATGGTGGCTTGGCCCGCTTCCCGCGCCATGATAGATATGGCGGCCACTGAGATCCCCGTCCATCTTCACGCCCTCTGGGCTGGCCTGATCCCCCCTTTCTCCGATTTCTTTGATGCCGTGCTCTCGCATTACCAAGTCCATGCACTACATCTGGATCCCCAATCCATCATTCTCCTTGCCATTTTCGCCTTCGTCTGCGAGGCCATGGTGGGCATTGCCCCCTCCGTGGCCTTGTTTCGCCATTTCTTCTCGCTTCACCTGGTCGACGCCCACCAGTGCTCGGGGTGCGTCACCTTCCAGGCCGTGGCAGCAACGGCCGGCTCGGGGATCGACTTTGAGCTTTCACTAGCTACAAATGGATTCCGGAAGCGGTGGGTGTTCATGGATGTCGGCGTGCTCAACTCTCTGCTCTTGCTTCCTCAGGCGCCAGCTGTTCCCAGCTCCGGCTGGGGGCACGTGAAGCTTGTCGACCATCGTCTTGCCCACGTCTGGCACAGGCTAGCCAGGTTGAAGAAGCTTGGGGTGACGGCGTCCATGGTGGTGAAGGAGTTCACCCAGCGCCGCATCACTCCGCTCTAGCGTCACTCTCGGCCAATGTGGACCTTCTCTGGTAGCAGGGACCCCATGAGGCTCCATGTGGACGCGCTTCCTCCCGAGGCGCTATGGACGGTGCTTGAGCTCTTGACGGGTGACCCGGCGCCATCAAGCCTACCGGAGGAGGGTTGCCTCTTGTATTGCTGCTCCAAGAAGGTGGAGTTCGTGAGGCAGATGCCCCCTTTCGACGAATGGGGACTGCGCCCGGCCGGCCTTGAAAGGCCCCGCGAGAACCCCGTCCTCGTGGTTCCTCTGCCCGCCATCACCGCGGCGCGCACCCCGGAGGCCGATGCAGGGGGGCGTGCGTCGCCGGACGCCGCCGAGGCGACTGCTGAAGGGTCGGCGCCAGCCGGTGCTCCTGAGATGGCTACCCCTGTGGCTTGGGTGAGCCGTCCTGAAGAGGCAGCCGGGGAGTTGGTGCAGTCCGAGGCTCCCGAGGCCGCCGCCTCCGGAGCTCGAGCGAGCAGTCCTGAGGTGGAGACTGGTGAGCTAGCGCAGTCCGGGACTCCCGAGGCCTCCACCCCAGAGGCCCCGCCGAGTGTCCCTGAAGCTGATGGTTGCGCCTTAAGCTTCGGCCGGCTTCGTCTGAACCTCGACGCAGTCCGCAACAGAAAAGGGGCTCCAAACTGCAGTGGTGACACCTACCGGCCGCTGAAGCAGAGGAAGTATATGGCCATAGATGAGTAAGTACCTTCCCCTTGCGATTTCCTGCATGTTGCGCTCCTTCCTGACGATGACTCTCCAGGATCCATTAGGTTGCAGCGGCGAGGTCTCCTGAAGAGCGGCCTTCACCAGTCCTTGGCTCGTCCCCGGTCTCGAGATCCCCATGCTGGGCCGCTGCGCCAGGCACGGGGCCTGTTCAAGGAGCGGATGCGCCGACGGGGGGCCTTGATCCTGCGTTCTTGTCGTCCTTCCTCCGTGGTCCGGCCTGGGGCGCAGAGGGCGTGCCGAGGGCTCTTCCGTTGGTCGTCACCGGCGGCTGGGTAACCCCAGCCCCGGCTTCATCCTCGAGCAGTGAGGCCACGCCATGCGGCGCCTCCACCGAAGCCTGAGGGGTGGCGGGGAAGGCGCCGGCCCCCAGCCCCCTGCCAAGGGCAAGCAGGCCGCCTCATGTTTCCCCGATAACCCCCAGCGTGAAGGACTGCCTTGGCCATGCACTGGCGGTCGCGCGTGGGCGCGGTGTCATACGCCACGAGCTTTTTTGGGAGGCAATGGGTGCGCTGAGCCGGCTCAGAGAAGAACTTGCGGACGTCGACGCTCACCTTGAAACGGAGAACCTTTGGCTGGCGGACGGATGGCATCAGTTGAAGGTGGCTATCAACCTCGGGCATCTTCAGCACGAGCGCGCCAGTGCGAAGGCCGCGGAATCCCTCGCGACCTCATGCGAGGCTTGCGCCCGGGCCTTGGAGGAGGCCAGGGCGGCCAACCATCGCCGCGAGGCCGCCGAGGAATGCGAGCGGGAACTCCAGGCCTCGAACACTGTCCTTGAACAGCGGATCAAGGCACGTAGGGCCGTCTTGGCGTCGATGAAGGGAGCGCCTTCCGAAGAGGAGGAGATCCGGAAACGCGAGGAGGCGCTGGTGCTAGAGGCCTCGGAGCGTAGCCTGGAGCTTGAGCGGCTGGAGGTGAGGGAGTGCCAGGTGACCATGGCTGAGGACGCCGTCACCGCGCGGGAAGCCAAGATCCAGGAGGAAGTCGATCAAAGGGTGGTGAAGGCTTGTGCAGCTCTCGCCGACGGGCATCGCCTGGAGCTGGAACTTCTGAGAGCCAAGGCTGAGGGTAGGGCTGCTGCCCTCAGGACAAGGCTGATCGAGGCGGAGCAGCACGAGAAGGCCGCCAAGGAGGCTCAGGCCTCAGACCAAGGTGACTTGGCGTCCACTCGTGCCAACCTGCATTCGCTCCAGCAGCAGATTGATAACGCCGCAACCCTTGCGAAGAAGAACGCGGACGAAGTGTGCCGCCGCCTGTCGCTGCAGCGCGAGCATGCCGCCATGCTCCAGGCTCTCAGGGTGAGGGCCAATCGAGCTTTGGGCACCATCTGCGAGGAAAGCGCCCCTCACCCGCATGAGGGCGACTACGCCAGCCACCTCTGCTTCTTTACCAAGATCGTGACCCGCCTGGAAGATCAGGCCACGAGGGTCCGTGAGCTCGTTGAAGAGAGAAGCTGCAGCCTCCTCGGCCACGCGTTCTCACGCGTCTTCAGCCATCTTCAGAATCTTGACCCTCATTTTGATTTTGACGCCGCGATAGCCCCCGTGCCCTGGGTTATCCAGAACAACCTTGCGGAATGGGTGGACGGCCATGTCGACGATCTGATCGTGGAGTTTGCTCCTGAGGACGACGCGGTCGTGATCGCGGCTGAGGAAGGCGATGCGGATGATGACGTCGAAGATGAAACCAGCGACAGCGCGAGTGGCGCGGGTGAACATGGCGACGACGACGCTGACGAAGACGAATCTGGTGATAGTGTCGATGGCGCAGATGAGGGTGGCGAGGACAGCGCTGGAGGAGGCGCCTCTGGCTAGGCCTGCCTTTCCTTTGCCTTGACCTGTATGCAAAAAACTTGGGGGCGTGAAAGCATTTTGAAGGGGGAGCCCTTTGTATGAAATGACGATATGCTTTTGAGGTAGGAGCTGAACTGCGCCGTCGCGAGCCTGCGGGCTCCTGAGCGGGGTAGCTGTTGTGACTTATCTTTGGTTCCGTAGATCCTGAGTGGGTCCTGATGTCGCGATTGCATCCTCTTTCTGAGGTGAGCCTGAGGGGTTCGTGAGGTCCTGAGCCTCCCGAGGAGCCTGCTAGCCTGCCCCAGAGTGCCTCGCGAGAAGCCGATTGCCGGATCACGGCAGGGTATGCTGGTGACTGCACCCCCGATCCCCGGGGGACCTTGGCGTCTCCGGGGCTGACCCGAGGGCGCTTGATGCGCGCATGCCACGCCCAGCCCCCGCTCGCGGGGTGCTCGTAGGGATGGGTAGCAGGTGCGAACTGTACTTGTTGAATACGAAACTAGAAAGCAAGAAACTGCCGCGAGACAAGAGAAAAGCAAACTCCCCCCATTTTTGACAACATAAAAGAACTTCAAATCTCAGTCCAGAAGGCGGCGAATCGAATTACAGAAAACGGGGCAAAAGCAAATAGCCGCGTCCGGCACCTAGCTAGTCTTCTTGTCTTCCCACCAGCGCGGAGCTAAGTGCTTTCACTGGACGTGATCATAGTCATTGGGGGACAGTGTCGACGGCCAGCGCGGAGCATGGTGCTTCCACTTGGACGTGGGCGGGAGCCCCCGAGGCCCGAGGGCGGCACTCCGAAGACTCTGGGGCATGTACAGCCCCACTCATTTATTACGTGAGAGTGTCACGAGCGGAGACCTTCATAGGCGTGAGCCTTGCTTCATATCGCCAGACGAGGGTCCCGCCCTGCGCCACCCCCGACCACCATTGGGGCGTCCGGAAACTAGGACGAGACCAAGGGGCAAGGGGGACACTGGCGGCACCCTCGGCGACCACGGGCCCTCTGCCGGGGGGGAAGGGCTCGCCGACGCCTCCCTCGGCAGAGGACCTACCTCCGTGCAGCGCCTTGCTCCGTGCGGCGCAGGGGAGGCCCTGGCTCTGGGCCCCTCCCGCGCAACCCCCAGTGCACCGCTCCCGCCGGAGCGGTGCCTCCGCCCTGGGGTTTCCGACCGCTGCTATGGCTAGGTTCACCTGCGGTCCATGGTTAGCGTAAGCATGCTCCCGAGATATCAGCTGTACCCTGCGGTCGTTGTCGCTGAAGGGGCCGGCAAAGTCTCCGGGCAGCTCATGGAAGACTCCGGCCTCTAGCGTCCCTTCTGCCCAGCTTGGCTCGGGGAACGAGCTGGGGCCTTCCTCCGGCGTGTACTCCAGATCCACCATGTGGGGTACGTAAGCGTCTGCAGTCGCCGCGTCGGGGCCATCACCTGGGTGCCCCGCGTCTTGGGCCTCCAGGCCTGGCGCCTGGTCCCGATGGCCGTGGGGTGAAACCCCAGCGCGGCCCCGCTGTGGGCCGCCAGAGCTCACCCCTGCTGGAAGCGGTGCTGTCGTGGTAGGAAGAGCGGCGCTGCGGGCCATGTTGGTGTTGTTGAATCCTGCAGGCGCTCCAGGGGGCGCGTGTGCACGCCTGGGCCCGACATGCACTCCTGTCATAGCCTGAGGCGTGGGCAAAGGGCAAAAGGGCGCTGCACCTCTGCAGGCGGCGTCAAGCAGCTCGGCGACCCGCTCCAGCAGTGCGTCGCGGCCGCTCTCCGCCAACCTGCAACGTAGCAGCTCCCGTGCCACGATGAGCGCAGCTCGCATGTTCGCCTGCTCCTGACAAATGCGTGGTGCCGTCGCCGCGGCATAGCCTGAAGACCGCGTAGTGGCGCGCATGCGCCGGGGTGCTAAGGCGGACGGTGCCGCCCCGCGCCGCCCGCGCTCGGCAGTGTTGGGAGGTGTGCGGGCCGCCTGGAGCGCGGAGTTGAGGTCCTCTTGGGCGGACGGCGCTGCCCGAACGGGCCATGCAGCCCAGTGCTAGGCGCGAGCCCTCGGATCGTCGGCCATCGGATTTGCCGAGCGACGGCGAGCCGACTGGAAGAAGAGGGGCTCCGACGCACCCCTACCTGGCGCGCCGAATGTTGGATTCAGGGTTCCGCAGACCCTTGAGAGGTCCGAACTCTGGGGTGCGTGCGAAGAACTCTCTCTCCCCAGTCTGCCTGTTCAACGATTCCACAGCCTAGCTCAACGAACCCAAGGAACAAGAGACACAGCAGTTTATCCTGGTTCGGGCCACCTTGTGGTGTAATACCCTACTCCAGCTTTGTGGTGGATTGCCTCGGGGGGCTGGGGATGAACTAGTACAGAGGTGGAACGACCTCGGGAGGTGAGGTGTTCTTGAGCTCGATGAGCTAGTGAGGTGGTGAGGGTGGAATGGATCTGGTCCAGCTCCGGTTGCTCTCTCTCCCAAGGTGGTGGCTAAGTCCTATTTATAGTGGCCTTGGTCCTCTTCCCAAATGTAGGCGGGAAGGGATCCCACAACGGCCAAATTCAAAGGGAGACAACTAGTACAAGTTATCCTGACAAAAGTAGTCTTCGCCTGCAAAAGCCTCTGGTGGTGATGCTGCAGTGGGCTCCTCGATGACCTCCGTCCTGCCGTCCTGGCGGTCCTGGTCTTGTTGCACCGATATGGAAACCTTTGCTTGACTCCTCGGGACTCAGCGCCTGCGCTTGCCTCCTTTGCACCAAAGAGGAAACTGGTACACTGCGCCCGCTGGCGCCCGCCTGGTCCTGGTCGTCATCGCTCATGTCAGGTGAACCTCGCGAGGTGCAGCTTGCATGGATATCTCCGCTCCTCGGGAGCCAGCCTGGGGAGGCTGCCCCTCGTGGAGGTCTTGGTGTCGTCCGCCTCGGGAGGCCTGGCCCCTCGCGAGGGTCTTGAGTTGTCGTTGCTGAAGCTGGGCCGTACAAGGCCGTCGATGGAGCCACACCACGGGCCGCAGGCAGGCAAGTCTGGGCACCCCCGGTCCCAGGACGCTGACAGCTGGCGCCCGTTTCAGCGGTCGTTTGATATGTGCACAGACACAGGTAAGCTATCAGGGAGAACGACGGCATTCCATGCGGGCGCTTGCGCCTGTATGAGCGGTCGTTTCAACCCCTGGCGGCCCCAATAAGCCCGAGGAAGATGGTAAATCTCACCCATCTCTCTCTTTTCTTCTTCTTCTTCCTCCAAACCTCCAAATCCTAGCAAAACTTCACCCGATCTCTCTACTCGCTCAATTTTGGTTCAAATCCTTCCGTGTGATCGACCTATGGTATGTTTCTCCTCTGATCCCCAAGTTATTTTTTGTGTATCCATGTTCTACATGCCTAGCATTGCCATGATTAGGAGATGCATATTTTTGATCCAAATTTGAGTTTGGCTTGGATTCGTTGATGTTTTTAGAGGAGTATGACACTGTGACTACCATAGGATCACTATTGTTTAATAGTATTGGACTGGAAAAAAATTGTAGATGTTTACACAGAGGTCGTCTCGTGTACGCGGTGCTTCGAGTTCATCCACCGCACTGCCAAAACAAGTTTTCACTCAGGGGGTCATCTTCACTGACCGTGAAGCAAGAAGAAATTTTAGGCAACTAAGCTCAAGGAAGATCAAAGCAACCAAGTGGGCTT
This sequence comes from Thinopyrum elongatum, assembly GCA_011799875.1. Classification (NCBI taxonomy): domain Eukaryota; kingdom Viridiplantae; phylum Streptophyta; class Magnoliopsida; order Poales; family Poaceae; genus Thinopyrum; species Thinopyrum elongatum. The sequence goes on from CM022303.1 coordinate 279,511,786, forward strand.
GTGCGACCACACTTGACAAGCTAGGTATTACTAATGATTTTGATTTGCTTTGTCATAATGCCGGGTTGCACCATTTTGTTTATCAGGGATGTGAGACATATGAACGCATGACACTTGAGTTTCTTAGTGCTCTCTCGCATAATGTTGGTTTGGTGAAAAATGCCTATGATGAGGAGGAGAGGATCACTTTCCGTATCCTAAACCAAGACTTCGACATCATTCTTGAGGAGTGGTGTAACCACTTTGCCTTCACCAACAACGATGATGACATCCGCTATGTTTATGATTACACTACCCGCACCCGAGGCAATCTTTTTACCGTATGAGTCGTCATGGCACAAGGCAAAGAGCTAGTTGCATTGAAAGTCCCGCTATACGTTATTTCTACTATGTTATCACTAACTCGTTGCAGGCACGAGGAGAAGTTTCTAAGGTGAATGGTGAGAACATGCTAGTTCTCGAGAAAGCAGCAAACCTTGACATCGGTTATTCGCCCAACCAAGGGGCAATACTTTTGCTACACCACGAGCATCAATCAAATCATGCGCAAGGAAATATCGTGTGTGGAGGAGTGATCAACATGTTGGCCAATTCCTTTGGTCTAAACTACACTCACCTTCGCCCCAATGTTGGTAACATCCTTGTTAATATTTGTGTTCTTACTAGCACTGGAATGGTTGTAGTTCGTTATGGCCATCATTGCATTAGAATTCCTGGAGTGGCACACTTGTTGCCTACTCCTATGCCTAACCATTTATCCATTGGGCAAGGACAATTGCAATATGTTGCGTAGTAAGGAGATGCAGCTTTTAACCAGGAAGGCCCAGAACCAGAACAAGTAGATGAAGAAGAACTCGCCACCAATGAAGAAGAGTAGCAGCCCCAAGAGCAGCCACAACAAGGAGACTACACCACCTAAGCGGACCTCAGTAGCCTCCAGGGCTCTATTGATGATATGAGCAACCTCGCTGCGTCCCTTCGAGGCACGTCCACCTAAATGAACATGAACTTCTCCAACTGGAGCCAAGAGTGGGCTCCTGACCAACCGCCACAATGATATCGCTAGTTTGCGCTTGCAAAAGCTTAAGCTTGGGGGAGGTTATCGCCACTTCTACAGCAAGATGTGCTGGTATTTGAATAATTTGTAATGAGGTAGTACTTAAGCTCCTGGAGCTTCAAAACACTCGTGTTGGTCTGTTCCAACACTATGCTTTTATTTGCTTTTCCTTTTTCTTTTGCCTTTGCAATTTTTCGGTTGCAAGTTAGTTTTCCAAAACCCAAAAAGATAGAATAAGCTTTGCTTTGCTCTTGCTCTATATCTAGCCCTTCAGAGTTTGTTTGCATTTTGTTTTCAGAGGAGTTGATCAACGCCGGACAATGAGGAATGCAAGAGTAAGGAAGAGAAGTGTGTAAATTCGCAACCGTGAAGGTATGTCCTACGACCTACGTCTTTTGCACTTGAAATACTTAGAGTAGATGTAGTAGTAGTATGTGTGATATGTGCAGATGGGAGTAAGTCTTCATAATTAAGACAAAGGTTTTGTTCTAGTAGTTGAAATAATTTTGTAGCCTTTGTTCTATTTAGTTTAGACAACCAAGACTTGTCGTGGGACTATTTTAAATGAAATGATGTTAACCAAGAATAACTTTGCACAAGAGAAAGTCTGTCAAGACTTGGGAGTTGAGAAAACTGTTGTGGAAGTGATGTTTGAATTGCTCAATCACATGTTGTTAATTTTAATAGACTTAATAACACTTGTGGATTAAATTGTTTAGAGGAATGATACGTCTCCAACGTATCTATAATTTTTCATTGTTCCATGCTGTTATATTATCATTCTTGGATGTTTTACAATCATTTTATAGAAACTTTATATCATTTTTTTGGGACTAACCTATTGACATAGTGCCCAGTGCCAATTGCTGTTTTTTGCTTGTTTTTTACTTCGCAGAATATCCCTATCAAACGGAGTCCAAACACAGTGAAACTTTTTGGAGATTTTTTTGGACCAGAAGATAACTTGGGAGCCAAGGAAGGACCAGATGGGAGGCCCATGGGGCCCACAAGACACCAGGGCGTGCCCTGGTGGGTTGTGGGGCCCACGAGGATCTCCTGCATCGCCTCTTTGCTCTATAAATTCCAAAATATTCTAGAAACCCTAGGGGAGGAGACAAAACACAATTCCAGCCGCCGCAAGTTCCTGAACCACGAGATCCAATCTAACACCATCACGGAGGGGTTCATCATCCTCATTGGTGCCTCTTCGATGATGCATGAGTAGTCCACCATAGACCTACGGGTCCGTAGGCAGTAGCTAGATGGCTTCTTCTCTCATTTTGCTTCTCAGTACAATGGTCTCTTGGAGATCTATTTGATCTAAACCTTTTTGCGGTGTGTTTGTTGGGATCCGATGAACTTTGAGTTTATGATCAGATCTATATCCATGAATATTATTTGAGTTTTCTTTGATCTCTCATATGCATGATTATTTATAGCCTTGTATTTCTTCTTCGAATCTTTTGTTTAGTTAGGCCAACTAGATCTATTTTTCTTGCCATGGGAAGAGGTGCTTTGTGATGGGTTCGATCTTACGGTGTCCTCACCCAGTGACAGAAGGGGTAGCGAGGCACGTATGTATCGTTGCTATTAAGGATAACAAGATGGGGTCTATTCCTACATGTATAGATCTTGTCTACATCATGTCATCGTTCTTATAGCATTACTCCATTTCTCCATGAACTTAATACACTAGATGCATGCTGGATAGCGGTCAATGTGTGGAGTAATAGTAGTAGATGCAGGCAGGAGTCAGTCTACTAATCTTGGACGTGATGCCTATATATATTGATCATTGCCTTGGATATCATCATAATTATTCGATCTTCTATCAATTGCCCAACAGTGATTTGTTTACCCATCGTGTGCTATTTTCTTGAGAGAAGCAACTAGTGAAATCTACGGCCCCCGGGTCTATCTTTTATTATATTGCTTTCAGATCTATTTTCCACCGTATTTGTTTCAGATCTATTATTCCAAAAACCCAAAAATACTTTGTTGCACTTTTTATTTGCATCTTTTATTTCTTGTTTTATTCAGATCTATTCATCCAACTACATACAAACCAATCTATCTTTTTACCGAGGAGGGATTGACAACCCCTCTTACGCGTTGGGTTGCGAGGATTTGTTCTTTGTGTGCAGGTACCGTTTACATAGTATTGCTTGGTTCTCCTACTGGATTGATACCTTGGTTTCATAATTGAGGGAAATACCTACCATAGCTGTACTGCATCATCCCTTCCTCTTTGGGGAAATACCGACGCAGTTTCAAGCCGCATCAAAAGGAATTTCCGGCGTCGTTGCCTAGGAGGATCAAGTCAAGATAGTCTCCCGTCAACTTGCCAATTTCTGGCGCCGTTGCTGGGGAGACATAATCAACATCTATCAGGTTCCTAATCACAAATCTCATCTCCTTGCAATTTACATTATTTGCCATTTGCCTCTCGTTTTCATCTCCCCCACTTCACAAAAATTTGTCGTTTTATTCGCCTTCTTTTTCGTTTGCCTTTTTCTCATCAGATCTATTTTTTTGCTTGCAATTTTGTTTGAGTAGTCGCGATGTCTCAAGAAAATACCAAATTGTGTGATTTTTCCAATACCAATAATAATGATTTTATTAGTACTCCGATTGCTCCTCCCGCCACTAGTGCGGAGTCTTGTGATATTAATGCCGCTTTGTTGAATCTTGTTATGAAAGATCAATTTTCCGCTACTCCTAATGAGGATGCCGCGTCCCATCTAAACACATTCGTAGAATTGTGTGATATGCAAAAGAAAAAAGATGTGGACAATGATATTGTGAAGTTGAAATTATTTCCTTTCTTCGAGTGGGATCGTGCAAAATTTTGGTTTTCTTCTTTGCCTCGCAATAGTATCGATTCTTGGGATAAGTGCAAAGATGCTTTTATTACTAAGTATTTTCCGCCCACGAAAATTATTTCCCTTTGTCGGTGCAACAAACCCTGGGTCCGTTGCCCAGACTGTGCACATGCCCAAGGAAAAGATTACAACACCAAGGTCAGATCAAAGCACGAGGGATCAATTCTTTGGAAGGACCAAAGTGCAGACCAAGATGAGCCAGAGAAGCAAGATATCGCTAAGGGAAGAACCTCCTCTGCCGGGCAGGCGAGCCTGGCAAAGGTTGGGTTTGCTCCGGAAGCAAGTATCAGGATTGTCCCGGCAGGCCTGCCGGGGCTTACGGAGGCAAACCACTCCACCGCACCACCTCATCACGATGCACGTCGTCGATCAGTGCGGTGTCAAGTTCCAAAGTGACTAAGTGGCTGCTATTTGCCACATGGCAGCCGCTTCCTATAGAAAATACCCCCAGGCGACACTCGTCCTGAGACGTGTCAAGCAAGCAGGCGTGAAGCTAGCAAAACAGCCCGGCAGGGCCTGCCGGGCAAGCTGAGATGTGACGTTGAGCGGCGCATTTAATGCGCTCTGTCAGCCTGCAGAGTTAGGTATGATAGCACTGTTTGCTATCTAATCAGTATGTAATGACTAATTTTCCACTGTGGTGACCCCTTGATCTATAAAAGGAGGCCCATGGTGACCGTAGAAAGTGTTGGCTGATCCGGACCCTTACACACTCATACGCGCGTAGCTGCTCTCGCCCCGAGGCGACCTTGCCGGGCAAGAGCGCTGCGTTCATCCACCATTCTTCCACCATCAATCCACCAAAGCAGGAGTAGGGTTTTATGCCTCATGGTGGCCCAAACCTGGGTAAAAACTGCCCGTGTGACCTCTGCCGCGCTGTGTGACGCTTCTTCGCTCTTTGTGCAACGTGCCCATCCCCCCGCTGAACCAAAAGGGGCTCATGGCCCCATAGGTGGCCGTGGTTTCCCACGACATCTTTGGTGCGCCAGGTAGGGGGCTCACTTGCGCGAACCTGAGAGCGTCAATAGCGCGTTATCTTCATCGCCATTCTCGTCATCGATGGCATCATCAACTATGGCGCCCAAGAAGAAGTCCAGGGCCGCAAATCACCCGTCCACCTCGAAGGCTCCGCCGCCCGCGACCGCCGACGTCACGGGGAGTGCGGGGACGCGCGAGGGTGTGGACGCTGCGGGGGATGTGGTCGGCGTGGGCAGCGTTGGCACCACCTCCCCCACGGCCGAAGCAGGAACGGGAGGCACCGGGGAAGGACATCATCAGCAACATCCCGGCGGCCATGCTACACGAGGTACAAGTGGAGGGCTTATTCCGCCTGCACCTCTTCTCCTCGCTGAAGGGCACAGCCGCAGTGGTGGCGCTCGTTTTGGGGCGAGTCGCAACCCTTCGGCCGCCCCCGCCGCGGGCACGACCGCAGGGCATGCGCCGCCTCTGGAACGAGCTGACCCAGTTACTGTGCCCAACGGAGCCGCTGGCCTTCAAGCGCCTCCATCGCGTCACCATGCCATCCAAGCGGCTGGTTCGCAACAACGAGGGCGCAGCGCGGTCGCTACCGGCACCATCAGGAGCCGAGCGACACCGCGATCTACATCATCATCACCTATGCCGAGCACGGCCTCAGAGGCCATGGCACGGGCTCAACTGCTGTTGAGATCCTGCCTGCAGCCGATCAGATGGATGAGTGGCGCGCCACCATCCAAAGCCTGATTGGCTTCGCTGAGGCGGGAGGATCACAACAAGCTGGCCTGCCACGGCCTCCCCAAGCAGCGACGACGGCCCGTGCGGCTGGCTGTACGGAAGGGGCCATCGCCACGGTGCAGTCCCCACCACGGCAGCCAGCACGGGAGCCGTGAAACCAAGAACCAGATGACGTCTCGATGGCCTCTTCTGACCCTCGAGCGCGTCCAGGCCAATGACGAGCCCTGGAGGATGGGCGGAGGGAAGGCGCGTGCATCGTCATCGAGCGATGCTGCGACAACCACCGCCAGTCCAATGGGTGCGATGGCCTCGATGTCGACGAACCCGCACTCGGAGACGGCGGGTGCCTACCTTTCGAGGTTGGGTGCCCTACTTTCACCCGTGAGCTGCGACAAGTCTATTGGCCATCGCTCGCACATTCAAGCCAGAGATTCCAGAGAAGTATGATGGGAGGCTGAACCCGACAGAGTTTTTGAGCATCTATACCATCGCTGTTCAAGCTGCCGGGGGAAGAGATGAGAAGGTATTCGCCAATTACTTCCCTTTGGCACTCAAGTCAAATGTGAGGTCTTGGCTGATGCACCTGCCGGAGAACTCCATTTCGACCTGGGCTGACCTGTGCCATGAGTTCATTGGCGCCTTCACGGGTGGCCATCAAGAACCAGGGCGGCCCAGCGATTTGCAGCTTCTCCAGCAGAAAGAAGGAGAGACTCTGCGAAAGTACTTGCAGAGATTCAGCCGAGTACACAGAAATATCCCAGATATCCACCTGGCAGCTGTGATAGCTGCTTTCCAATCCAACGTGCGCAACCGCAGGATACGTTCCAAAATGAACGTTCGGCTGCCCAAGACTGTGAAGGAGCTTTACACCTTGGTGGACAACTGTGCTCGGGTGAAGGAAGGGAGGAAACTCCCTGGAGAAGAATATTGCGTTGACATCGACTCAGAGGATGACGACGAGTCCACCAGTCAGAAGAAGAAGAACAAGAAGTGCAACAAGAAGTGCAAGGATAAGGCAGTGATGACCATTGAGAGATTGGGCACGCCTAGTACCGGCAAGAAGGCTAAGACCGAAGCCCCCGGCAAGGAAGTTGCCACGTGCACTAACTGCCGGGAGGCTGCGGCTGCCGAGAAGGCTAGGAAAGGCGATGGGTCGTATTGCAAGATTCATCAGACCAAGGGCCACGATCTCCAAGAGTGTCACCAGGTTGAGCAGCTCGTCAAGAAGCAGAGGGCTGAGTATGAGAAGCGTGATAAGGAAAAAGGTCAAAATGGTACTGGCGGGAAGGGCCGGGGTGGTGAAGCAAATCGCACCAGCAAGGCTCCTCGGAACCAAGGAAAACCCACCAGGGGCCGAGAGAAGGAGGATTGCAATGCTGAGAGTGATGGAGGAGATGAAGAGGAAACCAGCGAGCAGGAATTCCAGAAGGTCACTGACGCCCTGTGTATTGACGGGGGTGCATCTTTGCACTCCTCTCACCGCCAACTTAAACAGTGGGCGCGTGAGGTCAATGCCGTGGAGCCAGTGGCAGATTCTCGGAAGCCGCTCAAGTGGTCATGCACGCCCATCATCTTTGATGAAGAGGACCATCCTGACTGCACCACTGCGGTAGGGTGCTTGCCGTTGTTGGTCTCACCAACGATTCGCAACCTCAAAGTCACAAAGATGTTGGTTGACAGCGGGGCCGAGTTGAATCTGATTTCCCCAAAGGTTATCAGCAAACTCCAGATAGCAGAGGAAGAGCTTAAGGCTACTGGCACATTTCAAGGAGTCAATCCTGGCAGGAGTCATCCTAAGGGAAAGATCACATTGCCAGTGACATTTGGGGGGGAGTTGAACTACCGGACTGAGAAGGTTGTGTTTGATGTGGTCGACCTCCCCCTGCCATATAATGGAATCCTTGGACGCCCAGCTTTGGCAAAATTCATGGCGGCATCCCACTATGCCTACAACACTTTGAAGATGCCAGGGCCAGTGGGTGTCATTTCCATCCCATCAGACAAGAAGGACGCAATTATTTGCGTGGATAAGATGTACCGGGACACAGTCACGGCAGAGGCCGCGGAAGCCGCAGTTCCCGCCAAGGAAATCAAAGGAAAGAAGAAGGCTAACAGAGACACCAGCAACGAGTCTGGGAAGCATACCCAGCATACCCCTTCGGGGTATGCTATGCCTGTGGATGACGTGCTGGAAAGTTCCAATAGCAAGAAGTCCAAGGCTGCTGCACCCCATGTGAAAAAGGTCCCGGCAGGGCTGGCCGACGTTGATGGTACTTTTACTATCAGTGCCACCCTTGACGACAAGTAGGAAAGCGCGCTCGTTGCCTTCCTGCGGGCGAATATCGATGTGTTTGCCTGGCAACCATCTGATATCCCCGGTGTTCCCAGGGAGGTAATCGAGCACCACCTTGTTGTCTGCCCACATGCCCGACCCGTCAAGCAGAAGGTCCGAAAGCAAGCTTTGGAGCGGCAGCAGTTCATTGCCGAAGAAATCAAGAAACTTGAGGCAGCTGGTCTGGTCAGAGGAGTACTACATCCAACATGGTTAGCAAACCCAGTGGTTATGTGCAAGGCTAATGGGAAATGGAGGCTTTGCATAGATTTCACGGATCTGAACAAGGCATGCCCGAAGGACCCATTCCCCTTGCCGCGCATCGACCAAATTGTGGATTCCACTTCCGGGTGTGATTTGCTATCCTTTCTGGATGCATACTCTGGGTATCATCAGATCTTTATGTCCAAGGAAGATGAAGAAAAGACCTCATTCATCACCCCATGCCGCACGTACTGCTTTGTGCGCATGCCTTTCGGGTTGAAGAGTGCCGGGTCCACTTTTGCAAGAGCAGTCCAGGTTGGTTTTGAACCACAGTTGCACAGGAACATGGAAGCTTATATGGATGATATTGTGGTCAAGACCAAGGACAGATCAACCCTCATCCAAGATTTCGAAGAAACATTTGCTAATCTGCGCAAGATCAACTTGAAGCTGAACCCGGAGAAGTGTGTGTTTGGCGTTCCCTCCGGCAAGCTACTTGGTTTCTTTGTGTCCCACCGCGGGATCGAAGCCAACCCAGATAAGATCAAGGCTATCAAGCAGATTCAAGCACCCAAGACAGTTAAGGATGTGAGGCGTTTGACGGGGTCCGTTGCCGCACTTAGCAGATTCATCTCCAAGTCTGCCGAACGCGCCTTGCCGTTCTTCAAAATTTTGAAGAAGGTAGGACCCATGAAGTGGACCCCAGAAGCAGATGCAGCGCTACGAGATTTGAAGGCCTACTTGTCCTCTGTGCCCACTTTAGTTGCTCCCAAACCACAAGAGCCATTACTGCTATATCTGACGGCAACCAATCAAGTGGTTAGTGCAGCACTAGTGGCGTAGTGGGAAGTAGAGGAAGCAGCAACCTCAGCTAGTGTCCCGTCCAGGAAAGAGAGAGAGAGAGAACAGCCCGGCAGGGTCAGATATGGATCAGGATAAAGAAGAGCACGACAGCGAAGGCAACCCCAAGGACGCGGCAAGGAAGAAAGTAGTGCAGCGCCCAGTGTACTTCATCAGCTCCCTATTATAGGGGGCTAGATCAAGGTACTCTGGTGTGCAAAAGTTGATTTTTGGCCTTATCATGGCCTCAAGGAAACTGCGCCACTACTTCCAAGCCCATGAGATCACGGTTGTCACTCGCTTCCCGTTGCAAAGGATACTCCAAAACCCAGAGGCTACCAGCAGGATAGTGGAATGGGCATTGGAGTTATCCAGCTTTGGCCTGAAGTTTGAAAGCACATCAACGATTCAGAGCAGGGCATTGGCAGAGTTTATTGCAGAATGGACGCCAACCCCTGACGAAGAAGTGCTGAAACAGTTATCCCCGGCAAGGAAGCGCCCCAAGAATGGATCATGTATTTCGATGGTGCCTTCACCCTACAAGGTGCGGGGGCTGGTGTGCTTCTTGTTGCTCCCACTGGAGAGCACTTGAAGTATGTCGTCCAGATGCATTTTCCCCGGGAGGAGGCGACCAACAATACAGTAGAGTATGAAGGGCTCCTTGCCTGGCTCAGGATTGCCACTGAATTGGGAATCAAGAAGCTGATCATTCGAGGAGACTCGCAACTTGTGGTGAGACAAGTCAACAAGGATTACCAAAGCCCATTGATGGAGGCATACGTTGAGGAAGTGAGAAGATTAGAGGAACACTTTGATGGATTGCAAATAGAGAACGTACCCCGTGCTGAAAACAGCATCGCTGATCATCTGTCAAAGTGTGCTGCGCAAAAGCTTCCTGTGGAACCAGGAACTTTTGTTCTCCATCTTACTCAGCCCTCCGTATCCCCGACAACAATGGCCCGAAAGAGGAGGAAATTGGACTGCGGTAAGCCTCTCCCGGTAGAACCCCTCGGGGCTCCTGGCAAGGACCCTGCCGGAAACAAACCCCCTTCGATTGCCGGGTTGCGCCCTCCTACCGGGCCACTGGTCCCCGCGGTCGAGGAACGCGCTCCCGCAGATGAGGAGGTGCCGCTAGTCCTTGTTGCCGAGCCCCAGGCTCCAACTTGGGCAAGGCACATAGTCCATTTCCTCCAAACTAGAGAACTTCCCGAAGAGCAAGAAGAAGCTGAAAGAGTAGCCCGGAGGGCCAGTATGTATCAGTTTGTCGATGACACACTATACAGAAGAAGGCCCAACGGTGTAAAATTGAAGTGCATTTGCCGGGAAGGAGGAAAGGAACTGCTGGCGGAAATACACAAAGGCATGTGCGGCTCCCACATTGGATCAAGGGCTTTAGTTGGGAAAGTATTCCGGCAAGGATTCTATTGGCCCACAGCCCTCCAAGATGCAGTCGAGCTAGTCACCAAGTGTGAAGCCTGCCAGTTCCATTCCAAGAACATCCATCTGCCTGCCCAAGCTCTTCAGACAATCCCTTTGTCATGGCCGTTTTCGGTCTGGGGGCTCGATATCCTCGGCCCTTTCCCCCGAGCTGCCGGGGGCTTTAAATTCTTGTTCGTTGCAATCGACAAGTTTACAAAGTGGCCAGAAGTAGATGCCATGAGAAAGGTGACTGCTCAGTCAGCTATCAAGTTCTTAAAAGGATTGGTGTGCCGCTTCGGGGTCCCTGCCCGGATCATCGACACCCAATTCACGAGCCGCGCCTTCATGCAATATGTACATGCCCTCGGAAGCAAGATCTCATTTGCCTCTGTTGCACATCCCAGAAGCAATGGACAAGCTGAGAGGGCGAACGCTGAAGTGTTGCGAGGACTCAAGACAAGAATATTTGAAAAGCTGCAGAAGTGCGGCAGGCGATGGATCGACAAGCTGCCGGTGGTTCTTTGGTCCCTCAGAACGACACCAAATCGAGCTATCGGGCAGACTCCTTTCTCCCTAGTCTATGGGGCAGAAGCAGTTATCCCCACGAAACTCATTTACGGGTCGCCTCGAGTGCTTGCGTACGATGAAGTAGCGCATGATCAGCACCGGCGTGACGACGCTGTGCTTCTCGAGGAGAACCATCTCCGGGCTACTACGCGTGCTGCACGCTATCATCAAGCCCTGCGCCGCTATCACAGCTGCAGGGTTCATGCCCGGTGTTTTGAGGAAGGCGACCTTGTCCTTAGGCACGTTCAGTCCGCCAAGGGTACAAACAAGTTGACGCCAAAGTGGGAAGGCCCTTACCGGGTAGTACGAGTCACCAGACCTGGCGCAGTCCGTCTGGAGACCGGAGATGGCATTCAATTGCAAAACTCATGGAACATTGAGCATCTCCGCAAGTTCTACCTGTAAGGCGCGGCTGTCGGGCCCTGCCCGGCAGCCACCCTTTTGTACAGGCCTTGCCTCAGTTGCATGTAACCCCTTGTACAAAGCCAGGCGCAGACCCTGAGCAACAGAGAAATAAATGAAGCACTGGGGGCCCCCCGACAAGTTGCATGCATGCATAAGCATATCAGGAACATCGCATGTTCATGTAGATAAGATCGCATCTGGCATCATTTTCATCTGCATAAACTGTAGGCTCCTATCGTGGATTCAGCCCAAGAGGAGATAAGAAGATGAGCCTACACTGCGATCTCCGGCAAGCCAAACAGATAAGTTCTTCCTTGTATCCATACATGTTCTGTAAGTAAAGACTTGTGCATGAGAAAACCCTGCTACCCTTTTGAAACTTAGGTGCTCCCGCCCTTCGACTCGAACGTTGCTTCAGTCGGGGTGGTCGCAGTGGCCTTTGTTGAAAAAGGACTGGCGGGGGGCTGGTCCCTCTTCATGATTTGTGCCCGGTAGGCCTAACTCCCCGGCAAAAAAATAGAGGGCACCAGTAGGATAGCCTGCCGGGGAAAACTCGTTTACTTATAAATATAGAGGCATCTCACCTCTGCATGGACATATACATTCACGAGCCCTCGGCAAGGTTTATCTTTTTCATTAATATGCTTCAAACAAGTACAGACCTTACAGGACACGAACATGGGTTCAAGAGATTACATTATTTTGAACTAAAATTTGGCAAGTGCCTACAGATTTAAGATTGAAAAAGATAAATGCCCGAGATGCCTTCACTTTTTCCTCTCCTTCTTCGAAACTACAGAGAGAAACGAAGAAGGCGGAAGGAAGACCTGGCTGGGATTCGGCGCCTCCCCAGGATCAGGATGGCGCCGTTCCCGGACTAGGAGGAAGGTACCAGAGGGCAGGCGCGAATGGTGGCGTTGCCGGAAGCCCAGGCGGAGGCGACGGAGTCACCGGCAAACACGACTCATCGGAACAGTCGCCCCCGTTCTTGACGCGTCGTGGGTTGCCGCCGCCTTCTACACCACCGTCGCCCAAAGCTCCCACCACGCCCGCTGATGTGAATGCCATACGCTCCGGGTAACCCCACAGAGAGCATGGTCGTCCCCGACGGCCTGGAGATATGAAGCCACCGCCTGTTGAAGAGACACGCATGGAGACTAGGAGCTCTCCCATGCGCCAGACGGGCGGTGCACTGGGAGATAGGGTTCACCTTTACCAACGGCGAACCACTTATGCAACCTCCTTTCAACGCCACGGGAAGAAGAGGAATAGGCCATGATCGACTACCATGCCCCGTGCCCGTTATGGGCCTCGGCGCGGTGTCGTGTACGTTGCCCCTCACTAAAATTGAAGCCACGGGCGACCCGACAACGAAAACACCAGAGTCGCCACCTCCGGTGCTACCACCGCGCCACCCGAGCGCCCCCCTGAGGCTCACGCTAAGCTCTAAGCTAGGGCCCGGAACCTAGCCCCGGGCTATCCCTTTGGGCATAACCAGAAGAAATCAGGAATGGAGGAGGAAAGGAGTGTGGATGATGCCTCCGCTCCTCCCCCGCTCTTCCTTTTATAGGCGAGTTGGGGTTGGAGGCTGATTCCCCGGCGAGTAATCACCGTCCTCCCCCACCAATCCAAGAAGACCGGGCCCCTGCCTTGATGCTCTCCCGCACCACGCACCTCCGTTACCTACCCCACTTGATGCATGCAGCATACGTGGCTACGGTAAGGGCGTGGTGGGAAGAGTGAATTGGCAGTTACTCGTCCGTGCGTTAAAATCATTCACGGGCCATTACCAGAGTGGCCGCACCGCAATTGGCGTACACGATGCGCGGGAAAATCGAAAACTGACCCAAGCTCGGGTTAATGAAGAAGCAAAGAAGATCGCAAAGGGCAAAGCCACCCTTGCGCTCCTGCCTGTGCACTGGTTAGGGCCTACCCCGACGACGCCCAGCAGCGCATTCGTGCCAGGCCCGGGGGCTCCTGTCAGTGCAACAAACCCTGGGTCTGTTGCCCAGACTGTGCACAGGCCCAAGGACAAGATTACAACACCAAGGTCAGATCAAAGCACAAGGGATCAATTCTTTGGCAGGACCAAAGTGCAGATCAAGAAGACCAAGATGAGCCAGAGAAGCAAGATATCGCTAAGGGAAGAACCTCCTCTGCCGGGCAGGCGAGCCTGGCAAAGGTTGGGTTTGCTCCGGAAGCAAGTCTCGGGATTGTCCCGGCAGGCCTGCCGGGGCTTACGGAGGCAAACCACTCCACCGCACCACCTCATCACGACGCACGTCGTCGATCAATATGGTGTCAAGCTCCAAAGTGACTAAGTGGCTGCTATTTGCCACATGGCAGCCGCTTCCTACAGAAAATACCCCCAGGCGACACCCGTCCTGAGACGTGTCAAGCAAGCAGGCGTGAAGCTAGCAAAACAGCCCGGCAGGGCCTGCCGGGCAAGCTGAGATGTGACGTTGAGCGGCGCATTTAATGCGCTCTGTCGGCCTGTAGAGTTAGGTATGATAGCACTGTTTGCTATCTAATCAGTATGTAATGACTGATTTGCCACTGTGGTGACCCCTTGATCTATAAAAGGAGGACCATGGCGACCGTAGAAAGGATTGGCTGATCCGAACCCTTACACACTCATACGCGCGTAGCTGCTCTCGCCCCGAGGCGACCTTGCCGGGCAAGAGCGCTGCGTTCATCCACAATTCTTCCACCATCAATCCACCAAAGCAGGAGTAGGGTTTTACGCCTCACGGCGGCCCGAACCTGGGTAAAAACTGCCCGTGTGACCTCTGCCGCGCTGTGTGATGCTTCTCCGCTCTTTGTGCAACGTGCCCATCCCCCCGCCGAACCAAAAGGGGCTCATGGCCCCATAGGTGGCCGTGGTTTCCCACGACACCCTTAGAACTCAAATCATGAATTTTAAGCAACTTTAGCATGAACATGTTGCACAATCTTGGGAAAGAATGAAGTTGATGCTAAGAAATTGTCCTACTCATGGTTTAAATCTTTGGATGATCATACAAATTTTTTATGCGGGATTGAATTTTGTTTCCAGAAATCTTTTAGATTCCGCTGCGGGTGGTACTTTTATGGAGAGTACTTTGGGTGAAGCCACTAAATTGCTTGATAATATTATGGAAAATTATTCACAATGGCATACCGAAAGAGCACCTACTAGTAAAAAAGTTAATTCTGTTGAAGAAATTAGTACTTTGAGTGAAAAACTTGATGCTCTTATGAAATTGGTTGCCAGTAAAAGTGCTCCTATTGATCTTATTGATATGACTTTGTCTACTTTGATTAAGCAAAATAGTGATCCTGTAGATGTGAATTTTGTCTCACGAAACAATTTCAATAACAATGCTTATAGAGGTAATTTTAATCCTAGGCCTTTTCCTGGTAATTCCTCTAATAATTATGGTAATTCCTATGGTAATTCTTCTTACAATAATAATAGGAACCCCTCTGATCTTGAGAGTAATATTAAAGAATTTATCAATGCTCAAAATGTTTTCAATACTATGATAGAAGAAAAGTTGAATAAGATTGATGATATGTCTAGAAGCATTGATAGAATTTCTCATGGTGTCGAAAATCTCAAGATTAAAATTTTTCCACCCAAGGTTGATGTTAATGAATCAATTAAAGCTTTATATGTTTCTATGGATTAAAGTAAGAAAAGAACCGCTATGCTTAGAGCTAAAAGAGAATTTTTAGAAAAAGCGTTTTCTACCGATTGCTTTCATAAAAATGATGAAGATCTTAAAGTGATTGGTGTTTCTTCTATTGATTCCTTATTTAGTAAAATTAAAATTGATGATAAAGGGACTAAAGAAGAGTCAACTTTAGCTAGAGGGCGTCCCAATAATTTGGAGGGTGAAAATCTTGATGAAAAATTTGATAAAAGTGGGTTTGGAGAGGTCAAAACTTTAACTAGTGACGTGCCCTCTCTTTTGGATTACAAAGACTTTAATTATGATAGTTGCTCTTTGATTGAATGTATTTATTTGTTGCAATCCATGATAAATTCACCCCATGCTTATGAACAAAATAAAGCTTTTACTAAACATATCGTAGATGCCATGATGAAAGCTTTAGAAGAAAAGTTGGAGTTAGAGATTTAAATTCTTAGAAAATTACATGATGAATGGGAACTTACCATTAAAGTCAAGATTAAAAATTATGAGTTCTTTGCTTTATGTGATTTTGCGTGCTAGTGTTTGCACAATTCCGAGATCTTTATGTGATGTGCTTGGTCTTACCGATATTGAAGACTGTTCTCTTAGTTTGCACTTGGCGGATTCTACTATTAAAAAGCCTTTGGGAAGAATTAATGATGTTCTTATTCTTGAAAATAGGAACTATGTGCCCATAGATTTTATTGTTCTTGATATTGATTGCAATCCGTCTTGTCCAATTATACTTGGTAGACCGTTTTTACGTACTATAGGTGCCGTGATTGATATGAAAGAACGCAATATTAAATTTCAATTTCCACTAAGAAAGGAGATGGAACACTTACCTAGAACAAGAATTAAGCCACCATATGAATCAATCATGAGGGCATCCTATGGAGCAAAAAACCAAAGATGACAATACTTGAATCTATGCATTATGCCTAGCTAGGGGCATAAAACGATAGCGCTTGTTGGGAGGCAACCCAATGAATAAAATTTATTTTTGCCTTTTTATTTCTGTTCTTGAGTGTTTGCACAATTATGATACTGTTATTATTGTTTTTTTATGTTTTAATTAGTGTGTGTGTGCCAAGTAAAGCCTTTGGGATAGCTTTGGGTGATAGCTGATTTGATACTGTTGAAAAACTGAAACTTTTGTGTCCAGTAACAGAATTGTTTAAAGTCACAGAAGCTACTAAAAATTCTGAATTTTTTACACAACATTTATATACAAATTGCATCTTTTATACTATTGTTTCAGAATTTTTGGAGTAAAATAAGTATGAGAACAATTCGCATCTTTATAGACTGTTCTGTTTTTGACAGATTCTGTTTTCTTTGCATTGTGTGCTTATTTTGATGAATCTATGGATTGTATTGGAGGGTATAAGCCATGGTAAAGTTAGAATACAGTAGATATAATGTAGTAACAAAATTTGAATGGGTTTGCAACAGTACTTAAAGTAAAGTTTGGTTTTCTTATACTAACGGATCTCACGAAGGTTTTGTTAAGTTTTGTGTGATTGAAGTTTTCAAGTTTTGGGTGAGATCACGATGGATGAAGGAATAAGGAGTGTCAAGAGCATAAGCTTGGGGATGCCCCGGAAGGCATTTCCCTCTTTCTTCTAACGACCATCGGTATTTTACTTGGAGCTATATTTTTATTCGTCACATATCATGAGTTTTGCTTGGAGCGTCTTGTATTATAAGAGTCTTTGCTTGTTTTGCTTTTTAGTTTGTCACAAGTATCCTTGCTGGACACACCTATTTGAGAGAGCCAAAATTATGCTATGATTTGTTAGAGTTGCTCTATATGCTTCAATTAAATTTTTCGAGCCATGGAATTGCTCTAGTACTTCACTTATATCTTTTTGAGCACGGTGTGCTTTGAAATTTTTGAAGAAATAATCTCATGCTTCACTTAGCTTTATTTGAGAGTTAGTAAATTTTTGAAGAAATTCTCTCATGCTTCACTTACATTATATTGAGAGATGAAAAAATTTATGCTCATGTTCTTCACTTAAATTTATTTGAGCTTGTCAAAAGCAATTGCAATATATGAAATTAGTCCCAAAGTGATAGATATTCAAGAGGGATATAATAAAAACTTTCATGAAGATCATTGGACAAAATAAACTTGATTCTTTGTAATAGTTTTGAGATATGATGATAGTAATATATGAGTCATGTTGGTGAGTAATTATGCTTTAGTAAGAATATTGGTGTTAAGGTTTTGTGATTCCCTATGCAAGCACGAAAGTCAATAGTTATGCAATGAAATTACATCCTACTTTAGGTGCATTATTCGGTGTTAGTTATGCTTAATGCTCATTTATGAGAAATTTTGTTTCTTGGTTGGTTACTTCTCAATCATTTTGCTAGCCTCCACTTGTACTAACTAGAAATACTACTTGTGCATCCAAAATCCTTAAACCCATTTTTGCCATATGAGTCCACCATACCTACCTATATGCGGTATTTCCATGCCGTTCTAAGCAAATTTATATGTGCCAACTCTAATTTTCCAAAATGAATTTCCTTTTTGTGTGCCCGTACCGCTCATGAAGCGGCAGGGGGTGGCCAATATTTTCCACTCTAGATGTGTTATTCTCAAGATGAGTGTTTATTCACTTCTCATTGCACGAGAGTATGGCGGTAATAGGGATGCCCAGTCCTGAAATAAAAAAGAAATTTACTTTATGTTGTCAAATAATAAATTCCTTGGAAAGTGTTGGTATGGACGGTACCCGTGGATACGGCTAGCCGTGGAGTGTGAAAGTATGATGGAAAAAGGAATAAACTTTATTTTATGTTTGGGAACCGCCTATGATATATCTAGCATGGAAAGTGTTGGGAATTTCTAGGTCATTTTTGTTGACGGGAAAAGCATGCTTCTCAAAATATTTTTTCTCTCAATTTAAGCTTTGAGCTCTGGCACCTCTACAAATCTCTACTTCCCTCTGCGAAGGGCCTATCTATTTACTTTATGCAATTTTTATTTTTATTTGAGTCTCCATCTTCTCTTATAAAGCACCAACTAGGAAGCACTATGATCATACTTGTGCATTGGATGTAGCTAATATTCGAGTGTGTTTCACGAATGGATCAATGAGTGAGCATGATGGGCTAGGGATAACTTTCTTTAGTGTTGATATTTTGAAAGACATGGTTGCTTATTGATATGCTTGAGTATTGAAGTTATCATGTCAAATATAGACTATTGCTTTGAACCATCTAAAATTCCAATTGTCCATGCTGCAAAAGAAAAGAATATGTGATGAACATGTTAGGCAGCATTCCACATCCAAAATTCTGTTTTTATCATTTACCTACTCGTGGACGAGCAGGAATTAAGCTTGGGGATGCTGATACGTCTCCAACGTATCTATAATTTTTTATTGTTCCATGCTATTATATTATCATTCTTGGATGTTTTACGATCATTTTATAGCAACTTTATATCATTTTTTGGGACTAACCTATTGACATAGTGCCCAATGCCAGTTGCTGTTTTTTACTTCGCAGAGTATCCCCATCAAACGGAGTCCAAACGCAGTGAAACTATTTGGAGATTTTTTAGACCAGAAGACAACTTGGGAGCCAAGGAAGGACCAGACGGGAGGCCCATGGGGCCCACAAGACACCAAGGCGCGCCCAGGAGCACAGGCGAGCCCTGGTGGGTTGTGGGGCCCACGGGGGTCTCCTGCATCGCCTCTTCGCTCTATAAATTCCCAAATATTCCAGAAACCCTAGGGGAGCAGACGAAACACAATTCCAGCCGCCGCAAGTTCCAAAACCACGAGATGCAATCTAACACCATCACGGAGGGGTTCATCATCCTCATTGGTGCCTCTCCGATGATGCGTGAGTAGTCCACCATAGACCTACGGGTCCGTAGGCAGTAGCTAGATGGCTTCTTCTCTCATTTTGCTTCTTAATACAATGGTCCCTTGGAGATCTATTTGATGTAAACCTTTTTGCGGTGTATTTGTTGGGATCCGATGAACTTTGAGTTTATGATCAGATCTATATCCATGAATATTATTTGAGTTTTCTTTGATCTCTTATATGCATGATTATTTATAGCCTTGTATTTCTTCTTCGAATCTTTGGTTTAGTTAGGCCAACTAGATCCTTGCCATGGGAAGAGGTGCTTTGTGATGGGTTCGATCTTACGGTGTCCTCACCCAGTGACAGAAGGGGTAGCGAGGCACATATGTATTGTTGCTATTAAGGATAACAAGATGGGGTCTATTCCTACATGAATAGATCTTATCTACATCATGTCATCGTTCTTATTGCATTACTCCATTTCTCCATGAACTTAATACACTAGATGCATGCTGGATAACGCTCGATGTGTGGAGTAATAGTAGTAGATGCAGGCTGGAGTCGGTCTACTAATCTTGGACGTGATGCCTATATATTGATCATTGCCTTGGATATCATCATAATTATTCGATCTACTATCAATTCCCCAACAGTAATTTGTTTACCCACCGTGTGCTATTGCTACTTCTTGAGCTTGCGTTGGTTTTTCCATTGAAGAGGAAAGGGTGATGCAGCACAGTAGAGATAAGTATTTCCCTCAGTTAAGAACCAAGGTATCAATCCAGTAGAAGAAACGCGCAAGTCCCCAATAGATGCACCTACACAAACAATCAAACACTTGCACCCAACGCGATAAAGGGGTTGTCAATCCCTTCACGGTCACTTGCAAAGGTGAGATCTGATAGAGATAGATAAAACTGAATAAAAGATAACTAATTTTTTTTGGGTTTTTTGGTTTATAGATCTGAAAATAAAAGATTGCAAAATAGTAGATCGGAAACAAGTATGATGGAAAATAGACCAGTGGCCATAGGTTTCACTAGAGGCTTCTCTCTTGAAGGCAAATAATACGGTGGGTGAACAAATTACTGTCGAGCAATTGATAGAAAAGCGCAAAGTTATGACGATATCCAAGGCAATGATTATGCATATAGGCATCACGTCCGTGTCAAGTAGACCGACTCCTGCCTGCATCTACTACTATTACTCCACACATCGACCGCTATCCAGCATGCATCTAGAGTATTAAGTTCATAAAGAACGGAGTAACGCCTTAAGTAAGATGACATGATGTAGAGGAATAAACTCAAGCAATATGATGTAAACCCCATCTTTTTATCCTCGATGGCAACAATACAATACGTGCCTCGCTACCCCTACTATGTCACTTGGTGAGGACACCGCAAGATTGAACCCAAAGCTAAGCACCTCTCCCATTGCAAGAAAAACCAATCTAGTTGGCCAAACCAAACCGATAGTTCGAAGAGAGTTACAAAGATAACAAATTATGCATATAAGAATTCAGAGAAGATTCAAATAATATTCATAGATAAACTCATCATAAATTCACAATTCATCGGATCTCGACAAACACACCGCAAAGAAAGATTATATCGGATAGATCTCCAAGAACATCGAGGAGAACGTGGTATTGAGAATCAAAGAGAGAGAAGAAGCCATCTAGCTACTAGCTATGGACCCGTAGGTCTGAGGTAAACTACTCACGCTTCATTGGAAGGGCAATAGGGTTGATGTAGATGCCCTCCGTGATCGAATCCCCTTTCGGCAGGATGCCGGAAAAGGCCCCAAGATGGGATCTCACAGGAACAGAAGGTTGTGGCAGTGGAAAAGTATTTTTGTGGCTCTCTCTGATGGTTTGGGAATATATGTGAATATATAGGACGAAGAGTTAGCTCAGGGGACTCCCGAGGGGGCCACAAGGTAGGGGCGCCCCCCTAGGGCGCGCCCTCCACCCTTGCTGTCGCCTCGTGGCTCTTCTGGCTTGGACTCCAAGTCCTCTGGGTGTCTTCTGGTCCAAGAAAAATCATCGTGAAGTTTTATTCCGTTTGGTACTCCTTTTCTGCGAAACTCTAAAACAAGGAAAAAACAGAAACTGGCACTGGGCTCTAGGTTAATAGGCTAGTCCCAAAAATAATATAAAATAGCATATTAATGCATATAAAACATCCAAAATAGATAATATAATAGCATGGAACAATAAAAAATTATAGATACGTTGGAGATGTATCAGCTATTTTCTTGACAGAAGCCACAAGTGAAATCTAAGGTCCCCGGTTCTATCTTTTATTATATTGCTTTCAGATCTATTTTCGACCATATTTGTTTTCAGATCTATTATTCCAAAAACCCAAAAAATACTTTGCTTCACTTTTTATTAGCATATTTTATTTCGCGTTTTATTCAGATCTATTCATCCAACTACATACAAACCAATCTATCTTTTTACCGAGGAGGGATTGACAACCCCTCTTACGCGTTGGGTTGCGAGGATTTATTCTTTCTGTGCAGGTACCATTTACATAGTGTTGCTTGGTTCTCCTACTGGATTGATACCTTGGTTTCATAACTGAGGTAAATACCTACCATAGTTGTACTGCATCATCCCTTCCTCTTTGGGGAAATACCGACATTGTTTCAAGCCGCATCAAGGAACTTAGTTGAAGGGTGGATGTGATTATGCCAAAAATATGTGTTGTATCCCTTACATGGTGCTTTATCTCCTTGCTAGTGTTATGCCCTCCTACTATATGCACGTGTACGTGCGTAAATGTGGCTTGGTCACCTTTCTTGATGTTATGTCGAGGACTCCACTGGCCAATGAACAATCCACCAAGAGCGATAGCTCGGATTTCGGCTATGAGTTTGTTATCGTATGTAGTGGCAACACTACAAATGCATATTATTCAGCGTTCTCTTGAAATTGTGTGTATGTGGTAAATAAAGGAGACTGACCAAAAGAGCTCGAAAGAGACATATATCAGAGGTCCATAGTTCCCAAACATTAAGCCACAACGAAAACCTATGCATGATCATTTAGTTGGCATAATCCCTTCATGTGGCAATCAAAGTTCCAACAATCTATGATTGAAATAAAGTGCTTGAGAGCCTTGAGGAGGAAATGATTGTGGGTATGCTTATGAGCATTAGATCATCATATTTTAGTACATGCTTTTCACTCCCTAACTGTCGGTGTACTAAGTATTGGGCCACTAGTACCCCGTACTTGTGCACGGGCAATTGTAGCCATCCTCGCGGCAAGGCTTGCCGGGAATAGCTCGAGGTCGATTCAAGCCATCAAGGAAATCATCAAGTCAGAGATCTGAAGATCAGCAGATAAGCAAAGCTGGAATCCGAAGGCCAGCTTCCCCGGCAAGATCCTTGCCAGGATGGCCTGTGGAGCCCGGCAAGGCTTGGTGCCCGGCAAGATTCGGCGCCTGGCGAGATTCTGCCACTGTGCCACCGCTTCGGCACAGTAACAAGACTGACATTCTGGGTCCTTCTCTGGATGCGTGGCAACGCGCCAGTGGAGGAGAGCTTAAGCGGTGCTGATGGGATGGCCCCTTTTTCCATCCCCAAGAAAGTGAGGACACCTAAACGGACACCTCACGGTGCATTAAATGCGCTTGTCCTAATCTGTCAGGGGTTAGGTATGATACCCTGTAGCTACTTTACACCTCAATGTATGTACATTTTGCCACTGTGGAGACCACTTTGAGCATATAAAAGGAGGCCCAAGGCAACTGCTACAGAGGAGGAGAACTTCTGGCCCATTCTGCATGCGTAGCTGCTCTTTGAACGTACTGTTCATTGCGAGCGCTCCTGAAGGCTGGGCTCAAGAACATCAATAAGAACACAAAGCAGGAGTAGGGTTTTACGCTGATCAGCGGCCCGAACCTGGGTAAAAACCTCACGCGTCGATCGTTGGTTCTGCTCTTTGCGTATACCTCTCCCCCCGCCGAATCGTAAAGGGGTCCCTCTGGATCCCATAGGTGTCGTGCCCCGACATCTTTGGCACACCAGGTAGGGGGATTGAAGGTTGCGTGAACCTGATCTAGTGATCGGCGCCTTAGTTTCTTCATCATCTTCATCATCATGCCACCCAAGAAGAAGAGCGCTGCGACGGCGCAACCGTCCACGTCCATTTTGCCTACGCCTTCGTGTACGGGCGACGGCGTGGGTGCAGAAGGAAGAGCTCCCAAACCCCCACGGTGTTCTGGGGATCTGAGCCAGGCGAGCGGCATCGTTCGCAGTGGTAGTGGTAACCTGCACGCCGCTGGATCTAGAGATGGCGCTGTGTTGCCTACGGGTGGCACAACGAACTCGAGAGATCGGAGGGCGTCTGCTGGAGCTCCCGCGCCGGCGCAAGCATCACGACCTACCCAGGTCATGCATGGTGAGCGACGTCATGGCGTTGGTGGTTCAGGGCGTCCCCATGAAAAGGTCTCTGTGCATAGATCCCAAGATGCGCGGGACCAGCATGCACACCGAGCTGCCGGCGGAGGTGGCGCACGGTCGCGTGACCGTGGTGGTGCTCCTTCTAACATGGTTAGGAGTCAGAGCACCTCACGTACCTCGCACTTGTCGCCGCCACCTATGCCAGTGGAAGCCTTGGCACATGCGCAGCTG
This sequence comes from Thinopyrum elongatum, assembly GCA_011799875.1. NCBI lineage: Eukaryota > Viridiplantae > Streptophyta > Magnoliopsida > Poales > Poaceae > Thinopyrum > Thinopyrum elongatum. The sequence goes on from CM022303.1 coordinate 279,535,360, forward strand.
CTCCTCGATTTTCGTCCTGCCCCGGAGAAGATGGAGGAGTGGCGAGCTACCATCCAGAGCCTCATCGGCTTCGCCAACAAAGATGGACCGCAAGAGGCAGGGCCCTCGCAGCGGAGGCCCATCGATCCGGCGCGAGCCGATGTAGAGAAAACCGGAGGTGGTGCAACCACAGTGCACTCCCCTCCGCGGCACCAGCGGCGGCCGACAACTCAGCAAGTCGACCGCCATGAAGAAGTTTCCACGGCGTCATCCGATCCACGGATGCGCCGTGATCAGCGTCAAGTTCTCCAGGGACGAGGCAAGGAGGATGCTTGAACTACCATCGACCGGCGATGGGAAGCACGATATCAGTCTGATAAGCACGCGGGGCCGGCTATTGACGAGCGTGCGCCAGGGGACGTAGGGGACTTGCCTTATGAGGTAGGGACTCCAGCATTTACCCGTGAGCTGTGGCAAGTCCGGTGGCCCAACTCCCGAACCTTCAAGCCGAAGGTCCCGGAGAAATATGACGGTAAGACCCATCCCTCGGAGTTCCTGAGCATCTACACCATTGCGGTGCAGGCTGCCGGGGGCCGAGATGACAAGATACTTGCCAACTACTTCCCGTTGGTGCTCAAACCCAACGTCAGGTCGTGGTTGATGCATCTGCCAGAGAATTCTATTTCTTCCTGGTCAGATCTGTGCCATCAGTTTGTTGGTGCCTTTGTTGGAGGCCACCAAGCTCCTGGCCAAGAGAGCGATTTGCACATCATCCCTCAGAAGGAGGGCGAGTCCCTGCGCAAGTTTATCCAGAGATTTAGCCGGGTGCAGTACAATATTCCTGACGTTCACCCTGCCGCTGTCGTTAGCACGTTCCACCAGAACGTGCGTAACCGCAAAATGCGGGAAGAGCTGGCAATGAACAAAGTCAGGAGTATTGCCGAGCTTTACGCTCTGGCCGACAAGTGCGCTCGAGCTGAAGAGGGGAGGAAACTCCCTGGCAAGGCTGTTGGCGCGGCGGGCGAGTCCGAAGATGAAGACGCCGCGGCCCCGTCAAGGAAAGGCCGGCGGCGGAACAGGAAGCGCGGAGGCAAGGCCCTGCTTGCCATCGAGGAATCCGACAACCCCGGCGCTGCCAAGAAGGCCAAGGTTGGTGACCCCGGCAAGGATCTTGCCGGGTGCCCTTCCTGTCAGGCCTTGGCGGCTGCCGACAAGTCGGAGAACTCCGGCAAGCAATATTGCAAGATCCATCGCACCAAGGGCCACGATCTCCAGAACTGCCGGCAAGTTGAGCAGCTTGCCGAGAAGCAGAGAGCCGAATACGAGAGGCGAGATAAGGAGAAGGCCCAAGATGGTGCTGATGGGTCCGGCAAGAAGCGCGGTGGCCGAGGGGGTCGCCGCGGCAAGGCCAAGCAGCAAAAGGATCGGCCCGCTCGGGGCCGAGACAAAGAAGGAGATGATGATGAGGAAGATGATGAATCCAGTGAGCAAGAGTTCCAGAAGGCTATGAAGGCCATGTGTGTCGATGGGGGTGCCTCGCTGCATTCTTCCCACCGCCAACTCAAACAGTGGGTGCGGGAGGTCAATGCGGCAGAGCCATCCCCAGATGCATGTAGGCCCGTGAAGTGGTCCAGCACGCCTATCATTTTCGACGCCGAGGATCACCCTGATCGCACAACTGCGGTCGGGTGCTTGCCATTGTTGGTCTTGCCAACGATTCGCAACCTCAAGGTGACGAAAATGTTAGTTGACGGCGGGGCCGGCCTAAACATAATCTCACCGGATGTGCTCAGAAAGCTCCAGATTCCCGACGAGGACCTCGAAGAAACGGGTACGTTTCAAGGGGTCAATCCGGGAAGAACCCAGCCTAAGGGCAAGATTACGCTGCCGGTAACATTTGGCAGCGAGCTCAACTTCAGCACCAAGAAGGTGGTGTTTGATGTCGCCAAGATCCCCATGTCATACAATGGGATCCTTGGTCGGCATCACACTACGCGTACAACGTCTTGAAGATGCCTGGGCCGTTGGGCGTCATCACTATCCATTCCGATAAGAAGGATGCGCTCATCTGTGCCGACCAACTTTACTGGGAAGCAGTTGCAGCACCTGCCATCAAGGCACCTGCTCCTGCCGCTGGAACTCCCGGAGGGAAGAAGAAGACCGGCAAGAACCTTGGCGCGAACTCCGGCAAGCGCACCTCCGCGGAGTGCTGCGCTTCCGTCGAGGATGTACCAGAGAGTTCCACCGGCAAGAACAAGAAGTCCAAGGCTGCTCCGCTGGAGACCAAGAAGGTGCCTGTCAGAGAGGACGGAACGGGGGGAACTTTCACCATAAGTTCCACCCTAGATGACAAATAGGAAAGCGCGCTCGTTGCTTTCCTGCGGGCGAATGTCGACATGTTTGCATGGCAACCGTCTGACATCCCCGGTGTTCCCAGGAAGGTAATTGAGCACCACCTTGCTGTCTGTCCTCATGCGCGGCCCGTCAAGCAAAGGGTCAGGAAGCAAGCCTTGGAGCGGCAAGAATTCATTGCCGAAGAAATCAAAAAGCTGGAGGCGGCAGGACTGGTCAAAGGAGTGCTTCATCCAACCTGGTTGGCCAATCCGGTTGTAGTGCGAAAAGCGAATGGGAAATGGAGGCTTTGTATCGATTATACAGATATCAATAAAGCTTGTCCAAAAGATCCCTTTCCCTTGCCGCGCATCGACCAGATTGTGGATGCCACCGCTGGTTGTGATCTCCTGTCCTTCCTTGATGCCTATTCAGGGTATCATCAGATTTTTATGGCAAAAGAAGAAGAAGAGAAGACCGCCTTTATCACCCCATGTGGTACGTATTGTTTTATACGAATGCCTTTCGGGTTGAAAAGTGCTGGTTCAACATTTGCCAAAGCAATCCAGATTGGTTTTGAGCCTCAACTCCATAGAAATATGGAGGCGTATATGGATGATATAGTGGTCAAAACCAAAGACAAAGCAATGCTCATTCAAGATTTAGAAGAAACATTTGCAAACTTGCGCAAGATCAACTTGAAGCTCAATCCTGAGAAGTGCGTGTTCGGTGTCCCTTCCGGCAAGCTCCTCGGATTTTTTGTATCTTGCCGGGGAATCGAAGCGAACCCCGACAAGATCAAAGCTACTGAGCGAATTGAAGCGCCGAGACGCGTCAAGGATGTGCGTCGTCTTGCCGGCTGTGTTGCTGCTCTAAGCAGGTTTATTTCCAAATCTGCTGAGCGCGCCCTGCCCTTCTTCAAAATTTTGAAGAAGGCAGGTCCGATGAAATGGACTCCGGAAGCGGAGGCTGCGCTGCAAGATTTGAAGAAATACCTTTCCTCTCCGCCGACGCTAGTCGCACCTAAACCACAAGAGCCGTTGCTGCTGTATCTAGCGGCAACAAATCAAGTGGTTAGTGCTGCGCTAGTGGCGCAGAGAGAGGCTAATGAGGATACAACACCAGTGACAGGACCGCTAGATGACGCGGCAAGATCTTCCTCGGCAAGGGTTGATCCCGGCAAGACAAGATCTGCGCAAACAGAAGAACCCGTGCAGAAGAAGAAGGTGGTGCAGCGCCCAGTTTATTTTGTTAGCTCTCTTTTACAAGGAGCTAGGTCAAGATATTCTGGTGTGCAGAAATTGCTTTCGGCCTTCTTATGGCCTCGAGAAAGCTGCGCCATTATTTTCAAGCACATGAAATCACCGTCGTCACTCGCTTTCCGTTGCAACGGATTTTGCAAAATCCAGAGGCAACCGGCAGGATCGTGGAGTGGGCGTTGGAGTTGTCCAGCTTCGGCCTCAAGTTTGAAAGCACTTCGATGATTTAGAGTAGGGCCTTGGCAGAGTTCATTGCAGAATGGACCCCAACGCCAGACGAAGAAGTTCAAGAAACGACTCTTCCCGGCAAGGAAATCGATCAGCAATGGGTTATGTACTTTGAAAGGGCTTTCTCGCTGCAAGGCGCCGGTGCTGGCGTGCTGCTTGTCGCACCCACCGGAGAGCACCTCAAGTATGTAATCCAGATGCATTTTCCCCGGGAGAGTTCGACCAACAACACTGCAGAATACGAGGGTTTGCTTGCCGGTCTCAGGATCGCGGCAGACCTTGGTATCAAAAAGCTCGTCATCAGAGGCGATTCGCAGCTTGTTGTCAGGCAAGTTAACAAGAGTTATCAAAGTCCATTGATGCAAGCCTACGTAGATGAAGTGAGGAAATTGGAAGAGCGCTTTGATGGTCTGCAAATGGAGCACGTTCCTCGTGCCGAAAACAGTATCGCTGACGACCTATCAAAGCGTGCCGCCCTCAAGTTGCCTGTGGAACCAGGAACTTTTGTGCTCCAATTGACTCAACCATCCGTGGTGCCATCGATGCGGCAAGAAAAGAGAAGAAAGTTGAACTCTGGCCAGTACTTCCCGGCAGAGCTCCCCAGAGCCGCCGGCAAGGAAGTTGCCGGGATCAACATGCCTGCCGGGGAACAACAGGCTCCCGCAGGGCCTCAGGCCCTTGCTGTCGAGACGAATGTTCCCCCGGCAGAGGAGATGCCTTTAGTCCTAGCTGTCGAGCCTCAGGCTCCAGCATGGGCGCAGCACATTGTCCATTTCCTTCAGACAGGTGAACTCCCTGAGGAACAGGAAGAAGCAGAGAGAGTAGCCCGTCGGTCTGTTATGTACAAGTTCGTCGATGACGTCGTGTACAGAAAGAGACCAAACGGTGTGAAATTGAAGTGCATTCCTCGGGAGGATGGACTAGAGCTGTTGGCGGAAATACATGGGGGCATATGTGGCTCTCACATAGGGTCAAGAGCGCTTGCCGGGAAAGCATTCCGGCAAGGTTTCTTTTGGCCCACCGCTCTCCAGGATGCGACTGCACTAGTAACCAAGTGTGAAGCGTGCCAGTTTCATTCAAAGAAATTACATCAGCCAGCTCAAGCTCTTCAGACAATCCCTCTCTCTTGGCCATTTTCGGTCTGGGGGCTCGACATATTAGGCCCTTTCCCCCGTGCTACCGGGTGCTTTGAGTACTTGTACGTTGCTATCGACAAGTTCACAAAGTGGCCGGAGGTGGAAGCAGTGAGGAAGGTGATAGCACAATCGGCCGTCAAGTTCTTCAAGGGAATTGTTTGCCGTTTCGGTGTGCCCAACAGGATCATCACCGACAACGGCACGCAGTTCACAAGTCGCACCTTCATGCAGTACGTCCAAGACCTTGGCGGCAAGATTTGTTTTGCCTCTGTTGCTCACCCGAGAAGCAATGGCCAAGTGGAGAGGGCCAATGCTGAAGTGCTGCGCGGTCTCAGGACCAAAACTTTTGACAGGTTGAAAAAGTGCGGAAGACGCTGGATTGATGAGTTGCCGGCGGTTCTTTGGTCAATCAGAACAACACCAAATCGAGCCACCGGCCAGACGCCCTTCGCTCTAGTCTACGGAGCAGAAGCAGTTCTCCCCACGGAACTCATATACGGATCTCCTCGAGTGCTCGCTTATGATGAGCTTGAGCAAGAGCAACTGCGGCAAGATGACGCTGTGCTCCTTGAGGAGAATCGTCTTCAGGCTGCTGTGCGAGCTGCACGCTACCAGCAAGCTTTGTGTCGCTATCATAGCCGCAAAGTTCATGCCCGAAGCCTTGAGGAAGGCGACCTTGTTCTTCGGCGGATTCAGTCCGCCAAGAATTCAAACAAGTTGACGCCAAAGTGGGAAGGCCCTTATTGGGTAGTACGAGTCACCAGGCCTGGCGCTGTCCGCCTGGAGACCGAAGATGGCGTTCCAGTGAGCAATTCCTGGAACATCGAACATCTTCGCAAGTTGTACCCATAAGGCGCTGTTGCCGGGGGCCCCCGGCAACCACCCTTTTGTACAAGTCTTGCCGGCAAGGCATGTGATCCTTTGTACAAAGCCAGGCGCAGACCCTGAGCACAGATGAATAAATTTAAGTGTTGTACATTCCCTTATTGATTCTCATGTTCATATTTATATATGCATGTTTGTTTAAGATGTTGTATGACACCTACTCCCGGTAAGTTCTAACGAACTGCCAAGGTTTCATGTCTTTATTTTCTCTTCTTTCTTTTTCTCAAAAGACAGAAGGATTCCTCGCGTGCACATTTGGGACCCCCCGGGGGGGGAGGGGGAGGGAGAAGAATACCAGTTGGCGACGTTCGGAATCGACGCTTGCCGGAGGAAGGACAGTGATAGAAAGCTAAGTCCTAAAAACTCAGAGCAAGTTTTTCTTTTATTACGAAGTTATTTCCTTGGACGATTCCGACTCTTGTATGGAAAATCTGCATGCGAAGGAACCCTTGTTGTAATCGGTCGCGCCCTTATTTTGTTTCGAGCCCGCTTAGCAATTTAAGTGGCTGCACTGGGAACACCAAGGAGTCTTGCCGGCCGCTGCGCCTCCAGCAGGCTGCTGAAGTCCCGCACCCAGCGCTCGCGGCAGGTTGCGCGCCGGCAAGTTTTTCAGTAAGCGTAGGGTGAACTCCATACATAAGGGAATCAGACAAGGAAAATAGCAAGCATGAACCTAAACATAGGCAAATTATATTACATCCATGAGTTGCCGCGATTCTAACTTGAGACTTAATTGTCTTTTACATGGAATGACGACAACAAGAAAAAAGGGGAGCACTCAATCCCTGCGCTGGCCTTCGATCCTTTTGATGGAGTCCACCTTCTCAAGTATAGGCGTGATGCACTCTTCAAGCGCCTCAACATTTGCATCCCTTGGCAGATGGCCGAGCGCGTTGGAGAGGTCGATGCCGGGATTGCTGTGCACCACCTTGATGAGCACCTTGCGGAGGACGGCCCGGCAAAGCCGGTGAGTCTCGTTGGCCAATTGGGTCGCCCGGCTAGACTGGAGCACCCTCAACGCGTTGATGATGCTTTCAAAGAACATCGTCAACCTGGCACATGGAGATATTCTTTCCTCGGAAGAATAATTGAAGTTCGACAGGCCCATGGTTGACAGTTCTGCGGTAAGCTTCTCCGCGGTGGCAATGAGACGTCCAGTCCAGATCTCCACTCCCTTCTCGTACTCGGTTTGGGCGGCGGCGGCGCTCTTGAGCAGGTTCCTCTCTCCTTGGAGATCCTTGAGTAGAGCCTTCTCACGGGCCCTGCCGGCCTCGAGAGACTTCTGTAGCGTGGTCAGCTTCAGCTCCAGAACCGCAATGTTATCAGCCACAGAGGAGAGCTGCTTGGTTTTGTCGGACAGGGCAACTTGCATCTCCGCCAAGGAGTGGAGGGTTTTTTCCCTGTCGCCCTAGAGCGTCGAGAGCTCCTTGCCGTGCTCTTCGAGATCTGTTTCCAGCCTTTTCACCTTGTCGCTTAGCTCGTTCTTGGCGGCCTCTGCAGCCTCGGCAGCATCGACGGCCTCCTTGAGCTTGCCGGCGTGACTTGCAGTTAGAGCTTCGAGCGCCTCCTTATGTTTTTGCTCCAGCTCCTGGGTCCGCCGCGCAACAAGATTCTCGATATCTTCATCCTTGCTACGAAGCTTTGCGGCGAGCGCCTGCTCACGTGCGGTGAGATCTTCCTCATGGGCATCAAGAGCAACGCGGTGCCCCGTCAGGAGGGCATCTTCAGCAGCAATCCTTTGAGCAGCTTCATCATGCGCCTTCTCCATATCGGATTGCTTCAGGAGGATCTCAGTCCACTGCTGGCTCACTTGTTCCCGGCCAGCAACCAACTCTTGGAGGGCCTCGGCGTGCCAGATCTGCATTTGTGCGACGCGCCTTTGAAAATCTGCTTCAGCCGCCTCGACAACTGCCATTCTGGAGTCCGCTTTGTCTTTCCGGGCGCGATGGAGAGCCTGCAGCTTGCGGAAATTCTCGCCCATGGCCTGAAGGAGCTGATCCTCTTCAGATTTGCCGCTGCTAGTGCTAGGATCGTCAACAACTTCGAGCCCGGCAGCAGCGATGATTTCTTCAAAAACTTCTCCTTCGGCTGGTGCCCCAGTGCTTGCCGTCCCCGGCAAGTTGACGAACAGGTTCTCGCCAACCTTGAGGTATTTGCTGGATGAGGGGCCTTCGGATGTTGATGGCTGGTCTTCAGTGGCCGTCTCACCAGTGGCAGGGGGCTCTATGGCCGGTGCAGCGCCTGGCGCTCCTGCGGCAGGAATGCCGTCAGTGCGGTCCTCAGCCTCCCTGTCGCCCCCTTCAGTAGGTTCTTCGGCGGGTTCCTCTTGTGCAGTCTTGGCGGCCTCCCCGTCAAGAGCACCACCAGCCTCAACAATGTCGTCATTGGTGGCCTCGCCGGCAGCGATCCTGTCTGCTTCGGCAGCAGCGTCCCTGGCGGTCTCCTCGATGACGACGTCGACGTCCATGTGTTCCATCACAGGGAACTCTGAAGGACGAAGGAGAAAAATAGAATACGATCAAGATTGAAGTTTGAAGCGACTAAAGACAGAGAGATAAGGGAAAAAGAGTAACAGGCACTCTGAGGCAATCGAGTACCTGCGTCGAGCTGTTGGGAGGTGGCTTCGCCCCTCCCGGCAACTCCGGTTGCCAGGGGTGGGTTGCCGGAGTCTGCGCCTGCCGGCTCCTCCTCAATTAGGATGGGCTCGTCAGCAGGATCTCTTGCCGGGGACGTGCTTGTGGGCGGAGCGGTCGATGAAGGAGGCACAATGGGGATGTCTTCCGACAGCTCTCCTTGCTGTCGTTCTTCTCCTGCAAACCCAAAGATATCAACGGCAAGAATGAAAGCCTCGGCACCCGCCAGCGGAAAAAGAATAGTGAACTTACGCTGGGGGCTTTGCTGGGGGCTGCGTTGAGGACTGGACTCCGGGCTGACAACGACGGTTTCTGGCACGCTCGTGGAGCCTGCCGGGGGCTCGTCACCCGTAGAAGTCCTTGACCCCTTCGCCATCCTCTCCAGCAATGTTTCTGTGTCACTGCAGAGACAATACGAGCAACTTAGTAAGATCGATCCAAGATTGGGATATAAAAGCTGTGGCAAAGTACTCACTCTTCTTCCTCTCGCTCCGAACTAAAGCCGGAGATGTCGAAGTCGACCTCCGCTGCGATGTCTGAGTGGGGAGGCGGATGAGGAGTCCTAGGCCGCTTGGCTGTGGCAGGCGCCGGGGCAGTTTCCGATGCGGTAGTACGAGACCCTCCTGCTGCACCAGCAGTGGCCGCTGGTGTGGGTCTCGCGCGCCGCGCAGGCTGTTGATGAGCCCCCTGCCGCGGTCCAGTCTTGCCGGTCACTTTCTTGCCGGGAGCTTCGCCGCTCGAAGAAGGCTGGCTTGCCGGGATGCCAGATGCAGCCTTCCGAAGAACACGCTTCATCTTCTTCGGGGGTGGGAGCTCTTCTCGCATTTCTTCTTCGGCCGTGTCCTCGCCGGACGAGCTCTCAGCGGCTGCGCTGCTCTCTTCCCCGGCAACCTTGTCTTCCCCGGCAGGTTTTACCTCCACTACCACCTCTGCGTCGCTAGCTTCCCACTCTGTGAAGCCGACGCTGCCGGCCTCCGCGGCAAGATTTGCCTCCTCCACTCTAGTAGCAATGTAAGCTACTTCTTGATCGGTGGTGGCTCGGATGAAATCTGACTCTTGCCGGACAGGCCTCTCCGTCAAGTTGTCAAAAAACTTCTGCGCTTCCTCCTCGCTTGGCTCAGCCCAGGTCGGGTCACGACCATGGGCGTTGAACATCGACAGGAAGGCAATGATTGACCCCAAAGCAGAATTGTTGCACAAGGGAACAATCCTTGCCGGCAGCCGGTGCTTGTCTTCGCGCTGGAATAACTTTTGACGGAGAGCGCCAAGCTGCATAGCGGTCAGATTATTGTTCAGCCCGGGGCGCAATCTCATGATATCTCCCGCGTTCTTGTATTCCCAAGCTGGCCTTCCCCTGTTCTGCAGAGGGGCGATGCGGCGGCGGAGAAAGTCGAAGTCGATCATCTCCATCGTCAGCCCGGCAGCCTTCAGGCGGAGGATCCTGGTGGTGGCGATTGTGAGCCTCTCGTCCTCCGCAGCGGGATCGCTCCAATCCTTGCCGCAGACCACCTTCTGTTGCCAGGGATGACAAACGGATGGGGATCTGCTTCCTGGATCCAGCACCATTCAGCCCGCCACTCGTCCCACTTTTCGCGGTAAACTCCTTCTGGGTATATTTCCTTATTCCAAGCCCATGGAATCCAGGCAATAGAACCAGAGAGGTCCTCTCCTTTTTGGATGCGAGGGAAGAAGTAATGGCGAAAAAGAGCAGAATTGGGAATCACGCCGACAAAGTTTTCACAGAGATGGGCAAAGATGGACATGCAAAGTACCGCATTCGGCGTGAAATCGAGAAGGCGAAAGCCGTATGTGTACATGATATCATTGAAGAAGTCGGAAAAGGGGGGACAGAGCCCGCAATAGAAATATGCAGTGAAGAAAGGGTATCTGTCCGATCCACCTTTGGAACAAGCACCTGGGATTACGCGTGTGGCGGGGTGAGCTTGTGTCCCTTTCGCCCACATGCACTGGTACCGCCCCTTCAGAGCTTCAGCATCGAGCGTTGGAGGGAAGACGACGAGCCTCTTCCGCATCTTCGCCAGTTCGCTCTCCGGGACGTCGGCTTTCGCCTCCTTGCCCTTGCCTTTGCTGGCCTTGGGCGCCATGGCGACTGTGAGGATGGAAGATGGGGGCGGAGCGAGTGTGGAAGCGGCGGGCGGAAGAGGAAAAAGGCTTCGCTCTAAGCTCGAGAGGAGGAAGGCGATGACAATGGCCAGATTGAGAAGAAAAGGGGGGTAAATAGGCTTGTGCCTCTGCGGCTTCTCCTTTTTATGGGGAAGGAGCGGGGCCACCTCTTTTATTCCCCAATGTGAATGCGCCTCTGTAGGCGTGAGGCAGTTGCAGCCTTTTTGGCACGCTTCCCACGTCGCGCGCTTGATGCGTGTAGTGGGGGCACAGTAAAATGAGATATTTACGAGCAGTTAATTCCCTGCCACGCGTGCCCGTGCACTGTTTGGGCCTAGCCCAACAACGCCTCGCACTCGTGTATGGCCTAGGCCCGGGGGCTCCTGTCGGTGTACTAAGTATTGGGCCACTAGTACCCCGTACTTGTGCACGGGCAGTTGTAGCCATCCTCGCGGCAAGGCTTGCTGGGAACAGCTCGAGGTCGATTCAAGCCATCAAGGAAATCATCAAGTCAGAGATCTGAAGATCAGCAGATAAGCAAAGCTGGAATCCGAAGGCCAGCTTCCCCTGCAAGATCCTTCCGGGATGCCTGTGGAGCCCGGCAAGGCTTGGCGCCCGGCAAGGCTTGGTGCCCGGCAAGATTCGGCGCCTGACGAGATTCTGCCACTGTGCCACCGCTTCGGCACAGTAACAAGACTGACATTCTGGGTCCTTCTCTGGATGTGTGGCAACGTGCCAGTGGGGGAGAGCTTAAGCGGTGCTGATGGGATGGCCCCTTTTTCCATCCCCAAGAAAGTGAGGACACCTAAACGGACACCTCACGGTGCATTAAATGCGCTTGTCCTAATCCGTCAGGGGTTAGGTATGATACCCTGTAGCTACTTTACACCTCAATGTATGTACATTTTGCCACTGTGGAGACCGCTTTGAGCATATAAAAGGAGGCCCAAGGCAACTGCTACAGAGGAGGAGAACTTCTGGCCCATTCTGCATGCGTAGCTGCTCTTTGAACGTACTGTTCATTGCGAGCGCTCCTGAAGGCTGGGCTCAAGAACATCAATAAGAACACAAAGCAGGAGTAGGGTTTTACGCTGATCAGCGGCCCGAACCTGGGTAAAAACCTCACGCGTCGATCATTGGTTCTGCTCTTTGCGTATACCTCTCCCCCCGCCGAATCGTAAAGGGGTCCCTCTGGATCCCATAGGTGTCGTGCCCCGACACTAACTTATGTTTTAATGGCTCTATCAATGTAAACTCTTCTGTGCATTCTCGGCAAGTAAGGGTTGTCTAGAATAAATAGAATAGAGTGTTGCAAAGTTGTTTTATCTAGTAGATCAAGAACTTTGTGTTGATTATCTTTTCTTCACTAGCACTTGCACTATGACCATGCCACCGCTACAGCTATGCTAAGTTTTCAGGTCAAGAAGCGGAGGGCTATCTAGGCATACCGATCGCAGGTGAACCAAAGCCTTCTCGTTATTTTGGTTTATACAACTGAGTTCCTTATGATTTGGATTTCTCTTTATGTTACTCGAGGACGATCAAGTTTAAGCTTGGGGAAGTTGATGAGTGATATTTTTACACTCATTTCACCTTTGTTAAAACCGAGATATTTCATTTAAAAGAGATATTCTCCGATATTGCCACTAATGTACAATTAATGCAAAGGATTCCACAAACCCTCTGATTGATGTGTTCCACGGGAAATGGGCTAAAAAGGGAAGAAATCATGTGCAGAAATGGAAGGGAAGAAGAATGAAGGAAGAAGAAATCAACAGGAGGCGTCCCTGTGAAAATAGAACAAAAAAGGTGTTCCATATGGGCGTGAGCGCCTGTTTGGCATGTATTCCGAGCTAGCTCGTCTACCTGAACAACTTTTATTAAAGGACCCCCGTCAAAATGTCAACAAAACGAGCACCAAAGCGACGAACACAGCAGCGAGGACATCTTCTTAATCACCCGCAAACCCTAGCCGCCGCCATCTCTATAGCCATCTCCACCACCACCATAGTGCTCTTCCATCTAGTTCATACTTGTAACTGTGCGTTGCACAAGGCATCCATTATAAGACATATTGCAATAAATAAATCCCAAGATGTGTTCTTCAATGTTTTCTTCTCACGATCTGATCTCCATGTGTGAGTAGTACGGTAAGGTATGGGTTGAGGCATGAGCCTTGCAACCCAAGGTATTTGTTGTAGGGATTAATGGAAGACTTTTACATAATGTCCCGCATGTGTGAAATAAGTTTGTTTTGTGAAGATGTCTCTTGTCTTGTCCGCGATCTTCATCCCTGCGGGTACCTAGCATCATGGAGATTGAGCACCGGTGAGGCTAGGAGCAAGGAGACCATGAAGTGTTATACCAAAGACTGGTGACGGTAAGGTTCAGTAGGGTAACATGGATCATATCCTTTGGGATAAATGAGGTGTAGTCATTAAACGCCCAAAGCTCTTATCTGATTTCATTATCTTAATTATTAAGGCAACCCCACACGATGGATAGGGCCTGCGGCAGGACAACTGATTCTTGATGTAGGACTCGTGTCGGTCAGGATGTTATTTGGAGACATCCCCCACTTCAATCCTTAAAAAGCACATCTCGATGGGTGACTTCCAACGCACAAATTAATATCATATTTGATCCCCTTGCAAATACAAGGTTGTAAGCATAAGACCTCATACCCGTACCTCTTTTTATTGTAAGTGTTTGAATCACTATGCGCTTGTTGATCTAGTCAAAAGCTGGATTTAACACTTTGACAAAAACTTTCTAGAGACCATCGCTTCAAGGGAATCTTCCTCTCATGGGTTAGATAACCCAGGGTCACCTCTAGGTAAATAGGTGTGGGATACTCTTTTCTGTTCCAATACTGGATCAATAAAAGGAGGTATCAACAACCAAACCTCGCCCTCCTCCTCATCCTCTTCCACCATTTGCTCATCGTGGGGCGCAGGCCTTTCGATGGTCCTCAGAAACTCCTCCACATTATTAGGCATAATTATGTCTAGAGACATACCAGGGGGAGGTTCCACGTAGATCACCCCCAGAATACTAGTGAGCTCCCATTTGACCTTTGGATCCGGCGGTCCGCGTCAAGACCGGTATGAGACCAGCGAGCTCATTGCTGAGGATCTGGCGATTCCATTGCTTCACACATCGCCCAGACAAAAACCCCGATACAAGTCACCCCTTGACTTGATCTGGAATTATCCACCGGATCTCATCCATCCTCACACCTATAAACAATTGCAATGCATGTTGCGCTTGAGCTTTGGTTCTTGGAAACCTGGAGCAGATCTCCTGGCACTTCTCTAGTAAGACAACATCACCGACGCAGAACATCTCCAACAGCGTCGTCATCGCGGACGAGGGCAACGGGATTGGAGGGTGGGGGAGATGGAGGTGGGCTGCTCGGGCTGCGGGAGGATGCGAAATGAGAGAGAGATATTTCGTCCCCTCTTTTTTTAGACAAATTATCGAGCCATCCACTAGCTGGTCCCACCTCTCCCATGGGTAGCACCTATTTTTTCTTTCTTTTTCTGAACTAAAACATGACATGTGGTGTCTGCTTATTAAATATAATAGTTTCAGTGTAAACATAATATTTTTATTTCAATGAAATGTACATGTAATGCTATTGAACATAGGACAGAAGAATTCAGCTACAAAGTATTTCACCAATCAAACACTAGTCCAGCGGTAAACCTCTTTTTTTAACATCACCAGTGGTAAACCTCTTAGTACAACATGTATGAATGCGAAAGCTCATGGGTTCAAATCTTAGGGACTCATTTGTTCTATTTATATTTCCTTCACTAAACCGTTCAAGATTATTGGTGACAATGAAAATTTTCTGTGACACTAAAACAAAAAATGCACTTGCCCAGTGATGGCAAAACACATCGCCTAAAATTGGTCCAGAACATCAACAAAGTTGCTGTAGAGAGCCACGCCGGGGCAAAAGCAGCTAGTGACGGTGACTGTCATAGAAAATGATTTTAGGCAACGTTTCTTATTCCAGGGTTTTTGTCACTGAATAGAGTAAATTTTGTAGTGGAACCATCATCACTACAAAAAAGAACACTTCCGTGATGATATGTGTTTGTCATAGTAGGTCACATTTTCTATCATGCATGTACATCCATGACGATTTTATGACAGAATCAAGATAGTCATACCTGTGCTGTCGTAGAGGTGTTCCATGACAATACCAAAATTATCATCACGGAAGTGTCCACTTCCATGATGATAAATGGCGCGTCATGGAAGTGTTTTCATCAAGGGTAACCGACGCATGGAATCCACCGTAACAGGTCGCCGTTAAGCTATCTGGTTCCGGTTTGGATCCGATAACCCGTTAACAGCCCTGACCAATGGGGATTTTCCATGTGTAAAATTCTCATTCGCTGGAGGATCCACGCGTCAGCTCCTCGTTGGGACAGATGTCAACCGTCCACTGGACATGAGTTGCCAATGAAAGGTTGATACATGGGACGGCCCAATAGAGGCCCATATAGGTTTAAAAGCCGGCCCAAGAAAAGGCCCACAAGATTTCGTCAGATCTAATGGGCCGGCCCATTCATTTTCTGGACCAAATTGTGGCCCACATCAGATATGGCATGTTAAATGCCTGCAATATTCTGGGCCAGTTTATGGCCCGTATCAAATCTAGCCCGTTAATAGCCTGCAATAGTTTGGGACAAATTACGGCCCTTTAACAGCTACTATGCCTTTGGGCCAATTGGGGGCCTGCTTTGCTCTTCGGCCTATTAATGACCCGTTTAACAGTTCGTCCTGATATTAGTTTCGGCCAGTCAGCGGCCCTGTGTACATATGGGCCTCTTTTGGCCTGGTTTCACTTTCGGCCATTTAAAGGCCTGAGCTGCATCTGGGCCTAATTCTGGTCCGTAGTCTTCGTGGATACATTTTAGCCCAAACTGCCTATCGACCAGTAAAAGGCCCTTGATAGTGTTGGGCCTAATTTCGGCCCGCTATGCAATCGGCCTGCTTCCAGCCCGTCCTGAAATTGGGCCCACCAAGGCCCAACAACATTTCGGCCTGTTAATGGCCCGTCATATCACTGGGCCAATAATGGGCCGATGTATATTCCAGCCTTCTGTCGGCCCGTGATTTGTTCGACACAATTCAGGCTCAATCTACATCTCAGCCTATTAAAAGCCCATTTTATTTTCTGGCCCAATTAAGGCAAGTGCTTTACTCGGCCTTTTAAAGCCCAAAACATAGAGGGCCGGATTAAGTCTAGGCCTACTAAATGCCCAAGATGATTGTAGGCCCACGGTTCGGCCCATTCATAGTGATTGGCGGCCGGCCAGTTTTAGTACCGAATTTTTTATATATAAACCTAACGTATTGGCTAATTGTGCTCTGATCAAAGATTACGACCTTTTCTTAGAGCGACGACAGAACATACATCAAATAAATTACATCATTGTGACGAAGAATAAACCTAGACTATACAACAAAGAAATTACAGCATATTACATCCCCAGGGCATCAAAGTTCACCGACAGTGATAATAAAGGGCAACCAGACATCGGATTCCATACACTGGGTAGGTCGCCACCAGTGGAAGTAAACACGCCGAACAAAATAATAGATAGAACTGACAACACTTCAACACAGTTCAAGAAAGGTTAGCCCTGCCCAGGAGCTGTAGTGCAAGCAGCTTAGCAACCTGATGAGACTGTGCTTGTTTGATGCTTATATCCACCAACTCAAGCTGCATAGCATCAATAGACGTCATGTACTTATGGTTTATCTTGCATAGAGATCGGAGTTCCAGTCGGATTTGAGTGGAAGCATATCTATCTGCTTGAATTTCAGACTGAAGAAGTCGAACAGATTCAGGCGGCGACTTCATCGACCTTGTGTCACTGCTATTAGCGAGTAAGTTCGACACTACATCAAGACATGACTTTGGGGTTGTATCGCTATCCTCAAGATGTGTTGCCTTCTTCTCTGGAATATATGTTGGAGGGACAAGCAATGGGTTCGTCTCACTATCATTGTGGCAGTTCTTCCTAGCATCAGTGATGTCACCCTGAAAGAGAAACAAGTAGGTAGATAACAGGTTTTGCACGTATTAGCATCAGTGATGTCAATTCATCTCATTTCTTAGTTAGAAATAAAGAGACACTGTTTAAAATAGCATTAACATAATAGGCATTGTTCATAGTTAAGACGGCAAGAAATGGCATTGTGCAGGAGCGGCCAGCTTCACCACACCACTGGATTACAGATCAAGAACACAAGCATACATGTAGTGCTAAACAACATATAAGCATGAATGGTGAGTGTACTGTCAATTTATACCATTTCAGATTGGTAAACACAGAGACATGATTTAAATAACATTAACATAATATGGCATTGTTCATAGTTAAGACATAGCAGGATATGACATTGTGCTAGAGTTGGTAGTTTCACCACACCACTGGATTACAGATCAAGAACAGAAGCATACATGCAGTGCTAAAGAAGATAACTTGCTATGTTTAGTTTAATTTACATGGTATGAATAAGGAACTAGGTTGTGCAACTAAAAACTGAAATTGAGAAGGACAAGCTTATGTTTATGTACTTCTTCGTAATAAACTTTGAACATGCAATTTGATGCAGACGACAAAAATAAACATCATTTGCAGTCATAGCTATCCAAATATACACAACAAAGTTTGAAGGCTTGAGGAGGACAAACTTACGTTAGTAGTGAAGATCGGCTCTATAAAGCCCTTGTCCATATTGATGTGGGGCAATTCAAGAACTTTACCACATACTCTTCTTCAAGAGCATTGCCTTTATTCTACATTTTGTTAAGACTAAATATAGATGTGATAATATAGGAACAAATGGCGATTATTAAAGCTAAGATGTAGACTATAAATGTAAGTACAGCATACATGCAAAAGGCACTAACAAGAGCAATGCAGAGCTAAACTTCTTCAGTAGCATTGGTTTTATTCAATATTTTGGCAATAGTAAATATAGATGTGATGTGTAGAAAATGGAGGGAAAGGAATAAGCTGAAAAGTGTACATGAACAACTAGCTGACAATATAAGTACAGTGATGAAGGACAACAGATACTTACAAGAACAATGCAGAGCAAAACTTCTACATAAGCATTGGGTTTATTCTACATTAATGTAAGCATTAATATAGATCTAATAATTTGGAGCGAACAGTGGATAAGCAAGCTATAATGCACAATGATGTCACATAATCCACCAGGTATGAATGTAAGTACAACGATAGGACAACATGTACTAACAAGAGCAAAGCAGCGAGCAGCATAGTTGCGATATCCTAGGTTTTGCGGCGCTGGTTCTATCGCCAATATAAGTGGGGTGCTATCTGATTTCTCCGGTACCACCACCTTTTTCAAGGACTTTTCTTGTACTTCCTCAGGTTCTGCAATCACCCTCTTCCTTTTGGATGTATGAAACACAAGAACAACATTTGAATGGAAAAACATGGTACTCCCTCCGTCCAAAAAAGCTTGTCCCAAGCTTGTGCATTGAATGAATGTATTTAGCACTAACTTGGTGCTAGGTACATCCATTTGAGGGACAAGTTTTTTCGAACGGAGGGAGTATGATGAAAAATGGAATAGGTATTGATAATGGATGGGCATGGCATCTTCACATATATCATGAGTAAACTAAGCAGATGGCGGTGCAACGAAACGGAAGAAATGCAAGACACCTTATGCAAGATACGTGCAACCAATAAAACCTTGCCAAATTAGAACATGCACCTTATTGGGTGAATAGGATAGGCCATATGCCTTTGACTCCTTGAGCTCAGAATGGTCATTAGGATCATATGCTGAATACGAATCTGTAGGTTAGGAGCATGTGGGTTTCATTGTATCCAGAATGGACCTCAATCCCTTGATGCCAAGTTTGTTACCCATTGAACTGTTCTGCAATATTCTTCTGATGTGCGCATTCTTATATTCATTGTGATTACGTACAATATCTGAGAAGCATGAAAATATAAATAGTAGTGAGATTATCTTTGTAATGAAGAGGATATTCTAATATAATAGGGGCTCCATGTAAACCCTTGTGTGCTATCAGTGGATTCTGATGAGAGAGCCCATGTGTGCTTTAATATGGTGCGTAGATTAATATAATCTGGCACAACTACACAAAAATAGGCTCCCTGTTGGGAGCTCCAGATGTAAGGATAGTTGGCAGATGATAGGTTCATAATATACCGTATAGAAAGTTTGTTGCCAAACCATGATAACGAGAGCACACAGCCACTAGGCAGATCGTAGTGTAGATAAAAGGGGTACACCATAACAATCATAAATAAATCGGGATAGCGGAACTGGCTGGAAAATACGGGGTTGTATTACCGCTACTAATATAAAGCCTATCGATCACCTACAGGCCAGCTCTATCCATCTGAAGGCGCACTGTTGTTACTATCAGTCTAGTATATCAAAGACCACACAGCTCCCACCATTTCCTGGATATTATGGCAGACCAACTCGAAGTGCTAAAATCATGTAGCACAAGCGGCCCAATAGAGCTGTCGACTGCAGATGTCCCTGCTCCCCTTCCTGACAAGGAACATACTATACTTACTAAAGAAGAACAGAAGAGGAACATGTTAAAGAATAGAAGGGGAAGCATATTATTGAGATTCCGCTTCTTTCTCTATAATGTTGGTTGCCCACCCATGATGAATCAGAGCACCCAAATAAATGCCATTCCATGATGTCTCTCTATATGTGGCCGCATGCATTTGGAAACTCAAGTGGGAGAATTAGCTAACCAATTAAATGCGTGTCTGTTATCTAATGTCAGTATCATATCACATTCGTATTTGAAGAAGTAAGCTTTGGACGTATGATTTGTGTGTTGTTTAGCTTCAAGAGTGGACTGCTGCTAGTACGACACAAAGCACCTACACAGATCATAGTGTACATATAATGGGAAAACCCTAAGCATCACGAGTAAAATCGGGAAAGTGGGACTTACTGGAAATATGTGCTAGTATTGCCGGAACGGCTAGAAAGGCTTTGGATACCAGCTCTCTACAACTGAAGGCGCAGTACTGTTACTATCAGTCTAACTCTCAAAGGCGACATAGCTCCCAGCATTTACTGGATATTACGGCAGACCAACACGAAGAGTTGAAATCATCCATGACAAGCGACCAAATAGACCTGTACACTTCAAATGTCCCTGCTCCTCTTCACTACAAGGAACATACTGTACTACTATTATACTGCCTCTGTTCCTAAATACAAGTCTTTGTAGAGATTCCACTATGATTCACATACGGATGTATATAGATACATTTTAGAGTGTAGATTCACTCATTTTGCTCCGTATGTAGTCCATGGAGGAATCTCTACAAAGACTTATATTTAGGAACGGAGGGAGTACTTATTAAAGAAGAACAGAAGAGGAGCATGCTAAAGAAGAGCAAGCAAATTTTGGATAATAAAATGTTTGTTGCCCACACATGATGAACCAGAGCGCATAAAGAATGCAACTCTCTACTATCCCTCGATAGCTGTCCCTCGATATGTGGCGTACGTGCTTTTCGAAAGTAAAGTAGGAACATTAGCTAACCACTTAAACATTCTCTGTTTGGGTACAACATGTCAGCATCATATCAGATTCGTATTTGAGCAACTAAGTTTGTTATTATGAGTGGCATGTTGTTTAGCTTGATGGGTTGAGGAGCACTGCTTGCACGTCTCGAAGCACCTACGATGATGGTACTTAATATATGGGAATGTCTTGATGCAAGTCGCCTGACTTTCGTCATTTGGGTCAGTCGACCATTTCAGGCAGTGGCATGAAGATCCTATGTCTCCTAACCCTTCTTCTTCCTCGCCTCTTATTCTTCCCCTACAGACCACCGCACGGGCCGCCGGCCGAACCACCGGCCCCGCCCTCCCGTGAACCGCCCACCACCTCCGGTATTACGGTGGCACTGGCCATCCCTCTAGCCAACCCCACCCCTCCCTCCCCCGCCCACCCACGTCGAGTTTTGCCTCCAGCGAGGCCCCACCATAGCCTAACGACCGCCCCCACAACCATTGTTGTCGGTGCAACAGACCCTGGGTCCATTGCACGGACTATGCACAGACCAGAGACAAGATTACAAGACCAAGATCAGACCAAGCAAGGAGGATCGATTCGTTTGAAGGATCCAAGTGCAAATCGAGAAGGCCAAGGTGAGCCAGAGGAATGAGGCATCGCCAAGGGAAGGACCTACCTTGCCGGG
Organism: Thinopyrum elongatum; assembly: GCA_011799875.1. NCBI lineage: Eukaryota > Viridiplantae > Streptophyta > Magnoliopsida > Poales > Poaceae > Thinopyrum > Thinopyrum elongatum. The sequence continues at coordinate 279,556,212 of CM022303.1, forward strand.
CAGGTGAGCCTGGCAGGGTTGGGTTTTGCCCCGGAAGCAAGCTCCCAGATCGTCCCGGCAAGCCTGCCGGGGCTGGCGGAGGCAAGCCACTCCACCGCTCCACCTCACAAGCGACGCAAGTCAGTAATCAAAGCGGTGTCGAGCTCCAAGGTGACTAAGTGGCTGCTTTCTGCCACATGGCAGCCACTTCCTACAGCAAACACCTCCATATGACACCCGTCCTGTGATGTGTCAAGCAAGCAGGCGCAAAGCTGGCAAAACAGCCCGACAGGGCGTGCCGGGCGAGCTGTGATGTGACACTGAGCGGCGCATATAATGCACTCTGTCAGCCTGCAGAGTTAGATATGATAGCACTATTAGCTATCTAATCAGGACACAAAGACTGATTTGCCACTGTGGTGACCCCTTTATCTATAAAAGGAGGCCCATGGCGACCGTAGAAAGGGTTGGACCCTCGCGTATCCATACGCGTGTAGCCACTCTCGCCCCCAGAGCGACCTTGCCGGGAGAGTGTGCTACGTTCACCACCATTATCCACCATCAATCCACCAAAGCAGGAGTAGGGTTTTACGCCTCACGGCGGCCCGAACCTGGGTAAAGACTGCCCGTGTGATCTCTGCCGTGCTGCGCGATGCTTCTCCGCTCTTTGTGCAACATGCCCATCCCCCCGCCGAACCAAAAGGGGCTCATGGCCCCATAGGTGGCCGTGGTTTCCCACGACATCTTTGGCGCGCCAGGTAGGGGGATCACTTGCGTGAAACCGAGAGCGTACGCTGCGCATCATCTTCACCGACATTTTTGTCGTCGATGGCGTCATCGACTATGGCGGCCAAGAGGAAGCCCAGAGCTGCAAATCACCCATCCACCTCGAAGGCTCCACCGCCCGCGAATGCCGACGTCGCGGGGAACACGGGGGCTCACAAGGGTGTGGATGCTGCAGGGGACGTGGTCGGTGCAGGCGGCGCTGTCACCACCTCCCCCACGGCCGAAGCAGGAACGGGAGGTACCGGGGAAGGACAGCATCAGCAACATCCCGGCGGCCATGCTCTACGAGGTATGGATGGAGGGATCGTTCCGCCTGAACCCCTTCTCCTCGCCAACGGGCACAGCCGCAGTGATGATGCTCGTTCTGGGGCGAATCGCAAACCTCCGGCCGCCCCCGCTGCGGGCGCGACCGCAGGGCACACGCCACCCCCGGGGCAGGCTGACCCAGCTACTGTGCCCAACGGAGCCGCTGGCCCTCAGGCACCTCCGCCGCGTCACCATGCCATCCAAACGGCTGGTTCACAGCAGCAAGGGCGTGGCGCAGTCGCCACCGGCAACGTCAGGAGCCGAACGACACTACGATCTACATCGTCATCACCTATGCCAAGCACTGCCTCAGAGGCCATGGCGCGAGCCCAACTACTGTTGAGATTTCCACCGGCGGCAGACCAGATGGATGAGTGGCGAGCCACCATCCAAAGTCTGATTGGTTTTGCCGAGGTGGAAGGATCAAAGCGGGCCGGACCGCCACGGCCTTCCCAGGCAGCAACGGTGGCTCATGCGGTGGGTCATGCGAGAGGGGCCACCCTCACGGAGCAATCCCCACCATGACAAGCCGCCCGGGAGCCGCAGAACCAGGCGCCCGATGATGTCTCGATGGCCTCGTCAGATCCTCGAGCGCGTCAAGGCCGACAGCGTGCCCCAGAGGGCAGGCGAAGGGAAGGCGCACGCGTCATCGACGAGCGGTGTCGTGACAACCCCCGCCGGTCCAATGGGTGTGATGGCCCCGACGTCGACAAGCCCGCGCTCGGAGATGGCGGGTGCCTACCTTTCGAGGTTGGGTGCCCTGCCTTCACCCGTGAGCTGCGGCAAGTCCGTTGGCCGTCCACTCGCACATTCAAGCCAGAGATACCCGAGAAGTATGATGGGAGACTAAACCCGGCAGAGTTCTTGAGCATCTACACCATCAATGTTCAAGCTACCGGGAGAAGAGATGAGAAGGTGTTCGCCAACTACTTCCTTTTGGCCCTCAAGTCAAATGTGAGGTCTTGGCTGATGCACCTGCCGGAGAACTCCATTTCAACCTGGGCTGACCTCTGCCACGAGTTCATTGGTGCCTTCACGGGCGGCCATCAAGAACCAGGGCGGCCCAGCAACTTGCAGCTTCTCCGGCAGAAAGAAGGAGAAACTCTGCGGAAGTACTTGCAGAGATTCAGTCGAGTCCACAGAAATATCCCAGATATCCACCCAGCTGCCGTGATAGCTGCCTTCCAATCCAACGTGCGCAACCGTATGATACGTTCCAAGATGAACATTCGATTGCCCAAGACTGTGAAGGAGCTCTACACTTTGGTGGACAAGTGTGCTCGGGTGGAGGAGGGGAGGAAACTTCCTAGAGAGGAAGATTGTGTCGACATCGACTCAGAAGATGACGATGAAACCATCAGTAAGAAGAAGAAGAACAAGAAGCACAACAAGAAGCGCAAGGATAAGACAGTGATGGCTGTTGAGGGGTCGGGCACCCCTAGGACCGGCAAGAAGGCCAAGGCTGAAGCCCCCGGCAAGGAGGCTACCACATGCGCGGACTGCCGGGAGGCGGCGGCTGCCGAGAAAGCTGGGAAAAGTGATGGGCCGTACTGTAAGATTCATAGGACCAAGGGCCATGATCTCCAGGAGTGTCATCAGGTTGAGCAGCTCGTCAAGAGACAGAAGGCTGAGTATGAGAAGCGCGATAAGGAAAAAGGTCAGAATGGCACTGGCGGGAAGGGCCGAGGTGGTGAATTAAATCGCCCCGGCAAGGCTCCTCGGAACCATGGGAAACCCGCCAAGGGCCGAGAGAAGGAGGATTGCAGTAACGAGAGTGATGGAGGGAATGAAGAGGAAACCAGTGAGCAGGAATTCCGTAAGGCCACTGACACCCTGCGCATTGACGGGGGGGGGGGGGGTGCATCTTTGCACTCCTCTCACCGCCAACTTAAACAGTGGGCGCGTGAAGTCAATGCCATGGAGCCAGCGGCAGATTCTCGGAAGCCGCTCAAGTGGTCACGCACGCCCATCATCTTTGATGAAGATGACCACCCCGACCACATTACTGCGGTAGCGTGCTTGCCGTTGTTGGTCTCACCAACAATTCGCAACCTCAAGGTCACAAAGATGCTGGTTGACGGCGGGGCTGGGTTGAATCTGATTTCCCCAAAGGTTATCAGCAAACTCCAGATAGCAGAGGAAGAACTTAAGGCCACATGCACGTTTCAAGGAGTCAATCCCGTTAGGAGCCGTCCTAAGGGAAAGGTTATGTTGCCAGTGAAATTTGGAGGAGAGTTGAACTACAAGACTGAGAAAGTTGTATTTGATGTGGTTGACCTCCCTCTGCCGTACAACGGGATCCTTGGGCGCCCGGCCCTGGCCAAATTCATGACAGCGCCCCACTATGCCTACAACATCTTGAAGATGCCAGGGCCGATGGGCATCATTTCCATTTCGTCAGACAAGAAAGACACAATTATTTGCGTGGATAAGATGTACCGGGACACGGTCGCGGCAAAGGTCGCGGAAGCCACAGTTCCCGCCAAGGAAAAGCATAGCAGAGGCACTGGCAAGGAATCCGGGAAGCGTACCTCTGTGGAATGTGCCACGCCCGTTGATGACACGCCAAAGAGTTCCAACAGCAAGAGATCCAAGGCTACTCCACCCCAAGTGAAAAAGGTTGCGGCAGGGCTGGCTGGCGCTGATGGTACTTTCACTATCAGCGCCACCCTTGATGACAAATAGGAAAGCGCGCTCATTGCCTTCCTGCGGGCGAATATCGATGTGTTTGCCTGGCAACCATCTGATATCCCCGTTGTTCCCAGGGAGGTAATCGAGCACCACCTTGCTGTCTGCCCACATGCCCGGCCCGTCAAGCAGAAGGTTTGGAAGCAGGCCTTGGAGTGGCAACAGTTTATTGCCGAGGAAATCAAGAAACTTGAAGCAGCTGGCTTGGTCAGAGGAGTACTACATCCAACATGGTTAGCAAACCCAGTGGTTGTGCGCAAGGCTAATGGAAAATGGAGGCTTTGCATAGATTTTACGGATCTGAACAAGGCATGCCCAAAGGACCCATTTCCCTTGCCGCGCATCGACCAGATAGTGGATTCTACTTTAGGATGTGAGTTGCTCTCTTTTCTGGATGCATACTCAAGATACCATCAGATTTTTATGTACAAGGAAGACGAAGAAAAGACCTCATTCATCACCCCATGCGGCACATACTACTTTGTGCGCATGCCTTTCGGGTTGAAGAGTGCCAGGTCCACTTTTGCAAGAGCAGTCCAGATTGGCTTTGAACCACAGTTGCACAGGAACATTGAAGCCTATATGGATGATATTGTGGTCAAGACCAAGGACAGATCAACCCTCATCCAGGATTTAGAAGAGACATTTGCTAATCTGCGCAAGATCAACTTGAAACTGAATCTGGAGAAGTGCGTGTTTGGCGTTCCCTCCGGCAGGCTACTTGGTTTCTTTGTGCCCCACCATGGGATAGAGGCCTACCCCGATAAGATCAAGGCTATTGAGCAGATAGAGGCACCCAAGACAGTTAAGGATGTGAGGTGTTTGACAGGATGCGTTGCCGCGCTTAGCAGATTCATCTCCAAGTCTGCCGAGCGCGCGTTGCCGTTCTTCAAGGTTTTGAAGAGGGCAGGACCCATGAAGTGGACCACGGAAACAGATGCAGCACTGCAAGATTTGAAGGCCTACTTGTCTTCTGTGCCTACTTTGGTCGCACCCAAACCACAAGAGTCGTTACTGCTATATCTGGCAGCAACTAATCAAGTGGTTAGTGCGGCCCTAGTAGCGCAGCGGGAAGTAGAAGAAGTAGCCACCTCAGCAAGTGTCCCGCCCAGGGAAGAAGAAGAGAGCGGCCCGGCAAGGCCAGATACGGATCAGGACAAAGAAGAGCACGACAATGGAAACAACCCCAAGGACACGGCAAGGAAGAAGGTGGTGCAGCGCCCAGTATACTTCATCAGCTTCCTGTTGCAGGGGGCTAGATCCAGGTACTCTGGCGTGCAAAAATTGATCTTTGGCCTTGTCATGGCCTCAAGAAAACTGCGCCACTACTTCCAAGCCCATGAGATCACGGTTGTCACCCGCTTCCCGCTGCAAAGGATACTTTGAAACCCAGAGGTCATCGCCAGGATAGTGGAGTGGGCATTGGAGTTATCCAGCTTTGGCCTGAAGTTTGAAAGCACATCAACAATCCAGAGCAGGGCGTTGGCAGAGTTTATTGCAGAATGGATGCCAACCCCTGATGAAGAAGTACAGGAAACAGTTATCCCCGGCAAGGAAGCGCCCCAAGAATGGATCATGTATTTCGATGGTGCCTTCTCCCTACAAGGTGCAAGGGCTGGCGTGCTTCTCATGGCTCCCACTGGAGAGCACCTAAGGTACGTCGTCCAGATGCACTTTCCCTAGGAGGAGGCGACCAACAATACAGCCGAATATGAAGGGCTTCTTACCAGTCTCAGGGTTGCCACAGAATTGGGAATCAAGAAGCGGATCATTCGAGGAGATTCACAACTGGTGGTGAGACAAGTCAACAAGGATTACCAAAGCCCATTGATGGAGGCATATGTCGAGGAAGTGAGAAGATTAAAGGAGCGCTTTGACAGGTTGCAAACAAAGCACGTACCCCATGCGGAAAACAACATTGCTGATCACCTATCAAAGTGCACTGCGTAGAAGCTTCCTGTGGAACCAGGGACTTTTGTTCTCCATCTTACTCAGCCCTCCGTATCCCCGACAACAATGGCCCAAAAGAGGAGGAAATTGGACTCTGGTAAGCCTCTCCCGGTAGAGCCTTTCGGGGCTCCTGGCAGGGACCCTGCCGGGAACAACTCCCCTTTGCTTGTCGGGCTGCACCCTCCTGCCGGGCCACTGGTCCCTGGAGTCAAGGGATGCGCCCCCACGAATGAGGAGGTGCCGCTAGTCCTCGTTGCCGAGCCTCAGGTTCCAACTTGGGCAAGGCACATAGTCCATTTCTTCCAAATCGGAGAACTTTCCGAAGAGCAAGAAGAAGATGAAAGAGTAGCCCGAAGGGCCAGTATGTATCAGTTTGTCGATGACACACTATACAGAAGAAGGCCCAACGGTGTGAAATTGAAGTGCATTTGCCGGGAAGGAGGAAAGGAACTGCTGGTAGAGATACACAAAGGCATTTGCGGCTCCCACATTGGATCAAGGGCTTTGGTTGGGAAAGCATTCCGGCAAGGATTCTATTGGCCCACAGCCCTCCAAGATGCGGTTGACCTCGTCACCAAGTGTGAAGCCTATCAGTTCCATTCCAAAAATATCCATCTGCCTGCCCAAACACTCCAGACAATCCCTTTGTCATGGCCGTTTTCGGTCTGGGGGCTCGATATCCTTGGCCCTTCCCCCGAGCTACCGGGGGCTTTGAATTCTTGTTTGTTGCAATCGACAAGTGTACAAAGTGGCCGGAAGTAGATGCCGTGAGAAAGGTGACTCCTCAGTCAGCTATCAGGTTCTTGAAAGGATTGGTGTGCCGCTTCGGGGTCCCTGCCCGGATCATCACCGACAACGGCACCCAGTTCACGAGCCACGCCTTCATGCAATATGTTCATGCCCTCGGAAGCAAGATCTCATTTGCCTCTGTTGCACATCCCAGAAGCAATGGACAAGCTGAGAGGGTGAACGCTGAAGTGCTGCGGGGACTCAAGACAAGAACATTTGATAAGCTGCGGAAGCACGGCAGGCAATGGATCAATGAGCTGCCGGTGGTTCTTTGGTCCCTCAGAACGACACCAAACCGAGCTACCGGGCAGACTCCGTTCTCCCTAGTCTATGGGGCAGAAGCAATTATCCCCACGGAACTCATTTACGGGTCACCTCGAGTGCTTGCCTACGATGAAGTAGCGCAGGAACTGCACATGCGTGACGACGCCGTGCTTCTCGAGGAGAACCGTCTCCGGGCTGCTACGCGTGCTGCACGCTATCAGCAAGCCCTGCGTAGCTATCATAGCCGCAGGGTTCATGCCCGGTGTTTTGAGGAAGGCGACCTTGTCCTTAGGCGCGTTTAGTCCGCCAATGGTACAAATAAGCTGTCGCTGAAGTGGGAAGGCCCTTACCGGGTAGTACGAGTCACCAGACCTGGCGCAGTCCATCTGGAGAGCGGAGATGGCATTCAATTGCAGAACTCATGGAATATTGAGCATCTCCGCAAGTTCTACCCGTAAGGCGCGGCTGTCGGGCCCTACCCGGCAGCCACCCTTTTGTACATGCCTTGCCTCAGCTGCATGTAACCCCTTGTACAAAGCCAGGCGCAGACCCTGAGCAACAGAGAAATAAATGAAGTGCTGGGGGTCCCCGACAAGTTGCATTCATGCATAAGCATTTCATAAGCATTGCATGATTCATGTAGATAGGTTGCATGATCATGTAGATAGATTGCATCTGGCATCATCTTCATTTGCATAAACTGCAGACTCCTGCCGTGGACTTAGTCCTAGGAAGAGGACGCGAAGACAAGCCAGCGCTGCGGTCTCCGGCAAGCCAAACAGATAAGTTCCATCTCTTATCCATACCTGTTCCGTGAGTAGAACTTGTGCATATGAAAACCTCGCCGCCTCGAAAACAGAGGTGCTCCCATCTACTGACACGAACGCTGCTTCGGTCAGGATGGTCGTAGTGGCCTTTGGCTGAAAGGGGTTGGCGGGGGGCTGCTCTCTCCAATGGGTTCTGTGCCCGGCAGGCTTAGCCTCACGGCAGCGGTCCTATGGGGTACCGGCAAGGTAGCTTACCGGGATCCACTTGTTTACATGAAAGTATGGAGGCGTTTCACCTCTGCATGGATATCGTACATGCACAAGTACCAGGCAAAGCTTATCTTTTTCATTAATATGTTGGTCAACAAGTACAAGTCTCACGGAACATAACACATGGATACAAGAGATTACATTATTTGAACTAAAATTTGGCAAGTGCCTACAGATTTAAGACTAAAAAAAGATAAGTGCCCCGTGATGCCTTTGCCCTTGTCCATCTCCTTCAGGAAATCGCAGGACGAAACGGAGAAGGCGGAAGGCGGGCCTGGCTAGGATTCGGTGCCTCCCCAGGATCAGGAGAACACCGTCGACGGGCTAAGAGGAAGAAATCGGAGGGCAGGCGCGGGCGGTGGCACTGCCGGGGACCCAGACGGAGTCACCGGCAAACATGACTCGTCGAAACGGTTGCCCCCGTTCTTGGCGCGTCGTGGGTTGCCGCCACTTTCTGCACCACCATCGACCAAAGCTCCCGCCACGGCCATCGATGCAAACGCTGCGCACCCCAGGAGACCCCACAGAGAGCATGGACGTCCCCGACGGCCCGGCGATGCGAAGACCCTGCCTGTTAAGGAAGCGTGCACGAGGACTAGAGGCTCTCCCATGCACCGGATGGGCGGAGTACGGAGAGATAAGGTCCGCCCTCACCAATGGCGAACCATTTTTGCAACCTCCCTCCAATGCCACGGGAAAAGGGGGGATAGGCCGCAATCGACTAACACACCTTCTGCCTATTATGGGCCTCGGCATTGTGTCATTTGCATCGCCTCTCACTAAAGTTGAAGCCACGGGCGATCCGGCGACGAGCACACCAGAGTCGTCACCTCCGGTGCTACCGCCGCACCGCCCGAGCGCCCCCGTGGGGCTCACATGAAACTCCAAGCTAGGGCCCGGGGCCTGGCCCCGGGCTCTTCCTTTCAGCATACCCAGGAGAAGCAGAAGGTGAAGGAGAAGAGGAATGTGGATGAATGCCTCTGCTCCTCCCCCACTCTTCCTTTTATAGGCGAGCTAGGGGTGGGAGCTGAGTCCCCGATGAGTACCCGTCGTCCTCCTCCGCCAATCCAAGAAGACCAGGCCCCTGCCTTGATGCTCTCCCGCACCACGCGCCTCCATTACCTATCCCACTCAATGCATGCGGCATACGTGGCTAAGGATAAGGGCGCGGTGGGAAGAGTGAATTGGCAGTTACCCGCCCGTTGGTTAAAGTCATTCACATGCCATTACAAGAATGGCCCCACCACAATTGGCATTGCACGACGCGCGGGGAAACCAAAAACTGGCCCAAGCTCAGGTTAATGAAGAAGCAAAGAAGATCTTAAAGGGCGGAGCCATCCTTACATTTCTGCCTGTGCACTGGTTAGGGCCTACCCCGATGACGCCTAGCGGCGCGTCCGTGCCAGGCCCGGGGGCTCCTGTCGGTGCAACAGACCCTGGGTCCATTGCGCGGACTGTGCACAGACCAGAGACAAGATTACAAGACCAAGATCAGACCAAGCAAGGAGGATCGATTCCTTTGAAGGATCCAAGTGCAAGTCGAGAAGGCCAAGGTGAGCTAGAGGAATGAGGCATCGCCAAGGGAAGGACCTACCTTGCCGGGCAGGCGAGCCTGGCAGGGTTGGGTTTTACCCCGGAAGCAAGCTCCCAGATCGTCGCGGCAAGCCTGCCGGGGCTGGCGGAGGCAAGCCACTCCACCGCTCCACCTCACAAGCGACGCAAGTCAGTAATCAAAGCGGTGTCGAGCTCCAAGGTGACTAAGTGGCTGCTTTCTGCCACATGGCAGCCACTTCCTACAGCAAACACCTCCATATGACACCCGTCCTAAGACGTGTCAAGCAAGCAGGTACAAAGCTGGCAAAACAGCCCGGTAGGGCCTGCCGGGCGAGCTGTGATGTGACACTGAGAAGCGCATTTTATGCGCTCTGTCAGCCTGCAGATTTAGATATGATAGCACTATTAGCTATCTAATCAATACACAAAGACTAATTTGCCACTATGGTGACCCATTTATCTATAAAAGGAGGCCCATGGCGACCATAGAAAGGGTTGGACCCTCGCATATCCATACGCGTGTAGCCACTCTCGCCCCCAGAGCGACCTTGCCGGGTGGGTGTGCTACGTTCACCACCATTATCCACCATCAATCCGCCAAAGCAGGAGTAGGGTTTTACGCCTCACGGCGGCCCGAACCTGGGTAAAGACTGCCCGTGTGATCTCTGCCATGCTGCGCGACGCTTCTCCGCTCTTTGTGCAATGTGCACATGCCCCCGCCGAACCAAAAGGGGCTCATGGCCCCATAGTGGCCGTGATTTCCCACGACAACTGTCCCCACCCGAAACCTTAAAGATAGATAATGGGGTAGCCCTCCAGCGAGCCCCTTCCTTCCCTTCGGTGAACTCCCAAAAATGGACTGACCCCAAATTGAAATTCAGTCGAGTGTCATTTAAGCTAATGTGGAATATAAAAGGGGAAAACCATAAGCATTGCGAGTATAGTGGTGAGCGTGCCATGGCGGATCTGAAGGTGCAAACCGGACAAAGGCAACTTCGCAACCAATGTTTGGTTTCAACTAACAAGTAAGATTCTAAGTGATGGACAAGAAATCACAGTAAAGCAGTGGCGATCTATTTTCTTGCTGAGATAAGTAACTTCAGCGGATACGAAGAGTACCGCTTCTGGTGTGGCGCCGTGTAAGCATCTGCTGAGACGTTGAGGGTGTTGCGGTAACGATGGCTGTTGGCGGCGTGGAAGCAGATCTAGGAGGGCAGACGGTGGCGGCGAGGGAAATATCCCGGCGCGGTGGACGAGACAGTCGTACGAGCGGCCTCGGCAAGGTGGACGACGGCGCGGATGAAGCGAGAGGACGCGATGCAAGGATCCTGGTCCGAAGCCGTGGATGAGAGAGGTCGATCTCTTGTAATGGACGACAGTGCCGGGGTAACATCTCCGGCATGGTGGAGGAGGACGGCGGTGGATGGGGTGGCGGATGGAGGAAACTGGGGTAGAGAGGGTGTTTTGGCGCCCACGGCATACGAATGGGGAAATGGAGGGAGAGAGGTAGGGGGAACCATGTCTTCCGGACGCGCTTGTCTCAAGTGCGTGGAAATTTACAAACTTAGCCCCCGTTTATATTTTCCTACATCATAGCAATATTGGTCGGTTGGGGATAGGACGGTAATCTCGCGTACAACGAATATTTGCCGACGGAGATTTCGGCCGAGGAGAGTTTGTTTTGGCGCCCACCCTGTATGAATCCGAGGGAGGTGAGAGGTGATTTCAGCCGAGGAGAAATTGTGTTTTGGCGCCCGCCGTGTATGAATCCGGGTGAGAGGCAGTTATGTCACGTTTGAGTGAAATTACAAGCCTGCCCCTATCAAAACCAATAGAAATCGAGCCAACTGGTTAGGCAGTAATTTCCATCTCCCCGATTTTACGCCGCTTCGTTCAAATTTTTGGAGAAAGAGATTGCACGTTTACCATGCCAACTCAATTTGAATCCACTTTGTATTCTTTTTTTTTCGGGTAGGATCCATTTTGTATTCCAATACAAATCTATATACATCATTTTTTATATATACTCTCAAAAGCACAACACCCTTTATACATAAATATGGTTTACAAATGGCATGATCTCAGATTCATAAAGCTGAATCCATCTTAATTTCACTTTTCAAATATTTGAAACCACTTTATGTTGAAATCCAATGAATGCATTCCTAGCTAACTATCTCCAATTAATGTGTGTTTCATGCGGGTTTTTTACTTCTCAAACACGTATAATGTGTTTGACACACGCAACATATATATAGTGTAATCCCGTTTAGACATTAATTGCATATAAACCACGCATTGTCTCTAATTAAAAAATCTATGGATCACTAATATTGATAAACTAAATAAGATTACACGTGTCCCAAATTCAAATGAATATGCATGTTTGATAGACCAATTTTCGTCATGATATTTATTGATGTCCTGATCTCTAGTTTAAATATTTGAATCCCCTTTAATCCAGATATTCGACTCATATAGCTATCACTCATGCTTATATATCTCTCTAGACCTATACGCCTTCACCGTCTCACGGGTATCTCTTGTGCTACTTGTATGTCGACAACAATCTTTTATCTTCGTAACACACTGACGGTACTCTCTCCCTCGACCTTCACTCTATCTCTCTCGAAGTATATCTCGCTCACTACTATGTGTCTCTAACTATGATTCTCCCTATGAAATCTCTTTCTCTCACACAAACACAAACTTCGTCTCCCGGGGTCTCATTTCTCTCTACTATTCCCATGTATGCCACTCACACACACCCTCACACACATAGATGTCTCGCGCTCCCTATGTCTCAGTAGCTACGACTCTCCCTCTTAAATATCTCTCTCTCACACACAAGCACAAACTCCATCTCGCAGGGTCTCATATCTCTCCACCATTCCCTTTGTATGTCGCTCAGACACCCTCTCTCCCTAGGGATATCTCGCGTTCCCTGATATGTCTCTCTAGCTACGACTCTCCTTGTGAAATAACTTTCTCTCTCGCAAACACAAAACTCCGTCTCTCGGGATCTCATTTCTCTCTGATATTCGTTTGTATGACACTCACATGCACCCTCTCTCTATCTCTCTCCCACCCACACACATAACTCAGCCTTCTGATCCACTTGACTATTATCTCTAACACACACACTAGCCGATCTCCCTCTAGCTAGCATCTCTATCTTTCTATTTCTCTGTTTCTCCACCAACCTTCTTTCTCACCCGCACTCTTGCCTCCTATCACGCACACTATATTTGTTTCTCTCTACATGCAGTCATGCACCCTCTTTTTATCTTTCTCTCTCACACACATAACTCACCCCTCTGAACCACTCGACTGTTAACTCTAACGCACAAACTAGCCAATGCCCCTCTAGCTAGCATCTCTATCCCTCTATCTATTTGTTTCTCCGTCAACCTTTCCTTCTCGCACGCACTCTTGCTTCCTATCACGCACACTATATGTGTTTCTCTATACATGCATCTATAGGTCAATCTCTTTTGCACACACATTGTGTCTCGCTCTCTCTCGTCGCCATAGATGCATGCTCCAGCCCACGCCACTCTCTCTTAAAGAAAAAAACACACATGCTCAATGATCGGGCCTTCTTCCCTCCACTCTCACATGCATGCATACTGTCATACTCATACCGATCCACCTCCCCCATCCCGTTGATCTCATGACTTATGCCTCCTTTCTGTTATCTTGATCATGCGCGCACACACATACACACACACACATCCCACGTATGTATACCTCTCGCACATGCACTTTCAAAGGTCTCATATGTCTCCATACGTAGTTAATTACCCTGAACCTTCACCCCACATCGAATCTTTCTCTTCTTGTGTGCACATGAATTCCGTCTGGATGGGTCTCTTCTCTAAAACACACACTCACACTTAACTATCTCCTTCTAGCTACCACCCTCTCCCACTCCTTCCCTCTATCCCAGAAACCAATAAGACTATCCCTTTGTTTAATTCCCGGCTACATGCACCATTGATAGTAGTCTTCCTCAGTGTCTCTCGAACAAACATGTTATCTCGATGTACACTCCTCTCACGCGCACACTCCTTCTCTTCCCTCTTTACATGCCTCTTCTCTCTCGTACCCCCCCCCCCTCGTTGGAGGCACCTGCCATACACATCACCTCTCTATGATGAAGCCACACACACTTAATTACTTTCCCTACCAAAGACTCAGTTTCACACACACACTATAAGACTCCATTTCACACACACATACTCTAGGTGGAGCATTTGTTCCTACCACCCTTAGTCCAACCTTACCCACATGATAATCAATCACCTTAATTTACTTATATAACATGGACAAATTCCACTTTATTTTAGTAGTTAGCAAACTTCTCATAATTATATAACGCAAATCACGAGCAGCAAGTGACTTTTTTTTTACACAACCACATTAATATGGTCACGTAAACGGTATAAATCACAAGCTAAAGTGTAGTAACCATTATACTTATATCCCAATGCAAAAGGTGGAGTACATGTCCGAAGAGTAGAGGCGCACACACACACTTTGTCTCTCAGAATCTCACACACATACCAGTTACGTGACGCCCCTAAACAGACCTGTGTGTGTACAATTTGTGCACGCGCAGGTACACGTGATGGAGGGCATTTATTTAAGCCGGACGGCGAACCCAAACAGTAGCCACATTCATTCCCCTCCCGCCGCATCTTCTCCGGTCGCCATTGCCTGATAGCCATGGCTTGGTCGAAGGTAACGACATACACCATGCCCCCGCCGGAGTGGCGCTTTGATCTGCTTCCGGAGATCTGGAGGCGACGCGAAGCCCGGATCGCAGCCGCCCTGCCTCTGGAATTCGTACTAGCCGGAGCCGGAGGAGGAGGCGATGGAAGCGGAGCAGCACGCGAAGCCGGAGGAGGAGAACGACGATGAGGGCGACGCGGAGCCGAAACAGGAGGATGATGACATGGGCGAAGCGGAGCCGGATGAGGAGGACGACAACGCGGGCGAGGCGAAGCCAGAGGAGGAGGACGACGACGTGGGGGCGGCGGAACACCAGGCCATCCTCGAGTCCATCCATTCGGAAGCCGAGGTGGAGGCCAACCGTCGCTTCCACCGCCAGCGGGAGTAGGGGATCAACGAGATGTTCGCCAAACTGGAGGAGGAGCAGGAGGAGCTGGAGTTGCAGCATGCGGCCGCCTACCCATCTCCGACGATGAGTAGTGTGGTCTAGCTTAGGCTATGTAGTACTTAGTAGTACTAGTTCTACTATTGCATGGTATGTATGGATTAGAGATATCTAGTAATACTCCTCAATGTAAACTGCTTTTAAGACGAATGAATGAATGAAAGCTTGGCGAGTGCCTTTTGTTTGTTAAAAATCATAATTCTAATACCCCCTCCTTTCTTGTTTATAGGTCTCATCCAAAAAAATAGATTTCCATTATACTCAGACTTAAAGGGCTTTGAGTCTCACGCTACATTTATTTCATAGAGATGAGAGAAAGGAAATTTTAGTGGTCATGCATGCATCTTTTGTGCTACTCAGTAGTACTACTATATTAGGGTTGACCGATCGCTTCCCGCGGATGTGCCCGGGCGGTGGAAGAGGAAGGAGAAGGGAAGCGGGCTGTCGAGTACTAGTACGCCAGTTGCAGCATGAGCTCCAAGGAACGTTCGTGCCAAACAATGCATAGTACACCAGCGGAGTGACATGACTAGAACATGCAGGCTGTAGTTCGACACCTACCGCTCTGCCTCGCACGGTGTTTGGTCACGCAAGATTTGCGTGCACGCATGTCACGCACGTAGTTGTCGAAGTCGTGCTCAAAAAAGGGCGACGAGTTCTGCTAGTCCGCGTTGGTCCATGCGCCCGGAAAACAAACTAATCCCAATCGCTGTAAATGTCGTGCGTGCTTTAATTCCGGGCTAGTGGATGGACGCGAACGTGCCATACAACGAACCGCCCGCCAGCTCCCTAATCTCAAATATAAACTGCACTAGTGCGCGCCCGCAGAACATCCTTTCTGAAGGGACAAAGCCCTGCAGTTACCATCTCCTCTCGTGTAAACCAGGTCCACAAGGGACAAGGCAGTTCGTCGCCATTGCCATGGATTCGCAAGGCGGTGGTGCTTCTTGTCCTCGTCGAGGTTGGGAGACCTTGGACGACGATCCTTTGGGAGAAATCATAAGTCGCTCCGACTTCCTCACATCCGCAAGACTTAGCGGTACTTGCACCAAATATTTTAAGAGGGTGCGTAAATATGCGTGGGAGAAGGCCATGCTAGTTGGTCTGCCATGCATCCTCGAGGACGAGGATGTTTCCTTGGGGGTCTCTCCAGCGTGGCGTGGCCGTAGTTGCAAGTTGACGCCCCTTGAGATGCCGACGTTGAGGGGCACTCGGATTTTTTCTGATGAGCAGGTAAGTGATGAGTTTGATCATGTAGTAAATGCATTCTAAAGACTACTTCCGTGTCCATTTCCTAATTCCCCCGCTGCCCACTATTTCATAGGTTAGGCTTGGTGCCAGTGGAGATTGGCTTGCATATGTACGGGAGGGTACCAACATCAATTTGCACAACATCTACAATGGTGACACCGTTCCCGTAGAACCTTTGTCCAACATTGGGATCAGCCATGCAATGGGCCATCGCCTGAATTGGTATGATGGAACCATCGGTGAGATTGAAGAAGATAGCAATCCCGGAAGCCCCGATAAGGTCATCCGCCAACCAAAATTACACTCTCATCGCGGTGTTCGACATCGTGATTGCTTTCACGAACCCTGCACATGGCGGTCAAAGGTGGACCATGCTGTCTGTGGCTGATTTGTTGCCGTACGAGTACGAAGATGCTGTGCTCCTTTCTAACCGCATCTTCGCGGTGACAAACCAGGGGACTTGTTTCATACGGGACACATCCTACTGTATACTCCCTCTCTTCCCGTTTATTTGTTTTGAATTTTTCCGTTTTATAAGTTTCAAATTCAAATTTAGAGCTCCCCATCACATGTTGAGATTACAATGTGCATTAAATCGTTATGCGCATGTAGTAGTTTTTTATTGGTCATTTATATTGGTCACGCATGCATACATTGCAAGTAACGCTTTTTACCAAAAAAAATTAGGAAACTGAATGCAATGATTGAGTAGTTTTGCAAACTACCAGTACTACACCTGAAATGGTACAAAATCAATACCACCACCACGCCCGCGTCTGACCGCCCTGGCCGACCCAAACCCCCTCCATTGCCGACGCGCGCTTCCCGCCTGAAACGGTCAGCGCCACCCCAGAGCGTCAGTGCCGCATTAATGCCCGGCCAGAGCGGAGGCGACCTCTCACTGGCGCCGGCTTTGAAGCAGTGCGACGGCCGAGAGAGTGCCGCTTCTCGGTGCACGCGACTGCTCCGCATCGAGGCTGGCCATAGTGGTGGTAACTTAGCTGGTACATACACTCGGGAATAGCATACATGGTGATGTGGCAGAGAATTAAAGAAGAGACAGGGGGTCATGCATGGCAATAAATATGATCATCTATGATACTATGCACTATAAAAGTAGTATATCATGCAGTAGTATATTGTCTTAGTATATGATACTCCCCACTATGAGTAGCCTCAAAGGACACCACGGCTGGCCGTCGTCCGTGCGCCGCCGACATTACAGTTCCAACTTGTTTAGAGTAGGTTTTACTCCGGTTTGTATGAAAACTGTAATGTATCTCGTCCGGTTTATATGAAAAGTTTTCAAAATGTAATGATTTTCGTCCGGTTTCTATGAATTCCACCTTGTTTGCATGATTATGCAGGGCAAAGTCATCCCCTGATCAAAATCAGATCGCCAATCATGGATGTGCATGGGGCATTTGGTCTAACTTGGAACCTTGTAGCTGACAACACCCAGTTGGGACGTACTATCTTAGCAGTCATTACCCACGGTACCATTGAAGGGCAACAAGGTGCCACGATCTATCACGATCGGACCCTGATCATGTATCCAGGTAATCCCTTCTCTCCGATCTAAGAGTAGTAGAGCTAGGAGCTATCGTATATCTTATTGCCATGTCATCTTATAACATTTCAGTACATGTCTCTTTATACTCCAGGAGCAGGAGTAGTTCTTTCCTTCTTTTTTATTGATTGGGATAGTCATCTACGCAACTTAATAATGCCAGTTGTATAAACTATAAAGGACTTAACAATTTCAATTTCGTGTAGTACTAGCTAGGTAGCCATAATCCCATCAAACAAAACTCCTCCTCCTTTAATTAATGTACACGGCCCAGGTAACACTATCAAATTGTTTGTCATCGCCCGTGCCGCAGCTGGTCTATAAATTTCTTCCCTTCCCCCTCATAGAAATAAGCAATATCAAGTATTTTATTTTAATCCGTATCCTCTGCTTACGTCACCTTGTTATACTGCATGGACCATAACCATGCATGTCACCATGTATCCAGGTTTGAGATGCCAGGTGTACCAGATGGAAGGCGGCGTGTTTGACCCCCGTGATGCTACCTGGGTGCGGATGAACACACTTGAAAAGTACTCGATTTTCATTGGGGACAACTACCCCATAGTGCAAATGATGCCACCTTCCGTGCACGACGCCAATGCCCTGCCGTTCATGAAGAACGGGTGTGTTTTCATTGCGCACTGACGGATTCATATCTTGAACTCCCCTATCCCTGATCTATGCCGCTTCAGTTTGGATAAGTCTCCATCGTGGGGAGCCACACTAAGAAGCTGCGATGATATGGACTCCCGTTGCCCACCGTTATGGATCTTGCCGTCTATGAAGAACACGTGGGACTGGAACTTCGAGATGGACATGTACGCAGGGATGTACGAACCTGAGTAATGTAGCGCAGTAAGTGAAGTAGAAAGGCACAAATAGCATGAACCTGCGTGGCAATGCACGATGATATTATGATGTACGTGGCAATGCACATATTAGGTTTTATATTTGTTTACGTGTATGGTCCGAGACCTTCCAACTAGACCTGTCTGTCTCTCCAGATCGCACTTTGTATCGTTATATACTACTACTACTAGTACTACGTGTGGTCTCCGACCTAGAAGTGGAAGAAGTGGAGACGCTCTACCACGTTGTTCATGTCCCACTCCTTTCGCTGACGTGTGGGCATCCAGCACGTGCCGTGTTTCGCACTCCTTCGCCGTAAGAGTTGAAATGCTAGTTTTCATCAAAAATAAAAAATAAATATAAATCATCAGTGATACTATACCACGCAGTTTCCTTGCTCCTCGATATCGGAAAGAATACTTTCGTTCGCCGACATGTGGGACATCGACCATCCTGGTCCACTTGCCATGCACGCAGAACTCCAGGGGAGAGTAACCCCGGTCGTCGCGCCGCAATAATAATGACTAATGAGTTGTCAAATCACAGGCCCAACCTTTCCCACTGTAAAGTTGCTCGGACGAAGGAAACATCATGACTTTGTAGAATTCCGCTTCTTGAAGAAAACTACTCTACCAGCAATACTGCTAGCTACAGTATTACTGTACACTAGCGGATGCCTCCTTTGGTTCATAGGATAGGAATTTTATAGGAATAGGAAAATCATAGGAAGTGAGATGACATGCATATCAATTCCTATAGAGAAAGAGATGCCATTTGATGCATAGGATAGGAATTTTTCCATTGAATCTAGACTAATGTACTGGTAATTTGCTCTAAAAACTACAGTAGTAACTAGTACTGGCAGATGCTCGTAATTAATTAAAAAAATGTACAGGCGACACAAACACACACACTAACTACTAGTACTCCTTCCCGGCTTTGTCGGCGACACCCCATCATGCTTGGATCTCCACCGAACTCTCCTCAGCAGCGCGTGCGTCCTCTTCTTTCTTACGGCGGCGGGACTCTCTTTTCTTGAGTGCTTTCTGCCTTTTCCGCTCCCTTTGTGCGGCTTTGGCCGCCTCTTGCTCTACCGCCCATTCGGCCTTGGCAGCTTCAAAGTCCGCCCATGTAGGTGTGAGGTCGCGAGCGGCGATGAACTCGGCACGGCGGGATGCCATTGCTTCCCTACCATTTTGTGTGTGGTCATGGGCGGCGAGGAACTCGGCGCGGCGGGATGCCATCACTTCCTTACCAGTTAGTGTGTGGCGCGGTGGCATGAACGACACCTGGTGAGAGCTCTGGGGTGGAGTGGCCAGACAACTGTATAGTGCATTGGTTTGTCAAGAGCTCAAGGACAGACGACGAAGGAAATTTGGATTCCCCTTCAATCCTAGTCATTTATTACCGCACACGGTTAATTTCCGTAGCCTCTGGAAACAGTGTGCGCTGACCCTATTGCGGGTTGCTTTCCAATTGGCCGCCACCCCAGCCACGCAGACCGCGCGCGTGCATCGTGATCGAACCGCATTCCATGTCCCTATCATCACACCCGTGTAGATGTAGCTGGGATTTGATGTTTCTACGCTGCTACCTCCGTCCTGGTTGATGCATGTAACTACAAATAATATCACTAGAAACTATGTTTAAATACAAATCCAATGATATAATTTTTGGTGACATGCATTATTATTTTCCTAGTTCAATCTGTGGTCAAAATTTAGCACAAAATACTAAGGGGACCAATAAATCAGGATGGTGGTAGTAAATTTCTTCAAAATGCACATAATGGCCTAAATACTGTAAATGAACCCGGAGAAGTGCCAAATTTGAACATGGTGCTTTGTAGGGTGTATGTTGATCATAGAAAAAAAAGTCAACTGCCCCATTAATTGAGTACTTTTGCAAACTACAAAAACAATATACCACCACGCCAGCGTCTGAACGCCCTGGCCCACCGAAACCCCTTCTCTCGCTCGCGCATGCTTCCCGCCTGAAACGGTCATCATCACTCCAAAACATCAATGCTGCATTCACGCCCGACACGACCTCTCACTGGCGTCGGCATTGCAGCAACGCGACAGCCGAGAGAGCGCCACCCGCGCGGCATCCCGGTGCAAGCGACTGCTCCGCGTTAACGACACCACGGCCATCCGTTCATCCGTCACCCACATTAATGACATGCGGCTGTCGATGAACCTACTCCGGCGCCAGCCATCCGTCCATCTGCCGCGGCTCATTGCCATTCTCCCGCTATATTAACTTCATCCCCAACCATAGCCACATACCCACAGTCATTCTCCTCCAGCCCCTTCCTTCTGTCGGCACCACTCCAACCATGGCCTCCTCGCGCTCCAAAGCTCTCTTGGATGTACTGCCGCTGGAGCAGACGAAGGACATCGCCGGCTCCGCTCTGGGCGCTCCAAAGCTCTCTTGGACATACTGTCGCAGGAGCAGACGAAGGACATCGTCGGCTCCCCCCCCCCGGCTGCCCTCCGCCGCCACGACCACGAAGCCGGCGTGCGGGTGCGGGCACAGCCGGCAGCGAGGAAGAGTAGTACATGCTAGGTCACCGCCGCTCTGGTCCTAGGAAGGCCACCGCTCCTCCACTCCGTCGATGCCAAGCTTGGTGGGGTAAACATCGGCGGCCGATTAGCTGCTTAACGGCGACGTGGAGGCGGAAATCTTCAAAACCTTGTGCTCCGGAGGAGGAGGTTATGGAGGCGGAGCTGGACAAAGCCGAGGCGGATGAGGAGGAGGCAAAGGCAATAGCCGGGCCGGACATGGTGGTCAGGCGCCGGCGATCATTTAGATTAGGTTTACAGTAGGTTTTAGTACGGTTTGTGCGAAAAATGTAATGAATTTTGTCCGGTTTATAGGAAAAGTTTTCAAAATGTAATGAATTTCATCCGGTTAATATGAAATTTGCTTTGTCTTGCATTTTCACTGACATGTGGGACTGCAATTGAATAAACTGTCGATAGCCGAAATCTAATCGCTTGGCGGGCGTCGGCTGAGAAGAGAGAGACAGGGAGGGAGAAGAGATCGCCCGCCCGCCGCGCATGGACTCCAAGAAATATGGTGATAATGTGAGGTGGCCATGCGGGAGTCCGAACCGCTCCCAAGCCCGCTTCTGACCGCCCTGGCCCACCAGAAAACCCCTCCCCCTCCCGCGCCCCCAGGCGCCAGCTGCCTGCATTCAGAGCAAGTACAATACAGGGCTATAAGCCCGCTTATGTGGAGGAGAGAGGCATTGAAAAAGTGAAGGAGTGGGCTCTAATGAAAGAGCCCGTCTCTACATGTTCTCCTAGGTATAAAAAACATTCGTGTCTAAAAAAAGAAGGTAAAAACATTTGAGAGGAAATAGATAGAGAGA
This sequence comes from Thinopyrum elongatum, assembly GCA_011799875.1. NCBI lineage: Eukaryota > Viridiplantae > Streptophyta > Magnoliopsida > Poales > Poaceae > Thinopyrum > Thinopyrum elongatum. The sequence continues at coordinate 279,577,793 of CM022303.1, forward strand.
AAGTGAGAAAAAGTTGTAACCTTATAGCCAACCTTATACTAGTCAACACTATGGCACACGAGGAAGGAGGGAGTTGTGCACATGCCAAGTTCAGTGGGCTGCCGTGTTTCACACTCCTCCGTCGTAACAGTGGAGACAATAGTTTTTATCAAAGAAACAATGAATACTCCTTGCTCATCCTCGATATCAGAAAGAATACTTTCATTCACCGACATGTGGGACGTCATCCATCCTGGTCCACTTGCCATGCACAAAGTACTGCAGGGGAGAGTCACCCCGGTCGTAGCGCCGCAGTAATAAATGACTAATGAGCCATCAAATCGTAGGTCCAAGCTTTCCCATTGTAAGTTGCTCGGACGAAGGAACCATCATGACTTCATTGAATCCGCTTCTTCAAGAAAACTTACTATACCCGTAATACTGCTACCACACGCGAAGACTGGACGCCACTGTAGCACGTCATATCACTGAAACCCACTAGGCCAAACTAGCCTGCCTAGGATTTATACGTCTCTGTACTGCTATGATTTTGCAGCACACGTATCCTTTGTCAATCTAACAACTAGAATGAAATGGAGGGCCTTTCTCTCTATCCAAATCTCTCTCCATCCCACAACCCCTCTAGCACACGTACACACTCTCTGTAGCCACTCCCAAAGTACGATGTCACTACACATTCATGCTTCTAGCAAAAAAATTACACATTCACACATGTTACAAGTACGTGCCAATTTTGTTCTGAATGCTAGCTATTAATGTGAATGTATCCGTGAACCAACTCTTTGAGTTTGATGTGAATTAATGTATAATTGTGGACTATTGTCTGATTGATCACTAAGCCTACAATTTTAGGAGCTTGGGTTATTGGCCGATCGACGACCAGACCTATAAGCGTACCACGAGCTCATCAGCCCCAACGTTTCTCTTTGGTGAGTGTTTGCAAGTACACTATAGCTCGCATAGTAGCTAGCCTACTAACACCAAGAATCATCAAACAATCCCTGCTGATATGATAAACAGTTCAAACTTACATCTAAGCATGCCATATATTACATCAAAAGCTGGTGAGGATACATCTATTTCCATAACTCGGAGAGGGTTCGCATGATTCACTATCAAACAAAAGTAGCAAGTACCACCCACACAAGACAGTGCAGTAGCCCTAAGATGGTTTGATAACACACATTGTTCTGGTAATTAAACACAATGCAAACTACGTTGAAGGATTAGCGCGACCAACTATTCCTTGTTATTGATCTCTGGGGCAATGTCCACAACACGGACAGCGGCATGGGAATAGATCTCTGGGGAGATGTCCATAGGATGGACTGCGGCATGGGAATCGATCTCTGGGGCGATGTCCACAGGACGGACCGCGGCATCGGAATCGATCTCTGGGGCGATGTCCATAGGACGGACCGCGACATCGGAATTGATCTCTGGGGTGATGTCCACAGGATGGACCGCGACATCGGAATCATCAAGGACGTCCACCGGCACCTGCACAACCCTAACATATTAGCAAGCACATTGCAAATAATCAAAAACCACAACTATGGTAAGCCATTTTTTAACCTTGTGCAACTCACCGGGGGATCCCATCCCTCCGGGGGCCATCTCCTCGATGGGGGCCATCGCCTTGCCAGGGAAATACTGCTTCTCAATGGGACTATCTCCTCAAACTCAGCCTTGAGCCTCTCATAGGTGGCCATTAGAGTTTATGGGGTAGGCACGATGGGGCCCTTGCTGTTCTTCCAGCTTTCTTGGTTGAGGAATTCGTCCGCCAACATCATCAACTCTTTGGCCAGTGCTTGTTTCTTGGAGTTCTTCGTCTCCATGGGTTGGGCCACCAACATGGCCAACTCGTTGGCCGGTGCTTGCTTCCTGGAGATCTCTGTCTCGAGTGGGTTGTCCGCCGGCAACTCTTTGCCTAGTGCTCCAGGATCCATCAATAAACTGACAAAAAAAAAGCAATCGAAAGGAAACCACAATCGCAATGAAAACGGGAAAAGAATAGGCAGTGAGAATCGGTCAGTGCTTCACAAAAAGAAGATTCTTGGAATGAAAGTGTAGTAGCATCACTGATTCACCCACCTTTTGTTCGTCGATACAGAAGAAAAATGGCAGAAGTGAGTAGCCTGGAGTGAGGTTTTCTTCAAGATAGGGGAGAAAGGGCTTCAACGAGCGTTCCAGTGAAATGATGGCTACTTCGTCCCGTCCAACTTTGAGGCCACTTTACCACTGCTGGTAAAGGTGTGGGTTTTGTGATATGGCGGGTCATGACGGCCACACCGGGGTGACTGGTGAGTCTCGACTGTAGCACCTCACTGTGATTTGGTGGATGGCACGCGGGCCCGGATGCTTGATGTCCCACATGTAATAGAGCGGCTAGTCATAGAGTTTGGACGACAGACAAGGAGCTGGAAATAGTAGTACTACCTCCGTCCTGGTTTATTGGTCCCTATGATAATCTATGGCAAATTTTGACTATAAATTTAACTAACCAAATGTTCATGCATGTCACAAAAAATTACATCATTGAAAACTATGTTCAAATATGAATCCAAGGATATAATTTTTGTTAACATGCACTAACATTTTGTCAGTTAAATCTTTAGTCAAAATTTAGCACAAATTACAAAGGGGACCAATAAAGATTGTACTATCACATTTTGTTTTGAGGATACTCCCACATAGAAAATATAAATAATAATGCATGTTGGTGCAGCCCACATTTCCGATAATTTGAGCCGTGGGCTTGTTCACAATTTTCATGAGGCGGTGGTTGTTCACTTAATGGAGGGTCTAGTACCAGACTTGAACGATACAAAGTGCGACCTTGGCACACCATTAATGAGCCCTCGATAGTTCGGCTTGTTATCCTCGTGGGTCGCTTCTTAACGAACAAAGCCAATGAGTTTCACGCTAAGTTCGTTAGTAACAACACAACACATGTTTCATCTTACGTGATTTTTTTAATGAGCTTCGAACGAACCGAGCCGAGCAGGGTTTTTTCCTCGTTAATCTTTCAGAGCTTAACGGGTCAAACCTTAACGACCACAAGCTTAACGAGAACAAACTTAACGAGCCGAGCAGCTCGTTAATCCACCCCTGCACACCACTTGGAATAAGCGGGTAGCTATCTAAAAAAACAACCAACAACTAAAAAAGACGGTGACCTGGTGATACGTCTCCAACGTATCTATAATTTATGAAGTATTCATGCCATGTTTGCAACAATTTTATATGGTTTTGGTAGATTTGATTAGAACTAACTCGGACTGACGTTGTTTTTAGCAGAACTACCGTGGTGCCGTTTTTTGTGCAGAAATAAAAGTTCTCGGAATGGGCTCAAAATTTACCGTGATCATTTATCGACCAAAAGAGACCCACGGAGCATCGGAGCTGTGCCAGGAGGTGACCGACGAGGCTACAAGCCAGGAGGGCGCGCCCACCCCCCAAGGGTGTGCACCTAGGGCTTGTGGGCCCCTCGGGTGTCCCCCTTACTTGTTTCCAATGCCAAACACTCTTATATATACAAAAACCTCTGAAAAGAACCCTAGATCAGGAGTTCCGCTGCCGTAAGCCTCTGTAGCAACAAAAAACCAATTGGGAGCCCGTTCAGGCACCCTGCGGGAGGGGGAAACCATCACCGGAGGCCATATTCATCATCCCGGAGGTCTCCATGATGAGGAGGGAGTAGTTCACCCTCGGGGCTGAGGGTATGTACCAGTAGCTATGGGTTTGATCTCTCTCTCATGTTCTTGATTTGGCACGATCTTGATGTACCGCGAGCTTTGTTACTATAGTTGGATCATATGGTGTTTCTCCCCCTCTACCTTCTTGTGATGAATTGAGTCTTGCTCTTTGAGGTTTCGTTATGTTGGATTGAGTATTGGATTTGAGAACACTTTATGTATGTCGTGCGATGGGATATCTATGGTGACAATGGGATGTTCTATTGATTCAATTGATGTATGTTTTGGCACTCAACTCGCGGATTCCTGAGGTGACATTGGGGTAATCTATGCATAGGGGTTGATGCACATTTTCGTCCTACGTTCTCTGATAGAAACTTTAGAGTGATTCTTTGTTGCACGTTGAGGGATTGCCATATGATTCAATTATGTTATCATTGTTGAGAGAATTTGCACTAGTGAAAGTATGAACCCTAGGCCTTGTTTTCAAGCATTGCAATACCATTTTTGCTCACTTTTGTTACTAGTTACCTTGCTGTTTTTATATTTTCAGATTACAAAAACCTATTTCTACCATCCACACTACACTTGTATCACCATCTCTTCGCCGAACTAGTGCACCTATACAGTTTACCATTGTATTGGGTGTGTTGGGGACACAAGAGAGTCTTTGTTATTTGGTTGCAGGGTTGTTTGAGAGAGACCATCTTCATCCTATGCCTCCCACGGATTGATAAACCTTAGGTCATCCATTTGAGGGAAATTTGCTACTGTCCTACAAAACTCTACGCTTGGAGGCCCAACACGAGTCTACAAGAAGATGGTTGCATAGTAGACATCAAGCTCTTTTCTGGCGCCATTGCTGGGGAGGTAAGTGCTTGAAGGTATATCTTTAGATATTGTAATTAAATCTTTTAGTTTCTTGTTTTATCACTAGTTTAGTCTATAAAAGAAAACTACAAGAAAATGGAATTGAGGTTGCCTCATATGCTTCATCTTTTTAATGTCTTTCGTGAAAATGATGGAAAATAAAATTGTGCTCAAGTGTTAGAAGAAGAAGTCAATAAATGTTTGGCACTAAATCTTTGAATGATAAACATGATTGCAATGTTGTTAGTGTGCTTGCTATGAATCTTCATGATACCAATGATGATTGCACTAGTCATGATAAAGATGTTTCTTATAAGCATGTCAATTTTTGTGGAGCGCATAGAGTTTGTGAAGACATGCCTTATAGGGATGATAGATTTTGTAAGAAGCATAAACATGATGAAACCAATCGGTGGCTTAAGGTGATAGATAAATTTGCTACAAAATTATGCTCTCTTCATCCCATTACTTGTGAACTTTGCAATAGAATTGGTCATCTTAATTTCCAATGCACACTTTTTCATGATCGCATCATGGCTAAATATAGCAATAACTTGATCACCCTTGAACTTTATAATGAACTTTGTTTATTTTTGGGGTGTGAAGAATTGTCACATAAAAATAGTTGGTTTGAAGCATTCATATTCACCGACCATGTTGAAACTACTCTTAAAGAAATATATATGTTTTGCATAGTAAATTGCAATGAAAATGCTTATATTGCCAACTATAGAAAGATGGGAAAACCAATAGAATATAAAATAAATACTAATGAAAGGGTAAATCTCTCCACTTTCCCTCCTATTGTCTCTCATGATGAAACAGGTTACGAGAATGAGCTTCCTATGCAACCAATCTCATCAATACGGAGCTCCAAAAAGTTGATTAAACCCACACATGATGTGGAGAAGAAAAAGGAAAGACGGAGAAGGAAAGGTAAAAAGGTATCCCTCCCAAATGATGTTGCTCCTATTATTGTTATGCCTCATGAGAATGAATCAAAAATAAATGTGGAAGATGATATACTTGATGATGATTCTTTGTCTTATGGTACAATGTCCGAAGAAACTATTGAGGATGATTTTGTTATGTCTATTACTCATTGTGATGATTATGATTGGGAAAATAATGATACTTCTTATAATCTTGAAAATCTTTTTGGAAACAACTTAGAAAATTGCGATGATAATAATTGCTATACTATTGGTGCTATTCATACTATTAATGATGAGAGTGATTATGCGTATGATATGCAAAGCCACAAGCTTGGGGATGCTATGTTTGATGAGAATGACATGTTTGAGAATTTATTTGCTGCAATTAATGTTTGTCCCAACCTTGGGGATGCTATGCTTGATGAAGATTATCTTTTTAGTCCCTCTACTTTGGATGAGAAAATTTATTATGATGATAGGATGCCTCCTATTTATGATGATTGCAATATTTATGAAAGTGGGTTTGGAAGAGTGTCAACTTTAGATAATAATTATCCCACTATTTTGGAGGGTGTTGAATCTTATTGTGATGATAAAAGTGGATTTGGAGAGGTCATGACTTTATTTAGTAATGATCCACTATCTTGGAAGAGGTTTCAATTGATTTTGATGAGAGCAAAGTTGCTACTTATGATGATTATTGTGAAGACACTTATGTTATAAAAAGTAGTGATGATTATATTTATAAAACTTGTCATAATTATGATTACCCTTTTTCTGAATATTACTCTTTTAATGTGGAAACAATTTATAGTATTCGAGTTTCTTATGATACTCCCACTATTCCGAATGAGGAGAATTTTGCTTATGTGGAGAGTAATAAAATTTCTATGCTTGTGCATCATGAAAATAATGCTTTATGTGATGGTTATATTGTTGAATTCATTCATGATGCTACTGAAAATTATTATGAGAGAGGAACATATGCTTCTACATATTGCAATGATATCAAGTTTCCTCTCTATGTGTTGAAAATCTTGAAGTTATGCTTGTTTTGCCTTCCTATGCTAGTTGATTTTTGTTCCCATAAATTCTTTACTCACAAAATCCCCATGCATAGGAAGTGGGTTAGACTTAAATGTGCTAGCCATATGCTTCATGATGCTCCCGTTATGTTTCAATTCTCATCTTTTATGTGAGCATCATTGAAATCATCATGCGTAGCTAAAAAGGCATTAAAGAAAAGTTCTTGTTGGGAGACAACCCAATATTTACACCTACTGTTTTTGTGTGTTAACATGATTAAGCTACAGTAGTAATCATGTTTTATAGCTTCTATTTCAATAAAGTGCCAAGTAAAGCCTTTGGGATAGTGTGGATGATAGTTGACTTGATTCTGTGCAAAAACAGAAACTTTTGCGTCCAGTAACAGAATTGTTAAAATTCACTGGAACATGAAAAAACTCTGAATGTTTTACAGAGGATTGATATACAAATTTTATTCGTTGTCCTAATTTTTCAGAAATTTTGGAGTAACATAAGTATGAGCATCATTCAGATCTTTACAGACTGTTCTGTTTTTTACAGATTCTGTTTTTGATGCATAGTTTGCTTGTTTTCTAGTTTATATGGCTTATATTGCTCAATATAAATTATAGAAATGATAGGGTACAATGGGAATCATATGAGAAAAATTTTGAATCTTGTCTTGACAGTACCTAAAAGTGGAGATTTGTTTTATCATACTAATGGATCTTACGAGTTTTCTGTTGAGTTTTGTGTTGTGAAGTTTTCAAGTTTTGGGTAAAGATTTGATGGACTATGGAATAAGGAGTGGCAAGAGCCTAAGCTTGGGGATTCCCAAGGCACCCCAAGGTAATATTAAAGGACAACCAAGCATCTAAGCTTGGGGATGCCCCGGATGGCATCCCCTCTTTCGTCTTTAATCCATTGGTAAATTTACTTGAGGCTATATTTTTATTCACCACATGATATGTGCTTTGCTTGGAGCGTCTTGTATTATATGAGTCTTTGCTTTTTAGTTTGCCACAATAATCCTTTCTGTACACACCTTTTGAGAGGGACACACATTAATCGTGAATTTATTAGAATACTCTATGTGCTTCACTTATACCTTTTGAGCTAGGTAGTTGCTCTAGTTCTTCACTTATATCTTTTTAGAGCACGGCGGTGGTTTTATTTTGAAGAAATTGATGAGCTCCCATGCTTCACTTATATTATTTTGAGAGTCTTTAAACAGCATGGTAATTTGCTTAGGTTATGAATTTAGTCCTAATATGATGGGCATCCAAGAGGGATATAATAAAAACTTTCATATAAAGAGCATTGAGTAGATGAGAAGTTTGATTCCTTACATTTGTTTTGAGATATGAAGATAGTGATATTAGAGTCATGCTAGTGAGTAATTGTGGATTGCTAGAAATACTTGTGTTAAAGTTTGTGATTCCCGTAGCATGCACGTATGGTGAACCGTTATGTGATGAAGTCGGAGCATGATTTATTTTTTGATTGTCTTCCTTATGAGTGGCGGTCGGGGACGAGCGATGGTCTTTTCCTACCAATCTATCCCCCTACGAGCATGCGTGTAGTACTTTGTTTCGATGGCTAATAAATTTTGCAATACGTATGTGAGTTCTTTATGACTAATGTTGAGTCCATGATTATACGCACTCTCACCCTTCCACCATTGCTAGCCTCTCTAGTACCGCGCAACTTTCGCCGGTGCATTAAACCCACCATATACCCTTCTTCAAAATAGCCATCATACCTACCTATTATGGCATTTCCATAGCCATTCCGAGATATATTGCCATGCAACTTCCACCATTCCGTTTATTATGACACATACCATCATTGTCATATTGCTTTGCATGATCATGTAGTTGGCATAGTATTTGTGGCTTGGCCACCGTTCATATTTTTTTATACATGTAACTCTTGATCATAGCACATCCCGGTACACCGCCGGAGGCATTCATATAGAGTCATATCTTGTTCTAGTATCGAGTTGTAATTTTTGAGTTGTAAGTAAATAAAAGTGTGATGATCATCATTATTAGAGCATTGTCCCATGTGGGGAAAGGATGATGGAAGCTATGATTCCCTCACAAGTTGGGATGAGACTCCGGACGTATAAAAAAATAAAAGGGGCCAAAGAAGCCCAAATAAAAAAAGAGGCCAAAGATCCCAAACAAAAAAATGAGAGAAAAAGAGAGAAGGGATAATGTTACTATCCTTTTTCCACACTTTTGCTTCAAAGTAGCACCATGTTCTTCATGATAGAGAGTCTCCTATTTTATCACTTTCATATACTAGTGGGAATTTTTCATTATAGAACTTGGCTTGTATATTCCAATGATGGGCTTCCTCAAATTGCCCTAGGTCTTCGTGAGCAAGCAAGTTGGATGCACACCCACTTAGTTTTCATTTTGAGCTTTCATACACTTATAGCTCTACTGCATCCGTTGCATGGCAATCCCTACTCACTTTCATTGATATCAATTGATGGGCATCTCCATAGCCCATTAATTTGCCTAGTTGATGTGAGACTTTCTCCTTCTTTTTGTCTTCTCCACAACCACCATATTCTATTCCACCTATAGTGCTATATCCATGGCTCACGCTCATGTATTGCGTGAAAGTTGAAAAAGCTTGAGAACATTAAAAGTATGAAACAATTGCTTGGCTTTTCATCGGGGTTGTGCATGATGAAATATTTTGTGTGATGAACATAGAGCATAGCCAGACTATATGATTTTGTCGGGATAACTTTCTTTGGCCATGATATTTTGAGAAGACATGATTGCTTTATTAGTATGCTTGAAGTATTATTGTTTTTATGTAAATATTAAACTTTTGTTTTGAATCTTATGGATCTGAACATTCATGCCACAATAAAGAAGATTAAATTGATAAATATGTTAGGTAGCATTCACACTTCATAAATTCTTTCTTTTATCATTTACCTACTCGAGGACGAGCAGGAATTAAGCTTGGGGATGCTAATACGTCTCCAACGTATCTCTAATTTATGAAGTATTCATGCCATGTTTACAACAATTTTATATGGTTTTGGTATGATTTGATTAGAGCTAACCCGGACCAATGCTGTTTTCAGCAGAACTACCGTGGTGTCATTTTTTGTGCAGAAATAGAAGTTATCGGAATGGGCTGAAAATTTACGGTGATCATTTATGGACCAGAAGAGACCCACGAAGCACCAGAGCTGTGCCAGGAGGTGACCGACGAGGCCACAAGCCAGGGGCGCGCCCACCCCCCAGGGTGCACCCCTAGAGCTTGTGGGCCCCTCGGGTGTCCCCCTTACTTGTTTCCAATGCCAAATACTCTTATATATATAGAAAACTCCAAAAAGAACCCTAGATCGGGAGTTCCGCTGCTGTAAGCCTCTGTAGCGACAAAAAACCAATCGGGAGCCCATTCCGGCACCCTGCCGGAGGGGGAAACCATCACCGGAGGCCATCTTCATCATCCCGGAGGTCTCCATGATGAGGAGGGAGTAGTTAACCCTCGGGGCTGAGGGTATGTACCAGTAGCTATGTGTTTGATCTCTCTCTCTCTCTCTCTCTCTCTCTCTCTCTCTCTCTCGTGTTCTTGATTTGGCATGATCTTGATCTACCGCGAGCTTTGTTACTATAGTTGGATCATATGGTGTTTCTCCCCCTCTACCTTCTTATGATGAATTGAGTCTTGCTCTTTGAGGTTTCGTTATGTTGGATTGAGTATTGGATTTGAGAACACTTTATGTATGCCTTGCGATGGGATATCTGTGGTGACAATGGGATGTTCTATTGATTCACTTGATGTATGTTTTGCCACTCAACTCGCGGATTCCCGAGGTGACATTAGGGTAATCTATGCATAGGGGTTGATGCACGTTTTCGTCCTATGTTCTCCAATAGAAACTTTGGAGTGATTCTTTGTTGCACATTGAGGGATTGCCATATGATTCAATTATGTTATCATGGTTGAGAGAATTTGCACTAGTGAAAGTATGAACCCTAGGCCTTGTTTTCAAGCATTGCAATACCATTTTTGCTCACTTTTGTTACTAGTTACCTTGCTGTTTTTATATTTTCAGATTACAAAAACCTATTTCTACCATCCATACTACACTTGTATCACCATCCCTTCGCCGAACTAGTGCACCTATACAATTTACCATTGTATTGGGTATGTTGGGGACACAAGATAGTATTTGTTATTTGGTTGCAAGGTTGTTTGAGAGAGACCATCTTCATGCTACGCCTCCCACGGATTGATAAACCTTAGGTCATCTACTTGAGGGAAATTTGCTTATCTCCTACAAAACACTGCGCTTGGAGGCCCAACACGAGTCTACAATAAGAAGGTTGCGTAGTAGACATCACCTGGCACGTACACAATTTTAAACGATTGTTTTGATGGAGTGAGAAAAGAAAACTACCCCACTATTTGTATATATATATACATACATCTGGGCTATTCTGTTTCGCGTAACAGAATATTATTCTGTTACCCTACTTGAAATGACGGTTTTAGGAGGTTGTACTGATGAATTCGAGCTGTTGAACTGATGCTTTCATTTCTGTTTAACAGATCGTCTTCTTTAGTTCAAAAAATTTTTGCAATTTTTTTGTCGGAACGGGGCGTGTAATATAACGTTGGAAAGCTCTTGACAACTATATTTCAAGTATATTGAACGTTTTTGCAAAATCATCATGGTTTAAGAGCAGTTTTGAAAAAATCATTTTTTTCAAAACCGAAAACGCAAATCCTATTTTGGACTCAATTTTCAAACGGTTTGTCGGAATTGAGCAAATAAGATGGCGTTGGAAAGCTGGTAAAAATCCGCATCTTCCATATATCTATTGTTTTTTAAAATTTTATACAATTTAAACGTAATTTGAAAAACGGTGAAATTTTGGGCGAAATGTATTTTCATGTTTTTTTTTGCAAACGGTTTGTCGGATTGACACAAATGATACGGCATTGGAAAGCTATGGAAAATGCGCAACTTTTTCATGTTGAAATGTTTTTCTAATTCCTTATGGTTTAAACTCGAATTCGAATACGGTCAAATTTGATTTCGAACGCGATTTTTTAAAAAAGTTTGTCGAAATGGGGCAAATAATATACCGTTGGAAAGATATCGAAAATGCGAAACTTAGTCATGTTGAACGTTTTCTCAAATTCATAACCGTTGAAGAGTAATTTTGAATATGGTGAGACCCATCATGTTGTTTTCCCGTCAGAAAAAACAGAGTACTTGTACTGATCTATGTGTGTGTTTGTACTGATGTATTTCTCACAGAGCAATTTTGAATGGTTCCGAAAAAAGAATACTTGAACGGATGTCTGTATGATTTTGTACTGAGCGTGTTTTCACATCCTAGACTTTCCTCTGTATTTTCGGTATAATTTCCTCGTAACTTCTCAATGGTATCGTTGAACTGAATGATATTTTTAATACCGAACTTGCATAGTTTATACCATTGAACTGAATGATATTTTTAATAAAACAAAAAAAATTGTGTCGTAAGTTTTCAACGGTTTACTGTATCGTAGTCCCTGAACTTGCATGGTTTATATCGTTGAACTGAATGCTATTTTTTCCAAAAAAAAATTGTGTTGTAAGTTTTCAATGATTTACTGTATCGTAGTCCCCGAACTTGCATGGTTTATATCGTTGAACTGAATGCTATTTTTTCCAAAAAAATTGTTTTTATGTGTTTCTTATTTTTTTGAAAGTCAAATTTCTTTTGCAATGATGTTCTAGACTTCTCTTATTTTGCAACTTGAACTTTTACCATCTTTGAATTAACGTGTGTGGATGAGCACTTGAACTTATAGAATTTAAAGTTTTTTGTTTTAATTCTTATTTGTTTTCTTGTCCGACGGGGAGGCGGGGGGCGCGTGTCTCGGGCGGCACCCGGCGGCGGGGAGGTGGGGGCGCGCGTCTGCGGGAAGGCGTGAAACAATGAACGAATTACAGTGGCAACACTTAATGTTTTAGATTGCCTTGGCACAACAAGTTAGTACATCTAGCAATCTAGGCCAAATAAAATCCATAGACTATAGATTGACTAAAATAAGAATTGAAATGAACTAAAACTAAAATAAGAATTGAACTGAAATAAACTTCGATATTGTACTGAACTAAAATAAGAAACTTTGACTAAACTAAAATGAGAATTTGAAATTGGACTGAACTAATTTTTTTTTGCTGAACTGATCATGAAAGAACAAGAATCAATTCGTTCTGGAAGTATTTTAAGCATCAAGTCCACGAGGTTTGAGAAGTTATAGAATCATTTTTAGTTTCAAGCACAATCGCAATTCAGAATTGCTAACATAATTTCAAGGTACTATGCAAAAAAACACATGTACAGTAAATTGAGATGTCCAACTACATGTACCATCTTAATACCTTCTCATAAAAAATGAATCAATAGTAAGAAACAAAGTAGTAACAATCTTAACTTTGCATAGTTTTAGGGTTTGTAGAAGTCTGAACATGGTTATCATAGTTAATTAGTTACTGTGTAAGAAGGATGTGTTTACACACCTATAATTCAGAATTGAATTGAACGACCCATTTTTCTTGTACTGAAGCTTGTTTTCAGAATTCATATCAGTGGGTTACTAAACACATGCATCAACATCGAAATAGGAACACTAGAAAAAAGGACACCACTATGCAGGAACTACAGTGGACAGACCCAGAGGAGAAATCCTCAAGCAAAAATCAAGAGAGGTCACAATCTCCATGGAAGATGCCGATGAATTTGCCATGGAAGGGCCTCCCACTCCCCTGCTCTATCTCCTCCCACTCCCTGCACACACAAACGTAGAAAAAAGAGAGAGGATGAGAGGGAGATGACTGAGACAGATCGAGGGCGGACACGGGGTGGCCTGCGCGCAGCTCTTCTCGTGACCGGTAGCAGAGTGTTATGTTGTACTGTTGAGGCAAAGTTCCTCAGCCCAGCGGCTCCACCCGCAGCCGCTGAGCACAGGCCATGGCGTGGCAGCCGAGGGTGGCACATGGGAGTGAGGTTGCGGCCGTGGCGCGAGTGAGGGGTGCCGAGAATGGCGTGGGGGGAGGGAGACATTTGTACTACAAGAACTGAATATAATGCAAATGTTGAACTTGCGGGTTCCATATCCAAGCTAGCCATGAACGGGGCGGTGCGTGACCAGAGGCGGTAGTGGAGACACGGCACATAGCGCTAAGGCAGATGCGGCGGAGGAAGGCGGCCGGCAGTGGCTCGCGGGAGGAAGGCGGCCGGTGGTTGCTCGCTGGAGGAAGGCGGCCGGCGATGGCTCGCGCGAGGAAGGCGGCCGGCGGTTGCTCGCCGGAAGAAGGTGGCCGGTGGTGGCTCGCGGAGGACTTGAACTGATCCTTGGTGGGGCAGAGAGGCAGCTGCGTGGTGGGGCAGAGGGCCGGCGGCGCGGTGGGGCAGAGGGTCGGCGACGCAGTGGGGGAGAGGGCCGGTGACGCGGTGGCCTAGAGGGGCGGCGGCGCTCGGGAGGAAGGCGGGGGTCATGGGGTGGGACGGGTTGCGGGGGCTCATGCGGGGCGGGTTTTCGCGGATCGCCTCCTTATAGGGCCGAGGGTAACAGAATATTATTCGGTTACTAGTAACAGAATAGTACATCCCTATATATATATATATATATATATATATATATATATATGCAGGAGCCTCCGCACTTCCTTGCTAGGGTTGCTCTATTCACACACTCTCATCCTCTCCAGATCTAAACAAGATAGCGGTGGTCACACTGCCTTTCTATCCTCACCGCTGGTTACAGATCATATCCCCTCCGCCGGGGAAGGGGAGGAGGGGCAGCGTTTAGGCCGTCATCGACGGCGAGGGAGGAAACCCACTGTCGGCCGCACCGTTATCTCTGGCCGAGCGCTGGCGCGGGAGGTCCTCCGATCCCTTGGTCGCTTTCGTAGTGTCGGCAGATCCGACCTCCCGCCGCCCACTTAGCCACACCCCAACGACCTTCAGGTATATCTTCTTCGAAACTGGCCTGGCTCTACTTCCCCAGCTCACTATGTCGCTGCATGCGCATCATTTTCTACCTCTCAGCCCCCCACATAGCTAGGCTCAATCGGATTGTCCAACGGCACCTAATTTTTTTCTGTTGTTAGAGGTAAAGCTACTTCATGGAGTCGAATCTTATAGTACTTGGTTCAAATAGGACAGAAAGGGGGAAAAGATGTAGTATGTACATAGGACTTGGTACAAACACGAAAGAAAGGGGTTGAAAGTAGTACAGACTGGCCATCCAACCGGTCTCTTGGTTGAAAACGGAAATAAAGGTGAAACGCTTTACACACTAGTATGGCCAGGACTAGATTTGCTATCCACACATACGAATAAGTGGCTAAAGTGAACAAAGATGAGACCAACCAAGATATTTTGCTTGGATGTTTGTTTCTCGGGGCAACAAACTCTGAATCACCACTTTATGCCCCGGTTTAGGTACATGGTGCTGGACTGCTGGTGCACCCACTGTCCCATGTCCTTAGAGCAACTTATTTAGTTGTTCTTAATCTAATGCCCCTGGTAAAATGAAGCCATTCCACTGTTACAAGTCATCACAAGTTTAACCAATTGTTTTTGCCAGTAATTGTTTGAGACTCTGAATATTTCCTTTGTAGCTTTTTGTGCAAACAGGAATATACATTTCCTCGATGCTATTGCGACCTTTTGGTGCACTGCACAAAAATCACTTCTTTTTAACTAGAATGTCACACACCGGAACCGTTGGTTGATTTCAGTGGAACTGCACAAATGGAGATCTGTGTTCCAATCTTCATCCTCCATATTGGCACCCTAACCTTCCCTTAGGTAAGAATGCTATTTAATGCATGTGTTCACCTCTATTTTGCAACTGCCATGAGAAAATAATGCTATTGTTTACTAGTAGACTTGTACTCCCTTACTAACAAAACCAAATCTGACATTGAAGGCCAATCATGTACTTGGTTTCACCAATTGGCGAGGAGAAAGAGAAACAGACCAAGAAGAGGAAGACAAAGAAGAAGAAGAAGAAGAAGAAGAAGAAGAAGAAGGAAATGAAGAAGGATCACACGCTGGTACCATCCTATTTTATCCTGACATCTTGCTAGTGGTATTGTATTGCTATGTTGCTACTAGTATTAATTTACTTGAAGAAATGCACTTGTAGTACGTAGCAGAGTAGTACTTGGCTTGACGACACATCATACTAATTAACTGGATTCTGGATGCATGTGTGACCCAGCCCTACATGATCAACAGTGCCAAGGTGATCTTCCTGAAGCTGAGGCCTCAGTCAAGGCCATTCAAGGGCTCCGACAACATCTGCCTCACATGTGAGACGATCCTCCAGGAGCCCTTCCACTTTTGCTGCCTCTCCTGCAAGGTCATTAATCAATTAGGAGTATTAAGCAGCACTAATTAATCACTGCCTAATTATCCTATCGGAATTAAACAAATCTTTAGTAGCACCTCATGCTGAATCATGTACACGTGTGTGTGTGTGTGTGTGTGTGTCTGTGCAGGTGGACCATGTGGTGGTGGAGCCTGGAGGGGATCTTGGCAGTGTCATGAGATAGTAATGCTATTGTTTTGCATGTCAATTTATTACCACTAGTTCAATGAGCCAATGTTTTACTACTGTATTGTCGTCATGCTTTGATGCTATTGTTAAAGTAATATGCTATTGTCTTTCTATCCTTCCTCACTAAGCTAATGATGGTTTCACCTTGTTCCTACTTGTGCAAACAGGGATCATGTTGTGTCATTCGTACATTTTAGTGGAACTGCACAAGAGGATACAATGAACTGTATCCCAGCCAGTGCTTTAACTCTGCTGGAAGTTCTTGATAATCTCTCGATATAATCTCAGCAATGGTAAACAAGAGTGATTTCAACCGTACATTAGAAGTGCACAAAAATATGTACTATTGAATGATTCCAGTCAATGCTTTATCTTCTCTTCTAGGACTAGTTGAATAAGGTTCCTTGCTCAGGTTGGTACCGGCCTAAGGCCTTCATCTAGATTAGTGTGCTGTCATCTCTATATGTATCATGCTACTGTTTTGCTATTGTCATGAGAAAGTCCTTTATCTTTGCACGTTAAATCTTTGCAAGCTATGATACATGGAAATGCTTTGAGTGTTGAGCTAATTGGCACTGATAATATAAACTAATACCTCTCTTTAAGCAAGGTTACTATGTTGCTAACTTTACCCATTAGGATAATGAGGATGCTTCTATTTGTTAGTGTATGTTTCATCAACTATTACCACTATTACAGTAGTCTCACTTTCTCAATATATGTGCTAACAGGGATGCTCGATTTCAGTTGAACTGCACAAAAACTTTGGATGGTTCATTGCCTCGACTGCCTCGTTCCTTTCCTGTCAGTCACTTATCTCAGCTTCTAGTCAAAGGAAGCACTAATTGATATGCTTCCTCACACAGGTTGGTACCGGTCTTCATCCTGATTATTGTGCTTGTCATATCTAATGGTAATTTTGTATTGTGCTACTGTTGGCCGATTTCATAAAGTAGTAACTTGCGAGCCTAAACTCACAGGAAAATCGTTACATTGGCCGATTTCAGAATAACTGCACAAAAAGATCAGATGGACAGATACTTAAGCTGCTGCTTTGTACTCGCAAGTAAGCATCGATATTGACAAGAAGAAGTGCCAGAGTGAATGCCAACAATATTGCTTGGCGCATAGCCCTGAAAAACGCAGTCCAGTCTTTGGTCCCAACCTGCGCTTTTTGGTTATCGGCTCGTATGCTGGTAGCGAACTGTATGCCATGGAGTCTAAAGATTCCAGACAAGTTGGTAGACGCATATATTCATATGGCACTTAACCAGTCTGCATGCCTGTGATGCTCCATTTCAGTTGAACTGCACGAAAACTTTGGGTGGTTCATTTTGTCGACAGCCTAGTTTGTTGTCTACAATGTAGATTTTTGGCAAGATACAGGACAAAGATGGGCCAGTAAATTAGTTGGATGAAAGTAGTGGCCAAGTTGCTCAAACCTCTCGCGGCATCAAGGCCACTATCATGAGGATAAACCTACAAGGAAAGTTCAGATAGTCTGTGCTGCCTCTTATGTACTCGAAAGTTTGCTCAGACAAGCATTAATTTTACCAAGAAGTACCACCGAGTGAAAGTAGTTGGATGAAAGTAGTGGCCAAGTTGCTCAAACCTCTCGCGGCATCAAGGCCACTATCATGAGGATAAACCTACAAGCAAAGTTCAAATGGTCTCTGCTGCCTCTTATGTACTCGAAAGTTTGCTCAGACAAGCATTAATTTTAGCAAGAAGTACCACCGAGTGAACATCACTTGCCCGTCTGTACCGTAGGTGATTAATGTGTGTCGATGGATGATATTGGATGTGTTCTCTCAATCATTTGGATGCGTAAACATGCTGAACTTGTGTATATCTGAATCTTTTGTGAATGTTAGCTATGAATATTGGCCTGTGATCTAAGTATGAATCATTTGGATGCATAGGCATGCTGAACTTGTCTATACATGAATTTTTTGAGTTGTTGAGTGCCAATGTTGGCTATGAATATGAACGTATCCGGTGAACCTGAGTTTGAGCTGAATGTTTACCTTTTCTGTTGTACTTGTGTGTGAATAGTTAGAATGTATACTGTGGGATTGTGACGTGTGAGTGTCACACGGCACACCTTCGTTCCGAGAAGAATGGCACCTGCTTGTTAGGGTAGCAACGGCGTGTGAGCTTCTTTTTTATCTTTTTGTTCAATCTCCCCCCTTCCCGCTCAACCCCCTCCATAATGTTTTCGGCCGAAAAAATAAACATAATACTGCATTGTTTTTGGGCCTTGATGAAAAATCAAGTGCTCCTTTCTGTAGGTTGGCCTGCCCAGCAAATGTGCTGCTGGTCTGCCATGGACTGGGAGGCTAAAAATACAAGTTGTATCGTGTAGAGGCAAGTAAAAAAATACGCCATCGAGAGCCATCCACTGAAAAGAATAATTCGCGTCTGATGTGCTTCTTCAGTCTTTCCTCTGGTTGTTCTCCCACCACCCAAACCAGCAGCACGGCTGGACTGCCTGCTGCCACTCAGGGGCCAGCGGCGCTGCCTTGCGTCGTGCCCCCCGCCCCCTCTTAAATCCACGGGTTTGTCAGTCTAGTCAATAAATAATTTTTTTACAACGAAGACTATCATCGGGGAGCTATTTTTTAGGGGTATCGGGGATCTAGCAGTAGTAGGTATCATATTTTTCAGAGGGCGAACTAGTATCAGGTCGGCCTAGGTTATGTTATTTAACATGCGCAGCCCACGACATACCGAGACCGTGCTTTCAACTTAATTTTTTGAGGTCCATCATGTATGTACCGGCCTATGGGCCTCCCAGCCTAGGTTTTATTTTTTCTTAAACATCGGCAGCCCTATCTATCTTTTTCTAATAAAAAGCAGATCTCTGTTCTATTTTTCTATATATAAGAATAAGAATGCCGGGTCCAATTTATGTTTTCCTTTCTAACCACATTATATATATATATTTATATTATTATGATTATTATTATTATCGTATATTTAATTGAAACTTATATATACATTATAAAAACATCCCACGTCATATCAACTTATAAAAATAAATGTTTAACAGAAGTTGGCAAGGGAAATCATGGTTAAGGCAACAAAAATCCTGGTGATTGCTCACAAAAGTTGCGAAGATTTAAGGACCAATGTAATAATAACGCACTCATTTTTCTTTTGAGCAATAACTCACTAATTAGCTAATTTTATATATAATAAAGTGTCCACCTCCTGTTTATTTTTTGATACTAATTGCACCATCTAACCTATCAATTTATTTACAACAAGCCCAGCAAATCCGTGTATTTCAAGAATGTGCAAATCTGCTGTGATTTCTTAGAAAAAAATTAAATGGGCTGCATTGACGCTACATTATTTGTTCACCCAGCCCAGCAAATTGACTGTAAATTCTAGAAAATATGGGTTAAATATGTTCTGCATTTTTGCAGGCTGACATGTGGGCCAATAGGTCGAAGCCTACGCAAGGCATTGTCAACTTAGTCAACACATGATTCTGACATCCACAGCCATTGGATTTATATCCAACGGCCGGCATGCATCTTCAATCTCTCGTCTTCTTCCGCCAGCGCCACCGGGACCGCCTGCTCCGGCGGCTAGTGGCTCTGCTTAGCACCCATCACCGCAAAGCGCTACCCCATCACCGGCCAGGCTATCCCTCCAGCCCTGCACACCTCCTATTATTCTCCACCGACTACAGCCCCACGCCGCACCAGAGCCAGTTAACCCCCGTACTCCTCTCCATCTGTGACTCCACTGCCGCATCTTCCCATCTCTGGCTCGTTCCCATTCGGGGCCTCGCCGTCGTCCACCGCCTTGGCGCGCTTGATACTGTGTAGTCAACGTGGTCAACAAACGAGAGTCATCAGAGGAGGACAGTACGTGGAGAGGCTGACAGTGGGGACGCACCTGTTCATGGATGCACGCATGCAACTGGCTCCTTATTAGGCCGGAAAAATATTATTCCTCCCCCCTGACAGCTTGGACCCACCAGCTACATCTTCGCACGCAAGCAAGTGCGTCCTTATTACGCGGAAAAAATGTTTTCTCTCCCGGACAGCTGGGACCCAGCAGCTAAATCTTCCCACTCAAGGAAGTGCCTCCTTATTATGGGCAGAAAAAAGGTATTCCTCCCCCTGACAGCTAGGACCCACCAGCTAGATCTTCACATGCAAGGAGTCTGGCAAGTGGGCCATTAGGTCGCCTACGGAAGGCGTTGTCAAATTAGTCAACAAAATGATTCTGACATCTGTAGTCGTTGGATGTACATCCAACGGTCGCCGGCATGCATCTTCAATCTCTAGTCTTCTTCCTCCAACGCCGGCAAGACCTCCTGCTCCCGCCTCCGGCGGCCCGTGGCGCTGCTTTGCATGCCTCGCTGCGAAGCGCTACTCCACCGCTGGCTAAGCCATCCCTCCACCCCTCCTGTTATTCTCCTCCGACTGCAGCCCTAGGCCGCACTGAACCAGTCAACCCTTGTACGTCGTTCCCCATCTCTGGGTCATTCCCGTCCAGGGCCTCACTGTCGTCCACCGCCATGGTGCGCTCGGCGCAACGTGGTCAACAATCAAGAGTCATCGGAAGAGGACTGTATGTGGAGAGGCTGACAGTGGGGACGCACCAGGTCCATGGACGCACGCATGCAACTGCCTCCTTATTACGCGAAAATAAAATTATTCCTTCCCCTGAAAGCTGGGACCCACCACGTATATCTTCGCAAGGAAGGAAGTGCCTCCTTATTACTGCCCCTGACAGCTAGGACTCACCAACAACATCTTTGCACGCAAGGAAGTGCCTCCTTATTACGGGCAAAAAATATATGAGTCCGCCCCTGACCGCTAGGACCCGCCAGCTAAATATTCGCATGCAAGGAAGTGCCTCCTTGTCCTCCCTGATAGCTGGGACCCACCCGGTTGAAGCGTACGTAGCATTGTCTGTGTACATACCGGTCGATCGGTCTGTCTGCCACGATGAACCATGGCCGAGTAAGGAGCGGTAGCAGTTCAGGCAGTCCCGTCTAAATCCTGTACACATATGACAGCTACGCTGCAAAAAAGACGGACACGTACGTTCATACGGGCGTGGTCTTGAACGCATACAGCAACGACGTCTTGTTCATCAGCAGCTAACCGGCTGGGTCGGAATGGAGGAAACAATGTCGTGTTCATTGGGAGGCAACCAACTGGGTCGGAATACGTCCTGTTCATAGGGAGCCAACCGGCTTGGTAGGAACAACCAAAACGAGGTCTGGCGTACCGCAGAACGGAGGAAACGGCCTTCTGTTCGACCGCGTATGGTCGAAATGGGGTCCTGTTGATCAGGAGGGGTGTGGCGTACCACAAAACAGAGGAAACGGACTTGTGTTGGAGCACCTACGATCAAAACGGGGTCCTATTCATCGAGAAGGGTATGGCATACCGCAAAACGAGACTCCACGGCCTACTATTCATCCATCGTCTAGTGCCTCGCTCATCCAGCCTCCACGGGGGTACTGTTCATCCACCATCGACTTCCTCTAGCCTCCACCTGCTACTGTTCATCCACCGTTGACTTCCTCCAGCCTCCACTAGCTACTATTCATCCACGGGCTACTGTTCATCCAGCCTCCACCGGCTACTGTTCAACCAGCCCTCCATGGGGTCAAGTTCATCCACCCCCACCTCCTCGATCGGGGTCATGTTCATCCAGCGGCAATGACCTCTACTACCAGGGGGTCCTGTTCATTCAACCCCCACCGGGAATTGGTCATCCAACCCCCAACAATGGTCACTGTTCATCAAGAGGCACCTGGTTCGATCAGCTTCAGTTAGAGCAGTAGCGAATGAATTGCTCGGGTTCAGTTAACAGCCAAGGGATCGATCGCTCGGGTTCAGTGACGTAGTTGTGCAATCACTCGGGTTCAGTAAGCGAATGCCTCGCTCGGGTTCAGTTAGAGCCCAATGCCTCACACACACACACATATGTATACGAGAGAAACGCGCAATCCTCTGTGCATCGCTCGGCTCCGACCACCCACCGTAACTGGGAACTCCCTAAAATTTTCCTCGCCCTTGCTTCTACCATGATTTTTTCGTCATGGACGGCCCAAAGAATGTCATGCAGGTGTATCCCCGGCCGTCCAGGACGAAAAGCCCATTTTCTGTCATGAGTTTTTGTCATAGAAGTAGGAGCCCACCACATCTATGATGATACGTGGTTTTGTCACAATTATCGTCATAGAAGTGTCATAAGCATGATAGAAAAAAATTCGTTCGGGCCAAAATGTCACGGATGTGTCTTTTTTTGTAGTGCATGACGACGATCTACATTAACAACTTTGCTACTGTCATCACCAACTTTCTCCCCTTTTATGCGGCGGTGTAACCTATCTACCACTGTAATCTCTACGAACATGGTGCTTTATGCTATGTATTATTTTCCAATGATGTGTTCCACCTCTATGATGTTTGAGCAGATTCCTTTTGTCCTATGGGTTGATTGGTGATCATGATTGGTTTGAGTTGCATGTTTTATTTTGGTGATGTCCTATAGTGCCCTCTGTCCCATACACGTGTGGGATTACTACTGTAGGGTGTTGCAGTATGTTCATAATTCGCTTATAGTGGGTTGTGGGGGGTGACAGAAGCCTAAACCCGAGTAAGGGGGTTGTTGCGTATGATATTAAAGGGGAATTTACACTTAATGCTATGGTTGGGTTTTACCTTAATAATCTTTAGTACTTGCGGATGCTTGCTAGAGTTCCAATAATAAGTTCATATGATCCAAGTACGGAAAGTATGTTAGCTAAGTCTCTCCATCACGTAAAACTGCAATAATGATTATCGGTCTAGTTATCAATTTCCTAGGGACAAATCCTTCTCATTGTTCTCTAAAAACTCTCTACTAAAACAACAATTAACTTTATTATCTCACAAAGCTAAATTTTTATTGATGTAAAGTAATTTTATTTCTTTTCCTAGGTAAAGCGAACGTTGGTGTGCATAGAGTTGTATTGGTGGTCGATAGGACTTTAGAGAATATTAATTCTATCTTTAGCTCCTCGTTGGGTTCGATACTCTTATTTATCGAAAAGGCTACAACTGATCCCTATACTTGTGGGTTATATTAAGACCTTTTTCGGCACCATTGCCGGGGAGCAATAGCGTGGGGTAATATTCTTGTGTGTGCTTGTTGGATTCAACTCTAAGTAGATTTAATATTTTGTTCTTATTTTCTATCTTTTGTTATGGGTAGGAAATGTAAAATACCAAAAAAATAGTTGTACTTGCTAACCTAATGGTTGAGGAACCACCCAAAATCCTTCCTATTCAAGCTTTCTACTTGGATTATATTCGATCCTTTTGTGCTAGTGCTGAAAATCGAACTAGTTTACCTAAGGGAAAAATCATTACATGAGCATGCTTATTTTGTGCGTTATCGCTTGTCTCAAGAAAGGGGACACTTAAGGTATAAAATATCTTGTTTGCAATGCTATGCTTGGAATTTGTGCTATATACATGATTTTACTTGTAGTTCTAAGGACCCTAAACACCTTCCCTACCAATGTGAGTTTAATGATAATGAAATATTGGCTTATTATGCTAATGGTGTTTATGGTTACTATGATATTGAAAAATTGAAAAAATTATTGCTTTTAA
Organism: Thinopyrum elongatum; assembly: GCA_011799875.1. Lineage (NCBI taxonomy): Eukaryota > Viridiplantae > Streptophyta > Magnoliopsida > Poales > Poaceae > Thinopyrum > Thinopyrum elongatum. The sequence goes on from CM022303.1 coordinate 279,601,568, forward strand.
GGGTGCCTATGAAATTGCTTCTTTGCTTGAAAAGTATGATGCTACTCTTTACAAATCTGAAATTTTTGCCATACCTAAATATTGCTATGAAAACAATGCTTCTAATGCTTATATTAATGGATTTGTTGAGAGAATGTCTGCTGCCCTGGAAGAGATTAATATTTTGCGGGCCTCTATGGAAGAAGAAATTGATGAAACTGTGAGCACATTAGATGAAAAATATGAGGAAGAGAGCGAAGAACAAAAGGAGGAAAAGCGGATTAGCTACCTGTTCCCACCTTCTAATAAGAGTAACTTTTCAACTCACACATTGTTTGATTTCTGTAACACCCCCAGTGTCATGCTACAGTGACCTTGCACTAATGGTGCCATGTCATCAAGTTTAACTAAGCAAAATTGCCACTTGATGAAAATCAAAGCTAATTTCCAATTTCAAATAAAGCCAAATAAATTATTTCTGCAACCAGTAAAACTAAAATGTTCTTAATGTGGCAAATAATCCATAGAGAATTATGATGGAGAAACCAACATTTTATAAGGTGTTTAAATGCCCTAAAATAATTCAAACAGGGGCCAAAACATTATGTAAAATGCCTTTTCTAAATTATGAAAATACAAACTATTTTAAATAAAGGCCAAACTATTTGTGGCAGTGGCCTAAATTACAATACTAATTTAGGTGCATATTTTATATTTTATAAAACTAAAATACTTTTGATTTAAAAAGAAAACATAAAACAAATAAAAGAAAAAGAAAAATAAAAAGAAAAGAAGACGAGTACGACCTAATCTACTGAGCACTTTGGCCCATCTAGCAGAGTGGCCATCCCAGCCCACCTCCCCTCTCCTTACACCTTGCTACAGGAGGCAGGGGAGGCGTGGCAGCCATCCATGGCCGCGCCTGGAGGCATGGAGGCCATCCAGCCCCCTAACCCTCCTACAAGCGAACCCCGCGGCCACCCCCGAAACCCTAGCCCCACTTCTCTCCCTCCCCGCGCCTCTGCTCTCCCTCCCACAGCTACCCGACGCCACCCGTGCCGCGGCACCGTCGATCTCACGACCACCAGCCACCCTGCCTCGCACGGAGACGTCCCGGAGGACCGCCGTCGTTGTCTGCGTTGGCTACGCCCTTCGGCTCAAGCCGGGGAGCATCATCCCACCGCCCCTATATCGTCCCCGCATCGTCAACCATCGTGGCCGACTCTACCTTGCCCCGGATCTCCACCACCGGCACCTCCTGAACCTCCCTGGCACGTCTTCGAGCACCGCTGTGAGGCCCCCTCCTCTTTCCCCCTTTTTCCCTGTCGAATTGGTCATCGTAGATGCCCTCCACCGGGCTTTGCCGCCGCGGTCAAAGCTTTGCTTCGCCTCACCCCCCCCCCCCCGAGTGCCCCCTACCCAAGATCGGCGCCACACTCCCTGCCACGCATCCGCTGCGCCCGGTCGTGCCTCCGCGCGCGCCTGCCTCTGTGTGGCCCCGCCCGCGCTGCCCCTGGATGTGGTCGCCGGTGCCTCCGTATCCTGTGCTGGCCCCAGCGCGTGCCCTATACGCCCGCGTCGCCCCCAGCGCCTGCCCACGCTCGCGTGCCCACCCGCTGGCTGCTGCCGCTCCTCCTATCGGCTGCTGCTGTGCTGCTTGCCGCTATCGCCGCCGCTTACTCTGCGTGCTACTGCCTTGGCTTGCTGCTTCTCGCGCCGCTACTTCCACCGCGTCCATGCTAGCCATGCTCCGATCGCCCTCTTCCGCTGCTGCCCCGCATCCACTCACCGCCATGCGCCCGCTGCTGCCACCCTGCGCCTGCCGCTGCTCATCGCCGCCCCCGCGCTGCCGTCCGCCACGGCCGGAGCTCCACCTCCGCGAGCTCCTGGCAGCGCCTTCGCCGCCTCTGGCCACACCGTAATTGCGCCCCTCATGCGCCCAGCTGCATGTGCCCGCGCCCGCGGCTGCCCGACCGCACCTAGCTGCTCCCCGTGACGTGCGCCATCGGTGGTCGTCGTCGCTCCTGCTCATGTGCATTTGTGCATAAGCACAACCACACTATGGTGGCCTTGTGCCACTGCATGTGGGGCCGACCAGCTTAATTAAGGGCTAATTTCCCTTCAATTGTTAATGCCCTAACCCCCCACTTACCACCGGGTGTTGGTGTCAAAACCGGCGGATCTCGGGTAGGGGGTCCCGAGCTGTGGATCTTGGATCAATGGGGAACAAGGGAATAGAGACACGATGTTTACCCTGGTTCAGGCCCTCTCTAAGAGGTAAAATCCTACGTCCTGCTTGATTATATTGCTTGTATATGGGGATTACATAGTCGATCTACTACGAGACCAGATGAACTAAAGCCTAGACTAGTAGGATGATGGTTGCTGTTCTAGCCTCTACGGACTAAACCCTCTAGTTTATATAGGCACCAAGGGTAATAGGGTTACACATGGTCGGTTACAACAAGAGGATAAACATGTCGAACCTCCTATCTTGACTTGGAGTACACACAAAGACAGAAAAGATCTCCTGTCCGGATATGACATTGTCCAATAGTCTGGCCTTCCAGCAGCTGTAGTGCGGCCCGACTGTCCGGCCCATGAGAAATAGGCCGGTAGCCCGAGGACCCCCCAGTCCAGGACTCCCTCAGTAGCCCCCGAACTTGCTTCCATTGCTGCGCTTCGTGTCTTGAGATCATGATATACCTAATGCTTCTAGCTTGCGGGGTGAGTTCCTCTCCTTCCCCATGTTTGGCACCACCTTCTTTAACCAGGTTCCCAGAGCTGTAAAGCTAGAACTTGGGCATGTGCTAACCAGGTAGTGTTTGGAATCCAAACTGCAGATATTACTTAGCCTCAAAGGCCAACCGCCCAAGTGTGAATAGTAACTTTGCCTGACAACTTTTCGGCGAAGGGTCACACCCGGTCATATACATTGAACCGTTGTAAAAGCTTGATTCGTGGTTTGAGGCAGCGCCTCCATTGGCACATCTCATCGGGGTGGAGATCGTGCCCATTCTTTAAGGCATATGATCAATGATTTTAATTCCCCCATTCATGCATAACTCCGCGATAATATCGGGAAGTGGCGAGGCATGTGCCGTAGTTAAAGGACTGTTGGCATTCACGATAGTTTATAAAAGAGGAGCGGACACCGCTTATTTGGGTATGCCTTCTCCTTCCTCTTGCCATCGCTTTCCCCATCAGCGGAGCTCCAACGCCCCCAAATCTTCTCTCCTCAAGCACTTCTCCCGAGCCGTTCCCTGGACCCAGCCATGGCCGGATCCGGCGCGGGAGGCAAGTGGGAGGTCTCCACCGTCACCAACGACGACATTGAGGACTTGAAGCGCGCCGGCTACCTCCCGGTCGGAATCGCTCACCGGGCCCCAGAGGAGGGACAGGCCCTTCCCACACCTCGACCAGGCGAGAGGGTGGTGTCCATCCCCACATTTCATCCGGGGATTGGGTTTCTTGCTCCACAGGCTGGATTTCCATGATTTGGCCCCAAATTCCTTCCTCCATATCTCGGCTTTCATCGTCATCTGCGAGGCCTTCTTGCGAGTCCAGCCACACTTCGGCTTGTGGCTAAAGGTTTTCAACGTCAAGCGAAAGATAGTTGACGGCCAACAGGCGGACTACGGCACGGCGATGATCAGCAAGCTTGCTCGGGTCGAGTGGCCGGAGGGCACCTTCATCGATATTGTCAAGGTTTGGCAGAAGGAGTGGTTCTATATCACGGAACCATGGGGTGCAGCCTGGACGGCGACTCCCGAATTCAGATCCGGACCCCCGAAGAGGCTAACCTCATGGACCAAAAAGGGTCTTGACTGGGGGCTCATCACGAAGGTGGAGGCGCTGCAGAAGTGTGTCTCCAACATGATAAAAGGCTGGCACCAAGCTAACCAATGTGGTTTAGGTGATGCTCTGTTGCCGCCTCCTCCCTTGCCAACAAAGGGCCGCCCCCATGTGGTCCTACAAGCTTGAGGATCCGGCCACCATGCAATACTTCTACGGCACCACCCACGACAAAGCTATGGAAGGTGCTGTTTAAGCCTCAAAAGGCATGGCCAGCTGAGGAGGAAGACATCGGCCTTGACGCCGTGCACCCCCCAAAGGAGGTAAAAAAACTCTCTTTCGCTCTAAGTTCGGATGTTCGCATTCCAGGAGACTTATCCTTCATTCCATTCATTCCACAGGGTTGGCTCGAGAAGGCCAAGAAGATCAGTAGCCCGGTCCCGCTGCCCGAAGACCCCCGGCCGGCCTTGCTAGAGGAGATGCTAACTGTGGCGCCGTACAAGGCGCCAGAGAAGAAGGAAAAGAAGAAGAAGGAGGCGCCGAAGGCCAGGGAAGGCCTCCACCTCAGGAGACATCCGGACAACAAGTTCGGAGACACCCACGCTCCCTCCACTCAAGAGGGGGAGCAGGAAGAGGACAAGGAGGAGAGTAACTCCTCCCGTTCCAAGAAGAGGGCGACGTCTAACAACGCCAAGGAGGAGGAGCCTCCTCATGCCCCTAAGAGACAGCACAGGCCCAAGTTAGTCCTGCCTGATGACAGCTCGGATTCTGATGAGGAATGCGCAACGTCCGAAGAGGTTCCGGAGAGGAACCCCAGGGTCAAGACCCCCGCCGAGAGGTACGAACTCTAATATTCTTCGGGTGTTTGTTTCGTCAACCTTTTATTGACCTCACATGCACATCTCATATTACAGCCCACCGCGCGCCCACCCCACTGACCAAACCCTAGAGGGGGACTCGCCGTCAGCCAAACTAGCGGAGAGTGGGTCTGCCTCGCGCTCTACACCTCCCCCGGTCATCAGGGAGACCGGGGAGGTGCTGTCCCAAAGGACCCCTCCCGGCCCGGACACGGGAGGCGGTGGTGACGAGATAATGGCCGAGGCTAACACTTCGGTCGCCGAAGGCCAAGAGGATGGATCCCTCCTGGTGAACAAAGAGGGGGAGCTCGGCCAGCCCGAGCCCTCCCAAAAGACCAGTCTAGAGCCCCCGAGACCCTTGGAGGCGCCAATTCCACCCTCCACCGAGGGGGGAGCTGGGACCCCGCAGCCAGCGCCAAACACCGACGATCGGGGTGCGGCACGGTGGTCATACGTGATGGAGGAGGTGGTGAATAACTCCTCCATCGTTGCAGAACACCACGCCCTGATGGGTGTGGTTTTACAAAGTATTCGGTTCATTAACAGCGGACTGAAGGAAACCTTCAGCGGCCTCCTCATGGGATTCGAGGTAAGCCATGTAATGCTCTTTTCGTAAAGAGGATTTTTAAACAAAGTTATACACCCCTTGTATATAGCAGCCCCAAGACTTTGTTAGGGTTGAAAAACCTAACAGATGATCAAAAAATCATGAAATCGGGAGTCTGAACTGTGTGAGTTTTCTGTTATTGCATGCCTCATCTCTTGCGGCGGCTGCTAATGCCGCAACACTAGATGAGATGAATCGGAAGCTCAAGAGCTCCGATGAGGAGCTCGACCTCGTCAACAGCGGTTTGACGAGGCGCAAGGTTAGTCCGGTCAAGACTTTACATTTTTTTATTGATCAAAGTGTTTGGGATTAGTCGTAAGCAAAAGGTGCTTAATTATGTTTGCAGCCGCCGCCGCGAAGGTCGAGGGCCTTAGTGCCGAACTGAAGAAGGCCAAAGAGGCGGTAGCCGAACAGAAGGCGGCGGCCGATCGAGCGGCCGTTGAGCTCAAAACCATGAGTGAGAAGCACGTGGCCAGAGTGGCCGAAGTGCAACAAGAGCTCAAGAATGCCATCACTAAATGTGACAACCTTGAGCAGAAAAATAAGGATCAAACCGCCGAGCTGTCAAAAATAGGACAGGAGATCCGGGAGGCGAGGACAGAGGCGCGGGGCGCCTGGGAGGAGCTCTGCCAAGTGAAGCAAATTTCAGATGGTAAGCTATACTTACTGCAAAGTGTCTTTGGTGGTCAGAAGTTCGCATTGCTCATACGAGTATGACGCTCTTCAGGTGCGTTTGCGGAACTCCTGAGGAGTGCGGCGGATGCGGCAAGGCATTATGCAGCTCGGGAGGGTGATACAGAACACAAGCTGTTCTGGGCGCAGTTCCAAGCGCTCGAACATCCCCCCTCCTTAGTAACCAGATGAAGCAACTGATGGAGCTGCATCGGATGGCTGAGCCAGCCATGAAGGACCTGTGTGTCTGACTGTGGCCCGTAGAGCCAATATCGAGCAATTACTTCGGCCTGGTGCAGAAGCTGCACGACGCGTCCTCCCGGGTTGATGCTGTGAAGTGCTTTGCATGCATCGAAGGGGTGTGGCTGGCCTTCGCAAAGACCATGGTGCACTGGCCAAAAATCAAGCCAGTTGAGATGGCCATCGGTCCCCCGCCTACTGGAAAGGAGCATCATCGTCCCGAGCAGTATTTCCCCATTGTTATGGATGGTGCTCGAGCGATAGAGGACCAGTGCCCCAAAGATGTAATGTTGTAGTAAACTATCATGTAATGACAATTAGACCTTTTGCTTAATGCGGCTCTTTGTATGGTTTATCATACTTGAATCTGTTTTGATTTTATTTTGACTCCTGTGCGGCCGTTTTGAATCTCAAAGTTGCCATTCGTCGGCTTCAGCCCCCATGTAAATGCTACGAGGGGTGTTTCGTCCTCCGCACTTGACCCTTAGTCGATGTCTCGGTGCCCGGAGGTGGTAGTGTGTGAGGGGAACAAGGCAATCGGACTATGCGGCTTTATTACCTTCACTTAGCCATAGGAGCTTGACTGTGGGGGCTAGTGACTAGCCCCAAGTGTTTTGTGATGTTCGGTATAGCTGAGGAATATGCCTTTTATCACGTGGTTTGTGCAAAGACAAACCCTTCATATAACATGGGGTAATCACCATCAATTTTTAGTTTAACGCCTGTCATCGGATCGCCGACCAGTTCTCGCTTATTATGACGGTCAGTTTTCGGCTTTCTCCATTGAGGTACTTTAACCAGGCTAGCCAGAAGTACAATCACAGTGGTTCTCCCTTTACCTTCTTAGCCGAACATGCGGAACCAAAGAGGGTAAGCACAGGAGCCGGGCAACCCAACTATTGACCCAAGACATAATTCGGAACCGATGCATATAATGCCGTATCTGAGACACCGAACACATAGGAAAAAGATAATGTCGAAATTAAAGCATAGGGCGAGTATTATGGTCGAGCCCCTGGTCTATTACCCGATTGCTTCTCTAAGGAAAGTTTGTGCTGAAATACTTTATAGCGGCGTCGAAGAGCGAAAAAGGATGCAATATAAAAGACTGCAAGGGGACCGTAAAAGTGGTCTTTATTTCCCAGAAGCTCATGACGTCTATCTGTACAATTCGAACTGCCAAAGCGTCTATTACTAGCACTTTCTATACATAAAAAAAGAAAAAGGGGTATTACAGATGAAAGGTTTACATAGGGCCTTCAATCGTGGGTTGATGTCCCTACTGTGCTCTGCTGCACGTCTGCGCCTTTGCTTCTGTTGGGGGGAAGGACTCCATGGGAAGGGGGTGGGTTATCAACGGACAGGCCCTTGACAAGGAGCCTTGAGAAGCCATCGTGCTCTACTGGCTTAATGCCGTATCGGTCCCTAATAGTACCTGTTGGACGTCGAAGATGTGTCTCACCATAGTTCGGTTGAGCCAGACACTTGGTGTTTAGAGTAATTGGGCCCCACAGCTGCCCATGGTATTTTGAGTGCGAAGTTGTGCTGACAAGGCACATAGTGTGCGACTAGGGTAGGCATGTTGTGGGGGGCGTATCCCTATTTACGTGGGGTGTAGGGGTGTTCCTCAAACGGAGATAGAGCTCGGGCCCATTTCCTTGCTTGCCGTGCCTTGACGGCTGGCTGATAATGGGGCCCCTCAATATTGGTTTGGACTTCGGCCGCTAGGGCTGCTGTATGCTCTTTAGTCTGGAGTGAGCATTCCGTATTGTCATTGACTGTAATGACGCCCTTGGGTTCGGGCATCTTAAGCTTTAAATATGCATAGTGGGGACAGTGTTGAAATGAGCGAACGTTGTCTGGCCCAAGAGTGCGTGATAACCACTGCGGAAAGGGACAATGTCGAAGATCAAGTCCTCGCTACGAAAGTTGTCCGGTGAACCGAATACCACTTCCAAAGTCAGGGTGCCCGAGCAGCAGGCCTCCACACCGAGGATTACCCCTTTGAAGGTAGTGTTGCTGGGTTTGATCCTTGACAGATCAATGCCCATTTTCCTCACCGTATCTGCATAGATCAGATTGAGCCTGTTGCCTCCGTCCATAAGGAATCTGGTGAGGTGGTACCCATCAATAATGGGGTCGAGGACCAAGGCCGCTGATCCTCCATGACGGATACTGGTCGGATGGTCCCTACGGTAGAAGGTGATCGGGCATGCCGACCGTGGGTTAAATTTTGGGGCGACAGGCTCTACGGCGTAGACATCCCGAAGTGCATGTTTCCGCTCCTTCTTGGGTATATGGGTGGCATAGATCATATTCACTATTTTTACTTCGGGAGGGAATTGCTTCTGGCCCCCATTGTTCGGCCTGCGAGGTTCTTCATCATCCTCACTGCGGGAGATTTTGCTTGCATCCTCGGCTGTGACTTTGCCGGCCTGTTTGATTACCCAACAGTTATGGTTGGTGTGGTTGGTGGGCTTGTCAAACATGCCGTGGATCTGGCAGGGTCTGTCCAGGATTGTGCCCAACTTGGTGGGTCCATCCTGGTTCCCTTTAGAGGGTTTCTTCCGAGTTCCAGATTTGGAATTGCGGAATCTGACATTTACTGCCGTATCTTTGGCTTCACTGCCATTGTGGTGGCGCTTGTTTCTGTTACGCTGTGGTTTCCCGTTTCCATCCCGGACTTCCGAGGTCCCGGGGTCTTCGGGGTTGGTGCTTCTACGAGCCAGCCAGCGATCTTCTCCCGCACAAAAGCGGGTCATGAGAGAGGTAAATGCTGTCATTGTCCTCGGCTTATCTTGGCCGAGCTGGCGTGCGTGCCATTCGTCCCGGATACTATGCTTGAACGCGGCTATGGCTTCACCGTCCGGACAATCGATGATTTGGTTCTTTTTGGTCAAAAACCGATTCCAAAATTGCCAGGCTGACTCCCCGGGCTCCTGGACCACATGGCTCAGGTCATCGGTATCCGGAGGCCGAACATAGGTGCCTTGAAAGTTAGCTCAGAAGGCATCCTCGAGCTCTTCCCAGCTCCCTATGGAGTCTTCAGGGAGGTTGTTCAACCAGTGTCGGGCTGGTCCGTTGAGCTTTAATGGCAGATATTTGATGGCGTGGAGGTCATCTCCTCGAGCAATATGAATGTGGAGAAGGAAGTCTTCGATCCACACGGCCGGGTCTATAGTCCCATCGTATGGCTCGATGTTTACGGGTTTAAACCCTTCTGGGAACTGGTGCCACATTACCTCATCCGTGAAGCACATCGGATGGGTGGTGCCCCTGACCCGGGCTACGTCGCGCCGGAGATCGGCTGCCATATCGGCCCGGTGTTGTTTTTGAACTCTATCATTTCGGTCGTGCCAAGTTTGGTATCCATCCCTTCTAGCCGGGGCGTAATCTTGAGATATGTAGATAGATCTTGTCTGCCCTGCTCTAATGGTGAGGTCGTGATGGAGATCGTACTGGTATTCTGGCTGTGCTGCCTCCTTTCCTTTACGGTGAGGGGGAGCGGGTGGGAGTTCGGTATCTCCAGCCATCCTATCCCTTCCTCGAGGGGGTGGTCGGGCTGGTCTGCCCATGTATATCTTGGTGCTGCGGGCTCGAGGGCCTCATTGTCGAATTGTGGCAGCAGCTTCCACTTTGGGTAGCTTTTAGTCTGTTGTTGGTAGCCGTACCCTTCTTCGGCTGCCAGGACTTTTGTCCATCTATCGTTGAGGGCATTCTGTTCGGCCTTCAGTTGCTCCTGCTTCTTCAGGCTCCGTGCAGTGGCTATGAGTTGCTGCTTGAACCGCTCTTGGTCCAATGGATCCTCTGGAATGATGAAATCTTCAGCTCCGAGGCTGACCTCCTCTTCGGAGAGAGGCATATAGTTGCTATCCTCAGAATCACTGGGGTCCTCGGGGTTATACTGACCCCCATGCCCCTCTGAGCCATCCGGCTGTTGCTCGGGGGCGGGGTCGCCGAGGTCTTCCGCATTGTCCGGAGTATCATCCGCTCCGGTGCCTGTGTTGCTTTCCCTACCTCGACAACCCTTGGATCGTCGGCGTTGTTTCTGGCGTTTGGGGGGCTCCTCGCTAGGTTTGTTATTATCTCTTCTGGGGGTGTGATACGTCTCCAACGTATCTATAATTTTTTATTGTTCCATGCTATTATATTATCTGTTTTGGATGTTTTATATGCATTAATATGCTATTTTATATTATTTTTGGGAGTAACCTATTAACCTAGAGCCCAGTGCCAGTTTTTGTTTTTTCCTTATTTTTGAGTTTTACAGAAAAGGAACACCAAACGGAGTCCAAACGGAATAAAACTTTCGCGATGATTTTTCATGGACCAGAAGACATCTAGAGGACTTGGAGAGGGGGCCAGAAGGTTCCCGAGGAGGCCACAAGCCTGCCAGACACGGCCTAGGGGGGCACCCTGAGGGCTTGTGGGCCCCTCAGAGGTCTCCTAACCCTAATCTTTGCACTATAAATTCCCAAATATTCCCAAACCACCAGAAGCGTCCACCAAAATACTTTTCCGCCGCCGCAAGCCTCTGTTCCCGTGAGATCCCATCTTGGGGCCTTTTCCGGTGATCTGCTGGAGGGGGATTCGATCACGGAGGACCTCTACATCAAACTTGCTGCCCTTCCAATGATGTGTGAGTAGTTTACCACAGGCCTACGGGTCCATAGCTAGTAGCTAGATGGCTTCTCCTCTCTCTTTGATCTTCAATATAATGTTCTCCTCGATGTTCTTGGAGATCTATTCGATGTAATACTTTTTTTGCGGTGTGTTTGTTGAGACCCGATGAATTGTGGATTTATGATCAGATTATATATGAATATTATTTGAGTCATCTCTGAACTCTTTTATGCATGATTAAGAAATCTTTGTATTTCTCTTCGAACTATCGGTTTGGTTTGGCCAACTAGATTGGGTTTTCTTGCAATGGGAGAGGTGCTTAGTTTTGGGTTCAATCTTGCGGTGTCCTCACCCAGTGACAGAAGGGGTAGCGAGGCACGTATTGTATTGTTGCCATCAAGGAAAAAAATGGAGTTTATATCATATTGCTTGAGTTTATCCCTCTACATCATGTCATCTTGCTTAAGGTGTTACTCTGTTCTTATGAACTTAATACTCTAGATGCATGCTGGATGGCGGTCGATGTGTGGAGTAATAGTAGTAGATGCAGAATTGTTTCAGTTTACTTGATGCCTATATTCATGATCATTGCCTTAGATATTGTCATAACTTTGCGCTTTTCTATCAATTGCTCAACAGTAATTTGTTCACCCACCACATGCTATCTTCATGTGACACCCTGATTCTGGCAACTTTTTCTTTTCAAACTTTTCTTGGCTTTATTTGAAATTGGAATGGTTTTTGAATCTTTCTAGTTGGTCTTGGAAACTTTTGAATCTTTTCAAGTAATCCAAAGCCCTCATCATTTTGCCAAAACCTTGCCAAATATCTCTAGGACCCAAATCCCTATTTAAATCTTTTCCAATAGCCCTTTTCTTTTATTTGGGAATTAGGTCATCACTATGGGTTTGTGAAGCAACCTATAGCCCTGGTGATCAGAAAATTCTCAAATAATTCCCTAAAATACCTTGGACCATATCTTGCCCCAATATCCAAAAATAGTTCATAGCCTAGTTCAAATATTTTGCAAAACAATTCAGTTTTGTTCCTGGACAGTCTGAACCCCTGTGAAGGAGGTGCATGCTAGGTTTATCCAAATGCTCTGAAATTTTTGTGGCATGAGGACAACTACAAATGACTTCCCTCCACCAAGTTTCAGCCTCAGGAGATCATCCAAGTGAGAGGTACCTCAACATTCAGATTTTGGAATAGATTTGTAGGTTACACATGAACTACCCTCAAATCTCATCCAAACCTTCTCAAATTTTGTCAGCTCATAGTCCTTCCAACCTAGATCACTCTGGACATCTCCATTGGCTCTATCTCCAGCTCTCCAACCCTCCAGATATCTCTCTAGTTCACTATCAGAATTTGTAGCTGAGGCTACCCTTCATCTCAGACCAAACCAAGCCAAACCAGGGGTGTAGGTGAGACGAGTGATCGAGGGTCGACATGTTGGGCAAGATTTGCTAGGCGTACGTGGCCTCTTGGTGGCAAACACAATGGTGAGCACGGCTGCGACATGTCTGTCGCCGCGCTCTGGACACCGCCAGGCTCGGGTCACGTCGGAGCGAGACGCCCGCGTCGCCGTACCCCATCTGCTTGTGCCGACAAGCTCCCCGCATGCCACCTAGCCCCTCCGGACTCTTCCCCCTCGCCGGAGAAGCTCTCGGCAGCCGCCACACCCACAGGCACTGTGCCGCCCGTGCGGCCACAGTTGCGGCGCCGCTCGTCTTCTTCCTCGCGAGCAGTCTCTTCGCGCATTTAATGCCTCTGCCTTCTCCCGTTTCTTCGCCCCACGCCGTGACGGCCAGCTCGCCGTCCTTGCTCCAGTGGCATAGCCACGTCGCCGCCGATCCAGAGAGCTCGCCGAGCCTCGCCTCCCGCCTATAAATAGCGCCGCCCGGCCTCGCTCACTCCTCACCCCTCTCCCTCCATCCTCAATTGCCTCCCCAAGCAAGAGAGAAGGCCGAGAGGCCCTCTGGCCTCGAGCTTCACCGGAGCTCCTCCACCGCCCTTGCTCTATCGACCGCCACCTCCGCCCACCTCAGCCCCACCTGAGACCACCATCGTGCTCAGCTCATTCCACTAGTCCTTCCAGAGCCGCCGCCCGGTCGAACTGCTGCCGGATTCGCCATCCCTGATGACCACCGTAGCCACCACCCACCGGAGAAGAAGGGCACGACGACCACCGTCCGACCACCTCCAGAGAATCTACGGGTACGGGTGTGCTCGTCGTCGACCGGCCGATCCATCCCCGCCATCTCCAAGCCCAACCGCCGTCGAAATCACCAGCGATCAGCGCCGATGAGCCGCCCCTCTCTCTGCCCTCTCTCTCTACTCTATTTTAAACGAACGGCCCCACCTATCATCCACTTGCCAAAGCGGTAAGTGGAGGCGCCTCGGGCGTTTACGCCTTCGACGTGGCCCATTCTAGGTTTTTTTTATTTTCTGATTTCATTTAATTAAACAGTTTTGACCAGCAGATTTGACCACTAATAACTTTTTATTAAAAGGTCCAATTGACCTGATTCTTTTTGCATTGTGTTCATATTCAACTCCTTTATTTTCTGACCAAGTTTGGCATTTTTCCAATACTCACAGAATTGTTGGTGAATAAAAAGGCTTTATGTGACATTTTCCTTTGCCATTTAAAAATGTTTTCAGAAGGAGATTCTTGTGGATTTGAAGACCAGGAGTACTTGAGCAACCCAACCGAGCAAGGCAAGCCAGGACATCCATCTTATGAAGCATTTCATAGCATTGCATATTTCACATTAATCACTTGCATTTAATTACCATAGATAATTCAAAGTAAGTTATTCAAATGCCTAATGTTGACAACTCAGGTTGATGTGATGAACAACTTTGTTTGCTAATTGAAACTTAGTCAGTTGATCAAGAGTCACCTGTCCGGGCTTACCCGTGCAGCCACATTTGCCGGTATGGGATGGCCTTGACTTGGTCTGGCTCCGTGCTCTTTCATCGGTACCTCCAGACAGGGAGGGTTATGCGTGCGTGCTGCCCTGATCAGGCAGACGGCGATAACCCTGTGAGCCCAGTTGAGTTTTGTGCCGGCAACCCTGTTTGGGACAGTTTAGTTGGGTCACGATGGTGGTAGGTGTCACGAGGTGACACGGGGCCACCCAAGGCTTGACTCCGAGGGAGTGTGATTGCCGGTGGTACGATGGGAGAGTCACGAGTCAGGCGGGTTTCATTGGAGCAATGCTGGTCCACCCGAATGGGATCACGAGGTTAGGTGCTCCATGGTGTGGGTAAAGTGCGCAACCTCTGCAGAGTGTAAAATCTATTCGAATAGCCGCGTCCACGATATTGGACAGCCCGTCTAGACCTCTCTAGGTGATCAACCATAATAACCATAGTAATGATGGAAGTACTTGCCTTATGAGCGGAAGTACTCGTTGGCATCGAGTATTCCAAGGTTTGTGAGACAACCCGGATATGAGTAAGTTAATAACAGTAAGTGAATCATTTAAGACTTAACATGTTGATTACCATGCTATTATTTGCTGCATACTTGGTTGTCATGTGCTTGCGAGTACATTCAAAGTACTCACCTGGCGTATCATGTCAGATGCAGGAGAAGACTAAGACGGAGGTCTCAAAGGTCCATGTTGCGATGATTAGGATGTGTCCTCAGCAGTGTCCCTGTGGATGGAGTTACTGTCATGTTTCGCTATGCAGTAGTCTTTCGCTGTAGTATCCCACAGTAATACCGAGGCCCTGATATGTTAGATAAATAATGTAGATACTGTCATAGCACTAGATGTGCTTTTGGCCTCGATGATCATGTAATATATAAGCTTGTACTCGACTATTATCAATAAAACATCAGCTATGTTCTGTTCCAAGTTGTTGTGTGTTTCCAGAAGACATGATCTCTGGGTTGGAAACACTGGTAAACTGGTTCTCTAACCCGGGATGCCACAATGCTTGGTATCAGAGCCGTGCTGACTGTAGGACACCCTAGGTAACCCATGCTAGGACTGCGATTAGCATAGGACTTTGAGTGTGCATCCTGCTTGTTGCATTTGATTGTTGCATGCCATGCCTCATGCATCATAATTCATTATGTTACTAACCCTTGGCATTGTGAGTGTAGATGGCACCAGTTCCATATCACTTTCATCATGAGCTAGAACCCCACACTTTTCCATATCTGCTTCGTAGCGTCTGGCTTCGGCTGTTTCCCAACGGTGATGACCCCGTGTACCAGGTGTTTCGGGAGCAGTTGGGCGAGTCAGTATATGAGTACCATGCAGTGGCTTACCTGACCGCGACTTCGGATATTGGAAGCTCTTCTCGCTCTTCCAAGGGCGGAGTGGCTTCTACTCCGGAGCTGGCAATCCAGTTTGCTGCCATGGAGGCTATTATTGACTTGCGCTTCCACGAGGTCGAGATGCAGACCCATCCAGGTTTCTTCCACTATCCCACCCTGTCGCCTACGACAGGGCGAGTCCTTTTCTCACCTGTTGACCCGGCGAGTGATCGTGCGGCTGGTGTTTTGTCTCACTACCTGAATGCCAGTTACCGTATGATCATTTCCTTGGCTGAGGAGTTGTGTCGTGTTCAGGGGGCACTTGCAGCAGTGACTCCAGCACCTCCTCCTCCTGTAGTTACACCTAGGTATCCACCACCAGTTCCACCTCCGCGTGTGCTTGATACCCCTTCTGGTTCTTCTGGGCCATCAGGCTTATCGTCTGGTAGCCGACTTGAGACCCCAGCTGAGTGGGCCTCACTCCTAGCCACTCCTGCTCCACCGATGCCGAGGCGACGTGCTCTTTCTCCCGCAGAAGGAGAGCCGTCTCAGTAGCGACATCGCGTCTCCTTTGACCCGGTGACTCACATCATCAGTTCTAATTCTGACTCAGGATCTGACGACGAGGACTCTTCAGATGGGCAGTGTTCATGTCACCGAAGCCATTAGACTGGAGCTTGAGTAGTAATGCATGCATCTTTGCATATGCCAACTGCCGTATGAGCAGTCTAGCCATGATATCCCCCTACTAGCTTGCCATGTATGATGTTGGGTTATCTTGTATAATTATGTTGTTCTCTTTATTTGCCTTTTTCATGAATTTTCTCTGGTGTCATATTACTGTATTTCTCCTTATGGATGTTGCTCATCGATTTGGTATTTTCCATGGGAACAAAAATTAGGGTGAAGAAAGTAAGTAGCAGTCAAGGCGGCAATGGAAACCCCGTCCGTTGCTCCGACAGGCAGGCAGGGCAACCGCCCGAAGACTTACCACCACCACCACCTCAAGCACCAACCACAGATCAGATAATGAGAATGTTTGAGGAAAAGAGAAACCAAGACCTCATGGAATTTCTCAAGAGTATGCAGAGAATAGTAGGTCAGAACAATGGCAATGGGGTGCATTCCAAACTGTCTGACTTCCAGCGCACAAAACCACCCAGCTTTGGTCAGGCTATGGATCCTATTGAGGCTGATGACTAGTTAAGAACCATGGAAAAGAAATTAGACATCGCTCGTTGTGAAGAAGCAGATAAAGTCCCATTTTTCACCCATTATCTCGAAGGCCCGGCAGCCATATGGTGGGACAACACCAAGTTAATGTGGCCTGCTGGAGAAGAGATTTCCTGGGAGAAATTCAAAGAGCTGTTTCGCAAGTATCATATCCCCACGGGTATCATGAAAGTGAAGTAGAGAGAATTCCTGGCTCTCACACAAGGAAACATGTCTGTGGGAGAATACCTAAACAAGTTCAACAACTTGGCCCGGTACTCTCCTCATGATGTGGCTACCGAAGAGAGGAAAATAGACTGGTTCCTCGGAGGACTTAACCACGCCCTCTGATGTCAGCTATGCATGTTGGACTTCCCTGATTTCCAGACCTTGGTGGATAAGTCCTTCATCGCCGAACGAGAACACAAGTCTAGGAATGATGATCATAAGAGGAAGTTCGAGCCCAAGAAGGACAACAGGGAGCCATATGCGCAAAAGCTGCGTAGTTGGCAGTCAGGGCCATCTGAGAACAACCTGTGTGGAACAATGGTGGCAACAACAGCAAGCCAGGCAACCAGAGCAAGACCTTCAGCAAGCAGCCAGTCATAGAGGACTGCCGCCACAACAACACCTGTTTCACTTGTGGCCAGAGTGGACACTACGCCAAGCAGTGTCCTACTAATAACGGAAAGCAATCAGCTGACCACAAGACACAAGTCAATCACCTTGGACGCCGCCCCAACCATAACTTCAGCCACGGATGCGTCCACCACATCTCTGCCGAAGAAGTCTGCGAAGCTCCAGACATTGTCATTGGTATGTTTTCTGTCAATGACATACCTGCAGTAATTTTATTTGATTCTGGGGCTTCCCACTCATTTATTTCGCAGAGTTTTGCCACCTTGCACAAATTTTCTCCTTCACTTTTGGACAAAATCATGGTGGTACAATCCCCTGGCTCTATGCTCAGAACAAATATAATATACAAGGGTCTGGAAATCTCAATCCATGGAGTCAAATTCCCAGCTACCCTTGTTGCCGTTGAATCCCCAGGACTGGACATAATACTAGGGATGGACTGGTTGGCACCGCACCAAGTGTGTATCAACTGCGCCACCAGAACGGTGACAGTGGTGAACCCCGACAAACAGACCGTCCAATTTCTGGCCAGCAGAATGATAACAAGAAAGGGCACGACATACCAGACCACTGTAACAGAAATGAACCTGATCCTGGTAGTGGGTGAATTTCCAGATGTGTTTCCTGAGGAATTACCAGGAATGCCGCCCGACCGAGAATTGGAGTTCACCATTGAAGTAATTTCTGGTACAGCTCCAATATACAAGAAATATTATCGTATGCCAGGCCCAGAGCTGGCAGAGCTAAAGAAGCAGTTAGACGAGTTGCTACAGAAAGGATACATTCATCCAAGCATCTCGCCATGGGGGTCACCAGTATTATTTGTCAAGAAGAAGGATGGAAGTCTATGAATGTGCGTAGACTATCGCCAGCTTAACGAGGTCACTATCAAGAACAAGTACCCGCTCCCTCGAATTGATGACTTATTCGACCAGTTGAATGGAGCACGGGTATTCTCTAAGATCGACCTTAGAACGGGATATCATCAACTGAAAATCCAAAAGGAGGATATCCCGAAGACAGCGTTCACCACTCGATATGGACTATATGAATTTACAGTTATGGCATTTGGATTGACCAACGCTCCAGCCTACTTCATGAGTATGATGAACAAAGTCTTCATGGACTTTCTGGACAAGTTTGTAGTGGTGTTCATTGATGACATACTGATATACTCTAAGGATGAAGAGGAGCATAAGCAACATCTCAGAGCTGTCTTGGAAAGGTTGAGAACCCATCGCTTATATGCCAAGTTCAGTAAGTGCGGATTTTGGCTGAAAGAGGTGGGATTCCTTGGACATATTCTGTCAGAGAAAGGAATAGTTGTTGATCCTAGTAAGGTTACTGCGGTCTTGAACTGGAAGACACCAGCCACGGTGACCGAAGTCCGTAGTTTCCTGGGCTTGGCAGGCTACTACCATCGCTTCATTGAAGGCTTTTCTAAGATAGCCAAGCCACTGACGGAATTGTTGAAAAAGAACCAAATGTTTATCTGGACAGTCGAGTGCGATAGCAGTTTCCAGGAGTTAAAGACGAGGCTAACCACAGCCCCTGTCTTAGTCCTCCCAGACATTCACAAGAGTTTCGACATATACTGCGATGCATCCAGGCATGGAATCGGATGCGTGCTAATGCAAGAGGGGAAGGTTGTAGCTTATGCATCATGACAGCTATGACCTCATGAGGAGAACTATCCCACACATGACTTGGAGCTAGCTGCTGTGGTTCATGCCCTGAAGATTTGGAGGCATTATCTTATTGGACAACGATGTGAAATATACACATACCATAAGAGTCTCAAGTATATTTTCACTCAACCCGACCTGAACCTCAGGCAGCGAAGATGGCTTGAGCTAGTCAAGGACTATGATGTTGGAATAAACTATCATCCAGGGAAAGTGAATGTGGTCGCTGACGCCCTGAGCAGGAAACAAGCTGCTGTGAATGCACTAGTTGAGGGTATGCATCCGAGCTTACAAGAAGAGTTTATCAAGCTCAATATGGTGCTATGCGTCCCAATGACCCCGGACACGTTGAAAATTAATCCAACCCTCATGGAGGAAATCAAGGAAGCACATAAGTCAGATGAACAAATTCGGGAGATCAAGGAGTTAATTTAGCAAGGGAAGGCCAAGTCCTTCCATGTAGATGAACAGGGTACCGTGTGGTTCGAGAAACGAATTTGTGTGCCAAATCAGAACAACTTGAGGCAACAAGTACTCAAGGAAGCACATGAGTCCGCATATTCGATCCACCCGGGAGGTACCAAGATGTATCAGGACTTGAGACAAACTTTTTGGTGGTCTGGAATGCGGAAAGATATAGCATACTATGTCGCCTGTTGTGACATTTGCAACAAGGTTAAAGCAGAGCATCAAAAACCCGCTGGGCTACTGCAACCTTTACCGGTGCCCCAGTGGAAGTGGGACGACATATGTATGGATTTTATTGTGGGACTGCCCAAGTCCACGAGAGGCAATGATGCTATTTGGGTCATTGTAGACATACTCACGAAGGTGGCTCACTTTATCCCAGTAAAGACCACTTTCAACGCAAATCAGCTGGCACAACTCTACATGTCCCGGATAGTCAGTCTTCACGGAGTACCCAAGTCTATCACTTCAGATAGGGGTTC
Source organism: Thinopyrum elongatum (assembly GCA_011799875.1). Lineage (NCBI taxonomy): Eukaryota > Viridiplantae > Streptophyta > Magnoliopsida > Poales > Poaceae > Thinopyrum > Thinopyrum elongatum. The sequence continues at coordinate 279,621,106 of CM022303.1, forward strand.
CCTATTTACCTCAGCATTCTGGCTACGGCTACATCAAGCTTTGGGAACCATGCTGAAACACAGCACAGCGTACCATCCGCAGATGGATGGACAGACCGAGCGAGTGAACCAAATATTAGAGGATATGCTTCAGTCATGTGCTCTCTCCCATGGACCCAAATGGGAGGATAGTTTGCCGTACGCTGAATTCTCCAACAACAACAGCTATCAGGCAAGTCTCAAGATGTCGCCTTTTGAGGCATTGTACGGACGGAAGTGCCGCACACCGCTGAACTGGTCCCAAACAGGAGATAGTCGCATCTTTGGCATGGACTTGATGCTCGAGGCTGAGAGGCAAGTTAAGGATATCCAGGAACGTCTTCGAGCAGCCAAGTCCCGACAAAAGAGTTATTATGACCCAAAGCACCGAGAAGTAACTTTCGAGCCCGGAGAGTATGCTTACCTACGGGTAACTCCTGTGAAGGGAGTGAAGAGGTTTCATACTCGGGGAAAGTTGGCCCCAAGATACATCGGTCCCTTTCCAATGATTGCTAGGAAGGGCAGAGTCGCATATCAGTTGGAATTGCCACCAGCATTGTCAGAAGTTCATTATGTCTTTCACATCTCACAGTTAAGGAAATGCATTGCACCCCCAGCCAAGCAAGCGGATATGAGTGAGCTAGAGCTCGCTAAGGATTTTACTTATGAGGAAAAACCTGTCAGGATCTTGGATGAGATGGAAAGAACCACGAGGAGTAAGGTGATAAGATTTTACAAGGTGCTGTGGGAGCACCACACTGAGGAAGAGGCTACTTGGGAAAGAGAAGATTTTCTCTGATCCGCATATCCATACTTGTTCCCTGAGCAACCGAATCTCGAGGACGAGATTCATCCTAAGCGGGGTAGGTTTGTGACACCCTGATTTTGGCAACTTTTTCTTTTCAAACTTTTCTTGGCTTTATTTGAAATTGGAATGGTTTTTGAATCTTTCTAGTTGGTCTTGGAACTTTTGAATCTTTTCAAGTAATCCAAAGACCTCATCATTTTGCCAAAACCTTGCCAAATATCTCTAGGACCCAAATCCCTATTTAAATCTTTTCCAATAGCCCTTTTATTTTATTTGGGAATTAGGTCATCACTATGGGTTTGTGAAGCAACCTATAACCCTGGTGATCAGAAAATTCTCAAATAATTCCCTAAAATACCTTGGACCATATCTTGCCCCAATATCCAAAAATATTCCATGGCCTAGTTCAAATATTTTGCAAAACAATTCAGTTTTGTTCCTGGACAGTCTGAACCCTTATGAAGGAAGTGCATGCTAGGTTTATCCAAATGCTCTGAAATTTTTCTGGCATGAGGACAACTACAAATGACTTCCCTCCACCAAGCTTCAGCCTCAGGAGATCATCCAAGTGAGTGGTACCTCAACATTCATATTTTGGACCAGATTTGTAGGTTACACATGAACTACCCTCAAATCTCATCCAAACCTTCTCAATTTGGTCAGCTCATAGTCCTTCCAACCTAGATCACTCTGGACATCTTCATTGGCTCTATCTCCAGCTCTCCAACCCTCCAGATATCTCTCTAGTTCACTGTCAGAATCTGTAGCTGAGGCTACCCTTCATCTCAGACCAAACCAAGCCAAACCAGGGGTGTAGGTGAGACGAGTGATGGAGGGTCAACATGTTGGACAAGATTTGCCAGGCGTACGTGGCCTCTAGGTGGCAAACACCGTGGTGAGCATGGCTGCGACATGTCTGTCACCGCGCTCTGGACGCCGCCAGGCTCGGGTCGCGTCGGAGCGAGACGCCTGCGTCGCCGTACCCCGTCTGCTTGCGCCGACAAGCTCCCCGCATGCCACCTAGCCCCTCCAAACTCTTCCCCCTCGCCGGAGAAGCCCTCGGCAGCCGCCACACCCACGGGCACTATGCCGCCCGTGCGGCCATAGTTGCGGTGCCGCTCGTCTTCTTCCGCGCGAGTAGTCTCTCGCGCATTTAATGCCTCTGCCTTCTCCCGTCTCTTCGCCCCGCGCCGCGATGGCCAGCTCACCGTCCTTGCTTCAGTGGCATAGCCACGTCGCCGCCGATCCAGAGAGCTCGCCTCGCCTCGCCTCCTGCCTATAAATAGCCCCGCCTGGCCTCGCTCACTCCTCACCCCTCTCCCTCCATCCTCAATTGCCTCCCCAAGCAAGAGCCAAGGCCGAGAGGCCCACTGGCCTCGAGCTTCACCGGAGCTCCTCCGCCGCCCTCACTCTATCGACAGCCACCTCCGCTCCACCTCAGCCCCACATGAGACCACCGTCGTGCTCAGCTCATTCCACTAGTCCTTCCAGAGCCGCCACCCGGGTCGAACTGCTGCCGGATTCGCCATCCCCGACAACCACCGTAGCCACCACCCGCCGAAGAAGAAGGGCGCGACGCCGTCTGACCACCTCCGGAGAATCTACGGGTACGGGTGTGCTCGTCGTCGACCGGCCGATCCATCCCCGCCATCTCCGAGCCCAACCGCTGGCGATCAGCGCCGGTGAGCCGCCCCTCTCTCTGCCCACTCTCTCTGCTCTGTTTTAAATGAACGGGCCCCACCTGTCATCCACTTGCCGAAGCGGTAAGTGGAGGCGCCTCGGGCATTTACGCCTTCGACGTGGCCCATTCCAGTTTTTTTTATTTTCTGATTTCATTTATTTAAACAGTTTTGACCAGCTGATTTGACCACTAATAACTTTTTATTAAAAGGTCCAATTGACATGATTCTTTTTGCATTGTGTTCATATTCAACTCCTTTATTTTCTGACCAAGTTTGGCATTTTTCCAATAGTCACAGAATTGTTGGTGAATAAAAAGGCTTTATGTGACATTTTCCTTTGCCATTTAAAAATGTTTTCAGAAGGAGATTCTTGTGGATTTGAAGACCAGGAGTATTTGAACAACCCAACCGAGCAAGGCATGCCAGGATATCCATCTTATGAAGCATTTCATATCATTGCATATTTCACATTAATCACTTGCATTTAATTACCATAGATAATTCAAAGTAAGTTATTCAAATGCTTAATGTTGACAACTCAGGTTGATGTGATGAACCACTATGTTTGCTAATTGAAACTTAGTCACTTGATCAAGAGTCACCTGTCCGGGTTTACCCGTGCAGCCACATTTGCCGGTATGGGACGACCTTGACTTGGTCTAGCTCCGTGCTCTTTCACCGGTACCTCCAGACAGGGAGGGTTATGCGTGCGTGGTGCCCTTATCAGGCAGACGGCGATAACCCTGTGAGCCCAGTTGAGTTTTGTGTCGGCGTCCCCGTTTGGGACAGTTTAGTTGGGCCACGACGGTGGCAGGTGTCACGACGTGACATGGGGCCACCCAAGGCTTGACTCTGAGGGAGTGTGATTGCCGGTGGTATGATGGGAGAGTCATGAGTCAGGCGGGTTTCGTTGGAGCAACGCTGGTCCAACCGAATGGGATCACGAGGTCAGGTGCTCCATGGTGTGGGTAAAGTGCACAACCTCTGCAGAGTGGAAAATCTATTCGAATAGCCGCGTCCATGGTATTGGATAGCCTGTCCAGACCTCTCTAGGTGATCAACCGTAATAACCATAGTAATGATGGAAGTACTTTCCTTATGAGCGGAAGTACTCGTTGGCATCGAGTATTCCGAGGTTTGTGAGACAACCCGGATATGAATAAGTTAATAACAGTAAGTGAATCATTTAAGACTTAACATGTTGATTGCCATGCTAGTATTTGCTGCATACTTGGTTGTCATGTGCTTGCGAGTACATTCAAAGTACTCACCTGGCGTATCATGCCAGATGCAGGAGAAGACTAAGATGGAGGTCTCGAAGGTCCGTGTTGCGATGACTAGGATGTGTCCTCAGCAGTATCCCTGTGGATGGAGTTACTGTCTTGTTCCGCTACGCAATAGTCTTTCGCTGTAGTATCCCGCATTAATACCGAGGCCATGATATGTTAGATAAATAATGTAGATACTGTCATAGCACTAGATGTGCTTTTGGCCTCGATGATCATGTAATATATAAGCTTGTACTCGACTATTATCAATAAAAGTTCAGCTATGTTCTATTCCAAGTTATTGTGTGTTTCCAGAAGACATGATCTCTGGGTTGGAAACACTGGTAAACCGGTTCTCTGAGCCGGGGTGCCACACTTCAAGAGAGAAGCCTCTAGTGAAACCTATGGCCCCCGGGTCTATTTTCCATCATATATTTTCAGATCTATAAACCAAAAAACCCAAAAATACCTTGCTGCAATTTATTTAGATTCACTTTAGTTTGCCTTTTTATTTATCTTTTATACCTATCTCTATTAGATCTCACTCTTGTTCGAGACCGTGAAGGGATTGACAACTCCTTTTTCGCGTTGAGTGCAAGTGTTTGTTAGTTTGTGCAGGTGCATAGATTGGAGACTTGCTTGTGCCTCCTACTGGATTGATATCTTGGTTCTTAACTGGGGGAAATACTTATCTCTACTTTGCTACATCACCCTTTCCTCTTCAAGGAAAAAATCAACGCAAGCTCAAGAAGTAGCAGGAAGAATTTCTGGTGCTGTTGTCGGGGAGGTTCTACATCAAGGCTACCAAGTACCCATCATAAACTCTCATCTCTTGCATTACATTACTTGCCATTTGCCTCTCGTTTTCCTCTCCCCCACTTCTAAAATGTTTTTAGAAAAACACAAAAATATTTGCCTTTTTATTCGCCCTTCTTTCGTTCGTCTTTTCGTTTGCTTTTTGTTTGCTCGTGTGCTAGATTGCTTGCCTTGTCACGATGTATCAAAAAAATACCAAATTGTGTGACTTTTCCAATACTAATAATAATAATTTTATTAGTACTCTGATTGCTCCCGCCACTAGTGTGGAATCTTATGAAATTAATGCCGCTTTGTTGAATCTTGTTATGAAAGAACAATTTTCCAGCCTTCCTAGTGAAGATGCCGCATCCCACCTAAATACTTTCGTTGAGTTGTGTGATATGCAAAAGAAAAAAGATGTGGATAATGATATTATTAAATTGAAGCTATTTTCGTTCTCACTACGAGATCGTGCTAAAACTTGGTTTTCATCTTTACCTAAAAATAGTATTGATTCATGGAATAAGTGTAAAGATGCTTTTATTTCCAAGTATTTTCCTCCGGCTAAGATCATCTCCCTTAGGAATGATATAATGAATTTTAAGCAACTTGATCATGAACATGTTGCACAATCTTGGGAAAGGATGAAATTAATGATAAGAAATTACCCTACATATGGTTTAAGTTTATGGATGATCATACAAAAAATTTATGCCGGATTGAATTTTGCAACTAGAAATCTTTTAGATTCCGCCACGGGAGGTACTTTTATTGAAATTACATTAGGAGAAGCTACTAAACTCCTAGATAATATTATGGCAAATTACTCTCAATGGCATACCGAAAGGTCTTCCACTAGTAAAAAAGTGCATGCGATTGAAAAAATTAATACTTTGAGTGTAAAGATGGATGAACTTATGAAATTTTTTGCTAGTAAGAGTGCTCCTATTGATCCTAATGATATGCCTTTGTACACTTTGCTTGAGAATAATAATGAATCTATGGATGTGAATTTTGTTGGTAGGAACAATTTTGGTAATGACGCATATAGAGGTAATTTCAACCCTAGGTTGTTTCCTAGCAATTCCTCTAATAATTATGGTAATTCCTACAACAATTCTTATGGAAATTATAATAAAATACCCTCTGATCTTGAGCATAATATTAGATATTTCATTAATTCTCAAAAGAATTTCAACGCTATGGTAGAAGAAAAATTGCTTAATATTGATGATTTGGCTAGGAACGTTGATAGAATTTCTCTTGAGATTGATTCTTTGAAGATTAGATCTATGCCACCCAAGCATGACATTAATGAATCTCTGAAAGCCATAAAAATTTCTATGGATGAATGTAAAGAAAGAACCGCTAGGATGCGTGCTAAGCGAGATTGGTTTGTAAAAGCGTGTTCTTCTAGTTTTTGTGAAAATAATAATGAAGATCTTAAAGTGATTGGTGTGACTCCTATTGAATCTTTGTTTTCTAATGTAAATCTTGATAAATATGGGACTGGAGATGAGTCAACTTTATCTAGAAGGCGTCCCAATAATTTGGAGTTTAAAAATCTTAATCAAAAAATTGATAAAAGTGGGATTGGAGAGGTCAAAACTTTAAGGAGCGATGAACCCACTCTTTTGGATTTCAAGGACTTTAATTATGATAATTGCTCTTTGATAGATTGTATTTCCTTGTTGCAATCCATGTTAAATTCACCTCATGCTTATAATCAAAATAAAGCTTTTACTAAACATATCGTTGATGCTATGATGAAATCTTTTGAAGAAAAACATGATTTTGGAAGTTTCTATCCCTAGAAAGCTCTATGATGAGTGGGAACCTACTATTAAAATTGAAATTAAAGATTATGAGTGCAATGCTTTGTGTGATTTGGGTGCTAGCATTTCCATGATTCCAAAAACTTTATGCAATTCCAAAAACTATTTTATCGTGCTTGATATAGATTGCAATCCTACATGTCCTATTATTCTTGGTAAACCTTTCCTTAGAACGATTGGTGCAATTATTGATATGAAAGAAGGAAACATTAGATTTCAATTTTCGTTAAGGAAGTGCATGGAACAATTTCCAAGAAAGAAAATTAAGTTGACATATGAATCTATTATGAGGGCTACTTATGGTTTGCATACCAAATATGACAATACCTAGATCTATGTTTTATACCTAGCTAGGGGCGTTAAACAATAGCGCTTGTTGGGAGGCAACCCAATTTTATTTTTATGTTTTTTTTTTGCTCTGTTTTTCAATAAATACACATTAATACCTCTCTAGTAATTGTGTTTTGGTGTTTTAATTAGTTTTTTAGGCAAGTAAGACCTTTGGGATGCTCTACGGTCATAGTTGATTTGATCTTGCCGAAAAACAGAAACTTTTGCGCTCATTGCCAGAAATTTAAAAAAACATAGAAACGTGCTTTTGATCTGAATTTTTTACAAACGATTGATATACAAATTTCCTAAATTTTCCTATTTTTTCAGAATTTTTGGAGTTACAAAAGTATATGAAATTACCAGATTACTACAGACTGTTCTATTTTTGACAGATTCTATTTTCTATGTGTTGTTTGCTTATTTTGATGAATCTATGGGTAGTATCGGGGGGTATGAACCATGGAGAAGTTGGAATAGAGTAGATATAACACAATTATAAATTAAGAATGAGTTCACAACAGTACCTAAAGTGGTGATTTATTTTATTATACTAACGGATTTTACGAGTTTTCTGTTGAGTTTTGTGTTGTGAAGTTTTCAAGTTTTGGGTAAAGATTTGATGGACAATGGAATAAGGAGTGGCAAGAGCCTAAGCTTGGGGATGCCCAAGGCACCCAAGGTAATATTCAAGGACAACCAAGCATCTAAGCTTGGGGCTGCGCCGGATGGCATCCCCTCTTTTGTTTTCAATCCATCGGTAAATTTACTTGAGGCTATATTTTTTATTCACCACATGATATGTGTTTTGCTTGGAGCGTCTTGTATGATATGATTCTTTGCTTTTTATTTTGCCACATTCATCCTTGCTGTACACACCTTTTGAGAGGGACACGCATTAATCGTGAATTTATTAGAATACTCTATGTGCTTCACTTATATCTTTTGAGCTAGGCAGTTTGCTCTAGTGCTTCACTTATATCTTTTTAGAGCACAGCGGTGGCTTTAGTTTATAGAAATTGTTGAACTCTCATGCTTCACTTATATTATTTGAGAGTCCTAAACATCATGGTAATTTGCTTAGGTTATGAATTTAGTCCTAATATGATGGGCATCCAAGAGGGATATAATAAAAACTTTCATATAAAGAGCATTGAATAGATGAGAAGTTTGATTCCTTGCATTTGTTTTGAGATATAAAGATGGTGATATTAGATTCATGCTAGTAGTAATTGTGGATTGGTAGAAATACTTGTGTTAAAGTTTGTGATTCCCATACCATGCACATATGGTGAACCGTTATGTGATGAAGTCGGAGCATGATTTATTTTTTGATTGTCTTCCTTATGAGTGGCGGTCGGGGACAAGCGATGGTCTTTTCCTACCAATATATTCCCCTAGGAGCATCCGTGTAGTACTTTGTTTTGATAGCTAATAAATTTTTGCAATAAGTATGTGAGTTCCTTATGACTAATGTTGAGTCCATGGATTATACGCACTCTCACCCTTCCACCATTGCTAGCCTCTCTAGTACCGCGCAACTTTCGCCGGTGCATTAAACCCACCATATACCCTTCCTCAAAACAGCCACAATACCTACCTATTATGTCATTTCCATAGTCATTCCGAGATATATTTCCATGCAACTTCCACCGTTCCGTTTTATTATGACACGCACCACCATTGTCATATTGCTTTGCATGATCATGTAGTTGGCATAGTATTTGTGGCTAGGCCACCGTTCATATTTTTTATTCATGTCACTTTTGATCATAGCACATCCCGGTACACCGCCGGAGGCATTCATATAGATTCATATCTTGTTCTAGTATCAATTTGTAATTTTTTGAGTTGTAAGTAAATAAAAGTGTGATGATCATCATTATTAGAGCATTGTCCCATGTGAGGAAAGGATGATGGAAGCTAAGATTCCCTCACAAGTTGGGATGAGTCTCCGGACTTTACAAAAATTAAAAAAGGCCAAAGAAGCCCAAATAAAATAAAAGAGGCCAAAGAAGCCCAAACAAAAAAATGAGAGAAAAGAGAGAAGGGACAATGGTACTATCCTTTTTTCCACACTTGTACTTCAAAGTAGCACCATGATCTTCATGATAGAGAGTCTCCTATCTTGTCACTTTCATTTACTAGTGGGAATTTTTCATTATAGAACTTGGCTTGTATATTCCAATGATGGGCTTCCTCAAATTGCCCTAGGTCTTCGTGAGCAAGCAAGTTGGATGCACACCCACTTAGTTTATTTTTGAGCTTTCATACACTTATAGCTCTAGTTGATCCGTTGCATGGCAATCCCTACTCACTTGCATCGATATCAATTGATGTGCATCTCCATAGCCCATTAATTTGCCTAGTTGATGTGAGACTTTCTCCATCTTTTTTATCTTCTCCACAACCACCATATTCTATTCCACTTATATTGCTATATCCATGGCTCACGCTCATGTATTGCATGAAAGTTGAAAAAGTTTGAGAACACTAAAAGTATGAAACAATTGATTGGCTTGTCATCAGGGTTGTGCATGATCAAATACTTTGTGTGATGAAGATGGAGCATAGCTAGACTATATGATTTTGTAGGGATAACTTTCTTTGGCCATGTTATTTTGAGAAGACATGATTGCTTTATTATTATGCTTGAACTATTATTGTTTTTATGTCAATATTAAACTTTTGTTTTGAATCTTATGGATCAGAATATTCATGCCACAATAAAGAAGATTACATTGATAAATATGTTAGGTAGCATTCCACATCAAAAATTCTGTTTTTATCATTTACCTACTCTAGGACGAGCAGGAATTAAGCTTGGGGATGCTTGATACGTCTCCAATGTATCTATAATTTTTTATTGTTCCATGCTATTATATTATCTGTTTTGGATGTTTTATATGCATTAATATGCTATTTTATATTGTTTTTGGGACTAACCTATTAACCTAGAGCCCAGTGTCAGTTTCTGTTTTTTCCTCGTTTTTGAGTTTTACAGAAAAAGAATACCAAACAGAGTCCAAACGGAATATAACTTTCGCGATAATTTTTCTTGGACAAGAAGACATCCGGAGGACTTGGAGAGGGGCCAGAAGGTTCCCGAGGAGGACACAAGCCCGCCAGGCGTGCCCTAGGGGGGGCGCCCTATGGGCTTGTGGGCCCCTCGGAGGTCTCCTAACCCTAATCTTTGCACTATAAATTCCCAAATATTCCCAAACCACCAGAAGCGTCCACCAAAATACTTTTCCGCCGCCGCAAGCCTCTGTTCCCTTGAGATTGCATCTTGGGGCCTTTTCCGGCAATCTGCCGGAGCGGGATTCGATCACGGAGGGCCTCTACATCAACCTTGCTGCCCTTCCAATGATGTGTGAGTAGTTACCACAGACCTACGGGTCCATAGCTAGTAGCTAGATGGCTGCTTCTCTCTCTTTGATCTTCAATACAATGTTCTCCTCGATGTTCTTGGAGATCTATTGGATGTAATACTTTTTTTGCGGTGTGTTTGTTGAGATCCAATGAATTGTGGATTTATGATCAGATTATCTATGAATATTATTTGAGTCTTCTCTGAACTCTTTTGTACATGATTAAGATATCTTTGTATTTCTCTTCAAACTATCGGTTTGGTTTGGCCAACTAGATTGGTTTTTCTTGCAATGGGAGAGGTGCTTAGTTTTGGGTTCAATCTTGTGGTGTCCTCACCCAGTGACAGAAGGGGTAGCGAGGCACATATTGTATTGTTGCCATTAAGGATAAAAAGATGGGGTTTATATCATATTGCTTGAGTTTATCCCTCTACATCATGTCAGCTTGCTTAAGGCTGTTGGCATTCTGGGAACCAGGGTACCCAGACTTGCCTGCCTGCGGCCCATGGCGTGGCTTCATCGACGGCCTGGTACGGCCCATCTACAAAGACTATCCATACAAGACCCTCACGAGGGGCCAAGCCTCGTGAGGCAAACAACGCCAAGACCTCCAGAGGGAGTGGCCTCCCCAGGCTGCCTCCTGAGGAGCGGAGATTCCTATGCAGGTGCCCAACCTCATGAGGTTGCGGTGACGCAAGCCATGACGACCAAGGCCAGGCGGGTGCCAGCGGGCGTAGAGAAGACAATTTCCTCTTTGGTGCTAAGGAGGCAAGCGCATGCGTGGGTTCCCGAGGAATCTGGCAAAGGTTTCCATTCCTGTGCAATGAGACCAAGACCACCAGGACGGCAGGACGGATGTCATCATCGAGCCCACGCAGCATCACGACTAGAAGCTTTGCAGGCGAAGACCACCTTTCGTCAGGATAGATGTACTGCTTGTCCCCTTTCAAATTGGCCACTGTGGAATCCCTTCCCGCCTACGTTTTGGAGGAAGAGGACCGAGGCCACTATAAATATAGGTTAGCCACCACCATAGAAGGGGACCCCGATCCGAATCTCTCGACTCATTCCCTCACCAGAGCAGACCCCGCGAGGTTGTTCATCCCTTGTACTTGTTCATCCTCAGCCCCTTGTGAGGCAAATCCACCACAAAGCAGGAGTAGGGTCTTACACCGCAAGGTGGCCCAAACCTGGGTAAACTGCCGAGTCCATCTTCTTCCTTGTTCATCGAGCAAGGCCGTGGGGCGACGAGTTGGTTGGCTGGATAGGTTGAGTCCTTCGCACATGCCCCAGAGTTCGAACCTTTCTTGGCTCTGCGGAGCCCTGAATCCGACATTTGGCGCGCCAGGTAGGGGCATGTCGAAGCTCTGCTTCTCCATCGGCTACGCTCCACCCGCACTATGAGGTTCCCATGGTAGGCGCCGCCCCACCCGCTGAGCCGTTGGGCGCACTCGAAGACATCGTGGGCCACCGGGCCTTTTCACCTGCCCTGCGGTAGGTGCAGTGGCTGCCGAAGTTTAGGCCGACACTGCCTCCGCGGTACGACGGCACGGGGAACCCCGCGGAGTTCCTTCGCCTCTACGAGCTGAGCATCGAGGCGGTGAATGGCGATGACAAGGCCATGGCGAACTGGCTCCCCATGGCTCTCGTGGGCATGCCGCGCTCCTGGATGCTTAACCTACCAGAGTCTTCGGTGGCCTCCTGGGAGGAGCTGCGCAATCAGTTCATCGCGTGCTTCGTGGCACCGGCGCCCCACCCCATTTTGGCCATTCTTGGTGGGTCGCAGGCGCCGGCCTTGAGCCGCCACGTCAAGTAGCTCTTCCGACATGTAGGGGCCGCACAGCCACGGCAGGGGGCTCCTCCAGGCGGGGCGGCGCCTGAGACCGACATCACTTTGACTCCAGGGATCACCCCAAGACTACGGTCGGCGCCAGCGTGCTCCCCTTGCTATGCACGCCCACCATCAGCAGTGTCGTGGTTACCAGAATCCTCATCGGCGGCAGCGCTGGCCTCAACGTCCTCTCCATGGAAGCCTTCGACCTGCTCCAGGTGCCTTACAACCGGCTTGCCCCCACCAAACCCTTTTCAGGGGTGGTCGATGGCTCCATCATTCCCCTGGGGCAGATCCGCCTCCCCATCACCTTCGGCACGCGCTGCAATTACCGCACCAAGCTCAACGACTTTGACGTCGCCCGCATCAGCCTCCCGTACAATGCCATCCTTGGGTATCCAGCCCTTGCCAAGTTCATGGTGGCAACAAACCCCTGCTACAACTTCATCAAGATGCCGGGAGCAGCGGCATCCTCACTGTGGTGGGAGACACCAAGGATGCACTCCTGGCCCTCAAGCTCGCTTTCAAGGCCACAGCGGCCGCGGCAGATGCTGAGGCGCTCCGGAGATCCCAGAGGCCGTGCCTGCAAAGAAGAAGCAACTGTTCTCTCAGGACCGGGCCAAGACAAAGCAAGTGCCAGTCGACGACGAGGGCTCAGGCCCCACCTTCACCATAGGCGCCGGCCTCCACCCAGACCAAGAAGAGGTGCTGGTCGGTTTCCTCCATACGAACAAAGATGTATTTGCACGGGAGGCGACGAACCTGGTTGGCATCCCGCGAGACGTGATTGAGCACCATTTGATGGTGTGCCCCAGCGCGCGCCCGGTGAAGCAAAAGGCGCAACGGTAAGCCCCGGAGAAGCAATCGTTCATCGTCCAGGAGGTCCACAAGCTGCAAGAAGCCGGCGTCATCCGGGAAGTACGGCACCTGGATTGGTTGGCCAACCTGATCATCGTTCCTAAAAAGGGGGGAAAGGAGCGCATGTGCGTCGACTTCACGAGCCTCAACAAAGCTTGCCCTCAGGACCCTTTCCCTCTTCTGCACATCGACCAAATTGTTGACTCCACCACCGAGTGCGACTTGTTGTGCTTCCTGGATGCCTTCTCGGGCAACCACCAGATCAAGATGGCAGTGCAGGACTTCGAGAAACAGCCTTCCTTTCCCTGTGCGGGGTGTACTGCTACACCTGCATGCCATTCGGGCTGCGCAATGCCGGCGTGACATTCCAACGATTGATGCACATTGCCCTGGGCCGGCAGCTCGGGAGGAATGCCGAGGCGTACGTCGATGACATAGTGGTAAAGTCACAGGAAGCAAGGACCCTCATCGAAGATTTGGAAGAAACGTTCGCCAACCTGCGCAAGGTAAACCTGCGGCTCAATCCGGAGAAGTGCGTGTTCGGTGTCCCGTCCGGCAAGTTGCTGGGTTTCCTAGTGTCGCACAGAGGGATCGAGGCCAACCCGGAGAAGATCAGGGCAATAGAAAGGATGAGCTTGCCGCAAACCCTAAAGGAGATGCAGAAACTCGCGGGCTGCATGACCTCACTGGGGCGTTTCATCTCCAAGCTCAGCGAGCACGCCCTTCCGTTCTTCAAGCTGATGAAAAAGAAGGGCCCGTTCGAGTGGACTCCAGAGCTGAGGCTGCCTTTCAAGACCTCAAGAGGTATCTCACCAGCCCTCCGGTGATGGTGGCGCCTCGACCTCTTGAGACCCTGGTGCTTTATCTGGCCGCCACACCCCACTCGGCTAGCGCGGCACTCGTGGCGGTCCGGGAAGAGCGCGCAGGCGCAGGTGCACGGTGCAGCGCCCCGTCTATGGCCGCACTATCGCCACCTCAGGACGGCGCTCCTGAGGCCTCGACTACCCCATCAGGCGGTGAGGCTCCTGAGGCCCCCACGTCTCAGGCAGGGCTAGACACCGTCGACACCTCTTCCCTCGTTGAGCACCCTGTGTACTTCGTCAGCACGGTGTTGTGTGACACGCGCGCTACCCCATGCCGCAGAAGCTCCTGCTCGTGCTCCTCGTCGCCTCCAGGAAACTGCGACACTACTTCCAAGGCCATCCCATCAAGATCGTCTCCGCGTACCCCTTGGAGAAGGTGCTCCGCAGCCCCAATGCCGCGGGGAGGGTTGCCGAATGGAACATCGAGCTGCAAGCATTCCAGCTGGAGTTCAACACCACCAGGGTCATTAAGGGCGCGGCCCTCGCTGACTTTGTGGTGGAATGGACTGATGCCCCTGACCGGGGAATGGGTGAGGACCGCTCCCTCACACCCGAAGACGAGGCGCCCGATGGCTGGGTCATGTACTTTGACAGCGTGTTCGCGCGCTAGGGCGCGAGGGCCGAAGCCGTACTCATCTCGCCGACCCAGGACAAGCTATACTACGCCGTGCAACTCTGCTTCCAGCATGGCGAGAAGGTCTCCAACAACATCATGGAATACGAGGGCTTGATCGCCAGCCTCAGGGCCGCGGCGGCCCTAGGGGTCAGGCGTCTCACCATCAAGGACGATTCTCAGCTCCTCGTCAACTTCTCCAGCAAGGAATACATGCCCAAGGACGAGCACATGGAGGCATACCTAGAAGAGGTACGCAAAATTGAAAAACGATTCTTGGGCTTGGAATTGTAGCACGTACCATGTGGCACAAAGAAGGAGGTGGACGACATCGCCAAGAGGGCGTCCCGGCGTGAACCCCAGAAGCCTGGCGTCTTCGAGGAATGGCTCTTCAAGCCATCGGCGGCCCCTCCCACTGCAGGCCCGGCGCTGCTTCGGGAGGAACCGCCCCAGGCCCCCTCCTCGGGCGCCCCGGCATGTGGCCCGACCTCAGGAGCCTGCCTGCTCCTGGCGCTCGAACCTCAGGAGGGATGCTGGACCGAGGAGTTCAAGGCGTACCTGCTCTGAGGCACCCTGCCGGAGAAGGAGGAAGACGCGGAGCACGTGGCACATCAGGCCACCGCTTACTGCCTGCAGGATGGTGAGCTCTATCGAAGACGCCCAAATGACGTCTCAATGCGGTGCATCTCCAAGGAGCAAGGGTGCGAGCTGTTGGCTGACATCCACGGCGGGGATTGTGGGCAATACTCTTCGTCACGCACCCTCGTGGGCAAGGCATTCCACAGTGGTTTCTACTGGCCCATGGCGCTCAACGATGCCACCGAGCTGGTGAGATCCTGTGAGGCCTGTCAATTCCATGCCAAATAGATCCACCAGCCCACTCAGGGACTCCAGACCATCCCGCTCCCATGGCCGTTCGTGATCTGGGGGCTGGATATCCTGGGCCTATTCCCCCGAGCGGCCGGGGGCTACCGCTACGTCTACGTCGCCATCGACAAGTTCGCCAAGTGGGCGGAGGTGGAGCCCGTGTGCACCATCCCAGCTGGCTTCATCAAGGGCCTCATGAGCCGCTTTGGGGTCCCCAACCATATCATCACTGACAATGGCTCTCAGTTCACGAGCAACCTCTTCAAAACATAGTGTGCTAACCTTGGAACCCAGATATGCTACGCTTCGGTGGCGCATCCATGGAGTAACGGCCACGCCGAACACACCAACGCGGAGGTCCTGAGGGGCCTCAAGGCGAGGAGCTTCAAGAAGAAACTCGAGGCCTGCGGCAGGGGTTGGCTCGATGAGCTTCAGTCCGTGTTGTGGTCCATCCGCACCACTGCGACTAAGCCCACCGATGAGACACCGTTCTTCCTCTTCTACGGGGCTCAGGTGGTCCTCCCTCATGAGGTCAAACATTGCTCCCCGCGGGTCTTGGCATTTGACGAGGCACGCCAGGACGCTTCACGGCGGATGGACCTCGTGCTCGGGGAGGAGGGCCGCCGCCAAGCCGCGCTCCATGCCGCGAGGTACCAGTAGGCTCTGCGGCAGTATCACTGCCGTAGCGTCCGCTCCAGGACCCTCGAGGTGGGTGACCTCGTCCTGAGACGGGTGCTCTCCAGGGAGGGGCTTCACAAGCTCTTGCCTATGTGGGAGGTCCCGTTCAGGATCGCCCGTGTCACCAGGCCTGGCGCCGCGCGCCTGGAGACATAGGACGGGGTCCCCATCTAGAATGCCTGGAACATCCAGCACCTTCGGAAGTTCTATCCATGACCAGCAAGTGCCATGCGCCTTTCAAGTCTCCGCCCGTGACACTCTCACGTAATAATGAGTGGGGCTATACAAGCCCTGGAGTCTCCTGGGAGCCGCCCCTAGGCCTCATGGGGGCTCCCACCCACGTCCTAGTGGAAGCCCCATGCTCCGCACTGGCGGGAAGACCAGAAGACTAGTGTAGGTGCTGGACGCGGTTGTTCTTTTTTCTTGCTTTCTGTAGCTGATTTGCCACTTCTTGGAATGAAATTTGAAGTTCTCGCGTCCTTATTTGAAAGGGTTGGGAATTTTTTTCTCCATGCAGCATTCGCTCTTTCAGGTCTCGTTTTAGGGAGAGTGACAGTTGCCCGTCGCTCTTCCTCGCGCATCTCACGCGTGGGGGCTGGGCACGGTGTGTGCGCTTGGGCCCGCCCATGAACACACCTCATCAAAGCCTTGGTGTCCCAGCCTTTAGCGTCTTAATCCTCGTGTGATGCCCTCAAACGAGACAACGGGCACACACGCCCTCCTGAGTCCGTGTCTCCTGGCATCGCGACATGGCGTACCAGCGGCCCACGCTCGGGGGCTCGTGCGGGGCACGGCACCTCCAGAGATCCCCTAACCCCGCGGCCACCGGGTGCCTCCCGGGGCCTGAGGACCTTCGAATCCTCAAGAAGGAAACCCCTGGTAAGACCCCTCTAGAACGAGGGGCGCGCATGAGGTGCAAGCTCCAGAGAAGCATGCTCTCGTGGCACGGGAATCTACCGCAAGCACACTAAGCTAAGTCATCCCAATCACGATCAGCAAGAACTCGTCAATTAGCAGTGACACGGATGTCAGGACACAATATAAAAATGATAATATAACGGCGCGAGCGCCATTGTTCATTACATGCCCCAGCAAGGCTTTCTACTTTTTTAATGCAGGAAAAAGAGAGAAGCAAAAGCGGCCGCGCGACTACCGCGGCTCTTGAGACCCGGCTCCAGCAACGCCCGCGCTCAGTCGGTGTCCTCCTGCTGCTTCACTTGGGCGCGGCGGTAGGGCGGCTTGTCGCCCTCCCCGGTCTGAGCTCGGCGGCGTGGCGGCTCGTTGTAGTCGTCGTCGCTCATGCTCTCCCCTGAGGAGGAGCCGCCGCTGCTGGAGGCATCACGACCGTCGCCAAGGGCAAGTTCACCGCCAGAGATGCTACCGCCCCTCCGGCCGTCGTCGTCGGAGGGGTGGACATCATTGTCATCGTTGTCGCTCTCCGGGCAGCACCCCAGGTGCCTGCCGTCCTCCTCGAAGACCCTGACGTAGAGGGTCATAGCGCCGTCATGCCTGAAGTGGAGGGCACACCTCCCCTGCAGGCCGCATGCGCGAGCGAACGGCTGCCACCCGCGGTTCAGGAACACGTTGCCGGCAGGGGTGACCTCGACCTCCACCCACGAGGCCCTGCTGCAGCAACCATCGGCCTGCAGCCAGAGGCTGCCAGGTCCCCCGGCCGGCAGCACCCATGAAGAAGCGCGGGAGCTAGAACCATACGCCTGCGGGCCTCTCCGCCCACACCACGAACTCCAAGGAGGGCATCGGCCGAATGGGATCACGGGTGTGGCGGCCGAATGGCTGTCACATGCCTCCCTCCTTGACCGCGGCAGCTCCCGCCGCGGGAGGGAGCGCCCCCACGACTGCTGAAGGTGGTGCCAGCCTTCGAGGGGGTGCGCCCATGCCCTCGTGGAGCCACCGATGGCGTCACGATGTGCTTGCGGGGACGGCCGCGGCCCCTCTTGGGCGGCGGTGAGCCTGACCCCTCTTTGGGAGCCTTTCCCTTCTCAGCGGCTGAGAATCTGCTCACTGGCGCCATGGGCGCTATGGCAAGGCGGGATGGAGAAGAAGAAGGAGCGAGCGGCGAGAAGATGAAGATGAGCTGGGGGCTCCGCCCCCTCTCCCATTTATAAGCAAAGGAAGGCTAATCGCCGGCCTCTCACGCTCCAAGCAATGGTGGCCTTTTTGCATGCACCAGGCAGTTGTCAAGTCAAGCAGTTGCCGAGGCGGCATGCGGAAGTGGAGACGCCCACATCCCATCAAGTGCCATGCGTCAGCCTGGCCCGCAGGTGATTGGGGCCCACGACGCTTCACCCTTGCCCTTTGGCTTCGCCTCGAAGCCAAGTCCGAGCGCACCTTGGGCCAGGGGGCTACTGTCGGCGTTCTGGGAACCAAGGTACCCAGATTTGCCTGCCTGCGACCCATGGCATGGCTTCATCGACGGCTTGGTATGACCCATCTACAAAGACTATCCAAACAAGACCCTCGCGAGGGGCCAAGCCTCACGAGGCGGACGATGCCAAGACCTCCCGAGGGAGCGGCCTCCCCAGGCTGCCTCCTAAGGAGCAGAGATTCCTATGCAGGTGACCAACCTCATGAGGTTGCGGTGACGCAAGCCATGATGACCAAGGCCAGGCAGGCGCCAGTGGGTGCAGAGAAGACAGATTCCCCTTTGGTGCTAAGGAGGCAAGCGCGGGCGTGGGTTCCCGAGGAATCTGGCAAAGGTTTCCATTCCTGTGCAACGAGACCAAGACCACCAGGACGGCAAACGAATGTCATCGCTGAGCCCACCGCAGCATCACGACCAGAAGCTTTGCAGGCGAAGACCACCTTTCGTTAGGATAGATGTACTGCTTGTCCCCTTTCAAATTGGCCACTGTGGAATCCCTTCCCGCCTATGTTTTGGAGGAAGAGGACCGAGGCCACTTTAAATATAGGTTAGCCACCACCATAGAAGGGGACCCCGATCCGAATCTCTCAACTTGTTCCCTCACCAGAGCAGACCTCGCGAGGTTGTTCATCCCTTGTACTTGTTCATCCTCAGCCCCTCGTGAGGCAAATGCACCACAAAGAAGGAGTAGGGTCTTACACCGCAAGGTGGCCTGAACCTGGGTAAACTGTCGAGTCCATCTTCTTCCTTGTTCGTCGAGCTAGGCCATGGGGCGATGAGTTGGTTGGCTGGATAGGTTGAGTCCTTCGCACACGCCCCAGAGTTCGAACCTTTCTTGGGTCTACGGAGCCCTGAATCGGACAAAGGCGTTACTCCGTTCTTATGAACTTAATACTCTAAATGCATGCTGGATAGCGGTCGATGTATGGAGTAATAGTAATAGATGCAGAATCGTTTCGGTCTACTTGTCATGGACGTGATGCCTATATTCATAATCATTGCCTTAGATATTGTCAAAACTTTGCGCTTTTCTATCAATTGCTCAACAGTAATTTGTTCACCCACCATATGCTATCTTTAAGAGAGAAGCCTCTAGTGAAACTTATGGCCCCCGGGTCTATTTTCCATCATATATTTTCAGATCTATAAACCAAAAAACCCAAAAATATCTTGCTGCAATTTATTTAGATTCACTTTAGTTTGCCTTTTTATTTATCTTTTATACCTATCTCTATTAGATCTCACTCTTGTTCGAGACCGTGAAGGGATTGACAACCCCTTTTTCGCGTTGAGTGCAAGTGTTTGTTAGTTTGTGCAGGTGCATAGATTGGAGACTTGCTTGTGCCTCTTACTGGATTGATACCTTGGTTCTTAACTGAGGGAAATACTTATCTCTACTTTGCTGCATCAGGGTGCCATCCCCATTATTAGTGCCATCGTCATTGTTCTTGGGGGTGTCCACCATGTAAACATCATAGGTGGAGGTGGTCGTCCATCGGCCAGTGATGGGAGGGGCAGTTTCAGTCTGGGTCGTTGCTTCGCTGTCGTTGTCCATGTCGTCGGCCTCCTCAGAGGCGTAGTCCAGCATGTTGGTTAAGTCTTCGACAATGGCTACTAAGTGGGTGGTGGGTGGTGGGTGGGACGTAAAATTCCCTGTAGCCCGCCTCGAGGCCCCGCTGAGTGTGAGCCGAGGATGGGCCATCCTAGTTAGACATCATCTGGATCCTATCAAGTGCCTCGTTTAACAGGGCGAGGCTGGCGGGATTGGCGTATGAGGTTTCTTCGGAGCTGACCTCCATTGTGATGGCGAGGCGAGGGGTGAGCCCGACCAGGGTCATCTCCTGGTCTTCGGACGCTGATCCGGTGTTGAGGCTCGAAGTCAGATCCGTGGTGAGAGGAGTGAGTCCGACCGAGGGCGATTCCCGGTCTTCAGGCGTAGTGGTTGCGTCCGAGCTCGAAGCCGGCCGTGAGATAAGGGCCGATCCAGAGATCGGATCGGGGAGAGGCCCCAGAGTTTTTGCTTTGGAGTCCATGGGCGTCCCAGGTGAGGCCGAGAAGCCAGTGAAGATCATATCGCCCCGAGCGTCGGTGATGTACTCTAAGTTACCAAACCTGATCTGGTGCTCAGGGGCAAAACTGTCGACCTCGTCGAGATGACCACTCGAGTCGGCGTGCAGAACGATGCTGTCGAACGCGAAAAGTTACCTGGGGATGAAGAAGACCCTGGTGTTGATGCCGTCTCTGATGATCAGGCGAGCCATCGGTCCTTCGGCGATCCTACAACGAAACTCTCAATGAAAGCACCAATGTCGGTGTCAAAACCGGTGGATCTCGGGTAGGGGGTCCCGAGCTGTGGATCTTGGATCAATGGGGAACAAGGGACTAGGGACACGATGTTTACCCAGGTTCAGGCCCTCTCTAAGAGGTAGAACCCTACGTCCTACTTGATTATATTGCATGTGTATATGGGGATTACAGAGTGGATCTACCACGAGACCAGATGAACTAAACCCTAGACTAGTAGGATGATGGTTGTTGTTCTAGCCTCTACGGACTAAACCCTCTGGTTTATATAGGCACCAGGGGTACTAGGGTTACACACGGTTGGTTACAACAAGAGGATAAACACGCCGAACCTCCTATCTTGACTTGGAGTACACACCAAGACACAAAAGATCTCCTGTCCGCATAAGACGTTGTCCAATTGTCCGGCCTTCCAGCAGCTATAGTGCGGATCGACTGTCCGACCCATGAGAAATAGGCTGGCAACCCGAGGAGCCCCCTCCCCATCCAGGACTCCCTCACCGGGCCCCACTTGCTAACTAAAAGAAAATAACCCCCGGTAAAAGAATTACACTCAATGACAGGTGGGTCCCATATGACCCTATTGACTGGTCAACTACTGTTGACCAGTCAACTGTTGACTACTGAGTCAACAGTTGACCAGGCCCACCCGTCAGCCTCTGGCTGTGTACTCGCCGGTGCACCTAGCATTTTTGCTATTATTTTCGAATAATAATAAATCCAGAATATTGCTAAAACTTAGAATATTACTATAAAATAAACCGTAGCTCAGATGAAAATAATTTATATATGAAAGTTGCTTAGAACAATAAGAGGAATCCGAATATGCTATCCACATACCTGTCACACCTCTCTAATGCTGCAAATGTAGAATCTTCCCCTCCGATTCATCTGTCAGAAATCTGCCAAACGCCGGGAACGTGTGTATCGTGTAGCACTGTGTTAGGTCACCCCTAGCACTGCATTTTGCCATGTCATGCATCGTGATGCATTTGTCTGCCTTATATTTATTGTTTCTTCCCCCTCTTCTCTCTGGTAGACACCGAGACTGACGCTGCTCCAGAGTACGACTACACCTCTGATGTCCAACCACTTGCAGCAGAGGTTCCAATCAAGCAAAACCCCCTTGATCATTCATATATCACCCATTTGCTTCTCTCTCATACTTGCATTAGATTTTGCTACTGTAATTGAATGCGCCTATTCTGATGCAAACCTGATTTTGTAACCTGCTATTGTTACCTACCTGCTTATCCTATATGCTTAGTATAGGTTGGTTAGTGATCCACCAGTGACCCCTCACCTTGTCCCTGTTGCCCCCACTTTGTGATCGATGACTTGATCAATGTGATCGATGTCCAGAGCCCAACACATCACCTCACCCCCCCTTAGTTGTACGACTCTGCAGAGCTACTATCGAGTGCCGAGGGTGATACCTCGTATAGCACTTCTGATGAGACCTTTGTAGTGTAGCTAATTGGTCGTGGTCTACGGAGGGTGATTCCTCCTTCACCACTCCCTATAGTGACTTTATAGTGCAACACATCAAGAGTCAACCCTCAAGGGTAATTCCTCCAAGTTCACCTTGACGGTTACATCAAGTGGATTCCATCGAGGGTGATTCCTCGGATTCCCACTTGATGTTATGGACACACGGTTACTTTGACTTTACCCCACAACCGTGGTGAAGTCAGGTCGGCCCCGAGCGGTACCCACGAGAGAAGTGTGAAGTCGGGTTGACCGTGAGGGTACCCGCGAGTGATGTGGAGTCAGGGTGATCTGGAGGATACCCGCGAGATAATTACGTGACACGGCCGGGCATTCTTAGCCCTTGTCGTAAGTCCGTGAGACGGGGCGACGGGACCACAGATCGTGGATCATTGATCGTCTCTGCGCGCTCCTAAGACACTAACGGTTTGGATATGTGATTCGAGCAGGCCTCTGGCCTTTTCGCATGGACCACCACGCGGGAATAAGTATGGGCACTCTGCATCGTACGATTCTCAGAAAGCTCTTCGGATGTCAGCGATTGAGTGGCGCGCGCCCGGTTGGACGGTAACCACCTGTGCTTGTATAAGGGGGTGGGTCTGCTCCTGGCCGCGTACGTAACATGCAGGAGTGCAAAGGGCGATGGGCCAAAGACCCCTGCGCGCTTAGGATGTAGACCGGCATGCATGCCTCTCTGTTGAGCCTAGGTAGGACTACGGCGTGTTGATCAGCCGAGGCTGGGCATGACCCAGGAAAGTGTGTTCGGCCGGAGTTAATCGAGCGTGTTGGGTAAGTTTGTGCACCCCTGCAGGGAAGTTAATCTGTTTGAATAGCCGTGTCCACGGTAACGGATGCTCGGAGTTGTATCTCAATTGATACAACTAGAACTGGATACTGGAGATGTGAAATGGATATGATGGCTCCGGGATTGCTTTCTCACACAGAGTCGAGAAAGGATCTCTAGGCGTGGTTGCTACAACATACTTATTACTTATGCTATGATACTCTACTCTCTTCTGTTGTTGCAAGACGCTAGTCTTCGATAGGCTAGGCTTTCCTTTCTCTTCTGGCATTTCTGCAGTCTAGTCCAAAGATATAGCCCCCTTCCTTTGATGCTGATGCATACTTAGCATAGATCTGATGTAAGTCTTGCGAGTACTCTGGATGAGTACTCACGGTTGCTTTGCTACCTCTTTTTCCCCCATACCCGATTGTTGCGATCACACGATGGATCCCAGGAGTCAGATGCCGCCACCGATGACTACTACTACCCCGAGGGTGCCTACTACTACATGGAGGCCACCGACGACCAGGAGTAGTTAGGAGGCTCCCAGGTAGGAGGCCTGCGCCTTTTCGATCCATGTTGTCTTTGTTTTGCTAGCCTTCTTAAGGTAGACTTGTTTACTTATGTCTGTACTCAGATATTGTTGCTTCCGCTGACTCTTGTGTATTCGAGCCCTCGAGGCCCCTCGCTTGTAATATAAAGCTTGTATGACTTTAATTTGTGTCTAGAGTTGTGTTGTGATATCTTCCCGTGAGTCTCTGATCTTGATCATGCACATTTGCGTGTATGATTAGTGCATGATTAAGTCGGGGCGTCACAATTTCCCTTCATGCTTACCAGAGGATGAATGCTATGACCCCTTTGATTCATTTGAAATATCCCTTTTTGATGAATTTGATGCTTGCTACGCTTATGGCCATGATGCCACTATGAATCATGCTTATGGAGATGAACTTGCTATAGTTCCTTATGTTAAGAATGAAATTGTTGCTATTGCACCCACACATGATAGTCTTATTATCTTTTTGAATTCTCCCTACTACAATATATCAGAGAAGTTTGCACTTATTAAGGATTACATTGATCGGTTGCGTTTTACCATTGCACATGATGATTTTGATGGATATAATATGCATGTTCTTGCTGCTCCTACTTGCAACAATTATAAGAGAGGAACCACATCTCCACCTCTCTATGCTTCTAACACGATAAAATTGCAAGAAACTACCTACCATATGCATTGACCTTCATTATGTGTGCATGAATTGTTCTTTTATGACATGCCAATGCGTATGAAGATAGTTAGATTTTGTTGTTATATGATATATGTTACTTTGTGCTCACTACTAAATTATAAATCATTGTTAATTAAAATTGGCTTTGATATACCTTGGGATCCTGGCGAATCAATTATTTGAGCACTCAATGCCTAGCTTAATGGCTTTAAAGAAAGTGTTGCCCGGGTGTCGGTGTCAAAACCGGCAGACCTCGGGGTAGGGGATCCCGAGCTGTGGATCTAGGGTCGATGGGTTACAAGGGATGACGAACACAGTGTTTACCCAGGTTCGGGCCCTCTCGAAGAGGTAATACCCTACGTCATGCTTGATTATATTGGATGTATGATGTGGTTTACAGAGTAGATCTACCTCGAGATCAGCATGAGCTAACCCTAAGGCTATGAGGTAATGAATGTAGCTCTAACCCTAATGACTACCACCCTCGGTTTAAATAGACACCGATAGGGTTAGGATTACCGAAGATAGATTACAACAATGGTTTAAAGAGATACTGCATCTTCTTGACTTGGAGGGCACACCACGGCTTCATAGATTTCCTGTCAATATACGGCTCCACCAGTCCAGCCCACGTACGATGGGCCGTCGCCCCGAGGACCCCTTAGTCCATGACTCCCTCAGTAGCCCTCGAACTTGCCTCCAATGCCAAGACCTGTATCCAGCATCCACTCGTCCAACCTATATTCGGCTTGCGAGGCGAGTTCTTCCATGTTCGGAACCAGGTGGTGTCCGGAATCTGAAATGATAGTTTTACTTAACACCGAAGGCAATAAAAACATCGCTCGAGTGCAAATAGTGCCTTTATCTGAGAACTTTTTCCCTCTCAACGAAGAGTCGCTTCCAGCCATAACACCAAGTAGTTACTATTTCTCGAAGCGCGGATCAAGGCTGACGCCATGTTTGACACGTCCCCTCAAGGTGAAGATCGTGTCCCGTTTTTCGGGGAATATGGTTAATGATTTTGATTCCCCTCCCTGCTCATAATGTTGCGGAGATATCGGGAAGTGGAGGAGCCAACGGCGTGGAAAAAGGAATCCTTGGCCTGCCCACAGCCAATAAAGGGGGGCTGCTACAGTCTGCATCCCACGCCCTCTTCCACCTTCCGCTCTCGCAGACCTTCAGAGCTCCAGCGTCCTTTCTCCCTGCTTCCACAGTGAATCCCACTTCACCTCCTTCGACCATGGCTAGATCTGGCACCAATGGGAAGTGGGAGGACTCCTCTCTCACGGACGGGGACATTCTGAAGCTGAAGGAGGCCAGCTACTTGTCGGCCAATGTTGCCCATCGAGCCCCTGAAGAGGGCCAGATCATCCCTACGCCCGAGCCGCACGAAAGGGTAGTTTTTCTTCCCCATTTCCTTAGGGGGCTTGGATTTCCCTTGCATCCCTTTGTGCGAGGGCTGATGTTCTTCTATGGGCTGGATTTTCATGATCTAGCCCCCAACTCCCTCCTCCACATCTCGACCTTCATCGTCGTCTGTGAAGCACTCCTCCGGGTTCGGCCACATTTTGGTTTATGCCTGAAAGTGTTCAATGTCAAGCCCAAGGTTGTCGGCGGCGAGCATGCAGACTGTGGAGGGGCCATGATTAGTAAACTGACATGGGTCCAGTGGCCAGACGGCCACTTCATCGACACTGTCTGGATGTTGCAGAAGGAGTGGTTTTATATCACCGAGCCAAGGGAGGCCGCATGGGGAGCGGCCCCCGCATTCAGGTCCAGACCCCCTACCCGATTGGCCTCCTGGACCACCAAGAGCCCAGACTGGGGGTGTGTCACCGACACGAAAACACTGCAGAAGCGTGTCGATAGCATAATAGAGACCGACGCGAAGCTGGTCGACGTGGTCCAGATCATGCTGCACCGCTGGCTCCTCCCCTGCCAGGAGAGGGCGAAGCCTATGTGGGAGCATGAGCCCGAGGATCTGGCCACCGTGCGACACCTCTACGGTACAACTCCTGACAAGATATGGGGCCACTTATTCCAGCCCCAGAAGGAGTGGCCGGTTGAGGGGAAGGACATCGGCCTTGACGCCACGACCCCCCCAAGGGAGGTGAGCGCCATTCTTCTTCGAGAAGTGTTCGGATATTCACACCATGTTTGATTTGGCTAACCCTGTTATGTGGATTTTGCAGGGCTGGCTCACCAAGGCAAAGAAGATCTGCGGCCTGGCGCCTCTCCGGAAGGGCCCTGATCAGAGCAGCTGGAAAAGCTGCTGGTCGTGGTGCCTTATAAGGCGCCTACCAAGAAGGGCAAGAAGAAAGAAGGGCCAGAGGCCAGGGAGGGCCTCCACTGTAGGTTTTGTCCGGGCAATCGGTCCGGAGACGCTGCGGTCTCATTCGTGCAGGATGGGGACGAGGATGAGGAAAAGGAGGAGAGTGCCTCCTCGCACTCCAAGAAGAGGGCGGCATCCGAGGACGTCGAGGAGGTCTAACCTTCCCCAGCCCCGAAGATATGATGCCGGCCCAAGCTGGTTCTGTCCAATAGTTCGGACTCCAACAAGGAGTCTGAAGTGTCCGAGAAGGTTCCGGAGAAGGAACTCAGGGTCAAGCCCCCGCCAGCAGGTTGGCATTTTTAGCAATCTTGTTTTCAGTAATTTGCTTTAGTTGAAGGTCAACCCCTCCGAGTTGCAGTCCCCCACGTGAATGCCCCACCGAGCAGACTTCGGAGGGGACGTCTTCGCCTGCCGAACTGGCGGACAGTGGGTCTATGGCGCACTCCGCGCCTCCTCTGATCCTCGGAGAGATTGAGGAGGTGCGGTCCCAAAGGACTCCACCTCCCCCAAACACAGAGGAGGAGGCGGACGCCGTAATGGCCGAGGTTAACACCTTGGTCATCGAAGACCAGGAGGGAGCGTCCCTCCTGGTTGACGAAGGAAAGGAGTCCGGACCATCCAGTCCCCATCCGTCGACCGCTCCCGAGCCCCCAAGGCCTTCGACGGCACAAGCTCCTCCCCGTAGGGAAGGGGCCGGGGAGCCAACACCAGCAGTGAACACCTCTACACGGGCGGCGGCTGGCTGGCCGGACGTGCTGGAGGAGCTGGTGGACAACTCCGCCATCATTGACGGGCACCGCTCTCTTATGAGTGCGGTGATGCACGGTGTTCGGTCCGTCCAATCCGGACTGAACGATGCTGTCCAAGGCCTTCTAACAGGCTTTGAGGTAAGTCAAGTAATACTCTTTCCTCATAATGCGGTTGTAATTGATAGTTCGGGTAGGCCGTGTACGTACCAGCCCCCGAGACTCTGCAAGGACTTCGAAGAAAACTGTAGAGGATCGAATTCGGTAGGCCGACTAATGATGTCGATATTTCTGTGGCTAATGTAGGCATCTTCCGTGGCCGCGGCTGCTAATGCCGCGGCACTAGAGGAGATGGATCGGAAGCTCAAGCTTTTCGACAAATAGCTTGACCTTGTCAACAAACGGCTTGAAGAGGCGCAAGGTAAGCCCTGTGAGAAGATGTGTTATGTGCTTGACGCTGGATATTGACGATCCGGACTATGCGCTAATCCTTTATCTTGATGATCCTATAGCTTCTGCCACCGAGGTCGAGGGCTTGAAGGAGGCCCTGAGGAAAGCCGAGGCCGAGGCGGCCATGAAGAAGACGGACGCTAAGAAGGCGGTGGCCGAGCTTGAGAAGGCCATGCTTGCTGCTGATCAGCACGAGGCTTGGGTGACCGAAGTCCAAGTGGAGCTCCAGGATGCCGCCAAGAAGCTGGAGGCCCTTTAGAAGGGGCAGGAGGAGCAATCCTCCCGACTATCCAAGGCAGAGAAGGAGCTTCAGGAGGCGAGGAGTGACGGGCGAGGTGTCCGGGAGGAGCTCCGCCAAGCCGCGCAAATTGCAAATGGTAAGAAATACTTACTGCAGAGTGTGTTCGGAGGCAACAGGCTCGCCCTGCTGGCGCGGGTCTGGCACTAGCGGCTTAAGACATTAGGTGTAGGCGCTTTCCAGAGGTGGAAGATTTACGTTCTTCCTATTTGACCCGAAACCGATCGATCTAGCCATGAGCAGGTTGAAGAGAGCCCGTCTGGTCGAAGCAAGAAATAGCATTAGATACTGGTCAAACACCATACCCGAGCATATGGGAACTTCAAGAGAGAGAAGAGAGATCATAGCTTAATATCAAAGGTCACTATGCCACCCCCGAGGAGGACTCCACGCAACGGCTCTTCTGGTCACAGTTTCCAGACTCCGAGCGCCCCCCCCCCTCTTCTAAGCGATCAAATGAAGCAGCTGATGGAGATGCATCAAATGTCGGAGCTGGCCATGAAGGACCTCTGTGTCAGCCTGTGGCCGGCCGAGCCCATTCCGGACACCTACTTCGGCCTTGTGCAGAAGCTGCGGGAGGCGCCACTCTGGATTGATGCCGTAAAGCGGTCAGTGTGCCTTGAGGGGGCGAGGCTCGTGTTTGCGAAGACCATGGTGCATTAGCCGAGGATTAATCCAATGGAGATGGCCATTGGTCCTCCACCCAAGGGGAAGGAGCATCGCTGCCCCGAGCAGTACTTTGCGCAGGTGATAACCGGAGCGCGGGCGATAGAAGGCCAGTGTTTGAAAGTTGTAATTTTTGAGTGATTGTGTTTAAGTTTGTACCAAGTGGACCTTATGCTTTATTATGCATCTGCCTGACTTGTTTTATATTGTCATGATTTAATTTTGACTCCTGTGTGGCCATATGTTTATTCTGAAAGCTACCAGTCATCGGCTTCAGCCCCCAAGTGAATATCACGAGGGGTGTTTCGTCTCCGCACTGTTACCCTTAGCCAACGTCTTGGTGCCTGGAGGCGGTAGTGCGGGAGCGAAACCAGGCAATCAGGTTATTCGGTTTTATTGCTTTCACTTAGCCATAGGAGCTTGACGGGGGGGACTAGGGGCTAGCCCCCGGTGTATTGTGATGTACTTGGGGATCGAAACCTGCCCTTTCCGATCACATGGTTTGTGTTAAGATGAACCCTTCGTGTGACACAGCGAAATCCCCAATGATTTTGAGAGTCTAACCTCGTCATCGGATCGCAGACCAGTTCACGCTTACTATGACGGTCAGTTTTTGGCTTTTCCTCCTAAGGTACTTGACTGGGCGAACCAGAAGTATAATCGCAGGGGTTCTCCCTTTTCCCTCTTAGCCGAACGTGCGGAACATAAGAGGCAAACACAGGAGCCGGGCAACCCAACTATTGACCCAAGACATAGTTCAGAATAGATGCATATAGTGCAATATCTGAGACGCCGAACACCTAGCAGAAAGCGGTGCCGGACTTGAAGATATTGAGCAGATATATAAATCTAACTCTTGACTAGTTAATATATTTTCATGCCAGGCTGTTCGAAGAGCGAGGGGAGAATCGGAAAGGGAATAGACAAATCGCAGGATGCGGATATCCGAACACCATAAAGGGTATTTTTATTATTTCTCGTAAGCTTGGGACGTCTATCCATACAATTCAATTTGTGAAGGCAATACTTGTAAAATAAAAAAGAAAGTTTATAGAGTAAAGGTTGACGCAGGGCCTTGATGCATGAGTTGAAGCCTTCACTGTGCCCTGCGGCACGTCTGCGCCTTTGCTTCTGATAGGTGGGGGTTGGGACCTTTGATGAGACCTTGATGGGCGAGGAACCTGCCGATGAAGTTTTATGCTTGGGGGTATCCGGAATTGGTCCCTGGGTCGTCCGAAGATGAAGTAATTCCGAAGTTCCGTTTAACCGAACATGCACTTCGGATTTATTGATATATGCCTCACGGCTGCCCATGGTATTTTGAGTGCGAAGTTGTGCTGACGAGGCACGTAGAGCCTGAAGAATGTGGGTGTGCCATGGGGCGCGTATCCCTATTTGCGACGAACGCATGCGGGTTCCCATGACGAGGAACGGGTTCGAACACGTTTGCTATTATCGCCGGCCTTTACGGCGGGTCGGCATCCGGGCCTATATGGGCTGGTGTGGTCTTCGACCACTAGGGCCGCAGTGTGCCCTTCGGTTCGAAGTGAGCGTTCCGTGTTGCCATTGATAGTTATGACACTCGAGGGGCCAGGCATCTTCAACTTGAGGTAGGCGTAATGTGGAACGGCATTGAATTTGGGGAATGCTGTTCGGCCGAGGAGGGCGTGATAGCCACTGCGAAAAGGTGCAATATGGAAGATCAAGTCCTCGCTTTGGAAGTTATCCGGAGATCCGAACACTACTTCAAGTGTCATGGTGCCCGTGCAGCGGGCCTCCACTCCCGGAATGACCCCCTTAAATGTGGTGTTACTGGGTTTAATCCTTGATGGATCGATCCCCATTTTCCTCACTGTATCTTCGTATATCAGATTGAGGCTGCTTCCTCCGTCCATTAGGACTCTAGTGAGGTGGAATCCATCGATGATGGGGTCTAGCACTAGGGCTGTGAACCCTCCATGGCGTATGCTGGTGGGATGATCCCTGCAATCGAACGTGATCGGGTAAGCTGACCATGGATTGAACTTCGGTGCTACTAGCTCGACTGAGTATACGTCCCGTAGTGCTCGCTTCCTCTCCTTCTTTGGTATGTGGGTTGCGTAGATCATGTACCGTCTTGACCTTGGAAGGGAAGAGTTTCTGGCCTCCACTATTCGGCCTGCGGAGCTCATCATCGTCCTCGCTTCGTCGGCTTTAGCCTGAGTCTTCGGCTGTGAGTTTGCCAGCCTGTTTGATCACCCAACAATTTTGGTTGGAGTGGTTGGTGGGCTTCTCTGATGTGCCGTGAATCTGACAAGGCCTGTCCAAGATTGTCTCTAGTCTGGATGGGCCGTCATTGTTGCCTTTAGGGGCTTTCTTTTGGGGTCCCGACTTCTAATTTCGGAATCCGGCATTTACTGCCATATCCTCGCCCTCGCCGTCATTGTGGCGACGTTTATTCTTGCTGTGTCGGGGCTTTCCATTTCCGTCCCGAACCTCAGAGGTACCGGGTGTGTCTGGGTTGGTGTTCTTGCGAGCAAGCCAACTGTCTTCGCCCGCGTAAAAGCGGGTCATGAGGGAAGTAAGGGTTGCCATAGTTCTTGGTTTGTCCTGGCCGAGCTGCCATACGAGCCATTCATCTTTGACACTATGCTTGAAGGCAGCCAAGGCTTCGGCATCCGGACAGTCAATGATCTGGTTTTTCTTGGTCAGGAATCGGTTCCAAAATTTTCGGGCAGATTCTCCGGGTTGTTGTGTGATGTGATTTAGGTCGTCAGCATCCGGAGGCCGGACATAGGTGCCCTGAAAGTTTGCTCGAAAAGCGTCCTCAAGCTCTTCCCAGCAGCCTATAGAGTCTTCAGGAAGGCTGTTCAACCAGTGTCAAGCTGGACCTTTAAGCTTTAGCGGCAGATATTTAATGGCGTGGAGGTCATCTCCTCGCGCCATGTGGATGTGGAGGAGGAAATCCTCTATCCATACGGCTGGATCTGTGGTTCCGTCATATGATTCGATGTTCACGGGCTTGAAGCCTTCTAGGAATTGGTGTTGCATCACCCTCTCTGTAAAACACAGGGGGTGTACGGCGCCCGAAATTCGGGCTAAATCACGTCTAAGGTCCTCGGCCCTCCGGGCCTGTTGTTGCTCCCAGATTCTATCGTTTCGGTTTAGCCGATCGTAGTATCCTTCCCGGTAAGCGGGTGGGTCCTCTCTGGGTCCGTAGATGGACCTGGTACGGCCTCCACGAGCGTCTAGGTCATGGCAGAGGTCATACTCGTAAGTAGGCCGCACTTGATCCTTGCCGTGACGGCGAGGTGGGGCGGCTGGGTGTTCGGCCTCGTCAACTTCCCTGTCCCGCCCTCTAGGGGGGCGGTCCAGTTGTTCGGCGTTTGTGTACATCGGGCGTGTTGGCTCTATGGCCTCGTCGTCAAACTGGGGCAATAGCCTTCGCTTGGGGTAACTCCTGGTTGGCGGTTCGTGGCCATACCCTTCTTCGGCAGCTAGGACTTTGGTCCATCGGTCATTGAGGGTGTCCTGTTTGGCTTTGATTTTGCGTTTTTGTTTCTTTAGGCTGCGGGCGGTGGCTAGAAGCCTTCGCTTGAACCGTTCCTGCTCCAAAGGGTCTTCGGGGACGATGAAATCATCCTCCCCAAGACTGGCCTCCTCTTCAGAGAGTGGGAGGTAGTTGCTATCCTCGGAGTCGTCGGGGTTTTCTGAATTGAGCGGGTCCTCCTGCCCCGCGGGGTCATCCTGATGATGTTCGAAGGTTGTGTCTCCGATGAGGTCATCTATATTATTTACGGTGCTGTTCTCCGCTGAGTCCATGTTGCTCGCATGGCTTAGACGTGGCTTTGATCGACGGCGCTGTTTTCGGCGTTTTGGCGGCTCATCTCTGGGCTTGCCTCTGTCCTGATTGGGAGTGCCGTCGCAGTCTTTGGGGTTGTCCACCTTGTAGATGTCGTAGGTGGAAGTGGCCGACCAGCAGCCGGTGACCGGGGGGGGGAATCATCAGCATTAGCCGTGGCTCTGTCCCCCTCATCCATGTATTCGGTATTCTCCGAATTATAGTCTAGCATATCGGTTAAATCATCGATAGTGGCTACCAAGTGGGTGGTGGGTGGGACGCAAAATTCCCTATAGTACGCCTCGACGGGTTGACGATCGTGAGCGGGGGAGAGGTCCTCCTGGATAGTCATTTTCTGGATTTGGTCCAACGCCTCATTTATCATAGCGAGGGTCGCCGAACTCGAGGGCTCTGAGCCAGATCCCGTTGTAACGGGGGAACTCAATGCCCTAGCCAGTCCTTGATTTCTACAGGCCGAGCTAAGCTCGGGTTGCGGAACCGGATCCTCGATTGGGTCCGGACAGTCATCGAAAGTCAAGGACGGATTTTGATCCCTGCGTGTGGGTTCCACGCCGAGGTTTGAGATTGAGTTGTGATACGTCCATTTTGCATCATGTTTTGCTACTATTATTAATAATGTTTTTATGCATAATAATGCTTTTGGGAGTAATTCTAATGCCTTTTCTCTCATAATATGCAAGGTTTACACAAAGAGGGAGAATACCGGTAGCTGGAATTCTGGACCTGAAAAAGCACGTCAGAGCTACCTATTCTGCACAACTCCAAATAAGCTGAAACTTCACGGAGATTTGTTATTGAATATTTAAGAATTATTGGAGCAAATAACTACCAGAGGGGGCCCACCAGGAGGGCACAACCCACCTGGGCGCGCCAGGGAGCCCAGGCGCAACCTGGTGGGTTGTGCTCTCCTCGGCCCACCTCCGGTGTCCATCTTCTGGTATATAAGTCATTTTGACCTAGAAAAAAATCAGGGGAGGATTTCCGGGACGAAGTGCCGCGTCTCGAGGCGGAACTTGGGCAGGAGCAATTTTGCCCTCCGGTGGAGCGATTCCGCCGGGGGAACTTCCCTCCCGGAGGGGGAAATCATCGTCATCATCATCACCAACAACTCTCCCATCTTGGGGAGGGCAATCTCCATCAACATCTTCAACATCACCATCTCCTCTCAAACCCTAGTTCATCTCTTGTCTTCAATCTTTGTACCGGAACCTTAGATTGGTGCTTGTGGGTGACTAGTAGTGTTGATTACGTCTTGTAGTTGATTACTATATGGCTTATTTGGTGGAAGATTATATGTTCAAATCCATTATGCTATTTAATACCCCTCTGATCTTGAGCATGATTATCATTTGTGAGTAGTTACTTTTGTTCTTGAGGTCACGGGAGAAATCTTGTTTCAAGTAATCATGTGAACTTGATATGTGTTTGATATTTTGATGATATGTATGTTGTGATTCCCTCAGTGGTGTCATGTGAACGTCGACTACATGGCACTTCACCTTATTAGGGCCTAAGGGAATGCATTGGGGAGTAGTTATTAGATGATGGGTTGTGAGAGTGACAGAAGCTTAAACCCTAGTTTATGCGCTACTTCGTAAGGGGCTGATTTGGATCCCAAAGTTTAATGCTATGGTTAGATTTTATCTTAATACTTTTCTTGTAGTTGTGGATGCTTGCGAGCGGGTTAATCATAAGTAGGAGGTTTGTTCAAGTAAGAACAACACCTAAGCACCGGTCCACCCACATATCAAATTATCAAAGTAGTGAACACGAATCAAATCAACATGATGAAAGTGAGTAGATGAAATTCCCGTGTACCCTCAAGAATGCTTTGCTTATTATAAGAGACCGTTTTGGCATGTCCTTTGCCTCAAAAGGATTGGGCTACCTTGCTGCACTTTTGTTACCATTACCGTTACTTGCTCGTTACAAATTACCTTGCTATCAAACTAGTCGTTACTTATAATTTCAGTGCTTGCAGAGAATACCTTGCTGAAAACCACTTGTCATTTCCTTCTGCTCCTCGTTGGGTTCGACACTCTTACTTATCGAAAGGACTATGATTGATCTCCTATACTTGTGGGTCATCAAGGCTCTTTTCTGGCACCGTTGCCGGGGAGTGAAGCGCTCTTGGTAAGTGGAAATTGGTAAGGAATAATTATTACTACGTGCTGAAATTTATTATCACTTGCTACTATGGAGAACAATCCTTTGAGGGGTTTGTTTGGGGTATCTTCACCTCGACCGGAACCACAATTAGTTTCCCCTCAACCTACTGCACCTACTGAAAATATTAGTTATGAAATTCCTTCGGGTATGATAGAGCAACTGCTAGCTAATCCTTATGCAGGAGACGGAACCGAACATCCTGATATGCACTTGATATATGCGGACGAAATTTGCGGATTATTTAAGCTTGCAGGTTTTCCCGGAGATGAAGCTAAGAAGAAGGTTTTCCCTTTATCTTTGAAGGGAAAAGCATTGGCATGGTATAGGCTATGCGATGATATTGGATCATGGAACTGGAATCGCTTGAAATTGGAATTTCACCAAAAATATTATCCTATGCATCTAGTTCATCGTGATCGGAATTATATATATAATTTTTGGCCTCGTGAAGGATAAAGTATTGCTCTAGCTTGGGGGAGGGTTAAGTCAATGTTATATTCATGCCCCAATCATGAGCTCTCAAGAGAAATTATCATTCAGAATTTTTATGCTCGGCTTTCTCGTAATGATCGATCCATGCTCGATACTTCTTGTACTGGTTCTTTTATGAAGAAAACTATTGAATTCAGGTGGGATCTTTTGGAAAGAATTAAAAGCAACTCTGAAGATTGGGAACTCGATGAAGGTAAAGAGTCAGGTATTAAGATTGAGTTTGATTGTGTTAAATCTTTTATGAATACTGATACTTTGCAAAAGTTTAGCACTAAATATGGACTTGACTCTAAGATAGTGCCTTCCTTTTGTGAATCATTTGCTACTCATGTTGATCTCCCTAAAGAGAAGTGGTTTAAATATCATCCACCTATTACAGAAGAAATTAAAGAATCGGTTGCAGCTAAAGATGAAACTATTATTTATAATGTTGACCCAGTTGTGTGCTACTTCTTGAGCTTGCGTTGGTTTTTCCC
Source organism: Thinopyrum elongatum (assembly GCA_011799875.1). NCBI lineage: Eukaryota > Viridiplantae > Streptophyta > Magnoliopsida > Poales > Poaceae > Thinopyrum > Thinopyrum elongatum. Next base: position 279,656,590 of record CM022303.1, read on the forward strand.
TTGAAGAGGAAAGGGTGATGCAGCAAAGTAGAGATAAGTATTTCCCTCAGTTTGAGAACCAAGGTATCAATCCAGTAGGAGACAATGCACAAATCACCGAATACCTGCACAAACAATCAAACAACTTGCACCATACACGATAAAGGGGTTGTCAATCCCTTCACGATTATTTGCAAAAGTGAGATCTGATATAGATAGATAAACGATAAAGTAAATATTTTTGGTATTTTTGTTTTACAGATCGGAAAGTAAAAGATTGCAAAATAGTAGATCAAAAACTTGTATGATGAAAAGTAGAAGATTATATGATGGAAAATAGACCCGGGGGCCATAGGTTTCACTAGAGGCTTCTCTCAAGATCGAAAATAATACGGTGGGTGAACAAATTACTGCCGAGCAATTGATAGAAAAGCGCAAAGTTATGATGATATCTAAGCCAATGATCATGAATATAGGCATCACATCTGTGTCAAGTAGACCGAAACGATTCTGCATCTACTACTATTACTCCACACATCGACCACTATCCAACATGCATCTAGAGTATTAAGTTCATAAAGAACGGAGTAATGCATTAAGTAAGATGACATGATGTAGAGGAATTAACTCAAGCAATATGATGAAAACCCCATATTTTTATCCTCTATGGCAACAATACAATACATGCCTTGCTGCCCCTACTGTCACTGGGAAAGGACATCGCAAGATTGAACCCAAAGCTCAGCACTGCTCCCATTGCAAGAAAAACCAATCTAGTTGGCCAAACAAAACCGATAGTTCGAAGAGAATTACAAAGATATCAAATCATGCATATAAGAATTCAGAGAAGATTCAAATAATATTCATAGATAAGCTGATCATAAATCCGCAATTCATCGGATCTCGGCAAACACACTGCAAAAAAGTATTACATCGAATAGATCTCCAAGAACATCGAGGAGAACATGGTATTGAGAATCAAAGAGAGAGAAGAAGCCATCTAGCTACTAGCTATGGACCCGTAGGTCTGAGGTAAACTACTCACGCTTCATCGGAAGGGCAATGGTGTTGATGTAGAAGCCCTCCGTGATCGAATCACCCTCCGGCAGGGTGCCGAAAAAGGTCCCTAGATGGGATCTCACGGGTACAGAAGGTTGCGGCGGTGGAAAAGTATTTTCATGGATGCCTCTGTTGGTTTGGGGATATATGAGTATATATAGGCGAAAGAATTAGGTGAGGAGGTGCACGAGGGGCCCATAAGGGTGGGGGGCGCGCCCTACCCCCCTGGGAGCGCCCTCCGTCCTTGTGGCCGCCTCGTGGCTCCTCCGACTTCATCTCCAAGTCTCCTGGTTTCCTTCTAGTCCAAGAAAAATCATCCCGAAAGTTTTATTCCGTTTGGACTCCGTTTGGTATTCCTTTTCTGCGAAACTCAAAAACAAGGAAAAAAACTGAAACTGGCACTGGGCTCTAGGTTACTAGGTTAGTCCCAAAAATAATATAAAATAGCATATTAATGCATATAAAACATCCAAAACAGATAATATAATAGCATGGAACAATAAAAAATTATAGATACATTGGAGACGTATCATGCATCCCCAAGCTTAATTCTTGCTCGTCCTCGAGTAGGTAAATGATAAAAACAGATTTTTTTGATGTGGAATGCTACCTAACATATTTATCCATGTAATTTTCTTATTTGTGGCATGAATGTTCAGATCCATAAGATTCAAAACAAAATTTTAATATTGACATAAAAACAATAATACTTCAAGCATACTAACAAGGCAATTATGTCTTCTCAAAATAACATGGCCCAAGAAAGCTTATCCCTACAAAATCATATAGTCTGGCTATGCTCCATCTTCATCACACAAAATACTCAAATCATGCACAACCCCGATGACAAGCCAAGCAATTGTTTCATACTTTTGACGTTCTCAAACATTTTCAACTTTCACGCAATACATGAGCGTGAGCCATGGACATAGCACTATAGGTGGAATAGAAGGTGGTTGTGGAGAAGACAAAAAGAGTGAGATAGTCTCACATCAACTAGGCGTATCAACGGGCTATGGATATGCCCATCAATAGATATGAATGTGAGTGAGTAGGGATTGCCATGCAACGGATGCACTAGAGCTATAAGTGTATGAAAGCTCAAAAAGAAAACTAAGTGGGTGTGCATCCAACTTGCTTGCTCATGAAGACCTAGGGCAATTTGAGGAAGCCCATCGTTGGAATATACAAGCCAAGTTCTATAATGAAAAATTCCCACTAGTATATGAAAGTGACAACATAGGAGACTCTCAATCATGAAGATCATGGTGCTACTTTGAAGCACAAGTATGGAAAAAGGATAGTAACATTGCCCCTTCTCTCTTTTTCTCTCATTTTTTTCTCTTTCTTTTTTTCTTCCCCTTTTTTTCCTTTTTTTTCTTTTTTTTCTTTCTCTTTTTTTTTCTTTGGCTTCTTTGGCCTATTTTTTTTATTTCCTCACATGGGACAATGCTCTAATAATGAAGATCATCATACTTCTATTTACTTACAACTCAAAAAATTACAACTCGATACTAGAACAAAATATGACTCTATATGAATGCCTCCGGCGGTGTACCGGGATGTGCAATGAATCAAGAGTGACATGTATGAAAAAATTATGAATGGTGGCTTTGCCACAAATACGATGTCAACTACATGATCATGCAAAGCAATATGACAATGATGATGCGTGTCATAGTAAACGGAACGGTGGAAAGTTGCATGGCAATATATCTCGGAATGGCTATGAAAATGCCATAACAGGTAGGTATGGTGGCTGGTTTGAGGAAGGTATATGGTGGGTGTATGGTACCGGCGAAAGTTGCGTAGTACAAGAGAGGCCAGCAATGGTGGAAGGGTGAGAGTGCGTATAATCCATGGACTCAACATTAGTCATAAAGAACTCACATACTTATTGCAAAAATCTATTAGTCATCGAAACAAAGTACTACATGCATGCTCCTAGGGTTATAGATTGGTAGGAAAAGACCATCGCTCGTCCCCGACCGCCACTCATAAGGAAGACAATCAAAAAATATCTCATGCTCCAACTTCGTTACATAACGGTTCACCATACGTGCATGCTATGGGACTCACAAACCTTAACACAAGTATTTCTCAAATTCACAATTACTCACTAGCGTGACTCTAATATCACCATCTTTATATCTCAAAATAATCATAAGGAATCAAACCTCTCATAGTATTCAATGCACTTTATATGAAAGTTTTTATTATATCCCTCTTGGATGCCTATCATATTAGGACTAAATTTATAACCAAAGCAAATTACCATGCTGTTTAAAGACTCTCAAAATAATATAAGTGAAGCATGAGAGTTCAATAATTTCTACAAAATAAAAGCCACCGCCGTGCTCTAAAAAGATATAAGTGAAGCACTAGAGCAAAATTGCCTAGCTCAAAAGATATAAGTGAAGCACAAAGAGTATTCTAATAAATCATGATTCATGTGTGTCCCTCTCAAAAGGTGTGTACAGCAAGGATGATTGTGGCAAACTAAAAATCAAAGACTCAAATTATACAAGACGCTCCAAGCAAAACACATATCATGTGGTGAATAAAAATATAGCCTCAAGTAAAGTTACCGATAGACGAAGGCGAAAGAGGGGATGCCTTCCGGGGCATCCCCAAGCTTAGGCTCTTGGTTGTCCTTGAATATTACCTTGTGGTGCCTTGGGCATCCCCAAGCTTAGGCTCTTGCCACTCCTTATTCCATATTTCATCAAATCCTTACCCAAAACTTGAAAACTTCACAACACAAAACTCAACAGAAAATCTCATAAGCTCTGTTAGTATAAGAAAATAAATCACCACTTTGGTACTGTTGTGAACTCATTCTTTATTTATATTGTAGTAATATCTACTGTATTCCAAATTTTCCATGGTTCATACCCCCCGATACTACCCATAGATTCATCAAAATAAGCAAACAACACAAAGAAAACAGAATCTATCAAAAACACAACAGTCTATAGTAATCAAAGAACTTCGAATACTTCTGTAACTCCAAAAATTCTGAAAAATTAGGACAACCTGGGAAATTTGTGTACCAATCGTGTAAAAAATGCAAATTATTTTCCTGGGCGCAAAAGTTTCTGTTTTTCAGCAAGATCGAAACAACTATCACTGTAAGCCATCCCAAAGGTCTTACTTGGCACAAACACTAATTAAAACATAAAACCAAATCTAACCATAGGCTAGATGAATTATTTATTGCAAAAAAACAAGGAAAAATATTGGGTTGTCTCCCAACAAGCGCTTTTCTTTAAATCCTTTTTAGCTAGGCATTGAAATTTCGATGATGCTCACATGAAAGACAAGAATTGAAGTACAAAGAGAGCATCATAAAGCATGTGAAAAACAAGTTTAAGTCTAACATACTTCCTATGCATAGGCATTTTATAAGCAAACAAATTGTCAAGACAAGAAAAACCTAGCATATGCAAGGAAGAAGAAAGAAATAATAGCAATCTCAACATAACGAGAGGCAAATTAGTGACATGAAAATTTCTACATCCATATTTTCCTCTCTCATAATAATTACATGTAGGATCATAATCAAATTCAAAAATATAGGTATCACATAAAATTTTCTCTACATGATCCACATGCATGCAAAGTTGACACTCTTCCAAAATAGTGGGATTAACATTAACTAAAGTCATGACCTCTCCAAACCCACTTTTATCAAAAATTTCATAAGATTGAATATTCTCCAAATATGTGGGATCTAAAGTTGACACTCTTCCAAACCCACTTTCAATATTATTGCAAACATTATTATCAATCTCATATTCATCATGGGGCTTAAATAAAATTTTAAGATCATAAGAAAAATCACCCCAATCATGATCATTGCAACAAGTAGTGGACCTAGCAAAACTAGCATCCCCAAGCTTAGGGTTTTGAATATCATTAGCACAACTGACATTAATAGAATTTATAGTAGAACCATTGCAATCAAGCTTTTCATCCCAGGAGATATCATGAATCACTTCATAGATTTCTTCTTTTAACACTTCATCACAATTTTCAGATTCATGAATTTCAAGCAAAACTTCATAAACATAATCTAGTGCACTCAAATTATTAGAAATTCATTCATCATAATTGGATCTCCTAAAAAGATTAGCAAGTTGATGAGGATCCATAAACTTTTAGCAAGCGAAGATGCAACCAAAAAGAAGGCACATGGTAACACAAGCAAACAAAAGATCGAACAAAAGAAGGGCGAATAAAAAGGCAAAAAAATTCAAAAATCGTTTTAGAAGTGGGGGAGAGGAAAACGAGAGGCAAATGGTGAATAATGTAATGCAAGAGATGAGAGTTTATGATGGGTACTTAGTATGTCTTGACTTGGCGTAGATCTCCTCGGCAACGACGCCAGAAATTCTTCCTGCTACTTCTTGAGCTTGCGTTGGTTTTTCCCTTGAAGAGGAAAGGGTGATGCAGCAAAGTAGAGATAAGTATTTCCCTCAGTTTGAGAACCAAGGTATCAATCCAGTAGGAGACGATGCACAAATCACCGAATACCGGCACAAACAATCAAACAACTTGCACCCAACGCGATAAAGGGGTTGTCAATCCCTTCACGGTTATTTGCAAAAGTGAGATCTGGTATAGATAGATAAACGATAAAGTAAATATTTTTGGTATTTTTGTTTTATAGATCGGAAAGTAAAAGATTGCAAAATAGTAGATCAGAAACTTGTATGATGAAAAGTAGAAGATTATATGATGGAAAATAGACCCGGGGGCCATAGGTTTCACTAGAGGCTTCTCTCAAGATAGAAAATAATACGGTGGGTGAAGTAATTACTGTCGAGCAATTGATAGAAAAGTACAAAGTTATGATGATATCTAAGGCAATGATCATGAATATAGGCATCACATCCGTGTCAAGTAGACCGAAACGATTCTGCATCTACTACTATTACTCCACACATCGACCACTATCCAGCATGCATCTAGAGTATTAAGTTCATAAAGAACAGAGTAATGCATTAAGTAAGATGACATGATGTAGAGGAATTAACTCAAGCAATATGATGAAAACCCCATCTTTTTATCCTCTATGGCAACAATACAATACGTGCCTTGCTGCCCCTACTGTCACTGGGAAAGGACATCGCAAGATTGAACCCAAAGCTCAGCACTGCTCCCATTGCAAGAAAAACCAATCTAGTTGGCCAAACCAAACCGATAGTTCGAAGAGAATTACAAAGATATCAAATCATGCATATAAGAATTCAGAGAAGATTCAAATAATATTCATAGATAAGCTGATCATAAATCCACAATTCATCGGATCTCGGCAAACACACCGCAAAAAGGTATTACATCGAATAGATCTCCAAGAACATCGAGGAGAACATGGTATTGAGAATCAAAGAGAGAGAAGAAGCCATCTAGCTACTAGCTATGGACCCGTAGGTCTGAGGTAAACTACTCATGCTTCATCGGAAGGGCAATGGTGTTGATGTAGAAGCCCTCCGTGATCGAATCACCCTCCGGCAGGGTGCCGGAAAAGGTCCCTAGATGGGATCTCACGGGTACAGAAGGTTGCGGTGGTGGAAAAGTCTTTTCATGGATGCCTCTGTTGGTTTGAGGATATATGAGTATATATAGGCGAAAGAATTAGGTCAGGAGGTGCACGAGGGGCCCACAAGGGTGGGGGCGCGCCCTCCATCCTTGTGGCCGCCTCGTGGCTCCTCCGACTTCATCTCCAAGTCTCCTGGTTTCCTTCTGGTCCAAGAAAAATCATCGCGAAAGTTTTATACCGTTTGGACTCCGTTTGGTATTCCTTTTCTGCAAAACTCAAAAACAAGGAAAAACAAAAACTGGCACTGGGCTCTAGGTTAATAGGTTAGTCCCAAAAATAATATAAAATAGCATATTAATGCATATAAAACATCCAAAACAGATAATATAATAGCATGGAACGATAAAAAATTATAGATACGTTGGAGACGTATCATTGTGCTACTGCTTATATCGAAAAACCACCTTTCCATGTTAGGATAAAGGAACATGCTAAAGTCTCAACCGTGGTCAATAAAAGTTATATTAGAGCACCTAAGCCTGTTGAACAGATCAAGGTAGAACCTAGTTTTGCTATGGTTAAAGATCTCTTGGTAGAAAATATAGATGGGCATGTTATTTACTTCTGTGATGAAGCTGCTAGAATTGCCAAACCAGATGAAAAGGATAAACATAGACCTGTTGTTGGCATGCCTGTTGTCTCAGTTAAAATAGGAGATCACTGTTATCATGGCTTATGTGACATAGGTGCTAGCGTGAGTGCTATTCCCTTTACCTTATATCAAGAAATTATGAATGACATAGCACCTGTTGAAATAGAAGACATAGATGTTACTATCAAACTTGCTAATAGAGACACCATCACACCACTTGGGATTGTTAGAGATGTTGAAGTCTTGTGTGGGAAAATAAAATATCCTACTGATTTTTTTGTTCTTGGTTCCCCACAAGATGACTTTTGTCCCATTATCTTTGGTAGACCTTTCTTGAACACCGTTAATGCTAAAATAGACTGTGAGAAACAAATCATCGGTGTTAGTTTTGGTGATGAGTCTCATGAGTTTAATTTTTCCAAGTTTAGTAGAAAGTATCACAAGAAAGAATTACCTTGTAAGGATGAAATAATTGGTCTTGATTCTATTTCTGTGCCTCCAACTGATCCACTAGAACAATATTTGCTAGACCATGAAAATGATATGCATATGCATGAAAGAAATGAAATAGATAAAATTTTCTTTGAACAACGACCTCTGCTTAAACACAATTTTCCTATTGAAACTCTAGGAGGTCCTCCTCCACCTAAAGGTGATCCTTTGTTTGAATTAAAACAATTGCCAGACACTTTGAAATATGCTTATCTTGATGACAAAAAGATATATCCTGTTATTATTAGTGCTAACCTTTCAGAGCATGAAGAAGAAAGATTATTGAAGGTTCTGAAGAAACACCGAGCTGCTATTGGATATACTCTTAATGATCTTAAGGGCATTAGTCCCACTCTCTATTAGTACAAAATTAATATGGAGCCTAATGCTAAACCTGTTGTTGATCACCAACGATGCTTGAATCCTAAAATGAAAGAAGTGGTAAGAACTGAAATATTAAAGCTTCTGGAAGCAGGTATAATCTATGCCATAGCTGATAGTAGATGGGTAAGCCCCGTTCATTGTGTCCCTAATAAAGGAGGTATTACCGTTGTTCCAAATGATAAAAATGAACTTATTCCACAAAGAATTGTTACTGGCTATAGGATAGTAATTGATTTTTGAAAATTAAATAAACAACTAGGAAAGATCATTACCCCTTGCCTTTTATTGATCAAATGCTAGAAATATTATCAAAGCACACACATTTCTGCTTCTTAGACGGTTATTCTAGTTTTTCTCAAATACCTATTTCACAACTTGATCAAGAGAAAACCACCTTTACTTGTCCTTTTGGAACTTATGCTTATAGACGTATGCCTTTTGGTCTATGCAATGCACCTGCTACCTTTCAAAGATGTATCACTGCTATATTCTTTAACTTTTGTGAAAAGATTGTTGAGGTTTTCATGGATGATTTTTCCATTTACGGAACTTCTTTTGATGATTGCTTAAGCAACCTTGATCGAGTTTTGCAGAGATGTGAGAAAACTAATCTTGTCTTGAATTGGGAGAAGTGACACTTTATGGTTAATGAAGGTATTGTCTTGGGGCATAAAATTTCTGAACGTGGTATTGAGGTGGATAAAGCTAAAGTTGATGCAATTGAGAAAATGCCATGTCCCAGAGATATCAAAGGAATTCATAGTTTCCTCGGTCATGCTGGTTTCTATAGGAGATTTATCAAAGACTTCTCTAAAATTTCTAGGCCTCTTACAAATCTTTTACAAAAGGATGTTCCATTTGTTTTTGATGATGATTGTGTAGAAGCCTTTGAAACACTTAAGAAAGCCTTGATTTCTGCACCTATTGTTCAACCACCTGATTGGAACTTGCCTTTTGAAATTATGTGTGATGCTAGTGATTATGCTGTTGGTGCTGTTCTAGGGCAAAGAGTTGATAAGAAGTTGAATGTTATTCATTATGCTAGTAAAACTCTAGACGGTGCCCAAAGAAATTATGCTACTACTGGAAAAAAAAATTAGCATTTGTGTTTGCTTGTGACAAATTTAGATCTTACATTGTTGATTCAAAAGTTACCGTTCACACCGATCATGCTGCTATTAAATATCTTATGGAAAAGAAATATGCTAGACCTAGACTCATTAGATGGGTTCTCTTGCTACAAGAATTTGATTTACGTATCACTGATAGGAAAGGAGCTGAGAACCCTGTAGCTGACAACTTGTCTAGGTTAGAGAATATCCTTGATGACCCACAACCTATTAATAATAGCTTTCCCGATGAACAATTAGCTGCAATAAATGTTTCTCATAATACTCCTTGGTATGCTGACTATGCTAATTATATTGTTGCTAAATACATACCACCTAGTTTCACATACCAACAAAAGAAAAAATTCTTCTATGATTTAAGACATTACTTTTGGGATGACCCACATCTTTATAAAGAAGGAGTAGATGGTATTATTAGTCATTGTGTACTTGAGCATGAACAGGGACAAATCTTATAGAAATGTCACTCCGAAGCTTATGGAGGGCATCATGCGGGGGATAGAACTGCTCACAAGGTATTGCAATCTGGTTTTTATTGGCCTACTCTCTTCAAGGATGCCCATAAGTTTGTTTTATCTTGTGATGAATGTCAAAGAATTGGTAATATCGGTAAGCGTCAAGAAATTCCTATGAATTATTCACTTGTTGTTGAACCATTTGATGTTTGGGGTTTTGATTATATGGGACCTTTTCCTTCCTCTAATGGGTATACACATATTTTGGTTGCTGTTGATTATGTCACTAAGTGGGTAAAAGCTATTCCAACTGGTAGTGCTGATCACAACACCTCTATTAAAATGCTTAAGGAAGTTATTTTCCCAAGGTTTGGAGTCCCTAGATATTTAATGACTGATGGTGGTTCACACTTTATTCATGGTGCTTTCCGTAAAATGCTTGCCAAGTATGATGTTAACCATAGAATCGCATCACCCTATCATCCTCAATCTAGCGGTCAAGTTGAACTTAGCAATAAAAAAATAAAATTAATATTACAAAAAACTGTCAATAAGTCCCGAAAGAATTGGTCTAAGAACAGCGTATAAAAATACTATGGGTATGTCTCCGTATAAAATGGTTTATGGAAAAGCTTGTCATTTGCCTCTAGAGTTAGAACATAAAGCATATTGGGCAATAAAAGAACTCAACTATGATTTCAAACTTGCCGGTGAAAAGAGGTTAATTGATATTAGCTCATTAGATGAATGGAGAACCCAAGCTTATGAAAATGCCAAACTATTTAAAGAGGAAGTTAAAAGATGGCATGACAAAAGAATCCAAAAGCGGGAATTCAAAGTTGGAGAATATGTTCTTTTGTACAACTCTCGTTTCAGATTCTTTGCAGGAAAACTTCTCTCCAAATGGGAAGGACCCTATGTTATCGAGGAGGTTATCGCTCTGGAGCTATCAAAATAAATAATGCCGAAGGTACCAACCCAAAGGTGGTCAATGGTCAAAGAATTGAACATTATATCTCAGGTACACCTATTAATGTTGAAAGCAATATCATTCAAACCATGACACCTGAGGAACATATAAAGGAGACCTTCCGGAACACTCTAGAATAATTAAAAAAGAGGAGGTACGTGATACGGTAAGTAAACGAACTTCGAATAATCCACAAAAATATTTTTTGTTAGTTTTGGAATATAATTTTTTTTAGGAAAATAAGAACCAACCAGGAAGGCAACCCTGGTGGGCACAAGACACCAGGGCGCGCCAGGACCCCCGGCGCACCCAGGTGGGTTGTGCCCACCTCGGTTACCTTCCGTACTCCGTTTTTCTCCCGTTTGCTTATTTTCCAAGATAAAAAAATCTTTATATATCCCTCTGAACGTACTGACCTCCGTATCGTAGAGAAATCTTCTGTTTTCTTTTCTTGCTATTTTCTGTCAGATCTATTAAACCAGGCATCATGTCTTCTCCCTCCTCCAACAACGTAGAAGAAGATGCTTGGTTGATGAAGATGGAACTGAAGAGAGAAGGACCAAAAGAAACTCTGAAGGGGGACAAGAGCAAGGAATCTGTTGGAGATCAAGCTCCAGTCATGGAGCAACCCTTGCCTACAGAGGAAGAAGAGGATATCCTCCAGCATTACTATGAATATCTCACCCCTACTGAAATTGAAGCCTGTAGGATCATTGAAACGGTGCGTGTACAAAATAAATATCTCACTCGTGAAAATATTCTGCTGCAAGAGCACATCATTGCCCTCCGAAGCGTCATCCGTAGATTGGAAAAGCTGTTGGAGATGGCTACTACCTATTCTTCACCACCACCACCTTCTTCATCACCAAAGGAGACTTGAGTTCATGGTATGGGCACTCCCCTTGGCTTGTGCCAAGCTTGGGGGAGGTGCCCCGGTATTGTATCACCACCACTATCTTTGCTTTTATCTATTTTTAGTTTGATCCTTAGTTATCTTTTGATCTAGTTGAATAAAAGTTTAGTTCGATCCTTTCTTTTCGAGTGTTTGCTTAGTGATCTATCTATGTAATCGTGTGTGAGATTTATAATAAAGTTAGTTCAAGCTTTGCCTTATTTATTTTCATGTACAATAGAAAGAAAGGAACTAAATGAAAATATCATATGCTAATCCTATAGAAAGAAAGGAAATAAATGAAAAGATCATATGCTAATCTTATGGTAAGTAATGACATCACATAAGGAAAAGTATAAGTGGTAAAATTTGTTGGAGATTGACAAACATAGCATTGGTTAATGATGCAACTCATGAAAGAATTAATAAGGGAAGGGAAGATTCACATGCAAATACACTATCTTGGACATCTTTTATGATTGTGAGCCCCCATTAAATATTTTGTGTCAAAATAGTTGACGCTGGACAAGGAAGACAACGTAATGATTTATGTTTGTTCATATTCACATAGAAGTTATATTGTCATAGATCCTTTAACATGTGGTGCTTGCCCAATATCTTTTCTAGCCAAAAACTCCGCACTAAGTAGAGATACAACTTGTGCATCCAAAAACCCTTAAACCCAATCTTATTTTGAGAGTCCACCATGCCTACCTATGGATTGAGTAAGATCCTTCAAGTAAGTTGTCATTGGTGCATTAAGGCAATAAAAATTGCTTCTAAATGTGTTGGATCATTTAGTGTAAGAGAAAATTCAGTGTTGTATGAACTTGTGATGGCAAAGAATAAAAGCGACAGAGTGCATAATAAAGGTTGCTATCACAAGGGGCAATATAATGTGAAGTACTTTTGCATTAAGGAATTTGGCATGCAAACAAATATGCACATGGCAACCTCTGCTTTCCTCTGCGAAGGGCCTATCTTTTACTTTTATGCAGAGTCAAAGTTTTCTTCCCTATTCCTTTTTATTTTTCTCCTTTGTCAAGCATCATGTGGTGAGGAAAGATCCAGGCACATATATCCAATTGGATATCAGTAGGCATGAGTTATTATTGTTGACATCACCCTTGAGGTGAATGCGTTGGGTGGCGAAACTTTAAGCCCTATGTTTCTATGTGTCTGGTTGAAACTTTTTGTTCATGGGTACGCTGTGAGTGTTAGAAATCATAGAAGACTATATGATGGTTGAGTATGTGGACTTGCCTAAAGGCTCCGACACGTGACCCTTCCTGAAAATATGATGAATTGTAGTTGCAAAGTTGACTGAGAACATAGTTTGTTGGTTCTCAATAAGGTTTATGCTTTATACTTCAATGTCGTGATGAATAGTTACTTGTTCATGAGAAGTTATATGATAGAAGTTCTATGATAAAAGTTCTATGATAAAAGTTCTATGATAACGTTTTATGATTCAAGTTTGTTGCTGTTATAATAATATACATGATGCTTCTATGTCCGTATTTTGTTTTTATCGACACCTCTCTCTCTCTCTCTCTCAGCATGTGCACATGTTTTTCGATTTCGATTTTCGCTTGAGGACAAGCGAGGTCTAAGCTTGGGGGAGTTGATATGTCCATTTTGTATCATGTTTTGATACTATTATTTATAATGTTTTTATGCATAATAATGCTTTTGGGAGTAATTCTAATGCCTTTTCTCTCATAATATGCAAGGTTTACACAAAGAGGGAGAATACTGGCAGCTGGAATTCTGGACCTAAAAAAGCACGTCAGAGCTACCTATTATGCACACAACTCCAAATAAGCTGAAGCTTCATGGAGATTTTTTATGGAATATTTAAGAATTATTGGAGCAAATAACTACTAGAGGGGTCCCACCAGGTGGTCACAACCCACCTGGGCGCGCCAGGGAGCCCAGGCGCGCCCTGGTGGGTTGTGCCCTCCTTGGCCCACCTCCGGTGTCCATCTTCTGGTATATAAGTCATTTTGACCTAGAAAAAATCAGGGGAGGACTTTCAGGACGAGGCGCCGCCGTCTCGAGGTGGAACTTGGGCAGGAGCACTTTTGCCCTCCGGCGGAGCGATTCCGTCGGGGGAACTTCCCTCCCGGAGAGGGAAATCATCATTATCATCATCATCAACAACTCTCCCATCTTGGGGAGGGTAATCTCCATCAACATCTTCAACAGCACCATGTCCTCTCAAAGCCTAGTTCATCTCTTGTGTTCAATCTTTGTACCGGAACCTTAGATTGGTGCTTGTGGGTGACTAGTAGTGTTGATTACGTCTTGTAGTTGATTACTATATGGTTTATTTGGTGGAAGATTATATGTTCAGATCCATTATGCTATTTAATACCCCTCTGATCTTGAGCATGATTATCATTTGTGAGTAGTTACTTTTGTTCTTGAGGTCACGGGAGAAATCTTGTTGCAAGTAATCATGTGAACTTGATATGTGTTCGATATTTTGATGATATGTATGTTGTGATTCACTTAGTGGTGTCATGTGAACGTCGACTACATGGCACTTCACCTTATTAGGGCCTAAGGGAATGCATTGGGGAGTAGTTATTAGATGATGGGTTGCGAGAGTGACAGAAGCTTAAACCCTAGTTTATGCGCTACTTCGTAAGGGGCTGATTTGGATCCAAAAGTTTAATGCTATGGTTAGATTTTATCTTAATACTTTTCTCGTAGTTGCGGATGCTTGCGAGGGGGTTAATCATAAGTAGGAGGTTTGTTCAAGTAAGAACAACACCTAAGCACCGGTCCACCCACATATCAAATTATCAAAGTAGTGAACACAAATCAAATCAACATGATGAAAGTGAGTAGATGAAATTCCCGTGTACCCTCAAGAATGCTTTGCTTATTATAAGAGACTGTTTTGGCCTGTCCTTTGCCTCAAAAGGATTGGGATACCTTGCTGCACTTTTGTTACCATTACCGTTACTTACTCGTTACAAATTACCTTGCTATCAAACTAGTCATTACTTATAATTTCAGTGCTTGCAGAGAATACCTTGCTGAAAACCACTTGTCATTTCCTTCTGCTCCTCATTGGGTTCGACACTCTTACTTATCAAAAGGACTATGATTGATCCCCTATACTTGTGGGTCATCAAGTTGCTTTGGGCTGAGGGTAATTCCTGGCCATTGGTCGCCAATTCGTCGTGGGAGCACATGGCTGGGTGGGCATAGTGGAGGAACGGTTCGGTCGAGATTGACTCTTGGCTTCTGCCTCCAAATCCTGCCTCGAAGGTCGGGGATAAGTCCTCCACCAACATGACGGGTTCGGGCGAAGGTGGACTCTGGCCGCCGCTCGAGGCGGAGCTTTCCTGGCTCGAAGCTGCTGGAGCCGATCTGTAGATCAGATCGGAGGGAGACTCCGGGGCGGGCACAACGAGGTCTGCGTGAGTGCGGGAAGGGGTAGTGAGTCCGGTGAAGACCAGATCGCCCCGTGAGTCCGCCACAAATTCCAGGTTGCCGAATCAAATTCGGTGTTTGAGGGCGAAGTTGTCGGTCTGATCCAAACGACCAGTCGGGTCGGCGTGCAGTACGATGCTGCCGAATGCGAAGAGTTGACCGGGGACGAAGAAGTCCCCGGATCCGATGCCTTCTCCTATGATCAGGCGAGCCATCGATCCTTTGGGCGACCCTACAGCGGAACTCTCAATGAAAGCACCAATGTCAGTGTCAAGACCGGCAGACCTCGGGGTAGGGGGTCCCGACCTGTGGATCTAGGGTCGATGGGTAACAAGGGACGACGAACACAGTGTTTACCCAGGTTCAAGCCCTCTCGAACAGGTAATACCCTACGTCCTGCTTGATTTTATTGGATGTATGATGTGGTTTACAGAGTAGATCTACCTCGAGATCAGCATGAGCTAACCCTAAGGCTATGAGGTAATGAATGTAGCTCTAACCCTAATGACTACAACCCTCGGTTTAAATAGACACCGATAGGGTTAGGGTTACCGAAGATAGATTACAACAAGGGTTTAAAGAGATACTGCGTCTTCTTGACTTGGAGGGCACACCACAACTTCGTAGATCTCCTATCAATATACGGCTTCACCAGTCTGGCCCACGTACGATGGGCCGTCGCCCCGAGGACCCCTTAGTCCATGACTCCCTCATCGGGAGACAATGATGTCTACTACACAACTTATTCTTTACCCTTTCATTAGTATTCCTTTGATATTCTATTGATTTTCCCGTCTTTCTACAGTTGGCAATATAAACATTTTCATTGCAATTTACCACACAAAACATATAGATTTCTTTCCAAAGTAGTTTCAGCATGGTCTGTGAATATGAATGCTTCAAACCAACTATTTTTATGTGACCATTTTTCACACCCCAAAAATAAAAAAAGTTCATTATAAAGTTCAAGGGTGATCAAATCATTACAATATTTGTCCATGATTCGATCACGAAAAAGTTGACATTGGAAATTAAGATGACCAACCCTATTGCGAAGTTCACAAGTAATGGAATGAAGAGAGCATAATTTTGTAGCAAAATCATATATCACTTTAAGCCACAATTGGTTTTATCATGTTTATGCCTCTTACAAAATCTATCATCCCTATAAGGCATGTCTTCACAAACTTTATGCACTCCACAAAAATTAACATGCTTATAAGAAACATTTTTGTCATGACTAGTGCAATCATCATTAGTATTTTGGTTATTCATAGAATTCATACTGACAACATTGCAATCATGCTCATCATTCATGGATTTTATGCCAAACATTTTATTGAATTCTTCTTCTATCAGTTGAGCACAATTTTCCGATCCATCATTTTCAAGAAAGACATGATAAAGACGAAGAATATGAGGCAACCTCAATTCCATTCTTTGTAGTTTTCTTTTATAAACCAAACTAGTGATAAAACAAGAAACTAAAAGATTCAATTGCAAGATCTGAAGATATACCTTCAATCACTCACCTCCCCGGCAACGGCGCCAAAAAAGAGCTTGATGTCTACTACACAACTTATTCTTGTAGACTCGTGTTGGGCCTCCAAGCGCAGAGTTTTGTAGGACAGGAGAAATTTCCCCTCAAGTGGATGACCTAGGTTTATCAATCCAGGGGAGGCGTAGGATGAAGACGGTCTCTCTCGAACAACCCTGCAACGAAATACAAGAAATCTCTTGTGTCCCCAACACACGCAAATACAATGGCAAATTGTATAGGTACACTAGTTCGGCGAAGAGATGGTGATACAAGTGTAGTATGGATAGTAGATATAGGTTTTTGTAATCTGAAAATAAAAAAATAGCAAGGTAGCAAGTGATAAAACAGAGCACAAACGGTATTGCAGAGCTTAGAAACAAGGCCTAGGGTTCATACTTTCACTAGTGCAATCTCTCAACAGTGCTAACATAATTGAATCATATAAAAATCCCTCAACATGTGACAAAGAATCACTACAAAGTTCTTATCAAGCGGAGAACATAAGATGAAATTGTTTGTAGGGTACGAAACCACCTCAAAGTTATCCTTTCTGAGCAATCTATTGAGCTATTCCTATAAGTGTCACAAACAACCCCAGAGTTCGTACTAAAATAACACCATATGATATACATCAACCAACTCTAATGTCACCTAGATACTCCAATGTCACCACAAGTATCCGTGAGTTGATTATTCGATATGCATCAAACAACTTCAGATTCATGATATTCAATCCAACACAAAGAACTTCAAACAGTGCCCCCAAAGTTTCTACCGGAGAAAGTAGGACAAAAACGTGCATCAACCCCTATGCATAGATTACCCCAATGTCACCTCAGGAATCCGCGAGTTGACTGCCAAAACATACATCAAGTGAATCAATAGAACAACCCATTGTCACCACGGGTATCCACATGCAATACATACATCAAGTGTTCTCAAATCCAAAATATTCAATCTGATAATAGTGAAACCTCAATGGTAAAAACTCAAGTCATCACAACAAGATCTCTCAAACCCTGTCCTCTCAAACCCTAGTTCATCTCTTGTGTTCAATCTTTGTACCAGAACCTTAGATTGGTGCTTGTGGGTGACTAGTAGTGTTGATTACGTCTTGTAGTTGATTACTGTATGGTTTATTTGGTGGAAGATTATATGTTCAGATCCATTATGCTATTTAATACCCCTCTGATCTTGAGCATGATTATCATTTGTGAGTAGTTACTTTTGTTCTTGAGGTCACGGGAGAAATCTTGTTGCAAGTAATCATGTGAACTTGATATGTTTTCGATATTTTGATGATATGTATGTTGTGATTCACTTAGTGGTGTCATGTGAACGTCGACTACATGGCACTTCACCTTATTAGGGCCTAAGGGAATGCATTGGGGAGTAGTTATTAGATGATGGGTTGTGAGAGTGACAGAAGCTTAAACCCTAGTTTATGCGCTACTTCGTAAGGGGCTGATTTGGATCCAAAGGTTTAATGCTATGGTTAGATTTTATCTTAATAATTTTCTCGTAGTTGCGGATGCTTGCGAGGGGGTTAATCATAAGTAGGAGGTTTGTTCAAGTAAGAACAGCACCTAAGCACCGGTCCACCCACATATCAAATTATCAAAGTAGTGAACACGAATCAAATCAACATGATGAAAGTGACTAGACGAAATTCCCGTGTACCCTCAAGAACGCTTTGCTTATTATAAGAGACCATTTTGGCCTGTCCTTTGCCTCAAAAGGATTGGGATACCTTGCTGCACTTTTGTTACCATTGTTGTTACTTGCTCGTTTCAAATTACCTTGCTATCAAACTACTCGTTACTTATAATTTCAATGCTTGCAGAGAATACCTTGCTGAAAACCACTTGTCATTTCCTTCTGCTCCTCATTGGGTTCGACACTCTTACTTATCAAAAGGACTATGA
This sequence comes from Thinopyrum elongatum, assembly GCA_011799875.1. NCBI lineage: Eukaryota > Viridiplantae > Streptophyta > Magnoliopsida > Poales > Poaceae > Thinopyrum > Thinopyrum elongatum. The sequence goes on from CM022303.1 coordinate 279,675,060, forward strand.
TTGATCCCCTATACTTGTGGGTCATCAAGTTGCTTCGGGCCGAGGGTAATTCCTGGCCATTGGCCGCCACTTCATCGTGGAGCACACGGCTGGGTGGGCATTGTGGAGGAACGGTTCGGCCGAGATTGACTCTTGGCTTCTGCCTCCAGATCCTGCCTCGAAGGTCGGGGATAAGTCCTCCACCAACATTACGGGTTCAGGCGAAGGTGGATTCTGGCCGCCGCTCGAGGTGGAGCTTTCCTGGCTCAAAGCTGCTGGAGCCGATCCGTAGATCGGATCGGAGGGAGACTCCGGGGCGGGCACAACGAGGTCTGCGTGAGTGCGGGAAGGGGTAGTGAGTCCGGTGAAAACCAGATCGCCCCGTGAGTCCGCCACATATTCCAGGTTGCCGAATCAAATTCTGTGTTCGAGAGCGAAGTTGTCGGTCTGATCCAAACGACCAGTCGGGTCGGCGTGCAGTACGATGCTGCCGAACGCGAAGAGTTGACCGGGGATGAAGAAGTCCCCGGATCCGATGCCTTCTCCTATGATCAGGTGAGCCATCAATCCTTTGGGCGACCCTACAGCGAAACACTCAATGAAAGCACCAATGTCAATGTCAAAACTGACAGACCTCGGGATAGGGGGTCCCGACCTGTGGATCTAGGGTCGATGGGTAACAAGGGACAACGAACACAGTGTTTACCCAGGTTCGGGCCCTCTTGAAGAGGTAATACCCTACGTCCTGCTTGATTATATTGGATGTATGATGTGGTTTACAGAGTAGATCTACCTCGAGATCAGCATGAGCTAACCCTAACGCTATGAGGTAATGAATGTAGCTCTAACCCTAATGACTACCACCCTCGGTTTAAATAGACACCGATAGGGTTAGGGTTACCGAAGATAGATTACAACAAGGGTTTAAAGAGATACTGCGTCTTCTTGACTTGGAGGGCACACCACGGCTTCATAGATCTCCTATCAATATACGGCTTCACCAGTCCGGCCCACGTACGATGGACTGTCGCCCCGAGGACCCCTTAGTCCATGACTCCCTCACCGGGAGACAATGATGTCTACTACACAACTTATTCTTTACCCTTTCATTAGTATTCCTTTGATATTCTATTGATTTTCCCGTCTTTCTACAGTTGGCAATATAAACATTTTCATTGCAATTTACCACACAAAACATATAGATTTCTTTCCAAAGTAGTTTCAGCATGGTCTGTGAATATGAATGCTTCAAACCAACTATTTTTATGTGACAATTCTTCACACCCCAAAAATAAACAAAGTTCATTATAAAGTTCAAGGGTGATCAAGTCATTACAATATTTGTCCATGATTCGATCACAAAAAAGTTTACATTGGAAATTAAGATGACCAACCCTATTGCGAAGTTCACAAGTAATGGAATGAAGAGAGCATAATTTTGTAGCAAAATCATATATCACTTTAAGCCACAATTGGTTTTATCATGTTTATGCCTCTTACAAAATCTATCATCCCTATAAGGCATGTCTTCACAAACTTTATGCACTCCACAAAAATTAACATGCTTATAAGAAAAAAAATTGTCATGACTAGTGCAATCATCATTAGTATTTTGGTTATTCATAGAATTCATACTAACAACATTGCAATCATGCTCATCATTCATGGATTTTATGCCAAACATTTTATTGAATTCTTCTTCTATCAGTTGAGCACAATTTTCCGATCCATCATTTTCAAGAAAGACATGATAAAGACGAAGAATATGAGGCAACCTCAATTCCATTCTTTGTAGTTTTCTTTTATAAACCAAACTAGTGATAAAACAAGAAACTAAAAGATTCAATTGCAAGATCTGAAGATATACCTTCAAGCACTCACCTCCCCGGCAACGGCGCCAAAAAAGAGCTTGATGTCTACTACACAACTTATTCTTGTAGACTCGTGTTGGGCCTCCAAGCGCAGAGTTTTGTAGGACAGTAGAAATTTCCCCTCAAGTGGATGACCTAGGTTTATCAATCCGTGGGAGGCGTAGGATGAAGATGGTCTCTCTCGAACAACCCTGCAACCAAATACAAGAAATCTCTTGTGTCCCCAACACACGCAAATACAATGGCAAATTGTATAGGTACACTAGTTCGGTGAAGAGATGGTGATACAAGTGTAGTATGGATAGTAGATATAGGTTTTTGTAATCTGAAAATAAAAAAATAGCAAGGTAGCAAGTGATAAAACGGAGCACAAACGGTATTGCAGAGCTTAGAAACAAGGCCTAGGGTTCATACTTTCACTAGTGCAATCTCTCAACAGTGCTAACATAATTGAATCATATAAAAATCCCTCAACATGTGATAAAGAATCACTCCAAAGTTCTTATCAAGCGGAGAACATAAGATGAAATTGTTTGTAGGGTACGAAACCACCTCAAAGTTATCCTTTCTGAGCAATCTATTGAGCTATTCCTATAAGTGTCACAAACGGCCCCAGAGTTCGTACTAAAATAACACCATATGATATACATCAACCAACTCTAATGTCACCTAGATACTCCAATGTCACCACAAGTATCCGTGATTTGATTATTCTATATGCATCAAAGAACGTCAGATTCATGATATTCAATCCAACACAAAGAACTTCAAACAGTGCCCCCAAAGTTTCTACCAGAGAAAGTAGGACAAAAACGTGCATCAACCCCTATGCATAGATTACCCCAATGTCACCTCAGGAATCTGCGAGTTGACTGCCAAAACATACATCAAGTGAATCAATAGAACACCCCATTATCACCACGGGTATCCACATTCAATACATACATCAAGTGTTCTCAAATCCAAAATATTCAATCCGATAATAGTGAAACCTCAAAGGTAAAAACTCAATTCATCACAACAAGATAGAGAGGGAGAAACACCATATGATCCAACTATATTAACTCGCAGTACATCAAGGTCGTGCCAAATCAAGAACATGAGAGAGAGAGAGAGAGATCAAACACATATCTACTGGTACATACCCTCAGCCCCGAGGGTGAACTACTCCCTCCTTATCATGGAGACCGCCGGGATGATGAAGATGGCCTCCGGTGATGATTTCCCCCTTCGACAGGGTGCCAGAATAGGGCTCCAGATGGTATTTCTTGGGTACAGAGGCTTGCGGCGGCGGAGTCAAAGTTCTGGGGTTATTTCTGGGGGTTTCCCTATTTATAAGAATTTTCAGAGTTGGAATCATGCGAAAAGGAGCTAAGATGGGCCCACAAGCCACCAGGCCACGGTCACCCCCCTTGGCATGGCTTGTGGGGGCCTTGTGTCTCTTCTGGTCCTCCCACGAAGCTTCGGGTGTCTCTTTTGTTCCTAAAAAAATCGTCAAAAAGTTTTGCTGCATTTGGACTTCATTTGATATGGATTTTCTGGAAAACCAAAAACAAGCAGAGAACAACAACTGGCACTGGGCACTAGGTCAATATGTTAGTCCATGAAAATCATATTAAAGCCATACAAAAGTGCACCAAAATCATACAAAATTATAATAAACATGGCATGAACACTTCATAAATTATAGATACATTGGAGACGTATCACACGACCCGGAAGCTTTAGAGAGTCATTTTATTTTTTGTGTGCTTTTGGAAATTTCAAAAACAAAAAAGCGTATAGAGGGGAACCTAAAACTTTTTCAAAAGGAAAAGTGAAAGTGAGAAGGAAGAGCATCACTGAAGTGGGGGACGTCCTTGAACTTATGTTCATGCCAATGGAAACTTTGTGAATCTTGGATCACAAAAACTTTTAAACAAAAATAATTATCCCCTTGAAAAAATCCATTGTATTAAAAAATAATGTGCCAAGATTTACCTTTAGGGTGTTTAAATTGCTTGTTTGGTATGTGCAGTGCAGAACCAGAAAATTTTGCTATAGTATTTGAATTATGATATTTTACTGGAACATGCAAAAATTTGAAGTTTTTACACAGTACTTCTATGCAAATTTCTTATTACTTCCTAATTTTTTAGTTTTTTTAGTTACAGAAGTATATGTTTCATCTGCATCTTTACATATTGTCCTGTTTTCATAGATTGTTGTTATACTTTCTTTATTTGCTTATGTTTGTAATTTTGCCAAGCCCCATTGATGTGGGAGCATTAGAATTGTGTTAACATACAGTAGGTAATGTTTGATTATAAATATACAATATTATTACAGCAAGACATGATGGGATTTGATGTTATATGTACTAACCCCTCTAATAAAAGTTTGGTTCATTTTTTGTTGATTAAGCGTTCGAAAACCGAGGAGACATCGATATGAGAAGAATAAGGAGAGGTAAGAGTTCAAGCTTGGGGATGCCCAAGGCACCCCAAGTAAATATTCAAGGAGACTCAAGCATCTAAGCTTGGGGGTGCCCCAGAAGGCATCCCATCTTTCTTCCTCGATAATTATCAGTATGTCTCGGTTTTTGTTTTGTTCACATGATATGCTTAAATTCTTGGAGCATCTTTTGTGTTTGGTTTTCCTTTTATTTTTATGCACCATGCTGGTATGAGATAGTCCTTGGTTGATTTTATAGAATGCTCTTTGCACTTCACTTATATCTTTTGAGTATGGCTTTATAGAATGCTTCTTGTGCTTCATGCCTATCTTTTGAAGTTCGAATGCTCGCTGCTCCACATTTTGAATACGGTTATTTGTAGAATGCTCTTTTGCTTCGCTTATACAGATCTTGGCCGAGTCTTTTTTAGAAAGAATTAAACTCTCATGCTTCACTTATATCTATTTAGAGAATTAACATGAATTGGTTATTCACATGGTTAGTCATAAAACCTGCATAAAACTTGTAGATTACTGAATATGATATGTTTGATTCTTGCAATAGTTTTGCGATATTGAGATGGTAATATATGGGTGTACTAGTTGATAATCTTGGTTTAGTAAATAATATTAGTGTTAAGGTTTGTGATTTCCTATTCATGAAAATGTCGGTTTTGACATAGCTAGGAAGTTGGAGCATGATTTATCCTTGATTGATATCCTTGTGTTGTTTGGATCAGGGGGCGATGGTTATCTCTTCCCAACCTCCTCTCTAGGGGCATGTGAGTCATACTTTGCTTCGAGGGCTAATAGGCTTTCATAATAAGTATTTGAGTTCTTTATGACTAATGTGAATTTTTGGAATGTAAGCACTTCCACCTATCCATATTTTGCTAGCCTCTTCAGTACCATGCATTGCCCGTTCTCACCTTGAGACTTGGCACAAACTTTGCTGGTGCATCCAAACCCCGTGATACTCTATCACACATAAGCTTTATATATCCTTCCACAAAATAGCCACCATACCTAGATATATTGACATTTCCATAGCCATTCCGAGATATATTGACATGCAGCTTCCACCATCATCATACACATGACTTGAGCATTCACTGTTATATTGCTTTGCATGATCATATAGAGTTGGCATGATATTTGTGGCAAATCCACCATTCATCATTGTTATACATGTTACGCTATATCATTGCACATCCTGGTAAACTACCAGAGGCATTCATATGTAGTCATATTTTCCAATTTATCGAGTTGTAAGTAAATTAAAGTGTGATTATCATCATTATTAGAGCATTTTCCAGTAAGGAAAAGAATGGTGGAGCCTTATGAGTCCTCAAAAAAATGGGGATGACACTGGTACAGCGAGCTACTATACAAACAATTTTTAACCCCTTTCTGCGACGGCATTTTAAACCGCCGCCTTGCTAGTGTGGGCGATAGGTGGGTCCTTCCCACACGACCCAGAAACCGTCGGGGATAGGCCCTTCGATCACACACGCTGTGCAAAATGAGCTCGTGTGCGATCGGGCTAGCCATCGCATACAATTATACAGGCCCAATCGTTTCTGTTCGTAAGTACATCCCACACAGTGAATCCCAAAGAAACGTTTCCCTTCACATGTACATCCCACACAATCAATCCAGGGAATACATTTCCGTTCTTATGTACATCCCACACAGTCAATCCAAGAAGAACGTTTCCGTTCATATGTACATCCCACACGATGTATCCCAGACAAACGTTTCCGTTCGCACGTACACCACACACAATTTTCCCCATTAAATCGTCTGGGATAGCATTGCCATTGCAGACGATATTAATAATTTTATCATTTGCGTTATTGAATGCATCACGCATGTTGCGTAGAAAAAACTATGTGGCATAGGCTGTCCATCACACACACACTTTTTATGTGGACAACGTTTGCGCAAGGTGGCCTAATGCAAACAGTTTTCAAGAGGAAGTCTTGTGTGATTGTTCATTGATCCAACACGTTTTCTTCCTAGAAACTGTGTGGGTTGTCTGAGGTCATCGCCCATGGTGTTTTGTCAATAACCGTTTGCAACAAAAAACCCCAATAAGCAAGCTAATTGGCCTATTATTAATAATCCATTTATTAATCAAATTGACATTTCATATTAAGCACACAATATATTTCATTTTCGTATTACAGAACCAGGATTTCATAACTGAAATACATCAGAGTACAACATCATATAGATTCAGCACTCAGTTACACCATATAGGCATATAGCTAGCTACCCCATTACGCAACTGCACCAGCACCAAGTTTCACATGCAACATCTATAACCTTTGGAAATTAGCATCATAGACGATAGATAGACAGATGAATCTCATTTGGAAAACTGCTGAAGCGGAAGGCGAATATTGAGCCTTCATTGATGTTGAAGGTCTTTGCAACTTTAGGCCAGTGCCTGTGGATGATTGACCGTCCATCCTTCATCCACTTGAGGAAGACTTCAATATTGTACCGTGGGTGTTGTATGAATACCTTCCTCGCCTCCTGACCATACATGTGGTTTCAGAGGTAATCATCAGTGAGCTGCTTTGGAAATGCTTGAAAACAAGGATATGCATAAATATCTTCCCTAAATTTGTAAATGGCGCAAAGTAATAAAAAATACAAGGTATAATAGTTAGTACCATCCTATAGTGCACTGATGTCTTCTTCATTGTGCACACAAAGATCTTGTTGTTTTTCGGAGCTAGTTTCTTTATACTAACAATCTTTCTGAGTTTCTTGACTTGACTGATATTCATGGACAACTCATTTCCACATATGCAAAAAGGATCGAACAGTGGGTCAAAACCTCTGGCGCAGGACCTACATGTGCAAGACCAAATTGTTAAAAACCTAAATATTAGAATGGTTCCTGCAATTGCACAATAATGTGCTATTAGACAAAGGACCATGCATGTGCAAACCTTGATTGTAAACCTCAGTGCTTCCCATTGTTTCCCTGCAACATATATAAGGTAGCTATTGATCAGGTTAAGTGAGGGTTGGGATACTATCAGTAAAATATGTTGATGAAAAATAAACATATTGCAGATTCAGCAGATTAATACGAGCCGCATGGAAAAGCCATTTATTCAAACCAAGCATGATTAAGAACTAGGAAATATAGCAATTGCATATGTTTCTCATGTATTTAGTACTTCCAAATTCGATTTATTCCTCACATGCATAACAATACAAAATTGTACCCACAACAATTGAGCATCGCATTGCAGAATTGAACCAAGCAGTTAACTAAACACAACAACAAATGAACAAAACATTAATTGAGCACCACATTGCACAATATGTTGGCGTTCTGGGACTGGGGGTACCCAGACCCGTCTGCCTGTGGCCCAGCGCATGTCTCCATCAACGGCCCGGTACGACCCAACTACAAGTCTTCATGGACAAGACCCTCGTGATAGCCCCCCGCCTCGCGAGGCGAGCGACACCAAGGCCTCCCGAGGAGCGGCTTCCCGAGGCTGTCTCCCGAGGAGCGGAGATCTCTATGCAAGCGCCCCACCTCGCGAGGCGCATGGTGACGTGAGCCATGATGACCAAGGCCAGGAAGGTGCTAGCTGGCGCAGGAGAGGGCAGTTTCCTCTTTGGTGCTAAGGAGGCAAGGACGTACGCGGGTTCCCAAGGAATCCCCCAATGGTTTCCATTCTGGTGCAACAAGAACAAGACCACGAGCTCAGCAGGACGGAGGTCATCGTCGAGCCCACCACCGTGTCATGACCAGAAGCTTTGCAGACAAAGACCACCTTTAGTCAGGATAGGGTGTACTCCTGTCCCCCTTCAAATTGGTCGTTGTGGTATCCCTTCCCGCCTAACTATGAGAGAAGAGGACCAAGGCCAATATAAGTATAGGCTAGTCTCCACCATAGAGAGGGATCTGATCCGATCCGATTGCAATCCAATCCTTCGGCCATTGAGCTCGCCCGAAGCAGCTCACACTTGTACTAGTTCATCCTCATCCTCCTCGCGAGGCAATCCACCACAAAGCAGGAGTAGGGTTTTACACCGCAAGGTGGCCCGAACCTAGGTAAACCACCGTGTCCACTTCTTCTTCTTGCTCGCACGAACTCATCGGAGTCTGGCCGTGGGGTGGTGAACAGTGAGCCGCGGCTAGGCTAGATCCTTCGTACACGCCCCAGAGTTCAAACCTTATTTGGGTCTGCGAAGCCCCGATCCCGACATTTGGTGCGCCAAGTAGGGGTGTGTCGAAGTTCTCCCTTCCGCTTTGCTCTGTCCCTGCTTCGTTGCTTCCATGGCCGACGCCCACCGAGTTCGCGCCAAGCGCCAGGCTGCCCGCGTCGCTTAGACGGTGCCGGTGGGCCGCGGCTCCCCGCACCGCTCCGCTTCCCCCGCAGCTAATGCTGCCACCGACCCCACTGCTCATGAGCAGCAGGACTCTTCGCTGCCGCCCTCCGTGCAGCGTGACGGCCACACCACCACGCCTTCCCTCACTCCCGCCACGGCGTCATCTTCCCATGCTCGTCGCGGGCCGACGAATGCGCAGGTTGCACTTCTCATGGCGCATGAGCTGTTGCGCTACCGCCCCGCCAACGAGGGCTACAATGCCTGGCTTGGTCGCATCACCGAGCTCGTCAACGCCGCCGGCGAGGCCCCGGCACCTTCCCACTCACCCTGTCCCCCGCCGTCTCGTGCGGGCAACGTGGCACATGGCGCACCCCCGCCTCCTCCTCTGCGCAGCGCTGAAGCCGAGCCAAGGAGCGACGCGCGTCCGCGCGACCCGCCGCACGGAGCACCGGCGCCAGCCAGGGACGAGGCCAGCTGCCAGGTTGTGCAGCAGCCGTAGTATGACGCGCGTGCGCTCCCTGCGCCTCCACATCAGCACCAAGACCAAGCCGCTTCAGAGGCCTCCACATGTGGGAATCAAGACCGAGCCTCCCTCGCGCGGGCCACGCCCGTGAACGCGGTGGGCTGTCGTGCCTTCACTCGTGAGCTGCGCCGAGTTGTCTGGCCGGTCAAGTTCAAGCCAGACCTGCCCCCGCACTGCGACGGCGTCCCTGACCCTGCGGAGTTCCTCTAGATCTACTCGCTGAGCATCAAGGCAGCCAACGGCGATGACAAGGTCATGGCGAACTGGTTCCCTATGGCTCTCAAGGACGGCGCGCGCTCCTGGCTCATGCACCTCCCGGAGGGGTTGATCTCCTCTTGGGATGAGCTTTGCGAGCGTTTCCTCGCTAACTTCCAAGGAACCCATAACCGCGCCCTCACTGTCAATGACCTGCGGTCCGTGAAGCAGCAGCCGGGTGAGACCCTCCACAAATACATTCAGCGCTTCACCAATGTTCGCCTCAAGATCCCAAAGGCCTTGGACGAAGCCATCATCTCGGAGTTCACCGAGGGCGTCACAAACGTCAAGATGAGCGAGGAGCTCGCCATCCACGATGACCTATGCATGGTGCTGGAGATGTTCAACTTGGCCGACAGATGTGCCAGGGCGGAAGAAGGCCGCCTCTCCCTCCTCAAGCACCCAGATGTCAACCTTGAAGACAAGAAGGCCAAGGCCAAGGAAGCAAAGCGCAAGGGCCCCACCGTGCTGGCAGCAAAGCCCGAGATGAAGCGCGGTCGTGATCGCGACGAGCCCCCCAAAGGCATTCGCACATTCTGCGTGTTCCACAACGTGCACACCCACAACATCGACGACTGCCAGGAGCTCAGGGCGCTTCGGGACGAGCACCTAGGCCGCCGCCCCGAGCGTGGTGACCGCAACTTCGACCGCAGAGGAGGCCGTGGTGGAGGCCGCTGGGACAACCGCAATCCCCGTTAGGGCTGGCGTGACCAGCCTCGCAAGGGTGGCTGGCGCGATCAGCCTCGCGACTTCCCTTGGAGCGATCAGCCTCGTGAGGCCCGTCCTCAGGGCAACGCCGGCCTCCCTCCACTACCGTCACCGCCAAGGAGGAATGACGACAACCATTAGGACGATGGGGCTGGGGGCTTTCAAGAACCTTACGCGATTGCTTGCATCCTTAGCGGTGCCCAAGCACCCACCTCAAACCACATCTTCAAGCAGTTCTCTCGTGAGGTGAATGTGGCCCTCCCGAAGCTTGAGGACGCCCGCCCCCTCAGGTGGTCGTAGTATGCCATCACCTTCGACTCTAAGGATCACCTCAGGTGTGCGGCCACTGCTGGCGCGCTCCCCATGCTCTGCACGCCCACCATCAGCAACGTCTCCGTCACCAAGACTCTCATCGATGGCGGCGCTGGTCTCAATGTGCTCTCCATCGAGACTTTCGAGATTCTCCAGGTGCCCTATGATCAGCTCATGCACACTAGGCCGTTCTCTAGGGTGAAGGACGGCTTTGCCGTCCCCCTGGGGCAAGTGCGCCTCCTTGTCACCTTCGGCAAGAGCGACAACTACCACACCGAGCTCATCGACTTCGACGTCGCCCACATCAGCATTCCATACAACGCCATCCTCGGGTACCCTGCCCTTGCCAAGTTCATGGCGGCGACCCACCATGGCTACAACATCCTCAAGATGCTTGGGTGCAGCAGCATCATCACGGTCGCCTGTGATGAGAAGGACGCGGTCTGCTCTCCTGAGCATGCCTACCGTGGCGCGGCGGCCGAAAACTCCGATGGTGAGGGCCACGTCATGCCTCCTGAGGCCACCCCCACAAAGAAGAAGCAGTTGCTCCCCAAGAGCCGCCTGGAGGCCAAGAAATCCGCTGGCGGCGCCTCAGGCTCCGCTCCTGTTGTCGGGGCGCCCCTCCCTTCCGCATAGGAAGGCGCGCCCGGTGCCTCCCTCAGGATGGGCTGGGGGGCTTCCACCTGGAGAGCCTCTGACCTGACCGGTGCGGCGAGGGAGGTGCTCGGGCACCACTTGGAGGCATGCCTTGACGCGCACCCCCACAAGCAAGGAGCACGGCGCGAGGCGCCAGGAGCACGAGAATTCATCACCAAGGTGATCGAGGAGCTTCAGGAAGCGCAAGCCATGCACGATGAGCGTCGCCCCGCACACACCAGTGCAGTTGCCGCCCCTGACACGGGTGGCGAGCTGCGCGTCTGCGTCAACATCCCGGGCATCAATAGGGCCGCTTCGCAGAACCTCTTCTGGCTGTCCCGCATCGGCCGGAGTGGGGGCTTCCCCTGCAACTACGTCTGCATGCTGTTCGACCTGCTGAACGTTGGCGCCTCGTACCAGCGCCTGGCGCAGCGTGCCATGGCATCTCATGAGGCTCGGCGCTCGCTGGTCGTGTCTCAGGAGGTCCCAGACCCTCGCAAGCCCCCTGGGCCTCACGAGCCTCTCAAGCCTCTGGAGCCGCCCGGCTCGTGAGGAGCAACCCCACGGCACGCTTCTTCAACTACCCCGACGCTTCTGCAGCATCATTGCCAGGTGACTTTTGGTTTGTTCAGCTGAGGGCACCCCACGGGCTGCATTATCCTCAGGCTGCTAAGTGTCTGCCCCTGTGGTTGTGTCATTTCGTTCATGTACCTTGAACCAGTTATGCTTTCATGAGTTACTATGACTGTTGACCCCGCGCTCACCATCACATCACCTCTGGAGCTGCCGCCCCGCGGGCTGTGCACGTTGCCAGCTCTCCTCCTGGGTGTTCCATGAGAGGGGGCTACGGGCATGGCGCCTGTGCTTGGGTGGTCCATCCCTGTAGCACTGATAAATCTAAGCGACTGAGCTCTGGCTCGCGGGCCAGTCCCGTGCACGTCACCTCGCCAGGTCCTTAGTGCCTTCATCTTCTCATGCAACGATCATGAGTAGATCAGCAAGCATGCGCTACCCCTCATATCTTGTAGTTGGTTAATATGCAGGAGCCTCAGGAGACAGGCGCTCGAGCGGCCTTGACAACACCTTGCCACCTCAGGAAGGGTCGCCTCGATCAGGCAGTGGTTTGGTCGACGAAAGGCTAAGTAAAATCACTTCATAGACGCGTGTCGCCGGTCGAAGTCCCTTTCCTTGGCACCCTCGCGAGGCACACCACTCCTTTTTCATGCAAGCCACTTGCACATTAAAAGGGGGGATCTTGAGCATTGCACCTCCGGAGCCCCTACTGGCTCTCAGGCCCTCACCCCCTGGCCTTGTCCCAGGCATCGCGACCTGACATACCAGCGGTGGCTGAGCTCGCCTGAGGGCCGGATCCTGAGGCTGTAGAGAACCTTGGTGAGCAAGGAAATGAGGGGCAAACCCCACGCGGGGGCATGGGAAGTTGGGCCCAGCCCAGCCACGCTAGCACCGCTCGAAATATTAAAGAACATCAGTCTTTTCACGCGCCCCTAGAGGGACTTGTGTTGGTTCATTTCAGAGAAAAAGCAGAGGTCCATGCCCCAGGAAAGTGCGCCCTCACGATGCAAGAACCCTTCACGAGTCACGAGCACCCTGAGCTAAGTCACCTTCTCCACGCCGAGCACGAGCTTTGCTATTAACACCACACCTCTATTTTCACAATCTCGTTTGGGTGAAAACTCTTTTCTGTCCGAAAGCCACTTGCGCGTCAAGGGGGACCTCTTGAGCATCACGTATCATGAGCTCTTACCGGACCTCGGGTCACTCACCTCCTGGCCTTGCACACAGCATCGCGACCTGGCATACCAGTGACGACAGAAGCCTACCTGGGGACTAGGTCCCGGCGACGCAGAGCACTAAGCTACCGTGAAGTAAAAAGGGGCTCAAGCCCGAACGAGAAATGCCAACAGAACTTGAAAAGCGAAAGTAAAAGCATTACGTTAAAGCTGCAAGCGCCACAGTTCCTTACATGCCCCCATGGGGCTCTTGATGATTGCGATGCAGGAAAGAAAACAGCCTCCCGGAGGTCGTGACTCCTGAGGCGCTGGCTCCGACGCCGCTGGCGCTTAGTCGGAGTCCTCCTCCACCTTGACGCCGCGGCGTGGCGGCTCATCGTAGTCGTCGTCGCTCAAGCTCCCCTCGGAGGAAGCGCCGTCGCTGCTGGAGGCGTCGTGGCCGTCGCCAAGGGCAAGTTCACCGCCGAGGACATCACCGCCGCCGCGACCATCTTCGTCGGAGGAGGCGTGGTCACCGCTGCTGCTGTCGCCCTCTGGGCAGCATCCCAAGCGTCCGCCGTCCTCCCCGAAGATCTTGATGAAGAGCGTCGTCGCCCCGTCGTACTTGAAGTGCAGGGTGTGCCTCCCCATCAGGACACGGGGGCAGGCGAACGACTGCCACCCCCGAGTCAGATAGACGTAGCTTGAGGGAGTGACCTCGACCTCCGCCCATGAAGACCTGTTGCAGCAGCCATCGGGCTGCAGCCACAGCCCGACGGGTCCTCCCGCCGGCAGCTCCTCCGCGAAGGAGCGCGGGAGCCGGATCCAGGTGCGCGGCGGACTCTCCATCCACACCACAAACTCGCAGGCCTTGTCATCTGAATGGGCCCGCGGGCGAGGGGGCCGGGCGGCTGCCGCATGCCTTCCCCCTCGGCCTCGGCCGCCATGACTTCCGCGGCCACTTCCACGGGAAGAATTCTTTCCACGGCTGCCGAAACCAACGCGGACCCCCAGCGGAGCACGTCCGCTCCCCTGAGGAGCCGTCACGGGCATCGTGGTGGATTTGAGAGGGCGGCCGCACCCCCTCTTGGGTAGTGGCAGCTCTGGCTCTTCTCGTGGCGCCTTGCCCTTCTCGGCGGTGGAGAACCTCCTCACTGGCGCCATGACTACTACAGCAGAGGTTTGGGAGTGGAGAAGCGAAAAGACAGAGATGGGTCGAGGGCTCTGTTCCCTTCGCCCTCTTATAGACGATTGTGAAGGCCAACCGGCATCCCTTCACATTCAGAGCAATGATGGCCTCGCAGCATGCACGTCCAGGCTTTTGTCAATCTGGGCGGTTGCCGAGGCGACATGGGGAAGTGGGGGCGTCCGCATCCCGTCGTGCGCCACGTGTCCAGCCTGGCACGCAGGCGTTTAGGGCCCGCATCGCTTCACCCTCCCTTCACTGCCTTCGCCTCAAAGCTAGGCCGGGCGTGCCGTGGGCCCGGGGGCTACTGTCGGCGTTCTGGGACCGAGGGTACCCAGACCCATCTTCCTGCAACCCAGCGCGTGTCTCCATCAACGGCCCGATACGGCCCAGCTACAAGTCTTCATGGACAAGACCCTCACGAGGGCCCCCTGCCTCGCGAGGCGAGCGACACAAAGGCCTCCCGAGGAGCAGCTTCCCGAGGCTATCTCCCGAGGAGCGGAGATCTCTATGCAAGCACCTCGCCTCGCGAGACGCGCGGTGACGTGAGCCATGACGACCAAGGCCAGGCGGGCGCCTGTCGGGGTACACAAACAGGGGTGTATGTTTCCGCTGACTTGTGCGCGGACAGTAGGCCTCCAACCCGGCAGCACCAAGCATTCAAGACAAAACCAAGCCATGGAGATAGCCCTTTGAGGAATCGAGGGGCAGATCAAGAAGACCAAGACAAGCCAAGAGAACAAGATATCACTAAGGAAAAGCCTCCCTTGCTGGGGAGGCGAGCCTGGTCAGGTCGAGGCCATCCCAAAGACAAGTCCCAAGACTTCCCCGGCAGGCTTGTCGGGGCCGCTGGCGGCCTGCATCCCCGCCAAGACTCCACCGCTCCACTGCATCACAACGCAAGTCATCCATTGGTGTGGTGTCGAGCCCCTAGATAGCTAAGTGGCTGTCATTTGGCACGTGGCTGCCATTTAGAAGGAAGATCACCTCTATATGACATCCGTCCAGAGGCGTGTCAAGCAGACAGGCGAAAGATGACTAAGCGGCGCGGGAGGTCTGCCGGGCTGCATCCACAGCGTGACACCTAGCAGTGCATTTAATGCACTTTGTCCTAACTGCCAGAGTTAGGTATGATAGCACTGTTAGCTATCTAATCACTGGATAATAACCGTTTTACCCTTGTGGTAACCCCTTACCCTATAAAAGGAGGACCATGGCAACCTTAGAAAGGATTCGGACCCTCGTGTACTCATACGCGCGTAGCTGCTCTCCCCAAGGCGACCTTGCCGGGCTTGAGCGCCGCGCGTTCTTCACGGTCCCTCCATCTATCCACCAAAGCAGGAGTAGTGTTTTACGCTTCTCAGCGGTCCGAACTTGGCTAAAAACCACCAGCGTCATCACTGTCATGCTATCCCATGGCCTCCGCTCTTTGTGCAATGCGACCTCCCCCCTGCCGAACCACAAAGGGGTCGATGGCCCCATAGGTGGTCGTGTTCTACCACGACATCCTTAGCGCGCCAGGTAGGGGGCGGCGCGCTTGCGTGAACCCGAGGTCACGAACAGCACGTCAAGCTACACCGGCGTCAGCGTCAATGCTCGCATCATCAGCGGCTCCTGAGGAGAGAGGCGACGCCGCTCCCTCGTTCCGCCTTGCCCGGGCCCTATTGCCCGTGCCCACCGCAACCGTGGCGGCGGCGGAAACGGGAGGTGGTGGCGGTGCGACGGTCCTGAGCCGCTCAGGCGGCATGGCCTCCGCACTACCCCTATCCGAAGGAGGAAAGCGAGGCACGCGGCGATGATGTCCTCCTGGCGGGTTCCCACCAAGCATGCCAGGTGACTGAGAGAATCACTAAGGCAAGCGGAAAGCATGGTATGTGGCCTCCTCCTCCTCCACTTTTGCTCATTGACGATCGAGCCGCGCATGGGGTGGCATCTTAAATGTCGATAAGCCCACGCGGAACTCAGTTCAGCATTTACCCCGCCGAGGGAAAATCCTGAGTGAAGCGCTGGTGCAAATCCGTTGATCGACGCTGATACGTCTCCAACGTATCTATAATTTTTGATTGTTCCATGCTATTATATTATCTGTTTTGGATGTTTTATATGCATTAATATGCTATTTTATATTATGTTTGGGACTAACCTATTAACCTAGAGCCCAGTGCCAGTTTCTGTTTTTTTCTTGTTTTTGAGTTTTGCAGAAAAGGAATACCAAACGGAATAAAACTTTCGCGATGATCTTTCTTGGACCAGAAGGAAACCAGGAGACTTGGAGATGAAGTCGGAGGAACCACGAGGTGGCCACAAGGACGGAGGGCGCGCCCCCACCCTTGTGGGCCCCTCGTGCACTTCCTGACCTAATTCTTTCGCCTATATATACTCTCATATGCCCAAACCACCAGAGGCATCCACGAAAATATTTTTCCACTGCCGCAACCTTCTGTACCTATGAGATCCCATCTAGGGGCCTTTTCCAGTGTCCTGCCGAAGGGGGATTCGATCATGGAGGGCTTCTACATCAACACCATTTCCCTTCCGATGAAGCGTGAGTAGTTTACCTCAGGCCTACGGGTCCATAGCTAGTAGCTAGATGGCTTTTTCTCTCTCTTTGATTCTCAATACCATGTTCTCCTTGATGTTCTTGGAGATCTATTCGATGTAACACTTTTTTGCGGTGTGTTTGCCGAGATCCGATGAATTGTGGATTTATGATCAGCTTATCTATGAATATTATTTGAATCTTCTCTGAATTCTTTTATGCATGATTTGATATCTTTGTAATTCTCTTTGAACTATCGGTTTGGTTTGGCCAACTAGATTGGTTTTTCTTGCAATGGGAGAAGTGCTTAGCTTGGTTCAATCTTGCGGTGTCCTTTCCCAGTGACAGTAGGGGCAGCAAGGCACATATTGTATTGTTGCCATCGAGGATAAAAAGATGGGGTTTTCATCATATTGCTTGAGTTAATTCCTCTACATCATGTCATCTTACTTAATGCATTACTCTGTTCTTTATGAACTTATTACTCTAGATGCATGCTGGATAGCGGTCAATGTGTGGAGTAATAGTAGTAGATGCAGAATCGTTTTGGTCTACTTGACACGGACATGATGCCTATATTCATGATCATTGCTTTAGATATCGTCATAACTTTGCACTTTTCTATCAATTGCTCGGCAGTAATTTGTTCACCCACCATAATTTTTTCTATCTTGAGAGAAGCCTCTAGTGAAACCTATGGCCCCCGGGTCTATTTTCCATCATATTACTTTCCGATCTACTATTTTGCAATCTTTTATTTTTAGATCTATAAACCAAAAACCAAAAAATATTTACTTTATCTTTTGTTTAGTTTTACCTATCTCTATCAGATCTCACTTTTGCAAATAACTGTGAAGGGATTGACAACCCCTTTATCGCGTTGGGTGCAAGTTGTTTGATTGTTTGTGCAGGTATTCGGTGATTTGTGCGTTGTCTCCTACTGGATTGATACCTTGGTTCTCAAACTGAGGGAAATACTTATATCTACTTTGCTACATCACCCTTTCCTCTTCAAGGGAAAAACCAACGCAAGCTCAAGAAGTAGCAGACGCCCCGGCAAGCACGCTCCGGTAGGGCTGTTCGGGCCAGCGTGACCTTATACCTGCAGCCGTGGTATCGTCAACAGTGAAAGGGAGAGGAGAGAGGAGTCAACCCTTCCTCTTTCGCTATACATCGTCACCTGCGGGCATTCGATTATCCCCTCCGGCCCTTGCCGGGGGCGGACATGCAACTGATAAACTGCCAAGTTTCCCTCTTGCATGCGTTTTCCCATGTTGATTCTACAGATTTGAGGTGGATACGCGAACGCTGTCCTCTCAAGGTATGTGGACGTGATAAACAACCATGACTAAGGGAGGAGGGAAGCGTGAACAAAAAGCTAAGTCAACATGCTCACCAACTCTCCCTCCAGAGTTTGCATTTGCTTATCCCTCGGACGCCCAAGTTTTCTTTGTATGGTTAAACCTTTCGTGTGATGGCACCTTGTCGGATTTGTCTGCACCCCTTCTTTGTTTCGAGCCGGCTCAACAAAGTGGGCGGCTGCGTCAAAGACTCCTAAGGAAAAACCTGCCGGGGCATGTCCACACCAGCTGAATGCTAAGGACCCACTCCTCACAGCAATCGCGGCAGCACAGTGCTGGCAGGCAACCAAAACGCATAGAAAGGAGATAACCATACGTACATCCATGGGAAAATGCAAGAGGGATAGCACACATTTAGGCTTAATTGAACACCAGTTCGACAAGAGCAAAAGCATATATAGTACGGGGCTTAAACACGAGACATGCATTATGTTTTTGTTACGGGCGCCACGGCAACAAGAATGGTTCACGGCTGTGCTTGGCGGTCTTCTGGGACCCTGGGGACGGAAAGAACCTTGTCGGCGAAGGGACCAGCCTTCTCTTCGGCAGCAGAAACATCGGCACCCGCCGGCAGCCTCCTAAAGCCATCGGCAAGGTTGAGGTCCGGATGGCGGAAGGCGAGATTGCTCAAGACCATGGAGAGGGCGTCGCGGGCGAGCTTTCGGGACTCATGGACGAAGCATGCGTCCCTTTCGTCCTCATACATCTTCAACCCCTCAAACAAGAGCGACAGCTTGATGCTGGGAACTTCATGTTGGCCCACAGAGAAAGCCCAGCTCTTCATCTTCATTGTTGCGATCTGGGCAGAGAGGCGCTCAGCGATATCCACAAAATTCTTGATCCAGAGGTCGCGCTGCCCAACTTGGTTCGCCAGCTTGTCCTCTGCATCTTTTCGGTGGAGTCTTGCGTTGTCCAAGTCCTTCGTCAGCTGCCTCTCACGGGCGTCGGCAGACTCAATCTTGCTTTCCAGAGTACCAAGCCATGCCTTCATATTAGTGATGACGCCGTTGGTAGTGTTAAGGTCCTGGCTCTTGGATGAAAGCTGCGATTGCACCTCTCTCAGGAGAACCTCTGCCTTCTGCACTTCCTCCTTGAGAGCCGCAATTTCCTTGGCACTCCCGGCAAGCTCCTCTGTCAGTTTAGCCACCTGCTGGTCGAGATCAGACTTGGCGGCAGATGCAGCGACAAGGTCATCAGCAATCTTCTTCAGTTGGGCAGCCGAATTGAGTGTGAGCGTATCAAGGGCCACCTTGTGCTTGTCCTCCAGATCCTTGGTACGCTGCTGGACAAGGGCCTCCAGTTCTTCGTCCTTGCTGCGGAGAGTGGCCTTGAGGTTCTCTTCCCAGGAAGAGATGTCCTTCTCTTTGGCGTTCAGAAGCGCTGCGCGCTCCGCCAAACGAGCTTCCCGGGCGGCGACGTCCTCCTTGGCCATAGTGATCACCTCCTGTTGCCACAGAAGGATTTGGAACTACTTGTCGTTCCACTCGCGTAGTTCATTACCCTTGTCCCTTAGTTTTTGATCCATGAGGTTGGCGGAGTTGCGTTGCTCTTTGAGTGCTTGCCACTTCTGGCTGTACCTGCCTTGCATCTCCTTGATGCCTGTTGCCATGGACTCCAGGAAAGACAGGTCCAAGAGTGCACTGGCTGAATCATCAGCCTCTTCAGCTTGCTAGGATAGCGGTGCCACGATGCGCTGGATCTCTTCATCGAGGTCTGCGCTCACTGCCACGGATGAACTGGGGGCTCCGAGTCCTGGTTGGGCAAGGACCAATGCCAGGTTGCTCGAAGATGGCTACAGGGCCGCGGCTGAGGTGTCGAACTGGGGAGGAGGGCTCATAGTTTGGAGTGGGACATTCTCTTCGACCACTACCTCCAGTCCTGGCACACTGCCGGGGGCCTTCTCTGGGACCTCTTGGATATCCCCAGCAGTGTGTTCCTGGCCCTCCGCGGCAGCCATCTTGGCGGCCTCTTCAGCAGCATCCTTGCCGA
Organism: Thinopyrum elongatum; assembly: GCA_011799875.1. Classification (NCBI taxonomy): domain Eukaryota; kingdom Viridiplantae; phylum Streptophyta; class Magnoliopsida; order Poales; family Poaceae; genus Thinopyrum; species Thinopyrum elongatum. Next base: position 279,694,944 of record CM022303.1, read on the forward strand.
TGCTGGCCACCTCCTCCAGCAGCTCTAGTTCCTCGGCCACTGGGACGGCAAGCGAAATCAGCAAGTGACGACAAGGAAATAATATGCGTCAGAAAGCCAGAGACTTGAAGCAAAAATAAAACAAGCAACCGAAGGAAAAGAGCGAGCAAACTACCTGGAGATGTTTGCCGTGGGAGGGCATCGGTTTCCCCGGCGACACCCATTGCCGGGGCATGACCCTCGCCCCCTTCCTCAGTAATCATGACGTCAGCATGGGCCGATCCTTCTGTGGAAGCCCTTGCCGGGGATTTCTCGGCTTGGGCATGGGGCAGGGTGAGCCCCTCCTGGGGAGCCTCGCTCTGGACAAGCTCTCCCTCTCCCTTGGCGGAAGAAGGGACTCGCTCTCCCATGCCTTCACTGGTGGGGAGGGCCTGTCTCATACCTTCGTGCCGGGGGCTGGGCCGGGGGCTTGGCGCGGGATCATCCATGCTTCCTCCCGCCAAGCCCGCGCCCTCCGAAGGCCCCGACGACTCCACTTGCTTGGATCGCTTGGCCCGGTGGGTGAGGGTTTCTTCCTCATCTCTGCCAAAAACAACAAGCAAGATTGGGTCGGCAAACCTGCAAGTGCATGATGCTTCGACAAGAAAAGATGACATTTTCCTTACTCTGAATCGATGAGCATGGAGCCTAGTGTGAACTCCATGGGCGGTGGGGTCGCTCTGCTTCTCTTCAGGGTCGAGGGAACAGTGCTTCCCAGCAGCTTCGAGCCCTTTGGAAGAACCGGGGGCTCCGACAAAGATGAGCTGCGAGAGGGGCTCGAGCTTGATTGGGAGCTGGAATCAACCCCCGTGACTGCTCATCGCTTGACGGGAGGTTCTTTGGCCTCGGAAAGGCGGGGGGGATGGCGGATCGCCACGTCCGGCCTGTCGCCCTTAGAAGTGATCTTCTTCACCCTCTTGGTGATGGGCGCAGGGACAGGGGCCGCAGTTCCCCGGCTGGGTCACCTGCGGGGACGCTGTTCCAAATCTGGTTCGGGGGCTTGTGGGCCCGCTGCGAGCCACTCCTCCTTGGGCTGCTCCACCTCCTTGGCCTCGTCCCCTTCCTGGGATTCTGCTGCCGCAGCATATAAGGCTTCGATCCCGATAGGCTCATCCCCAGCAGGATCACCCTCGGCAGGCTCGTCCCCAGCAATCTCCTCCGTGGCGCGCCCCTCGCTCCTGCCATGAGAAGAGCCCTCATCTTCGGCCTCCTCCTCTTCCTCATCCTCCACTCTTCTGGGCTTTACCTTCCCGACATCCCGAAGCACCTTGTCCTCCTTAATCCGCCTCCTGATGAACTCCGCCTCCACCTTGGAGGTGCGCTTGAACATGTTGCTCTCCACTCTGGAGGCCCTTTCCTCCAGACCGGAGACCCACCCAACCTCTGCATCAAGCTCAGGTAGTTGCCAATCAGCTGCAACCCCATAAGCGTTGCAATCAAGCATCCACTTCAAAATCTGGTCCCGAGCGGAATTGATATTCAGCGGGACAACCCTTGCCGGCAATTTGAATGGCCCAAGGCTGCCGAACAGCTATTTGCACAACCAGCCGTGGCCGTAAACCGACAAGTTGTTGGTAAGGCCTGGATATAGACGCATCTTGTCCGCAGCGTCTCCATACCGCCAGGTGAACCTGTCCCTCTTCTGCAGCGGCGAGATGCAGCGTCAGAGGAAATCGGCCCCCACTTGTTCGATGGTTAGCCCGGCAGCTTTAAGACGGGCAATCCTATTCAGCGCCGGGCAAAGCCGGTCGTCGGTAAGGCCTAGTTCCCTCCACTCATTGCCGCGCACGACGCACTCCGTCCGTGCCCGACAGTACTCTGGAGCATCCCCATCCTGGATCCAGCACCAGTCCGCCCTCCATTCTTCCCGTCTGCCTCGTTGCTGACCAGGAAGATAATTCCAAGCATTCCTCTTTTCCCGGGGGATCCAACTTATGTTCCCCAAGAGGTGGGCCTTGTTTTCGACCCACGGAATGAAGAAGTGCCTGAACAGATCCACGTTGGGGGCAACTCCGACGAAGTTCTCGCACAAATGAGCGAAAATCGCCATGCATGCCATTGCATTTGGCGTGAAATCCAAAAGGTGGAATCCGTACACCACCATCATCGCCTCAAAGAAATCCGAGAAAGGAGGGCTGAGGCCGCGGAGGAAATACACACAGAAGAAGCGGTATGAATTCGGCGGGTCCTCTTTCCCCTCTGCCAAAACCGCGGGTGCATCGTGCTCCTTCGGGACTTCCCTCCCCCACATGTACGCATACCGCATGACCAGGGTGTTGCTATCCAAGCTCGACGAGAAGAACACTACATCTTCCCACCGCTTCCAGTCCAACTCCGCCGCCTTCTTTTTCTTCCCCTCCGCCGCGGCCTCCTTCGTGGTGGTCGGCCGCTTCCCCCTTCCTGCAGCCTTCTTCCCCATCCTTCGGGGCCGTAAGGAAGGTAGAAGACTGGATGGGAGATCAGAGGCGAATGTGGGCGCGGGAGCGGTCGCTTGGCTTGAGGAGGAAGATGATGGAGGGTGAAACGGATGCGAATGAGCAGGGCCCTTTTGCCTTTTCCTCTTTTATGAGGAACGAACGTGGGGGTGGCTCTTCGCTGCTTTCTCTCAGAAAGTTACCATTTTACATTAACTGCTACAGTCCCATGACCCCACGACCTGCGATAATTACGTGGAGTGGATGTTGAGTCGACTGATCATCATGACAAACCGCTACACGCGCAGCGTTCCCTCGACACGTGTCCGCGCACTGTTTGGGGCCTAACCCAACATGCCCGGCGACACATATGGCTCAGGCCCGGGGGCTTCTGTCGGGGTACACAAACAGGGGTGTATGTTTCCCCTGACTTGTGCACAGACAGTAGGCCTCCAACCCGGCAGCACCAAGCATTCAAGACAAAACCAAGCTAGAGAGATAACCCTTTGAGGAATCTAGGGGCGGATCAAGAAGACCAAGACAAGCCAAGAGAACAAGATATCACTAAGGAAAAGCCTCCCTTGCCGGGCAGGCAAGCCTGGTCAGGTCGAGGCCATCTCGAAGACAAGTCCCAAGACTTCCCTGGCAGGCTTGTCGGGGCCGCTGGCGGCCTGCATCCCCGCCAAGACTCCACCGCTCCACCGCATCGCAATGCAAGTCATCCATCGGTGCGGTGTTGAGCCCCCAGATAGCTAAGTGGCTGTCATTTGGCACGTGGCAGCCATTTAGAAGGAAGATCGCCTCTATATGACACCCATCCAGAGGCGTGTCAAGCAGACAGGTGAAAGATGACTAAGCGGCACGGCAGGTCTGCCGGGCTGCATCCACAGCGAGACACCTAGCAGTGCATTTAATGCACTTTGTCCTAACTGCCAAAGTTAGGTATGATAGCATTGTTAGCTATCTAATCACTGGATAATGACCGTTTTGCCATTTTGGTAACCCCTTAGCCAATAAAAGGAGGACCGTGGCAACCTTAGAAAGGATTCGGACCCTCGTGTACTCATACGCGCGTAGCTGCTCTCCCCAAGGCGACCTTGCCAGGCTTGAGCGCCGCGCGTTCTTCACGGTCCCTCCATCAATCCACCAAAGCAGGAGTAGGGTTTTACGCTTCTCGGCGGCCCGAACCTGGGTAAAAACCACCAGCGGCATCACTGCCGTGCTGTCCCATGGCCTCCGCTCTTTGTGTGATGCGACCTCCCCCTGCCGAACCACAAAGGGGTCGATGGCCCCATAGGTGGCCGTGTTCTACCACGACAGCGCCAGTGGGTGCAGGAGAGGGCAGTTTCCTCTTTGGTGCTAAGGAGGCAAAGACGTACGCAGGTTCCCAAGGAATCACCCAAAGGTTTCCATTCTGGTGCAACAAGACCAAGACCACGAGCTTGGTAGGATGGAGGTCATTGCCGATCCCACCACCGCATCACGACCAAAAGCTTTGCAGACAAAGACCACCTTTAGTCAGGATAGGGTGTACTCATGTCCCCCTTCAAGTTGGCCATTGTGGTATCCCTTCCCGCTTAAGCTGTGAGGGAAGAGGACCAAGGCCACTATAAGTATAGGCTAGTCTCCACTGTAGAGAGGGATCCGATCCTATCCGATCGGGATCCAATCCTTCGGCTATTGAGCTCGCCCGAAGCAGCTCACACTTGTACTAGTTCATCCTCATCCTCCTCGTGAGGCAATCCACCATAAAGCAGGAGTAGGGTTTTACACCACAAGGTGGCCCGAACCTGGGTAAACCACCGTGTCCACTTCTTCTTCTCGCTCGCACGAACTTGTCGGAGCTTGGCCGTGGGGTGGTGAGCAGTGAGCCGCGGCTAGGCTAGATCCTTCGCACACGCCCCAGAGTTCAAACCTTATTTGTGTCTGCGGAGCCCCAATCCCGACACAATATAACATACTCCTAATAGAAGATCGGACATTTAACCAAACCAAGCATGCTTAACAACTTGGAAATATAGTAACTGTATTTCTTTCTCATGTATTTAATACAACCAAATTTGATTTATTTCTCACATGGTAGACAATAAAAAAATGCACCCACAACAATTGAACATCGCATTGCAGAATTGAACCAAACAGTTAATTAAATACCACAACAAATGAACCAAACATTAATTGAGCACCACATTGCACAATATATAACATACTAGAAGATCAGACATTTAATCAAACCAAGCATGCTTGACAACTTGGAAATGGAGCAATTGTATTTGTTTCTCATGTATTTTGTACAGTCAAATTTGATTTATTTCTCACATGGAAGACAATACAAAATTGCACCCAGAAGAATTGAACATCACATTGTAGAATTGAACCAAACAGTTAACTGAACACGACAACAAATTAACCAAACAGTTAATAAGTGAGCACCACATTACAGGACATATAGAACATATACAGTAGAGGATCAAATTGCATGGTAAAAGTACATAGGACAATTCACTAGAATTTGTTAAGGAAAGGCAGGAGCAGCACATGCAATAGGTAAACCAAACATGCTTAACCGGCGTAGCTAGCTAACTGAACATAGGTCCTTATAGTGAGCTAACAAGACAAGCTACTCCTCATCGTCGGAGATATCGATGACGACTGGCTCCTTGGACTTGGAAGAGGGCGAGGCCTCCACATCGTGGGTGCCCTCCTCGTAGTGGTGAGTTGCCTGAGCCGCTCCGGGCACAAACCTGCTGGCTCTTGAGTTGAGGTAAGCACGGGCATGCTGAGAAAATACCTCATAGTCTTTGTCAAAGGCATCGACGGTGGCCTCGAGAAAATGCCACGAACTGTCGTTTAAAGCAGCCAACCATGTCATGGCATCGATGCACGAGGCATCGATAGTGGCCTCAACGGCGAGGTGCTCCTCCAAGATCTGGGGGTCGGCATGAATGGCAGCCATCACGACCTCATTTGCGCATGCGGCCGTGATTTGCTTCTCCGCTGCCAAATGCTCCTTGAGCTCCTGGCTATACTATGTGCACCATGGATTAGGGCGGCGCTTATTTGGACTAGGGGTCGGTGATTTGGGTGGAAGGTGTCGCGCCGGCGGTCGAGGCATGTGGGAGGTAGAAGGAGGAGGAGGATGGGGGTCAGGTGTGGATTACCTGCCTAGATCGACGAGGCCGAGCAGCGTGAAGGAGGGTCGCCGGCGAGGAGGCGGCACTGCAAGCAAGGAGTGAAGGTTTGAACTTGGAAAGGAAGGCAGAAACAGGGGCAATGTGGCTTTTGGTAAGGGGGAGGGGGCGGGGAGGTAGATATTTCCGCAGAAGCCGAAAATTTTGGCTCGGTGCAGCGAAAAACTGACGCGCAAAGTGTCGTCAGACACGGTCCCTTATTCAGCACTGTGTACGATATGTGAACATAAAAAATGATTCATATAGCTTACCCGTGTGTGATGAGTTTGAACGTGCAAATTTTGGTCCGAATTTCCCTCGTTACAGTGGTCATCCACGTCATTGCATAATTTGGGTACACAAAAGAGCCTACAGCGCACCCACACTTCTTAATCGAGCAAGTTCAGCAATTAAACAGAGCTAGCTAACCTAAATATTAATCTAACAAATTAAAGACCGGCGCTCTAAATTAAACAAAGAGTACTACTCCGGCTGGCGCTCGTCGATCTCCGCCACCTCCTCCATGTCCAGCTCGCGCCCGACGATCTCCTGGGGAAGGGGCTCCATGGCATCCATCGCACCATACTCGGCAAGCATCTTGCCATCCATGTCCGCCATCTGTTTGGAAATGGCCGCCACGAGCTGGGCATGGGCGGCCATGATCTGGGCTTGGACAGGCTACGTCATGGCAAGGTATGCCGCGAAGGAACGGACGGCTGCTCGAACGCTCTCGGCGGTTGCCAACTCTTTGGCCGTGGGTTGCCGACCGTTGTCGGAGAAGCTCCATTCAATTTGTGCGGTGACTGCCAGGAGTTGGGCGTGGGCAGCCTCGACATGGTCGTGGGAGGCCTCTATCAGGGCTAAGGCCACCGCTGCGGATCGGGCAGTTGTTGTGCCGCTCTCGCCAGTTGCTATCCCCATCGCAGATGTTGCTGCCGCCACCTGAGCAGCAACAGCGGCCGTTTGGGCTACCTTGGCCTCCCGGTCGCAGATTGCGGCCACGCTCACACAGGTTGTTAGCACGCGCATGGTGCTTGTGGCCGCGCTCTCGCCGGAGTGGACCGCCGAAGTTGCCCTCACGACGCGGGTCCACGTCCCCATCTTTCATCGGTGACGACTGAACAATGAAATGATATTTGGGGAGCGAGCTAGTGTGCTTGACGCGTCGGCTGTGGACTGCAGGCGATGCACCTTCTCGCGTAAGCCATATACTACTCCGATGGTGCTCCAAGATATTTTGTATTGCATCTCACACTGTTGGTGATAATAAACTGTGTGTGATCTACTTGATTTTTCGTCTTGATTTGAAATACATAATGGGGTCACAGCGGCAAAGGAGGGTGTTTGAATTGCTAGAACTTTTATTTGCAGTGAACATGCAACTATAGGTGTGTCGCTAAGAAATTTGGAATTATTCAGGGTTCGTTTGGACATTTTTATATGTTAACTTGGTTTTCTAGCCATTTCAGGTGCATAATTAAAAATTAAACTACATGCACATGCTCCGGTGCACCAAAATGGGTTGTAAAATCATATATGTTTCCATGGGTTGATGCTTATGTCCCATGTAAGAAATGACGATGAATTTCAAACACCTCGGCACCGTGGCTCGCCGGCAAACGTTGAGATACTTGGTTTTGAAATTCTAGTAAATCCAAAACTCGTCTGAAATTCATGAACCTTGGCATGCTATCATGGAATGCCATCAACATGTTGTGGTAAAAAAAATCCCATTTAGGGTAGGTTTTGGTATAAGCTTCTCACAAACCAGAGCTTCTCACAAGAAGCCTCATGGTTCCGGTAGGGAACATGTCACCTTTGTGGATGAAACGATATTCGTTGCCTCTTCTTGCTTTCAAATTTTTTCTAGTGTCAACATAGAACAACAAGAGTGTCGTGTTAAATTTTGGAATTTGTCGGGGTTCGTTTGGACATTTTTATACATTAACTGAGTTTTCTAGGCATTTATATGCATACTTCAAATTTGAACTATAGGCACATGCTCCAATGCATAAAATGGGTTGAAAAATCAAATGTGTGTCCATGGTTGCATGCTTAGGTCCCATGCAAGAAATGGGAATGAATGTCAAACACCTCGGCACCGTCGCTTAGCCACAAACATTGAGATACATGGTTTTAAAATTCTAGTAAAACCAAAACTCGTCTGAAATTCATGAAACTTGGCATGCTATCATGGAACGGCGTCAACATGCTGTGGTAAAAAAATTGTCCCAATTGGGGCAGGTTTGGGTATAAGCTTCTCACAAACCAGAGCTTCTCACAACAAGCCTCATGGTTCTAGTAGGGAACATGTCACCTTTGTGGACGAAACAATATTCATTGCCTCTTCTTGCTTTCAAATTTTATCTAGTGTCAATATAGAACAACAGGAGTGTCGTCTTAAATTTTGGAATTTTTTGGGGTTCGTTTGGACATTTTTATACATTAACTGAGTTTTCTATGCATTTATGTGCATAATTCAAATTTGAACTATAGGCACATGCTCCAGTGCATATAAATTGGTTGAAAAATCAAATGTGTGTCTTTGGTTGCATGCTTAGGTCCCATGCAAGAAATGGGAATGAATGTCAAACACCTTGCCACCGTTGCTCGACCGCAAACATTGAGATACATGGTTTTTAAATTCTAGTAAATCCAAAACTCGTGTGAAATTCATGAAACTTGGCATGCTATCATGGAGCGGCATCAACATGTTGTGGTAAAAAAATTGTCCCATTTGGAGCAGGTTTGGGTATAAGCTTCTCACAAACCAGAGCTTCTCACAACAAGCCTCATGGTTCCGGTAAGGAACGTGCCTCCTTCATGGATGAAAAAATATGCGTTGCCTCTTCTTGCTTTCAAATTTTTGTCTAGTGGCAACATAGAGCAACAGGAGTGTCGTGTTAAAATTTGGAATTTTTCTGGGTTCGTTTGGACATTTTTATACATGAACTGAGTTTTCTAGGCATTTCATGTGCATAATTCAAATTTGAACTACACGCACATGCTCCAGTGCAAAAAAATGGGTTGAAAAATCAAATTTGTGTCCTTGGGTGCATGCTTAGGTCCCATGGAGGAAATGTGAATCAATTTCAAACACCAGGGCACTGTTGCTTGCCGGCAAAACATTGAGATACTTTGTTTTTAAATTCTAGTAAATCCAAAACTCATCTGAATTTCATGAAACTTGGCATGCTATCATGGAATGGCACCAACATGCTGTGGTAAACAAAATGTCCCATCTGGGGCAGGTTTTGGTATACGCTCCTCACAAACCAGAGCTTCTCCCAAGAAACCTCGTGGTTCCGGTAGGGAACACGTTTCTGGACGAAACGACATTCGTTGCCTCTTCTCGCCTTGATTTTTTCTAGATACAACATAGAGCAACAGGGGTGTTATGTTAAATTTTGAAATTATTTGGGGTTCATTTGGACATTTTTATGCATTAACTGAGTTTTCTAGGCATTTTATGTGCATAATTCAAATTTGAACTACAGGCAAATGCTCCAGTGTAGCAAATTGGGTTGAAAAATCATATGTGTGTCCTTGCATGCATGCTTAGGTTCCATGCAAGAAATGAGAATGAACTTCAAACACCTCGGCAGCGTGCCTCGGCCGCAAACATTGAGATACTTGGTTTTAAAATTATAGTAAATCCAAAACTCGTCTGAAATTCATGAAACTTGGCATGCTATCATGGAATGGCACCAACATGTTGTGGTATTTTTCATGTCCAATTTGAGAGAAGGCGCACTCAAATCAACAGCCAATAAAGGCATTTTGAAACAAATAGCTGCCACCTTACCATCTCAAACGTTTGTATAATTTAAATCGTGGGCGTTCTGTTAACCATTCACGTGACGCCACGCTCACACTTTTAATGGCTAGGAGGTGCCGTGCGGACAGCTGCTTGAGTAGACGGGAGGCGTGCGAGCGTAGTCCGCTGTGCAGGCTGACCGGGAGGCGTGCAAGCTGTCCTCCAATGCGCAGGCTCACCGGGAAGTGTGCAAGTTGTACGCTACGCAGGCTCACTAGGAAGCGAGCCCTTTGACTTCCATGGCCGCCCGCATCGCTTGCATCCTCTCCATTAATGGTGCCCGAGCCGCTGTTTAATATGGGCAGCCTTACTCTTCGCCTCCCACTCCACACCCGCAGACCTCCACCAATGCCATGGCGCAGAAGGATCATCTGCCACTAGTCTTCCAGTTTGGTGAAGTCAACTTTGAGCCGAACGAGATAGAAAATAAGGAGGAATGGGGCCTCATGGACATGGCCCTGAACGAGCTGGCCACGGCGGTTGCTGCCCCCACGCCCGTCCCAGCTCCCATCCCCACGCCCGCGCTAGCAACCATCCCCGTAGCATTGATGGGTTGGTCGTCGAGCACTATCACGGCGCTGGAAGCCGCGGGCGTCAGCGAGGTCCTCGCGGACCCGCGCGAGCTCGTGTACATGCCAGCGCCAGCGCCAGCGCCCGTGCGCGCCCCTGCACCCACCGTGGTGCTGGTCCCCGTGCGTTTTCCTACACCCGCCACGACCGTGCCCATGCGTGCGCACCCCTCGGCGTCATGGGATGCTGCCATCAATCACTAACTCACAGCGCCGCGGTTGTGATACATCTTTGTCGTATCTACTTTTCCTAACGCTTTTGCTCTTGTTTTGGACTCTAATTTGCATGATTTGAATGAAACTAACCCGGACTGACGTTGTTTTCAGCAGAACTACCATGGTATTGTTTTGTGCAGAAATAAAAGTTCTCGGAATGGAACGAAACATTTTGGAGAATTGTTTTACAATAAAAGAAAAATACTGGAGCCAAGAACCACCGGAGGGGGGCCCCTGGGTGAGCACAAGACACCAGGGCGCCCCCCCCCCCCCCCCCAGGCGCGCCCTGGTGGGTTGTGCCTACCTCGTGGCCCCACTGACCCTAATTCCGACGCTATAAAATCTTATTTTCGGAGAAAAAATAAGGGAGGAAGTTTCATCACATTTCACGATACAGAGCCGCCACCACCTCCTGTTCTTCATCGGGAGGCCAGATCTGGAGCCCGTTCGAGGCTCCGGAGAGGGGAATCTTCGGTCTTCGTCATCACCAACCCTCCTTCATCACCAATTCCATGATGCTCCCCACCGGGAGTGAGTAATTCCTTCGTAGGCTCGCTGGTCGGTGAGGAGTTGGGTGAGATTCATCATATAATCGAGTTAGTTTTGTTAGGGCTTGATCCCTAGTATCCACTATGTTCTGAGATTGATGTTGTTATGGCTTTGCCATGCTTAATGCTTGTCACTTAGGGCCCGGGTGCCATGATTTCAGATCTGAACCATTTATGTTTTCACCATTATATCTATGTTCTAGATCCGATCTTGCAAGTCATATTCACCTATTATGTGTTATGATCCATAAACCCCAATGTGACAGTAATTGGGATACTTTCCGGTGATGACCGTAGTTTGAGGAGTTCATGTATTCACTATGTGTTAATGCTTTGTTCCGGTTCTCTATTAAAAGGAGGCCTTAATATCCCTTAGTTTCCTTATGGACCCTGCTGCCACAGGAGGGTAGGACAAAAGATGTCATGCAAGTTATTTTCATAAGCACGTATGACTATTTACGGAATACATGCCTGCATTATATTTATGAACTGGAGCTAGTTTTGTATCACCCTAGGTTATGACTGTTATATGATGAATATCATCCAACGAATTCACCGATCCAATGCCTATGAATTTTCCACATATTGTTCTTGCTAAGTTACTACTCCTGCTGTTACTGTTACACTTGCTACAAAACCATTGCTATCACTGTTACCATTACTACTACTATTACCACTGCTATGAAAACTATCATATTACTGTGCTACTGATCACCTTGCTGCAGATATTTAATCTCCAGGTGTGGTTGAATTGACAACTCAACTGATAATACTTACAAATATTATTTGGCTCCCCTTGTGTTGATTCTATAATTTTGTGTTGAATACTCTACCCTCAAAAACTGTTGCGATCCCCTATACTTGTGGGTTATCAAGACCTTTTTCTGGCGCCATTGCCGGGGAGCATAGCTATATTTGTTTAGTCACTTGGGATTATTATCTATTTATCATTATGAAGAATCTGAAGGATACCAAGACTAAGATCGTTCCCTCTAGGACGAGGGGAGGTAAGGAACTGCCATCACACTCTGCACTTGATTCACCTTCTATTTTGAGTAGACTTGCAACACCACCACATGCTATTAATCCTAATATGTTGCAAGTTATTGATGATGCTACTTCTGCTATGAAAGATACTTAGGATGATGCTAGTACCTTGCTTGATGATAATGTGCCACTAGGTGAATTTCTTGATGAACAACTTGCTAGAGCTAAAGAAATTGAGAATGCTGAAACTGATGAAATTATTGAAACTGATGAAGTACTTGAAACTGAAAATCTTGAAACACCTATTAGACCTAGATCTCCTAGATATGAAAAGCCTAAGATACCTGAAGGTTATGTTATGGATGAGGAGATAGCTAGAGACTTTCTTGCTTGCAATGATAGGGATGATCTTAAGAAATTACTATGCAAACTGAAAGAAAAATCTTTGAATACTAGGATGAAATGTGATCGTAAGTTTGCTACTTCACCTATCTTTGTTACCGATAAGGATTAAAAATTCTCTGTCGACCTAGAGTTAATTACTTTGGTTGAATCTGATCCTTTCCATGGCTATGAAACTGAAACTGTTGTGGCACATCTTACTAAATTAAATGATATAGCCACCCTATTTGCTCATGATGAGAAGATTCGCTACTATTATATTCTCAAATTATTTCCGTTCTCATTAAAGGGTGATGCTAAGATATGGTACAATTCTCTTGCTCCTGGTTGTGTGTGTAGTCCCCAGGATATGATATATTACTTCTTTGAAAAATATTTTCCTGCTCATAAGAAACAAGCTGCCTTACATGAAATATTTAATTTTGTGCAAATTGAAGAAGAGAGTCTCCCACAAGCTTGGGGGAGGCTTCTCCAATTGCTTAATGCTTGGCCTGATCATCCTCTTCAGAAAAATGAAATACTTGATATCTTCTATAATGGACTAACCGATGCTTCTAGGGACTTCCTAGATAGTTGTGTTGGTTGTGTTTTCAGGGAACGAACTGTTGAACAAGCTGAGGAATTATTGAAAAATATATTGAAAAATTATGATGCTTGGACTCTTCTTGAATCACCGCCTAAACCCACTCCAAAGAAGAGGGGTATCTTATATCTCAGTCCTGAAGATATGCAAGAGGCAAAGAAAAGTATGAAGGAAAAAGGTATTAAAGCAGAGGATGTTAAAAATTTACCTCCTATTGAAGAAATACATGGACTTGACACACCACCACCAAAGGTGGTAGAGGTAAACTCTTTAATGAAATTTGATGAAAGTGAAATCCCTTACAATAAAATCCTAGTCAATGCCTTTATGAGTTTGACAATTACATTAGAAAACAACATCACTTCAATGAAAATGTTATGAAACAATTGAAATATAACTCTAATATGATTGCTCGCTTGAGTGACTTGTTATTTAGAATTACTAATTATGTAAGAGGTGTAGGAAAACATGCTTCTATGGTTCAAACTCAAATAGAACAAGTTGCTAAATCTCAAAGAGAGTTGCTTAGTTAAATGAATAATAATATGAATGACTTTGCTGTTAGAGTAGCCACTAGAGAAGGTAAAATGACTCAGGAACCACTTTATCCTGAGGGACACCCTAAATGAATTGAACAAGACTCTCAAAGAATTAACACTGATGCACCTAGTCCTTCTAAAAAGAAGAAGAAAAAGAAAAATGATAGGACTTTGCATACCTCTAGTGAACCTGAAATAGAAAAACCTCCTAAAAATAATAACGATGCTTCTATTTCTAATGCTGAAACCCAATCTGGTAATGAACATTCATCTCGTGATAATGAAAATGATAATGATATTGTTCATGAGGACACTCATCCAGACATTGATAAACCACCAGATAATGATGTTGAAACAGAACCAGCTGTTGATCTTGATAACCCACAACCTAGAAATAAAAGATATGATAAAAGAGACTTTGTTGCTAGAAAACATGGAAGAGAAAGAGAACCATGGGTTCAAAAACCCATGCGCTTTCCACCTAAACCAACTAAGAAAAAAAGATGATGAAGAATTTGAACGCTTTGCTGAAATGCTTAGGCCAGTCTTTTTGCGCACTCGCTTGACTTAAATTTTAAAGATGGCCCCTTATGCAAAATACATGAAAGACATCATCACTAATAAGAGAAAGATACCGGAAGCTGAAATCTCCACCATGCTTGCTAATTATTCTTTTAAGGATGGAGTACCTAAATAACTTGGAGATCCAGGAATACCAACTATACCTTGCTCCATCAAAAGAAATTATGTTAAAACTGCTTTGTGTGATTTAGGAGCTGGTGTTAGTGTTGCCTTTCTCCTTATATAAAAGACTTGATTTGAATAAACTCACACCTACTGAAATATCTTTGCAAATGGCTGACAAATCAACTGCCATACATGTCGGTATTTGTGAGGATGTGCCTGTTGTTGTTGCAAATGTTACTATCTTAACTGACTTTTTTATACTTGAGATGCCCGAGGACGACAACATGTCGATTATCCTTGGTAGACCCTTCTTGAATACTGCAGGGGCTGTTATTGATTGCAATAAAAGCAAGGTCACTTTTCATATCAATGGTAATGAGCATACGGTGCACTTTCCGAAGAAACAATTCCAAGTGAATGGTATTAATGTTATTGAAAAATCTCCGACACTCACTATTGGAAGTTTTCAACTACTTCTACCTAATGCCAAAAAGAAATATTAAATGCTTATTATTGGGGACATGCATATCCCCGTTGAGGTAACTTAGTATTTTAGGAAAGTTCTTCGGTTTCATGCTAATCGAAGGTTGGTTGTTAATAAGACTTGATCAACCTTATTAATGGATCATTTTTGAGAGGTATGAAGTTGATGAATTTAGTAAGCACAACCTTCTGCTCCCAACTTTTGTTTTCTATTTTTCTTAGTTAAATAAAATAAAATGACATGTTTTGTTTGTTTTCTGAATTTTCCGTGCAATAAAAAAATGACCCAAAAATAAAAGTTCTCAGAATGTCCTGAAAATTTAATACGATTTTTTTCTGAATATTTCTGATTTTTGTGTGCAAATAACATCAGAGGGGGTGCACCTGATGACCACAAGACACCAGGGCACGCCAGCAACCCCAGGCGCGCTCTGGTGGGTTGTGGTCCCCGCGTGGGTCCCCTCACTTATCTCTTTAGCCCATGTCATCTCCTACCTCCAGAAAAAATCACCATAGCTCTCTCTCTTGTGTTCTTACTCTCAAACCCGCGGATTTTGATCTCTTTGCTCGAAGCTCCATTTCTGAAACTGTTTTGGGGGATTGCTACTTGGTATGTGACTCCTCCGTTGCTCCAATTAGGTTTTGCTTTAGTGGTTTATATTTTGAATAATTAGCTACTCTTGGTGCTGCTGTAGATGAGCTTGCATGTTGAATTCTTAGAGTTCTAAGTAGTTTGAATGCTTAATATAGCCCCTATGCATCCTTATGAGTAGTTGCTATCAATCTTGTGAAGTTTTGTTGACAAAAAATTTGTGCACTAAAATTTTCAGAATTTTATCTATAGGAATAAGATGAGTTTCTTTAGGAAGTTTGCCTCCAAGAAAAATGCTAAAGGAGTCATTGGGGAATCCTCGGACACTGACCTCAACACTCCAAGAAGGGCGGAGGTGCGGCCGTGCCAATGGCCGCATAATGCCTTCATGGAGAGGGCCGGGATCCATCAAGAGTTCGCCCAATTCATTGCTAATGCTGGGCTGACCGACTCCATCGCAGCTGAGTGTGATCAATACCACCTCCTTACAAATTCCTTTGTGCAAAATTTCCATTTTTTGAGTAGGAGTAATCCTCCTGAAGTGCAGTTTAATTTATACTCTGAAACCCATCAGATACCACTTACTGATTTTTGTGAAATATGCTTGATCCCTTCTGACAGGGAAATAAGAGAGCCTAGACCTGCAGAGTTTGAGAACTTTTACCGTACTTTGTCAATGGGAGATGAGAGAGGCGTGTCGAGTGTCACCGCCACTAGTTTGAAGTTTCGTGTTGTGCATTATTTTGCTCTATTCATCGCTAAGTGTTTAATTGCTAGAGACAAGGTCAGTGCACTCAGTGCTCCTGACTTCGCCATTTTACGCTGTGCACTACACAATGATCACACTTATAGCCTAGGGGCTATTTTTGCACACTGTCTGCACCTTAACAGAAACAAGGGCAAAATTCATGGTGGTATTTATGCTACTCGCTTAGCGAGTCACTTTAATGTTCAGATACACCAACATGATTATCCTTTGACCCGAGTCTATCTAGACCACCAGGCGATGGTGGCTCATCGGTTTACTGATGATGCCGACTCTCTTCATAATATTCGTTACAACCTGGTTTTCAGTGTGAATTCCCGTGATATTATTCCGTTGCCTGCACCTGCTTTGTTTGATTCTATTGCCAGGGGCGGATACAGGATCATGCCAGCGGACATTGTTGCCTACCGGAACGCCCATGCAGTGGCAGAGCAGGAGCCTCAGGAGTGGGACGCTCAGGTGCCACCGCCACAGCACTTCGAAATGGGACCGGATGGCTACTATGAGTGGTGATTACCAAGCTAGGACAAAAGCCTAAGCTTGGGGGAGTACATATTTCCACCGACATTACATTCATGTTCACACATTTCATTCCAGTTGTCGGTGTTCACACTTTTTCATTGTATTATCCATGCTAGATTTATTTTCTCGCTTTCTTCTTGTGTGTTTGAAAAAACTTTGAGAAAATCCAAAAAAAATGTTTCTTGCTTCTTTTCGGTTTTTCTTTCTAGTTTAATTAGTTGTAGTATTAAAAGAAACCCAAAAAGATTTCTCGATTCTTCTTTTCGTTTGTTGGGAGTTTTCCCATGTAAATAGTTTTTCTTGTTTTTGTTTTTCTTTAATTTGCTTTCTCCAAGAAAAACTAAAGACTCCAAAAATATTTCAGTGTGTTTCTCTGAAATTCTTTTCCTTTTATTGAGTCATACCAAGGAGAAGACCACGATGAAAATGCTGGGTGCCTCTCATATGCATTGCTATTGATCTAACAAAGAGCCCAAATTACCTTGTCTTTTCCTTTTGAATAAAATGTTTGCAGATTCCATCTTAGTCCATGACACTCTTGCACTATTATTATTTTCATATCATTCGGTCATGCAAGTGAAAGGCAATAATGGCGATATTTGATGAAGTGACTATGGCAGAGAGAAACGGGTATGAACTCAACTTGTTCAGTTTTTGTAAATATGTTTAACCTCGTATCCATGATTCAGCATATTATGATCAAACATGTTTGCAATGACAATTAGATATCATAGTTTCTCATGCCATGTTTAAGTAGCTAGGAGTGGATAATGATTTATCTTGGATGTCAACATGCATTAAAATGATTGTGATGTAGTATGGTGATATGGTATCCTCCTCTGAATATTTCAAGTGGCTTGACTTGGCACATGTTCATGCATGTAGTTGAATCAAAACCAACATAGCCTCTACGATATTTATGTTCATGGTGTTCATATCCTACTCATGCTAGTATTCAATGTTAATTATGCATAACGCATGTTCATGACCGTTTCCGCTCTCTAGTTGGCCGCTTCTCAACCTATTTTCTAGCCTTCGCCTGTACTAAGTGGGAATACTGCTTGTGCATCAAAATCCTTAAACCCAAGTTATTCTAGATGAGTCCACCATATCTACCTATATGCGGTATTAGCCTGCCGTTCCAAGTAAATTTGCATGTGCCACCTCTAAAAATTCAAATGAACATCTGTTTTGTGTGCCTAGACCGCTCATGGAGCGATAGGGGCGGTCAGTATCTTCCATGCTAAGCGGGTTATTCTCACGATGAGTGTTTATTCACTCATCCTTGCACGAGAGGGGCGGTAATAGGGATTCCCAGTCCCGAAATAAAAAAATTGCAAATAATTTAAAAAAAACTCCCCCAGGACTGATGTTGGTATGGATGGTACCCATGGATTCGGCTAGCCATGGAGTGTGTTTGTTGGTGGAGGGGGAGTAAACCTTTTCTTTTATCGCTTGGGAACCGCCACTAGTGTGTTTAGCATGGAAGATATTGATAACTCTTGGTCGTAACATTGACAGGAAGGGTGTACCTCCCAAAATTATATTTATCTCTGTTTTAAAACTTTGAGCTCTAGCACCGCTGCAAATCCCTGCTTCCCTCTGCGAAGGGACTATCTATTTAATTTTATGTTGAGTCATCACCTTCTCAAACAAGCGCCAGATCTGAGAGCACTATTGTCATCCTCATGCATTGTGTATGGTTAATGTTGGATGCATCATGACTGGATCTTTTCTACCATGAATTACAATGTTTAGTCGGTGCTTGAACTTTGGAGGTGCTCTGCATTTATGTTTTGCGGTCTCGGAAAGGGCTAGCGGGATACCATTATTGTCATATTATATCATGATTGTTTTGACAAAGTGTTGGCATTTGAGATATCTTATTATTGCTCACGAGTTGCTTATGCCATTGATATGAGTTAATATAATTTTTAAGAGTTATTGCTGCTATGGTTAGTCATGATCTTTGCTGAAAACCTGGGTGCTACTTAAGCTTACTTATGTAAACAAGAACAAAAGAGTTCGTAAAAGTTTTTCTTTTTCACTTTCAGTTTATCAATTGAATTGCTTGAGGACAAGCAAAGGTTTAAGCTTGGGGGAGTTGATACGTCTCCGTCGTATCTACTTTTCCTAATGCTTTTGCTCTTGTTTTGGACTCTAATTTGCATGATTTGAATGAAACTAACCCGGACTAATGTTGTTTTCAGCGGAACTACCATGGTGTTGTTTTTGTGCAGAAATAAAAGTTCTCGGAATGGAACGAAACTTTTTGGAGAATTGTTTTACAATAAAAGAAAAATACTAGAGCCAAGAACCACTGGAGGGGGCCCCTGGGTGAGCACAAGACACCAGGGTACCCGCCCCCCCTCCAGGCGCGCCCTGGTGGGTTGTGCCCACCTCGTGGCCCCACTGAACCTAATTCCGACGCTATAAATTCTATTTTCGAAGAAAAAAATAAGGGAGGAAGTTTCATCGCGTTTCACGATACGGAGCCGCCGCCACCTCCTGTTCTTCATCGGGGGCCAGATATGGAGCCCGTTCGGGGCTCCGGAGAAGGGAATCTTTGGTCTTCCTCACCAATTCCATGATGCTCCCCACCGGGAGTGAGTAATTCCTTCTTAGACTCGCTGGTCGGTGAGGAGTTGGATGAGATTCATCATGTAATCGAGTTAGTTTTGTTAGGGCTTGATCCCTAGTATCCACTATGTTCTGAGATTGATGTTGTTATGACTTTGCCATGCTTAATGCTTGTCACTTAGGGCCCGGGTGCCATGACTTCAGATCTGAACCATTTATGTTTTCACCATTATATCTATGTTCTAGATCCGATCTTGCAAGTCATATTCACCTATTACGTGTTATGATCCGTAAACCCCAATGTGACAGTAATTGGGATACTTTCCGGTGATGACCGTAGTTTGAGGAGTTCATGTATTCACTATGTGGTAATGCTTTGTTTCGGATCTTTTTTAAAAGTAGGCCTTAATATCCCTTAGTTTCCTTATGGACCCCGCTGCCACGGGAGGGTAGGACAAAAGATGTCATGCAAGTTCTTTTCATAAGCACGTATGACTATTTACAGAATACATGCCTGCATTATATTTATGAACTGGAGCTAGTTTTGTATCGCCCTATATTATGACTGTTATTTGATGAATATCATCCAACAAATTCACCGATCCAATGCCTACGAATTTTCCACATATTGTTCTTGCTAAGTTACTACTGCTGCTGTTACTGTTACACTTGCTACAAAACCATTGCTATCACTATTACCGTTACTACTACTGTTACCACTGCTATCAAAACTATCATATTACTGTGCTAATGATCACCTTGCTGTGGATATTTAATCTCTAGGTGTGGTTGAATTGACAACTCAACTGCTAATACTTACAAATATTCTTTGGCTCCCCTTGCCTCGAATCTATAAATTTGGGTTGAATACTCTACCCTCAAAAACTGTTGCGATCCCCTATACTTGTGGGTTATCAAGTTGTTGTCCTCCCACGCCCGCCCATCGATCGCGCTATGACAGGATGTTTGATTTCCAGGTGAAGAACATTATGTGCTGCCTTGAAGACTTCAACAACGTCCTCCTGGAGGACGACAACGACAACGCCGGCGCGGCACGCCGCCTCCGCCACCACCGGAATTAGTTTCTTTTCTGGGTTTAATATTGTATCTCGATCGAATGAATATAAAGTCGCAGTGTGACTGAATGAAACCTATGGTTTGAACATACTTGCATTTTTCTCTCTGAATGTACAGACTTATCAAACGATTTAAAAAAACATCAATGGTTTTTTAATTTAAAACACTCATCGCAAACGTTTTAGATATAACACCCGTATGCAAACCGACAGCTTCCCCAGTAAGCCAAGGGAAAATGTGCCATGCATGATTTGTGCATCTCTTCATCGCAAACGTTTTAGATAGAACACCCGTATGCAAAGCGAGAGCTATGGTCCTTCCCCAGTAATCCAAGGAAAAATTTGTCGTGCAGGATTTGTGCATCTCTTCATTGCAAACAGTTTAGATTGAAGATGGTATGCAAAACGAGAGCTATGGTTCCTTCGCCACCAAGCCAAGAGAAAATCTGGCACGCGGGATTTGTACATCCCTTCAACGCAAATGATTTTTTCTGATGACCCGTGTGCAACCACGTACAGACAATTTGGTAAGATTTGCATCTGCCATATTGGGTATATATTGCCATTTGTCAAACTAGAAAGATTGACATTTGTCGATCTAGTAACATTGCCCTTTGTCAACATTGTAACACTGCCGTTTGTCAAAATTTGTAGCTAAAATCACTAGCACTATCTAATTTTGCAACTAAAATTCAATAAGCATAGATTTCATTCATAGATTAAGCAGTGGTTCTTTATACAAATAGATCAACTCGACAACTGAACCGACCAAACTTTTCCCCAATTGTTGCCAACCACGAGCTGAAATAGCTAGTTCAACTATATATACTAGCTAATTTTAAGTACGTTGTACAGTTCAACCACATCTATAGTCAGATGAACTGAATAAAATAGCCTCTAAATACTACTACTATGGAGGGGTTTTGTACTACTTCGAGCAACCTCACCTCTGTCGAGCACGCTCAGTAAGAGGCAGAGGAGGAGCAGCCTACCGACGAGCTAGACAACTGGAATCTGGTGCCTGTCGCTGCTGCACCTTTAGCGACGCTCACCTCGAACGCCCTCTATCACTCCAGATGACCCCTCTCGAAGTGGCGGGACTCCTCGTAGATCTCCTCATTCCGCGCCTCTGCGGCGGTGTGTGATGCGGCCACGGCGGCGGTAAGACTCTTTGCGTGCTCGACTAGGCGCTCCTCCTCCCGCAGGAACTCGATGTAGCGCGAAAGGTCGCTGACACACATGCGGGACTCCACCTCCACCTCCCGCCTTTGGCCGGCGGTGGCGGAGCGGGTGATGACCCCGGCGGTCGACGGTGGGCTGGCGGCCATGATGGTCGACGGTGGGGTGGCGGCCACGACTGCCACCTCCCGCATTCGGGCCATGGTGGTGGAGCGGGTGATGGCCACGGTGGTCAACAGTGGGGTGGCGGCCACGATCGCCACCTCCCGCCTTCGGGCCGTGGTGGCAGAGTGGGAAATGGCCTTGGCTTTCGACGGTGGTGTGGCGGCACGGTGGCAGATGGTGGGGTGGCGGCAACGGCGGCCGACAATAGCTGCCAACGGGCATCGGCGGCGGAGCATGTGGTGGGTGTTGTGCGCACACCCAATAGGGACGCCACGCGCACTACACTACATCGGGGACTGTGTTGCCGTCGCGGTGTAGCCTCCCAGCTGGAACTATCCTCTTAACGGCGGAGTGGCTGAGCGATGACGACGGACTGGTGCCATTGGCGATTGTGGGAGAAGCAGACAAGATAAGCTACAGGGAGGGAGGGGAAAATGCGACGCAGGACTCCCCAGCCATGAGGGTTTATATAGCTGGCCGGTAAGCATTGGGATTTTATGGGATTTCGCCGAGTCGGGTGAGAAGCTTGCGTGGCTATGCACTGGAACCTGCGCAGTTGTGCGGGAACAGGCTCACCGATGATTCATTGGCGCCACTTTGAGCCATCATTTGGCCAAAAGAACGGCTACACGGTGCTCAAGCTTGCACTTGAAGCCGTCTGCGACAGCGGGGTGACAAGATGTGCGAGAGGAGAACGAAACGACATGTACACATATGGTTAATAAAAAAACATTTGCGATTTAATTACCTACTACCTCCATCCTTGTTTATAAGTCCTCTTTGTATTTTTGTGCCAAATTTTGACTAGAGATTTAACTAATAAAATACGAATGCATGTTGCCAAAGATTATATCGTTGGATTTGTATTTGAACATAGTTTCCAATTATATTTTTAATAACATGCATTAACATTTTGTTAGTTAAATTTAAGGTCAAAATATGGCAAGAATATAAAGGGGGCTAATAAACCAGGATGGAGGTAGTAGCACACGGCCGCTCTCTATGCAGCGTCGTGAATGATTGTTCGACCACCGTGTGATGTGGAACGCGAGGTAGTTTCACATCATGCCGCCAGCTCACAATTGCCGGCCGGCTTGTAGACTGATACGTCTCCAACGTATCTATAATTTATGAAGTATTCATGCCATATTTACAACAATTTTATATGGTTTGGATGCAATTTTATATGATTTAAATGGAACTAACCTGGACTGATGTTGTTTTCAGCAGAACTACCGCGGTGTTGTTTTTTGTGCGATAATAAAAGTTCTCAGAATTGGATGAAACTTTTTGATGATTTTTTTGGAAGAAAAGAAAAATACTAGAGCAAAGAACCACTGGAGGGGGGGCCCTTGCTGCCCACAAAGCACCAAGCCACGCCACCCCCCTCCGACGCGCCCTGGTGGGTAGTGGGCCCCCTGAGGCCCATCTTCGTGTGAAATCGACGCCAAAAAATCCTATATATTCAGAAACCCCCAGAAATAACCCTAGATCAGAAGTTCTGCTGCAAGCCTCTGTAGCCACGAAAAACCAATATGGACCCTGTTCCGGCACTCTGCCGGAGGGGAAATCATCACCGGAGGCCATCTTCATCATCCCGGCGGCCACCATGATGAGGAGGGAGTAGTACACCCTCGGGGCTGAGGGTTTGTACCAGTAGCTATGTGTTTAATCTCTCTCTCTCTCGTGTTCTTGAGTTGGCACGATCTTGATATATCGCGAGCTTTGTTAATATAGTTGGATCATATGGTGTTTTCCCCTCTCTATCTTGTTGTGATGAATTGAGTTTTCCCTTTGAGATTTCGTTTTTTATCGGATTGAATACTTTATGGATTTGAGAGCCCTTGATGTATGTCTTGCTATGAATACCCGTGGTGACAATGGGGTATCATATTGATTCACTTGATATATGTTTTGGCACTCAACTCGCGGATTCCCGAGGTGGCATTGGGGTAATCTATGCGTATGGGTTGATGCACGTTCTCGTCTTTGTTTCTCCGGTAGAAATCTTAGGGCACTCATTCAGGTTCTTTGTGTTGGATTGAGTATTATGAATCTGAAATTGTTTGATGCATATCATATAATCAACTCACGGATACTCGTGGTGACATTGTAGTATCTAGGTGACATTAGAGTTGGTTGATGTGTATCATATGGTGTTATTTTAGTATGAACTCTTAGATTGATCGATCGAAAAGGATAACTTGGTGTTATTTTAGTATGAACTCTTAGATAGATCGATCAGAAAGGATAACTTTGAGGTGGTTTCGTACCCTACAAACAATTTCGTCTTATGTTCTCTGCTAATAAGAACTTTGGAGTAATTCTTCATCGCACATTGAGGGATGGTTATATGATCCAATCATATTAGCATTGTTGAGAGATTGCACTAGCGAAAGTATGAACCCTAGGCCTTGTTTCCAAGCATTGCAATACCGTTTGTGCTCACTTTTGTTACTTGCTACCTTGCTGTTTTTTATTGTTCCTATTACAGAAACCTATATCTACAATCCATATTACACTTGTGTCACCATCTCTTCGCCGAACTAGTGCACCTATACAATTTACCATTGTATTTTGTGTGTTGGGGACACAAGAGCCTCTTTGTTATTTGGTTGCAGGGTTGTTTGAGAGAGACCATCTTCATCCTATGCCTCCCATGGATTGATAAACCTTAGGTCATCCACTTGAGGGAAAATTGCTACTGTCCTACAAAACTTTGCGCTTGCAGGCCCAACACGAGTCTACAAGAATAAATTTGCATAGTAGACATCATAGACGACCATTCCCTGTGTGTTCAACTGCTCTATGCGTGTGGTTGCTCATGGTTGAGGCGGTCGCGACGCCCTCTGCTCGCGCTCTACTCTCGCGTCCCTCCGCGTGCTCTGCCCGCGTCCCTCCATGCGCGCTGCCAGTGTTTGGGGCCGGTGCACGATCATGTATGTTCGTGCTGCCATTATGCATGCGGTTGTGCCGGGCACGGCGCTACGATGCAGTTACCCACTGCAAAAACTGCCATGGCGTCGTGCCGAGACTCTAGGTCGCCCGGCTCCCATTTATTCCCGCGACCATTTACCTTCATCTCTCACGCCACACGACACAATAAGCACACCCACGACGACACATACAGATAGGATATCCAGCGGCTCCAATGGCGCTCCCACCGGCTGACGATGAAACGGGGGGCAGTTCACCACGCATCACGTAGTGGACACCCACGTGAGGGGGAAGGACCTCTCCATGGTGTACACGAACAAGCCGGTCTCGGTGGAGAGCTCCATCCAAACTATGGAGCGGTTGCTTGCTGAGGACAAGTACCAAGTGGTCGGCTTCGACCTCGTGTTCACCATCGGTCGTGCCGGGCATGATCAGAAGGTTGCCGTCACCCAATTGTGTGTGCGCCATGACGTCCTCGTCTACCACTACCACCTGGCCACAAGGCCTTGCGAGCATTTCGCCAGGTTTATCAACAGCCTCGACTATAGTTTCGCTACGGTGGACACCACCAACGATCTAAAAGCGCTCGAGGTTTCAGGCTTGCCCTGCCAGAATCTTGTCAACATCCGTGACCACTACAAGATCAGGTGCAGCACCAAGAACAATCAGAACTCCCTGGTTGACCTTGCCTCGGCCATCATCGACCCCTACTACATGAAGATGAAGGATGAGTGCAAGAAGGACAGGATCGCCTGGAACAATGCCTAGGAGCAGAGACTGGATGAAGAACATGTCAAGTACGCGGCCATGGATGCGTACACAAGCTATGAGATGTACAGTCGGATCGTTGACATGAGGAAGTGCCTTTGTCCTACCCCAGACGAGGGATCGAGCCACAGAGCAGTGGCGGCAGCGTCACAAGAAGTAGATGATTGGGTGATCGTTTCTCCTAATTTAGAATGCATGTAATTGTTTATTGAGGTGTGTGTGAATGATTTGTATAGTCACTTATGTAATTGGATGTTTATTTTGGTTATATATGTTGTTCTTCTATAGACAGAGCAAGTCACATCAAGGACGAAGTAAACTAGGGAACCCGTCGGTGATGAATTCATCAAACACTGACAATTATATACCAGCAAGCATTTGCCCGCAACACACACGACTTATTAGCAGCAATTGTCTGTGTTATTATCGGTCTTCGCACACATTTCTGATTACGGACCTGTTTGCCGCGTATCACACACATCTTGTTCAGCTAAACCGTTTCTATTGTCTTGGCTCATCACAGACAGTTCACCACAGTGAACTGTATGCCCTCTATCACACACACCTTGATCTGGCTGACCGTTTATGTTGTGTTGCCTAATCACAAATAGTTCATCGGAGTGAACTGTATGTCGTATATCGCACACACCCTCATCTAGCTGACCATTTCTGTTGTTGTGCTCATTGCAAACAATTCGTATGGACCAACCGTATGCCACATATCGCACACGCAACTCTGATCTAAACTGTGTTTGATTTCTGTGCCATTGCAAATAGTTCGTATCATTTTTTACGGTTTTCTTGCACCATCGTTTGCGATTAATGCATCACACACAGTTTCGTCAGAGGGTCTCTGATTGTACTATCGCGTTTGGACCATCCTGCAGTAGTGTGAGGTCCATGGGACTGTTCTAAAAAAATAAAAAAATAAAAAGAAAAATGAGAGAAAAAGAGAGAAGGGGCAATGCTATTATCCTTTTACCACACTTGTGCTTTAGAGTAGAACCATGTACTTCATATAGAGAGTCTCCATGATTTTCACTTTCATATACTAGTGGGATTTTACATTATAGAACTTGGATTGTATATTCCGATGACGAGCTTCCTCAAATGCTCGAGGCCTTCATGAGCAAGCAAGTTGGTTGCACACCCACTTAGTTTCATATAGAGATCTTTCATACACTTATAGCTCGAGTGCATCAGTTGCATGGAAATCCCTACTCCTCACATTACCATCGATCATAAGGCCTCTCCATTGCCTAGCGAACAGCCTCGTTGGTGTGAGACATTCTTATACCTTTTGTCTTCTCTTATAAACCCTAATCGTCATTCTCTTTGCCATCTAAAGTGCTAAGTACATGGCTTACACTCAAGTATTGTGTGGGAGTTGAAGCTGAGGCGGGAAAAAGTATTGATTCAATTGCTTGGTTTGATACCGGGGTGTTCATGACAGATACCTTTGTGTTAGGAAGACCGGGCTATGCCATGCTTACATGATTAAATGTGTAGGGATAACATTCTTTAGCATTTATATTTTGAAAGGCAATGATTGTTTGGTATTATTCTTGTGTATTCTTGTTTTGATGTCAAATTGATAGACTATTGCCTTGAATCATTCATATCCCAATAACCATGCCATGATTATATTATTTGATCAAGATTGTGTTAGGTAGCATTCCACATCAAAAATTATCTTTTTTTATCATTTACCTACTCGAGGACGAGCAGGTTAAGCTTGGGGATGCTGATACGTCTTCAACATATCTATAATTTTTTATTGTTTCATGCCATTATCTTACTACTTTCACACATTTTTTTGCAACAATCTATATTATTTTGGACTAACATATTAATATAGTGTCAGTTCTTGTTTGTTGCATATTTTTTGTTTTGCAAAAAAAACATATCAAAGCAGGTCCAAACGTGATAAAAATTTATGGAGATTTTTTATGGAATATATGTGAATTTTTGGCGCAAGAATCAACACAAGGGGGCCCATGGGCTTCACAAGCTCAGGGGGCACGCCAAGTGAACTTGTGGCCTCCCCGTAGATCGGTTGGAGGCATCCTTTGAGTGCAAGGAAGCTAATATCAGGAAAACAATCATGTGAAAATTTCAGCCCGATCGGAGTTATAGATCTCCGGATATTTAAGAAATGGTGTTCAGCCAGAAAACAGAGGCACGAAACAGAAAAGAAACCCTAGAGAAAAAGAGAGAGAGAGATCCAATCTTGAAGGGGCTCCCGTCCCTTGGGGTCCGGGGAGGCCAAGGACCAGAGGAGGAAACCTTCTCCCATCTAGGGGGAGGCCAAGCAAGAAGAAGGAGGGGGGCTCTCTCCCCCTCTTTCCCGGTGGCGCCAAAGCACTGCAGGGGAACCATCATGATGGTGATCTACATCAATAACTTTGTTGCCATCATCACCAACTTCCTCCCCCTCTATGCAGTGGTGTAACCTCTCTCTACTCGTTGTAATCTCTACGAACATGGTGCTTTATGCTATTTATTATTACCCAATGATGCGTTCCACCTCTATGATGTTTGAGTAGATTCCTTTTGTCCTATGGGTTGATTGGTGATCATGATTGGTTGAGTTGCATGTTTTTTTTGGTGATGTCCTATGATGCCCTCCGTGTCACGCACACGTGTGGGATTAATACTGTAGGTTGTTGCAATATGTTCATAATTCGCTTATAGTGGGTTGCGGGGATGGCAGAAGCCTAAACCCGCATACGGGGGTTGTTGCTATGATTGAGTTTTACACTTAATGCTATGATTGGGTTTTACCTTACTGATCTTTAGTATTTGCCTGCTTGCTAGAGTTCCAATCATAAGTTCATATGAT
Source organism: Thinopyrum elongatum (assembly GCA_011799875.1). NCBI lineage: Eukaryota > Viridiplantae > Streptophyta > Magnoliopsida > Poales > Poaceae > Thinopyrum > Thinopyrum elongatum. Next base: position 279,722,804 of record CM022303.1, read on the forward strand.
CCAAGTACGGAAAGTATGTTAGCTAAGCCTCTCCCTCACATAAAACTGCAATAATGATTATCGGTCGAGTTGTTCTCTAAAAACTCTACTAAAACAACAACTAACTTTTATTATCTCGCAAAGCTATCTTTTGATGGGGAACGAAGCATAAAAATAAAAAAATCTTATGAACACCCAAAACTATCCAGGAGAAGCATAGAAATGAGAGGGGAGAGTGTGTCTACGTACCCTCATAGACCAAAAGCAGAAGCGTATATAACATGGTTGATGTAGTTGTACTCTTTGCGATCCGATCATGATCCAACCGATCTAGTGCCGAATGGACGGCACCTCCGAGTTTAGCACACGTGTGGCTCGATGACGTCTCCTCCTCCTTGGTCCAACAAGAGAAGGCGGAGAAGTAGATGGGATCACAACCAGCACGACGGCGTGGTGGTGATGGTGGTGGTGGAGCTAGTTCAGCAGGGCTTCGCCAAGCGCTACTAGATAGAGGACGGAGGAACTACGGAGTAATGGGAGAGAGAGAGGGGCGCCAAGTGCTTGGTGTGTCCTCTTGGGGTGCCCCTTCCCTCTATATATAGGTGGAGGGGCATGGGGAACAGCCATCCAAGCCCTAGGGCGCAGCCAAGGGGGAGAGGACTTGGACTCCAAGTCCAATCCTATTCCTACTAGGACTCCTCTTTTTTCCCTTCCCTAGCCACGTGGGATTTTGAGGACTTGGTGCGCCTAGCCAAATAAGGCCAGGGTGCCTCCCCTCAGCCCATGCCAGCCCATGGGTCATGGTGGACCCACTAGTGGACTTCCGGACCCCTCCGAAATCCTCTGGAACCTTCTAGAAGCTTCACGGTACAATACCGAAAAAACTGCATCTTTTTTCGGAACCCAAAATATGACTTCCCATATATAAATCTTTACCTATCGACAATTCCAAGACTCCTCATGATGTCCGGGATCTCATTCGGGACTCCTAACAACATTCGGTTACCAATCATCAAATATTCCAATACTACTCTAGCGTCAACGAACGTTAAGCGTGCGACCCTGCGGGTTCGGGAATCATGTAGTCATGACCGAGACACCTCTCCGGTCAATAACCAATAGCGGGACATGGATGCCCATATTTATTCCTACATATTCCACGAGGATCTTTTATCGGTTGAACCATGATGTCAAGGATTCGGTTAATCCCGTATGCAATTCCCTTTGCCCGGCGATATGTTACTTGCTCGAGATTCGATCGTCGGTATCTCCATACCTAGTTCAATTTCGTTACCAGCAAGTCTATTTACTCGTTTTGTAATACAAGATCCCGTGACTAACTCATTAGTCACATTGCTTGCAAGCTCTTTAAGATGTTGTATTACCGAGAGGGCCCAGAGATATCTCTCCGTCATATGGAGTGACAAATCCCAGTCTTGATCCATGCCAACCCAACAGATACCTTCAGAGATACCTGTAGAGCACCTTTACGATCACCCAGTTATGAGGTGACGTTTGGATACACACTAAGTATTCCTCTAGTGTCAGGGAGTTACATGATCTCATGGTTTAAGGAACAAAAACTTGACATGAAGAAAGCTATAGCAAATAAACTAAACGATCTGATGCTAAGCTTATGGTTGGTCTTGTCCATCACATCATTCACCTAATGATGTGATCTTGTTATCAAATTACAACTCACGTCTATGGTTAGGAAACCTTAACCATATTTGATCAACGAGCTAGTCTAGTAGAGGCTCACTAGGGACACTGTGTTGTCTATGTATTCACACATGTATTTAAGTTTCCGATCAATAACAATTCTAGCATGAATAATAAACATTTATCAGGAACAAGGAAATATGATAATAACCAATTTATTATTGCCTCTAGGGCATATTTCCAATAGTCTCCCACTTGCACTAGAGTCAATAATCTAGTTTACATGGTTATGAATATAACACCCATGGAGTCTTGGTGCGGATCATGTTTTGCCCGCGGAAGAGGTTTAGTCAACGGGCTGCCACATTCAGATCCATGTGTACTTTGCAAAGTTCTATGTCTCCATCCTTAACATAATTACAAATGGAGTTGAAGCGGCGCTTGATGTGCTTGGTTCTCTTGTGAAACCTGGGCTCCTTGGCAATGGCAATAGCTCCAGTGTTGTCACAAAAGATAGTCATTGGATCCGATGCACTAGGTATTACACCCAGATTGGATATGAACTCCTTCATCTAGACTCCTTCTTGCGCTGCTTCCCAAGCAGCTATATAGTCTACTTCACATGTAGATCCCGCCACGACGCTCTGCTTGGAACTGCACCAACTGACCGCTCCACCATTTAATATAAATACGTATCCGGTTTGAGACTTAGAGTCATCCAGATCTGTGTCGAAACTAGCATTGACGTAACTCTTTACGACAAGCTCTCCGTCACCTCCATAAACGAGAAACATGTCCTTAGTCCTTTTCAGGTACTTTGGGATATTCTTGACCGATGTCCAGTGATCTATCCTGGATCACTTTGGTACCTCCCTCCCAGACTTATGGCAAGGCACACATCAGGTCTGGTACACAGCATGGCATACATTATAGAGCCTATGGCTGAGGCATAGGGAATGAATTTCATCCTTTCTCTTTCTTCTGCCATGGTCGGGCTTTGAGTCTTACTCAACTTCACACCTTGCAATATAGGCAAGAACCCTTTCTTTGACTGATCCATTTTGAACTTCTTCAAAACTTTGTCAAGGTATGTACTTTTTGAAAGTCCTATTAGGCGTCTTGATCTATCTCTATAGATTTTGATGCCCAATATATAAGCAGCTTCACCGAGGTCTTTCATTGAAAAACTCTTATTCAAATATCCTTTTATGCTTTCCAGAAATTCTATATCATTTCCAATCAATAATTTGTCATCCACATATAATATCAGAAATGCTACAGATCTCCCACTCACTTTCTTGTAAATACAAGCTTCTCCGTAAGTTTGTATAAAACCAAAAGCTTTGATCACTTCATCAAAGCGGATATTCCAACTCCGAGATGCTTGCACCAGTCCATAGATGGATCGCTAGAGCTTGCATACTTTGTTATCATCCTTAGGATTGACAAAACCTTCTGGTTCCATCATATACAACTCTTCCTTAAGAAACCCATTAAGGAATGCCATTTTGATGTCCATTTGCCAGATCTCATAATCATAAAATTCGGCAACAACTAACATAATTCTAACAGACTTAAGCATCACTACGGGTGAGAAAGTCTCATCGTAGTCAACCCCTTAAACTTGTCGGAAACCTTTTGTGACAAGTCGAGCTTTATAGACGGTGACATTACCATTAGCGTTTGTCTTTTTCTTAAAGATCCATTTATTCTCAATGGCTTACCGATCATTGGGCAAGTCCACCAAAGTCCATACTTTGTTCTCATACATGGATCCTATCTCGGATTTCATCGCCTCAAGCCATTTGTTGGAATCCGGGCTCATCATAGCTTCTTCATAGTTCGTAGGTTCGCCGTTGTCTAACAACATGACTTCCAGGACTGGATTACCGTACCACTCTGGTGCGAAACGTACCCTGGTCGACCTACAAATTTCAGTAGTAACTTGATCCAAAGTTTCATGATCATCATCATTAGCTTCCTCTTCAGTTGGTGTAGGCATCACGGGAACTGCTTTCTGTGATGTGCTACTTTCCAATTCGAGAGAAGGTATGATTACCTCACCAAGTTCTACTTTCCTCCCACTCACTTCTTTCGAGAGAAACTCCTTCTCTAGAAAGGACCCGTTCTTGGCAACAAAGATCTTGCCCTCAGATCTGTGGTGGAAGGTATACCCAATGGTCTCTTTAGGGTATCCTATGAAGACACACTTCTCCGCTTTGGGTTCGAGCTTATCAGGCTGAAGCCTCTTGACATAAGCGTCGCATCCCCAAACTTTAAGAAACGACAGCTTAGGTTTCTTGCCAAACCACAACTCATACAGTGTCGTCTCAACGGATTTAGACGGTGCCTTATTTAAAGTGAATGTAGCTGTCTCTAATGCATAACCCCAATATGAAAGTGGAAAATTGGTAAGAGACATCATAGAACGCACCATATCAAATAGAGTATGATTACGGCGTGAATCGAGATTGGGATTTGTCACTCTGTATGACAGAGAGGTATCTCTGGGCCCTCTCGGTAATACAGCATCACAAGAAGCTTGCAAGCAAAGTGACTAAGGAGTTAGTTGCAAGATGATGTATTATGGAACGAGTAAAGAGACTTGCCGGTAACGAGATTGAACTAGGTATGGAGATATCGACGATCGAATCTCGGGCAAGTAACATACCGACAGACAAAGGGAACTACGTATGTTGTCATAAAGGTTCGACCGATAAAGATCTTCATAGAATATGTAGGAACCAATATGGGCATCCAGGTCCCGCTATTGGTTATTGACCGGAGAAGCACCTCGGTCATGTCTACATCATTCTGGAACCCGTAGGGTCCGCACGCTTAACGTTTGTTGATGATATAGTCCTATATGAGTTATATGAGTTGGTGACCAAATGTTGTTCGGAGTCCCGGATGAGATCACGGACATGACGAGGAGCTCCGGAATGGTTCGGAGGTAAAGATTGATATATAGGATGATAGTATTTGGTCTTCGGAAGAGTTTCGGAATGCACCGGATATTTATCGAATCACCGGAAGGGGTTCCGGGAGGCCTCGGGGAGTTATTGGGCCAAACAGGCCAAGGGAGGGAGCACACCAGCCCACAAGGGGGCTGGCGTGCCCACCTCTTGGCCGCCGGCCCTATAGGAAGGAAAGGGGGCGCCCAAGGCAGGGCAGCCGCCGGCCCCTCCCCTGCCATCTCCTCCCCCCCTAAAGAAGGAAAGGGGGAGGCGCCTAGGGCAGGAGCCCAGGGCGGCCGCCGGCCCCCTTGGGGGCGCGCCTAGGCAGCCTCCCCTCCCCCTGCACCTATATATATACGTGAGGAGGGGAGGGGGCAACACACACCACAATTCTCAAGCCGTGTGCGGTGCCCCCTCTCCCTCTTGTTCTAGTTCCTCCTCCGTCCACATCTGTTGTGCTTGGCGAAGCCCTGCGGAATAGTTTCACCACCACCGTCACCACACCGTCGTGTTGCCGGAACTCATCTACTACTTTGCCTCTCTTGCTGGATCGAGAAGGCGAGGACGTCATTGAGCTAAACGTGTGCTGAATGCGGAGGTGTCGTCCGTTCGGTGCTTGATCAGTACGGATCATGAAGGTGTATGACTACATCAACCATGTTGATAAACGCTTCCGCTTAGTGATCTACAAGGGTATGTAGATGCTCTCCCCCTCTAGTAGCTATGCATCTCCATGGATAGATCTTGCATGTGCGTAGAATTTTTTTTGTTTTCCATGCAATGTTCTCCAACAGTGGCATCATGAGCCAGGTCTATGCGTAGATGATATGCACGAGTAGAACACAAAGAAGTTGTGGGCGGTGATGTTGCTATTGCTTCCCACCAATGTCTTATTTTGATTCGGTGGCATTGTGGGATGAAGTGGCTTGGACCAACCTTACATGTCCACGTACACGAGACCGGTTCCACCGACTAACATTGAAAGTGCAACTAATCCCCGGGTGGTTTTGGTAATTCATAACAATATATAGCTCATTGAACTAATATCCATTCAAGTTTAATATTTCAGAAAGTTCAATGATTGGCATGGCATGGACTAGAGATGTGGACCTCTCAAAATGCTAAGGACACATATTGGCAAAAGCTCAAGACTCTTCATTTATATTTTAGTGATCCAAGATCACATTGAGTCCATAGGAAAGCCAATACTATTAAAAGGGGATGAGGTGTTGCTTAATGGTCTACTTGCTCAAAGTTCTTAGTGATATTGCCCCAAAACCCTCAACCACTTTCTCACTTCCAAATATGTCCAAAGCTCAAAGTCAAACTCGGCCCCACCGAAATGATCCATCTGGCGACACCGAGTTCAGTTGACATAGCCACTGCCAGAAACCCTAACACTTCGGTCACACCGATACGGATCTCGGTCTCACCGATATGGCCTTGGAAACTCTCGGTTTCCCTTTGTAACATTTTGGTCTTACCGAAATGAGCGACCGGTCACACCGAGTTTGCTTGACCAACTCTCTGTTTGCTCTTTGCTGAAATTGGTCTCACCGAGTTCAAGCAATCGGCTTCACCGAGATGAGGTTTTACCCTAGCCCTAGCACATTGGTCCCACCGAGTTGTTTCAGTCGATCCCACCGAGATTCCTAACATTCACATTTTGAACTAAATCGGTCTCACCGAGTTCTTCTATTCGGTCTGACCGAGTTGGGTCAAATGTGTGTAACGGTTGGATTTTGTGTGGAGGCTATATATACCCCTCCACCCCCTTCTCCATATGTGAGAGAGCCATCAGAACGTGCCTACACTTCCACTACTCATTTCTGAGAGAGAACCACCTACTCATGTGTTGAGACCAAGATATTCCAATCCTACCACAAGAACCTTGATCTCTAGCCTTCCCCAAGTTGCTTTCCACTCAAATCATCTTTCCACCATAGCCAAATCTGTGAGAGAGAGTTGAGTGTTGGGGAGACTATCATTTGAAGCACAAGAGCAAGGAGTTCATCATCAACACAACATCTTACCTTTTGGAGAGTGGTGTCTCCTAGATTGGTTAGGTGTCGCTTGGGAGCCTCCGACAAGATTGTGGAGTTGAACAAAGAAGTTTGTAAGGGCAAGGAGATCGCCTACTTCGTGAAGATCTACCCAAGTGAGGCAAGTCCTTCGTGGGCGATGGCCATGGTGGGATAGACAAGGTTGCTTCTTCGTGGACCCTTCGTGGGTGGAGCCCTCCGTCGACTCGCGCAACCGTTACCCTTCGTGGGTTGAAGTCTCCATCAACGTGGATGTACGATAGCACCACCTATCGGAACCACGCCAAAAATCTCCATGTCATCATTGTGTTTGCACTCTCCAAACCCTCCCTTTACCTTCATATGCAATGTTTTACTTTCCACTGCTACACTCTTAGAATTGCATGTGTAGGTTGATTGCTTGACTTGTGCTAAATTGCTAAAATCTGCCCATAACTAAAATTGGGAAAAGGTTAGTCTAATCACCTCCCTTCTAGACCTACTTTCGATCCTACAAGTGGTATCAGAGCTTTGGTCTCCATTTGCCTTGATTTACATAGCTTTGGTGATCATAGCCTTGGTTTCACAACCTAGGAGGGTATGGAGTCTAGCGAGGGAAATTACCACCATAGAGGTCCTTACTTTGATGGTACTAATTTTGCTAGTTGGAAGCATAAGATGAAAATGCATATTCTTGGTCATAACCCCGTCGTTTGGGCTATTATGCGCATTGGCTTGCAAGGTGATTTCTTTGAGGATGGAAAAGAACCGGATCGTGAAGCATCCGCGGAAGAAATGAAGATGTTGCAATACAATGCTCAAGCTTCCAATATTCTCTTCAACGGATTGTGCCCCGAAGAATTCAACAAAATCAACCGCCTTGAGAATGCAAAGGTAATTTGGGATACTTTGGTTGATATGCATGAAGGTACCGAGTCTGTCAAGGAATCCAAATTGGATGTGCTTCAGAGTCAACTTGACAAGTTCAAAATGAAGGATGGTGAAGGAGTCGCTGAGATGTACTCTAGGCTTGCTCTCATCACAAATGAGATTGCCGGCTTAGGAAGCAAAGAGATGACCGACAAATTCATCATCAAGAAGATCCTAAGAGCCTTGGATGGAAAATATGATACCGTGTGCACCTTGATCCAAATGATGCCCAACTACAAAGATCTCAAGCCCACGGAAGTCATTGGTAGAATTGTTGCTCATGAGATGTCACTCAAAGATAAGGAAGAGCTCCACAACAAGTCTAGTGGTGCTTATAAAGCTTCATGTGATGCTCCTACAACATCAAGTGAGAAACAAGTCTTCAATGAAGAACTAAGCTTAATGGTGAAGAACTTCAACAAATTCTACAAGAATAGAAGCAAAGAAAGAAGTTCCAAGTCAAGATCCTACAATGACAAAAGATCTTTTAGTCATGGTCGTAATTGCTACAATTTTGGAAGACCCGGACACTACTCCAATGAGTGTACGGCTCCCTACAAGAAAAGAGAAGATTCACCTAAGAGGAGAAGTAAAAGAGATGAATCACCACCAAGAGAGAGAAGGAGTAGAGATGATCGTTACGAACGAAGACCCTCTCGTAGAAGCAAGGATTCAGAAAGGAAGGACAAATCATCAAAGAGCTACACAAGACGAAGACATCAAGCTCACGTTGGTGAATGGGTATCCGGTTCCGACTCCGACAACTACTCCGAGAGAAGTTATCACTCTGACTCTGAATATACTCAAGATGAAGGTGTTGCCGGTCTTGCACTTGTGACATCCAACTCCTACGGCATATTTGACTCACCAAATGAAGGAATTGGAAGATGCTTCATGGCTAAAGGTCCTAAGGTATCACACCCCGAGTATGTTGATTTCAATAGTGATGAAGATGATTTGCTAGGTGATGATGATTTACTTGTTGACAACACTAGTGATGAAAACTATGATGAAATTGCTATTAATCATGCTAATCAAGATGAAACGAATGACAATGATAAGAAGGAGATTGAGCGTCTAACTAAAGAACTAAACACTCTTAAGTTAGCTCATGAAACAACTCTAGTGGATCATAGAGACCTCCTAAGAACTCATGAGAAGCTACGCTTCGAGAAGCTAAATTTAGAGCAAGAGCATGGGTTCCTAAAAGCAATCGATGATGGTCTTCGAAAGAAGAGTTCTTATTACATTGCCAAGCGTTTACTCTTGTCTACTTATATGCCACAAGTAAAATCTAGCAACAAGAGCAAGAAGGATTCTTCCTCTAGTAGTAACAATAACAATGTTAAATCCAATATTGTTGCTTCTAGTAGTTCTCTTGATTCCACTAATGATTCTCTTAGCCAAGTCACACTTGAGCAAGAAAATATATTATTGAAGGGAATTATAGAGAAAGGTGTTTACAAGAGCCTTGCCGGGAGTAAGCAATTTGAGGAAATTGTACGCAAGCAAGGAAGGCACCGGAAGAATCAAGGTGTTGGTTTTGCATGAAAGTTCAATGCCAATGGAGTTGAGTGGGAAGAAGAACAATATCCCAAGACAAAGTTTGTTCCTCAACAAGAGAAGTATGACCCCACTTCTTTCAAAGGAACACAAGCTCAAGATGATCTTCCACCACAAGACCACAAGCTAAAAGGCAAGGACAAGCTTCAAGAAGAGATTGACTCATTTGAAGAAGCTCCTAAGGCCATGGTCAAGTGGGTTCCCAAGACTACATCAAGTACGACTACAACTCCAAGGAATCCCATCAAGTTGATGTGGATCCCAAAGAAGAAGAACTAGAGAGTTCTTGAGGGTGACTCCGCCAACATACTTCACTCACATTCATTTTGGCAAGGACAAGTGCAATCAATTTCCATATCTTGCACTAGTTCATGGAGTCACAAACCCTCTTGTTGGTAAGGCAAGGGACAAGGTAACCTAATGCTTTCATGGACATCATCATATGTGTGTTTCACTCTATGTCTATGGATATTCTTGTATGTTCCTTGTGGGACTAACCCATGTATAGGTATTGAAAGTGCAACTCACTCCAATGGATTGCTCCAAATGATCTACATCAACATTGAGCATCCACATCTTCAACACCTACATGAAGTCATCATCGACAAAACCCAAGGTTAGTTCATCCCTCTAAGGGGGGATATCACATCTAGGGGGAGCTTTGCTTTAAGAAAATTGAGCTAAAGCAACTCAAATGATGTGAACACAACAATGCTTTATGTAAAAGTGGTAACCCCACTTGTGCTTAAACGATGAGTATGACCTATGATCAAATGTTCCCATTTGACTCCTAAGTCAATATACTCATATATAGATGACCTAGTCATCGCCAATTGCTTGATAGATGCTAGAGTGTATGTGCATGCTTTGCCACATGTTTTATTTGCCATCTTATTATGTGAGCATGTTGGTTGCATACTTTTCTTCATTCGAGGACATCCATTTGTTGCTTTGATTGTTTGGTTTTTCTTTTTTGCCAAATGGATGGACAAGAATGCCTAAGTACTCCCTCTAGCTATCTATGTTTTTTCTTGTCTCAAACTCTATTCATGCTACATCACAAAGTTTGAACAAGTCACTTTCAGACCCTCCGGGTGAGGAGCACTCGGAGCCACCGATCCATCAAGGGCTTAACTTCCAAAACCTCTTAATGATTTTCGATCAGACCGACATATCCAATTCGGTCTCACCAAGATCAATAAGTTGATCTAAGTTTTCATCTCGGTGCCACCGATTAGAACTATTCGGTCACACCGAGTTGCAGCAACTGCTAGCAGTTTTGCATCTCGGTGCCACCGAGTCGTTCCACTCGGCGCCACCGACAGCGCCTTGGTATATATATTCCTCGCGTACCCGTACGGTTGAAAATCACTTCAAACCGCACGAGCTCGCGCCCCAGCATTGCCGCCCTTGGTCTCCGGATCGTCGCCGTCGTCGCCAGTGACCTTCTGTCGCTGGTCTCCGCTGCCATCAACGAAATCCACACCGCCGTTGCCGTCGTAGCAAATCCGTCACCAAGTTAGGGTACGGATTTGACCCTTTGTGCTTTCCATTACTCCGATTCTTGCACAAAGTATAATGCCTATGTTCTTCCCACGAATGAGATCAATCTATCCACCAAACAAATTCCGTAGAATAGATTTGATGCAAAAACTTAGGGTTAGGTTTCCGCCGAACCCATCTCGGACCGACCGATCTGAGGATCTCGGTCACACCGATTGGCCCTGGCCATTGCACAAGTACAACTCGGTCTGACCGAAGTGTACTGATCGGTGAGACTGAAATCACTTTCTCTGTGAAACCCTAGCATCTCGGAGTCACCGAACTGCATTTCGGTCTGACCGAAACTGTGTGTTTAGACTCTGTTAGTGCTTCGATGTCACCGAGTTTGTCAAATCGGTAGCTCCGAAATGCTTTCTGCAGAAAACTAAAGTTAAGTTTTTGTCTCAATATTTTGCAAAATAAGTTGTACTTTGTGATGCTCATCTAGTCTATCTACACCCAACTATTCACAGGGTCAGTTGCAGCTATGTCAGAGGGCTGTGACAGTCAAAACAAGTCTGAAGAGCAGCTCAACCTCAGTGAGGGCACTAGTCCCTCTAGCAGCTATGATGAGGGGAGTAGGATCACTCCCAGCAATTTGCCTAAGGCAGCTCCTAGGCAAAAGAAGAAAAGAACATCTGAATCTGAGGATGAAGATTTTGTGATTGAGGAGGAAGTGACCTCCAAGAAGAAAGTACTCAAGAAGGAGTATGTTGCTGCTGCTACCAAACCTGGACTGCAGAAGAAAGCTCCTGCAAAGAGAGCTCCAATGTCAAAAGCCAGAGCCTCAACTCAAGAAACTATAGCTGCACCAAGTGGTGCAAGTGAGAAGAAGAAGGAAAGGAAAAGAGGAAGATGGTGCAAGCTAGTTGATCCAATGGCTGAATTTGAAAGGCACTCATCTGAAGAAGAGGAGGAGGGGGAAGAGCCTGCTGCACCTCCTGCAAAGACTCAGAAGCTGATGGGGGATGCCATCAGGACTGGGGCTGCTCCATCTAAGCCCAAGTCTACCCCCAAGCCGTCAGCTCAAGCTCAAGCTCCCAAGCCATCTGCACCAAAGAGATCAACCAGGAACATCTCTGCTGCTAAAAATAACAAGGCCCCGGTGCCTGAAGTTCAAGAAGAAGAAGAGCCACTAGTGCTCAGAAAGCTCAAGCCCAAGATTCCAGACCACAATGATGCTCATCAGTGGCAGAGAACATGAAGTTGAGAAAGGATCATCGTTTCAGACTGTGGAGACAAACAGATCCTTATGCCACCAGGAGAAGGACTGTTGTGGACTATCGCTTTCACACCAAGGAACAACAGGATTTCTATGAGATTGTCCTATTGGACAAGAAACCCATTGTTTGTGATATGAAATGGGTAGACTGGAAATACATTGATGACAATGAAGACTATTTTCCAAGTGTGCATGAGAGCTTCGGAATGAATGGTGTTGACAAGTTTGTTGGTCAGGAGCTGACAAAGTGGAACAATGAGATGATCATGCAATTCTATTCCACTGCTCACTTCTACCCCGATGGAAAGATTGTATGGATGACAGAAGGAACAAGATATCAGTCAACAATCTCAGAATGGGCCAAGTTGATTAATGCCCCCGAGGAAGAGGAGAATGATATTGATGTGTATGCTAAGCCTAGGAAGGATCACAACTCCATGGCTAACATGTACAAGCCAATTCCTGATAAAGCCTTGGACACTCACAAGTTTGGATCCATATACCACCTGCTTGCTGGCTTGACCACAATAAACACTATATTGAGGCATACTCTTTTTCCCAAGTCAGGAGATAGAATGGTCCGTGGTCACTCCATCAACCTGCTTCACTTGTTTGATGTTCCACATAAGTTCAAGGTGATGAGCCTGATTGTAGAGACTGTGAAGAGAATAGCTGCAGACCAGAAAAGATCTTGTGGATATGCCCCTCACATTCAGACTTTGATCAACTCCAAGATGGGAACTGGGACATATCTACTAGACAGCGAGCATCTACCCCTGAGGCCAGACTTTGAGGACAACGAGGTTGTCATGGATGCTTCCCATCCTACTTGTGCTGAAGCCCAGGAGAAGATAGAGAGAGCAAAGGCTGCAAAAGCAGCAAAGGCAGCAAGTGCACCAGATGCTTCCACAGTGCTACTCAAGACCAAGCAAGATCAACTCAGTTATCTGCTTGAGACTACCGTGAGAATTGAGAAGAGCTTGGCCACCTTGACTCAAAATCAGGAAAGTCTTGAGAGGATCATTGAGACTAAATTCCATGACCTAGATGTGAAGGTCACTGAGATTCAAACCATTGTGGAGAAGCTCTAAGAGGATGCTGAGGACAGGGAGGATAGACCCACTACAGATACATTCCAGAGAGTGCCAAGGGCACAAAGGTCATCAGCTGTGCCAGTTGTCAGAGACTCCAGGACTACCACTTCAGCACCTGCAGTAACTGCCACGGTTGTACCTCCAGTGTCAACCCCTCCAGCTCCATGGACTTCTGCCGAAGCATTTGCAGATGCCCTCCTCTCCACGCCATCTACGCACACCGAAGCGACAAGCCAGAAGACCCCTTCAGAAGCTCCCGGAGATTGTGCCTAGAGTGTCGTATAGCACTATACATTTTCAAACTTTTTGGTAACTTGTTGCCAAAGGGGGAGAAAGTGTATAGATCATAGGCTGAGAGAGAGAGAGAGAGAGAGAGAGTGTGTCTTACTTTTTGTTGGTTTCATTTGCTTCTCTTGCTAATTTGATCGTTTGGTTGTTTGATTCCTATGCTATTGTTTGATTCATATGCTACAATTTGTGTTATGCTCGTGATATACTTATGTGATCATGTGTTTGATCATATGATGCTTAATGTGTGCTTGCATGATTATATCCATGAATGTTTATGTATGATCAATCACTTGTATCCTTGGTGATGAGTGCATGTTATTTAACTCTTATCATTTTGAGCGCTCCATCAAGATGTATGTGACATGGAAGAGTAACCCATGATCCTAATCGATTGTGCATTTGCATTCAAAAGCAAATTTATAATGCACAAATTTAGGGGGAGCTCTTGCTTATCACATACTTCTCAAAGCGACGATGTATTTCATTCATATTCTCTTTTGTCGAAGCTTTGATCTATATGTTGTCATCAATTACCAAAAAGGGGGAGATTGAAAGTGCAACTAATCCCCGGGTGGTTTTGGTAATTCATAACAACATATAGCTCATTGAACTAATATCCATTCAAGTTTAATATTTCAGAAAGTTCAATGATTGGCATCGCATGGACTAGAGATGTGGACCCCTCAAAATGCTAAGGACACATATTGGCAAAAGCTCAAGACTCTATATTTTAGAGATCCAAGATCACATTGAGTCCATAGGAAAGCCAATACTATTAAAAGGGGATGAGGTGTTGCTTAATGGTCTACTTGATCAAAGTGCTTAGTGATATTGCTCCAAAACCCTCAACACTTTCTCACTTCCAAATATGTCCAAAGCTCAAAGTCAAACTCGGCCCCACCGAAATGATCCATTTGGTGCCCACCGAGTTCAGTTGACATAGCCACTGCCAGAAACCCTAACACTTCAGTCACACCGATATGGATCTCAGTCTCACCGAGATGGCCTTGCAAACTCTCTGTTTCCCTTTGCAACATTTCGGTCTTACCAAAATGAGCGATCGGTCACACCGAGTTTGCTTGACCAACTCTCTATTTGCTCTTTGCTGAAATTGGTCTCACCGAGTTCAAGCAATCGGCTTCATCGAGATGAGGTTTTGCCCTAGCCCTAGCACATTGGTCCCACTGAGTTGTTTCAGTCGGTCCCATCGAGATTCCTAACGTTCATATTTTGAAATAAATCGGTCTCACCGAGTTCTTCTGTTCGGTCTGACCAAGTTGGGTCAAATGTGTGTAACGGTTGGATTTTGTGTGGAGGCTATATATACCCCTCCACCCCCTTCTCCATATGTGAGAGAGCCATCAGAACGTGCCTACACTTCCACTACTCATTTTCTGAGAGAGAACCACCTACTCATGTGTTGAGACCAAGATATTCCAATCCTACCACAAGAATCTTGATCTCTAGCCTTCCCCAAGTTGCTTTCCACTCAAATCATCTTTCCACCATAGCTAAATCTGTGAGAGAGAGTTGAGTGTTGGGGAGACTATCATTTTAAGCACAAGAGCAAGGAGTTCATCATCAACACAACATCTATTACCTTTTGGAGAGTGGTGTCTCCTAGATTGGTTAGGTGTCGCTTGGGAGCCTTTGACAAGATTGTGGAGTTGAACAAAGAAGTTTGTAAGGGCAAGGAGATCGCCTACTTTGTGAAGATCTACCCAAGTGAGGCAAGTCCTTCGTGGGCGATGGCCATGGTGGGATAGACAAGGTTGCTTCTTCGTGGACCCTTCGTGGGTGGAGCCCTCCGTCGACTCGCGCAACCGTTACCCTTCGTGGGTTGAAGTCTCCATCAACGTGGATGTACGATAGCACCACCTATCGGAACCACGCCAAAAATCTCCATGTCATCATTGTGTTTGCACTCTCCAAACCCTCCCTTTACCTTCATATGCAATGTTTTACTTTCCACTGCTACACTCTTAGAATTGCATGTGTAGGTTGATTGCTTGACTTGTGCTAAATTGCTAAAATCTGCCCACAACTGAAATTGGGAAAAGGTTACATTTTTATTTTGGTCAGAGTAGGCAATCACCCCCCCCCCCCCCCGCCTCTAGACCTACTTTCGATCCTACAAACATGCAACTTGTTTTGCATAAAGGTGGCTGGGGGTGTGTCTCTCCCACTTTAGTTGAATCAAATTTGACTACGGCGGTCCTTGCAGAAGGTTAAATAGCAACTTGATAATCACCGTTGTGGTTATGCGTAGGTAAGAATGGTTCTTACTAGTTGCCCGTAGGAGCCACGTAAAATGTGCAACAACAAAGTAGAGGACGTCTAACTTGTTTTTCCAGGGCATGTTGTGATGTCATAAGGTCAAGATGTGATGTGATATATGTTGATGTATGAGATGATCATGTTTTGTAATAACTTCACGACTTGCATGTCGATGAGTACGACAACTGGCAGGAGCCTTAGGGTTGTCTTTAATTATTGTATAACCTACGTGTCAATCACTTAAGCGCCATGTAATTGCTTTACTTTATCGCTATGCGTTAGCAATAGTTGTAGAAGCAATAGTTGATGAGACGACCCTGACGCAACAATGGAGATCAAGGTGTCGTGCCGGTGACGATAGAGATCATGCCGATGCTTCGGAGATGGAGATCAAAAGCACAAGATGATGATGGCCATATCATGTCACATATTTTGATTGCATGTGATGTTTATCCTTCATACATCTTATTTTGCTTAGAACGATGGTAGCATTATAAGATGATCCCTTCACTTAATTTCAAGGTAAAAGTGTTCTCCCTGAGTATGCACCGTTGCTAAAGTTCGTCGTTTCGAAGCACCTCGTGATGATCGGGTGTGATAGACTCTACGTTCACATGCAACGGGTGTAAGCCAGTTTTGCACATGCAGAATACTTGGGTTAAACTTGACGAGCCTAGCATGTACAGACATGGTCTCGGAACATTGGAGACCGAAAGGTCGAAAGTGAGTCATATAGTAGATATGATCAACATAGAGATGTTCACCATTGAAGACTACCCCATCTCACGTGATGATCGGACATGGGTTAGTTGATTTAGATCATGTATCACTTAGACAACTTGAGGGATGTTGATTTAAGTAGGAGTTCATTAGTAATTTGATTATTTGAACTAAAATTTATCATGAACTTAGTCTTAATAGTTTTTGCATATCTATGTTGTAGATCAATGGCCCGTGCTCCCGTTCCCTTGAATTTTAATGTGTTCCTAGAGAAAGCTAAGTTGAAAGATGATGGTAGCAACTACACGGACTGGGTCCATAACTTGAGGATTATCCTCATTGCTGCATAGAAGAATTATGTCCATGATGCACCGCTAGGTGACAGACCTGTTGCAGGAACTGATGCAGATGTTATGAATGTCTGGCAGGCTCGATCTGATGACTACTCAATAGTTCAGTGTGCCATGCTTTGCGGCTTGGAACCGGGACTTCAAAAATGTTTTGAATGCCACGGAGCATATGAGATGTTCCAAGAGCTGAAGTTGATATTTCAAGCTAATGCCCGGGTTGAGAGATATGAAGTCTCCAACAAGTTCTTTAGCTGTAAGATGGAGCAGAACAGTTCTGTCAGTGAACACATACTCAAAATGTCTGGGTATCATAACCACTTGACTTAGCTGGGAATTGATCTTCCAGTTGAGAGTGTTATTGACAGAGTTCTTCAGTCACTGCCACCAAGCTACAAAGGCTTCGTGATGAACTATAGTATGCAAGGGATGACGAAAACGATTCCCGAGCTCTTCGTGATGCTGAAATCAGCGGAGGTAGAAATCAAGAAGCAACATCAAGTGTTGATGGTTAACAAGACCACTAGTTTCAAGAAAAAGGGCAAGGGAAAGAAAAGGAACTTCAAGAAGAATGGCAAGCAAGTTGACGCTCCCGTGAAGAAGCCCAAAGCTGGACCCAAGCCTGAAACTGAGTGCTTCGACTGCAAAGGAAATGGCCACTAGAAGCGGAACTGCCCCAAATAATTGGCAGATAAGAAGGATGGCAAAGTGAACAAAGGTATATTTGATATACATGTTATCAATGTGTTCCTTACTAATGCTCGTAGTAGCGCCTGGGTATTTGATACTTGTTCGGTTGCTCATATTTGTAACTCGAAACAGGAGTTGCGAAATAAACGAAGATTGGCTAAAGACGAGGTGACGATGCGCGTCGGGAATGGTTCCAAGGTTGATGTGATCGCCGTCGGCACGCTACCTCTACATCTACCTTCGGGATTAGTTTTAGACCTAGATAATTGTTATTTGGTGCCAGCGTTGAGTATGAACATTATATCTGGATCTTGTTTATTGCGAGACGATTATTCATTTAAGTCAGAGAATAATGGTTGTTCTATTTATATGAGTAACATCTTTTATGGTCATGCACCTTTAATGAATGGTCTATTCTTGTTTAATCTCGATCGTAGTGATACACATATTCAAAATATTGATGCCAAAAGATGCAAAGTTGATAATGATAGTGCAACATGTCGTTTAGGTCATATTGGTGTAAAGGGCATCAAGAAACTCCACGCGAATGGACTTCTGGAATCACTAGATTATGAATCATTTGATACTTGCGAACCTTGCCTCATGGGTAAGATGACTAAAACTCCATTCTACAGAACAATGGAGCGAGCTAATGACTTACTAGAAATAATACATACCGATGTATGCGGTCCGATGAGTGTTGAAGCACGCGGCAGGTATCGTTATTTTCTAACCTTCATAGATGATTTGAGTAGGTATGGGTATATCTACTTGATGAAACACAAGTCTGAAACATTTGAAAAGTTCAAAGAATTTCAGAGTGAAGTGGAGAATCATCGTAACAAGAAAATAAAGTTTCTACGATCTGACCGCGGAGGCGAATATTTGGGTTATGAGTTTGGCCTTCATTTAAGACAATGTAGAATTGTTTCACAACTCACGCCACTTGGAACACCACAGCGTAATGGTGTGTCCGAACGTCGTAACCGTACTTTATTAGATATGGTGCGTTCTATGATGTCTCTTACCGATTTGCCTTTATCGTTTTGGGGTTATGCATTAGAGACATCCACATTCACGTTAAATAGAGCACCATCTAAATCCGTTGAGATGACACCGTATGAACTATGGTTTGGCAAGAAACCTAAGCTATCGTTTCTTAAAGTTTGGGGTTGCGATGCTTATGTCAAAAGGCTTCAGCCTGATAAGCTCGAACCCAAAGCGGAGAGGTGTGTCTTCATAGGATACCCTAAAGAAACTACTGGGTATACCTTCTACCACAGATCCGAAGGCAAAATCTTTGTTGCTAAGAATGGGTCATTTCTAGAGAAGGAGTTTCTCTCGAAATAAGTGAGTGGGAGGAAAGTAGAACTTGATGAGGTAGTTGTACCTTCTCTCGAATTGGAAAGTAGCACATCAGAGAAAACTGTTCCCGTGATGCCTACACCAACTAAAACTTCAGATCAAGTTACTACTAAACCTCATAGGTCGACTAGAACACGTACCACACTAGAGTAGTACGATAATCCTATCCTGGAAGTCATGTTGTTAGACAACGGCGAACCTGCGAACTATGAAGAAGCTATGATGAGCCCAGATTCTGGCAAATGGCTTGAGGCCATGAAATCTGAGATAGGATCCATGTATGATAACAAAGTGTGGACTTTGGTGGACTTGCCCGATGATCGGCAAGCCATTGAGAATAAATGGATCTTCAAGAGGAAGATAGACACTGATGGTAATATCCGTGTTTACAAAGCTCGACTTATCGCAAAAGGTTTTCGACAAGTTCAAGGGGTTGACTACGATAAGACTTTCTCACCTGTAGCGATGCTTAAGTCTGTCCGAATCATGTTAGCAATTGCCGCATTTTATGATTATGAAATCTGGCAAATGGACGTCAAAACTGCATTCCTTAACGGGTTTGTTAAAGAAGAGTTGTATATGATGCAACCAGAAGGTTTTGTCGATCCTAAAGAAGCTAACAAAGTGTGCAAACTCTAACGATCCATCTATGGACTAGT
The DNA here is from genome assembly GCA_011799875.1 of Thinopyrum elongatum. NCBI lineage: Eukaryota > Viridiplantae > Streptophyta > Magnoliopsida > Poales > Poaceae > Thinopyrum > Thinopyrum elongatum. The sequence continues at coordinate 279,742,123 of CM022303.1, forward strand.
GCAAGCATCTCAAAGTTGGAATATACGCTTTGATGAGGTGATCAAAGCATATGGTTTTATACGGACTTACGGTGAAGCCTGTATTTATAAGAAAGTGAGTGGGAGCTCTGTAGCATTTTTGATATTATATGTGGATGACATATTGCTGATTGGAAATGATATAGAATTTCTGAATAGCATAAAAGGATACTTGAATAAGAATTTTTCAATGAAAGACCTCGGTGAAGCTGCTTATATATTGGGCATCAAGATCTATAGGAATAGATCGAGACGCTTAATAGGACTTTCACAAAGCACATACCTTGACAAAGTTCTGAAGAAGTTCAAAATGGACCAGTCAAAGAAAGGGTTCTTACCTGTGTTGCAAGGTGTGAAATTGAGTCAGACTCAAAGCCCGACCACAGCATAAGATAGAGAGAAAATGAAAGTCATTCCCTATGCCTCAACCATACGTTCTATTATGTATGCCATGTTGTGTACCAGACCTGATGTGTGCCTTGCCATAAGTTTGGTAGTGAGGTACCAAAGTAATCCAGGAGTGGATCACTGGACAGCGGTCAAGAATATCCTGAAGTACCTGAAAAGGACCAAGGATACGTTTCTCGTTTATGGAGGTGACGAAGAGCACATCGTAAAGGGTTACGTCGATGCTAGCTTCGACACAGATCCGGATGACTCTTAAGTCACAAACCGGATACGTATTTATATTGAACTAGCAGTGTTACCGCGCATTTGCGCGGCTAGTTTTTTTTTTACATGAGTGCTTCTTGTATGTAATTGAATATCCAGAAATCATTACATCAAGCATGCACATTTACTTTCACACATTAGTACAGTGTTCTGTGGAGATTGAACATATTGGAATTTCCTTTTAGTTATTAAGTCAAAATTATATGCCAAACAGAAGCTTTGTTAGATTTTTTTAGTTGGATAATATAACCAACAAAAACAACATTCATTTAAAATAATAATTGTACGTGACAACTTTGACATACTATGTGCTAGACGTAGTGACCAATCAAGAACCTCCTATTCATGTGATAGAAGTGAAGAGAGTTCAAAATTCCAGTACTCTAGTTAATTATCCAGATCTTGTATGCAAATAATAGAAGAATGATTACAACACATTTGAAGACATGTCTATTTGCAGATAGGAAACTATACCCTAATTGAGTTTAATCAATACTCTTCTCAAAATCAAACATGATTTATTTATATCTCATACATAAGCACAAATGATGTCCATTTATAATTGCCACTAACGTAATGATATCTTTCTATTATAGAAGAACGACAGAAACGTACGTGGAGATAGATTAAATCAGTTACCTACAAATGTATTTTCTAGGTCTAGACTCAAGTGGAATCTGCAAGGAAAAAACATTTTCGCTTCTATCAATAGTTTGGACCAAACTGGCCGCTATACATAACAGTATTATACACATGTGCATGGAGATTCTAAAGGCCTTAGGAGTACTACATGAATAATTTACAATATATATCACTACCATAGGCATAGAAGTTTTTTTTACATTTTTCTTCTTTTTTTGGCAAAAAAAGAAGTGTAGTCAAAGCGAATATATATTTCTGAAGCTTCGGCACAAACAGCGGTTTCATTAAGTAAATGCAACGGCATGCATATATATTTCTGATTATGCATTCATGCCTAACATTAAACATTTCCTTAATATTTCACATAGCATAAATTTTCCCATATTTCTTTATACCATGTTTAATAGTTTATAATATATCATGGTAGATATGTCTGTTAGTTTATACTGTCGCACCCTATGCAAAAATAAAGCTTCCAATCTAGAGTACTCTGTTGTACGAAAGATTGGCTATAGATAATGATTTCTTCAGTATAAAACAAAACACCCATCTAGCTGAATAATCCATTTTCCCTGAAGTATTCTAAATATTTGGAACCGTTGGAATTCAGACCCTGTAGGCAACAATATAGTAATGTATTTTCAAATATCATTTATCAACTGTTCTTTTAACTATTGCGCATAATAAATAGAAGTGAGTTTTGTAGATTGACAATGGTCTATATACTGTCAAGTAAATACGTACGCACCCAATCAGTAGATTTATGACTTAGATATACCATGTTGATATTCATAAATTAATACTTCATATTCGGAAGATACACATTTAAACATCCAAATCAGTTCCACACATTAAGGACTCCGTGGAGGCTCAAATAACTGAAAAAGTAGTCGTTCAGATCGTCCCTAAATTGAGATTGAAGTGTAGTCAAAGCGAATATGCAATGTGTGGTTAGTCTAGCCTGAAAAGACACATGGATCGAAGGATTACACAACACTGAACCGTCAGATAAGTATCCCATTAATTAGTGCATGTATTGCCATTATGAAAATTTCTGTTTAACTTATGCAAGTATTTCCCACGGTGGAGATTACCGGGATGAAGAACTTTATTCCTTATTGATAATAAAAGGCCATGAAAGCAAGCAATCAAGATTATGTCTCAGCTACCAGATGTAATAGCAGCAGCTATGCTTGTTTACAGAATGATGTTAATTAGATTCAAAGTACAGTAGGTAAATATATATCTTTAGAAAGTACAAATACTTACAAATGTCATGCACCACCACAGTGTCTTCTAACATATAATAGGACGGGGGTAGACCATGTCAACTTGCATTGTGCATGGGAAACCTATAACTCCAAGCACGACTGTAGATAAATATATATCTTTAAAAAGTACGAAAACTTAAAAATATTGAGGTTTCAAGTGTAGCTCCGCCACTGCTGTCCGGGACTGGAGAAGTGGAGTTGGCCGATTCCTGCTGGGACGCTGCTGCTAGCTGTGCGTGCAGTGCCGCGTCCCAGGTGGGGCAGCCAACTCGTCGTGCTGCTGTCTGCGTGTGGCGGTGGCTGATGTGTGCCGGTGGCTGATGGCGACGGTCGACGGCTGCTGCTTGTGGATCATCCGTCGGCGGCTGCTGCGTGTGATAGTGCTCATGTCCAGCGCCTAGGTATCTCTTTTTATCTTCCAGCGTTGGGCGAACAACAGCCAGGTCAGCCGGCCCTCACGTAGCTGCACCACCAGTGTGATCCAGGTATGACGGCGAGTCGTACTTGGAGTTGCACGACTGGTGCGGGAGAACAAAGGAGGTACGCGTCCAAGAGAGAGAGACGATGTGGTGTACTTCTAATGGAGTAGTTGGTAGTCTCCGCCGGTTAATTTTCGTCCCATCTATCATGGTTTTTTTTCGTCCTATCTTCGCTGGTTTTTTTTCGTAGATTTTTTTCGTCCCCTCCTCCCACTTCATCGGTTTATTTTCGCGTCACCCTCTCACACAACGAAAGAAATCTGAACAGATCAAAACTTTCCATACTGGCGCAAGTTATTTAGTAATGTAGAATCAATCACGAACAATCTATAAAGATCAAATCTAAATTAATTAACCTTACCTTAAATCACTCAATCATCTCTACTCCTAATGGAGCAGTTGGTAGTCTCCGCCGGTCAATTTTCGTCCCACCTACCATGGTTTTTTTTCGTCCTACCTTCGCTGGTTTTTTTTCGTAGATTTTTTTCGTCCCCTCCTCCCACTTCATCGGTTTATTTTCGCGTCACCCTCTCACACAACGAAAGAAATCTGAACAGATCAAAACTTTCCATACTGGCGCAAGTTATTTAGTAATGTAGAATCAATCACGAACAATCTATAAAGATCAAATCTAAATTAATTAACCTTACCTTAAATCACTCAATCATCACATTAATTAGAAAACATTTTCTTTCCTAACTGCACCCCGCTTAGTGTACACATAACAATCCGAAGTAATTAGAGCCACATGATTAAATCCATTTATTTAGATCTAACCATAAAGATAACAATAATCCTCATCAAAAGTGCGTTTAGCAATTTTAGAGGGCGGACCAAAACTCTGCCATCCGCTCGCCCGCGTTTGTTTAGGTACGGGAAAAAATGGCATAATATATGGAAACAACACGACCGGGGCGGCGGCGCAATCTTCGGGGATCGGGGATCGGAGGAGAAGGATTGGCCTGGCAGCATGATCGGGGTGCTTCCCCGCAGCCGCCGCCGTCCTCGCGATGCCACCTACCCGAAATCAACGCTGCTCCCTGCCGTCAGCCGAGGCGACGCCGCCTGCCCTCCTACCCACGGTCCGCTGCCGCGTGGGGCTACGGCGGGAGGAGTAGCGACGGGGCCGATGTCCTCCATGCGTTCCGGGATGGAGGCCATGATTTCGTCGAGGTCGTTGCTGCCTCCTGCACTCAGGGTGTGTCGCCGAGATCGAGGCGAGCATGAGGAGTTGTGGCCACCGCCATGGTCACCCCGTCGCAGGGGATGGAGCACGCCGTCGGCCTACAGCCTGTGGAGATCACTGTTGCTCTTCAGGTCGCGGGTCGCGTGGTGACCGGATCTTGCCGATGTGTCCCTCCCCGATGACCTCCTCTTCGCCCGGTTGGCCGGCATGGATCTCGCCACTGCTGCCCTCAACTTCTCTGCCTCGAGCTCGACGGTCAGCCACCATGGATCCCCCAGCTGGAGGGTCACGTGAACCAGCCGTCCTCCCATGCTGCAGCGGCGAGAAGGTGACATGGCTCTCCGTACACGAAGAGTGGAGTTCAGTCAAGTACTTATATACTTGGCCTCTACTGCTGATCCATGTACATGGAGAAGAACAGACAACCGCTCATTCATGCTTCGTTCCACTCCTTTGCGCTACATTACTGGAGGTGACATTTTCCTATCTCTCTATGTTGTAACAAGCATGCTTCCTGCATAGTTAACGGATTTTTTTTAAAATTTATCGCTGCTTAGTGCTTTGTTGCAATTGTTCACCCAAGATTCTTATATATAATCTGAGCGGATGTAGGCATACTTAGCTTTGCTATTCCGTTTTTTCTGGCGCATAGAAATAAGAGTATTGTCCAGGTTAGGTATTCAATTGAGTAAAAAGTGAACAAGTAAAATTTTCTTGCAAGAAATATAATTTAAGCTATTGATGTTTCTTCCGTATCAGTTCTTGCATTAGATTAGATTGTCCATCTTCTCATTTTTCATTGCCATGCTATTAAATTTGGATCTGCCTTTTTTTTCGTTCCAATTAAAATCAACATCTATGATATTTATATGATAACTGCTTTGTTCTCTATGTTTGATACACTCCACCTTAATTTTCTTTTACTTAGAAAGACGGCTAGAGATTATATTCTTCCCATTATGTGCAGTATGGTACCTAACTATTTTTAGCGGAAAATACTCTAAAAATATCATACCATTTCAATTTTGATTTTTTTTCATATTTGGCATAAATTTAAGTGGTCGGACCCTTCTCCGGACACTGCGCAAGCGGGAGCTACGTGTACCGGACTTTTTATATTTGGCACAAATTTCTTTGGAGCAAAATTTTCTGGACCTCCCAGCATATGGTTGCTTCTAGGTGGAATATGTGATTGCCGGCGATACACAAAGGTGCCCCTGAACACTGATAAAATTTAACGAGCTGCACTGAGAAATTTTGATTGGTAAAGCTGTAAGTTTAGGTGGAATATGTGATTGGGGGTGCTGAACGATGTGGCGGCAGATGGGCTATGCTCTGGTAGTGATTGCAGGGATGGCGTAGGACGAAGTTTGCAACGATGGTAGGAGTTAGTACTGGGAAAGGGAAGTGGTGTTGGTTGGTTATTGTCCGTCATTTTGTGTATTGTCTGTCATTTTTGTTTGAGTAGCTGACATCCTTCTCTCTATTATCTCTCTATTGTTTCTGTCTATGCTCAGGAAAGAAGAAATGTCCGAAGAAGGACCAATGCGGGTTATTACATGATTTGGATGTATGGTTAATCAATACACATAAATTTGTTAGTTTGTCCCGCTCATGGACACTATTTTATTGATCATTGACTTATGGATTTTTGCTGCATGTAGGTGCAATGTTTTTGAAAATAAAGGTTTCAAGCATGGTTCACTTTTAACTGGCGATAATGCTCTCGAGTCATATCCTGATGTGAGATTGCTATCTTTTATATTTAACTTCTGTTTCTTTATGATTGCCCTCTCACCCCTTTTGCATTTGGATGTCAAAGCTTTGTGGGTTGTTCATTTCAGTTTTGCGACTACTTCTCTTATGGATCTTAAGAGAACTCGAGGGATATCGTTTCGAACAAAGTTGGTCACTTGTTTCTTCAGAAATTACGCTGTTGCATAGTATCATACCTGCTGCAAAGGAACGAAAGTAGTATGGTAGTATAAATAAATAAGGTTGTATTGTTTTCCTTTTTATCTGTTTGATAATTATGATAGAATTATTGCATGAAGCTGTGTGCGCATACAATATGCAACCAAATGTGAATTATAATAGATTCAAGCCTTGCTTCTTCACTTGGAAGCAAGTCTTCATCTTCTTAAGGGATTATCCGCTACAGTGCCTAGGAAATTCAGAGGACGTTTTAATGGTCTGTTAACTAAAGCGATGGTCATCCAGAAAAAATATTTGAAGTTGATACTAGCCATAATAAGTGCATAACAAGCCTACATGTTGTCTACATTTTTGCAGATCTCGCTATCCTTGTTTAACTCAATGCAATCAGATAATTTAATTGTGTTCCCTAACAAGTCCTTGTAGATGTGCACCTTCCCCCTCTGACCATCTCCTCAGGGTCTCTCTCTAATCCTAGAGTCAGGCAACAAGAATGGTTGGTTTTAAGAACAACATGTATCTATTTATTCATTATTGATTTATTGTTTTTGGGGAATTGTTTTGCCCCTAATCATATCATTGTTACTCTGCCTGCATTAGATTATGAGTATGACAATGATGAATTTTATGTAAATGCTAATGGTTGACTACCACATTACAATGCTAGGCCTGCCTGAGTTTTGAGGACCCTTCTACTTTCCATTCGACAAGAAAAATAACACACAAATTTATCGCAGTAGCGCAACTGTTCCAACGAGTGCCTGTCCCTGGGCGTGGCGAAATCCTGCCCACGGCACTGCTTCCATGTATCACATTTTGTATTCTACTTTCTTTATCCGAATGATGCACAATCCAAGCAGATTTACCTTAATTGTGTTTAATTTATTTACATGGTCAGTTAACATTGCAGATTTACGTATTGATTTAGTCTTGGCCATGTATAATTTTGTGCACGATGTTGGGAATGGTACTTATTGACAACTTCCAGCAACTTTGTTTACTATGTACAGTGCCGATTACATGGCACGAATGTTGATTCTCGTAACACGATTTTTGGTGCACTTCTCACCTATACACCGAGAATGAAATTGGAGACAACATCCATGAGAATTGCATAATCTAATTTACGAATTACTGAGATAATTGCTTGTGTCTTCACTCTTTACACTATGCATAGAATGATAAATTATAGCATTTCTTGGACATTTGAATCATAAGTTGATTGGCCCAGGAGCTTTGCCGGCGTATCAAGGACGAAGTCGGATTGCGGAAGCTCTCCGGGGCCAAAGCCCAAAGGGTTGGCTGATATCTGGAGATAGTTTCATTTCAACTGTATGTGGGTTGTTTTCCTTTCCGCGACATTATGGTTGCCCGCTAGGTGTAGTCGCGTCGTCTTTGTAACCGCGGCATGGCCGCCCGACTCTATGTAATGTCTATTTCTTCTTCTAATACATCAGCATGCAAACCTTCTAATACATCTTCTAATAAAAAAAAGTTGATTTATGGTATTTGGATTGCTATCAGAATGTCTTTTCTATGCATGTGATTTCTCATATCTGGCTATAATATTTGTGAAGACGTGCATTGCACGTGCATTTGGAAGCGGGCCCGTGGCCCGCGCCGGACGGCGCCGACGCCGACCCGGGCCACCTCCTCTGCGTATTCTTGGAGCTATGGCTGGCCGATTTACATGAAATTAATTCCCTCAGTTGTGGTGGCAAATATAATACACATAATCCATATTATTATGCACTAGCGTGTGTGTGTGTGTGAAATAGATGAATTATGGTCCCGTACCCAATAAGATGGATATGTGTGTGTGTTAGAGAGAGAGAGAGGGAGAGGGGGAGAGAGAGTGAGGAAGAGGGAGGAAGAGAGTGTGTGTGTGAGGATTTGATGGTAAAAAACGTCGTCAATGTCGTAATATTGAACTCTTAAAATTAATGTGGCCCCGTTGCAACGCACGGGCGTTCTTCTAGTTTGCCGATAGGAAACCTCCTATTGGGAGGCCGTGAGAAAATTGCAGCTGCCTGATTCCTCCAATCGGCCGTACTCTAATTGTCCTGATAGGATACGACATTGCCTTTTTTTCTTCTTCCAAGGAAAGGATAGGGCGTGGTTTTTTTTTTTAGATGTAGGGCGTGGTTTACTTACACACGTGATGCATCGTATTGTCAAGTTTCCTTGTTTGCCTACTATCTAATCGTGCGTGTGATGTCATCTGTACACAACCAAGTTTGTACGTGATAGGTTCAATTGTTTCTACGTAACGATATTTGTATGTAACGCTTTTATCTTTAATATCAGCCCTTGATATCTAAAATTAGTGGTCAAGATAATTTAATCTGTGTGGATGAACGTAACGGCTAGTTTGCCTACTGTCTTAATTATATAATAGATGGTGGAGCTGTCAGTTGGTGCAGTTCCAAGCAGAGCGTCGTGGCGGGATCTACGTGTGAAGCGGAGTACATAGCTGCTTCGGAAGCAGCACATGAAGGAGTCTGGATGAAGGAGTTCATATCCTATCTGGCTGTAATACCCAGTGCATCGGGTCCAATGACAATCTTCTGTGACAACACTGGAACAATTGTCTTAGCCAAGGAGTCCAGGTTTCACAAGAGAACCAAACACATCAAGCGACGCTTCAACTCCATTCGTGAAAATGTCAAGGATGGAGGCATAGAAATTTGCAAAGTACATACGGATCTGAATGTGGCAGACCCGTTGACTAAATCTCTTCCGCGAGCAAAACATGATCGGCACCAAGACTCCATGGGTGTTAGATTCATTGCTATGTAATCTAGATTATTGACTCTAGTGTAAGTGGGAGACTGTTGGAAATATGCCCTAGAGGCAATAATGAAGTGGTTATTATTATATTTCCTTAATCATGATAAAGGTTTATTATTCATTTTAAAATTGTACTAACTGGAAACTTAAATACATGTGTGGATACATAAACAAATACCGTGTCCCTAGTGAGCCTCTACTAGACTAGCTCCTTGATAAAAAAGATGGTTAAGGTTTCCTAACTATAGACATGTGTTGTCACTTGATAACGGGATCACATCATTAGGAGAATGATGCGATGGACAAGACCCATCCGTTAGCTTAGCATATGATCGTTCAGTTTATTGCTACTACTTTCTTAATGTCAAATGCATATTCCTTCGACTATGAGATCATGCAACTCCCGGATACTGGAGGAATACCTTGTGTGCTATCAAACGTCACAACGTAACTAGATGATCATAAAGGTGCTCTATAGGTATCTCCGAAGATGTCTGTTGAGTTGGCGTGAATCGAGATTGGGATTTGTCACTCCGTATGACGGAGAGGTATCTCTGGGCCCTCTCGGTAATACAGCATCACAAGAAGCTTGCAAGCAAAATGACTAAGGAGTTAGTTGCAAGATGATGTATTACGGAACGAGTAAAGAGACTTGCCGGTAACGAGATTGAACTAGGTATGGAGATACCGACGATCGAATCTCGGGCAAGTAACATACCGACAGACAAAGGGAACTACGTATGTTGTCATAAAGGTTCGACCGATAAAGATCTTCGTAGAATATGTAGGAACCAATATGGGCATCCAGGTCCCGCTATTGGTTATTGACCGGAGAAGCGTCTCGATCATGTCTACATTGTTCTCGAACCCGTAGGGTCCGCACGCTTAACGTTCGTTGATGATATAGTACTATATGAGTTATATGAGTTGGTGACCGAATGTTGTTCGGATTCCCGGATGAGATCACGGACATGACGAGGAGCTCCGGAATGATCCGGAGGTAAAGATTGATATGTAGGATGATAGTATTTGGTCTCCGGAAGAGTTTCGGAATGCACCGGATATTTATCGGATCACCGGAAGGGGTTCCGGGAGGCCTCGGGAGTTATTGGGCCAAACGGGCCAAGGGAGGGAGCACACCAGCACACAAGAAGGCTGGCGCGCCCACCTCCTGGCCGCCGGCCCTATAGGAATGAAAGGGGGCGCCCAAGGCAGGGCAGCCGCCGGCCCCTCCCCTGCCATCTCCTCCACCCCTAAAGAAGGAAAGGGGGAGGCGCCTAGGGCAGGAGCCCATGGCGACCGTCGGCCCCCTTGGGGGCGCGCCTAGGTAGCCTCCCCTCCCCCCTCCACCTATATATATGTGAGGAGGGGAGGGGGCAACACACGCCATGATTCCCAAGCCGTGTGCGGCGCCCCCTCTCCCTCTAGTTCTAGCTCCTCCTCCGTCCACGTCCGTTGTGCTTGGCGAAGCCCTGCGGAATAGTTTCACCACCGCCGTCACCACACCGTCGTGCTGCCGGAACTCATCTACTACTTCGCCTCTCTTGCTGGATCGAGAAGGCGATGACGTCATCGAGTTGAACGTGTGCTGAATGCAGAGGTGCCGTGTGCTACTTCTTGAGCTTGCGTTGATTTTTCCCTTGAAGAGGAAAGGGTGATGCAGCAAAGTAGAGATAAGTATTTCCCTCAGTTAAGAACCAAGGTATCAATCCAGTAGGAGGCACAAGCAAGTCTCCAATCTATGCACCTGCACAAACTAACAAACACTTGCACTCAACGCGAAAAAGGGGTTGTCAATCCCTTCACGGTCTCGAACAAGAGTGAGATCTAATAGAGATAGGTATAAAAGATAAATAAAAAAGCAAACTAAAGTAAATATAAAATATTGCAGCAAGGTATTTCTGGATTTTTTTTGTTTATAGATCTGAAAATATATGATAGAAAATAGACCCGGGGGCCATAGGTTTCACTAGAGGCTTCTCTCTTGAAGATAGCATACGGTGGGTAAACAAATTAGTGTTGAGCAATTGATAGAAAAGCGCAAAGTTATGACGATATCTAAGGCAATGATCATGAATATAGGCATCACGTCCGTGACAACTAGACCGAAACGATTCTGCATCTACTACTATTACTCCACACATCGACCGTTATCCAGCATGCATCTAGAGTATTAAGTTCATAAGAACGGAGTAACGCTTTAAGTAAGATGACATGATGTAGAGGGATAAACTCAAGCAATATGATATAAACCCCATCTTTTTATCCTTGATGGCAACAATACAATACGTGCCTCGCTACCCCTTTTGTCACTGGGTGAGGACACCGCAAGATTGAACCCAAAACTAAGCACCTCTCCCATTGCAAGAAAAACCAATCTAGTTGGCCAAACCAAACCGATAGTTCGAAGAGAAATACAAAGATATCTTAATCATGCATAAAAGAGTTCACAGAAGACTCAAATAATATTCATAGATAATCTGATCATAAATCCATAATTCATCGGATCTCAACAAACACACCGCAAAAAAGTATTACATCGAATAGATCTCCAAGAACATCGAGGAGAACATTGTATTGAAGATCAAAGAGAGAGAAAAGCCATCTAGCTACTAGCTATGGACTCGTAGGTCTGAGGTAAACTACTCACGCATCATTGGAAGGGCAGCAAGGTTCATGTAGAGGCCCTCCGTGATCGAATCCCCCTCCAGCAGATCGCCGGAAAAGGCCCCAAGATGGTATCTCACAGGAACAGAGGCTTGCGGCGACAGAAAAGTATTTTGGTGGATGCTTCTGGTGTTGAGCTCATTGGATGAAAAAGATGATGAGGAGAGCGAAGAACAAAAGGAGGAAGAGTGGATTAGCTACCCGCGCCCACCTTCTAATGAGAGTAACTGTTCAACTCATACATTATTTAATTTCCCTTCATGCTTATCGAAGGATGAATGCTATGATAATTGCTATGATCCCGTTGATTCATTTGAAATATCCCTTTTTGATGAACTTGATGCTTGCTATGCTTGTGGCCTTTATATAGAAGGCCACAAGCATAGGAGATGAACTTGCTATAGTTCCTTATGTTAAGAATAAAATTGTTGCTATGGCATCCACACATGATAGTCCTATTATCTTTTTGAATTCTCCAAACTACACTATATCGGAGAAGTTTGCACTTATTAAGGATTACATTGATGGGTTGCCTTTTACCGTTGCACATGATGATTTTGATGAATATAATATGCATGTGCTTGCTGCTCCTACTTGCAATTATTATGAGAGAGGAACTACATCTCCGCCTCTCTATGTTTCCAACACGATAGAATTGCAAGAAACTACTTATGCTATGAATTGGCCTTTACTTGATGTGCATGAATTGTTCTTGTATGACATGCCGATGCATAGGAAGAGAGTTAGACTTCGTCATTGCATGATATATGTTGCTTTGTGCTCACTACTAAATGCCAAATCATTGTTAATTAAAATTGGCTTTGATATACCTTGGGATCCGGGTGGATACATTACTTGAGCACTTTATGCCTAACTTAATGGCTTTAAAGAAATTGCTGCCAGGGAGACAACCCGGAAGTTTTAGAGAGTCATTTATTTCTGTTGAGTTATAAATTTTAAAAACAAAAAATATATAGAGGGGAACTTAAAACTTCACAAAAAGAGAAGCGATTGAAAGGTGATGCATTGGAGAAGTGAGGGTCGACCTTGAACACTTGTGTTCATGCTCATGGAAACAATGTAAATTTTTTTCATGAAGATTCTCACAAAAATAATTATCCCCTTGTACATATCCATTGTATTATAAAAATAATGTGCCAATATTTTCCTTTAGGATGATTAGATTACTTGTTGGTATGTGCGGTGCAAAAACAGAAACTTTGGCTGTAGTGCGCGATTTTACATTTTTTACTGGAACTTCGAAAGTTTCTGAAACTTTTTGAACAGTCTTGATATACAAATTTTTTATTTTTTTCCTAATTTTTTAGAATTTTTGGAGTAACATAAGTATGGTAGGTGTTCAGATTGCTACAGACTGTCCTGTTTAAGACAGATTCTGTTTTTTATGCATTGTTTTGCTTGTTTTGATGAAACTATCGATTTTTATCGGTGGTATAAGCCATGGAAAAGTTATAATACAGTAGCTAAAATGCAAAAATAAAATATGAATTGGTTTGCAACAGTACTTAGAGTAGTGATTTGCATTATTATACTAACGGATCTTACCGAGGTTTCTGTTGAGTTTTGTGTGGATGAAGTGATCAAAGATCGAGGAGGTCCCGATATGAGAAGAAGGAGGAGAGGCAAGAGCTCAATCTTGGGGATGATCAAGGCACCCCAAGTAAATATTCAAGGAGACTCAAGCATCTAAGCTTGGGGATGCCCCGGAAGGCATCCCATCTTTCTTCAACAAGTATCGGTATGTTTTCATCTACGTTTCGTTCATGTGATATGTGTAAATTTTGGAGCATCTTTTTTGTTTAGTTTTCCTTTTTCTTTTATGCACCATGCTGGTATGAGATAGTCCATGGTTGATTTATAGAATGCTCATTGCACTTCACTTATATCTTTTGAGTGTGGCTTTATAGAATGCTTCATGTGCTTCACTTATATCATTTGAAGTTTGGATTGCCTGTTTCTCTTCGCATAGAAAACCATTATTTGTAGAATGCTCTTTTGCTTCACTTATATTTATTAGAGCTTGGCCTTTTATAGAAATAATTAAACTCTCATGCTTCACTTATATCTATTTGGAGAGTCAACAGGAATTGGTCAATTGCATGGTTAGTCATAAAATCCTACATAAAACTTGTGGATCGCTGAATATGATATGTTTGATTCCTTGCAATAGTTTTGCGATATAGAGATGGAATATGTGGGAGGTACTAGTAAACGGTTGTGGTTAGTAGGAATATTGGTGTTAAGGTTTGTGATTCCCGAAGCATGCACGTATAGTCTCTCGTTATCTATGAAGTTGGAGCATGATTTATTATTGATTGTCTTCCTTATGAGTGGCGGTCGGGGACGAGCAATGGTCTTTTCCTACCAATATATCCCCCTAGGGGCATGCGTAGTAGTACTTTGCTTCGGGGGCTAATAAACTTTTACAATAAGTATATAAGTTCTTTATGACTAATGTGAGTCCATAGATTATACGCACTCTTACCTTTCCACAATTTGCTAACCTCTATGGTACCGTGCATTGCCATTTCTCACCTCGAGAGTCGGTGCAAACTTCGTCGGTGCATCCAAACCCCATGATATGATACGCTCTATCACACATAAGTCTTATTATATCTTCCTCAAAACAGCCACCATACCTACCTATTATGGCCCTTCCATAGCCATTCCGAGATATATTGCCATGCAACTTCCACCGCCTCCGTTTTGATGACTTGAGCATTCATTGTCATATTGCTTTGCATGATCGTAAGATAACTAGCATGATATTTCCATGGCTTGTCTGTTTTTTGGTATCGTTGTTATGCTAGATCATTGCACATCCTGGTACACTGCCAGAGGCATTCATATAGAGTCATACTTTGTTCTAGGTATCGAGTTGTAATTTTTATTTCTTCCGAGTTATAAGTAAATAGAAGTGTGATGATCGTCATTATTCATTATTAGAGCATGTCCCAGTGAGGAAAGGATGATGGAGACTATGATTCCCCCATAAGTCGGGATGAGACTCCGGACAATGAGAGAAAAAGAAAAAAAAGAAGAAAAAAATAGAGAAGGGTCATTGTTACTATCCTTTACCACACTTGTGCTTCAAAGTAGCACCATGTTTTTCATATAGAGAGTCACCTATGTTGCAACTTTCATATACTAGTGGGAATTTTTCATTATAGAACTTGGCTTGTATATTCCGATGATGGGCTTCCTCAAATGCCCAAGGTCTTCATGAGCAAGCAAGTTGGATGCACACCCACTTAGTTTTCATATTGAGCTTTCATACACTTACAGCTCTTAGTGCATCCGTTGCATGGCAATCCCTACTCCTCACGTTGATATCAATTGATGGGCATCTCCATAGCCCGTTGGTTAGCCGCGTCGATGTGAGACTTTCTTACTCTTTTTTGTCTTCTCTATATTTACCCCTATCATCATACTCTATTCCATCCATAGTGTTATATCCATGGCTTGCGCTCATGTATTGCGTGAGAGTTGAAAAAGCTGAAGCGCGTTAAAAAGTATCAACCAATTGCTCGGCTTGTCATCGGGGTTGTGCATGATAAATACCTTGTGTTAAGAAGACAGAGCATGAAAAGATTATATGATTTTGTAGGGATAGCTTTCTTTAGCGTCGATATTTTGAAAGACATGATTATTTGTTGGGATGCCTGAGTATTGATGTCTTTATGTCAAATTATAGACTATTGCTTTGAATCACTCGTGTCTTAATATTCATGCCATGACTAGACATATGATCAAGTTTATGTTAGGTAGCATTCCACATCAAAAATTATCTTTTTTATCATTTACCTACTCGAGGACGAGCAGGAATTAAGCTTGGGGATTCTGATACGTCTCCGTCGTATCTATAATTTTTTATTGTTTCATGCCAATATTATACAACTTTCACATATTTTTTGGCAACTTTTTATATGATTTATTGGACTAACCTATTGATCCAGTGCCCAGTGCAGTTCCTGTTTGTTGCATGTTTTTTGTTTCGCAGAAAATCCATATCAAACGAAGTCCAAATGCAATAAAATTTTACGGAGAATTATTTTGGAATATTTGTGATTTTTGGGAGTTGGAATCATCAGAAGAGGGGGCCCACAGTGACCACAACCCACCAGAGCGCGCCTAGGGGCCCAGGCATGCCCAGGTGTCTTATGCCCACCTCGTACGTCGGTTTGGGCCCTTCTTCTGGCGCAAGAAATATAATTTATGGAGAAAAAAATCGTGTAAAAAATTCAGCGCAATCGGAGTTACGGATCTCCGGGAATTTAAGAAACAGTGAAGGGCCAGATCTGGGGAACGCGAAACAGAAGAGAACAGAGAGGGAGATCCAATCTCGGAGGGGCTCCCGCCCCTCCGCCGCCATGGAGGCCATGGACCGGAGGGGGAACTCTCCTCCCATCTAGGGGGGAGGCCAAGGAAGAAGAAGAAGGAGGGGGGCTCTCTCCCCCTCTCTCCCGGTGGCGCCGGAGTGCCGCCGGGGCAAGGATCGTGACGGCGATCTACATCAACAATCTTGCTACCGTCTACACCAACTTTCTCCCCCTCTATGTAGCGGTGTAACACCTCTTCTCCCCGCTGTAATCTCCACTTAAACATGGTGCTCAAATCCATATATTATTTCCCAATGATATTTGGCTATCCTATGATGTTTGAGTAGATCTGTTTTGTCCTATGGGTTAATCATGATCTTGGTTGGTATGATTGTATATTTTATTTATGGTGCTGTCCTACGGTGCCCTCCGTCTCACGCAAACGTGAGGGGTCCTCGCTGTAGGGTGTTGCAATATGTTCATGGTTTGCTTATTGTCGGTGTTGCGGGGGTGACAGCAGCCTAAACGCGGATAAGTGGGTTATGGCGTATGGGAGTAAAGAGGACTTGATACTTAATGCTATGGTTGGGTTTCACGACCTTAATGATCTTTAGTAGTTGCGGATGCTTGCTAGAGTTCCAATCATAAGTGCATATGATCCAAGTAGAGAAAGTATGTTAGCTCATGCCTCTTCCTCATGTAAAATTGCAAGAATGATTACCGGTACTTGTTATCGATTGCCTAGGGACAAATGACTTTCTTGTTGACAAAAACTATCCACTTTTACTACCTTGCAATTTATTCGTAGTTTATTCTCGCAAAGTACTCATAGTTTTATTCTTGCAAAATAGTTTCATACTTGTTTTAGGTAAAGCAAACCTCAAGTGTGCATAGAGTTGTATCGGTGGTCGATAGAACTTGAGGGAATATTTGTTCTGCCTTTAGCTCCTCGTTGGGTTCGACACTCTTATTTATCGAAGAAGGCTACAAACGATCCCCTATACTTGTGGGTTATCAGTGCTTGATCGGTACGGATCGTGAAGGTGTACGACTATATCAACCGCGTTGATAAATGCTTCCGCTTAGTGATCTACAAGGGCATGTAGATGTTCTCCCCCTCTCATAGCTATGCATCTCCACGGATAGATCTTGCGTGTGCGTAGATTTTTTTTTGTTTTCCATGCAACGTTCCCCAACAATTTCCAACATCTTTTTATTGACGTAAAGTAGTTTTATTTTTTGTTCTAGGTAAAGCAAACGTTGGTATGCGTAGAGTTGTATCGATGGTCGATAGAACTTTAGAGAATATTATTCTTCCTTTAGCTCCTCGTTGGGTTCAACACTCTTAGTTATCGAAAAGGCTACAACTGATCCCCTACACTTGTGGCTTATCACCCTGCATCGTAGCAATGACTCTACGTACTGTGTTTGGTTGCTCGCATTGGTTAGGCTCATACTACTACATGTTGGTTGGTTGCATATAGGCAGGGAGGTCCACTTACCTTGTACCCTACATGGTGAGCTTACTAGCTACACCTTACACATGATCACACCGATCAAAACAATAAAACAACACTGCAATCACGACGAACTGGACGACGATGATGAAGTTCTTCAACCTAAACCGTCGATCCGACTTGCCAACTTCAACACTGCCTCCCTGCTTGAGCACGACCTTGGAGTAAGCATCCTCTGCCACCTACCTACTCTTAAACCCTTTGTGGCAGCTGTTTTTATAACCCGTCACGTGTTTATCGCATGCTTCCCATGAACTATAAACCCCATGACCCTCCCTTGGAACACCACACACCACTTGTCCTAGCATGGCAGAAGAGCAACAGTTCAAGCAGAAAGCAATGGAGCATACTATACATGCAACATAAGAAAGGATGCATGATCATACGACATAACAAGTTCATCCTACCACTACTATGGTATCATCCTACCACCACATCCAAAAGAGGGTGTTATCCTACCACCACTAGTTCGCCATCGGTGTAATGGGTTAGTATATACCATCTCATTAAAATATACATGCCAACATCAAGATTTTATCAAGCCCTAACTACCACAAAATGTACATGGTCATTGTCATCGTCATCGCCATCGCCATCGCCGCCAAGGATCATGCACGCTGTCACCACCACCATCAGAAACATCACTAGTAGTAGTGCTTGCCTAGTCAGGTCCTAAGCCAGAGCAGCATGTGGGCATCTGCCATGGCAACAAACCCAACACCCTGAGCCATGTTGTCCAACGGGTGGCTTAGAGCAGCCATTAGAGCCGCTGGGCTGAAGCCACCTTGGTCCATGACGACGTTGTAGAGGTCAAGGTGGACGTCGACCGGCTTGCTCTCCCTGATGGTGCTTACCACCTACTTGATGGCCCGAGTCATGCTGCTGAAGACGCTCAGCTCTTCATCCATCAAACCTCTCCTCTTCCTCTTCCTATCAAGCATAGGAACGTGGTCACCATCCTTATCAGGATCATCAAGGATGATGGTCTCTGACTCCTGGGTGTCTGGATACTCGGGCATAGGCGAACCGAGCGGCTGACCGGAGCCTAGGCCATGATTGCCAGTTGCCAGCCCGAAGGAGAAGATTTGCTGCATCTAGTTGTAGTTCTGGATGGGTGTGTTGAGAAACTCTGCATCCTTGGGGTGAGCCTAATAAAGAAACACAACAATGTGGTTAGTTAGACAACAACGTGGTTAGTTGTGATTGGCATGGTACATAGGCTTAAACAGGTGGTTCGTGAGCTAACCACGATGTGGCCTTGGTAGTGCTCTGCCTCCAAAAGGGTCGAGCAGGTTTCCTGATCCCATGAAGCGACGGTCAGGTCTTTGAGCTTAAGCACTATGATCCACCTCGCTCTCCACTTCCTGAGGTGGTTGTAGAGCTGGGTCAAGGTGACTCCTGCCCATAAATGCTTTGCGGCTGCCTTTTGAGCAGCAGCATGAGTCGCTGTTACAAATCCATCACCACTAGCTACCAGAACATCACATTCACATAGATCGACGTTGTACAATGCTACAAGATGGTCACATATCAAACCCTATCACATGCTCACCGATCTAGTTAGAACGAGTACAGAGGAGGGGTGATTGAACTCACAGACACCATCGGAGCAGCTCGAAGGAGGCGCGAAACACGTCGGAGAAGAGGAGGACTCGAATCGCCGCCGCCATCAATCGAGGTTGGAGCAGGAATGCCGCTTACCTGGTCGTAGTTGTCGATCTGCACAGGAGGGAAAACTCGAGAGAGGGGAATGGTGGCGGGGGTTTTGGGGGAGAGGTGAGGCTGGCTATATAGGGCGACCGATTTGGCTGGAGGTGACGCCGATTCCTCCCGCCGTTTTTTCGTGGACGCGCGAGTTCGCGCCATCTCCGTGGACGCGCGAGTTCGCGCCATCTCCGTGGACGGAGGAGGTCAGCGTCGCGTCCCCCTCCCCTCCTGCATCGCTCGAGCCTGGCTCGTTGAAAACGGTTGAATTGACCGTTTCTAGCGTGTATGTATGGGAGGTGCTTTAAGAACCAATGCTAGGCAAGAATCTGATGCAGCCCAACCAACCAAACATCCCGTTTTCTTTCCGCACGGGCCTGACTGGGCTTGCTGCGGGCTACCAAACGCGTCATGGATCCAC
Source organism: Thinopyrum elongatum (assembly GCA_011799875.1). NCBI lineage: Eukaryota > Viridiplantae > Streptophyta > Magnoliopsida > Poales > Poaceae > Thinopyrum > Thinopyrum elongatum. The sequence goes on from CM022303.1 coordinate 279,761,765, forward strand.
GAGGCCCATCTCGCCGAACAATCCATACCACAGGCCCGCCTAGCCCAGTAACCCATCCGCTCGGGCCCCTGATTCCACCACGCTCGCGGCGGAGAAGAGCACAGCAGTCGTCGACGGAGCATCGCTAACCAAGCGAAGCGAGGAGAAGGAAGCCATGGGTGAAGAGGGGGAGCTGGCCGCGGAGAAGCACGTCCGCTACATCGTCACCGCCGAGAAGGTAAGCAACCACCCACCCAACCCATACCCCCTCTCGGATGCGAACCGTCTCCGGCGACAACTCATCCGTCCTCCTCGCCGTTTGCCGCAGAAGAAGGACTCGTTCGAGTCGCTGGTGATGGAGCACCTCCGGGCCAGCGGCGCCTACTGGGGCCTCACCACGCTCGACCTCCTCCACAAGCTTGACGCCGTGGACGCCGCCGAGGTCGTCGACTGGATCATGTCGTGCTACCACCCGGAATCTGGTACTATGACTGCAGGGGGAACCTTGGTTTTGTCGATTCGGATCCTCAGTTCTTGAATGATTGGCTTGTGTCTCTTCTTGGGATGTGGCTGTGCAGGTGGGTTCGGGGGGAACGTGGGGCACGACCCGCATGTCCTCTACACGCTCAGCGCCGTGCAGGTCCTCTGCCTCTTCGATCGGCTCGATGTTCTTGATGCAGACAAAATTGCTGATTGTATCCTTTTCAAGATCTTCAGTGAGCTTCATGCTGCTCCTGCTGTAACAGTTTTGTGAATGTTAGGTTAGCGGCGTCCTAATGGTTGTAGTCAAATCTCTCATCTTGTTTTGGAGCTGCTTGATTTCCCTGAATTACCAGTAAGAAAGCTGAAATATTGTGTTGCATTTACATTACTTTTCCTCTCAGCAGTGAAGGAGAAAACATTGCATCTTGAAATGTGGATGGCTTTATGGATTTATGTTAATTTGCAGCTTAGCATCTATATGAACCATGATCCACTAATTTCCTGACTAAGTGCAGCATGTCAAAATTTTAGTCTACTGCTGCATCCGGAATACAAGAGCAATTTTAACTTGGTCCCTCTTACCTCTTCTTTTCACATGGGAGGTAAGAAGGTAAGAGTTACTCGGACCCACTACTTAATGAAATCAACAGCTCAGATCTAGTATTTTATACTCTTACCTCATATGAAAAGAGGAGGTAAGAGGGATCATGCTAAACTGCTCGGAATACAATGGCATATGAGATAGTACTTGGTAGATGATCGATTATGTGTGGCTGTGACACAGTAAATTTGTGGTACACTAATCTGCTACATTAGCCAGTTCTAGGTATTTGATTACCTTGTCGCTCGACTTAAATTGCATGCTGTATATCATGAAATGGGGAAGTAGTAATAACATTGGAAGCTTCTGCAAGCCTTTAGTTTTCTGAATGAATTGAAGCAGCCGCACCCTGAGCTTGAAATCTGGTACACTGCTCTTTTTCCTATCTAAATTGTGTCAGATATTACTGGACTTCAAAATGAGGATGGGTCGTTTTCTGGTGATATTTGGGGTGAAGTTGATACTAGGTAAAAACCTTAACTGTTCTTTTTGAGTTCCCATGTGTTTTATTTGAATGAAGCATCTGTGTGAGCTACTAATATGAATGTAATATATATCTTGTAGGTTCTCGTATATTTCCATATGTACCTTGTCATTACTGCATCGTCTGCACAAAATTAATGTGGACAAGGCTGTAGAATATATTGTTAGCTGTAAGAACTTGGACGGCGGATTTGGAGCTATGCCAGGAGGGGAGTCTCATGCTGGGCAGAGTATGTATTATCTTGATTTTACTCTCAAATCATACTGCTATTGTACCTGAGTAGAACTGTAATTTTGTCAATAAAATAGATCCTACTGAAAGTCCATCGATTCCAAGTGTTCTAGTATGATGCCTTATCAGATTCATGTCAGATCGTCTATTTGTATTTCTATCTGTATTCCGGAAGAAGAAGAGGGATAGAATTGATTATTCTTGACTACGCTGTTGGTTGTACAGACATAAAAAGCATTTCCTTCAGGAAAATGCAAGATATTTACTATTTATCCAATCAATTTGCTATGATTATTATTGTGGCACTCCTATGATGACCTGAAATTTGCATTTTCACAAGATTATTTCCTTGATCTTTTTATTTCTCTCCAAGTTGTCACTTTATAGCGGCCAGATAACCTGAAAACATGTATCCATTCCGTGCAGTATTCTGTTGTGTTGGTGCTCTCGCAATCACCGGCTCTTTGCATCACATTGATAGAGATCTCCTTGGATGGTGGCTTTGTGAGCGCCAGTGTAGAGATGGAGGGCTCAATGGGCGTCCTGAGAAACTTGCTGATGTGAGATTGACTGCTTTCTCAGATTGTGCACCTTTTGCATTTCTCACTGTACCATAGATTTAATTGAACTGCTCGCAATAGGTGTGCTACTCATGGTGGGTGTTATCAAGCTTGATAATTATTGATAGAGTGCATTGGATTGACAAGGAAAAACTTGCAAAGTTCATATTGAACTGTCAGGTAACTGCTCGTGATTCTTGCTCTGAAATTCTGATATTTACGTGTCCAACTTCTAACTCCCATCTTCTATAAGATCAATTTTCTCCGTTTACCGTATATATTGTCATAACGCTTTTACATTGGCAGGACAAGGAAAATGGTGGAATTTCAGATAGACCAGATAATGCGGTCGATATCTACCACACGTACTTTGGAGTTGCAGGTATTTATATTACTTCCTCCCATAGTATAGTAGTTAGTTAAGCACAGGGATCTTGCAGTATGCTATTTGAATGATTCAAAGTCATAAACTCCTTGCTGAATTAGTTAGCCTCTTGCAAAAACAGGGCTTTCATTGATGGAGTATCCTGGAGTGAAGCCTATCGATCCTGCCTACGCCCTCCCTTTAGATGTTGTCAACAGGATCTTCTTGACAAAAGAACAATAGTGTGCCTTAGGTTGGCTCAGCTCTTGCTTTTCTAACTCACCTCGTGTTTCGTTCTTTGACATATATCTCATTCCTATTCTATTGGTTCACAGCTAGGAAGATCATCATGTTGTGACTGCGTTGACGTCAGGTCAGCACGAGTGGAGAGCTTACCCCTCCTTCGGTAGCTCACGCCGATGTTTCTGATCACTCCCATGCATGAGATCATGGCTTTGAACGTTCGATGATATAGTGCAGACCTCATATTTACCAGGAAATCCGGACACTTGTTTATGTAGAAGAGTGTAACGTCCAAGGACTGAGAATCAAATTCAATCAAAATTATTCTGGTTGGAATAGTATAATCTTTCAAAATTATCTTGGTTGGCCGAGCAACTCTAGCCGAATGGCTGTATACCCTTTCCCTCCATAATAACCGTCATATAGAAGCTAGAGAGGTAAGAAAAACTGCTCGAGCAGATTCTTGCTATATGGATCGCTATCAACAAAATATTCGGAAGGCGCTCCATATTCTCCCCTCCAGCCTGTGTATTCGGAGGTGGGCGGAGATTTTGGAGGGTGTTCATCCATGGGATTTCTGGCGGGAGGGAAGTTCCACCTCCGGCTTGAGCCCGCCTTGACGCTGCACGCGCAATTCCATTGCTGCTACCCATCCCACATTGCTGCTTAACCTCGTGGCCCTATCTTTGACGTTGCCTGCGCACTCCCCTTCATTTTGCTGCGGTTAGCGAGCTCGACGTCCCCACCATTGTTGGCGTCGTGAGTTGCGCCTCGCTGCGTCAGCAGTAGAGCCCGACGAGTAGGGGATGGAGCAGAGAGCGTCCACCACACTCGAGACCGGGGAGTGGGAGAGGAATCAGGGTGAACTTGAGCAGAGAGAGACGTCGGGAGTTTTGGAGAAGGCGAATATGTCTCTCCCAATGACAGGTGGGTCCCAAACGGTAGATACAATATGCAGCCCAGTGTTATAGCCATCTCATGAGAGTCTTTGAAACCGACCTCGTGGCTACATCCACCAACCATTATCTCAAACATAATGTTGCTTATGTTGCTTGGATGCAAACAGGTTACGTAATAAGCAATATCGCTATATTGCATATCTTGCAAGTCAAATCATGTGACTGGTTTGTTCACCAAGTTTCTACCAACTTCTACATGCCATAAATATGTTCATGGAATTGTTATGCGATGGCTTCGAAATTTGTAAGAATCAGGGGGAGTACCTTCCTGAATTGTTCCTGTTCAAAGCATCATATTATACTCTTTTTCCTTTCATGAGTTTACTTTACAGGTTCTCATAAAGGTTTTTTATGAGATAATATCAACATGAGATCATATGTCATACTTTCTATTTTCCCCACCGGGGTTTTTAGGAAAGTATATACGACGTATTTATTGTTCTCTTAATTCTATGGATTTTCTCATATTGAGTTGGAAGAGGCAATAATCATTTATGTTGCACCCTTTTTCTCCTTATTTTTCCCACTGGGTTTGCAGGAGTTTTTGGCAACATATCAAACACTATGTTCCTCACATTTTTCTCACTGGGTTTTTGGAGGAACTTATATACAGATGATGATACCACTTGGACAAGCGGAGATTAGGGGGAGTGTTACAATTAAACAAATGTTTAATTGGAAGGGAATCTCCCCTTGCTAACTGTCGCCTGTTGGCAACCGACGCGACTCTTCCTTTGGTCTCACTAACCGACGCTACTCGCGTCCCTCCGTACCATCGCGTCCCTTTGGGACCTATATATTGTGTAACTGAATCGATCATTTTGATTCCGAACAACCTGTTTTAGCCTCCATAAACTAGCGGCGAAGATGCGCGGCGCACGCCGCGCCCGTGGGAAGCCTCGTATATATTTCGAATAAATACTTCACTTTTTATTTTATTGCATGCAAGTCTTTTTCATATTTAGCTGATTAGATTTGTTTGTTTTGTTTGGGTTTCATAGGAAGGAAATGAGGTGTATATTCGTTTTGGCACGGTTCATTGGTGCAATAAAGTTATTTATAACACGTTTGCATCTGTCGTAGTTGCACTTTTTGTCCTTGCGTGTAGAGATGCTTGACTTGTTTTTTGTATAGAGCAACAAAGACCGTTGGCTGTGGCGTCCATTTCATGTTTTTAATAGAACGGAAGTGTTTTAAGGATCATGTGATTGAATCTTTGGACAAACCGTGATTTATTTATGGCAAAGAGTTAAATAGTACAGTTGCGGTACAGAACAAATCATTCTAAATACGGTGCAACAAATTGAAAATCTTTTTTTTAGTCTGCCTGTGGGTAAATCATTATTGTCTTGCATTTCTTGTCCTTGCAGAATTTCTTCAACATGTGAGGCCTGGCGATATTCAATAAGAGAAACATAATTAGTGATATATTATTTCTTAACTGTATTTTTTTTATCTCGGTGCTAGGGACTTATTCTTTCATGATCTCTGTGTATTCTATTTGTATCTGGCCTGCCATGTCTTTATCGTACTGATCTGGGAGTTTTAGTAGGCGAACAATGTTAGAATCAGTAGCATCAAAGGCGTTTTTTGTAGGTGTGAGTACTGTCGATAGAGCAGATTCTTCTTATCTTGCATGGTGAGCGAAGGATGGTGGGGTTAGTGACGATCATAATGGTTGTAGAGCTTTAATAGATCGTAACTTAACATTAGATAATACAAAAAATTAAAAAAAGGAAAATAATCCTTAATCATTTTTATAAAAAAATCAGGTTTTCCTTTTGTATTTTTCTCGGATTATTGTTCACGCGGATGCATTTGTTGGTACTATTCTGGTCTGCATTTCAGGTATTGTTCGTACAAAGTAATTTTTTGGGGGTGGATATGGGTATATTCCAGCTTATTTAGTGGGCATAGCAACACTGGTCACATGAAGCACTGCTGCATACAAAGTTACTGTTTTGAAAACAGTGTTTCGGTTTATTCGGATTAGCTGTTCTGGTTTGTTTTGTTTACTGTTCTCTTAAAATCAGATTTTACTCAAAGTGTTAAGAGGAAAATAAAACTGTAAGCCAACAGTACATAAGAATGAGTCTAAGGAAAAATGAAATGAGCAATACCCTTTTAAATAATAAAAAAAGGTTGGCACCCAAGATGCGATCTTTTACTCGGATTTTGGCTTCGTAGTAAAAATAGAATAGTACTATTTTACTGGTTTACATTTCTGTGCCAACGATCTTTTTCTTCTTTTTTTGGTTTTACCATTTCTGGTATTGTTCCGTTTCGTTTTGTTGGTTTTACTATTTTGGGTTGAGGGAGAAGGAATTCTTTTTTTTCACTTAGATTACTGTTCGTGTAAGTGCATAGTGCTATTTTACCCTTTTTTTGTTCTGGTTTATTTAAGTGTATTGTTCTAGTTTTAAATTCGGTTAGTGTTTTGGTTTTATGGTTTGTGTGGATTAATGTTTTCGGTTTATTTAGGTGTTGTTGTTCCATTTTACTGGTTTTACTGCTTTAGATTATTTGGGTTTGTTGTTTTAGTTTATTTGGGCTATTGTTTCGGTTAATAGTCTTTAGTTTTTTCAGATAATGTTCAGTTTTTGTTCGGTATTTGTTAATAGGTACTGTTTCGGTTTGTGGTTCAAGTGGGTAAATGTTTTTGGTTTAGTCCGGTATTGTTCCGTTTCATTGGGTTTATTGTTCCGGATTGTGGGAGGAGGAGACTCATTTTTTTGGATAATTTGTTCCGTTTCATTGGGTTTATTGTTCCGAATCGTGGGAGGAGGAGATTCATTTTTTTGGATAATTTTCTTTAAATATTTCTTCTGAATTACTGTTCATGTGAATATGTTTTATTTAGGTTATTCCGTTTCGCTGATTTTGTTGCTCCGGATTATTCAGGGTTATTGTTTTGGTTTTATTTAGGCTATTGTTTTGGTTAGTAGTCCTGAGTTCATTACGATAATGTCCAGTTTTTGTCAGGTATTTGTTAGTAGATACTGTTTCGATTTATGATTCGGGTGGGCTAATGTTTTTGGTTTATTTCGGTATTGGTCCGTTTTACTGATTTTACTGTTTTGGATCTTGGGAGGAGGAGTTCCATTTTTTTTTAAATATATTTCTTATGGAGTTCTGTTCATGTGAATGCGTTTTTTTAGTTGTTTCGGTTTATTCGAGTGTATTGTTTTGGTTTAAAATTCGGTTATTGTTTTCGTTTTATAATCCGTGTTGGTTATATTTTCGGTTTATTCGGGTGTTGTTTCGTTTCGCTAGTTTTATTGCGCCGAGTTATTCGGAGTTGTTATTTCGGTTTATTTGGTCTACTGTTTCGGTTAGTAGTCCAGAATTCATTCAGAAATTGTTCGGGTATTTGTTAGTGTACTTTTAATTATTGTTTCGTTGTAAAAATAGACAGTAATTAATTTAGTTTTTCTTTTTCACGAACTACTGCTCGTGCAAATATACAATTTCAGCGTACTATTTTTGTGCTCTGTTAATACTATCATCAGAAAGAATTAGGAGATGATTGAGACGGCTGTGTATTGGTACACCGATGTTGTGCATCGGTACGTCGGTGTCGAGAAATGATGTATAGAAAATTCTAAATTTTAACTCTCTGTATAAGGATGTGAGGCCGGAGGAAGGGGAGAGAATTGATGTGTAAAATATATCTATTTTTTTTTAGAATTGCATATGTTTTCTTGGGGGAAAAGTTTTAGAGGAAGAAAGCACTGTTTTTGTAAGATACTGTTCACCAGTAATTACTGTTCGCGAAGGACCTGTCCACACACGCTGTTCATACGAGGTATTTTTTTACATGTGGTACTGTTCACCCATACTTATTGTTCAATAACGAAGTCGATGGGACACCAGTAATCACTGTTCACATGCAGTACTGTTCATACGGGTTACTATTTACACGCGATATACTCACTGTTCACTGATGGCGACGTTGCCGCGTATATACGAACAGTTGGGTGCCGAAAAAAATTCAAAAAAACCAGAAAAATCGAAAGCTTCCTGGTTTAGTAATGTTACTTATTATTATTTTGACGGTCGCCCTTTCAGCGAATATGGAGATGAGATTTTAGTGGTTCTGCTAGAGTTGCTCGAAGCTTTAACTAACTGGAACTGCAATATAGTGGCCACCGAAGTCAATGGTTAGCATATTGCTGTAAAGAATGTTTGGAGTTGCAATATTGTGACGCCCCCGATTCAATCGTACACTAATCATACACGCAAACGTGTACGATTAAGATCAGGGACTCATGGGAAGATATCACAACACAACTCTAAAAGTAAAATAAGTCATACAAGCATCATAATACAAGCCAGGGGCCTCGAGGGCTCGAATACAAGTGCTCGATCATATGCGAGTCAGCGGAAGCAACAATATCTGAATACAGACATAAGTTAAACAAGTTGCCATAAGATGGCTAGCACAAACTGGGACACATATCGAAAGAGGCGCAGACCTCCTGCCTGGGATCCTCCTAAACTACTCCTGGTCGTCGTCGACAGCCTGTACGTAGTAGTAGGCACCTCCAGAGTAGTAGGGGTCGTCGTCGACGGTGGCGTCTGGCTCCTGAACTCCAGCATCTGGTTGTGACAACCAGAAAGAAAAGAAAAGGGGAAAAAAGGGGGGAGCAAAGCAACCGTGAGTACTCATCCAAAGTGCTCGCAAGCAAGGAGCTACACTACATATGCATGGGTATATGTGTAAAGGGCCATATCAGTGGACTGAACTGCAGAAAGCCAGAATAAGAGGGGGGATATCTAATCCTGTCGAAGACTACGCTTCTGGCAGCCTCCATCTTGCAGCATGTAGAAGAGAGTAGATGGTAAGTTCACCAGGTAGCATCGCATAGCATAATCCTACCCGACGATCCTCTCCTCGTCGCCCTGTGAGAGAGCGATCACCGGGTTGTATCTGGCACTTGAAAGGGTGTGTTTTATTAAGTATCCGGTTCTAGTTGTCATAAGGTCGAGGTACAACTCCGGGTCGTCCTTTTACCGAGGGACACGGCTATTCGAATAGATAAACTTCCCTGCAGGGGTGCACCACATTACCCAACACGCTCGATCCCTCTGGCCGGGCACACTTTCCTGGGTCATGTCCGGCCTCGGAAGATCAACACGTCGCAGCCCTACCTAGGCCTAACAGAGAGGTCAGCACGCCGGTCTAAATCCTATGCGCGCAGGGGTCTGGGCCCATCGCCCATTGCACACCTGCACGTTGCGTGGGCGGCCGGAGAGCAGACCTAGCAACCTCCATTACAAAGGAAGTTGCGTTACGCGGTCCAACCCGGCGCGCGCCGCTCAGTCGCTGACGTCTAGGAGGCTTCGGCTGATACCACGACGTCAAGTATCCATAACTGTTCCCGCGTGGTGGTTAGCGCGTATAGGCTCGTAGCCAGACTCAGATCAAATACCCAATCTCGTTAAGCGTGTTATTTTGAAGTAACCGCGGACGCCGACCAGGACCAGGCCCACCTGTCTCCTAGGTAGTCACAACCTGCCATGTCGCTTCGCCACAAGGTAACACTCGGGGGCCGTCGGGAACCTAGGCCCACCTCTGCCTGGATGGAACCACCTGCCCCTTCAGCCCCCATCTCCGAACAGTAACATAAGTATGTAATAGTATATAGTATATGTACCCGTGATCACCTCCCGAAGTGATCACGGCCCAGTAGTATAGCATGGCAGACGGACAAGAGTGTAGGGCCACTGATGTAATTCTAGCAATCTATACTAAGCATTTTAGGATTGCAGGTAAGGTATCAACAGTAGTAGCAAAGACAGGCTATGCAGCAGAATAGGATTAACCGAAAGCAGTAACATGCTACACTACTCTAATGCAAGCAGTAGAGAGAAGGGATAGGAGATATCGGGTTGATCAAGGGGGGGGGGGCTTGCCTGGAAGCTGTGTCGAGAGAGAAGGGTCGTCGACGTAGTAGTCGTTCACGGCAGCGTCGTCAGCGGTCTCAGCGTCTATCGAGAGAGAAGGAGGGGGGAGGAAACAGTAAATACAACGCAAACAATGGTACACAAAGTATGACATGACAATATGCAGTGCCGGGGTGTTCTACTGCCTAACTAAATGATTTAGTTAATTTAGAATTTATTTGGATTTGTTTAATTAAAGTTGGGTACTATTCATTTACTGAAACCGGTCTAAAAGTTCAATGTTCTTATAGCTGCGGGCGTCTGACGGGAATACGGAGGGCGTATCCGGGTTTGTATCGGAATTCTGAGCAAGTTTCATGTATAAAGTATTTTCATCGGAGTTACGGTTTATTTAATATGATTTTCTAAAGTTTTTATTAATTTCTGGAATTTATTTAATTATTTAAATCAACATTATCCGAAACAGTGCTGCGATGACGTCAGCATGACATCATGCTGACGTCAGCAGGCGTCCTGACAGGGTGGGTCCCACCTGTCGTAGACTGTTAAATTAATTAGGATTAACTAATTAGATTACTGTTTAATTAACACTAATTGGTTAATTAAATTAACCTAATCAGGATTAATTAACTAATTAATTATTTATTTTAATTATTTTTATTTTAAATTTTATTTTCTTTTTATTAAAACGTTCTGGGGGTGGGCCCCCACTGTCATAGGCCCTGGGGGCCTTAGCGGGTTTGGGCGCTCGGGTGCGGGTGCCACCCGAGCGGGCGCTGGGCAGCGGGCGCCGCGCGTGGGTGCCGGACCCAGGCGGCGCTGTGCGGCACCGCGGGGCAGAGGCCGAGCCCCGGGGGCGCGCGGGCGTGTGGACGCCGGGCGCCGAGCGGCGGAGGGCGCAGCGGGGCGCGGAGGCGAAGCAAGGGCGGCCGCAGCGGCTCGGCGGTGGAGGCGGGGCGGCGAGCAGGAAGCACCGGGGCGGCAGAGGCGAGAGGCGCGAGATGGTCGCGGCAGCGGTAGGCGCGGATGCGCGCGGGCGAGCAGGGGGCGAGGCGACGGTGGTGACGGCAGCGCGCAGCACGGCGGAGCAGCAGAGCAGAGCAGGGGAGGAGCGGCAGCAGCCACGGCGCGCGGCGCGGCACGGGCGCGCGCGGGGGCGTGCCAGGGAGCGGGAGGCAGCGCGAGCAGTTGTGCGAGGCGCGGTCGCGCTCGGACAGGGGACGGCGACCACGAGCTCGCGGGGGCTCGAGCGCTACGGTAGCAGGGTCCTACGGCAGTGGATCGATAACGGGGCGAGCGGGAGACGGAGGAGGATGCTCACAGGGAGCTTGCTGGCGAGCGCGAGGTGGTTGACGGGGACGACGGCGATGGGGAGGCAGGCCGGCGGGGACGAGACGAGGTCGAGGCGGTGAGGGGGCTCCCGCGTCGAGCGGCGTTCCAGGCGGCGATGGACGGCGAAGGGCGGCCTCCTCCTCTCGATCCCGATCCAATCGGGGGAGATGGGGAGGAGATATTTTCGTGGGGGGGGGGGGGGGGAGTGGGGTGTCGGTGGAGTGGGAGGGGGGGTGGTAATGGATAGGGGGGGGGGGGAATGGCCGGCTGGGCCGGCTGGGTCGAGGCCAGCTGGGCTAGGCCCAGTTAGGCCAGGGGGGTTTTCTCTTTTTCTTTTGTCTTTTTTCTTTTATTTATTCTTATTTCCCTGTTTAGTAAAAAGTTAGGCCTCAAAATGATTTTTATAGAACATGGCAATTGTTCCAATAAATACTAGGCATTACCTAACACTACCAAAAATTAGTTTGGAGACAATTGGAGCTCCCACAAATTTTACAATAATTAATATGCATTAATCCTACCTGTTTTAACCATGTTAGTGCCACCTAAACATTTTATTATTTGTTGGTTTCAATTTTAGACTAGCCTCTGCAATATTTGTTATTTACTGAGCATTTCAGTTTTTATGTTGGACAACTTTTATATTTCACTTTCATTTAAATTTGAATTTGAGTTAGGAGTTGAAATGCAATATGATGCTAATGATGATTATGCACTATTAAGCTTGCTGACATGGCATTAACCTAGGGTGATCACTGTAGTTAATGACAGGGGGTGTTACAAATATAGTGGCCACCGAAGCCAATGGTTATAGCATACCGCTGTAAAGAACGTTTGCTCCACAGCATGCCAGTCGCTGTGTTGATCTTATATGCTTGTAACCTTATGTTTTGACAGAAGATTTGTCTTGCGTCTTGGTCAAATTCTTGTATCGCTTTTGGGGCATTGAACAAATCAGGTAAGTGAGCCAGCAAAACAATTTTTGCAGGACATGCAATTAAAATTACATGAATTGATTGAACATAAGAACATGATTATTTCATAGCGCCTCATAGGGTCACACGATCATACCTAAATACAGCATCTCAAGACAACAATAAACAACAAACTGGCACAGAAATTCAAGCTGAGACGACCTACACAACAGCTGCAATTACCACTTATACCAGCTACAATGATCCCTAATTAAACTTCTGATTTATACGACTAAATGGGAGCTAGTTAGACAGAAGTGACATTTCTACTTCCTGCCAGGGAGGCAGTTCACCGATAGTCGTCTATCGATGTCCAAATTCGGACAAGGATGCTGAGTTCATTTCCAGGGCATGCTGGACAAGATCGGCGGCTGGTTATTGTTGGTGGAGGCGTAGCCTTGATGTCTCGGGCTTGCGGTGCCACCGGCCGATTCGCTCAATGTGCCTCTTGAAGGGGGGCTGTTGGCCGCCATCCCAGTGCTCGGAACGACCTTCAGTGGTACAGGCTCAGAAGGAGCCTGCGGCTTCGGCTCTTTTTTTCCACCAGCATTGAAGCTTCCCACTACTATCTGCATACAACATGAGTAATACTGGTAAATGATGACTCTCGTTTGCTGAAATCCAGTGAGGAGAAAATATGCACAGAGTTAGAACATCTCATGTCATTGACACGTTTCTTTTGTTAGCGCATGGAAAATTGCAGGGTAGATAATAATACCTGGATTGGAGAAGCTGCTATGAGAAGTCCTGCAACCCCTCCACCCAAGAGACGACCGTCAGGACCAGCCAACGAAACACTGAGGCCCCCTGTTCGGGTACGTTGGCCTCCGTTGTCCGTTACAAAGATCGACCCAGAGAGTGACAGTATCTCAAATCGGCCCTGTGGAGGAAACAATAACTAATCAGCATTGGCGAGTGACTTGTTGTGCATTGTACATGGACGCTGAACCCCGCAACTTTGCAGGAATTTGCACTGCTCGTTGCCTCATGATAACATCTTGTGTGCTTTATTGCAAACGGCCCACAACCTCGTATCTAATTCAGATTGAATTACTTCAAACTGGTTAAAAGTACAAACCTCATATGTTACAGTTCCACCTGATGTACCAGTTTGACGAAGTGTTACATTTGATATGGAACCATTTGCTGAGAGAACACAAACTGCACGAGTTCCATTCTGAGAAAATGACATAATCTTTGACGATACATCCTGAAAAATAGAGTTCAATATATTCTTCGTTAGTTAGAGGAAAACTGTGCTGATACCTTTAGAACTCGCCAGCTTAACACTTTCTAGAAGAAGGCGATGTAGCTTCCAAGTTATGCAGCAAGGTAAAATATATATATAGCAAAGCATAAAAAAAAAACCTGAAAAGGAGGCTCAAACCCACAAAGCATCAATAAGTAAAATAAATAAAAATTATGATCAAATTATAAATCTTCTAAAGCACAACATGAAATCCTGGCCAGTATAACACTGGCCTAATGCAGACTGGATTTTGTGCTCTAGGATATCGAATATGAAGGTTGATTGAGATTTATAGGGTCAGAACTGGGAGGATAAACTAGAAAAATTGCCCATAACCATCAGCAGCATATTATCTTAATGCAATGGGATAAGCTTAACCGATTAAAAGTAGTTCATGCTTCAAACATCATTGAGTATGGCATGGAAGTTCAAATGTTCAAATATTATTATACCTCTCCAGCTTGAACTGTAAGAACATGAGGTGTGAATCCAACTCCTGCCGGCCCTGCAAAATAGCTTAAACTTAGGACTAACTATGCCAAGGAGAACTTCAACAGAGGAAAAGTCAACAAACATCAGTGTCACATTAATATAATAAAAATATGCAAACAAGACACTTCAAACAAAAAAATTGTATGGTCCATAATTCAAGGAGAAAACAGCATCAAATTAAATATCTCAGAAATGCATCAATACATGAACCGCTGTAAATGCTTTAGGTAAACCTGCCTTACCAACATTTTCAATTTTGAATCAATCAAAGGAAAACAACAAGGGAGTGCTAGATTGCTAAATTTTCCTAGCAGTTCACCCTTTAATTCTGACAGTGTAGAGTGTGCAATATATCTCATTTAGCCTCTGACCAGAGACAAATAGCACACTTAACCCAGTTCAAAGAGAAACCTGTACTCATATTCTGCCATAAATCCACACACACAAAAAATGATGAGCTTCAGTTATCACTATTCTTGGACCCAAAATCTTGAAAAATGCAAATAGTGTTCAAGACAGAATATTAATAGGGAATCGAGATGTTACCAGCACCATCCACGCGGGGCTTGTTGGTAGATCCCTTAGGCCGGCCGCGCTTCTTCCCTCCATCCGGCGACGCCGATGGCGCGAAGTTTCCCGGCAGCGTGGGTGAGAAGGGCCGCCCAGAAGCACCCTGTGTCACAGCTGTCGAGCCTGCGGCCGTCGGCACAGTCACCAGTGCCAGAGACATGGCCGCGTCGGGCCCGTATTTCCTTGGCCGCCCGCGCTTCTTCTTCGCCGACGGTTCGCCCATGCCCGGCGGCGCCGCGACGCCATTTCCTCCGGCGGCCCGAGCAGCGGACATGCTAGAGCCATGCGCTGGTGCTGCAGCCCCTGCCGGCTGGTAACCCGGCGGCGCGACCGCAGAGCTCACCGGGGCAAACACGGGCGTGCCGTCCGCGGTGTACGCCATGCGCACGCTCTGCATGGCTGCGGAGGACGGCGGCGCTGCCGGAGCTGCCGGCGCCGGCGCCGGCTGGCTCTTCGGCAAGCCGAACAGATCCCTTCCCGCCATTAGCCCTTGCTCGGACCTCACCTCCATGGCTAGCAGCAGCAGCAGCAACCGATTCTTGCACGAAAGCACTCCACGCCGCGATTTTCACACCGCTAACTAAGCTCACGAGCGCTCAAGCGAGGTTAGGACTAGGGATTAGGATTTAGGAAGCTGCGAAAACCCATAAACCCATCGCCGGTCAAACACGAGATCTTTCTAGCAGCAAACCAGAGTTTTACAGCAGAAGAAATTACCTCCAAGAAACTGAAAAGGGGGGACGGTAAAATCTCACAGAGAAGAGAAAGAGCAAGCTCGAGCAAGAATTTGGTGAGCCGAGCACAGAAATGGCAGATCCCCTTCTCCCTCCGGATTCAAAGACCAAACGAACCACGGCAGATTTGGAGCCCAACAGTTGCAGCAAAAGGAAACGAAATATCTGAGGTGCAAACAGAAAAGAAATGGTGATAATACTAAGAAGAAGAAGCACACTTGCACACTCCTCCGTCCTAAAATGGAGACATCACGAGCTCACTCCAGCGCTACAGAGGGAGAAGATCAGAAGAGGGAGACAAGGGAAGACAAGAACGAATTCACAGATTTTTCCAGCTACCCAGCTCCCATAATTTCCTGCCTACAGCCTCCAATATATCCCCCTTTTTTCCGACCCTCGCCAGTTCACACGCGCTCTTTCTTTTTCCTAATTAACAAAAAAAAGATTTGGCCTTTTTGTGTCAGGGGGAGGAAAAACAGGCCGCTGGTAAGTAAAGCACGCCAAAATTGCCTCGGGGGAAATATATAATTGCTGTAGCAGATAAGGAGAGGAGGGGAGCAGAGTAGAGTAGATGGATCATGGATGGTTGCGCAGGTGTCTAACAGTTTTGCTCCCCCGAATATGTAGTATTTGCTCCCGGATCCTCCTCTCGGCTTTTGGCCTCACTTGCCTAGGCTACACGGCTACACATCCGCTCTTTTCCACTGTGGCCACTTGGCCTAAACCACGGCGATTTTCCCAGCATGCTAGTACCAACTGGCACGCAGATAGAGCCCAGGAATAAAAGCACGTTTCTGTTTGACCAGATTGGCACGACAGTTTTTTTATTTTTGTATGTTTTAAAATATTTAAAATCGGTATTTCCTGTTTTTTTATATAAGGGCATCTCCAGCGCTGACCCCTAAATTGGACACTGTATCCATCCGCGGACCGATAGGACTAGTCCGCGAACACTATTGCGGGAGCCGGCCATTTAAAGCTAGCCACAAATGCCTGGTCACATTTCAAACAGAATTTGACAGAAATAAATAAATTTAATGCAAATTTAAATAAATCGGACGATTTTCATCCAAACACCTGGATAGATTTTACATAAAACTGGATGATTTTCATCTAAACCGGAGCACATTCATTACATTTTTGAACTTTTTCAACTAAACTCTATTCTAACCTAGTCTAAATGATCGTCGGCGTCTATTTCCCACGACCTGTCTTCCCCATGTACGGCAGCAAGCTCACCGGACGGCCGTGAGCCTCGGAAAGTGAAGCTTCAGTGAGAGGGAAAGAATAGCCTCCGTCTGAGCGAAGCGGGCAAACGGCTAATCGGCCGACGATGATCAGCCCCTGTAGGATCGAAAGTATGTCTAGAGGGAGGTGATTAGACTACATGACCAAATAAAAATCTATCATTTTTTCAATTTTAGTTGTCGGCAGATTTAGCAATTAGCACAAATCAAGCAATCAACCTACACATGCAATTCTAAGAGTATAGCAGTGGAAAGTAAAACATAGCATGATATTTTCATGGCTTGTTCGTTTTTTGATATATTTGCCACGCTAGATCATTGCACATCTTGGTACACTGTCAGAGGCATTCATATAGAGTCATATTTTGTTCTAGTATCGAGTTGTAATTTTTTGAGTTGTAAGTAAATAGAAGTGTGATGATCATTATATTCATTATTAGAGCATTGTTCCAATGAGGAAAGGATGATGAAGACCATGATTCCCCCACAAGTCGGGATGAGACTTCAGACGAAAAAGAAAAAAGAAAAAAAAGAGCCAAAAAAAAGGGGGGGAAATGAGAGAAAAAGAGAGAAGGGGCATTGTTACTATCCTTTCCACACTTGTGCTTCAAAGTAGCACCATGTTTTTCATATAGAGAGCCTCCTATGTTGTCACTTTCATATGCTAATGGGATTTTTTCATTATAGAACTTCGATTGTATATTCCGATGATGAGCTTCCTCAATTGCCCGAGGTCTTGAGCAAGCAAGTTGGATGCACACCCACTTAGTTTTTATATTGAGCTTTCATACACTTACAACTCTTAGTGCATCTGTTGCATGGCAATCCCTACCCCTCGCATTGATATAAATTGATGGGCATCTCCATAGTATGTTGGTTAGCCGCGTCGATGTGAGACTTTCTTCCTTTTTTGTCTTCTCCATATTAATATCTATCATCATACTCTGTTCCACCCATAGTGCTATGTCCATGGCTTGCGCTCATGTATTACGTGGGGGTTGAAAAAGCTGAAGCGCGTTAAAAAGTATGAACCAATTGCTCGGCTTGTCATCGGGGTTATGTATGATAAGTACTTTGTGTTAAGAAGATGGAGCATGACAAGACTATATGATTTTGTAGGGATAACGTTCTTTAGCATTGATATTTTGAAAGACATGATTGTTTGTGGGGATGCCTGAGTATTGATGTCTTTATGTCAAATTATAGACTATTGCTTTGAATCGCTCGTGTCTTAATATTCATGCCATGATTATATTATATGATCAAGATTATGCTAGGTAGCATTCCACATCAAAAATTATCTTTTTTATCATTTACCTACTCAAGGACGAGCAGGAATTAAGCTTGGAGATGCTGATACGTCTCCGTCGTATCTATATTTTTTGATTGTTTCATGCCAATATTCTACAACTTTTATATACTTCTGGCAACATTTTATATTATTTTTTGGGACTAACATATTAATCCAGTGCCCAGTGCTAGCTCCTGTTTGTTGAATGTTTTTTGTTTTGCATAATATCCATATCAAACAAAGTCCAAACGTGATAAAAATTTACAGAGATTTATTTTGGAATATATGTGATTTTTGGGAGGTGGAATCAACGCAAACCGAGGCTCACAGGCTCCACTAGGCACCAGGCCACGACCTCCCCCCCAAGCGCGCGGTGATTCCTAGTGGGCACACCGTAAGTCGTTTGGGGCTCTTCTTCAGCCACAAGGAAGCTTATATCCAGAAAAAAATCGTGTTAAAATTTCAGCCCGATCGGAGTTACGGATCTCCGGGAATTTAAGAAACGGTGAAGGGCCAGAAAACAGGAACGCGAAACATAAGAGAACATAGAGAGAGAGATCCAATCTCGAAGGGGCTCCTGCCCCTCTGCCGCCATGGAGGCCATGGACCAGAGGGGAAACTCTCCTCCCATCTAGGGGGGCAAGGAAGAAGAAGAAATAGGGGGCTCCTCCCCCTCTCTCCCAGTGGCGCTGGAACGCCGCCGGGGCAATCATCGTGAAGGCGATCTACACCAATAACTTCGCCGCCGTCACCACCAACTCTCTCCCCCTCTATGCAGCGGTGTAACACCTCTTCACCCCGCTGTAATCTCTACTTAAACATGGTGCTTCATGCTACATATTATTATCCAATGATGTGTTGTTATCCTATGATGTTTGAGTGGATTCGTTTTGTTCTATGGGTTGATTGATGATCGTGATTGGTTTGAGCTGTATGTTTTATTTTGGTGCTGTCCTATGGTGCCCTCCGTGTTGTGCAAGCGTGTGGGACTCCCGCTGTAGGGTGTTGCAATACATTCATGATTCGCTTATGGTGGGTGGCGAGAGTGACAGAAGCTTATACCCGAGTAAGGGGGTTACTGCGTATGGGAGTAAAGAGGACTTGATACTTAATGCTATGGTTGGGTTTTACCTTAATGATCTTTGGTAGTTGCGGATGCTTGCTAGAGTTCCAATCATAAGTGCATATGATCCAAGTACGGAAAGTATGTTAGCTCATGCCTTTCCCTCATATAAAGTTGCAATAATGATTACCGGTCTAGTTATCGATTGCCTAGGGACAAATAACTTTCTTGTGTGACAAAAAGCTTTCTACTAAACAACTAACTATTATTATCTTGCAAATTACTCGTAGTTTTATCCTCGCTAAGTACCTCTAGTTTTATTCTTGCAAACCTATCCTATCACACCTACAAAATAGTTTCATACTTGTTCTAGGTAAAGCGAATGTTAAGTGTGTGTAGAGTTGTATCGGTGGTCGATAGAACTTGAAGGGAATATAAATCCTACCTTTAGCTCCTCGTTGGTTCGACACTCTTATTAATCGAAAAGTCAAATTGTAAGGATGTTGTCGATGGCAACACAAATTACCAAGGGACAAGGATGGTATTTATCATCATGAATGTGATGCATAACTTGAAAGAAGTCAAATTGTTGACAATGATCGCGACACATTTTACCGAGAGGTTTCATGAAGATGTAATTGATCAGTAAGATGATCAAAGGAGATGGAATGGTGAAGCTAAAGGTCCATGGAGCCACGGATATGACGCAAGCTCAGATTCCATTATGTAGTGTAAGCAAAACGATACGATGATGAAAGTTTGACACGGGCTTAGCTCATTGTCAGAAATGTGCACCGGGAAGAAGGACCGGTTAGCACAGTTAAAATTAGTATGATAATGATGTATCCGATCAGTCTGGGAATGACGTGATGGAGTATTAAACTTCCCAGCAACAAAGTACTAGGAGTACTGAATCACAGTGTGGATTCGAGTCACTTGTCAGAGTTCTTGAGTGATGGACAATGCAAACCTACGGAGTGACTAAAACAGTGAGAGTATTATTCCAACAAGAATTTATAAGAGATAGTGCAATGACATGATATCCTCGAGATAACACGGGGGAAATACTCGAAGGTAGATCAAAATAGAGGTTGGGCAGGCTTATTGATCTGCAGAAGACAAGTGTTTTAACTTGTCCGAGAAATGGGATCAAAGGAGAATAACATGATCGGGACCATGATTGCAAAGGACCAAACCACAGATACAAAATGAATTTATAAGAAGGGGATGGTTATTTTGACAAGAAGCTTCCATGATAAGATATACATCATGTCCATGGGCATGAACACAAAGTTCAAGGTCGACTCCCACTTCCCAAATGCATAACCTTTCATTCACTTCTCGTTTTCGAAGAAGTTGTCGTGTTAAGAATTTACCTGACGAAATGTCAGTAGATATAACCCGCATAACCTTCGGGTTCACACATATTAGGGAAGGCATAGGTTCAACCCATCGGGGCATCTTAGGAACATATACCACAAACTTCGGGAGTAAATAACACAAGCTCGATAGTAGAGCATGGTTGACAAAAGCAGAGGATACAACTTACCAAAGGCGTTATGTATCAGGGGAAGAACTCGTAAAGGGTTCAGATATACGAAGAAACTATCGGGTAATAATCCACCAAAGGGTCTGGTAGACTGCAAAGAATCCGATGTGAGTATCGATGCTCAACGAAAAGAAGAAAGAATGCAAATGCATCGGACTATAGAAACGTCTGAATAATTCGATGCTTAAATAAAACGAAATTATGATTTCCAAATTGATGGATCATAAGCAGATGCTCTGATCAAAGATGAGTAAGTTGAATAGATGTAGAGGCACAATTGGTTAAGGTTTGATTAGCTGAAAACCAGCTTATGTCCGAACGGCGTCTCAGCTGGAAGGATGAATTCTAGGATCCGACCGATGGTTGCGAGCATTTGCATACATATCAAATCAAAGGCTCAAAAGGGTAATGACAAAAGATGTCAATAAGGATTACTAGACATATGGGATTAACCATAAAGCAGGCAGGCAAGGATTTCGAGAGCAATAGGCTGCAGAGGATTCTCGGAGGATCGGATAGCATTTCGAAGTATTTTGTGAAACATATGAACCACTGGGAGTGAACGAATCCCTGGTAAGTGTGAGGAATTATTCGTAGGTGTATTCATGCGGAAATGGAGCTGCAAGGCAGCAAGCATAATGGATTCTCGAAATATAGGAAAATGTTTCCGGGGTATCTTGTAATAACAAGAGCAACTGGGAACGATCATATGAATGGCAAGTGTATGTAGTTATCCATAGGGATTTATCGATGGCAGGGAATTGCAAAGGCGGTGGGCACAAAGGTCTGAGGGAAGCATCGAAGACTGCCTCTGGATCTTCTGATGAATCAATCGATCATTTGGAATGAGGGGCTCTCTGGGAGGAAGTACTTGTGAGATCCTAGAGTTAGAGTTAGTAAAATCTTTAACCCGAATAGAAGAGAGATCAGAATCCCGGAAGAAGGACGAGGAATAAAAGATCCTAATACCACCCATTTGTGATGTGGGCCCATAAGCCACACAACAATGTTAGTAAAAGCTTTTCAAAGACTAGACCCAACTTCGGCCAAGGAGTTGGAAAGGGGCTTCCTACAGGCAGTCGACTCTGATACCAACTTGTGAAGCCCCGACTTAATTATGCACTAATCGTACACGCAAATGCGCACGATCAAGATCAGAGACTCACGGGAAGATATCACAACACAACTCTGACAAAAATTAAAATAATACAAGCTTTATATTACAAGCCAGGGGCCTCGAGGGCTCGAATACATAAGCTCGAATACACAAGAGTTAGTGGAAGCAACAATATCTGAGTACAAACATAAGTGAACAAGTTTGCCTTAAGAAGGCTGAGCAAAACAACAACATCTAGATCGAAAAGGCGCAGGCCTCCTGCCTGGGAGCCTTCTATCTTCTTCTAGTCATCGGTGGTCTCCACGTAGTAGTAGGCTCCGTCAGGGTAGTAGTAGTCATTGACAGGATCAACTGGCTCCTGGGCTCCGTTATCTGATCGCAGCAACCGGGTAGAGGAGAAAAGAGGTAGCAAAGCAATCATGAGACTCCTGCGAGAAAGCAATCCCGGAGCCATCATATCCATTTCATGTCTCCAGTATTTAGTTCTAATTGTATAGATCGGGATACAACTCCGAGCATCCGTTACCGTGGCCACGGCTATCCGAATAGATAAACTTCCCTGCAGGGGTGCACAAACTTACCCAACACACTCGATTAACTCTGGCCGAACACACTTTCCTGGGTCATGCCCGGCCTTGGCTGATCGACACGCCGTAGTCCTATCTAGTCTCAATAGAGAGGCCAGCACGCCAGTCTACATCCTAAATGCAAAGGGGTCATGGGCCAATCTTCCTTTGCAATCCTGCTGTCGGGGACGAATCCGCGATCACCTATGGGACCCAGAGAAGGACCCCTTTACGTTCGGCAGGGAGGGACGGTCGCGCGAAGAGCAAATCTAGCGAAGAACACGACAGTGCACGAGAGAGATTTTACCCAGGTTCGGGCCGCACGGATGCGTAAAACCCTACTCCTGCTTTTTGGTTATTATCTGTATGATTGTTCTAGCTCCAGGAGCGCTACAGTACCGAGTAGCTGCGTACAATACTGGAGTTCTCCCTTTTTCCCTCTCTCCTTTCACGTTGCCCATGGGCCTCCTTTTATACGCACAAAGGGGTCTCCAACAGGTGGCAAACAGTAAAGGTAGAGGTGGAAAGTTGCTACAGTTAGGCCACTATTACCAGGATGACATGTCCTACCTACCACTGACGGCAGGGGACAAGGGCATTAAATGCCTTGTCCATTAAATGCCCATGCCTTTGCTGTCCAGATACATGTACCCGGACGTCGTGGACGTGGGAAAAGCCTATCCCACCTGCTGCTGCACCGCTATCTACAGTGCACCGCCGTCTACACAGTGCCCTGCCACACACGCTTGGAAGGACCCAGAGCGCCACGCTGGCAGAGGCACTGAAGCAGCAGCACAGTAGCACAGTGGTACAGTAACGCTTGCCGCGACAAGACCTTGCCGCACCTGACAGCTTGCCGCAGCCCATAGTTTGTCGCGCAAGGTAACTTGCCGGGGCAAGTACCTTGCCGCAGCTGCTATCCTGCCGCAGCCAATACCTTGCCGCAGCCAATGACTTGCCGGGGCAAGTACCTTGCCGCGGCAAGTACTCTGCTTCAGCAATGCCCAGGCTAGGCCTCAGCTGTCCCTTCCGGCAAGCTCCTCTTGCCGGGGCCTTAACTCTTGCTCTGTATACTTTGTTCTTGAATGGCTTAATAATCTTGAGCTTCCCTCTGGCTGTCCTCCCGCAAGCCTGGCCACGGGATGCTACTACTGCCCGTGCACAAGTACGGGGTACTAGGGTACCCCTATTCTAGTACACCGACAGGAGCCCCCGGGCCTGGGCCACACACAGTGCCGGGCGTTGTTGGGCCAGGCCCAAACAGTGCACGGGCACGCGTGGCTGGGATAAGCCGAAACGTCTCTATGCTGTTTAATTGCACGCTCTCCCACGCGTCGCGCGTTGAATGCGGAGCGTGGGAAGCGTGCGCAGTTATCTCGAATGACGAAGGGGCGGATGGTTCCGCATCTTTCCCCATAAAAGGAGGGACCTGCAGAAGCACTCGCACACCCCTCTCACCATTCTTGATCTTCAAATCTCCGCCTTCTTCTTCCTCCGCTCTAAAACAAAGGCGGTTTCCCAATCCTCCGCCACCGCGCGCGTCCGCATCTCCCTCGGTCCTCAGCTCCGCCTTCGCCATGCCTCCCAAAGGAGAAAAGGGGAAGACGGGGAAGTCCTCAAGGACGGAGACCCAGGCGCAGATGAAGAGGCAGAAATACGCGCTCTTCGCTCCGACGCTCACGGGGGCGGATCTGAAGGCCAATTTCCAAGGCATGTGGGCTGCGAGGACCAAGGCGCATCCGGCCACCCGCGTCCGCCCAGCCACCGACGAGAGCGAAGTGAGCAAGTACCCCTTCTTCGCTTGCTACTTTTGGTGCGGGCTCTGCCCACCGTATTCGGATTTCTTCAGCGACGTCATGTACACCTTCAACCTCCGTCTGCTGGATCTCACACCGAATGCCGTATCCACCATGGCAATATTTGCGCATCTGTGCGAGAACTTCGTCGGCGTCGCACCCAACACCACGCTGTTCAGGCATTACTTCACTCCCCGTGCTGAAAAGGGGGAGCCTCTCACTGTTGGCGTCTCGTTCGTTTCAAGATTGGGCGCCAAGGAGCATTATCTGAAGGGGGATCTCCGCCCAAGATGGGGAGAAATCCGGTCTGAATGGTGTTGGATCATTGACGACGATCCGCCACCATACTGTGAGCTTCGCAAGACCCCAGCGGCGCGTGGCACAGACTGGAGCGATCTGGATCCCCAGGACAAAAAGCTGGAGATTGCCGCTGCCAGGATCATACGGCTCAGGGAGGCCGGGCTCACCATAGGGATGGTTGGCGCAGACTTCCTCCGCCGCCGCATTGCTCCTCTGCAGCAGAGAGGAAGGCCAGCCTCTGATTGGAAGAACCCAGCCGATATCATGCGGCTGCGCCCTGGACTGATCAACAACTTCACAGTTCTGCAGCACGACTTTTTCATGCGAGAACTGTTCAAGCAAGAGACAGATCCAGAAAAGCGCGACAAGGCGTTCACGCTACCGAAGCACATCGTGCCTCTTTGCAACAACTCCGCATTGAGTGCAATCATCGCTATGATGCCGCTCTGCAATGCGCACAGCGTTGAAGCAACTTGGGACGTGCCGCTCGAAGAAGACGTGCGGCGATTCTTTGACTCCACGGTCGAAAAGCAGGTCCGGGTGGAAGAGTGGCTCGTCCGCAACACCACTGAGCAAGAAATAGAATTCATTGCTCGAAGAGTGGAGGAGGACAGGCTCGCCAGAGAAGCTGGCGATTTTGGTTATACTTTGGCGGAGCTCGACGAGGCCCAAAAGGAGAGCCTTGCCGAGCAGGGGATGCTTGCCGGGAAGGGCGAGCTCGCCGCACCCGGCAAGGATGTCGGGCCAAGCCAGCCTGCCGACGAGTCAGGCAGCTCGGAGGATGAGGGCTCCTTTTCCGAGGAGGGCACCGAAAGCCCACCGCAGTCAGAGTCCCCAGCCCCTCTGAGGAGGAAACGCCTTCGCAGGCTTGGCAAAGTGGCTGAGCGGCAAGAAGTTCAACAACCGCCGGAGCGCCGTTCGACGCGCTCGACCGCGGCAAGGGCTGGTGCTGCGGGAGTGTCACACGCAGCCCCGGCAACTGGAGCAGGGTCATCAAAGACCGCTGCTACTACCCCCGCCAAGCGGCCAAGGAGCCCAGCTCCCCCTCCTCCCCCTCCTCACACGGAGGCGGACTTTGATTTTTCCGCCCTCAGCGAAGAGGATGACGAGGAAGAGTAAGTTCCCTTGCCGTGACCCTCAATCTTTGTAAGGTTTTGTTTCTATCCTCACTTGTCGCGCTCCGGCCTTGCTTCCGCAGGGAGGAAACTTTGGCGGAGAGGACAAGGAAGAGAGCTAAGGTCTCGACGAGCAAGACCGTGGTGGTCGTCGAAGATGAGCCCACGGCAACCACCGGGAGAGCGTCTGAGACCGTCCCGGCCAGCTCGGAGCCCAGCCCTCGTTGCAGCCCCCAGCGCAGCCCCCAGCGTAAGTATTTCAACTACCTTTCGCTGGCGGTCGCTGAGGAACAAGCATTTTGTTACTGACATCTTTGGGCGTGTAGGAGAGGAGCGGCAAGTGGAGCCATCTGAAGGTGCTCCAGAAGTACCACCCCCCTCGACCACTCCGCCAAGGAGAAGATCTCCGGTAAGGGCTCCCACTAGCGAGCCGAGCCACGAAGAGGAGCCGGCAAGCGCCGAAGCGCCAAGCACCAGCGCTGGCGACCCCACCCCAATGACAAACGTTGACGGGGGAGGGGAGCCCACCGCTCCTGAGCTCAACACGGGTAAACCCATTTGCCGCAAAACTCTTTCTGCTTTCTTTCTTTTGGCTTCCTGAATTTCTTCCTGAAGCTCTTTTTGCTTTACTTCTCGGGTTGGCAGAGCCCTCCTCGGTGGAGCCAATGAACATTGACTCTTCTGCCGAGGGGAACACCGCAGGGGCCGTCGACGACGAGGCCGCCAAGGCCGCCGCTGCCAAGGCCGACAAGCTGGCAGCCGACAAGCTTGCCGACGAAGAGGCTGCCAGGGCTGCCGAAGAGGCCGGCAAGGCTGCCGAGGATAATACCGCCAAGGCGCCCACCGATGAAGCCGCCAAGGCTGCTGAAGCTGAGGCCGCCCAGAAGGCTACTGAGGAGGCCGGCGAGGGAGCCGGTGGTCGTACTGACGGCCCTGAGGCCACAGGAGCGCCAGGCGCTACTCCGACCACGGGTCCCTCAACCACTGACGAGGCGGCAGGACCCAACTCGCCTCCGCCAAGCAAATACATCCGGGTCGGCGAGAACGTCTACGTCAGCCTCCCCTGGACGGTGGGCTCCAGAGCGTCAACCGAGGAGGATGTTGTGGACGAGGAGATCCTTGCCGCTGCCGGGCTCCAGCTTGTGGATGCGCCAGGCGCCAGCAGCAGCAGCACGTCTAAAGAGGAGCAACTGCTCCAAAAGCTGCTGAATCTTCATCGCGCCCGACGGGAGAAGCTAGCTTCCAGGGAGGCGCTCATCGAGAAGGCCGAAGCTGACATGTTGAGGCGCGCGGAGATCTTGGCGGATGTCCGCGCGCGATCTCTTAATGCGTTAGAGGCCAAGCGGGCACAGCTGGCCGAAGAACGGCAGGCCCTCCTCCTGATGAAGCAAGACATTGAACAAAAACAGGAGGAGACCGCCAAGGAGTTGTCTGCTCGGGCCGGTGATCTGAACCAGCGGAAGGTGGACCTTGATGCCCACGAAGAAGAACTTGCTGAGCGCAAGAGGAAACTTGCCGAAACCCTCCGACAGAAAGACGAGGAGGTGGCAAGACTTGTCGCAGAGCGGACCCAGGGGCAGGCACAAAAACACCAGAAGGAAATCGAAGCCTTGGCCCAAGAGTACGCCAGCAAGTTGGTGGAGGCCACCAATGCTGTCGCTGCTGCAGAAGTGAACAGGAAGGAAACGGAGGAGAAAGTGGCAAGACTAGAGGCCGCCCTCAAGGCAAACGGTGACAAGCTCTCAACGCTCGAAAGTGAGAGGGCAAAGGTGACCCACACTTTGGCGGAGATGCAAGTTACCATAGCCAAGAAGAACAATCTGCTTGCCGCCGCCAATGACTCCAGAGCAGACCTGAAGCTGAAACTGACCACGCTGAAGGAGACGCTCGACACCACCAGAAAGCGCGAAGGGCTTCTAATGGCAGAGCTCCAGAAGGAGAAAGGTCTGCTTCAAGACGCTATTGCAACCCACAAGAAGTTCAGGGATAACGTGGGGATCTTCACAGACAGGCTTGCCAGCGCAGCCGAGGACATCGACAAGGAGCTGGCTGCCCTGAAGGTGCCGGACTTCGGGTACTCCACCGAAAAGAACACGCAAACTAGCGTCAAGCTAGCCGAGTTCTTCGACGGAGTAGTAGAAGCACTTCAACAGCTCCAAGTCAATCACAAGGCTCAACTGGCCGACGAGTCACGCAGGCTTTGCCGGGGAGTTCTCCGGAGGTTGCTGGTGAAGATAGCATACAGAAACCCGGGCGTCGACTTCAGCAACATCTTCAAAAGCTTGCCGAAGGGATACGACCCCGCACCATTAGAGGCCCTTGTCGCGCCCATCGTGGAGAGGGTGGACCAGATCCAAAGAGTCGAAGGCGAGCACCGCAATTAGAGAGCCCATTCTTCTCCCTCCTGGCCGCCGCTAGACATGTTAAAGAACAATCTGTTTAAGCCGCGGCAACTTATCTTGTAATATAACATGCAATATTTTGAAGTTAATGCATGCCATCTCCCTTGAGCAATTTCTTTCTTTATGTGTACTTGCCCTGCGCTTATAGGAAACTTGCCGGTACGCGCACCATCGCTGCGAGCGCTGGGTACGGGACTCCAGCAGCCTGCTGGCGGTGCCGCTGCCGGCAAGCAACCTTGTCGCGCTCAGTGCGGCCACTTAGGTTGTTGAGCGGACTCGAAACAAGGTAAGGGTGCGACCGATTACGCTTAGGTTCCGTCGCGCACAGGTTTTCCATACAAAGAGTAGTATCGTTCAAGGAAAATAATCTTGAGAATAAAAAAGAATTTGGTTATTCAAACTTTGGCACTTAGCTTTGTCGCTGATCTCTCCGCGGCAAGGTCTTGTCACTGCTTGCCGCTGCCTTCTACCCGGCAAGGCAAAGTTTCTTTGAACGACGGCTGGTCCATATCATTATCCCATCCCCCCCGGCAAACTTATGCGCGAGGGAAGCTTCTGTCTTTTTGAGAAAAAGAAAGAAGAGAAAATAAAGATATAGGAGCTTGGCGGCTCGTTAATGCTTACCGGGGAGGCTGTACTGCACAATATGTCAGATAATCATGCAAAATAAAAGTAAACATGAAATCGTCAAAAACTGTGCACAGGGTCTGCGCCTGGCTTTGTACAAAGGATTACATGCAACAGCGGCAAGACTTGTACAAAAGGTGGTTGCCGGGGAAGGGCCCGGCAACCGCGCCTTATGGAAAAAACTTACGGAGATGCTCAATGTTCCAGGAATTGATCACTGGAATGCCATCCCCGGTCTCCAGGCGGACAGCGCCGGGCCTGGTGACCCGTTTCACCCGATAAGGGCCTTCCCACTTCGGCGTCAACTTGTTTGAATTCTTGGCCGACTGAACGCGCCGAAGAACAAGGTCGCCTTCCTCGAGACTTCTGGCATTAACTTTGCGGCTGTGGTAGCGACGCAAAGCTTGCTGGTAGCGAGCAGCTCTCACAGCAGCCTGAAGACGATCCTCCTAGAGGAGCACAGCGTCATCTTGCCGTAGTTGCTCTTGCTCAAGCTCATCATAAGCGAGCACTCGAGGTGACCCGTATACGAGTTCCGTGGGGAGAACTGCCTCTGCTCCATAAACTAGAGCAAAAGGTGTCTGTCCAGTAGCTCGATTTGGTGTCGTCCTGATCGACCAAAGAACCACTGGTAGCTCCTCGATCCAGTTTTTGCCGCACTTGCGCAGCCTGTCGAAAGTTCTCGTCTTGAGCCCACGCAGCACTTCAGCATTTGCCCTTTCAGCTTGACCGTTGCTTCGGGGGTGAGCAACAGAAGCGAAACAGACCTTGGCGCCAAGGTCTTCGACATACTGCATGAAGGCGTGGCTCGTGAACTGGGTACCGTTGTCGGTGATGATCCTGTTAGGAACACCAAAGCGACAAACAATTCCCTTGAAGAACTTGATGGCTGATTGTGCTGTCACCTTCCTCACTGCTTCCACTTCTGGCCACTTCGTAAACTTGTCGATGGCCACATACAAGTACTCGAAGCCCCCGGTGGCACGGGGAAAGGGGCCGAGGATGTCGAGCCCCCAGGCCGAAAATGGCCAGGAGAGACGGATTGTCTGGAGAGCTTGAGCTGGCTGATGAATCTGCTTGGAATGAAACTGGCACGCTTCACACTTGGTTACTAGTGCAGTTGCATCCTGGAGGGCGGTGGGCCAAAAGAAACCTTGCCGGAAAGCCTTTCCAACAAGGGCTCTTGACCCTATGTGGTGACCACATATGCCTCCATGAATCTCCGCCAACAGCTCCTGTCCTTCTTCCCGGGGAATATACTTCAATTTCACACCGTTTGGTCTTTTTCTGCACAGCATGTCATCGACAAATTGGTACATATTGGACCGTCGGGCTACTTTCTCCGCTTCTTCCTGCTCTTCGGGAAGTTCTCCTGTCTGAAGGAAACAGACGATCTGCTGCGCCCACGCTGGAGCCTGTGGCTCGACAACGAGGACTAAAGGCATTTCTTCTGCTGCGGGAACATCAGGCCCTACGGGAAGAGCTCGTCGCTCTACCAGAGCCTGCCGTTCCCCGATGAGCTTGGCGGGAATAGCCGCCTCAACGACAAGAGCCTGGGGCCCTGCTGGAGCGTGCTGTCCTTCAACAAGCTTGTCGGGAGTAGTTGCTTCAACGACGGAAGCCCAAGGCCTCGTCGGAGCATCTTGCTCCTCAGCGCTTCGATCAGGGGTGCCTGCTTCAACGACAAGGACCTGAAGTCTTGTCGGAGCAAGTTGCCCCTTTGCCTCTAGCCTAGGAGCACCCGCTTCAACGACAAGAGCGCGAGGCCTTGTCGGAGCAAGTTGCCCCTCTGAATCTTTGGCGCTGGCTTTGGCAGCCTTCTTGCCGGCGGCTTCGGGGAGCTCTGCCGGGAAGTAGTCGCCAGAAGCCAACTTCCTCTTCCTGCCATGCCCTACTGATGGCGTCACGGATGGCTGAGTTAGTTGGAGCACAAAAGTGCCTGGCTCCACAGGCAATTTGAGTGCGGCGCGCTTTGACAAACCATCGGCAATGTCATTCTCAGCACGTGGGACGTGCTCCATTTGTAGGCCGTCAAAGCGTTCTTCCAACTTCCTCACCTCATCTACATAAGCTTCCATCAATGGGCATTGGTAGTTCTTGTTCACTTGCCTGACGACAAGCTGCGAATCTCCCCTGACAATAAGCTTCTTGATCCCAAGGTCTGCCGCGATCCTGAGACCGGCAAGCAACCCCTCATATTCTGCAGTATTGTTCGTCGCCTGTTCCTTGGGAAAGTGCATTTGGACCACGTACTTGTGGTGCTCTCCGGTGGGTGCGACAAGCAGTACGCCAGCACCGGCGCCTTGCAGCGAAAAGGCACCATCAAAGTACATAAGCCACTCTTTGCTTGTCTCCTTGCCGGGGAGAGTCATCTCTGGGATTTCTTCGTCTGGCGTTGGTGTCCATTCTGCGACAAACTCTGCCAAAACTCGGCTCTGTATGGTTGATGTACTCTCAAACTTGAGGCCAAAGCTCGACAACTCCAACGCCCACTCGACAATCCTGCCCGTCGCTTCTGGATTTTGCAAAATCCTTTTCAGCGGGAAGCGAGTGATGACGGTAACTTCATGTGCTTGAAAATAATGGCGCAGCTTTCTCGAGGCCATGAGAAGGCCGAAAAGCAGCTTCTGCACACCAGAATACCTTGACCTAGCTCCCTGCAGAAGAGAGCTCACAAAGTAGACTGGGCGCTGCACCATTTTCTTCTTTTGTATCACTTCACCTGACTGCGCAGACGAATCCTTGTTGGCAGCAAAACTTGTTGCCACCAGCTTGTCACTGGTCGTGCTTGCCGCAGTTACTGCCTCCTCATCCACCTCTCTCTCCGCTACCAGCGCAGCACTAACCACTTGATTGGCTGCCGCTAGATATAGCAACAACTTCTCTTGTGGTTTAGGCGCGACAAGTATTGGAGGAGAGGAGAGGTATCTCTTCAAGTCTTGCAGCGCCGCCTCCGCCTCCGGAGTCCATTTCAATGGACCTGCCTTTTTTAAGATCTTGAAAAATGGCAGGGCGCGCTCAGCTGACTTGGAGATAAACCTACTGAGGGCAGCAACACAGCCGGCAAGTCGTCGAACATCCTTGACGCGCTTCGGTGCTTCAATTTGCTCAATGGCTTTGATCTTGTCAGGATTGGCTTCAATTCCACGTTGAGACACAAAGAACCCGAGAAGCTTGCCGGAGGGAACTCCAAACACGCACTTCTCGGGGTTGAGCTTCAGGTTGATCTTGCGCAGATTTACAAAAGTTTCTTCTAGATCTTGAACCAAAGTACTTGTCGGCCGCGCGCACTGGGTCGGCATCAGCGAAGCTGAGAAGGCTCTGAATGGTTGCCCTCCACTCGTCAAGTTTATCTGCTGGTGGAGGGAAGTTCAGGAGCAGCTGCGC
The DNA here is from genome assembly GCA_011799875.1 of Thinopyrum elongatum. Classification (NCBI taxonomy): domain Eukaryota; kingdom Viridiplantae; phylum Streptophyta; class Magnoliopsida; order Poales; family Poaceae; genus Thinopyrum; species Thinopyrum elongatum. The sequence continues at coordinate 279,793,387 of CM022303.1, forward strand.
ACGCGCCAACGCTTCTGCTGGCGAGGGAGGTATCGAGTGGCGTGAGGACTGTGGGATGCTCTTACTCCTAACAGTGTTAGAAGGAGCATCTCCACGCCCAGGCGACCGCGCCTCGACCCCGCCACCGTGTTGTTGCGTATGGTGACCCCACGCATCTCGAGATTGATGCGCAAGTTCATTATCCAGGGAGCGCCTGGCACCTGGGGCGTCAGGACGCTGCCTGTCACGGGCTTCTTGCGAAGGCCGCGGCGTCTGAACCGGCGCAGGCGTTCCAGAACGCGCAGCACCGTTTCTGGAGCTTGCAGGGCCAGCAGCAGCTAGCAGCGCTGCGTTCCCAGACCCAGCAGCGCCAAGATTGGCGTTGCTGGCCCGGTTTTGGACAGGTGGAGGTAATAGGAGCTCTCGCTCTCCAGTCCCCCCAGCAGCCGCAATTACGTCGGCACCCTCCTGCACGGGAGCAGGCGGGTTGGATGTGGACGCACCGATGGCTGAAGTCTTCTTTTTTTGGAGCCATAAGACGGAGAATGGCCCAAAAACTAGCACGCAAATCGCTAGATTAGGTTCACACAACCTCCCGGCCCCTACCTGGCGCGCCAAAGATGTCAGGGACGAATCCGCGATCACCTATGGGACCCAGAGAAGGACCCCTTTACGTTCGGCAGGGAGGGACGGTCGCGCGAAGAGCAAATCTAGCGAAGAACACGATAGTGCACGAGAGAGATTTTACCCAGGTTCGGGCCGCACGGATGCGTAAAACCCTACTCCTGCTTTTTGGTTATTATCTGTATGATTGTTCTAGCTCCAGGAGCGCTACAGTACCGAGTAGCTGCGTACAATACTGGAGTTCTCCCTTTTTCCCTCTCTCCTTTCACGTTGCCCATGGGCCTCCTTTTATACGCACAAAGGGGTCTCCAACAGGTGGCAAACAGTAAAGGTAGAGGTGGAAAGTTGCTACAGTTAGGCCACTATTACCAGGATGACATGTCCTACCTACCACTGACGGCAGGGGACAAGGGCATTAAATGCCCATGCCTTTGCTGTCCAGATACATGTACCCGGACGTCGTGGACGTGGGAAAAGCCTATCCCACCTGCTGCTGCACCGCTATCTACAGTGCACCGCCGTCTACACAGTGCCCTGCCACACACGCTTGGAAGGACCCAGAGCGCCACGCTGGCAGAGGCACTGAAGCAGCAGCACAGTAGCACAGTGGTACAGTAACGCTTGCCGCGGCAAGACCTTGCCGCACCTGACAGCTTGCCGCAGCCCATAGTTTGCCGCGCAAGGTAACTTGCCGGGGCAAGTACCTTGCCGCAGCTGCTATCTTGCCGCAGCCAATACCTTGCCGCAGCCAATATCTTGCCGCAGCCAATACCTTGCCGCAGCCAATGACTTGCCGGGGCAAGTACCTTGCCGCGGCAAGTACTCTGCTTCAGCAATGCCCAGGCTAGGCCTCAGCTGTCCCTCCCGGCAAGCTCCTCTTGCCGGGGCCTTAACTCTTGCTTTGTATACTTTGTTCTTGAATGGCTTAATAATCTTGAGCTTCCCTCTGGCTGTCCTCCCGCAAGCCTGGCCGCGGGATGCTACTACTGCCCGTGCACAAGTACGGGGTACTAGGGTACCCCTATTCTAGTACACCGACACCTGCGCATTGCGAGGACGGCCGGGATCAGTCTTGGCTACCTCTTTATACAAAGCAGGTGCTTACGTGGACCACCCGAGTGCGTGCCGCTAAACCACTGATGTTAGTGAGCTTTCGGAAGAATTGTACGACACAGAGTGCCCATACTTATTCCCGTGTGGTGGTCAGTGCGAAAAGGCCAGAGGCCTACTCGGATCACATATCCAAACCGTTAGTGTCTTGGGAGCGCGCGGAGACAATCAATGATCCACGATCTGTGGTCTCATCGCCCCTTCTCACGGACTTACGCCAAGGGCTACGAATGCCCGGTCGTGCCGCGTAGTTATCTTGCCGGTACCCTCACGGTTAACCCGACTCCACATCACTCGCGGGTACTCCTCGGGGCTGACCCAACTTCAACATGGTTCTGGGATAAATTTAAAGTAACCGTGTGTCTAGAACATCAAGGGGGAAACCCGAGGAATCACCCTCGATGGATTCCTACTCGATGTAACCGCCAAGGTGAACTTGGAGGAATCACCCTCGAGGGTTCACACTTGAGGAGTTGCACGACAGAGTCATTGTCGGGAGTGGTGAAGGAGGAATCACCCTCCGTAGACCACGACCGATTAGCTACACTAAAGTGATCTCATCAGAAGTGCTATACGAGGCGAAAGGGCATGTAGCCCCTAAGTGTGGTTTTGGTAATTAATGACAATCTCTATGGACTAATGTTTTCATTGAGATATATTTGAAGGTGTTGTCCACAGAAGGTGCATCAAGGATATTAGAAGGAATCAAGGATGAAGTCCATATATATGAAGATATATTTGCTCTAAGCTTTGGTATTCATGGACAATTCCTATGGAGCATCAAGTGCATTGAATCCTATATGAAGAAATGTTCCATAGTGATGCATGAAGAATGTTGGATTTATGTGGGAAGAATGCCATCAAAACATTCGAAGTTCTCATGGTATCCCTCTCTGGATACCCCGTGCGCACGGGCCTCCTGACCCCCATGCACATGGGGCCTAGGTTTTGGCACTCGAGGTCCCATATCCAGTAAGGTTTCAAGTTGGTCTTTGGGGATTTATGTTGAAGCCATCAAGATTAATTTTAATGTCTAACCAAATATATTCAAGGTGGAGTTCGTTAGAGGATCTCAAAGATTGACATATGTGGACTTTTAAGGATCAAGAGCTTGAGAGTATAAACAAATAGAAGAATTCAAGTTATGGTTTCAAGACAAGATCATGGTAACACTCGTACAACAAGGTGCTATACAAACGGTTTTTAACCCCTTTCCGCGACGGTGTTTTGAACCGTCGCCTAGTGAGTGACTGTGATAGGGGGGTCCTTCCCACACGACCCAGAAACCATCGGGGATAGGGAGCCTTGATGCATACAGTTGTCCCTATAAAGCTGTTTCTAATATCTCGAATATCCCAAACGCTTCATCCTTGCTACTCGTTTGTGCTCGCATTGCCATCGCAGCCGGAGTTCTATGGTTTTACCAAAAACCATGCGCAGTCCAGGCACATTCCAGGCACGGGATTTTTCCAGGCGCAATCCAGGCACATTCCAGGCACGGGATTTTTCCAGGCACATTCCAGGCACGTACCAAACTGGCTCTACGTTTACGATGCCTGGCACATCACAAACAGTTCATCATTGTAAACCGTGTATGATAGGGCGACAATCACACACATTTAGTTTTCCCGCACCGTTTGTGATATTGTCTGACATCACACACGGTTTGCAAACGGCAACTGTGTGCATGATTACATACGTTTCCTATCCGTGACACATGATGTGCTTTATAGACCGTGTGCGCCGTAATGACATGTAGAGCGTAATTTCACCCTAATTTAATTGCTGCTATTTAAAATTGTACCTGATTTGAATTTGAAAGTAGGCTATAGCTTTATTCATATCCATCAGGTTCAAACAACCAATGCATTATTCGATTCACAGGTACATATGTTCAAGAATTACATAAGCACCAAATAAAGAATGATGAACCACAGTTGTATACTTGTACTATTACAGATGGTAAAGAAAGAGGCGAGAGACATTCTGGTTGCTGAACAAGGTAAAGCGAAATGGCCCTATTATGCTCTCCTCGATGCAGAAGGCACGCACGACTCTAGTCCAACCCCTTGTGATGGCCGGCCACCAATCATGTAGTTTCAGAGGTAATCTTGAGTAAACTGCTTCAGGATCCACTACAAAGGAAAAAAAGATTCAGACATTGTCATCTAACACAACTCATTACGGGCAGTAAAAAGAAGGCTACAGAGTTCTTACTTACCATCCTGCAGTTCACTGTTGTCTTGCATAAAGTATAAACAAATAGTTCGATTGACATCTTTTGACCCATTTGAATAACAATCTTTATCAGTTTCCTCACTTGATGCTGGTTCATGAATATCTCATTGCCCCATACGCAGAAAGGGTCGAAGTGTGGATCTTTGGCAATGGCATATGTACCTAAAAGCACCAAGTTAATATTAGAACCTAAACAACAATTGCAAAATGATGTAGTACAACACTCCCTCCATCTCATTATATAAGATCTTATTACATATATATCTAGACATCATCAGAACATTAAGGTAACACTCTTCCTTGTTGCTATGTAGCCTGGGATTGCATATTTAGTCATTTAGTACAATGCATGTTGCTATGTAGCCTCAGATATATTAAATATGGCCCTAGTTAACCTACCGACAAATGGGTTACAGATATATTCAGTGAAATGTCCGATTCGATGATTAATCCCTTATCAGCCCCCAGGCTATATGGTACCAGCTACCGATATCCTGAACAGTGAGTATATATAAGCAATGCGATGAAACTAACCTCGATGGTAAACAACAGATGTTCTCAATATTGTCCTATATGAGTACATATAAAGGCATGTTAAGCACAACAGGCTAAACATCAACCAAATATATCCATGGTAGACAACATAATCTACAAACGATATCTTCAGTGTGCAGGTTTAAGCACACTAGTTAAGCAAAACAAGAAGTGGAAATGTGTGTTAACTGCCACAGGCATAACATTTAAAAACAAGCAAATATAGTCATTCAAACTAGTATTGTGCAGGTCTAAAGTACACTAGTTATTGTTAAAAAATGAAAAGGCATGTTAACTACAACATCCTTAACAGCAACCAAATATCGTAATTCATAGTGGTATTGTTGAAACTGTTATTGATGAAATTGAACAGTACGGCAAATAGTTGCACATATAGAGCATCACATTGTGAAGAACTGAAATAAACAAGGCATAAGGACATCTCTAGCCGATCCTTTAAAAGTTAACGGACTAAAACCCTTAGTGGATATATATATATATATATACTCCAGCAATTTTTGGCCGTTTCTAGTCGATCCCCTAAACTTAACGTTGTAAACTTCAATTTGATCAAGTTCAAAGCAGGTTCAACCAAAAGTAGCATGCATTCAAACATAAACATAGATAGTTTTGCATAACCGAACATAAAACATAAATTTAAACTAAGCTAAACTACTTTCGGCCGAAGTGGAGGTCAAGCCAATCCTTCCTCGTCAGGTACGGTGTGCCGCGAGCCGGGTCTGGGCCGGTGCCGTCGTCGGGGTCATTGGGGAAGACACTCCTCCACATGTCGATGTCGATTTCCTCGTCCTCGCCGCCCACCTCGATGCCCTCCGTGCTGCCGTTCTCGCCGCCTTCGACCTCGTCATCGAAGGAGAGCATGATAACCTCGCCGCCCTCCGTGCTGGCAAAGATCACCCGCTCCGCCTCCACGAGCTTTGGGTGCTGCCAGCGGAGCTCTTGCATGTAGGCCTCATCGGCGGCCTCGGCCTCGAGGCGCTCCCACGCCTCGCGGTCCTCCCGCGCCATAGCCAAGCTCACCACCCCTAGCTCTGGCGGAATGAGGTCTATCGGATGTGTGCCGAAGGGGAAATTGAGCCTAGCCGCCGCGCCGTGGTAGTGGACCTACCAGCGGTCGTACTCCATGGCCGTGAGCTCGGCCGTGTGGAAGCTACCGAGCCACCGGTGGGTGTGGGTCTCCCGATCCGTAATCTCGGTGACCCACGTCCCCCACCGCCACTGCCGGACCCTGAGGTAGGACCTCATCGGCGGCCGGGCCCGAGGGAGGATGGGGAAGTCCTCGAACCGGCGTAGGGGCGCGGCGGCGGTCGGATCGGGCGACCGGCGACGGCGGATCGATAAATAGCCGCGGAGGACGATGGGGACACCTTGGCAAAGAGGCTACGATAAACCTCTTTTGGGCCATTGGCTCCTCGAGCTCCCCGGCACACAGGTAGAGGTTGAGGATGGAGGCGGCGGCGGCGATGACGGCGACCTACCAATGGTTTCGAGCGAGGGAGGGGTGGTGTGTGTCTATGTGAGCGGAGGTTTTAGGGAGTGTGTGGTGTGTGTGGAGGGATGGCGGGGGGGGGGCAAGGTGGTGTTTGAGGAAATACCGCGGCAACTGAAAATTTTACTAGGCGGGAGTAAAATGTCGGGCTACTGAAAATTTGGATCAAGGGCGAGCAGATATTTTTGAGATTGCGAGGGATGCAGAGGCGGGAGTAACAAGGCGGGGCTACTGAAAATTTGAATCAAGGGCGAGAAGATATTTTTGAGATTGCGAGGGATGCAGAGGCGGGAGTAACAAGGCGGGGCTACTGAAAATTTGAATCAAGGGCGAGCAGATATTTTTGAGATTGTGAGGGATGTAGAGGCGGGAGTAACAAGGCGGGGCTACTGAAAATTTGAATCAAGGGCGAGCAAATATTTTTGAGATTGCGAGGGATGCAGAGGCGGGAGTAAAATGCCGGGGCTACTGAAAATTTGAATCAAGGGATTGAAGCAGAGCGGGAGTAACAGACATCGCACACGGTCCGCACATACTAATTGTGTGCTATCAAACATAAAAACCTTCTAGGCGATAGATATTTTCGAGATTACGAGGCAGTAGATATTTTTGAGAGCGGGAGGCAAGCCTCGTGGAGCCCAATCTACTGTGCTGAGGTGAGTGACTGCAGGGGCACGGGCGTGCCACACGGGTAGTCTGACCGAACCGTGTCTGTTGCGTACCCAATCGTAGACGGTTTCTGCATCCAACTCGTGTGATGTTTATAAATTTGGCAAAAATAATAACGCGGGAAAGGGTCAGAACATGAACACACTTGCATGTGGACCAAATATATGTATGAAAAGGGTGGTTTGATGTTCGAATACCCAATGCACAACTTTGATGTGGCACATGTCGCACAAAGCGCACATTATTGCTAGTCAGCCACCCCCTACAAACCCCACTTCGTGTCGGCGGTAAGGGAATCCTAGCTACGAATGCATGCCCCCAGATAGTTAGGTTTGAAATCTCACCCTACCATAACACAAAACCTATAGGAGTCCATCATATATATGGTCAAACTTCCCCTTTCGCTTCCGGACAAAGGTGGACCGTGTGACGACCCACAAATGTGTGAGTCCATAACCAAGCGAGTGAGAGTGTCCAAAGACAACCATTGCATGCATGTGTCCCAAACATATTTATGGAGATGCGTGATGCATGCATATGTGTTGAATACCTAATGCACAACATTGATGTGGTGCATGCATTCAAAATCGCACAGGTCCCCACACAGAGTAAGAGGTTCATGACGTGTCGTGTGCTCGCCCCACCCCCCCCCCCTTGATCCAGCGGGATGGATTCATGTGTACACATGCGCTATTATATATGTAATCTCACATCATGACCTATATCATGAGACAAACAAAAAATCAATCCCCTCCTAAGTCAAAATAACTAACCTCTCTCGTTGTCGGTGAAAGTGATGGACCAAGCGGGCCGACAGATGGAAGCATCGCCGATAACCACGTGGGTGAGTGCCACAGGACAACCACCATCGCTTGCATGTGTGCCAAAACATATATATGGAGAGGTGTGTGGTTGTGATGTTTTGAATACCTAATGCACAACCTTTGATGTGGCATTTGCCTCAAAAACCACAAAGTCCCCACACAGAGTGAGGTTTATGTGTGACACCTAGTATATGTTGGTCCCATCCCCACTTCGACACGTACTATATATATACTCCTACCCTAACACAGCCCCAAAAGAATTAATCCTCCTTGTTCGTCAAATGTGCCTCTCTCTCGTTGGGTCAAAGTAATGGAGGATGACCTCGCGGGCCCACAGACGGAAGCGCCGCACGCGAGTGAGTTCCTATAGGGCAATCATCGCCTGCATGGTATTGCGTGATGTTTGAATACCAATGCACAACTTTGATGTGGCACTTGCCTCGGGAACCGGAAAGTCCCCACATGGAGCGAGGTTATGACACACACACACACACACACACACACACACACACACACACATATATATATATATAGAGAGAGAGTATACAGGTTGCCCCCTCTTTGACATGTACTACATACTCCTACCGTGCATATACGTAACACAAACAAAAAAAAGAACCATCCTTGTTGGTCAAATTAACCTCTCTCTTGTTGTACGTTCAATTGATCGACGAAGACCTCGCGGGCCCACAGAGAGTCACACGCGAGCGAGTGTCATAGGACAATCACCGCATGCATGTTGTCGTGTGTTGTGTGATGTTTGAATACCCAATGCACAACTTTGACATGGCACATGCTTCGCAAACCAGAAACACATGCACTACACAGAGGTTCACGATGCGTAGCCCCCTCACTTCGAGCCGGTGGGAGGGACTCATGTGTACGCACGTGCCGGAACTTTGATATGGAATCTCACCATGATCCACATCGTAACACACATGCCAAACATGAATCCACCTTCGGTCCGATGCCTCTCGTTGTCGGTGGAAACTGAAAACCTTTGCGGGCTAACGAATGGGCACGTCGCTGCTAATCGCATGAGGGAGTGTCCGAGAGGACCACCAATGCATGCATGTGGCCCGAACATGTATGTATGAAATGGTTGTGCAATGCTTTAAATAACCAATTCAGGACTTTGGTATAGCATATATACATGACTCACAAAATGATCAATAATCCCAGGAGGCTCGCAACTAGTAGTGTACTAATGGACCCCCCCCACACACACACAGAGACACACATCCCGCACCACCACCTCCACTCTGAGGACACATGTCAAACTTTTTCTGCAGTGAACATATGACCAAAGGAGTGTCGTGTTAAAGTAAAAAAAAATAGAGATCATTCGACCCATTTTATACATTGATTGATTTCCTAGGGATTTAATGCGCAAAAATCAAATTTGAGCTACATGTGCACCAAAATGGATTGCAAAATCATATCTGTGTCCCTGGGTGCATGTTTCCCCGTGAAAGAAATTTCAAAACATTGAGAATGTTGATTTTTAAAATTCAGTAAATCCAAAACTTAGTTGAAATTCATGAAACTTATCGTGGTGTCATATATGGACACCAGTAGACTGTGATATTGTATTTTTTTTTGTCAAATTTGAGACAAGTTTTGATATAATCTACATACAAACGGGAGATTGTTAATAACTGGCAACCAATATCTCATACGGAATATTTATCCGGACCGTGTGCGTTAGACCGTGCCATGCTTCGGTTAAGCAGTAAAGCGGCAGAATGAATCACCAAAAAACAAAACAAAAATATACGTGCCGCCACGCGCCCCGCGTGGTGTGCAAGCAGGCGTGAGTTGATGGGACGCATGCGAGCAGTCCGCCGCGCAGGCAGCCCAGGAGGCATGCGTGCAGGTGTGTAAATTGACGAGAGGCCTTTTCGCTGCGCAGTGTCACCGGGAGGCGTGCGAGTAGCTGTGTGAAATGATGGTATAGGAATGCCAGAAGTCCGCCGCGCAGGCTCACCGGGAGGCGAGACAGCCTTTGACCGCCGCCCGCCTCGCTCCCACTGGTCCGTATTAATGGCGCGCCCGAGCCGCCGGCCATAATAGGCGACCGCACCTCCGGTCCATAGTGGCCACCAACATGTGGACTCTGGAGTGTATGAGGATGAAACCGAAGCGCACCATCAGAGGGAGTGGCGACACCGGGGCTGGTGAAGCACCCGCGCAACGCATGAAGCTGGGCATAGAGGTTGCTGTCGCCGCCGACGAGGTCTCGCGTGGGCAGCAGCACGACCTTGACTTCGTCGGCGTCGTCGTGCCCCCCCAGCCAGAGCCGGAGGTCAACAGCAACTCTGGCAACGACTGTGACTCCGACGGAAAACCGGTTAGTCATCTATATACCCATTTGTGCGGCAAACATATCATGTGTTTTCTCTGGTTACTCCCCCTCCCTAATTTTTTTGGAATACAAATCATATGGTTATGTTCTCTCAGTCCATGAAATCAGAGTAATTAAGATCCGTTAGATGCACGTAGTGTACTGATTATTTGAATGGTATCCATATAGGGTTAGTGATTAATTGTTTGTTCTGTACAAATGATTTTTGCTAATAATCCGACTAGGGTTAGCGTGCGTGCTAATAATTCATGGCCAGATCTCGAGAATTGATTTTGAATGTCCTACATATATGTTTGTGCCTTTTTTTTCTTCCAGATCTTGAGAATTGATTTTGAATGTCCTACATGTATGTTTCTGTCGTGGGGATAGACCACGGGTAGCCTCATCCATACCCCTTAGCATTTCAAGACATCGGGGCTAGCAAAGCCCCTCATGCCTTCCGGACATGTGGCCGGCTCCTTGGGTCGGCTGGGCCCAAGCGGTCGGCTCCCAAAAGATGGAGCACTCTTAGGAGGCGGCTTCGGGGGAGGTCGGCTCCCAGCAGACGAACCCTCCTCCCCTCGGAGTCTGCACTCACCTGATCTGACGAGACGGAGCGTGGCTATAGGGCCACCCTCTTCCCCAAATCCCGGAGGGGCATGGCTACAGTGCGAGCTGATCAAGCGGTCACCTACCTGCCAGGCGCAGGACTGTAGCCATGCGACCCTCAGCATGGCCCTCGTCAGCAAGGGCCATGCTGCAGCAAAAGGCAATCAGTACGGCCCGCAGGCGGCGGGCCCTACCTATCCGTGAGCTCCTAGAAGACGGCGCATTCCTGGAGGGCGGCTTCGGGGACGGGCCGGCCTCCAGCAGGCGGCCCTCCCCTTCCCTCGAAGTCCGCACTCACCTGCTTTGACGAGATGGAGCATGGCTACAGTGTGCGCTGACCAAGCGGCCATTAACCCGTCTGACGGCGGGACTATAGCCATACGACTCCTGACGAGGCCTCCGTCATCAAGTATGAAGCTACAGTAAAAGACAATCAGTATGGCCCGCGGGCGGCGGGCCCTACTTGTCGGCCGGATTCTCGGCAGCCGGCGGGGCCCACCAAGCGGCGAGCCCCAGCAGCCGGTGGAGAACCCAGCGACCTTAGACACTGACGTCCGGGTCCTACACCCAGGCGTATTACCATTGTACCCCTGGGGGGTTGGCCTATAAAACCCCCCAGGGCTCACCCATGCAAAGGGTTCAGCCCTCATTCCACCATACACCATAGCTAGGAGAAGAGAGCTAGCCTTGCCCTTCTTCCTCCTCTAGCAACACAGCTCAAGGAGCAATCTTGTACACCATTTGATCATAGTCATCATGCAGAGACCCCGCAGAGCAGGACTAGGGGTGTTATCTCTGGAGAGCCCCGAACCTGGGTATGTCTCATGTGCGATCGAGCTCGTGCTCACTCCCGCTTCCAGGGCCCGATGATGTCCTCTTGGCTCCACCCATGATAAGCCACCCCGTGGCATCTGACGTGAGAATACCACGACAATTGGCGCCCACCGTGGGGCCATTCGCGGCGTCGGCCGGAGACACGTTCTGGACGGGAACCGCTTTCCTCTTCGGCGAGCACGTCGCGACCGGCTTGATCAGCCAGCCAGATGAGTTCGCTTGCGCTTGCTCTGGCGCGTCGTCCGACGCGGGAGCCTTTTGCCCTGCGGGCTGCCTCGTCGACCTCTTCGGGAAACTCAGCCTCTCTGACGCAAACACCTCCGACGGGTCCCCCGGCGGCGTGGTGGTGATCGACGACCCGCTCCCTCCCGTCTCTAGCGTCGCCTCTGCTGGCGCGCTCGACGCCGGCGCCTTCGTGGAGGTGATGGTCACCGGCCACAGCCAGGCCTCTGGCGGGGCCGTCCAGGACCCATTGCGAGCAGCAATGCAGGACCTGGCGGCTCCCGTCGGAGCCAACACCGACGCAGCGGCGCTAGAAGAAATCCGCGTCAAGCTCCTCGACAGCGCCACCAAGATGGCGGCCATGAAGTGTCGCGCTGAGGCCAACCAGCGCGAGATCAACCGCATAGCTGGCGACACGCCGGCTGCGGCCGAGCCTAGCCGAGCTGGCGCCATCCGGCAACGCGGCGCGGCCATCGCCAACATGCTGGGGGTCGGACGTCCGATCTACGACACCCCCGTGCAGAACCTGCGCGCCGCACAGGCGGCGGCAGAAGAACTCGAAAACCTAGAGGGCGACGAGCGGCACAGTCAGCTAGACCGCCTCCAGGAACTCCTCGACGCTGCAAACATGCAGCAAGACGCCTGCAACCACGTGGTGGGAGCCGGACGGCAGGCCGAGCTCCCGGAACGGAACCCTCCACCCCACCACGAGAATGGAGCGACCTCCCGGTTCCCTAGTGGCGGCGGCCGCGGCCAGCGGAACCCGGAGCCGGTAGCTAGCCGCAGCTGGCGCTCTCGCCAGACGGTTGTGGGCAGCCGGGAAATTCCTCTGAACCCAAAGGGCTGGTGCCAGCAGGAAGAACGACCACCTCCCCCCCCGCCGGGAGAGGTTGGCTTCTCCGACGCCGGTTGAGCACCCGACTCTGGGGGGCAGGCTAGGCCCCCGTGAAGCAGTCGGCGAGAATGACGCTCGCTGCCGGATCGAGCAGCTAGCTCGGTCCCTGGCAATGGAGGATGAGGATACAGTCGGCCCGGCCTACTTCAGCCCCCGCATCCGCGACGAGCCCTTCCCCAAAGGGTTCTCGCTTCCTCGCGACACTCCCAAGTACAACGGCGCTGTGAAGCCAGAAGATTGGCTGACCGACTACGCCACAGCAGTCAGCATAGTAAATGGCAACAAGCGCGTTGCCGTGAAGTATGTTTCGCTCATGCTCCAGGGCACGGCCCGGACATGGCTGAACAGCCTCAAACCCAACAGCATCAACAACTGGTTGGACTTCAGCGACGTCTTCATCCGCAACTTCACCAGCACCTACAAGCGGCCTCCCAAGCCTCGCCAGCTCTCCATGTGCGTTCAGGGGCCGGACGAGTCCGCTCGCGACTACCTGATGCGTTGGGCCGAGTTGCGCAACTCCTGCGAAGGGGTGCACGAGGTGCAGGCCATCGAGTACTTCACCGCCGGGTGCCGAGAAGGCACCCTGCTCAAGCACAAGCTTATGTGCGACGAGCCGGCTACCTTGGACTAGCTCCTGGTTGTGGCGAACAAGTACGCCATGGCCGACTCCTCCATGAAGTCGGAGATCCGGATCGATGCATCCGGGAAGGTGATCCCGCCGGCTTCTCAAGCACCGGCTGGTGACTCCAACCGGCGCCAGCAGCCGAACGACAACAAGCGCAAGGCCCAGCAGCCGGCTTCCAACCTGGCCCCAAGCATCAATGGGGCGGTAAGGGGGCCTGGCTGCCGGCCTTCTCCTTTGAGCAGACCCTCGACGCTCCATGCAAGTGCCACAGCGGCGCGAAGCCGTCCAACCATACAACCCAGCAGTGCAACTGGCTCGCCCGACTCGCTAAGGGTGAGGGTTTGCCGCCTCCTCCTCCCGGCCCGGCGACTCCGGCCGCTCAGCAGCTGGCCCGCTCTGTCGGCATGCTCCAAGATGAGTTCCCCAACGAGAATGCCACTTACGTCGTCTTCACCAGTGAAGCCGGCGACAAGCACAGTCGGCGTCAGCAACACCACGAGGTGAACGCTGTCATTCCAGAGGTCCCCCAATTCATGCACTGGTCCGAAAGGCCCATCACTTGGAGCCGCGATGACCATCCGGCTATGACGCCTTCGCCGGGTGCTTACACCATGGTGCTGGACTCCACCTTCTCAACCAAGAGGCGGGCTTGCCACTTCTCCCGAGTCTTGATAGACGGCGGCAGCAGCATCAACATCCTCTACCGCGACACCATGGAAAAGTTGGGCATCAAGGAGAAGCAACTCCAGCCCAGCCGGACCGTGTTCCATGGCATTGTCCCTGAGCTTTCCTGCTCTCCAATCGGCAAGATCAAGATTGACGTCCTGTTCGGCGACAAGACCCACTTCCGCCGCGAGCCAATCTGGTTCGAGGTGGTTGACTTGGACAGCCCCTACCACACGCTCTTGGGCCGGCCAGCTTTGGCCAAATTCATGGCGGTCCCGCATTACGCCTACCTGAAGATGAAGATTCCGGGTCCCAAGGGCATCATCACCATTGCCGGCGACTACAAGAAGTCGCTCACGTGCACCGCGGCTAGCTCCCATCTGGCCGAGTCCCTCGTCATCGCCCAAGAGAAGTGCCTCCTTGACCGGGCTGTGGCCATGGCCAGCGAGCAGCCGACCATGCCTTCCGACCCCAAGGAGGTTGAGGCTGAGGGCTCCTTCCAGCCGGCCAAGGAAACCAAGAAGATCATCTTGGACCCAGCGCACCCGGAGAAGTACGCTGTCGTGGGGGCTAACCTCGATAGCAAATAGGAAAGCGAGCTCGTCGATTTCCTCCGTGAGAATCGGGACATCTTTGCATGGTCCCCCAAGGACATGCCGGGTGTTCCGAAGGATTTCGCCGAGCACAAGCTGCATGTGCGGCCGGATGCTAAGCCGGTCAAGCAACCCCTCCGCCGCCTACCAGAAGAGAAGAGAAGGATCGTTGGTGAAGAAATCGCCCGGCTTCTGGCAGTCGGCTTCATCATGGAAGTGTTCTACCCGGACTGGCTTGCCAACCCTGTCCTCGTTTTGAAGAAAAACAACAAGTGGCGCATGTGTATCGACTACACAAGCCTCAACAAAGCCTGCCCCAAGGATCCGTTTGCCTTGCCCCGGATTGATCAAGTGATCGACTCCACAGCCAGTTGCGAGCTTTTGTCCTTTTTGGATGCCTACTCCGGCTACCACCAGATCAAGCTGGACCCGACCGATCGACTGAAGACCGCCTTCATCACCCCTTTTGGTGCCTTCTGCTACATCACCATGACGTTCGGCTTGAGGAATGCCGGCGCCACCTTTCAGCGCTGCATGCAGACGTGCCTCTTGAAGCAACTCGGCAGAAATGCCCACGTCTATGTGGATGACATAGTGGTGAAGACAGAGAAGCGCGGTACCCTTCTGGAGGATCTCAAGGAGACCTTCGCCAACCTGCGCCGCTTTCAGATCATGCTCAACCCGGAGAAGTGTGTCTTCGGAGTACCAGCCGGCCAACTCCTTGGTTTTCTTGTTTCTGAGCGTGGGATTGAGTGCAACCCCGTGAAGATCAAGGCCATTGAGCAGATGAAGAAGCCGACCCAGCTGCGGGACGTCTAGAAGTTCACCGGGTGCCTAGCCTCTCTGAGTCGGTTCGTCAGCCCGCTGGGCGAGAAGGCCCTCCCACTGTACCAGCTGAGGAAGAAGACCACATGCTTCGAGTGGACCAACCAGGCGGACGAGGCCTTCCTCCAGCTCAAGCGGATGCTGTCCACACCGCCTGTTCTGGCCGCTCCGGCTGCTAAAGAGCCCATGTTCCTCTACATCACCGCTACCAACCGGGTTGTCAGCACCATGATCGTTGTCGAGCGCCCAGAAGCCGGCAAAGCCCAGCCGGTCCAGAGGCCGGTCTATTACCTGAGCGAGGTGCTGTCCGCCTCCAAGCAGAACTACCCCCCACTACCAGAAGATGTGCTACGGCGTGTACTTTGCCGCCAAGAAGCTGAACCAGTACTTCCAGGAGCACACCATCACGGTCGTCTGTACCGCCCCCCTTGCTGAGATCATGGGCAACCGAGATGCCTCGGGCTGGGTGGCCAAGTGGGCCATCGAGCTGGATCCCCACACCATCCTTTACCAGCCCCGCACCGCCATCAAGTCCCAAGCGCTAGCCGACTTCCTTGTCGACTGGGCCGAGACCCAGAACCTGCCACCTACGCCGGATTCCATGCATTGGCGGATGCACTTCCGACGGTTTGAAGATGCGCACCGGTTTGGGAGCCGACATCGTCCTCACTTCTCCCAAAGGCAACAAGCTCAAGTACACGCTGCAGATTCATTTTGCCACCTCCAACAACATGGCCGAGTACGAGGCACTCGTCCACGGGCTCCGGCTGGCCAAGGAGATCGGCATCCGCCGCATCCTGTGCTACGGCGACTCGAACCTGGTGGTCCAATAGTCCTCTAGTGACTGGGACGCCAAGGACGCCAACATGGCCAGCTACCGCTTCCTCGTCCAGCAGATCAGCGGCCACTTCGACGGGTGCGAGTTCCTCCATGTGCCACGGGCCGACAATGAAGCAGCCGACGCCCTGGCATGGATTGGCTCCACCCGGCAAGCCATACCAGTCGGTGTCTCCCTCAAATGCCTGCGCAAGCCGTCCATCAAGCCCTCACCAGAATCAGAGTCCATCTTCGTGCCGGCTGACCCTGGAGCAGCCAGATCTGGCTCGGGGACTGCAGCAGCCGGCCCGGGGACTTCGGCAAGCGGCCCGGGGGCTGCAGCACCCAAACCCGGCCCGGGGACTGCTGTAGTCGGCCCGGGGACTTCAACTACGCAGCAAGCAGCGGCCGACTCCGATCCACCGCCTCCCAACCCGGCCACCCTGGTGTCGGTTGCTGTCATGATGGTGGTAGAAGCTCCATCTTGGGCGCAGCCCATCCTCAACTTTCTGGTGAGCCGTGAGCTGCCAGCCAACGAAATCTTGGCCTGGCAGGTGCAATGCCGGGCAGCTGCATACACAATCGTCAACAGAGAGCTCGTCAGGCGCAGCGTGACTAGCGTCTTCTAGCGCTGCGTAGATCCGGAGAAGGGCATTGCTATCCTCAGAGACATCCACCAAGGTGAATGTGGCCACCATGCTGCCTCCAGAGCCCTTGTTGCCAAAGCTTTCCGCCATGGTTTCTTCTGGCCGACTGCTCTGGACGACGCCAAGGAGTTGGTCCAAAAGTGCAAGGGGTGTCAACGTTTCAGCAGCAAGCAGCACCTGCCAGCATCAGCACTCAAGACAATCCCCATCACTTGGCCATTTGCCGTATGGGGGTTGGATATGGTGGGCCCATTCAAAACAACACGCGGTGGTATGACCCATCTGCTGGTTGTCGTGGACAAGTTCACAAAGTGGATTGAGGCGAGGCCAATCAAGAAGCTGAATGGTCCGACTGTCGTCACGTTCATCGCCGACATCACCGTCCGGTACAGCATCCCGCACAGCATCATCACCGACAACGGCACGAACTTCGCCAAAGGCGCCTTGGCCCGTTTCTGTGCGACGCAGGGCATCCAACTGGACCTCGCGTTCGTTGCCCATCTGCAGTCAAACGGCCAAGTGGAGCGAGCAAACGGCCTCATCCTGTCCGGCACCAAGCCCCGGCTGGTCGAGCCACTAGAGCGCTCGGCCGGCTGCTGGATCGAGGAGCTGCCGTCCGTCCTTTGGAGTCTCCGGACCATGCCGAATCGATCAACCGGATTCACGCCCTTCTTCCTCGTGTATGGGGCCGAGGCCGTCATCCCAACAGACATTGAGTTCGACTCGCCTCGCGTCACCATGTACACAGAGGCGGAAGCCAAGGAGGCACGAGAAGACAGCGTCGACCTGCTCGAAGAGGCCCGGCTGCTAGCACTCAGCCGGTCCGCCATCTACCAGCAGAGCCTATGCCGCTACCACAACAAAAAGATCAAGCCGCGTGCTTTCCGCGAGGGCGACCTTGTGCTCCGGCTGATCCAGCGAACAACCGACCAGCACAAACTCCCGGCTCCTTGGGAGGGGCCTTTCATCATCAGCAAGGCCCTGGGCAATGACTCCTACTACCTCATCGACGCACAGAAGCCCAGGGCATGCAAGAGGGACAATGCTGGCCAAGAGTCGGAGCGCCCGTGGAACGCGAACTTTCTCCACCCATTTTACAGTTGATGCAGTGTATGTACCACGCTACCTTTTGTATTAAGCAAAGACAACAGGTCCCCCAAGGCGCACTCAGGGGCTACCTTTTTATCTATGTGATAAGCTTCACCTATGATTGAGTTTTTTCTTCCGCCCTATCCGGGTCCGGCCAGCCGGCCCGGGGGCTCGCCGCCTTGACCTAAATTGGCGCCACTCGAAGTCGGCTAAGTAGTGTGCCGACGCCAAAGCCCTCTCTTCGTCCCAGCCATAGCTCACAGCGCACGACTGTCCGGCTGGCAAGAGCTAAAGGCCGGAAACGTTGTCCACACGAAAAACGACTTAGGAAGAACGCCGGTTCAGGCAAAGCCGGCCTCTCGCCCCACCCGTCTGGCTGCTCAGCAGCCGGCCGGCCGGCTTCTCACTCGACTAGCTACGCTTTAAGCGGCTGAAGTAACTTGCCTATTCTAAACGGCCAAGTCCCTGACCCGACCACAGACCGCAGTGCGGCTGTCCGGCTGGCAGGGTGGCAGCCAAAGGAAGACGGCAAAAGAAAAAGCCAAAGAAAGCAAAGGCAAAATCGAGTCAGAACTCGGCAGAGCACGCAAGCATGTGGGAATAAATCTATTTACATTTGCAAAAGGCCAGAGGCCGGCATTCATCAAGGTTTAAAATACCCCCCCAGTGGGTGGAACTGCGCATAACCAACTTGTTCTTGAGCATAAGACAGAAAATATTAAAGAGATAAGGGCCGCCTAAGCTGGAGGCACTACGGGCTGTTCGGACGAGTCGGTGGTGGCGGTGGGCCGGTTGGCGGGGCCTCCGGCTGGTCGGTCTCGGTCTGGTCGGCGGCTGAGGCCGGATCGGGCTCATTCCGGCTAGTCGCTCCGTCATCTGGCGCGACGCCATCGCCTTCCTCGCCCTCGTCCTCCTCCGTGGCCTCGTTGCTGGAGGCGATCTACTCCGTTGGGTCCTCCCCCTCGTCTGGGTTCAGCCCGAACCAAGATGGCGGCACCTCGGTGCCATCTTCTGCCCGCTCCGGGACGAAGATGCCGACGTTGGCATAGTCGGCAAGGGCTGCGGTGCGAATGGCGATCGCTTCGCGCTCCGCCTCCAACTCTGGCGCCGCCTCCTGGCAAAAAGTGGCCAACTGCGCCAGGCTCACGCCCGGGTACCACGCCTTCACGAACTCCAGCGTCACCTTGGCACCGGCCCGCGCGGCGGCACTCTTCCAGGCGTCGAGCCGCTCTCCAGCTACCTCTAACCAGTCGGCAGTCCGACTGGGAGTCCGGGGCACCTGCGCACCCAGCCAGAGCCCTTCCAAGACCTGGGACCCGGCGCACTGAAATTGGCGGAGCAGCCGGTGGACCGGCGCAAGGCGTAGCTGGACGGCCCGAAACTGCTCGCCCGAAGTCCGAGGCCGGTCCGGCGCAATCTCCTCACCCACTTGCCTCCGCTGCTCGCGTCGTGCCTCGATCGCCTGGGCGATGACGCCGGCGTGGTCCGGGAAGTACTCTACATAAAAAGAAAACAAAGGAATAAGAGACCGACTCCCAGTAACAACCGGCGCCTCCAAGCAAGAAAGAAAAGTTACCTTCAAGCATGCCCTCGATCACCTCATAACCTTCCGACAGGCACTTCTCCCTCTCGGCCTAGTCCGAGCGCTGAGACTCGAACTCGGCCTTGAGGAGCTCCTCCTCGTCCTTCAGCTGTCGGACCTGGTTTGCATGCCTGGCCGCCTGGTCAATCAGCTCCTTCTCGAGCCGATCGCGCTCCGCGGCCGCCTGGATGCGCTCCAGTTCCTTGGCCCGAAGCTGGCTCTTGAGCTTGTGCACGCGGCTCCACAGATTGGCGGCGGCCTCTGTAAAGGCAAAGAAGAATCATCAGCGTCAACAAAGACAGGAAGTCGCCGGGAAGATCCGGCCCGACTGCTCAGCAGTCGGCCCGAATCTCGGGGGCTACACCCAGCGGGTGCGCTCGTGCGCCCCCACTGATAGCCGGTCTACGCACCTCGGCTCTGCCGCAACTCGCCGGTCCGAGCGGCAAGCGCCTGGCTCTGGGAGTTGAAGGCGGCCGCGCGCAGGTTGTGGTAATCCTGCGGCAAGAGCGACATCTCAGCATCCAGAAACACGCCTAGAAGTTCCAACCCGCCTGCTCAGCAGCCGGCTTGGAACTCGGGGGCTACACCCAGTGGGTGCGCTGGCACGCCCCCACTGAAGATAAAAATAAAATAAAAAATAAGATCAAGAATATACCTGGACAGACGTCTGCATCGCCACCATCTCGCTCCTCGCCTTCAGGAGGGTGGCGCCGTGGGAGGAGAACTTGTCCAGGACGTCCTGCACCACGAGGTTCAGGGAGGCCAGGCCGGCTCCTGGTGCCCAACTAGGAGGAGCAGAGCTTGTGGCTTTGGTGTCGGCTCACGGCGAGCTCGTGGCCCTGACCTCTACCGGCCTCGGCGCGGGGCCGCCCGCGACGGGCGCAGGCGCGCGGAGGCGCGTGTCGCCAGGGCCTGGCTCGTCGCCAGCCCGGCGCCGGCCAAAGGCCCCTCCGGCCCTTCGGGATGGCCGCCTCCCCGCTCGCCAGCACTTGGCGCCCGCTGGACTAGCTCCGCCGCCGGGTCGACGGGGCCGGTCGCCCCCTGCTCTGTGGCCGTCTGGTCGGCTCCGGCTGTTCCAGACGGCACCTGAATCTCCACCACCGGCGGCTCCGGCTGCTTGAGGTTGGCGGCCTCCGGGATCCCGCCACCAGCCGGATCCTGCGCGGCCTTAGCGTCGGCCTCTGCCTGCGCCTTGGTCGCCGCCTCCGCCTCCACCTACGCCGCGGCCTGGGCCTTCGGCTACGCTGATGCGGCGGCCTAGGCATCGGCCTCCGCCCGCGCTGCGGCCTCCCGCTCCTCCCGCGCGTTCCTCTTCGTCGCCTCCCGAAGGGCGGCGGCCGGGTCCACGCGTCGGGCCTCCTCAGAGCCGCCTGCTGATTCAATCAGCGAGGCAGACGGAGCCCGCGATATGGAAGGGGGCGCCCTGCGCGGCAAATCAAGCAAAGATAAGAAGCTTGCAAGAAAGAAATAATCAAGACAATGCGCCTAACGCACTTACCCGGACACCATTGGCCGCTCCTTCAAGCCCCGCCGGACGGCGGCTGCCTTCGCGGCCTCTTGCCGCTTGGTCGCGGCCGTCGACTTGGCCTTCTTGGGAGGCTTGCTGCCAAACATCCCCTCGGCATGGTGTTTGGGCGCGCCGGGTGCACCAGTCGACGCTCCGCCTGTCAGCCGTGCCGTCGAGGAGCCGGTGCCTGCCCTGTCGGCGCCTTCGGGGCGGTGTTGTCCGTCACCATCTTCATCATCATCCGGCCAATCCCGGACATTGCCGCCTCCTCCGTCGCCGCCTCCCCCAGTGGCGTCATCGTCGCCTTCGTCCTCCAACGTGGCCGCCCCCAGCTCAGGGTCGCCCACGTTGCTCACCTCGCGATCCGCCATCCACTGGTGGCCCGGAGCTGGGGTGTCGCCTGCTGCCTGGCCAGGAAAGCGCTGCGCCACGTCCGGGTGGTCAGGTCGGATGAAGAGCATGGCAAGAGCAAAGAAGGAGGACCAGACACTAACCGATGGCGGCGGATTGGCGCGGCTGTACGGCTCCTTGCCGAATCTCCACTCAGTCTCGCTGAACTTGCTGTCGGAGAAATAGTTGACATGGCGGACCACCTCCACAGTCGGCAGCTCTTTGGTTGACATCCGGCATGGATCTCGGTGGCCGCTCATGTCGCTGATCAGATGAGGCCGGCCTTGGAGGGGCGACACCCGGCGTTGGACAAAGGCGGCCAACAAGTCTGATGCCTTGAGGCCCTCCGAGTCCGTCATCTCCTGCAGTCGGCTGAGGACGTTGTTGATAGCAGCCGGCAACGGCCTGGCGGGCTGCTGGCCCCAGTTTTTCTGTGGCTCAGGCTATGGGTCGGCTGCGTAAGCCGACAAGTTGATGTAGTCACGCGTCGGGTGGAGATTGCGCAAATAGAAGTACGACTTCTGCCACAACTTCGCCGACTCCAGCAGGGCGACAGCCGGGAAGTGGGTCCCGGACCCGGTGCGCCGCACGGCGACGCATGCGCCGCACTGGGCCGGCTCGCCCTTGGCTTGGGTGCCGAGCTTGAGGTAGAAGAACCTGCCCCACAGCTCGAGTGTGGGCAGAACGCCAAGGTAACCTTCGCAGAAAGTCACGAAGGCGGAGAGAAGGACCACCGTGTTGGGCGTGAGGTGGTGAGGTTGAAGATGGTAGAAATTGAGGAAGGAACGGAGGAAGCCGCTCGCCGGCAGGCCGAATCCTCTGAGGAAGTGGGTCCGGAAGACGACGAACTCGCCGTCCCTCGGCGCCGGCGTGATCTCCCTCGCGTCGGGAAGGCGCGCCCCCACGCACGCCTCGTTGGGCATCTGTCGCGTCGCGCGGAGGAACTCAATGTGCCCCTCATGGACGTTGGAGCCGTCAAACTCGCCGTGCGCCATGTCCCGCGGTGGTTTGGCAGCGGTGCAACGAGGCTGGGTGGCGGTGGAGTCGCTGCAGCGCTTCGACGGAGCGTGGCGTAGTAGTGCGGCGGCGGCAAGGAGGCAAGAAGCAGAGAAGCGGGGAAGAAGAAGGAGAGGATGGAGGGGCGCGCGTGCGTCTGGTCGCCCCCTCCACCCCCATTTATATGGCGGCAACGGCGGAGCCGAGGCGACGCCTAGTGGGGAGCATGGGGATTAACTGCGCGCACGCCCCGCACGACCCCGCAAATCCCGCGCCATCATGGCGCCCATTTAATTCGCACCGGAAGGGCAACCGTCCACCTCGGCCGCAGCGGATCCGCACGTGCGCCGAGGCTGTGTGGTGGTGGGCTCGAGCCTGCGGCGACGTCCCGTCGCACGCGTGGGCTGGCAGGCCGGCCTGGTCTGCCGGCAACGCGTGGCGAGCGAGCAATAGGCGGCAAGTGTGCCGCCCGGTGGTATACCACCTGGCGCCCGCCACGGAGATTCAAATCCGACAGGCGGCCGGCTTCGCCTCGGCCGGTTCCTGGCAGGCGGCTCCTTCAAGCCAGGCAAAGCAAAGGCACAAGATCTCTCGGAGGAGGAAACTACTGAGGCACTCCGGCGTTGAGCCATGGCGCCTCACCAGCTTTGGGGACTACTGTCGTGGGGATAGACCACGGGTAGCCTCATCCATACCCCTTAGCATTTCAAGACATCGGAGCTAGCAAAGCCCCTCACGCCTTCCGGACACGCGGTCGGCTCCTTGGGTCGGCTGGGCCCAAGCGGCCGGCTCCCAGAAGATGGAGCGCTCTTAGGAGGCGGCTTCGGGGGAGGCCGGCTCCCAGCAGACGGACCCTCCTCCCCTCGGAGTCTGCACTCACCTGCTCTGACGAGACGGAGCGTGGCTACAGGGCCACCCTCTTCCCCAAATCCCGGAGGGGCATGGCTGTAGTGCGAGCTGACCAAGCGGTCACCTACCTGCCAGGCGCAGGACTGTAGCCATGCGACCCTCAGCATGGCCCTCGTCAGCAAGGGCCATGCTCCAGCAAAAGACAATCAGTACGGCCCGCAAGCGACGGGCCCTACCTGTCCGTGAGCTCCCAGAAGACGGCGCATTCCTGGAGGGCGGCTTCGGGGGCGGGCCGGCCTCCAGCAGGCGGCCCTCCCCTTCCCTTGAAGTCCGCACTCACCTGCTCCGACGAGATGGAGCATGGCTACAGTGTGCGCTGGCCAAGCGGCCACCAACTCGTCTGACGGCAGGACTGTAGCCATACGACTCCTGACGAGGCCTTCGTCATCAAGTACGAAGCTACAGCAAATGGCAATCAGTATGGCCTGCGGGCGGCGGGCCCTACTTGTCGGCCGGATTCTCGGCAGACACAGGGCCCACCAAGCGGCGGGCCCAAGCAGCCGACGGAGAACCCGGCGACCTTAGACACTAACGTCCGGGTCCTACACCCGGGCGTATTACCATTGTACCCCTGGGGGGTTGGCCTATAAAACCCCCCAGGGCTCACCCATGCAAAGGGTTCAGCCCTCATTCCACCATACACCATAGCTAGGAGAAGAGAGCTAGCCTTGCCCTTCTTCCTCCTCTAGCAACATAGCTCAAGGAGCAATCTTGTACACCATTTGATCATAGTCATCATGCGGAGACCCCGCAGAGCAGGACTAGGGGTGTTATCTCCCCGGAGAGCCCCGAACCTGGGTACGTCTCGTGTGCGATCGAGCTCGTGCTCACTCCCGCTTCCAGGGCCCGACGACGTCCTCTTGGCTCCACCCATGATAAGCCACCCCCTGGCATCTGACGTGAGAATACAACGACAATTTCTGTTATTTTTTCTTTAAGATTGGTATGTACACAGATGAGGCTCCGGCCAGCGCCGCCGCCAGATGTAGATCTTGGACCCGGCAGCACGGCCAGAAGCGGCCACACCTCCTGGACCTGAGGAACTAGTAGAATCTCCGGCGAACCGCATCAGCGATCTCTCGGACGCCATCCTTGGGGAGATAATCTCCCTTCTCCCCACCAAGGATGGCTACCGCACACAAGTCCTCGCATCTCAGTGGCGGACTCAGTGGCGCGCCACACCTCTTAATCTCGACTGTCGTCAGCTATCCGTCGATAATGATTCTGAACTCCCCGGAGCCATCATCTCCTCCCACCAGGGCTCCGTTCAACGCATCTGCATCCCGGCATGCTACCTGCTGGACATACCCTGCATGGTGGCCACCTGGCTGACATCCCGTCAATTCGATAAACTCCAGCAGCTTGAGTTCTACCATTACTACAGCGATGGGTTACCACCCAGAGCTGCATCTGTGCCCTCACCATCGATGCCCATCTCATGGTTTTCCTCCTCTCTCCACACCGCCACCTTGACCCGGTGCCATCTAGTAGACAATCTGGTACAAATGCTTCAACTTTCACTGCTGAAAAAACTTGCGCTTGTGTTGGTTGATCCGTCGGTGGCCTCACTGCACAACATCATCCACTCCAACTGCCCTGCACTGGAGCGTTTAGTGCTTGTTTTTGGAATAGGAATCCATATCCCTTGTCTCAAAATAAAGTCGCCTCACCTTGTAAGCATTGGAATTCATTTTGAAGGACATGAGCTCATCATCGAAGATGCCCCTTCACTTCAAAGGTTGCTCCTTGATTGTTGTTATAAACCTTCGCAAATAACTGTGGTCTCTGCGCCTAAACTGGAGACCTTGGGTGCAATTCGTGATCCGTTTAAATGGTTCGAGATGGTGTTTGCCTCCACAGCTATTGAGGTACTGTATATTATTCACGTACACTTTTGTAATTTGCATTTTTCATTTGAGCGCATAAGTTAAGTATCATCTTGGAGTACACTTTCAGTGCTAATATTATGTTCTATGCTCAATGAAGAGCTTGTCCATCCTATCAGTGGTGGTGGATTCTGTCAAGACCTTATATATCAGTATGTGGTGTTTTGATCTCAACATCATTATTGCCTTGCTACAATGATTTCCATGTCTGGAGAATTTGTATATAAAGGTGATGATTTCACGCACATTGAAAGCCCATATATAATGTACTATAATTAATCGTTCAGCTATCACTCTTTCAACATAATCTTTTTTAGACATTAACTATTTTCAATCTTCATCTCTATTTAGGCACTAGCACATGGAAAAAAGGTATAACCAATCGATGGTTCAAGAAGCACCGGGATTTTCTCAGATCTCATGACATTCGTTTGAAGATAGTAACGCTGGAAGGATATGCATCCAACAATGCAAACACTAGCTTTGTCACATTCTTCATGTTGAATGTGAGGGCACTATTGTCCGTGAGGATTAAGTTTTTCGACAAGAAATTTCTCACGGCTGCAAGTGTTGAACAGCATAAAAAGAAGTTTCAGGTGGACCTAAGGGCTTCTGATCATGCTCGGCTTCTATTTACAACAGCTTGTCGTCATCATGGAGCACTGGAATTTTTGTACTGGGATCTTGATTTTATGGATCAGACCGATCCATTTGATTGTGACTGCCGAAAACTTTGGTTGAGTTAGATGTCATTATCATGTTCAATCTGGATTTTGTCTAAACCTGATGAGCAATTAATCCTCGTGCTTTTGTAATGTTTGTAAGCTGGAGTTAGATATTGTTGCCCTTTTCAACTCGGCTTTGACCCATATTTTCTTTCATACTGGGCCAATGGCTTGCCATTTCTTTAATTAAGACATAAATATTATAAGCATTCACAACATAGGGAAAGAACATCACTCTCACGGGATCCTTGAGATATTTGTTCATTACAGAACCCGCAAGTTCTTAGCGCCCACCAGCACCCACAAACTTATTTTCAGCTAGCACACCAAATGGGCTGTAATTCTTAATAAGAAAAGTTGCATGGTAGTGACAGATTTGGATTTGTCATTTGGGACCCACGAGGAAAAAGCCTATCCAGGGCGGTGCCGACTCGACAGTAAACATTGAGAAACCTGGTTTTAAAATTACTGTAAATCCAAAACTCGCCTCAAAAACATGAAACTTGGCATGGTGTTATGACATGGCACCAACATGCTATGGTAAAAAATTAGTCCAATTTGGGACATGTTTTGGTATAAACTTCTTACAAACCGGAGCTTCTCTCAAAAAGGCTCATGGTTCCGAGAGGGAACTTGTCACCTATGTGTGCGAAACGACATACGTTGTCTCTTCCCGCCTTGATTTATTTTACAGAGGCAACATGCAACTATAGGAGTGTCGTCCTAAAAATATGAAATTATTCAGGGTTCGTTTTACCTTTTTATACATTATTTGAGTTTTCTAGGCATTTTGGAACATACTTTGGTGTGTGCAAAGGTCATGTGTGTACTAGCCACCTATGTAATTGGATGTTCAATCTGTTTATGGAATCAAGTCCTTATAAGTTATAAGTACATATGATGTTGTTATGTGTGCAATGACATCGCACACAGACCATACTAGGGAACCCGTCGGTGATGATTTCATCAATCGCTGACAATTATATGCCAGCAAGCGTTTGCCCACAACACACACGGCTTATTAGCAGCAATCGTCTGTATTATTATCGGTCTTCGCACACATTTCTGATTACAGACATGTTTGCCGCGTATCACACACATCTAGTTAAATTGAACCGTTTCTGTTCTCTTGGCTCAAAGCAAACAGTTCATCCGAGTGAACCGTATGTTGTATATCGCACACACCTTCATATGGGTGACCATTTCTTTTGTGTTGCCTAATCACAAACAGTTCATCCGAGTGAATTGTATGCCGTATATCGCACACAACTTCATCTGGCTGCCTGTTTCTGTTGTTCCGCCTAATCACAAACAGTTTATCCGAGTGAACTGTATGCCGTATATCGCACACGCCTTCATCTGGCTGCCCGTTTCTGTTGTTCTGCCTCATCGCAGACAGTTCATTGAATTGAACTGTATGCCTCGCATCACAAACACAACTAAAATCTGAACCGTGTTTGATGTATCCGCCTTCGCAAACATTTTGCACCTTTTTTGACGGGTTTTTTACATCACCGTTAGCGATTAATGCATCGCACACAGTTTCGTTGAAGGGTCTGTGCTCATATGTATTTCTTATATCTTTGCACTCATGAGTTTTTGAATATATTTTGGACCCATTCTTAGCATAATGATCCTATTGGATGCTTCCCGTATATCTTGTCCAAAATATGTTCTTTGGATCTTTTGAATGTGTGACTCTCATGTTTTATCTTCTTGTCACATTCTATGGATCCCCAATATAGTTTGAGCTCCTCCATTTATTCATAAATGGGTATGTGCATTTGATTCCACTCACATTTGAGAAATGCACAAATTAAGGAGGAACTCATACTATATTGGCCTTCTAGATTTCTTCCATTTTGGCATTTGATGCCAATGGGGGAGAAGTTTAGAGGGCTTAGGAGAAGTGAGTTGGTTCTTATCATTCATGCATGTCTACAATTGTTATTTTTGCTTGTTGCATGGACGTGTATATAGAGAAAACATCACCAAGTTCTTTCACGTACATATATTGTGGGGCAGTTTGCTCTATATAGTGTGGTTTTACTAGCATCAAATTCTTGTGTAGCATTTCTATGCTAGTACAACCGGTTTTGATAACATCAACTATCTTTGTGATATTTGAGGCTATCAAAACCACCTCAAGTATACGATTTATTCTCGGATAGATTGCATAATTGTTTTAAATTCATTACATAAACCCTCTTGTTGCGATTGTCATCAATTACCAAAATGGGGGAGATTGAAAGGGCATGTAGCCCCTAAGTGTGGTTTTGGTAATTAATGACAATCTCTATGGACTAATGTTTTCATTGAGATATATTTGAAGGTATTGTCCATAGAAGGTGCATCAAGGGTATTAGAAGGAATCAAGGGTGAAGTCCATATATATGAAGATATATTTGCTCTAAGCTTTGGTATTCATGGACAATTCCTATGGAGCATCAAGTGCATTGAATCCTATATGAAGAAATGTTCCATAGTGATGCATGAAGAATGTTGGATTTATGTGGGAAGAATGCCATCAAAACATTCCAAGAATCCTCATGGTATCCCTCTCTGGATACCCCCATGCGCACGGGCCTCCTGACCGCCGTGCGCACGGGGTCGAGTGTCAACTCTCTCGATACCCCGTGCGCACAGGGTCCCTAACCCCCATGCACACGGGGCCTAGGTTTTGGCACTCGAGGTCCCATATCCAATAAGGTTTCAAGTTGGTCTTTGGGGATTTATGTTGAAGCCATCAAGATTGATTTTAATGTCTAACCAAATATATTCAAGGTGGAGTTCGGTAGAGGATCTCAAAGATTGACATATGTGGACTTTTAAGGATCAAGAGCTTGAGAGTATAAACAAATAGAAGAATTCAAGTTATGGTTTCAAGACAAGATCATGGTAATCTCATGTGTTGGGTTTTTGGTTCAAAAGTCTTGAAGCAAGCAACTAGAGTGGAGAATTCATTGTGCCTCTCAAGAGACTATGATGGAGTTTTTAGAAGAGCAAATGATGACCAATATGATATTCATAGTGAAACTTGATATGGTCATGAAAGAGTCTTTGGTGATCTCTTTCTTGAAGCAATGAAGGGAAATGAAGAGTTCATTGTGGCTTTCAAGAAACCAATATAAAGCTTGAGGTGTTTATCATGGGCTTGCATCAAAAGAAAGATTTCAAGTAGCCTATGTGTGGATGACATCAAGGGGTGATGGTCATCGGGTTCGAGGAGTCCAAGTGTAAGACGATAAGCCAGAGGTTATATGCTTTGAAGCTTGTGGTCCACATCATGATAATGTGCATGTGAATATGAGCTTAAGTTAAGTCTTCCCTCATTGCAATATGAGGAAGCATTTCGAGTATCTTCATGAAGTGAGTGTGGACAAGAAAAGGATTCCAACTTGAGGCAAGCATCAAAGTCATCATCAAGCTCAAGTGGAACGTGCACGGTAAAGGTATAACTTAGCTAGGTTTTCCTAGTTTTGTCGGTCTCATGGTGCTTGGAGGGAGACCAGATTATAGGTTTGATAGCCGTACTATCAAGAGGGACATTCGGGCGAGTAGCTTGATCACGTCGCATAAAGAGAGCCCAAAACTTTGGATAATTTGCATCATTCTTTCTTATTTATCTTGGGTGTTTCTCTATGTGAGGACCTTGGGCTTTTCCATAGCTTTAAAACGAGCCCAAGATCATAGAATTCGGAGTTCGTATGCCAAAGTTGTGCATGTTTTAGTGGGCTGCTGCAGGCTGTCTTGGGTACCCCGTGGGCACATGCCCCCCATGACCACGGGCTTGTACCATGTGCACGGGACCCCGTGGGCATGGGGTCTCAACCCCCATGGGCACGAGGTGCCCAGGAAGTGTCCGTTGGAGCACCAACGGCTAGTTTTGGAAGTTGGCTATAAAAGAGCCCTTCCTCCCCAGCGGTTTGGGGGTTGTTCATACACTTCCTAAACATCATTTTGAGCATCATACCACCTCTCCCAAACCCCTATATCCCCTCTATGTAAAGGGGGATTTGTGGATGGATCTTGGAGTCATTTGGTGATTTCCTCCATTGCATCCCCTCTCTTCAATCTCCTACTTTCGAGAGTGCATCTTGTGAGATTGAGAGAGTGAGTTGAGCACTTGTTGCTTGACCTTGCATTACATTTGTTGCATTGGTTTGAGCTCCTTGCATCGATTTGTTCGAGTGAGAGCCCATGAGTTTATTACTCTTGAAGGCTTCCGCCTCCTAGACGGCTTGGTAATATATTGAAGAGTTTGTCAAGAGGCCTAGGTGGCCAAGGTTCCTCTGGAAGCTTCCTTTTGTGGTGTGCTCCGGGGAAGGGTGTGAAGTGGGCTAGGTGGTCAAGTTCCTCCGGAAGCTTCCGTGTTTGTGGTGTGCTCCGGAGAAGATTGTAAAGGTGTGGTGGTCACCTTCAAGACCAACCCCGAGTGAATCGAGGCTCATCCGTTGGGGGTGACTCAAAAGGGAGAACACGGTGAGTCACTTGGTGACGCCCCGGAGCTTTGGCTTCGGCACCGCTCTAACGGAGATTAGTACTCTCACGAGTGTGAACTTCGGGATAAATCTACGTCCCCGACTCACTTGTGGTTATCTCATACCCACACCCTTTACTTTCCGCAATTCATACTTGCTCATATTGATATATCTTGTGCTAGTTGAATTGCTTAGTTGTTCCTACATTTCCATATCTTGTGATATAGTTTGTGCTTGCTAGTTTGCTTAAGTGTCTATCTTGTTTAGCATAGGTTGTTGGTACACTTAGTTGAGCCTAGCATATTTTGGATTTGTGCTTGAAAAGTATCCGTTAGTTTAATTCCGCATTAGGATAAAGCCAAATCCATAAAAGTTCTAAAATGCCTATTCACCCCCCTCTAGTCGTCATCTTGATCCTTTCAATTGGTATCAGAGATTTGGTCTCTCGTTGGTAGGCTTCATCGCTGGTACCCCGAGTACATGGGCTCGTTATGCCCCTGGTTTTCCAGCTGTCCTGATCGCCCTCCTGACCAGACTGGGCTACCGCTGGTACCCCGAGTACATGGTCTACGAGGATTACCGCGAGTTCAACCAGGAGCAGTACCATGCTGATGTTCGTATCTATGATCAGCAAGATGACTCAGACACTGAGCTGCACCTTTTCCATGGTATCGGCGTGACGATTGAGATGGCAGTCCATGATGCCGCCTATTCTGCTGTCGCACGTCTCCGAGGAGAGCTCAGCATTAGCTTGGATGCCTCTGAGTTTCGATACATTCCGTATGCCCCTGCTGGAGATGCTACTGGGTACTACATAGCTATCTGTGCCCCGTATGAGCGTCGTCATTATGACCCGCAGGTTTTGATTCAGTGCACTCAGGCTCTGGATCGCACTGTTCGGGCTCTTGCCGTCGGTTGTTTGCCACTCGAGCACGTCTGTACGATGCTATGACGCAGTTGCTACCAGCTGTTCGTGCAGGGATACATCCGGAGTACATCCTTTACCCGCGCAAGACTCAGATGTATGCTGGTATTGATTGGCCTGCTGTTGGTGGTTACCCCGTTTCAGTGGTTTTCCCCGACATTGATGTAGCCTTTGCTATGTCTCATTGTGTAATTCCTTAGCACGTGCCCGCGTTCCGCCTAGCATATCTAGCTTTTAAATTTGCGCCGTTATGCTGTTCGCATGTACCCGACTCTGTGTATGGATCTGTATGTCTTAATTGGCCACTGATAAGTATCTATTACACTGCTTAATTGTTGTCGTGACCGGTAAGATGTCACCGTTCTCCCTACTGTTGATCGACACCCCCCTCACAGTTCCGCAGGATCGGAACCTGACTCTCATGTATATCCTTGGTTTCGAAGTATCATATGCTCCTGGCTTTGTGAGTTATCACGAGCCACCCTCCGAGAGATGATCTATTCCCGATGCTCTGAACCCCTCTACACACTCTATTCAGGTATCGATCGGATGTCCATTTGCTTGAAACTTCTTATTGTACCTTCATACTTTGCTCTCAATGTTTTCCTAAGTCTCAACTCGAAAGATAATTCTGCCACATTTCCCTGAATTGTTCACCAGATAATTAACCCTATAAGGGTCAGTTCTCCCGAAGTTACCCTTTACTTCCCCACTTAAATCTCGGGACGAGATTTCTTGTAGTGGAGGAGATTTGTAACATCCCCAGCATCACACTACAGTAAACCCTTATGATCAGTGCCAAGTCATCTTGATTTACAAAGCTTAATCATATTGGATTAATATCTCATTTCAAATTCCTCTCTGAAAACAACTCAAATTCATAGTGCAAAATGAAGTTGCACAAAAGTTGCTGCAAAAATGTTCATCATTTGACAAAAATTCCATAACAATTATTTGTCAAGGAACACAACATCACTTTTGTGCAAAGATGAGCATTAGCAATTATAACAGCACCAATTCAGCATTTTTAAATGCTATCCTATTTATGAAAAATTCAAATGAATTCCAAACTTGCCCAAACTTTTTGTGGCAGTGTCTAAAATCACCAGGGATTTAATGGGACACTTCCCAAGTTTTTCCCAAGTCAATAGACTGCCCAAATAATTATTTTCCTCTCTCTGTTATTAAATAAAAAGAAAAAAACAAAAAAACTAGATAAGAAAAAGAGAAAGGCCACTGTGCACTGGGCCTAAGTGCACAGTGCCTGAGGCCCAGCCCATAGGCCTCTTTCTCCCTCCTCCCTCTCTCTCACCTGTGCGCGTCGGCCGCGCCGTGGCTGGGTGCGTGCGCGCCGACCAGCCAGCGACACACCGACACCCACCGACGCAAGGGGATAAGGCCGAAGCCTCATCCCTCCCCCCTAGACCTCCTCGTCCATTCGCTCTCCCCTCACTCTGCTCGCTCTCCTCCCCTTCCCTGTTTTCCCCAGATCCCGAACGTGCCCGTCGCCATGGCCCTGTCCTAGCCACGGCCACCGTCATCCCCTCGACGCCTCTCCATGTCCGTCTGCTCTGCCACTGATCGCTGCGTCGACCAGTGCCACTTGGCTTAGCTGGAACCCCTGCCTCAACGCGCACGACCTTGCCTTCTTCCTCGGACACCGGAGATCACCGCCGCCGTGCCGTCTGCTTCGAGCCTTCCCCGAGCCCGCTTTGCACACCTACAGAACCGTGGTGAGCGCCGCGCCGTAACCCCTCTCTTTCCCCTCTCCTACCGTGCCCGTAGCTGGCCACGCCACCAGGGCCGAGTTCATCGCCGCCGTTCTGCTTCGCCACCACGGCCACCGCAGGCCTGGCTCACTTTCGAGCTTGCAACCGAACTCCTGGAGCTCTAGGGAGACGAACGCGCACGCACACACACCTTCTTGAGCTCCGTAGCCGCGGATCCATAGATGACCGAACGCGCCGCCGTGGAAGCTCATCGCCGGTGAGCTTCCAGCGACCAAATAGTCACGCGGCTATGCTCATTGAACTCACCGCATCACGCAGGTGCCGTAGCAACCACTCGCCGCTCGTTGTGCTCGCCGTAGCCCCGACTCCGACGGTGCCCAAAGTTCTCCATCCGCTGCGGTGCTCGCCGCCGGCGATTCCGACCACCTCGGCCCATGAGACCACCGCAGAATGACGCGGCTCAGAACGCACGATCGAACAAGCCAAACCCCGCGCAAAATGATGCACCACAGTGGAAATCCGAGCTCGCCGGAGTTTTCGCCGCCGTTCGGCCTCGCCGGCATGCTCCAGTGGCCGGCATCCAGCTAGCGCCGACGTGGCACCACGGGCCCCACTGCACAGCCACTGCCACTGGGACCCACTGGGCCCAGTTTACTTGGTCAGCGCGGCCCCGCCCGCTGACATGTGGGTCCCGCGTGGTTTAAATAATTTTAAAAATAAATAAATTGTTAATTAAAATATTAATTAGATTAATTAGTTAATCACTCATTGACCAGTAGGCCTCACCCTTAATTAAACCTAATTAGTCTAAATAAAACCTAATTAAACCACTGTGAGGCTGACCAGTGGGTCCCAATGGACCCACTGTCCTGTTTGACCCCAGTCAACCACACTGTTGACTGCTGACATCAGCAATACGTCATGCTGACATCAGCCCTTACCATTCTGGATAATTTGGATTTAGATAAATAAAATAAATTCCAGAAAATGCTTTAATCTTTGAAAATTCGTAGAAATTAAACCATAGCTCAAATTGAAAAACTTTATATATGAAAGTTGCTCAAAAAAACGAGATGAATCCAACCGTGCCATCTTTTTCCGTGTTGGGACCCTCTACAGAGGTGAACCCACAACTTTTAGCCTGTTTCTGGTAGATGAATAGTGCATATATACCGGTTAATAAATCCAACTTTAATCCTAAAGTAACTAAAATAATTTAGACATGTCTTTAGGCAACCCTGCACTACACGTTAGCATAGCATGCTCTGTGTTGCATATGTTTGATGTATATTTATTTGTTTCCTCCCCCTTTTCTCTCTTGGTAGACCCCGACACCGACGTAGTTCCCTAGAGCGACGCAGCTCCGGAGATCGACTACGCCCCTGACGACCAGACCTTTGCCGCAGAGCTTCCAGGCAAGCACCCCCCCTTTGAACATACCGATATCGCCTATTCCTTCTCTCTTATGCTTGCATTAGAAATTGCTGCTGTTGCTGTTTATCCTATTTCTAATGCATAGCCTGTTTTTGTAACTGCTATTGATACCTACCTGCTTATCCTAATCTGCTTAGAATAGGCTGGTTAGTGATCCACCAGAGACCCCACTTTGTCCCAGTTGCCCCGCTGGATTATCAGATGACTCGATCAAATTGATCGACAACCAGGCCCCGGCACCGCACATAACCCCCCTAGTTGTACAACACTGCAGCGTTACTATTGAGTGCCGAGGGTGATACCTCGTTTAGCACTTCTGATGTTAACTCTGTAGAGTAGCTATTTGGTCGTGGTCATCGAGGGTGATTCCTCCTTCACCACTCCCGATAACGACGCTGTCGTGCAACACCTCAAGTGTGAACCCATCGAGGGTGATTTCTCCGAGTTCACCTTGATGGTTACATCGAGTAGGAATCCAACGAGGGTGATACCTCAGATTCCACTGATGTTATGGACACACGGATACTTGGACTTTACAACTGTTACTTGGAAAGGCGGGTCGACCCTGAGGGGTACCCGCGTGAGCCTAAGTGGCGAGTGATATGGAGTCGGGTTGACCTGGAGGGTACCCGAGAGATAAATACGAGGCGCGCCTGGGCATTCTTAGCCCTTGCAGCAAGTCCTCGAGACGGGGTGACGGGGTCACATTGATCGTGAGTATCTGCTCGTTACCGCACGCTACCAACACACTAACGATTTGGATATTTGATCCGAGTGGGACTTTGGCCCGATAGCACTAACCATCACGTGGGAATAGTTATGGGCACTCCGCGTCGCATGCATCAGCCGAAGCTTAATAGACGTCAGCGACTGAGCGGCACGCGCTGGGTTGGACTGGTAACGCCCTGCACTTGTATAAGAGGGGCTAGGTCTGCTCATCGGCCGCGTTCGCAACATGCAGGAGTTCCCGGGGCGATGGCCCAAGACCCCTGGGCGCATAGGTTTAGTCCGGCGTGCTGACCTCTCTGTTAAGCCTAGGTCGGGTTGCGGCGTATCGTTTGGCCGAGGTCGGGCTTGGCCCAGAAAAGTATGTCCGGCCAGAGTTAATCGAGCGTGGTGGGTAAGTTGGTGCACCCCTGCAGGGAAGAAAACATCTATGCATAGCCGGATCCTCGGTAACGGACACTCGGAGTTGTATCCCGATCGATACAACTAGAACTTAATGATGGATTGAGATATGGATACTAGGGCTCTGGGATTGCTTTCTCGCAGGGAGTGGAGGAAGGATCTCTGGGCGAGGTTGATACTGATTACTGCTACTACTTTATACTATACTAATCTACACTCTTCTAATGCTGCAAGACCGCTGAAGATGCTAGTCTTCGATAGGACTAGGCCTTCTCTCTATTCTGGCATTTCTGCAGCCCAGTCCACATATACAGCCTTTCTTTGATAATGTTGCATATGTAGTGTAGATCCTTGCTTGCTGAGTACTTTGGATGAGTACTCACGGTTGCTTTAGTTCCTCTTTTTCCCCATATTCGTTTGATGCAACCAGATGACGAAGCCCCTGAGACAGCTGCCCTCGTCGACAACTGCTACTACTACGCCGAGGGTGGTTACTACTACGAGTTGGCTGACGACCAGGAGTAGGTTCGGAGGGTCCCAGGCAGGAGGCCTACGCCTTTTCGATCGTAGCTTTTTATTTTGCACCGCCTTCTTAAAGGCTTATCTATTTCTCTTTATATCTGTGCTCAGATATCTGATGCTTCCGCTGACGCTTGTATGCGAGCTTATGTATTCGAGCCCTCGAGGCCCCTGGCTTGTAATATAAAGCTTGTATTATTTTAAATTTGTGTCTAGAGTTGTGTTGTGATATCTTCAAGTGAGTCCTTAGGCTTGATCGTGTGCATTTGCGTGTATGATTAGTGCACGATTAAGCCGGGGGCGTCACAATAGTGCACGATGACACCTTTTGTTTTAGTGGCACAAACTATCGCTTGTGGAAAATTCACATGCTTTGTCATTTCCGGACCATGGGTCCAAATTTTGTGTGAATTGTTCTTGTAGGGGCTTCTCCATGGAAGGATGACCTTTTTCCAACTTGTGAGGAAAATGATGATATGCTTTGTGGGTATGGTGCTAAGAATGCAATAATCCGATCTATATCCCTCGAAGTATTTGAGTCTACCATGACTTCTGGGATGGCTCATGATATGTGGACCAAACTTGAAGAAATATATGGTGTGTCCAATCTTGTTGATATTCATCATCTTTCGGAGGAGTCAATTGAGGAGTTCTCCACATCTTCAAATCATGAAGAACTCCATATTGCTTCTTCCTTCGTGTGCTTGGACATTTCAACTTCTTCCGCCTCACCATCATATGGCATGTACCAAGGTAATGACATGGTGAGTGGAAATATCATTTGTGATGATGATGTTGTGCTCAACATTGATGATCTTTCATGTATATATGTTAATGTTGTAGCTTCTATGGACTTGAGGATATCTAGCAAAAATGACATACATTCTTGTGTTGATAGTCCATGCATATCATTTAGAGATTCCTTGAATACTTTTTGTGATGGTATGCTTGATACTCCTTGTTGCCATGATCTCTATGCTTCTATTTCCTCTAGTTATCGTTTGACTAACCATGTAGAGGAAACAAGAGAAAATAGTGCACACATCATTAATGAGGAAATTGCTAGAAGAGCAAAGAATGACATGATCACGTTGGAGAGGAAATGCTATGAGTGTCAAGAGGATGGAAATGGATATCCTACTCTTGATGATAAAGAAACTCCCTCTCCAAAAGAATCATCATCAACCTCCGATGTTCACATGTGCCTCATGGCAAGAGTTAATACCGAGGTATCATCTACTCTTAGTAATGATATTGATGAGAGTGATGATGAATGTGATAGGGATATGAGTCAAGAAATATTTGAAATTGGTAATTCTCTTTGTGGGGTAAATAAGAACACTTATGTGATGTTTAAAGATCTTATTACTCATTTTGGTAAGTGTAATGATTTACTTCACAAAGAGCAAGAACAAAATGAAAAACTTGATTGTAACATTCTTTATGCTCTAGAAACTCTTAGAGATTTAGAATCTTCCAAAAAAGAGATTGAAGTTGCTCATGGTCAACTTAAAGAGGATTTTGAGCACCTTGACCTTGTCTACAAGAATGTCAAAGGAGAGCTCATCAAACTCTCTAAGTCTTATGAGGAACTTCAAGCTACTCATGTGAAGTCTCTAGTTTCTTCTAGCTCTCATATTGCCAATGATGCTTGTGCTACTAACTCTACTTCTTGTGAAGCATCTATCTTGAAGGAGAATGTTGAGCTAAGGGCTCAACTTGTTTTGCTAACTAGCAATTATGGGAAATTAGAGGAAAGTCATGAAAAGCTCTCGAGCTCTCATGATGACCTTCTAATCTCCCATGAAAGGCTAAAGTTAGCTCATGAGGCTATTGTGAGCAAGGTGACATCTCGTGAGCCTCATGTGGACATTAGCACTATTTCTACTCAAAATGCTTTATTGACATGTGCTAGTCCTTGTGATTCATCTAGACATATTGTTGCAAAATCTTGTGATGAATTGCTCTCCTTGTCTTGTTGCTCTAACAATGAAGCTTCCTCTAGTACTTTTGTTGATACTAACCTTGTAGAGGAAAACAAAGAGCTCAAGTCCCAGGTCACTAAATTGAAGAAAGACTTGGAATGTGTCATGAAGGAAATATCTCTCTCAGCGCTATCTTGAGTGTTCAAAAATCCCCTCGTGACAAGGGAGGACTTGGTTTCATCCCCAACAACAAGAAGTCCAAGAAAAAGAAGAAGGGACAAGATCAAGTCAAGAATCCGGCCAATATTACATGCTTCAAGTGCAATAATGTTGGACATCATGTGAGATCTTGTCCATTGAAGAAGAAGGCTTCAAATGTGAAGGAACAAGGGAAGCGTCCTCAAGTTCAATCTCAAGGTCAACCTCATATTGAAGAAAGGCCACTACCAATGATGAACAAAGATAATGCTCCCCAAGTTGAGAAAATTAAGAAAAAAAGAAGGGGGAGCACATGTTGCTATAATTGTCGTGAGAAGGGACACATATCCTCATCATGTCCCAACGGTAACATCCCTAAGCCTCCTCTAGTCAATGATCATTACTCACTTAGGAAGGATGTTGTTGCCAATTTGTTTGCCAAGTTTGTTGGTGCCCAAAGTGGTTTTGAAATAGAAAAGACCATTTGGGTTGCCAATCCTATTGTGACTAACTTCTTAGGACCCAACTTGGTTGGGGACCATCAAGCTCAAACTTGATCAATAGGTGTGTGGAGGACATTGGAGATTTGGCTAGTTCATGAAGAAAAGGATATCCACCATTTATTTGTTCGAGCCAAGTCATGTGAATTATCTTCATATTATCTATCCAATGTTCCTCTTTGGGGTAACTTGTATTTATATTGCTTACATTGAAAGCTACTCGCCCCTTGCATGTTTAGGTTTTGTATCTACCATGTGTAGGTTGCTTTGCACAACATATAGTGGTGTTTGTAGGCTTGAGCCTTATTGTCTCATATTTGAATCTTGTTTGGCTTTTGTGAGATATTAGTGGATCATCACATTATGGGGGAGTGTTATGTTTTGTGCACATCACAAACCCGAAATGTGAATATGAGAAATATCACCTAGTATTTATATTCAATATTATCTAGTCACTATGTGGTATGTCAAGCTCATTTGAAATTCAAATTCTCAAAGTATCCATTAATTATCTCTTGTTGGTGTTTATTTTGCCTTCATAGTGTGCTAGGCCGAGGTGTCCTTAGAGTTCCACAGAATCTTCTGGACACCCCATGTGCACAGGGTCTTTTACCCCCGTGCGCACGGGGTGGCGCGTAACCCCGTGCACACGGGGTGGGGTTTCAGTCTCTGAGTACCCCATGGGCATGGGGCTGACTTAGCCCGTGCGCACGGGGTCCAATGGGCAGAAATACCCACCCAGCCAAGAACACTATGAAACTCTCTTCTTATCCTTTGGTTTATGATTTTGATCTTGTGCATCTTCGGAATCTACCACTGAGTGTTAATTCCAAATACCATTGTTATTCTCTTACAATTGGTAATTCTTCATGTGGTAGAACTTTATGATCATCTTCTTCTCGACTCGTGCTTCAACTTGCCTTATCTCACTACTTCTTCTATCTACTTAAGTGAGATAAACCTTTTAGCATGTGTGTAGTGTATATCCTATGCTCATTGGTTGTTGCTTAGTTCATATGTTGTTCTTTGTGTGCGGTCTTCTGTGGATTTGTCACTATAATTTGGACAACTTGGATGCTTTGTGATATTAGTGGTGCATTCATCGTGTATGTGTTCTTTTGTCCAAATTGTATCTCTTTGGATCTTGGTAGGCTTGTGCATGCATATTTATTTATATACTTCTTCTTGCCTTGCTTGCTCTGCTTGATCCTTTATATAGGGTAAACTCCATAATATCCTTAATGGTTAAAGATGTGCATGAATTTCGAGTTCATATCCATATGCACATATTTAATGTGGAGTTTGCCCTATGTATTGTAGTTGGTCTAACTACTTCGGACCCAACAAGTTTGAGGACCAAATTGTGCCTTAATGTGTTTTAGGTACTTTGGAGAAGCATTGGATGCTTGGATTATTCATGAGGAAGGTGGAGATACCATGGAAAATTACTAGAGCTAAGCTTGGGTGATTCTTTGATTTGAGGGAGAAGATAATTAAAAACCCGGTTCGGTTGTAGTGTTTCATTCTCATCATGAAAACCCGGTTAAATAAAATTTGGGTCAATTTGTTGGATATGCATCAAACTCTCACACTTACCGTATTCTCAATAAATCAACGGGATGTATTGAGGAAACGACGAATGTGGAGTGTGATGAGAAAAACGGCTTCCATGTGGAGCAATTTGTTTCAAGTGTTGTAGGTGATGAGGCTCCTTCCCAAGCTACATGTACAGTGGGGATTGATCATATTGTTCTATAAGAAACACCCCATGTCCATGTAGAAGAAGAAGGAGTAAGAGCCCCTCTTGTGGATCCACCACAAGGGAAGTCATCACCCCCAACACAAGAGCAAGATGCTATGGGAGATCATGTACCTATCCAAGAACAAGATCAAGTCCCTCATGTTCGCGTACTAGATCAAGGGCCCCTTGAACCAATGCTCTCTCGGTAACAAGTAATCACTTCATGCATTTATTTAAATTAGAGTCAACATTGTGTATGTTGCATTTTGGCATGATTAGTACTTGTTGAGTTTGTGTTTCTTGCAAAATCTTAAACCTCCTTTTTGCATCTCTGAGCCATTTGAGAAGGAGCATATCATGGGGATCTCTAAAACCATGCTCATGGTTCACTTATCCCAAATATGCCAATTAAGCAATGTATTGCATACCATTTCCTCAAAATGCTCTTATGTGCAATATTGATAAATTTGCAAAAACACTCAATTTGGTTGTGGTATTTTCTCTCATGCTTAGTAATTCATTTTTATGCAAATGAGATCAATTTACGCCATGTGCCTTGTGCCATGTGCCATGTGACAAATCTCTTATGCTAAAGATCAAGTTTGTATAATATTGGATTCATTCAAGGATATCATGTTCTTATCTTTTGTATCTTTTTGTGTGTGTGCAAGTTTCTCTGTGGATGCTCATCTTGAGGATGAATTGCCACATAAGAAACTTATACATGTGAGAAAGTGCATATCTTTCTTTGATATCTGTTCGTTTACTACCGGTCCATGGGATTGTCTCTTTTTTATTCTTTGATGGGTCCGGTAAGAGGATGAGTAGTGACTGCTCATATGTATTTCTTATATCTTTGCACTCATGAGTTTTTGAATATATTTTGGACCCATTCTTAGCATATGATCCTATTGGATGCTTCCCGAATATCTCGTCCAAAATATGTTCTTCGGATCTTTTGAATGTGTGACTCTCATGTTTAACTTCTTGTCGCATTCTATGGATCCCCAATATAGTTTGAGCTCCTCCATTTATTCATAAATGGGCATGTGCATTTGATTCCACTCACATTTGAGAAACGCACAAATTAAGGAGGAACTCATACTATATTGGCCTTCTAGATTTCTTCCATTTTGGCATTTGATGCCAATGGGGGAGAAGTTTAGAGGGTTTAGGAGAAGTGAGTTGGTTCTTATCATTCATGCATGTCTACATTTGTTATTTTTGCTTGTTGCATGGATGTGTATATAGAGAAAACTTCACCAAGTTCTTTCACGTGCATATGTTGTGGGGAAGTTTGCTCTATATAGTGTGGTTTTACTAGCATCAAATTCTTGTGTAGCATTTCTATGCTAGTACAACCGGTTTTGATAACATCAACTATCTTTGTGATATTTGAGGCTATCAAAACCACCTCAAGTATATGATTTATTCTTGAATAGATTGCATACTTGTTTTAAATTCATTACATAAACCCTCTTGTTGAGATTGTCATCAATTACCAAAATGGGGGAGATTGAAAGGGCATGTAGCCCCTAAGTGTGGTTTTGGTAATTAATGACAATCTCTATGGACTAATGTTTTCATTGAGATATATTTAAGGTATTGTCCACAGAAGGTGCATCAAGGATATTAGAAGGAATCAAGGATGAAGTCCATATAAATGAAGATATATTTGCTCTAAGCCTTGGTATTCATGGACAATTCCTATGGAGCATCAAGTGCATTGAATCCTATATGAATAAATGTTCCATAGTGATGCATGGAGAATGTTGGATTTATGTGGGAAGAATGCCATCAAAACATTCATGGTATCCCTCTCTGGATACCCCGTGCGCACGGGCCTCTTGACCCCCTTGCGCACGGGGTCGAGTGTCAACTCTCTTGATACCCCGTGCGCACGGGGTCCCTGACCCCCGTGCACACGGGGCCTAGGTTTTGGCACTCGAGGTCCCATATCCAGTAAGGTTTCAAGTTGGTCTTTGGGGATTTATGTTGAAGCCATCAAGATTGATTTTAATGTCTAACCAAATATATTCAAGGTGGAGTTCGTTAGAGGATCTCAAAGATTGACATATGTGGACTTTTAAGGATCAAGAGCTTGAGAGTATAAACAAATAGAAGAATTCAAGTTATGGTTTCAAGACAAGATCATGGTAAGCTCATGTGTTGGGTTTTCGGTTGATCAAGTCTTGAAGCAAGCAACTAGAGTGGAGTATTCATTGTGCCTCTCAAGAGACTATGATGGAGTTTTTAGAAGAGCAAATGATGACCAATATGATATTCATAATGAAACTTGATATGGTCATGAAAGAGTCTTTGGTGATCTCTTTCTTGAAGCAATGAAGGGAAATGAAGAGTTCATTGTGGCTTTCAAGAAACCAATATAGAGCTTGAGGTGTTTATCATGGGCTTGCATCAAAAGAAAGATTTCAAGTAGCCTATGTGTGGATGACATCAAGTGGTGATGGTCATCGGGTTCGAGGAGTCCAAGTGCAAGATGAGAAGCCGGAGGTTATATGCTTTGAAGCTTGCGGTCCACATCATGATAATGTGCATGTGAATATGAGCTTAAGTTAAGGCTTCCCTCATTGCAATATGAGGAAGCATTTCGAGTCTCTTCATGAAGTGAGTGTGGACAAGAAAATGAATCCAACTTGAGGCAAGCATCAAAGTCATCATCAAGCTCAAGTGGAACGTGCAAGGCAAAGGTATAACTTAGCTAGGTTTTCCTAGTTTTGTCGGTCTCATGGTTCTTGGATGGGGACCGGATTATAGGTTTGATAGCAGTACTATCAAGAGGGACTTTCGGGCGAGTAGCTTGATCACATCGCATAAAGAGAGCTCAAAACTTTGCATAATTTGCACCATTCTTTCTTGTTGATCTTGGGTGGTTCTCTATGTGAGGACCTTGGGCTTTTCCATAGCTTTAAAATGAGCCTAAGATCATCGAATTCGGAGTTCGTATGCCAAAGTTGTGCATGTTTTAGTGGGCTGCTGCAGGCTGTCCTGGGTACCCCGTGGGCACGGGGTTTTGACCCCGTGGGCATGGGGCCCCCGTGCCCACGGGCTTGTACCGTGCGCACGGGACCCCGTGGGCATGGGGTCTCAACCCCCGTGGGCACGGGGTGCCCAGAAAGTGTCTGTTGGAGCCCCAACAGCTAGTTTTGGAAGTTGGCTATAAAAGAGCCCTTCCTCCCCACCGGTTTGGGGTTGTTCATACACTTTCTAAACATCATTTTGAGCATCATACCACCTCTCCCAAACCCCTATATCCCCTCTATGTGAAGGGGGATTTGTGGATGGATCTTGGAGTCATTTGGTGATTTCCTCCATTGCATCCCCTCTCTTCAATCTCCTACTTTCGAGGGTGCATCTTGTGAGATTGAGAGAGTGAGTTGAGCATTTGTTGCTTGACCTTGCATTGCATTTGTTGCATTGGTTTGAGCTCCCCGCATCGATTTGGTCGAGTGAGTGCCCGTGAGTTTATTACTCTTGGAGGCTGCCTCCTAGATGGTTTGGTAATATATTGAGGAGTTTGTGAAGATGCCTAGGTGGCCAAGGTTCCTCTAGAAGCTTCCTTTTGTGGTGTGCTCCGGGGAAGGGTGTGAAGTGGCCTA
Source organism: Thinopyrum elongatum (assembly GCA_011799875.1). Classification (NCBI taxonomy): domain Eukaryota; kingdom Viridiplantae; phylum Streptophyta; class Magnoliopsida; order Poales; family Poaceae; genus Thinopyrum; species Thinopyrum elongatum. The sequence continues at coordinate 279,837,236 of CM022303.1, forward strand.
GGTGGTCAAGTTCCTCCGGAAGCTTCCGTGTTTGTGGTGTGCTCCGGAGAATATTGTAAAGGTGTGGTGGTCGCCTTCAAGACAAACCCCGAGTGAATCAAGGCTCATCCGTTGGTGGTGACTCGAAAGGGAGAATACGGTGAGTCACTTGGTGACGCCCCGGAGCTTTGGCTTCGGCACCGCTCTAACGGAGATTAGCACTCTCACGAGTATGAACTTCGGGATAAATCTGCGTCCCCGACTCACTTGTGGTTATCTCATACCCACACCCTTTACTTTCCGCAATTCATACTTGCTCATATTGATATATCTTGTGCTAGTTGAATTGCTTAGTTGTTCCTACATTTCCATATCTTGTGATATAGTTTGTGCTTGCTAGTTTGCTTAAGTGCCTATCTTGTTGAGCATAGGTTGTTGGTACACTTAGTTGAGCCTAGCATATTTAGGATTTGTGCTTGAAAAGTATCCGTTAGTTTAATTCCGCATTAGGATAAAGCCAAATCCGTAAAAGTTTTAAAACGCCTATTCACCCCCCTCTAGTCGTCATCTTGATCCTTTCACGAGGTATCACCCTCTGCACTCGATCGTAACTCTACAGAGTCGTACAACTTGTTCGGGAACGTTGCATGGAATACAAAAAAAAAATCTACGTACGCAAGATCTATCCATGGAGATGCATAGCTACGAGAGGGGAGAGTGTGTCTACGTACCCTCGTAGACCGTTTAGCGGAAGCGTTTATCAATGCGGTTGATGTAGTCCAACACCTTCACGATCCGCCCGATCAATTACTGAATGTACGGCACCTCCGCGTTCAGCATACGTTCAGCTCGATGACGTCCTCGCCATCTTGATCCAGCAAGACGGGCGAAGTAGTAGATGAGTTCCGGAAGCACGACGGCGTGGTGACGGTGGTGATGCAACTATCTTCGCAGGGCTTCGCCCAGCACTACGAAAACATGACCAAGGGTGAACTAGAGGGAGAGGGCGCCGCACAAGGCTTGGGGATCGTGGTGTCTGTTGCCCCTCTCCCTCCACACATATATATAGGTGGGGGGGAGGAGGGGAAGCAACCTAGGGTTCCCCCAAGGGGCCGGCGGCCACCTTGGGCGCCTGCCCTGGCCGCCCCCCCTTCCTTCTTTGGTGCGCGGGGGGAAGGCAGGAAGGGGTGCCCCCCTTTCCTTCCCTAGGGCCGGCAGCCTAGAGGTGGGTCGTGCCAGCCCCTTGTGGGCTGGTGTACTCCCCTCTTTTGGCCCATATGGCCCAATAATCTCCCGGGGCTTCCTGGAACCCCTTCTGGTGATCCGATGACTACCCGATACATTCTGAAACCTTTCCGGTGACCAAATTGTTGGGGAACGTTGCATGGAAAACAAAAAAAAATCTACGCACACGCAAGATCTATCCATGGAGATGCATAGCAACGAGAGGGGGAGAGTGTGTCTATGTACCCTCGTAGACCGTAAGCGGAAGCGTTTCACAACGCGGTTGATGTGGTCGAACTTTCTTCGTGCTCCAACCGATCTAGTACCGAACGCATGGCACCTCCGTGTTATGCACATGTTCAGCTCGGTGACGTCCTCCACCTTCTTGATCCAGCAAGACGGTGAAGTAGTATATGAGTTCCAGCAGCACGACGGCGTGGTGACGGTGATGGTGATGTGATCTCCGCAGGGCTTCGCCTAAGCACTATGCAAATATGACCGAGGGAGTAAACGGTGGACGGGGGCGCCGCACACGGCTAAGATAATGTTGTGTACTTGTGTGGCGCCCCTCCCCATGTATATATAGGTGGGAGGGGAGAGGGAGGCAGCCAGGGCAGCCAGGGCGCGCCCCTAGGGGCTGGCCGCCGGCCCTAGGGCTCCTGCCCTCCTGCGCCCCCCTTCCTTGTATGAACAAGGGGGAAAGGAAAGAGGGGGAAGAGGGAAGGAAGAGGGAGTCCAACTCCACACTTTCCTTTCCTCCTCCCCTTTCATTTCCCTCCCCATAGGGCCGGCCCTATAGAGGGCGCACCAGCCCCTTGTGGGCTAGTGTGTTCCCTCACTTGGCCCATAAGGTCCATATCTTTGCCGGGGATGCCCGAAACTCCTTCCAGTGACCCGATAAGTACCCGGTACCCTCCGAAACACTTCCGGTGTCCGAATACCATTGTCCTATATATCAATCTTTACCTCTCGACCATTTCGAGACTCCTCGTCATGTCCTTGATCTCATCTGGGATTTCGAACAACATTCGGTCACCAAATCATATAACTCATATAACACTATATCGTCAACGAACGTTAAGCATGCGAACCCTACGGGTTCGAGAACTATGTAGACATGACCGAGACACCTCTCTGGTCAATAACCAATAGCGGAACCTTGATGCCCATATTGGCTCCTACATATTCTACGAAGGTCTTTATCGGTCGAACCGTTATGACAACATACGCAATTCCCTTTGTCCATCGGTATGTTACTTGCCCGAGATTCGATCGCCGGTATCTCTATACCTAGTTCAATCTCGTTACCGGCAAGTTTCTTTACTCGTTTCGTAATACATCACCTCGTGACTAACTCCTTAGTCATTTGCTTGCAAGCTTATGATGTGTATTACCAAGAGGGCCCAGAGATACCTCTCCGATACTCAGAGTGACAAATCCTAATCTCGATCTATGCCAACTCAACAAACACCTTTGGAGATACCTGTAGAGCATCTTTATGATCACCCAGTTACGTTGTGACATTTGATAGCACACAAGGTGTTCCTCCGGTATCCGGGAGTTGCATAATCTCATAGTCGAAGGAATATGTATTTGACATGAAGAAAGCAATAGCAATAAACTGAACGATCATTATGCTAAGCTAACGGATGGGTCTTGTCTTCTCCTAATGATGTGATCCCGTTATCAAATGACAACACATGTCCATGGTTAGGAAACCTTAACCATCTTTGATCAACGAGCTAGTCTAGTAGAGGCTCACCAGGGACACGGTATTTGTTTATGTATTCACACATGTATTTAGGTTTTCGATCAATACAATACTAGCATGAATAATAAACCTTTATCATGAATAAGGAAATATAAAATAACAACTTTATTATTGCCTCTAGGGCATATTTCCTTTAGTCTCCCACTTGCACTAGAGTAAATAATCGAGTTCACATCGCCATGTGATTAACACCCATAGTTCACATCGCCATGTGACCAACACCCAAAGAGTTTACTAGAGTCAATAATCTAGTTCACATCGCCATGTGATTAACACCCAAAGAGTACTATGGTGTGATCATGTTTTGCTTGTGAGAGAAGTTTAGTCAACGGATCTGACACATTCAGATTCGTATGTATTTTGCAAATTTCTATGTCTAGAATGCTCTGCATAGAGCTACTCTAGCTAATTGCTCCCACGTTCAATACGTGCCCACATTGAGACTTAGAGTCATCTAGATCAGTGTTAAAGCTTGCATCGACGTAACTCTTTACGACAAACTCTTTATCACCTCCATAACCGAGAAACATTTCCTTAGTCCTCTTTAAGGCACTAAGGATAATTTTGACCGCTGTCTAGTGATCTACTCCTGCATCACTATTGTACCCCCTTGCCAAACTCATGACAAGGTACACAATAGGTATGGTACACAGCATGGCATACTTTATAGAACCTATAGCTGAGGCATAGGGAATGACTTTCATTCTCTCTCTATCTTCTGCCATGGTCGGGTTTTGAGTCTTACTCAACTTCACACCTTGCAACACAGGCAAGAACCCTTTCTTTGATTGATCTATTTTGAACTTCTTCAAAACTTTGTCAAGGTATGTGCTTTCTGAAAGTCCTATTAAACGGCTCGATCTATCCCTATAGATCATGATGCTCAATACGTAAGTAGCTTCACCGAGGTCTTTCATTAAAAAATTCTTATTCAAATATCCTTTTATGCTATCCAGAAATTCTATATCATTTCCAATCAACAATATGTCATCCACATATAATATCAGAAATGCTACAGAGCTCCCACTCACTTTCTTGTAAATACAGGCTTCACCATAAGTCTGTATAAAACCATATGCTTTGATCACCTCATCAAAGCGTATATTCCAACTCCGAGATGCTTGCACCAGTCCATAGATGGATCACTGGAGCTTGCACACTTTGTTAACACCTTTAGGATCGACCAAACCTTCTGGTTGCATCATATACAACTTCTTCTTTAAGAAATCCATTAATGAATGCAGTTTTGACGTCCATTTGCCAGATTTCATAATTATAAAATGCGGCAATTGCTAACATGGTTCAGACAGACTTTAAGCATCGCTACGGGTGAGAAAGTCTCATTGTATAGTTCAACCCCTTGAACTTGTCGAAAACCTTTTGCAACAAGTTGATCTTTGTAGACAGCGATATTACCGTCAGCGTCTACCTTTAAAAGATCCATTTGTTCTTTATGGCTTGCCGATCATCGGGCAAATCCACCAAAGTCCACACTTTGTTCTCATAGATGGATCCTATCTCAGATTTCATGGCCTTAAGCCATTTTTGGAATCTAGGCTCATCATAGTTTCTTCATAGTTTGTAGGTTCATTGTTGTCCAACAACATGACTTCCAGGACAGGATTGCCATACCACTCTAGTGCGGAATGTGTTCTGGTTGACCTACGAGGTTCAGTAGTAACTTGATCCGAAGTTTCATCATCATCATTTGCTTCCTCTCTGGTTGGTGTAGGCATCACGAGAACGGCTTTCTCTGATGTACTACTTTCCAATTCGAGAGAAGGTACAATTACCTCATCAAGTTCTACTTTCCTCCTACTCACTTCTTTCGAGAGAAACTCCTTCTCTAGAAAGAATCCATTCTTAGCAACAAAGATCGTGCCTTCGGATCTGTGGTAGAAGGTGTACCCAATTGTTTCCTTAGGGTATCCTATGAAGACGCACTTCTCCAATTTGGGTTTGAGCTTATCAGATTGAAGCCTTTTGACATAAGTTTCGCAACCCCAAACTTTAAGAAACGACAGCTTAGGTTTCTTGCCAAACCACAGTTCATACGGTGTCATCTCAACGGATTTAGACGGTGCCCTATTTAATGTGAATGCGGTTGTCTCTAATGCATAACCCAAAACGATAGTGGCAAATCGGTAAGAGACATCATAGAACGCACCATATCTAATAAAGTACAGTTATGATGTTCAGACACACCATTACGCTGTGGTGTTCCAGGTGGCGTGAGTTGTGAAACTATTCCACATTGTTTTAAATGAAGGCCAAAGTCGTAACTCAAATATTTGCTTCCACGATCAGATTGTAGAAACGTTATTTTCTTGTTACGATGATTCTCCACTTCATTCTGAAATTCTTTGAACTTTTCAAATGTTTCAGACTTGAGTTTCATCAAGTAGATATACCCATACCTACTCAAATCTTCTGTGAAGGTCAGAAAATAACGATACCCGCCGCGTGCCTCAACACTCATCGGACTGCATACATCGGTATGTATTATTTCCAATAAGTCATTAGCTCGCTCATTGTTCCGGAGAACGGAGTTTTAGTCATCTTGCCCATGAGGCATGGTTCCAAGTATCAAATGATTCATAATCAAGTGATTCCAAAAGTCCATCCGCATGGAGTTTCTTCATGCGCTTTACACCAATATGACCTAAACGGCAGTGCCACAAGTACGTTGCACTATCATTATCAACTTTGCATCTTTTGGCATCAATATTATGAATATGTGTATCAATACGATCGAGGTTCAATAAACCATTCATATTGGGTGTATGACCATAGAAGGTTTTATTCATGTAAACAGAACAACAATTATTCTCTGACTTAAATGAATAATCGTATTGCAATAAACATGATCCAGTCATATTCATGCTCAACGCAAACACCAAATAACATTTATTTAGGTTCAACACTAATCCCGAAGGTAGAGGGAGTGTGCGATGGTGATCATATCAACCTTGGAATCACTTCCAACACACATCATCACCTCGCCCTTAACTACTCTCTGTTTATTCTGCAACTCCTGTTTTGAGCTACTAATCTTAGCAACTGAACCGGTATCAAATACCCAGGGGTTGCTATGAACACTAGTAAAGTACACATCAATAACATGTATATCAAATATACCTTTGTTCACTTTGCCATCCTTCTTATCCGCCAAGTATCTGGGGCAGTTCCGCTTCCAGTGACCATTCCCTTTGCAGTAGAAGCACTCAGTTTCAGGCTTGGGTCCAGCTTTGGGCTTCTTCCCGGGAGTGGCAACTTGCTTGCCATTCTTCTTGAAGTTCCCTTTCTTTCCCTCGCCCTTTTTCTTGAAACTAGTGGTCTTGTTAACCATCAACACTTGATGCTCTTTCTTGATTTCTACCTTCGCCGATTTCAGCATCGCGAAGAGCTCGAGAATCGTTTTCGTCATCCCTTGCATATTATAGTTCATCACGAAGTTCTAGTAGCTTGGTGATAGTGACTAGAGAACTCTGTCAATCACTATCTTATCTGGAAGATTAACTCCCACTTGATTCAAGCGATTGTAGTACCCAGACATTCTGAGTACATGCTCACTGGCTGAGCTATTCTCATCCATCTTGTAGGCAAAGTACTTGTCAGAGTTCTCATACCTCTCAACATGGGCATAAGTCTGAAATACCAATTTCAGCTCTTGGAACATCTCATATGTTCCATGGCATTCAAAACGTCTTTGAAGCCCCGATTCTAAGCCGTAAAGCATGGCGCACTAAACTATCAAGTAGTCATCATATCGAGCTTATCAAACGTTCATAACGTCTGCATCAGGTCCTGCAACAGGTCTGTCACCTAGCGGTGCATCAAGGACATAATTCTTCTGTGCAGCAATAAGGATAATCCTCAGATCATGGACCCAGTCCGCATTATTGCTACCATCATCTTTCAACTTAGTTTTCTCTAGGAACATATCAAAAAATATAGGGGAGCTACATCACGAGCTATTGATCTACAACATAATATGCAAAGATATTTTGACTAAGTTCATGATAAATTAAGTTCAATTAATCAAATTACTAATGAACTCCCACTTAAATTAACATCCCTCAGGTTATCTATGTGATACATGATCCAAATCAACTAACCCAAGTCCGATCATCACGTGAGATGAGGTAGTCATCAATGGTGAACATCTCTATGTTGATCATATCTACTATATGACTCATGTTCGACCTTTCGGTCTCCAGTGTTCCGAGACCATGTCTGTACATGCTAGGCTCGTCAAGTTTAACCCAAGTATTCTACATGTGCAAAACTGTCTTACACCCGTTGTATGTGAACGTAGAGTCTATCACACCCGATCATCACGTGGTGTCTCAAAACGACAAACTGTGGCAATGGTGCATACTCAGGGAGAACACTTTTACCTTGAAATTTAGTGAAGGGATCATCTTATAATGCTACTGTCATTCTAAGCAAAATAAGATGCATAAACGAGAAACATCACATGCAATCAAAATAGGTGACATGATATGGCCATCATCATCTTGTGCTTTTGATCTCCATCTCCAAAGCATCGTCATGATCTCCATCGTCATCGGCTCGACACCTTGATCACCATCGTTGCGTCGTGGTCGTCTCGCCAACTATTGCTTCTACAACTGTCGGTAACGCATAGTGATAAAGTAAAGCAATATCATGGTGTTTGCATTTCATACAATAATGAGACAACCATAAGGCTCCTGCCGGTTGCCGATAAATTACAAAACATGATCATCTCATACAATAACGTATATCACGTCATGTCTTGACCATATCACATCACAACATACCCTGCAAAAACAAGTTCGACGTCCTCTACTTTGTTGTTGCAAGTTTTACGTGGCTGCTACGGGTTTCTAGCAAGAACCGTTCTTACCTACGACAAAAACCACAACGGTGATTTATCAAGTTTGCTGTTTTAACCTTCTTCAAGGACTGGCCGTAGTCAAATTTGATTCAACTAAAGTAGGAGAAACAGACACCCGCCAGCCACCTTTATGCAAAACTAGTTGCATGTCTGTCGGTGGAACCGGTCTCATGTGCGTGGACATGTAAGGTTGGTCCGGGCCGCTTCATCCCACAATACCGCCGAATCAAAATAAGATGTTGATGGTAAGCAGTATGACTATCACCGCCCACAACTCTTTGTGTTCTACTCGTGCATATCATCTACGCATAGACCTGGCTCTGATACCATTGTTGGGGAACGTTGCATGGAAAACAAAAAAATTCTACGCACACGCGAGATCTATCCATGGAGATGCATAGCAACGAGAGGGGGAGAGTGTGTCTACGTACCCTCGTAGACCGTAAGCGGAAGCGTTTCACAACGCGGTTGATGTAGTCGAACTTTCTTCGTGCTCCAACCGATCTAGTACCGAACGCACGACACCTCCACGTTCTGCACACGTTCAGCTCGGTGACGTCCTCCGCCTTCTTGATCCAGCAAGACGGCGAGATAGTAGATGAGTTCTGGCAGCACAACGGCGTGGTGACGGTGATGGTGATGTGATCTCCACAGGGCTTTATCTAAGCACTATGAAAATATGACCGAGGGAGTAAACGGTGGACGGGGGCGCCGCACACGGCTAAGACAATGTTGTGTACTTGTGTGGCGCCCCCTCCCCATATATATATAGGTGGCAGGGGAGAGGGACGCAGTCAGGGCAGCCAGGGTGCGCCCCTAGGGGCTGGCCGCTAGCCCTAGGGATCCTGCCCTCCTGCGCCCCCCCCCCCTTTTCCTTGTATGAACAAGGGGGAAAGGAAAGAGGGGGAAGAGGGAAGGAAGAGGGAGTCCAACTCCACACTTTCCTTTCCCCTCCCCTTTCCTTTCCCTCCCCATAGGGCCGACCCTATATAGGGTGCACCAGCCCCTTGTGGGCTGGTGTGTTCCCTCACTTGGCCCATAAGGCTCATATCTTTGTCGGGGATGCCCGAAACACCTTCCGGTGACCTGATAAGTACCCGGTACCCTCCGAAACACTTCCGATGTCCGAATACAATTGTCCTATATATCAATCTTTACCTCTCGACCATTTTGAGACTTCTCGTCATGTCCGTGATCTCATCCGGGACTCTGAACAACATTCGGTCACCAAATCATATAACTCATATAACACTATATCGTCAACGAACGTTAAGCGTGCGGACCCTACGGGTTCGAGAACTATGTAGACATGACCGAGACACCTCTCCGGTCAATAACCAATAGCGGAACCTGGATGCCCATATTGGCTCCTACATATTCTACGAAGATCTTTATCGGTCGAACCGTTATGACAACATACGCAATTCCCTTTGTCCATCGGTATGTTACTTGCCCGAGATTCGATCGTCGGTATCTCTATACCTAGTTCAATCTCATTACCGACAAGTCTCTTTACTCGTTCTGTAATACATCACCTCGTGACTAACTCCTTAGTCATTTTCTTGCAAGCTTATGATGTGTAATACCGAGAGGGCCCAGAGATACCTCTCCGATACTCGGAGTGACAAATCCTAATCTCGATCTATGCCAACTCAACAAACACCTTCGAAGATACCTGTAGAGCATCTTTATGATCACCCAGTTACGTTGTGATGTTTGATAGCACACAAGGTATTCCTCTGGTATCCGGGAGTTGCATAATCTCATAGTCGAAGGAATATGTATTTGACATGAAGAAAGCAATAGCAATAAACTGAACATTCATTATGCTAAGCTAACGGATGGGTCTTGTCCATCACATCATTCTCCTAATGATGTGATCCCATTATCAAATGACAACACATGTCCATGGTTATGAAACCTTAACCATCTTTGATCAACGAGCTAGTCTAGTAGAGGCTCACTAGGGACACGGTATTTGTTTATGTATTCACACATGTATTTAGGTTTCCGATCAATACAATTCTAGCATGAATAATAAACCTTTATCATCAATAAGGAAATATAAAATAACAACTTTATTATTGCCTCTAGGGCATATTTCCTTCACAAATAGCATCATCCTATATATCAATCTTTACCTCCGGACCATTCCGGAGCTCCTCGTCATGTCCGTGATCTCATCCGGGACTCCAAACAACATTCGGTCATCAACTCATATAATACTATATCGTCAACGAACGTTAAGCGTGCGTACCCTACGGGTTCGAGAATGATGTAGACATGACTGAGACGACTCTCCGGTCAATAACCAATAGCGGGACCTAGATGCCCATATTGGTTCCTACATATTCTACGAAGATCTTTATCGGTCGAACCTTATGACAACATACGTAATTCCCTTTGTCTGTTGGTATGTTACTTGCCCGAGATTTGATCGTCGGTATCTTTATACCTAGTTCAATCTCGTTACCGACAAGTCTCTTTTCTCGTTCCGTAATACATCATCTCGTAACTAACTCCTTAGTCACTTTTCTTGCAAGCTTCTTGTGATGCTGTATTACCGAGAGGGCCCAGAGATACCTCTCCGATACACGGAGTGACAAATCCAATCTCGATTCACGCCAACTCAACAGACACCTTCGGATACACCTGTAGAGCATCTTTATAATCACCCAGTTACGTTGTGACGTTTGATAGCACACAGCGTATTCCTCCGGTATCCGGGAGTTGCATGATCTCTTGGTCGAAGGAATATGTATTTGACATTAAGAAAGCAGTAGCAATAAACTGAACGATCATATGCTAAGCTAATGGATGGGTCTTGTCCATCACATCATTCTCCTTATGATGTGATCCCGATATCGAGTGACAACACATGTCCATGGTTAGGAAACCTTAACCATCTTTGATCAACGAGCTAGTCTAGTAGAGGTTTACTAGGGACACGGTATTTGTTTATGTATCCACTCATGTATTTAAGTTTCCAATCAATACAATTCTAGCATGAATAATAAACCTTTATCATGAATAAGGAAATATAATAATAACAACTTTATTATTGCCTTTAGGGCATATTTCCATCAGTCTCCCACTTGCACTAGAGTCAATAATCTATATTACATTGTAATGAATCTAACACCCATGGAGTCTTGGTGCTGATCATGTTTTGCCCGCGGAAGAGGTTTAGTCAACGGGTTTGCTACACTCAGATCCGTATGTATTTTGCAAATTTCTATGTCTCCATCCTTGACCTTTTCATGAATGGAGTTGGAGTGTCTCTTGATGTGTTTGTGAAAGCACAAGTGCTCCCTGGGTGGTTTTGGCAATTAATGTCAACATATCTCTTGTTGGACTAATACCTTTATCTAGTATATTTCAGATGAGTTCAACAGTGGAGTAGCGTGGACAAGAGGATGTGGAACCCCTTCAAGTTGCTAAGGAGAAAGGATTGGCTCAAGCTCTAAAGCTCAAGACTCTACATTTTCATTTTAGTGATCCAAGATCACATTGAGTCCATAGGAAAGCCAATACTATTAAAAGGGGATGAGGTGTTGCTTAATGGCTTGCTTGCTCAAAGTGCTTAGTGATATGCTCCAAAGCCCTCAACCACTTTCTCATATCCACATATGTCCCAAACCAAAAGTCAAACTCGGCCCCACCGATTTTATCTATCCGGCGCCACCGGGTTCATTTGACATAGCCACTGCCAGAAACCCTAATCACTTCGGTCTCACCGATAGGGATCTCGGTCTCACCGAGATGGGATTGCAAACTCTCTGTTTCCCTTCGTAATGTTTCGGTCTAACCGAGATGAGCGATCGGTCCCACCTAGTTCGCAATGCAAACTCTCTGTTTCCCTTTCGTAACATTTCGGTCTCACCGAAATGAGTGAATCGGTCTCACCGAGTTTGCCTGACCAACTCTTTGTTTGCCTATTACAGAAATCGGTCCTACCGATTTTATGTAATCGGTCACACCGAGATTACGTTATGCCCTAACCCTAACGAAATCGGTCCCACCGAGTTGACATGTCGGTCCCACCGAAAACCCTAACGTTCACATTTTGAACTAAATCGGTCTGACCGAGTTTTATGATTCGGTCCCACCGATTTTGGTAAATTGTGTGTAACGGTTAGATTTTGTGTGGAGGCTATATATACCCCTCCACCCCCTCTTCATTCGTGAGGAGAGCCATCAGAACGTGCCTACACTTCCAGCATACATTTTCTGAGAGAGAACCACCTACTCATGTGTTGAGACCAAGATATTCCAATCCTACCATAAGTATCTTGATCTCTAGCCTTCCCCAAGTTGCTTTCCACTCAAATCTTCTTTCCACCATATTCAAATCTGTGAGAGAGAGAGTTGAGTGTTGGGGAGACTATCTTTTGAAGCACAAGAGCAAGGAGTTCATCATCAACACACCGTCTATTACCTTTTGGAGAGTGGTGTCTCCTAGATTGGTTAGGTGTCACTTGGGAGCCTCCGTCAAGATTATGGAGTTGAACCAAGGAGTTTGTAAGGGCAAGGAGATCGCCTACTTCGTGAAGATCTACCCGAGTGAGGCAAGTCCTTCGTGGGCGATGGCCATGGTGGGATAGACAAGGTTGCTTCTTCGTGGACCCTTCGTGGGTGGAGCCCTCCGTGGACTCGCGCAACCGTTACCCTTCGTGGGTTGAAGTCTCTACCAACGTGGATGCACGATAGCACCACCTATCGGAACCACGCCAAAATCTCTGTGTCTCCAATTGCGTTTGCACACTCCAATCCCATCCCTTTACATTCTTGCAAGTTGCATGCTTTACTTTCCGCTGCACATATACTCTTGCCATGCTTGCTTGATATGTATTGTGAATGCTTAAACTTGTGCTAAAACTCTACCTTAACTTGAAGAACTTAAAAACTGCCACCTTTATTTGTTGAGGGTCTAATCCCCCCCCCCCTCTAGACACCTCTTCTCGATCCTTTCAGTTTGGTTCTCTTGTGAAACCTGGATTCCTTCGCTAAGGCAATTGTTCCAGTGTTGTCACAAAAGATTTTCATTGGACCAGATGCACTGGGTATTACACCCAAATCGGATATGAGCTCCTTCATCCAGACTCCTTCATGTGATGCTTCCAAAGAAGCTATGTACTCCACTTCACACATAGATCCCGCCACGACGCTCTGCTTGGAACTGCACCAACTGACAGCTCCATCGTTCAATATAAATACGTATCCGGTTTGTGACTTAGAGTCATCCAGATCAGTGTCGAAGCTAGCATCGACGTAACCATTTAAGACGAGCTCTTCGTCACCTCCATAAACGAGAAACATATCCTTGGTCCTTTTTAGGTATTTCAGGATGTTCTTGATTGCTGTCCAGTGATCCACTCCTGGATTACTTTGGTACCTCCCTGCCAAACTTATGGCAAGGCACACATCAGGTCCGGTACACAGCATAGCATACATGATAGAACCTATGGCTAAGGCATAGGGAATGACTTTCATTTTCTCTCTATCTTCTACTGTGGTCGGGCTTTGAGTGTGACTCAATTTCACACCTTGCAACACAGGCAAGAACCCTTTCTTTGACCGGTCCATTTTGAACTTCTTCAGAACTTTGTCAAGGTATGTACTTTGTGAAAGTCCTATTAAGCGTCTCGATCTATCCCTATAGAACTTGATGCCCAATATATAAGCAGCTTCACCAAGGTCTTTCATTGAAAAATTCTTATTCAAGTATCCTTTTATGCTATCCAGAAATTCTATATCATTTTCAATCAACAATATGTCATCCACATATAATATCAGAAATGCTACAGAGCTCCCACTCACTTTCTTGTAAAAACAGGCTTCACCATAAGTCTGTATAAAACCATATGCTTTGATCACATCATCAAAACGTATATTCCAACTCCGAGATGCTTGCACCAGTCCATAGATGGATCGCTGGAGCTTGCACAGTTTGTTAGCACCTTTAGGATCGACAAAACCTTCTGGTTGCATCATATACAACTCTTCTTTAAGAAATCCATTAAGAAATGCAGTTTTGACGTCCATTTGCCAGATTTCATAATCATAAAATGCGGCAATTGCTAACATGATTCGGACAGACTTAAGCATCGCTACGGGTGAGAAAGTCTCATCGTAGTCAACCCCTTGAACTCGTCGAAAACCTTTTGCGACATGTCGAGCTTTGTAGACACTGATATTACCATCAGCGTCTGTCTTCTTCTTGAAGATCCATTTATTCTCAATGGCCTGCCGATCATCGGGCAAGTCCACCAAAGTCCACACTTTGTTCTCATACATGGATCCTATCTCAGATTTCATGGCCTCAAGCCATTTGTCGGAACCTAGGCTCATCATAGCTTCTTCATAGTTTGTAGGTTCGCCGTGGTCTAATAACATGACTTCCAGGACAGGATTATCATACCACTCTGGTGTGGATCGTGTTCTGGTCGACCTACGAGGTTCTGTAGTAACTTGATACGAAGTTTCATGATCATTATCATTAGCTTCCTCTCTAGTTGGTGTAGGCATCACGAGAACGATTTTCTCTGATGTGCTACTTTCCAATTCGAGAGAAGGTACAATTACCTCATCAAGTTCTACTTTCCTCCCACTCACTTCTTTCGAGAGAAACTCCTTCTCTAGAAAGGACCCATTCTTGGCAACAAAGATCTTGCCTTCGGATCTGTGGTAGAAGGTGTACCCAATAGTTTCCTTAGGGTATCCTATGAAGACGCACTTCTCCGATTTGGGTTCGAGCTTATCAGGCTGAAGCCTTTTTACATAAGTGTCGTATCGCCAAACTGTAAGAAATGATAGCTTAGGTTTCTTTCCAAACCATAGTTCACACGGTGTCGTCTCAACGGATTTAGACGGTGCCCTATTTAATGTGAATGCGGCTGTCTCTAATGCATAACCCCAAAATGATAAAGGCAAATCGGTAAGAGATATCATAGAACGCACAATATCTAATAAAGTATGGTTACGGCGTTCGGACACACCATTACGCTATGGTGTTCCAAGTGGCGTGAGTTGTGAAACAATTCCACATTGTTTTAAATGAAGGCCAAACTCGTAACTCAAATATTCGCCTCCGCGATCAGATCGTAGAAACTTTATTTTCTTGTTATGATGATTCTCTACTTCACTCTGAAATTCCTTGAACTTTTCAAATGTTTCAGACTTGTGTTTCATCAAGTAGATATATCCATACATACTCAAATCATCTGTGAAGGTCAGAAAATAATGATACCCGCCGCGTGCCTCAACACTCATCGGACCGCATACATCGGTATGTATTATTTCCAATAAGTCATTAGCTCGCATCTTGCCCATGAGGCATCTTGCTCTAATTATCATCTAATCATCTATGAACGGAAACAAAAAGTACCTAACTTGACGGAGAAAAGGGCGTTTAGCCGAAAAGGAATTCAAAATCAGAACAGTCCAGTGGTAAAGTCCATGGTTGATAGCTCATTGCACATATAATAACTTGCATTAAACCAAACGGAATGCAATGGACTTGATTATTTATTTACTTTTTTTTTTGTCTCGGTGAGTGATTGTGGACACTGATTTGGAACGCCAGAAGTTGATGTGCACTAGATGTGTTGAGCTACTCGGTTTTGGCAAAAGAACTCCAAAAGAACTTAGATGAATGTGGAATGTGTCACAAGGATGCACAGACATGTTAGAACTAGCCACCGAAAACAAAACAGAAACAAAAAATAAACATACTTTGCACCCTATCGCTGCATGAAGCTAGCATGATGACCCATTCAGCACCAGCGCCTGCCTGCCCTAACCCTAAACTAGAATATTTTTTGTCTAATTGCCTGCACCTGTCGAGACAGACACGGAACAGGTCGAAACATGCGTCCTGTTTCGCTCGCTCCTTTTCTGACGCACACGGAAACAGGTGTTGCGTTAAACCTTTTTTTATTTATATAGGATATGAAATAAAAACAGGTGTATCGCGGAAATGGTTTTGTTAGTCGCCAGCGGCTGCGTGCCTCCAAATTTACTGACGGACATTACTCTATGGCATGCGGTGTCCTAAACTTCTAATCAACAGCGGTCGAGCTTATCCTCCCTGAAAATGCCGGGAAAATAATCTTGCGGCCGAAAGAAAACGAGAGGTGCAAATTGCATTTCATTTTCTGCACGCGTGCGCGCGTGTGGTGTGTCGATATATGCCAAATTGCCATATATTACGGGTTACTTTGATAAAGTAAATAATACTACTACTAGCACTGTATGCTAGGGAAAAGCTCCTCCTGTCCTGCAACATGTGTCTTTGTGTGCCGGCTCCATTGCCACGCAGCTATCTACTCCTGAAAAATAGGAGAGCAAAGCTGCCGTTCCGCTTGTGATTGGGGTGTTGCCATGTTGCAGTCTCAGAGCATCTCCACTCGCGTCCCAACATGCCTCTCAGGGCTTTTTTTTTAGCGTCGGCGTCGAAAAATCTGTCCAGTCGCGTCTCTAGGGCCTTATTTATCGCCGGTTTGGGCTGAAATAACAGCCGGCGAACCCGAGCCGAACCCAAGCCCCCGGGGGTCGCCTGGGGGCGCCGGCCGAAGCGAAAAGGTGCGTGGGTCCGCTCTGTCGGCGAGAGACGGCCCTTTTTCCCGCCGATCCCCCGCCCCCCCCCCCCCCCATTTCCCTCCATTCTCCTCTTCTCCCGCCATTCTCCTCCCTCTCTCCTCCATCCGGCCGCCATGCCGCCGAAGAAGTACACGGCCCCTCGCGCCGCTGCCGGTGCCAACGCCACCCAGCCGAAGCAGAGGAAGCCGAGGGCGCCGCCGGCAAAACCACCGGACATGTCGAACGCCGACTGGAAGGCGGAGGTTCAGCGCAGGGAGGCTGTCACCACCGACCGGCGAAAACAGGCTCAACGCCAAGAGGGCCCAGGACGCGGCCGCGTCGGCGGCGGCTGCGGCGGAGCAGGTAGAGGCGGCTCGCGCGGCGGAGCAGGCGAGGCGTCTCGCGCGGGGATGATGAATCCACCAGGCGGCCACGAACCGCACGCTGCCTGGAGTCAGCAGAGCATCGGGTCGCCGGCCGGCTTCTCGCCGTCGCCACAACCCTAGGGGTGCGCGCCCTCGCCTGGCTATGCCGACGGCGACGCGCATGGCGGGTTCAACCCCAACATCACCTTTCCGCATGGCCAACCCGCCCAGCGCACGCCCTCACCCGCGTTCGCCAGCGTCCAGTACCCCCTGTACACCTACTCGCCGCCGGCTTACGCTGCCTCCCTGACGCCGCATCTGCGCCGTGGCGCCCTGCACTTCTTGCAAGCCTCGTCGTCGCATTTCGGCAACCCCGACGCGACGGAAGCCGACATGGACGACATCATCACGAGCGGCTCGGCCGCCGCCGCCGCCTCCCCCGGGTTCCATGCGCAAGAGGATACAATGGACCTCGCCGGCGACATGGACGACGAGCTCGGCTACGGCAAGGAGGAGGAGCCGGCGCCTGCTCCGGCGAGGAAAGGGAAAAAGAAGAAGCGGGCGGCCAGGACCGGCGAGCCGCGCGTCAAGTGGGCATCCAAAGAAGACGAGTGCCTCGCCGAAGCATGGAAGACCGTCTGCCTCGACCCGATCACCGGCACGAACCAGAACGCCGACACGTACTGGGAGCGCATCAAGTCGGAGTTCGATGAGCGCAAGTTGGTCGACTCTTACTTCGCCGGCATCCACATGCAGCGCGGCTCGAAGGCCATGGCGAACCATTGGGCGCTCATCCAAACGGCCTGCAACAAATGGCATGGGATCATCGAGGAGATCGCGGCTCGCCCGGAAAGCGGCGCCAACGTCGAGGGTCAGGTATGCAGAGACGCCGGTTTGTCGCTCCTTTTCGCCGTGTGCGTCGCCGACTCTTGTTCTTCGGCGCAGATGGTTCGGATGTTCGCCATGTACCGCCAGGACAGCAGCACCGACCAAGAGTTCAAGTATCTCCACGTGTTCTCCCGGATCGAGAAGTGCAAGAAGTGGGCGGATGTCCGGCGCACCCTCGCCAAGGCCAAGGAGACGTACAAGCCGGACGCGCCGACGACGGGCGCGGCTGATGGGCGCCCAGACGGCAACAAATGAGCCAAGACGGCGAAGGACGCCGCGCCGGCTGCCGTGCGGCTGCAAGCGTCCATCGAGCAGTGCCTCGCCGACGCCAAGAACCACGCCGCCCAGCGGGAAAAGAAAACCAAGGCGCGGTGGTCGGCGTTGATGAAGAACAACGCCGTCAAGCTCGACATACTCCGGACAAACGTCACCGCGAAGAAGAGGAACACCGACCTGGCGTTCTTGATGGGGGCGGACGTGTCGACGATGGACGAGCAGATCAAGGCGTGGTACCTGGTGGAGCGCGGCCTCATCTTGAACCAGATACCGTCGACGACCGCGCCAACTCCCATGCCGACCCCAACGCCGCCGCCAAGCCTGAGCGATGATGCCTCCACGACGCCCAGCACAGAAGCCGCGCCGACGCCGCCCAGCCCGCGCACGCCGACTCTAGCCAGTCCGACGCCGGAGGACAACGCCGCCGTTTGATGCATTGCCTACGCGTCATTCCTTTTGAACGCCGAACTTTCGAGTGATTGATCGCCGAACTGTGGCATGGTGATCGCCGAACTATGTGGCAGCCGCTGATCGCCGGACTTGTGACGTTATTTTGGGTAGCGGGAAATGTCAAGTTTGAATTTATAACGTCTTGGAGCCGACACCTGAAGGCGTGGCTGGAAACTAGATCGCCCTCAGGACCGAAAAAGCGCCGGCCGAAGGGCCAAAATAACGCCGGCCGGTGCGCTGGGGGGCCGAACGAGTAGAGATGCTCTCAGAAACTGAATTGCCAGTGGAGAAAACTTGAGAGCCAGAATCCGTGACGAGCTCACGCGCATCGCCATAGTGATTCGTGCTTGATTGGCAGGAAATATTTGGACTCTCTCAGAGTGTTTTCTTCTAGTATAAATAAACCATATCATTTTCCTTTTTTTTCCATACGATGTAACGTTTCATAACCGATGGATCGACGACAATAATTAGAGACGAGCTCCCTTTCTTGGCGCCTTCTGTTTACCCGTTTCCGTCTCTGGTGGAAACACAGTCCGGTGTGGGGACGCTTTCGGCTGGTAGGCAGAATCAAGTGGAAAAACCCGTCCATACTGACCGGCGGCCCAACTGCACGCGCGCATACGAAGAAGAGAAATTAAGCTAGCTTTCACATTCCAAAATGTCTACTAGTCCAACTTAGTAGTAAAGTATATATAAGTCCACAGGAGCAGCGTCCATGTTGCATCGAATTTTCTCAACCAAGTTATAGAGTTTTGTGTTTATCTAGTGCTAAAAAGAATGTAAAAGGCGGCCAACCATTGACACTGGTGATTTCCCCGGACCACCATTTTCAAACAGGGCACGTCATTTCGGTGGAGCCAAATACGCTAAAGTCATAGGAAAATAATGTGCAAAACTGGGCAATTAAGAATTATCAGCAGGGCAGAAAATTCAAACGTCTGGAGTCTGGACCCTCCGACTTCACGACGTAGGAATATCATCACATGGGCTCCGCGATTTCTTCACCACGAAAGAAAGTTTTAAATCCTAGTACATAAATCTGCCAAATTCCACACAGAGCAACTTATCGCCAAAAGAAGGGGCGCTCCCCCATGTGACCCTCCTCTCCAAACGATCAAATCCGCTCCACCTGCCACGAAACAGGCATTTCTAATGACATGATAGCCCTTGGACCCTTGCGTGACCTAACAATGAGTCCATTTGGCGCAGCACTCTGCAATGGCTGCCTCGGATCCAAGTCACCTCCCAGAGCCCAGTACCCCAAGAAAGATAATTCTGTTTCGGCAAACCACTTGATTGCTCCTCCGGAAAGACGCCCCAACCGTTTCCTCATATGCTTCTTCACTACACCGTGACCATAATTATGTTGTTGTATTGACAGACTATTGTAGTACTAGTAGTGCTACCTTTTTGTGTGGTACTCCAGGTCCAGGAGTACGTACTGTACACGTGAATGTAAATTGTTTCTTCACCGACGCGACACAACATTTTTTTACCGTGTTTTTAAACCATGCATGGTAGCAGAGAGTAAAAAAAATTACATACCCGTTTATTCTTTCTACCTACTTGGAGGAGCAGTTTTTCTTCTTCTTTGGGCAGCTGTGTTTTTTTCATTTTCCTGAACTTACCGTGCACACAAATGTTTGCAACTTTCATCTTGGTATAATGGTTTGTTCAGTTCACAGCAATAATGCGGAGGAAAGCGCTGCCGTGAATCCGTGATCGGGTCACTTGAATGCAGCAGTCCTGCCAAATGTAGGGCTTCAGTCCAATAAATGCAATCGTTGCAAAGGTAGAGAGAGATAGACGATGGATGGGCCATGGCAGTGGCAGTGGAGTCCCTCTCTGTAGGACTAGTGCGCTTACGGATTGACTTGCCTGTTTGTTTCCTCTGAAGGAGAAAGGAAGGAAAACCGCTCTCTCGAAAAAGAAAAAAAAACTCAAAAGGAAAACCGCCGGAATCCTTGGAATCCATGGGAGTGGTTGCGGACGAAGCATGTCAGTCAAATGCTCAAATGCAACAACATATTGAATATTTTCAAATTCATGCGATAACTGTACTTATTATTTTGTACCCTACTATACATAGCTTTATGTGTATAATTTTCGTGTCACAAGCATACCTTAAACACGCAGTCTACTTCCACAGTTTCTTGGCATACGGTGCAACGACTGCATGCATACGAAATGGCATGGTGACAGTATTCGTGGTATGGTGTAGCTCGTCTTTTTTTAGGTAGTGTAGCTTGCCTTTTTACTTTTTTTTTGTGAGTCGAAGCTTATGTGTGTACCTTTTTTTAGACAAAGCTCCGGGACCTTATAGAGCCCGTTATTGCAACTGGCGCTCACGCGCCCCGCTGCTGGGCGCGGCCCAACAATCGCAGCAAACACACCACGAAAAAAGTAAAAAGGTTTTTAGTCCTTGGGAGTAGTAGAATTCGAACTCGACACATGGGTGTTGACAACAGTAGCTCATAACCGCTAGGCTGAGATCATATCGTTGACTACAACTAGGAACTAGCGCTATTTGACATTTCCTTCAGTTAACATATATTATACATACCCAGTATAAATTATTTAAAAAAGAAAGTATAAATTTGAAAAAGAATTCTAAAAATATTGAAAACAGCCATGAATTTGAAGAAAATGTTCAGAGAAATTGAAAAAAAGTTCAGAGAATTAATGTTTAAAAGTTCGTGAATTTGAAAATGTGCATCAAGTTTTCAAAAATGTTCAAAAATTTGAAAAAAAGTTCATCGAATTTGAAAAAAATCATCAAATTTGAAAAAAAGCTCGTCAAATTTGAAAAAAGTTCATCTAATTTGGAAAAAAACATCAATTTTGAAAAAGAGTTAATTGAATTGGAAAAAGAGTTCATCGAATTTGAAAAAAGTTCATCGTATTTGGAAAAAAGTTCATCGATTTGAAACAGTTCATCAGTTTTTTTAAAAGCATGAAAAATTTAAAAATCATTGGTTTTGAAAAAGACATGAATTGAAAAAATGCGCATTTTAAAAACGAAAAAAAGAAACAAAAAAGAAAAAGAAAACCCAAATAAAACCGCACCGGAAAATGACAAGCGAACAGGAAAAACCAGAAGCTTCCCAAAACCGGAGGAGTTCCCGCGACTGAAGAGGGAAAGAAAAAGAAGGAAAGAAGTTATAAAAAACTAGTCGTTTTATGGCTTAGTGGTTGTGGTTGTTGGTGTAGAAGGAGCAGATCGTGAGTTCGAACTCTCTTGGGCGCACCTTTCTTGAGCTTTTAAACAAAAAAAACCCAGATACATGGGCTGGCCTAGTTGCAACAGTGGAGGGTGCGCTGCAGGCGCCGGTTTGCAGAAACAGTAATAACCGGCGCCTACAACGCCAAATAGGGATTGCCCAAAGCTTGTCTTCGTACATGGAACATCACCAACGAAGATTGTTGTTTCGGCTAACGCTACGACCCACGTCGAGCCGGCCACATCTCCACATGGCCCATGGTGAAATCGAGTTTTGATGGGCCCACTTTCTTGGAGAGCCTAAGGAGAGGTTACCCCTTTGGGGAACCTCTAAGGGTCACTTTTGGTGACCTAGAGCGCACTAAATGGTGCACCCCGCCGCCACATGTCGCATGTTGGACATTTTTTTGTATTTTGTTTTTCTACAGGTTTTTTGTAGGCTGGTTTTTCCTAGTTTTTTTTCCTTTTTTTTTGAAGCATGGTTGTGCTTCTCAAAAAAAGAAATATATATATATGTGCTTTCATGAGAAGCATAGATTTGCTTTCGTTGTGCTTCCCGAAAGGGAAAAAATTAGTGCTTTTATGGGAAGCATAGATTTACTTCTGCGAGAAGAACAACTGTGATTCTCGAAAAAGAAACTGTGCTTCTCGAAAAGGGGAAAATAGTGAAAAACCGCAACCGCACTTCCACGCTCTATTTTTTTATTTCTTTTTTGGTATTCTTTTTTTGGTTCCCTTTTTTTAGATTATTTTCTGATTTTTGTTTTTTATTTTAATTATTTTTTTGTTTTCGTGAAAAAACTCATCGAAACCTATTAGTACGGGTTCTAGTTTTGAATATCTCGACACGAGAACTCCGTCGGTGAAACAGTTCAGGATTTGGACCCACGGTCAATAGATAAAACATTTTGAATAAACAAATCTATGAAAAAAGGGAAACTCATAGGATGCAACAAGTGGCGCACATGCAGTGTGCCACCTGTCAGTCCCGAAAAAGGTGGGGAGTGACCTTTGCAGGGGGTAACACTTAACTAGTGTTTTTTTACGTCTCCACCCGGGCCACGGAGGAGACTAGACGCTAGGGCTATGTCTCGCCCGTACCGATTCCGATTAGAAATTGCCTACAGGCGACGACTAGCGGGCCGACCCATTAGCCCAGGTCGCTTGTTTCTACGGGGCACGTCGTTCTAGGTCGACTTGCGCCTGTTTTTTTTTCAGTTTTCTTTTTCTTTATTTCGTTCTTTCTTTGGGTTTTTTGTTTCTTCGTCGGTTTTCTTCAGTTTTTCCTTTCTTCTTTGTTTTTTCACCGGTTTTCTTCTTTATACTTTTGTTTGGTTTGTTTCTTTTTGGTTTTCGTTGGTTTCTTTTGCTTTCATTTTGTTTCTTTGTCGGTTTGTATTGGGTTTTGGGGTTTTTATTATTTCTTCATTTTTTATCTTTTAATACATGTCCACATTTTTCATAAGTGTTGCACTTTTTTGCTATATAACAGGAACATTTTCGTAGTACTCATTATACATTTATCAAATACATGATTAACATTTTGGCAAAATATATATATTCACATTTTAAAATAAAATGATTTCAAAAAAAATGTAATACTTATTTCGAACATTTTTTCAAAAAGTTGTTAAACATTTTTTCAAATACACATTGAAACATTTTTCGATTGATAAAACATTTTTTTTGAACTATGCAAACATCTTTTTTACATTTGTACATGCATTTTTTAAAAATGTCACCAACACATTTTCGAAACTCATGATCATTTTTTTAAATGCCACATACATTTTTTTAATATATTCTTTTGAGCTACACAAACATTGTTTTACATTGTGTAAACATATTTAGACGTGATGTACATTTTTTTCCCAATGCGTGACATTTTTGCATGTCATAAACTTTTTTCGTACACATGGTTAACATTTTTTCGTATAGGTAGAAACACTCTTTTCTACATGTTTAACATTTTTTAATGCAAGATTAACATTTTTCAAAAACAGTTGCAAAGTATTTTCTGTAATATATGTATTTAGAATATTTTTTGAGCAAAACGAAAAAATAAAAAAAATGTGAAGAAAAACGGCAGGGGAAAACGAGAGAAAAAAATGTCATCCTATTGACGTCACACGTGGTTGCTGGGCCGGCCTAGTACTAGCTCCTGAGGCGAGGAGCTAGTGTCGCCAATGAGCGGGACATAGCTGCGCCCGAGACTGGACGTGGAACGAGGAGGACGATGAGCCACAAGTCCCACACGGCAGCCGGCCACCAAGCAAAAATATCCTCTGAAAACCAAGCGAACCTGCAATTGCAGCCGAGCAAGCACAGCAGCATCGTCGACATCGACCACCATCGAGCCGTACTTCATGGCTGCCGTCACCACCGCCTCCCTCTGCCCCGGCCTCGGCAACCCCCGCCGTGGCCACGCAAAGCCGCCGAGAACAACGGTCTGCCATTGCCTCCCTGCTCGGAGGACGGAGGAGGGGGTGAAGCGGCGGGACGCCCTGCTCGGCGTCCTCCTCTCCACCAGCGCCGCGTCGTCGGCGCCGCTGCTCCTCCCCGCCTTGGCCTTCGCCGAGGCCGCCGGTAATGCACGGCCGCCGGTTCGGTTTACATTTTCTTGGCTCGGCTGTCTCCAATGGCGTGCACTTATTCCGTGGAATTTCTTTTGATTTTAAGAGGCGCAGGATGGGTTCACCGCGTACGAGGATGAGGCCAACAAGTTCACCCTCGTGATTCCACAAGGTGCTTCACCTTTGTAGTAAAAAGATGGGAAGAATTCAGCCAAAATACAGTCTTTTTGGCTCTTATTAAATTGTGCACGGCAGAATCAGAGTTCGCAAGGCGATGAGCAATTCGGTCAATTTTTCCTTTCCCTGCAGGCTGGCAGGTCGGTGCAGGTGAACGCAGCGGCTTCAAGAACGTGACGGCGTTCTTCCCCGAGCAAAACCCCAACTCCAGCGGTACGTACGCCACGCATTCTTCCATCTCCCAACCACCAATCCACCATACATTCCTATCAGAATTCGTGAGCTTCTTCTCTGCACTCTTCAGTCAGCGTCGTGATCACCGGGATCGGGCCGGACTTCACCAGCCTCAAGTCCTTCGGTAACGTCGACGAGTTCGCTGAGAACCTGGTACGTTCTGTCACCTGTTTGCAGAATCTTCAGTGAAACTGCACAAATATCTATCTACAAGTATGCATGATTGTCTGAGTTCCTGCTCGTGTGTCATGGCCAATTGATGTACTCTCTGTAACTTCACCGAGCAGGTGACCGGCCTGGACAGGAGCTGGCAGAGGCCGGCGGGGCTCGCCGCGAAGCTCATCGACTCCAAGGCATCAAACGGCCTGTACTACATCGAGTACACGCTGCAGAACCCCGGCGAGAAGCGCCGCCACATCGTGTCCGCCATCGGGATGGCCTTCAACGGCTGGTACAACCGGCTGTACACGGTGACAGGGCAGGTACTTCCATCTTCTCCTCTGCTCAGGTCAACCAACCAACATCACTCCACTCACATTTCTTTGTCTACGTTGGTGTGTCGCACAGTACATCGACGACGACGAGGAGTCAGCCATATACAAGCCTGAGATAGAGAAGGTGACATCGATCTTCTTAGATTGAATCTGCCTCCTGCTAGCTTGTACTCCCTCCGTTCCAAATTACTCGTCGTGGTTTTAGTTCAAATTTGAACTAAAACCACGACGAGTAATTTGGACTTGCTGGAGCACTGGCTGATTTCTTTTATGTATGCATATATCTTTGCAGTCTGTCAAGTCGTTCAAGTTCACATGAAATGCCTCCAAAAAGGAAGTTCACGTGAGAACAAGTATAGAGGAACAGAGAAGAGAAAGTACACAAAGCTAGTAGCTCCTGATGTTAAGTTCAATTAGTGAGTATGTATATGTTTGTCAAATTTACCGGAAAGAAAAGATAAACACCAAATGTTCGAAGACTTCGATGGCGTAGCTTGGCTGAGGACAGCATTGGCAGCATGAGTGTGAGATACAGCATGAGAGTGTTGTTGGTTCAAAGAAAATTGCTAGAATTTGATTATAAGAAAACTAAAATTGATCCGATGTAAACTTCCTAGCACCTATTTTTGGGCCCACGTGCCATTTTTTTTATCATCTACCTTCCTCTCATAATTTGGATCAGCTTGGCTCTCTTGTATAGTCAACTCTCTTTTAGAACCTGGTTATAGTACTCGAACCGATCCCGGCCCCTTTTTTTCTTTGCACCTCACTCCATAGTGGTTAGCATCAACTATAGTTGGTGCTATGATTTCTAGCAATTTTCTATGATCAAGTCTACAACATGTATAAAATTGAATATGTGTTAACAATTTATAAGAAAATTGCTAGAACTCGATTAGCGTTCACAACTCGATTATAATGTTTAGAACGCCAGCTCCGACTCAAGGGCGGGAGGTAACCAACTCAGCATGAGTCGGTCCTGCAAAAAAAACTTAGCATGAGTCGGAGTTGACGTTCTAAACATTATGAAACTATCATAAAGTGAATTTGTGAACATATGTTCAATTTTATACATGTTTTGAATATAATTTGAAACTAAAGCTTACGGGAATAAAAAATCTCATGTCTTCTAATACAAGACCTTTATGATTTGCAAGAAACTCATAGAATTTTATTGCAATTTCACGGGAACATGAACCAATTTTCGAAAGATATTGGAGAAAAAAAGATATGAATGTGCATCGAATCATACCAAACTAGTCTCGCGTGCTTCATCTATCTTGCCCACCCCCCCCCCCCCCCCCCCCGCCATTCAATCCCTTTATATTTTGGGTATTGTTGCGGGATCAACCAACGTCTCGCGGATCTCCTAGCCACCCAATCGAACACCGTCGGTGCTAAAACCGGCATATCTTGGGTAGAGGGTCCCAAGCTTGGTGATCTGAGCTAGATGGTAACAGGAGAAATAGGGACACGATGTTTTATCCAGGTTTGGGCCCTTTTGATGAGGTAAAAGTGTAAAACCCTACGTCATGCTTCGGATATATTGATTGTGATTGGGGCACAAAGTATAGTAGGATCTACCTCGAGATCCTATGAAGATGTTCTAAGCTCTAAACGGCGTATCTGTGCCTCTATAGACTAAACCCCATGGCTTATATAGACGCCGGGGGTACATGGCCGGTAACAATCTAGGGATAAACATGCCGATCGTTCAAATATACTTGAAGTGTACGCGAAGCTTCCAGGAGATCTTCATCTTGATTACGCCGAGGGTTAGGACCTGCATGGCCCATTCGTCAATCTTTTGTGGATCCTCAGCCTAGCCCACAACCATCGGGCCGACGTGGCATGCACCCCCTAATCCAAGACACCAACAGTAGGCCCTGAACTAGTCTTCAAGCCGAGGACATCGGGCATCTTCTTCGAGATAATCTTACAAGTTTGAATCTTTGGCTTCGTAGGCGAGTTCCATCCTCCACGCCGGCCTCCGATTCCGAGGTCATGCTCGACTCCGAGGTCTTCTTCGGCTTTCCCTATTGCGTCCATGTGTAAAACAAGAGGAGAAATATTTTTTACAAAGCCTCCTCCTTGACGTACCATGTTAATTTGCCAGGGCCGAGGTATCCTTTTAACTAGCCGGGAAGGCTTGTTGGGGGAGGATCGATCAGTTCAAACCCTGACAGCTTCTTCGTCCAAGAACTGAAGCGTCACCGCTGGTGGCCGAGCCAAGCCATCTTATCAACAGTTAATGCTCGACATATCGTGGCCCAAGACGGTTTTCATTGGCACGTCTTATCAATAAAGAGGCTGTGCTCTAGATTTTTAGTGATATCATCAAAGAGAGCGCCTCAATCCTCGCGCGTATATACTGCATGATGTATCGGGAACTGATGATTTTACTGTGAAGCGGGGCAACCTTTGGTGTTTTACTGACCTATAAAAGGGAAATGGGGTAAATCGATCCCATTCACGCTTTCATTCTTCAATCCCTCCCCCTCCAAGCTTCCCCAGAGATTGGAAGTGCAACTAATCCCCGGTTGGTTTTGGTAATTAATAATAACATATACATCATTGATCTAATATTCATTGCAAATAGATTTCAGAAAAAGATCAATGATTGACATGGCAAGGACTAATGGATGTGGACCGCTCAAAATGTCAAGAACAAGAATTGACTACTCCAAGACTCTACATTTTTGGTTTAGTGATCCAAGATCACATTGAGTCCCTTAGGAAAGCCAATACTATTAAAAGGGGATGAGCTATTGTTGATGAGGTTGTTGCTCAAGTGCTTACTGATATTGCTCCAAAAAACCTCAGTCATTTTCTCAAAACACATCTGTCCAAACCCTAGTTTCCTATCTCGGTCCCACCAAATATATCCCATCCGGACCCACCGAGATGACCTCTACCATTGCCACTGCCAAACCCTAGCAATTCGGTTTGACCAAAATGGATCTCGGTCCCACCGAGATGGCATTGCCAAGTTTCTATGATGACGTTGTTTCACTTCGGAATCACCGAGTTGAAACAATCAAAAATTCTGAGGCTGATTTCTGCCCTAGCCATTGCACTTCGATCCCACCGATTTGTTCCACTTCGGTCCCACCGAAAAGCCCAACATTCATATCTTTTACAATAATCGGTCTCACCGATTTGGGTCAAAAGTGTGTAAGGGTTGGATTTTGGGTGAAGGTTTATATACCCCTCCACCCCCACCTACTCTCTAGGAGAGTCCTCAGAACGAAACACAACTTCCACCATTCATTTTCTGAGAGAGAACCACCTACTCATGTGTTGAGATCAAGAGATTCCATTCCTACCATTTGAACCTTGATTTCTAGCCTCTTCAAGTTGCTTTCCACTCTAATCCTTCTCCTACCCAAGCCAAATCTGTGAGAGAGTAATTGAGGGTTGAGGAGACTATCATTTGAAGCACAAGAGCAATTAGTCCATCACCAAAACAACATTTATTACCTTTTGGAGAGTGGTGTCTCCTAGATTGGTTAGGTGTCACTTGGGAGCCTCCAAGATCATGTGGAGTTGAACCAAGGAGTTTTTAAGGGCAAGGAGATCGCCTACTTTGTGAAGATCTACCCGAGTGAGGCTAGTCCTTTGTGGATGGAGGCCATGGTGGAATAGACAAGTGTCGGGGGTACACAAACAGGGGTGTATGTTTCCCCTGACTTACGCACGGATAGTAGGCCTCCAACCCGGCAGCACCAAGCTCCCAAGATGAGACCAAGCCAGAGAGATAGCTCTTTGAGGAATCAAAGGGCGGATCAAGAAGACCAAGACAAGCCAAGGGAACAAGATGTCACTAAGAAAAGACCTCCCTTGCCAGGCAGGCGAGCCTGGTTAGGTCGAGGCCTCACCAAGAACAAGTCTCAAGATTTCCCCGGCAGGCTTGCCGGGTCCGCCAAGGGCAAATCTCCCTGCTAAGACTCCACCGCTCCACCGCACAGCGACGCATGTCACTTATCAGTGTGGTGTCGAGCCCCCAAGTGATTAAGTGGCTGTCATTTGGCACGTGGCAGCCATTTGGAAGGGAGATTCCCCCTATATGACACCCGTCCAGAGGCGTGTCATGCAGACAGGTAGAAGATGGTTAAGCGGCGCGGCAGGCTTGCCGGGCTGCATCCTCAGCGTGACACCTAGCAGTGCATTTAATGCACTTTGTCCTAACTGCCAGAGTTAGGTATGATATCACTGTTGGATATCTAATCAGTAAATAATGACTGTTTTGCCACTGTGGTAACCCCTTAGCCTATAAAAGGAGGGCCATGGCAACCTAAAAAAAGGATTCAGACCCTTGTACACTCATACGCGCGTAGCTTCTCTCCCTGAGGCGACCTTGCCGGGCTTGAGCGCTGCGTGTCCACTACGGTCCTCCCTTCAATCCACCAAATGCAGGAGTAGGGTTTTACGCTTCTCAGCGGCCCGAACCTGGGTAAAAATCACCAGCGTCACCACTGTCATGCTGTTCCATGGCTTCCGCTCTTTGCGCTACGTGATCTCCCCCCTGCCGAACCACAAGGGGCTGATGGCCCCATAGGTGATCGTGTTCCACCACGACATCTTTGGCGCGCCAGGTAGGAGGCGGCGCTCGCGCGAACCCGAGGTCGTGAACAGCGCGTCAAGCTGCACCATCATCAGCGTCGACGCTCACACCGTCAGCGGCTTCTGAGGAGAAAGGCGATGTCGCTCCCTCGTTCCGTCCTTCCCAGGTCCTGTCGCCCATCTCCACCGCAGCCGCGACGGCGACGGGAACGAAAGGTGGTAGCGATGCAACGACCCCGGACAACTCGGGTGGCGTGGCCACCATGCTGCCCCTATCCGAAGGAAAGAAGCCAGGCATGCGGCGACACCGTCCTTCTTGCGAGTTCCCGCCAAACATACCAGATGCCTGAGAGAATCGCTGGGGCATGCGGGAAATATGGTATGTGCTCTCCTCCTCCTCCACTTTTGCTCGTCGATGATCGAGCAATGCGGGGGGTAGCATCATCAACGTCGATAAGCCCACGCGGAACTCGGTCCAGCATTTGCCCCGCCAAGGGAAAATCCTGAGTGAAACGCTAGTGAGAATCCGTTGATTGATGCCCCGGCAAGCATGCTCTGGCAGGGCCGTCCGTGCTAGCGTGACCTTTATGCCTGCAGCCGTGATATCGTTAAACAGTGTAAGGAGGAGGAGAGAGGAGCCGACCTTTCCTTCTCACCATGCATTATCACCTGCAAGTGTTCTGTTATCCCCTCCAGCCCTTGCCGGGGGTGGACGTGCAACTGATAAACTGCGAAGTTTTCTTCTTGCACATGTTTTCCGTTGTTAATTTTACAGACCTGAGGCAGATACGCGAATGCTGTCCTCTCAAGGTATACAGACTTGATGAACGACCGCGACTAAGGAAGGAGGGAAGCGTGAACAAAAGCTAAGTCAACATGCTCACTGGCTTTTTCTCCAAAGTTTGCATTTGCTTATCCCTCGGACAACCAAGTTTTTTTTGTATGGTTAATTCTTTCGTGTGATGGCACCTTGCTGTATTTGTCTGCGCCCCCACTTTGTTTCGAGCCCGCTCAACGAAGTGGGCGGCAGCGTCAAAGACTCCTAAGGAAAAACCTGTCGGGGCATGTCCTCGCCAGCTGAATGCTAAGGACCCGCTCCTCACAGCAATCACGGCAGCATGCTTCTAGCGGGCAACCAAAACACACAGAAAGAAGCTAACCATATGAACATCCATGGGTGAAACACAAGAGGGATAACATGCACTTAAAACTTAATTAAACATCAGTCCAACAGGAGCAAAAGCAAATACAGTACGGGGCCTAAACACGAGACATGCATTATGTTTTGTTACAGGGCGCCATGGCGACAAGAATGATTCAAGGCTGTGCTTGGCAGCCTTCTGGGACCCTGGGGACGGAGAGAACCTTGTCAGCAAAGGGACCAGCCTTCTCCTCGGCAGCAGAAATGTCGGCACCTGCCGGCAGCCTCCTGAAGCCATCGGCAAGGTTGAGGTCTGGATGCCGATAGGCGAGGTTGCTCAGGACCATGAAGAGGGCATCACGGGCAAGCTTTCGAGACTCGTTTGCAAAACAAGCGGCTTTTTCTTCCTCGTATGTCTTCAGCCCTTCGATCAAGCCTTCAAAGAAGAGCGCCAGCTTGACGCTTGGAACCTCATGACTGTTGACTGAGAAGACCCAACTCTTCATATCCATCGTTGCAATCTGGGCAGAGAGGCGCTTGGCAATATCAACCAGACTCTTGATCCAGAGGTCACGCTACTCAACTTGGTTCGCCAGTTTGTCCTCTGCGTCCTTTCGGAGGATTCTCGCGTTGTCCATGTCCTTCATCAGCTGCTTCTCGTGAGCTCCGGCAGACTCGATTCCGCTCTCCAAGGTGCCAAGCCTTGCCTTCATGTCGGTAATAGTGCCATTGGCAGTGTCGAGGTCCTGGCTCTTGCAGGAAAGCTGCGATTGCACCTCCTTCAGAAGAATCTCCGCCTTCTGCACTTCCTCCTTGAGAGCCACAATTTCCTTGGTGCTTCCGGCAAGGTCCTCTGTCAGTTTGGCCACCTGTTGATCGAGATCAGCCTTGGCAATGGATGTAGCAGCGAGATCATCAGCAGTCTTCTTCAGCTGGGCAGCAGAGTCAAGGATGAGCGTGTCAAGGGCCGCCTTGTGCCTATCCTCCAGATCCTTGGTGCGCTGCTGGACAAGGGCCTCCAGTTCTCTGTCCTTGTTGTGGAGGGTGGCCTCGAGGTTCCCTTCCTGGGAAGAGATGTCTTTCTCCTTGGCGTTCAGAAGCGCTTCGCGCTCCGCCAAACGGACTTCTCGGGCAGCGACATCCTCTTTCGCCATGGTTATCACCTCCTATTGCCGCAGAAGGGTTTGGAACTGCTTGCTGTGCCACTCACGCAGTTCACTGCCCTTGTCCCTTAGTTTTTTATCCATGAGACTGGCGGGTTTGCGCTGCTCCTTGATCGCCTGCCACTTCAGGCTGTATTTGCTCTGCATGTCCTTGAAGCCTGTTGCCACGGACTCCAGGAAGGACAAGTCCATGGCTGCACTGGCTGAATCATCAGCCTCTTTAGCTCGCTAGAGCAGCAGCGCCACGATGCGCTGGATCTCTTCATCAAAATCTGCGCTTACTGCCGCGGATGAGCCGGGGGCTCCGAGTCCAGGTTGGGCAAGAACCAATGCCAGCTTGCTCGAAGATGGCTGTAGGGCCATGGCCGAGGTGCCAAACTGGGGAGGAGGGCTCATAGTTTGAAGGGGAACTTTCTCTTCAACCACTACCTCCGACCCTGGCACGCTACCGGGGATCTTCTCTGCTTCCTTTGGGGCCTCTTGGATATCCCCGGCAGTATGTTCCTGGCCCTCCACGGCAGCAATCTTGGTGGCCTCTTCAGCAGCCTCCTTGCCGATACTGGCCACTTTTTCCAACAGCTCTGGTTCCTCGGCCAATGGAACTGCAAGCAAGAGCAGCAGGCAATGACAGAGAAATAACATACATTGGTGAGTCAGAGATTCGGAGCAAAGTAACGCAAGCAACGAAAAACAAAGAGCAAGTGGATTACCCAAAGATATTTGCCGTGGGAGGACATCGGTTTTCCCGGCAACATCAGTTGCCGGGGCATGACCCTCGCCCCCTTCCTCGGTAGCCATAACATCAGCACGGGCCGATCCTTCAATGGAGGCCCTTGCCGGGGATTTCTCGGCTTGAACATCAGGCAGGGTGGGCCCCTCCTGGAGAGCCTCGCTCTGGACGATCTCCCTCTCTCCCTTGGCAGGGGATGGGACACACTCTTCCACGCCTCCCCTGGCGGGAGAAGCCTGTCCCATACCTTCGTGCCGGGGGCTTGGCGCTGGATCATTCATGCTACCTCCCGCCAAACCCGTGCCCTCCGAAGGCCCCGACGACTCCACTTGCTTGGATCGTTTGGCCCGGTGGACAAGGGTTTCTTCTTCGTCTCTGTCTAAGACAACAAACAAGATTGGATCAGCAAGCCAACAAGTGCATGGTGCTTCGACAAGGAAAGATAGTGTTTTCCTTACTCTGAATCGATGAGCATGGAGCCCAGCGCGAACCCCATAGGTGGTGGGGTCGCTCTGCTCCTCTTCAGGGTCGGGGGAGCAGTGCTTCCCGGCAACTTCGAGCCCTTTTTAGGGGCCAGGGGCTCCGGTGAGGATGAGCTACACGAGGAGCTCAAGCTTGATTGGGAACTGGGGTCGACCCCTGTGACTGCTCGCTGCTTGGCGGGAGGGGTCTTGGCCTCAGAAAGGCGAGAAGACTGGCGGCGCACCACATCTGACCTGTCGCCCTTAGAGGCGATCTTCTTCACCCTCTTGGTGACGGGCGCAGGAATAGGGGCCGCTGCTCCCCGGCTGGCCCGCCTACGAGGGCGTTGTTCCAAGTTTGGTTCCGGGGCTTGAGGGCCCGTCGTGAGCCACTCCTTCTTGGGCTGCTCCATCTCCTCGGTCTCATCCCCTTCTTGGGCTTCTGCTGCCGCGGCATAAAGGGCTTCAACCCCGGCAGACTCGTCCCCGGCAGCCTCTTCCGTGGCGTGCCCCTCGCTCCTGCCATGGGAAGAGCCTTCGTCTTCGGCCTCCTCCTCATCTTCCTCCTCCTCTCCTCCAGGCCTTGCCTTCCCGGCAGCTCGAAGCGCCTTGTCCTCCTCAATCCGCCTCCTGATAAACTCTGCTTCTACTGTGGAGGTGCGCTTGGACATGTTGCCCTCCACCCTGGAAGCCCTTTCTCCCAGGTTGGAAACCCACTCGATCTCTGCATCAAGCTCAGGTAGTTACCAATCAGCCTCAACTCCATAAGCGTTGCAGTCAGGCATCCACTTCAAAATCTGGTCCAGGGCAGAGTTGATATTCAGCGGGACAACCCTTGCCGGCAAGTTGAACGGCCCGAGGCTGCCGAACAGCTATTCGCACAGCCAGCCGTGGCCATAAATCGATAAATTGTTGGTGAGGCCGGGATATAGGCGCATCCTGTCCGCAGCATCTCCATACAGCTAGGCAAACTTGTCCCTTTTCTGCAACGGCGCGATGCGGCGTCGAAGGAAATCAGCCCCCACCTGTTCGATGGTTAGCCCAGCAGCTTTGAGACGGGCGATCCTGTTCAGCGCCGGGCGAAGCTGTCTTCAGTAAGGCCTAGCTTCCCCCAATCACTGCCGCGTGCGACGCACTCCGTCCGTGCCCGGCAGTACTCTGGAGCATCCGCGTCCTGAATCCAGCACCAGTCCACCCTCCATTCTTCCCATTTGTCGTGCTGCTGGCTAGGAAGGTAATCCCAAACATTCCTCTTGCCCCGGGGGATCCAACTTATATTCCCTGAGTGGTGGGTCTTGTCTTCAACCCGCGGGACGAAGAAGTGCCTGAACAGATCCACATTGGGGGCAACTCCGATAAAGTTCTCCCACAGATGGGCAAAAATCGCCATGCACGCCATTGCATTTGGTGTAAAATCCAAGAGATGGAATCCATACACCACCATCATCGCCTCAAAGAAATCTGAGAAAGGGGGGCTGAGGCCGCAGAGAAAGTACGCGCAGAAGAAGCGGTACGAATTTGGCGGATCCTCTTTCCCCTTCGGCAAGACCACGGGCGCACCATGCCCTTTTGGGACTTCCTTCCCCCACATATGCGCATACCTTGCGACCAAGGCGTTGCTTTCCAAGCTCGACGGGAAGAAGACCACATCTTCTCGCCGCTTCCTGTCCAATTCCACCGCTCTCTTCTTCTTCCCCTCCGCTGCAGCTTCCTTTGCGGTGGTCGCCCACTTCCCCCTTGCGGCGGCGGCTTTCTTTCCCATCCTTCGGGGCTATGGAAAGGGTGCAAGACTGGATGGGGCGTTGGAGGCGAATGTGGGCGCAGGAGCGGTCACTTGGCTTGAGGAGAAAGATGATGGAGGGTGAAACAGATGCGAATGAGCAACGCCCTTTCGCGTTTTCTCTTTTATGAGGAACGAACATGGGGGGGGGGGGGGGGTGGGGGGGGGTGGCTCTTCGCTACTTTCTCTCAGGAAGTTACTGTTTTACATTAACTGCTACAGTCCCACGACCCCACGACCTGCAGTAATTACGCGGAGTGGACGTTGAGTTGACTGGTCATCATAACAAACCGCTGCACGCGCATCACTTCCTCAACACGTGTCCGTGCACTGTTTGGGGCCTAACCCAACGTGCCCGACGACACGTATGGCTCAGGCCCGGGGTCTTCTGTCGGGGTACACAAACAGGGGTGTATGTTTCCCCTGACTTGTGCACGGACAGTAGGCCTCCAACCCGGCAGCACCAAGCTCCCAAGACGAGACCAAGCTAGAGAGATAGCTCTTTGAGGAATCAAAGGGCGGATTAAGAAGACCAAGACAAGCCAAGGGAACAAGATGTCACTAAGAAAAGACCTCCCTTGCCGGGCAGGCGAGCCTGGTCAGGTCGAGGCCTCACCAAGAACAAGTCCCAAGATTTCCCCGGCAGGCTTGCCAGGGCCGCCAAGGGCAAATCTCCCCGCCAAGACTCCACCGCTCCACCGCACATCGACGCAAGTCAATTATCAGTGTGGTGTCTGTGATGACCCCGGCTTAATCGTGCACTAACCATACACGCCAATGCACACGATCAAGCCTAAGGACTCACTTGAAGATATCACAACACAACTCTAAAATATAAATAAAGTCATACAAGCTTTATATTACAAGCCAGGGCCTCGAGGGCTCGAATACATAGCTCGATGGCATGCAAGCGTCAGCGGAAGCATCAGATATCTGGGTACAGATATATTACAGAAACAGAGATAGGCCTTTAGAAAGGCGAGGCAAAAGAAAAACACTACGATCGAAAGGCGTAGGCCTCCTACCTAGGACCCTCCGAACCTAATCCTGGTCGTCGGTCGGCTCCTCGTAGTAGTACTCACCGGGAGGGTAGTAGTAGTAGCCGTAGTCGTCGACGGGGGCAGCTATCTCAGGGGCTCCGTCATCTGGTGGCGTCAATTGGATATGGGGAGAAAAAGAAAATAAAGCAAACGTGAGTACTCATCCGAAGTACTCAGCAAGCAAGGATCTACACTACATATGCAACATTTTCAAAGGAGGCTGTATATGTGGACTGGGCTGCAGAATGCCAGAATAGAGAGGAAGTCCTGGTCCTATCGTAGACTAGCATCTTCAATCATCTTCATCGGTCTTGCAGCATTAGAAGAGTGCAGATTAACATAATGTAAAGTAGCAGTAGTGTTATCAACCTCGCCCAGAGATTCTTCCTCGACTCCCTGCGAGAAAGCAATCCCAGAGCCATACTATCCATTTCATCTCAAGTCACCTGTTCTAGTTGTACCGATCGGGATACAACTCCGAGTGTCTGTTACCGTAGGACAGGCTATCGATAGATTAGTTCTTCCCTGTAGGGGTGCACCAACTTACCCACCATGCTCGTTTAACTCCGACCGGACACACTTTTCTGGGTCATGCCCGGCCTCGGCTAAACAACACGCTGCAACCCGACCAAATACTTAACAGAGAGGTCAGCACGCCGGACTAACCTATGCCCCCAGGGGTCTTGGGCCTTCGCCCCGGGAACTCCTGCGCGTTACGTTCACGGCCGAGAGCAGACCTAGCAACCCCTTAATACAAGCGCAGTTGCGTAACCAGTCCAACTCGGCGCGCGCCGCTCAGTCGCTGACGTCCATTAAGCTCCGGCTGAAGTATACGACGCAGAACGCCCATACTATGCCCACGTGATGGTTAGTGCTATCAGGCCAGAGGCCCCTCGGATCAAATATCCAAACCGTTAGTGTGTTGGTAGTGCGGTAACGAGCAGAGACTCACGAAAGATGTGACCCCATCGCCCCGTCTCGAGGACTTGTGGCAAGGGCTAAGAATGCCCGGCCACGCCTCGTGTTCAACTCTCAGGCACCATCCAGGTCCACCCGATTCCACATCATTCGTCATTAAGCTCGCGCGGGTACCCCTCAGGGCCGACCCGTCTTTAGTAACATGTTTCAGTGTAACGTCATAGTAACAATGGTAACCGTGTGTCCAACACCAAGGGGAACCCTGAGGAATCACCCTCGATGGAATTCCCACTGATGTTACCATCAAGGTGAACGGAGGAGGAATCACCCTCGAGGTCCACTCTTGAGGAGTTGTGCGACGGTGTCGTTATCGAGGGTGGTGTAGGAGGAATCACCCTCGTTGACCACGCCCGATTAACTAACCTACAAGGTTATCATCAGAAGTGCTGATGAGGTATCACCCTTGGCACTCGATAGTAACCCAGTAGTGTCGAGCAACTAAGGGGAAGTGACGTGCGGTGCCGGGGCCTGGTCTTCGATCCCGTTGATCGGGTCTTCTGAGAATCCAGCGGGGCAGTCGGGATAAAGTTGGGTCTCTGATAGGTCTCTACCCAGCCTATACTAAACAGTTTAGGATAACATGTAGGTATCAACAGCAGGTTACAATTAAACAGGCTATGCAGCAGAATTAGGATAACAGCAGCAGCAGTAACTTCTAATGCAAGCATAAGTGAGAAGAGAGTGGGCGATATCGGAATGCTCAAAAGGGGGGTGCTTGCCTGTTTGCTCGACGGCAAGGGCAAGATCGTCAACTGTGTCGTCGGGCTCCTGAGCGGCGTCGGCCTCGGGAGCTACGTCGACGTCGGGGTCTACCAAGAGAGAAGAGGGGGAAGAAACAGGTAAATAGACAGCAATCGATGCAACACAAGCATGCCATGCCTAGGATGCAGTGCAGGGTTGCCTAAAGATGCACCTAAGTCATTTTAGTTATTGTAGGATTAGAAATGGATTTATTAACCGGTGTATAAGCACTATTCATCTATTGGATACGGCCTCGAAGATGCGGGTTCACCTACGTAGGGGGTTCCGGCATCGAAACAGACAACGCGATCAGATTCGTCTCGTCGTTCTGATCAACTTTCATGTTTTAAGTTTTTCGATCTGAGCTACGGTTTAAAAGTTATGAATTTTTAAAGATTTAAAAGATTTTCTGGAGTTTAATTAATTTAACAGAAATTGAAATATGACGTTAGCAGTGACGTCAGTGAGTCAAACCGGCTGACCAGAGTCAAATATGACCGGTGGGTCCAGTGGGACCCACTGGTCAGTGACAGTGGCAATTAACAGAGAGGTTAGTCTAACTAAATAGGTTAATTAGAGGGTGGGCCCCAGTAGCCAGTGGGTGTTAGGGTTAACTAAATAGATTTTAATTAAAAGTGTTTTAATTATATTAACTAAACGAAGGGTCCCACTGTCAGTGACTGGGATGAACAGTAATTGCGTTGACCACAGTCAACGAAGTCAAACCGAGGCGCAGGGGCCCACTATCAGTGGCACTGGGCTGGCCCCACGCTCGCCAGCTCAGCGGGGCCGCCGGAATCACGCCGGTGAGCCTCCCGTGGCGGCGCTCTCGCCGGAGCACGTCGGAAAACACCTACAGGGGCCCAAAACGCATGCCGTGACTTGTGTTCGGACGAGCGACGAGCGCTGCGTCGAGTGGTGTGGTCGCCCGAGGCTGGGGTTGCCGGAAACGCCGCCGGCGTTGAGCCGTGGCGGAGGCCGAAGCACGGGCCCATCGGATTCGGCGTTAAAGCGCGCGGGCGGCCATCCTAGCTATCTACGCGGAGCCTACGTCGCACAAGGAACACGCCGGAGTGGTCGGGCGAATTTGTAGCGGCTTGGAAACACAGCTACGATGGCAATGGCGGTGGCAGCGTTCGGTTCTCTGTGGTGCCGCCGTTCTAGCGCGCATACGGGCTACCGGAGAGGCCAGGGGAGAGGAAGGGTGCTCACCGAGCGGCGCAAGGTGGCCCGTGGAGGTTTAGTAGCGCTGAGTGGCTCGGGGACGCCGGAGATCGCCGCGGGGCCGGAGATGGGGACGAAGACGAACGGCTGCTGCACAGCTCCCCGGCTTCTTCTGAGACCACCAGAAGAAGAGGGAGACCGCGGCGAGTCCAACGGACTTGTCGGAGAGGCAGACAGGCGTCGGTGACCACGAGGATGGGCGATGCGCGGCGGCGACCGCGTCGGCCGATGAATCTGAAGGGGAAGAAGGTGGAGCGAGCGAGGAAGAGAGGTGAG
This sequence comes from Thinopyrum elongatum, assembly GCA_011799875.1. Classification (NCBI taxonomy): domain Eukaryota; kingdom Viridiplantae; phylum Streptophyta; class Magnoliopsida; order Poales; family Poaceae; genus Thinopyrum; species Thinopyrum elongatum. The sequence continues at coordinate 279,876,449 of CM022303.1, forward strand.
GAGTGACTGAGGAGGTCCAGGGGGGAAGCACGGGCCTCGTCCTTATCCCCCTCGTCGGCTGCGGGCGTCGGTGGCGTTGGCGTGTCGACGCCTCGCCGGCGCATGGGCGCTCGCCCACGGGCACGACGACATGCAGGAGAGAGAGGAGGGGATGGGCCAGGTGGGCCATTTTCGGGGCACTGTGCACTTAGGCCCAGTGCACAGTGCCTCGTTTTATTTTCTTGTTTCTCTTTTCTATTTTTCTTTATTTCTTTTCTGTTTTGTAATTGTTAGGCCACTATTGCTATTTTGTAAAATGTGAGAGTTGGCCCCAATATTACAATGCAATATTACTTGTCACCAAAAACTTGTTTGGGCAAAGTAGGATTTTATTTGAATTTGATATGATTATAAATGGATTAAATAATTCTATTTTGGTGTTGTTTCATGTTGTTGTAGTCATTTAGCTAATTCCATTATCATTGTTTATATTTTTGTAAGTGCTTCTGGATTATTTGCTATTTAGTGAACATTTTTCCAATAGTGTTTGTGCAAATTTATTTTGCACTTTTGAATTTAAGTTGATTTTCAGAGAAGTATTTGAATTGTTGAGATTAACCACTATGACTAGGCACTGCAAATCAGATGACTTGGCATTATTAGTAGATAATCACAGTGGCTAATACACAGGGGTGTTACAGTGTCGAGCCCCCAAGTGATTAAGTGGCTGTCATTTGGCACGTGGCAGCCATTTGGAAGGGAGATTCCCCCTATATGACACCCGTCCAGAGGCATGTCATGCAGACAGGTAGAAGATGGTTAAGCAGCGCGGCAGGCTTGCCGGGCTGCATCCTTAGCGTGACACCTAGCAGTGCATTTAATGCACTTTGTCCTAACTGCCAGAGTTATGTATGATAGCACTGTTGGCTATCTAATCAGTAGATAATGACTGTTTTGCCACTGTGGTAATCCCTTAGCCTATAAAAGAAGGGCCATGGTAACCTAAAAAAGGATTCGGACCCTTGTACACTCATACGTGCGTAGCTGCTCTCCCTGAGGTGACCTTGCCGGGCTTGAGCGCTGCATGTCAACTACGGTCCTCCCTTCAATCCACCAAATGCAGGAGTAGGGTTTTACGCTTCTCAGCAGCCCGAACCTGGGTAAAAATCACCAGCGTCACCACTGTCGTGCTGTTCCATGGCTTCCGCTCTTTGCGCTAGGTGATCTCCCCCCTGCCGAACCACAAGGGGCTGATGGCCACATAGGTGATCGTGTTTCACCACGACAACAAGGTTGCTTCTTTGTGGACCCTTCGTGGGTGGAGCCCTCCATGGACTCGTGCAACCGTTACCCTTCGTGGGTTGAAGTATCCATCAACGTGGACGTACGATAGCACCACCTATCAGAACCACGCCAAAAATCATCGTGTCCTCATTGCGTTTGAAATCTCCAATCCCTTCTTTATTTTAATATGCAAAGTCTTTACTTTCCGCTGCACAACTCTTAGACTTGCATGTGTAGGGTGTATTTGACTTGGTAGAATTGCTAAAACTTGCCCACAACTAAAATTGGGAAAAGGATAAGTTTTTATTTGGTCAAGTAGTCTAATCACCCCCTCCCTCTAGACATACTTTCAATCCTATAAGTGGTCTCAGAGCTTTGGTCTCCATTGCATTGGTTTCACAACATAGGAGAGTATGGCGTCTAGTGAGGGAAACTACCACCGTAGAGGTCCATATTTTGATGGTACAAACTTTGCTAGTTGGAAGCATAATATGAAAATGCATATTCTTGGTCATAACCCCGCTGTTTGAGCTGTTGTTCGTGTTGGCTTGCAAGGTGAATTCTTTGAGGATGGTAAAGAACCAGATTGTGAAGCAACCAGAAGAATTGAAGATGTTGCAATACAATGCTCAAGCATGTGACATTCTCTTCAATGGTTTGTGTCTCGAGGAGTTCAACAAGATTAACCGCCTCAAGAATGCAATGGAAATTTGGGATACTTTGGTTGATATGCACGAAGGTACCGAGTCCGTCAAGGAATGGAAGTTGGATGTGCTTCAAAGTCAACTTGACCAGTTCAAGATGAAGGATGGTGAAGGAGTCGCCGAAATGTACTCTAGGCTTGCTCTCATCACCAATGATATTGCCGGCTTAGGAAGTGAAGAGATGACCGACAAATTCGTCATCAAGAAGATCCTTAGAGCCTTGGATGGAAAATATGATACCATGTGCACCTTGATCCAAATGATGCCCAATTACAAAGATCTCAAGCCCACGGAAGTCATTGGAAGAATTGTTGCTCATGAGATGTCACTCAAGGACAAGGAGGAGCTCCACAAGAAGTCAAGTGGTGCATACAAAGCTTCAGGTGATGCTTCTACGACATCAAGCGAGAAGCTAGTATCCAATGAGGAATTAAGCCTAATGGTTAAGAACTTCAACAAATTCTACAAGAATAGAAACAAAGAGAGAAGCTCCAACTCAAGGCAATATGAGCAAAGATCATCAAGTCATGACCGTAATTGCTACAATTATGGAAGACCCGGACACTATTCCAATGAGTGTACGACACCTCACAAGAAAAGAGAAGACTCACCTAGAAGGAAGATTATTAGAAGAGATGAATCACCTCATAGAGAGAGGAGGAGTAGAGATGATTGTTATGAATGAAGACCTTCTCGAAGGAACAAGAAATCGGAAGGGAAATACTCCCTCCGTTCCTTTTTACTCCGCATATAAGATTTGTGTCGAGTCAAACTTTACAAACTTTGACCAAATTTGTATAAAAAATATCAACATCTACAATATCAAATATACATGATATGAAACTACATTCCATAATGCAGACTAAAAAGAAACGGAGGGAGTACAAGTCAACCAAGAGCTACTCTACAAGAAGACATCAAGCTCATGTTGGTAAATGGGCCGACAACAAATCCGAGAGAAGGTATCACTCCGACTCCGACTATAGTCAAGATGAAGGTGTTGCCGGACTTGCTCTAGTATCCTCCAACTCCCATGACATATTTGATTCATCAAATGAAGGAATTGGAAGATGCTTCATGGCTAAAGGCCCCAACGTATCACACCCAGAGTATCTTGATTTCAATAGTGATGAGGATGATTTGCTAGGTCATGATGATTTGCTTGTTGACAAAACTAGTGATGTGAGCTATAATGAACTTGCTAGGAATCATGATAGTCAAGATGAAACGAGTGACAATGCTAAGAAGGAGATTGAGCGTCTAACTAAATAACTAAACACTCTTAAGTTAGCTCATGAAAAAACTCAAGAAGATCACAAAGAGCTTCTAAGAACTCATGATAAGCTACGCTTCGAGAAGCTAAATTTAGAGCAAGAGCATGAGCTTCTTAAAGCAATCAATGATGATCTTCGAAAGAAGAGTTCTTCTTACATTGCCAAACGTCTCCTCTTGTCTACTTTTATGCCACAAGTTAAATATACTCAAGCTAGTAACAAGAGTAAGAAAGGTTCTACCTCTAGTAGTAACAATAACAATGCTAAATCCAATATTGTTGCTTCTAGTAGTTCTATTGATTCCACTAATGATTCTCTTAGCCAAGTTACACTTGAGAAAGAAAACAATTTATTGAAAGGAATTATAAAAAAGGTGTCTACAAGAGCCTCGCCGGAAGTAAGCAATTTGAGAAAATTGTGCGTAAGCAAGGAAGGCACCGGAAGAACCAAGGTATTGGTTTTGAACGAAAGTTCAATGCCAATGGAGTTGACACTGGTACAGCGAGGTGCTATACAAACGGTTTTTAACCCCTTTCCACGACGGCGTTTTGAACCACGCCAAGTGAGTGTGTGTGATAGGGGGGGGGGTCCTTCCCACATGACCCAGAAACCGTCGGGGATAGGGAGCCTTGATGCATACAGTTGTCCCTATAAAACTGTTTCTGATATCTCGAATATCCCAAACGCTTCATCCTTGCAACTCATTTGTGCTCGCATTGCCATTGCAGTCGGACTTCTATGGTTTTATCTAAAACCAGGCGCAGTCCAGGCACATTCCAGGCACGTACCAAACAGGCTCTACGTTTACGATGCCTGGCACATCACAAACAATTCATGATTGTAAACCGTGTACGATAGGTCGACAATCACACACATTTAGTTTTCCCGCACCGTTTGTGATATTGTCTGAAATCACACACGCTTTGCAAACGGCAACTGTGTGCATGGTTACACACATTTCCTCTCCGTGAACCGTGTTGGATTATGATGTATATCACACACGCTGTGCTTTATAGACCGTGTGCGTCGTAATGACCTGCAGGGTGTAATTTCACCCTAATTTAATTGCTGCTATTTAAAATTGTACCTAATTTGAATTTGAAAGTAGGCTATAGCTTTATTCATATCCGTCAGGTTCAAACAACCAATGCATTATTCGATTCACAGGTACATATGTTCGAGAATTACATAAGCACCAAATAAAGAATGATGAACCAGGGTTGTATAGTTGTACTATTAAAGATAGTAAAGAAAGAGGCGAGAGACATTCTGGTTGCTGAACAAGGTGAAGCGGAATGGCCCTACTGTGCTCTCCTCGATGCAGAAGGCACGCACGACTCTAGTCCAACCGCTTGTGATGGCCAGCCGCCAATCATGTAGTTTGAGAGGTAATCTTGAGTAAACTGCTTTAGGATCCATTGCAAAGGAAAAAGATTCAAACATTGTCATCTAACACAACTCATTACGGGCAGTAAAAAGAAGGCTACAGAGTTCTTACTTACCATCCTACAGTTCACTGTTGTCTTGCATAAATTGTAAACAAATAGTTCGATTGACATCTTTTGACCCATTTTAATAACAATCTTTATCAGTTTCCTCACTTGATGCTGCTTCATGAATATCTCATTGCCCCATACGCAGAAAGGGTCGAAGTGTGGATCTTTGGCAATGCCATATGTACCTAAAAGCACCAAGTTAATATTAGAAGCTAACCAACAATTGCAAAATGATGTAGTACAACACTCCCTCCATCCCATTATATAAGATCTTATTACATGTATATCTAGACATCATCAGAACATTAAGGTAACACTCTTCCTTGTTGCTATGTAGCCTGGGATTGCATATTTAGTCATTCAGTACAATGCTTGTTGCTATGTAGCCTCAGATATTCTCCCTCAGTAAACTAATATAAGAGCGTTTAGATTACTAAAGTAGTGATCTAAACGCTCTTATATTAGTTTACAGAGGGAGTATTAAATATGGCCCTAGTTAATTGATATGTCTCCAACGTATCTATAATTTATGAAGTATTCATGGTGCTATATTATCATTCTTGGATGTTTTACAATCATTTTATAGCAACTTTATACCATTTTTTGGGACTAACTTATTGATATAGTGCCTAGTGCCAGTTGTTGTTTTTTGCTTGTTTTTTACATCGTAGAAAATCAATACCAAACAGAGTCCAAACACAGCAAAACTTTTTGTGGATTCTTTATGGACCAGAAGACATCCAATGGGCCAGAGCAGCGCCTGGGGGGGTGCCCCGAGGGGGGCACAACCCACCAGGGCGCGCCTGGGCCCCCAGGCATGCCCCGGTGGGTTGTGCCCACCTCGGTGGCCTCCCGCACCGCCTCTTCGCCCTATAAATTGCCAAATATTCCAAAAACCCTCGCGGAGACCCTAGATCAGAAGTTCCGCCTCCGCAAGGCCTCTGTATCCATGAGATCCAATCTAGACCCCGTTCCGACACCCTGCCGGAGGGAGAGATCATCACCGGTGGCCATCTTCATCATCCCGGCGACCACCATGATGAGGAGGGAGTAGTCCACCCTCGGGGCTGAGGGTTTGTACCAGTAGCTATGTGTTTAATCTTTCTCTCTCTCTCGTGTTCTTGAGATGCACAATCTTGATGTATCGCGGGCTTTGTTAATATAGTCGGATCATATGGTGTTTTCCCCTCTCTATCTTGTTGTGATGAATTGAGTTTTCCCTTTGAGATTTCGTTTTATCGGATTGAATACTTTTATGGATTTGAGAGCACTTGATATATGTCTTGCATACGAATACCCGTGGTGACAATGGGGTATTATAATGATTCACTTGATATATGTTTTGGCACTCAACTCGTGGATTCCCGAGGTGACATTGGGGTAATCTATGCATAGGGGTTGATGCATGTTCTTGTCTTTGTTTCTCCGGTAGAAATCTTGGGGCACTCTTTGAGGTTCTTTGTGTTGGATTGAGCATTACGAATCTGAATTTGCTTTGGTGTTATTTTAGTATGAACTCTTGGATAGATCGATCGGAAAGAATAGCTTTGAGGTGGTTTCGTACCTTACAAACAATTTATTCTTATGTTCTCCGCTAGATAGGAACTTTGGAGTGATTTTTCATTGCACGTTGAGGGATGGTTATATGATCCAATTATATTAGCATTGTTGAGAGATTGCACTAGCGAAAGTACAGACCCTAGGCCTCATTTTCAAGCATTGCAATACCGTTTGTGCTCCGTTTTACCAATTGCTACCTTGCTGTTTTTTTATTTTCAGATTACAAAAATATATTTCTACCATCCATATTACACTTTTATCACCATCTCTTCGCCGAACTAGTGCACCTATACAATTTGCCATTGTATTGGGTGTGTTGGGGACACAAGAGACTTTTTATTATTTGGTTGCAGGGTTGTTTGAGAGAGACTATCTTCATCCTACGCCTCCCACGGATTGATAAACCTTAGGTCATCTACTTGAGGGAAATTTGCTACTGTCCTACAAAACTCTGCGTTTGGAGGCCCAACACGAGTCTACAAGAATAAAGTTGCGTAGTAGACATCATTAATCTACCGATAAATGGATTAAAGATATATTCAGTGAAATGTCTGATTCGACGATTAATCCCCAGGCTATATGGTACCAGCTACCGATATCCTAAATAGTGAGTACATATAAGCAATGCGATGAAACTAACCTCGATGGAAAACAACAGCTGTTCTCAATATTGTCCTGTATGAGTACATATAAAGGCATGTTAAGCACAACAGGCTAAACATCAACCAAATATATCCATGGTAGACAACATAATCTACAAACGATAGCTTCAATGTGCAGGTTTAAGCATGCTAGTTAAGCAAAACAAGAAGTGGAAAGGTGTGTTAACCGCAACAGACCCAACATTTAAAAACAAGCAAATATAGTCATTCAAACTGGTATTGTGCAGGTCTAAAGTACACTAGTTATTGTTAAAAAAATGAAAAGGCGTGTTAACTACAACATCCTTAACAACAACCAAATATCGTTATTCATAGTGGTATTGTAGAAACTGTTATTGATGAAATTGAACTGCACGGCAAATAGTTGCACATATAGAGCATCACATTGTGAAGAACTGAAATAAACACGGCATAAGGCCATCTCTAGCCGATCCCCTAAAAGTTAACGGACTAAAACCCTTAGTGGGGTATATATATACTCCAGCAATTTTTGTTCGTTTCTAGTCGATCCCCTAAACTTAACGTTGTAAACTTCAATTTGATCAAGTTCAAAGCAGGTTCAACCGAAAGTAGCATGCATTCAAACATAAACATATATATTTTTGTATAACCGAACATAAAACATAAATTTTAACTGAACTAAACTACTTTCAGTCAAAGTGGAGGTCGAGCCAATCCTTCCTTGTCAGGTACGGTGTGCCGCGAGCCGGGTCTGGGCCGGTGCCGTCATCGGGGTCGCTGGGGAAGACACTTCTCCACTCGTCGATGTCGGTCTCCTCGTCCTCGCCGCCCACCTCGACGCCCTCCGCGCTGCCGTCCTCGCTGTTGGCGTTCTGGGAACCAGGGTACCCAGACTTGCCTGCCTGCGGCCCACGGCGTGGCTCCTTTGACGGCCTGGTACGACCCATCTACAAGACCGCCAAGGCAAGACCCTCGTGAAGGCCCCCTGGCCTCGCGAGGCGGACGACACCAAGACCTCCAGAGGGAGTGGCCTCCTCAGGCTGCCTCCCGAGGAGCGGAGATTCCTATGCAAGTACCAGCCTCATGAGGCTGCCATGACGCAAGCCATGACGACCAAGGCCAGGTGGGTGCCAGCGGGCGCAGAGGAGGAAGTTTCCTCTTTGGTGCTAAGGAGGAAAGGACAGGCGTGGGTTCCCGAGGAATCTACCAAAGGTTTCCATTCCGGTCCTACAAGACCAAGACCACCAGCACAGCAGGACGGATGTCATCGCCGAGCCCACCGCTGTGTCATGACCAGAAGCTTTGCAGGCGAAGTCCACCTTTCATCAGGATAAGATGTACTACTTGTACCTTTTCAAATTGGCCGTTGTGGGATCCCTTCTCGCCTAAGTTTCGAGGGAAGAGGACCAAGGCCACTATAACTATAGGTTAGCCACCACCATAGAAGGGGTCGACTGATTCTCCCCCCGAACCCTCGCGAGGTTGTTCATCCTCAGCCCCTCGTGAGGCCAATCCACCACAAAGCGGGAGTAGGGTTTTACACCGCAAGGTGGCTCGAACCTGGGTAAACTGCCGTGTTCATCTTCTTCCTTGTTCTCGTGGGTTCGGCTAGGCTAGGCTGTGCGGAGACGAGTTGGCAGGCTTGAGAGGTTGATTTCTTCGCACACGCCCCAGAGTTCGAACCTTCTTGGGTCTGCGGAGCCCTGAATCCGACATTTGGCGCGCCAGGTAGGGGCGTGTCGAAGCTCCGCCTCTTCACCAACCGCGCTCCACCCGCGTTTCGTGGTTCCCATGGCGGACGCCGTCCCACCCGCCGGGCCGCCAGGCGCCTACGGAAGTGCTGCGGGCCACCGGGCCTTTACCCCCAGCCTGCGGCGAGTGCAGTGGCCGCAGAAGTTCAGGCCGGCGCTGCCCCCGCGGTACGACGGCGCGGATGACCCCGAGGAGTTCCTCCGATTGTACGCGTAGGCCATCTGGGCGGCGGGCGGCGACGACAAGGTCATGGCAAACTGGCTCCCCATGGCCCTCATAGGCGTGTCGCACTCCTGGATGCTCAGCCTACCAGAGTCTTCAGTGGCCTCCTGGGAGGAGCTGCACGGCCTATTCATCGCGTGCTTTGTGGCACCGGCGCCCCACGCTGTTGCGTCCATTCTCGGCAGGTCGCAGGCGCCAGCCTCGGGCCGCCACGTCAAGCAGCTCCTCCGTCAGGTGGTAGCTGCTTGGCCGCGGCAGGGGCTCCTCCAGGCCACACAGCGCCTAAGACCGACGTCACCTTTGACTCCAGGGATCACCCCAGGACCATGGTAGGAGCCGGCGTGCTCCCCATGCCGTGCACACCCACCATCAGCAATGTCGCGGTCACCAGGAGCCTCATCGACGGCGGAGCTGGCCTCAACGTCCTCTCCGTGGAAGCCTTCGACCCGCTTCAAGTGCCCTACGACCAGCTTGCGCCCACCAAGCCCTTCTCGGAGGTGGTTGACGACTCCACCACCCCCTTGGGGCAGATACGCCTCCCGGTCACCTTTGGCACGTGCTACAACTACCGCACCAAGCTCATCGACTTTGACGTCGCCCACATCGGCCTCCCGTACAATGCCATCCTCGGGTATCCGGCCCTTGCCAAGTTCATGGCGGTGACGCACCCCGGCTTCAACGTCGTCAAGATGCCTGGAAGCAGCGGCATCATCACCGTGGCGGGGGACACCAAAGATGCACTCCTGGCCCTCAAGCTCGCTTTCAAGGCCGTGGCAGCCACGCGGCCAGGTGCTGGGGACGCCCTAGAGATCCCGGAGGCCACGCCCGCAAAGAAGAAACAATTGTTCTCTCAAGACCGGGCCGAGATGAAGCAGGTGCCCGTCGACGACGGAGGGTCAGGCCCCACCTTCACCATAGGCGCCGGCCTCCCCCCGGATCAGGAAGAGGCGCTGGTTGGCTTCCTCCGTGCGAAGAAGGATGTGTTTGCATGGGAGGCGACGGACCTGGTCGGCGTCCCACGAGATGTGATTGAACACCATTTGATGGTGTGCCCGAGTGCGCGCCCGGTGAAGCAAAAGGTGCGGCGGCAAGCCCAAGAGAAGCAATCGTTCATCGTCCAGGAGGTCCGCAAGCTGCAGGAAGCCGACGTCATTCGGGAAGTGCGGCACCTGGATTGGCTGGCCAATCCAGTCATCGTCCCCAAGAAGGCGGGAAGGAGCGCATGTGCGTCGACTTCACCAGCCTCAACAAGGCATGCCCTCAGGACCCGTTCCCTCTTCCACGCATCGATCAGATAATTGACTCCACCACCGAGTGCGACCTGCTGTGCTTCCTGGACGCCTTCTCGGGCTACCACCAGATCAAGATGGTGGTGCAGGATGTCGAGAAGACAGCCTTCCTCTCCCCATGCGGGGTGTAGTGCTACACCTGCATGCCGTTTGGGCTGCGGAATGCCGGCGCGACCTTCTAGCGATTGATGCACATCGCTCTGGGCCGACAGCTCGGGAGGAACGCCGAGGCGTACGTTGACGACATAGTGGTCAAGTCGTGGGAGGCAAGGACCCTTGTCCAAGACCTAGAAGAAACGTTCGCCAACCTGCGCAAGGTAAACCTGCGGCTCAACCCGGAGAAGTGCGTGTCGGTGTCCCGTCCGGCAAGTTGCTGGGTTTCCTGGTATCGCACAGAGGGAACAAGGCTAACCCCAAGAAGGTCAAGGCAATAGAAAGAATGAGCCCGCCGCAGACCTTCAAGGAGATGCAGAAGCTCGCGGGCTACGTAACCTCGCTGGGGCGCTTCATCTCCAAGCTTGGCGAGCGCGCCCTCCCATTTTTCAAGCTAACGAAAAGGAAGGGCCCCTTCGAGTGGACTCCGGAGGCTGAGGCGGCTTTCCAAGACCTCAAGAGGTACCTCACGAGCCCGCCGGTGATGGTGGCGCCTCGCCCTCTTGAGCCCTTGGTGCTTTACTTGGCCGCCACACCCCACTCGGCTAGCACGGCGCTCGTGGCGGTCAAGGAGGAGCGTGCAGGTGCAGGTGCGGGTGCGCGGCGTAGCGCCCCGCGTACAGTCGAGCCATCGCCACCTCAGGATGGCACTCCTGAGGTCTCAACTACTCCATCGGACGGCAAGGCTCCCGAGGCCCCCTCGTCCCAAGCAGAGCGGGACGTCGTCGACGCATCTTCCCTCGTCGAGCACCCGGTGTACTTCGTCAGCACGGTGTTGCGTGACGCGTGCGCGACCCCATGCCATAGAAGCTCCTGCTCGCGCTCCTCGTCGCCTCCAGGAAACTGCGCCACTATTTCCAAGGCCACCCCATCAAGGTCGTCTCTGCGTACCCTCTGGAGAAGGTGCTCCGTAGCCCTAATGCCGCGGGGAGGGTTGCCGAATGGAGCATCGAGCTGCAAGCGTTGCAGCTGGAGTTCAGCACCACCAGGGTCATCAAGGGCGCAACCCTCGTTGACTTTGCGGTGGAATGGACGGATGCCCCTGACTGGGGGATGGTTGAAGACCGGTCCCTCGCGCCCGGAGACGAGGCGCCTGATGGCTGGGTCATGTATTTCGATGGCGCATTTGCATGGCAGGGCGCGGGGGCTGGAGCCGTACTCATCTCGCCAACCCAGGATAAGCTATGCTACGCTGTGCAGCTCTGCTTCCAGCATGGTGAGAAGGTCTCCAACAACATCGCGGAATACGAGGGCCTGATCGCTGGCCTCAGGGCCGCGGCGGCCCTGGGGGTCAAGCATCTCACTATCAAGGGCGACTCTCAGCTCCTCGTCAACTTCTCCAACAAGGAATACAAGCCTAGGGACGAGCACATGGAGGCATACCTAGAAGAGGTACGCAAAATTGAAAAACGCTTCTTGGGCTTGGGATTGCAGCACGTCCCGCACGACACGAATAAGGAGGCGGACAACTTCGCCAAGAGGGCGTCCCGACGCGAGCCCCAGAGGCCTGGCGTCTTCGAGGAAAGGCTCTTCAAACCGTCGGCAGCCCCCTCGCTGCAGGCCCGACGCTGCTTCGGGAGGAGCCGCCCCAGGCCCCCTCCTCGGGTGCCCCGGCCTGCGGCCCGACCTTAGGAGCCCGCCTGCTCCTGGTGCTGGAACCTCAGGAGGGTTGTTGGACTAAAGAGTTCAAGGCGTACCTGCTCCGCGGCACCCTGCCGGAGAAGGAGGAAGACGCGGAATGCGTGGCCCGTCAGGCCACCGCTTATTGCTTGCAGGACGGCGAGCTTTACTGAAGGCGCCCCAACGACGTCTCGCTGCGATGCATATCCAAGGAGCAAGGGCACGAATTGTTGGCTGACATCCACGGCGGGGATTGCGGGCACCATTCTTCATCATGCACCCTCGTGGGCAAGGTGTTCCGCAGCAGGTTCTACTGGCCCACGGCACTCAATGATGCCACCGAGCTGGTGCGATCCTGTGAGGCCTGCCAATTCCACGCCAAACAGATCCACCAGCCCGCTCAGGGCGTCCAGACCATCCCGCTCTCATGGCCATTCATGGTCTAGGGGCTGGACATCTTGGGCCCGTTCCCCCGAGCAGCCGGGGGCTATCGCTACCTCTACGTCGCCATCGACAAATTCACCAAGTGGGCGGAGGTGGAGCCCATGCGCACCATTCCTGCTGGCTCGACCATCAAGTTCATCAAGGGCCTCGTGAGCCGTTTCGGGGTCCCCAACCTTATCATCACTGACAATGGCTCTCAGTTCACAAGCAATCTCTTCAGGACATATTGTGCTAACCTTGGAACACAGATATGCTATGCTTCAATGGCACACCCACGGAGTAATGGCCAGGCCGAATGCGCCAACGCGGAGGTCCTGAGGGGCCTCAAGACGAGGAGCTTCAGGAAGAAGCTTGAGGCCTGTAGCAGGGGTTGGCTCGGTGAGCTTCAGTCTGTGTTGTGGTCCATCCGCACCACCGCGACTAAGCCCACCGGCGAGACCCCGTTCTTCCTCGTCTACGGGGCTGAGGCGGTCCTCCCACACGAGGTCAAACATCGCTCCCCGCGGGTCTTGGCGTTCGATGACGCACACCAGGACGCCTCACGGGGGACAGATCTCGTGCTCGGGGAGGAGGGCCGCCGCCAAGCCTCGCTCTGTGCCGCGAGGTACCAGCAGGCGCTGCGGCGGTATCACTGCCACAGCATCCGCTCCTGGACCCTTGAGGTGGGTGACCTCATCCTGAGGCGGGTGCTCTCCAGGGAGGGGCTTCACAAGCTCTCGCCTATGTGGGAGGGCCCGTTTAGGATAGCCCGTGTCTCCAGGCCTGGCGCCGCGCGCCTAGAGACGCAGGACGGGGTCCCCATCCAGAATGCGTGGAACATCCAGCACCTCTGGAAGTTCTATCCGTGACACTCTCACGTAATAATGAGTGGGGCTGTACACGCCCCGAGTCTCCTGAGCGCCGCCCTGGGGCCTCACGGGGGCTCCCACCCACATCCAAGTGGAAGCCCCTTGCTCCGCGCTGGCGGACGACACGGTCTTTCAATGACTATGCCCATGCCTAGTGGAAGCCCCATGCTCCGCGCTGGCAGGAAGACTAGAAGCCTAGTGTAGGCGCCGGACGTGGCTGTTCTTTTGCTTGCTTTTGTAGCCGATTTGCCACTTCTTGGAATGAAATTCAAAGTTCTCGCGTCTTTATTTGAAAGGGATGGGAATTTTTCTCCTTGCAGCGTTTTGCTCTTTCGAGTCTTGTGCTTGCCCGTCACTCCTCTCCGCGCGTCTCGCGAGCGGGGGCTGGGCACAGTGTGTATGCCTGGGTCCACCCACGAACACACCTTGCCAAAGCCTTGGCGTCCTACTTTGGTGTCCTAATCCTCGCGCGACGCTCTCAAACGAGCCAATGGGCATGTATGCCCTCCCAGTCCTCATCTCCTGGCCTCACCGGGCATTGCGACCCGGTGTACCAGTGACGATCAGTCCTTGCTCGGGGGCTCGCGTGGGGCGCGACACCCTGTGAGGCATCTCCGAAGGCCCCGTATCCTCATGGCCCGCTAGATACCTCGCGGCCACTGGGCGCCTCCAGAGGCCTAAGAACCATCGGATTTTTAAGAAGGAAACCCCCGGCAAGATCTCTCTAGAACAAGAGACACACAGGGGATCCAAGCTCTGGAGGAGCACGCCCTCGCGGTGCAGGAGTCTACCACAAGCACACCAAGCTAAGTTATCCTAATCACGATCGACAAGAGCCCATCGATTTATAGCAACACGAATGCTAAGATACGAAATAAAAACATTAACATAACGGCGCAGGCGCCGTGGTCCATTACATGCCCCAGCAAGGCCTTCTAAATTTCTTGATGCAGGGAAAAAGAAAAAAAAGCAAAAGCGGCCTCGCGACCACCGCGACTCCTGAGGCCTGGCTCCAGCGACGTCTGCGCTCAGTCGGAGTCCTCCTCCTGCTTCACCGGAGCGCGATGGCGAGGCGGCTCATTGTCCTCCTGAGCGAGAGTGCGGCGACGGGTTGGCTCGCCGCCCTCCCTAGTCCGGGATCGGCGATGTGGCAGCTCGTCGTAGTCACTGTAACGCCCCCAGCTCAATCGTGCACTAATCATACACACAAATGCACACGATCAAGCCTAAGGACTCACGGGAAGATATCACAACACAACTCTAAAACATAAATAAAGTCATACAAGCTTTATATTACAAGCCAGGGGCCTCGAGGGCTCGAATACACAAGCTTGCGTACAAGCGTCAGCGGAAGCATCAGATATCTGAGTACAGATATGAAATAGAAACAGAAAGGCCTTTAGAAAGGCGAGGCAAAATAAAACACTACGATCGAAAGGCGTAGGCCTCCTGCCTGGGACCCTCCGATCCTACTCCTGGTCGTCAGTCAACTCGTAGTAGTATCCATCCTCTGGGTAGTAGTAGTAGTCGATCGACGGGGCATCTGTCTCAGGGGCGCCGTCCTCTTGGTCACGACAAACTGATTTGGGGGGAAAAAGAAAACAAAGCAACCGTGAGTACTCAGAAGTACTCAGCAAGCAAGGATCTACACTACAAATGCAACATTTTCAAAGGGAGGCTGTATATGTGGACTGGGCTGCAGAAATGCCAGAATAGAGAGAAAGGCCTAGTCCTATCGAAGACTAGCATCTTCAGAGGTCTTGCAGCATTAGAAGAGTGTAGACAGATCAATATAATGTAGCAGTAATGATATCAACCTCACCCAGAGATCCTTTCTTGACTCCCTGCGAGAAAGCAATCCCAGAGCCATACAGTCATCAACCTCGTCCTGAGATCCCTTCTCGACTCCCTGCGAGAAGCAATCCCAGAGCCATAGTATCCAAGTATCCAGTTCTAAATTGTATCAATCAGGATACAACTCCGAGTGTCCTTTACCATAGGACCGGCTATCGATAGAAGTTTTCTTCCCTGCAGGGGTGCACCAACTTACCCAACACGCTCGATTAACTCCGGTCGGACACACTTTCCTGGGTCATGCCCGGCCTCGGCCAAACGATACACCGCAGCCCTACCTAGAGCTCAGCAGAGAGGTCCCCGCCGGTCTACATCCTAAGCACTCATGGGTCTTGGGCCGTCGCCCTGTGCACTCCGGGTCGTTGCGAGCAGGGTGTATACCAGCGCCAACGGCACGATCCGACCCGGCCGCAATGTTGAACTGGACGTCTGACAAAACTGTCGGCTGATGCTACGATGCAGAACGCCCATACTATGCCCACGTGATGGTTAGTGCTATCAGGCCAGAGGCCTGCTCGAATCAAATATCCAAATCGCTAGTACCTTGGGCTTGCGGTAACGAGCAGAGACCCACGAAAGATGTGACCCCGTCGCCCCGTCTCGAGGACTTGCGGCAAGGGCCATGAATGCCCGGCCACGCCTCGTATTCACCACTCGGGCACCACACAGGCACCCGTCTTCACAACACTCGCCTCTCAGGCGCACGCGGGTACCCCTCAGGGTCGACCCGCCTATCCAAGTAACAGTGTAAAGTCCAAGTATCCGTGTGTCTATAACATCAGGGGAATCCGAGGTATCACCCTCATTGAATTCCCACTCGATGTATCCGTCAAGGTGAACTCGGAGGAATCACCCTCGATGGGTTCACACCTGATGTGTTGCACGACAGCATCGTTACCGGAAGTGGTGAAGGAGGAATCACCCTCGATGACCACGACCGAATAGCTACTCTACAGAGTTAACATCAGAAGTGCTACATGAGGTATCACCCTCGGCACTCGATAGTAACGCTGTAGTGTCGTTACAACTAAGGGGGTGAAGTGCGGTGCCGGGGTCTGGTCTTCAATCCCGTTGATCGGGTCTTCGGATAATCCAGCGGGGCGGTCGGGACTAGTGGGGTCACTGATAGGTCTCTACCCAGCCTATACTAAGCAGTATAGGATATGCAGGTAATTATCAACAGCAGGTTACAATAAACAGGCTATGCATCAGAATAGGTAAAGCAGTAGCAGCAGCAATTCTAATGCAAGCATGAGAAATTAGAATGGGCTATATCGGGATGATCAAAGGGGGGGGCTTGCCTGGTTGCTCGGCGGCAAGGGCAAGGTCGTCAATGATGGCGTCGGGCTCCTGAGTTGCGTCGGTCTCGGGGACGACGTCGGGGTCTAACGAGAGAGAAAAGGGGGAGGAAACAGTAAATACTAAGCAAACAGGTGCTACACAAGGTATAACACGACAATACGCAGTGCCGGGTGTAGTCTAACGCAGTACTACACGTATCAGACGGAGCGGGAGAATATCTGCCGATATTTCCCGGGTCTTTGGAATTATCGGACAGACGATCCGGAGGGGGACGGTTCCATGTTCGGATAGATAGGGACACGTGACGGACGAACGGACCGCGTATCCGAATTCGTCTCGTCGTTCTGAGCAACTTTCATGTAGAAAGTTTTTCGATCGGAGTTACGGATTATTTAATACAAATTTATAAAGATTTAAACAATTTCTGGAATTTAATTAATTTATTAAATCAACATTATCCGAAACACTAACGGTGACATCATCATGACGTCACTGTGACGTCAGGACCAGTGGGTCCCACCTGTCAGTGTCACGTTAGGCTAATTAGGGCTTAATTAAACTAATTACAGATTAATTAGGTTAACTAGATAATTAGTTTAATTAAACAGAATTAATTAAGTTAATTAATTAATATTTATTTATTTTCATTTTTTTTAAAGCTAACAGGGCACAGGTACCACTGGCAGGCCGGATAATGTCCAGGCCGGCCCCTTGGGCACCGGACATGTCCGGGCGGGGCAGGGTAAACGCACGGGGCCGCACGGGGCCAACGGTGACCGAGGGCCAGCCCGGCCGGCGAGCAGCGCGGCCAGGGGAGGCTCGGGCCGGCCAGGTGGAGGCGGCCGGAGGCGGCCAGTGCGGGCGGTGCGGGGCTGCGGGGGTGGCGGCCAGGGGCGGCGCGACGCAACGCGCCCGCAGCGAGTAGGCGGTGCGCGAGGCCGGTGCGGCCCAGGCGCGGGGAGCGACGCGGGGAGGGCATGGCCCCGACGCGGTGAGCGCGTGCGAAGCGGGACCGGCGCGGCGGCGAACAGGGAGGGGGCGAGGAGGGGGAAAGCTCACAGGGGGCATAGGAGAGGCGGGGGCCGGTGAGGGGGAGGGGCGCGATGGCCGGTGTGGCGGCGAGGGCGACCGCCGGCGATGGCCGGGACGGCGGGCGACGCGGGCGGCGGGGACGGGCGGCGCAGGAGGGCGTCAGGCGGCGGGGCTCCTCCTCCCGATCCGATCTAGAACCAGGGGGAGGAGAGAAGCGAGGCGACGAGCTGGCGGTGTCGAGGACGGCGTCGAGGTGGCCGAGGCGGCGACGGCGCGAGGCGGCGGCTGCTGCCCCGATCCGATATGGATCGGGGAGGGGGAGGGGAGACCGAGTGGGGGGAGGGGGAGGGGAGACCGAGTGGGGGGGGGAGGGATTAGGGCTTCGTGGGGGGGGGCTTCGGGGGGTGATATAGGGGCCGGCTGGGTCGGCCTGGTTGGCCTGATGGCCAGCTGGGCCGAGGCCCAGCAAGGGAGGGTTTCCTTTTTTTTCTTTGTTTTTTTCTCTTTTATTTATTCTTATATCTCTATTTTGTAATTAGTTAGGCCTCAAATTGAATTTTGTAAAACATGGCACTTTTTCCATTAAATGCTAGGCATTACCTACCACTGACAAAAATTGGTTTGGAGACAATTGGAGCTCACGCAATTTTTATAATAAATAAAATGTATTAAACTTTGCAGTTTTGATCATGTTACAGCCACTTAAATAATTTATTAATTGTTGATTACAATTTTAGAGTAGCCTCTGGAATATTTGCTATTTATTGAACATTTTAGTTTCTGGATTTGGGCAACTTTTATTTCCACTTTTAGTTTGAATTTCCATTAGAATTTGAATTGGAAATGAGATATGAGCCAAATAATGATTAAGCACTATTTAACATGATGACATGGCAAATCAAAGGGGTAATTACTGTAGCTAACCACTGGGGGTGTTACAAATCTCCTCCACTAACAAGAATTCTCGTCCCGAGAATTAAGAGGTAGAAGGAAAAAGTTCGGGGTATTCCGCACGAAGATTATCCTCGCGTTCCCAAGTGGCTTCATCTTCAGTATGATTTGACCACTGCACTTTGAGGAACTTGGTAACCTTCTGACGGGTCCGACGTTCAGCTTCATCGAGAATGCGGATCGGATGCTCCTTATATGAAAGATCATCATGCAATTCGAGCATCTCGTGATCCACTGCGCGGTGCGAAGATTCCTTGAAGCATTTACGAAGTTGCGACACATGGAAGACATCGTGGATATTAGAGAATTGCGACGGCAATTCCAATTTATATGCCACCTGACCACGTCTTGCAACCATGCGGAAAGGACCAATGTAGCGGGGAGCTAACTTGCCCTTAATTCCGAAACGGTGAGTGCCCTTCATAGGGGTGACACGTAGATAAGCTTAATCACCAGGTTGATAAGTCAAGCCCCATCGTTTGCGATCATAGTTGCTCTTCTGGCGGTCCTGAGCCGCCTTGAGATTTTCCCGGACAATACGGACTTGTTCTTCGGCGTGTTGGATAATATCCGGACCCACGAGCGGTCGTTCCCCAGTTTCTGACCAATTCAGAGGGGTTCGACACTTACGCCCATATAGAACTTCAAAGGGAGCCATTTTCAAATTGGATTGATAGTTGTTGTTGTAAGAGAATTCGGCATATGGAAGAGATTCTTCCCACTTCTTACCGAAAGAAATAACACAAGCCCGAAGCATGTCTTCAAGCACTTTATTGACTCGCTCGACTTGGCCTTGGGATTGGGGGTGATAAGCTGAACTCCAGGTAATATGAGTTCCCATAGCTGTTTGGAAACTTTCCCAGAATTTGGAAGTGAAAAGACCGCCACGGTCCAAACTAATCTCCTTCAGAATACCATGGAGTGAAACAATTCTGGAGATATACAACTCTGCTAACTGACTAGCAGTGATAGTCTCTTTGACGGGCAGAAAGTGTGCAACTTTAGAGAGTTGGTCGATGATGACAAGAATAGCATCGTGACCCTTCTGTGACCTGGGAAGTCCTGTAACGAAATCCATCTGAACCTTATCCCATTTCCATAGAGGAATAGGAAGTGGTTGCAGAATTCCAGCTGGTTTCTGATGTTCTGCTTTAACGCGACGACACACATCACATTCAGCAACATAACAAGCAATGTCCTGCTTCATTCTAGACCACCAGTACCTTTGACGAAGATCACGATACATCTTGGTGCTACCCGGATGAATAGACAGCGGGGTATCATGTGCCTCCTTCATGACCTTGTCAGTCATAAGTTCGAAGCGAGGTACGACAATGCGGTTTCTGAAATACAAGGTTCCATCTTCAGACAGCGAGAAATCCCTGTACTTTTCAAGGTGAAGATTTTTCTTCATCAGATCAACTTCAGCATCTTTAGCTTGCGCATTCTTAACAGCTTTCTCAAGATCTGGTTGTATCACAAGGTTATTTAGAGAGCCCTGTGGAACAATACGCAGATTCAGCTTGCACAGTTCTTCAAAAAGACGAGGTTGAGCTCGCCTAACCATGAGGTTGTCGCAATAGGACTTGCGGCTTAAGGCATCAGCCATCACGTTAGCCTTGCCAGGGGTATAAGAAATACCCAAATCATAGTCCGCAATGGCCTCCATCCATCTTTGCTGACGGAGGTTTAGAGAAGGCTGAGTGAACAAGTACTTCAGACTTTTATGATCCGTGTATATCTCGCAACGATTACCGAGAAGGTAATGTTGCCACAACTGCAATGCATAGATCACAACAGCTAGTTCTAGATCATGTACCAGATAATTCTCTTCATGCGGGCGCAACTGACGAGAGCCATAGGCAATCACTTTACGCTCTTGCATTAGGACACAGCCTAATCCTTCACGGGATGCATCACAATAAATCACAAAGTCTTTGCGGGTATCCGGAGGAGATAGTACTGGGGCAGATGTCAGCTTGTCTTTGAGTGTCTGGAAACTTTCCTAACATTTTTCTGTCCATTCAAACTTAACGCCCTTGTGAAGCAGATCAGTCAGGGGCTTAGCAATCTTGGAAAAGTTCTCGACAAATCGACGGCAATAGCTTGCAAGGCCGAGAAAACTTCTCACTTGTTTGACGTTCTTCGGAGGAGTCCAGTCCAGAATAGCCTGAACTTGTTCTGGGTTAACGGCAATGCCATCTTTGGAAATCACATGGCCGAGGTATGTCACTTCAGAAAGCCAGAATTCACATTTGGAATACTTGGCATACAACTGGTGTTCTCGGAGCCTTTCCAGTACAAGACGGAGGTGTTCGGCATGTTCTTCCTTATTCTTTGAATAGACCAGAATATCATCCAGATATACCACGACAAATTTGTCGAGGTAATCCATGAAGATGTAATTCATCAGACGGGAGAATGTGGCTGGAGCATTTGTTAAGCCAAATGACATGACAGTGTACTCATAAGAACGAAAGCGGGTAACGAATGCTGTCTTGGGAATATCCTCTTCATGAACACGGATCTGATGGTATCCCAATCTCAAATCAAGCTTAGAGAATACTGAGGAACCGGCAAGTTGATCATACAAATCATTGATCCGGGGAAGCGGATATTTGTTCTGGATTGTGGCTTGGTTAATGGGCCGATAATCCTGAACCAATCGGTTAGTTCCATCCTTCTTCTTAACGAAGAGTGAAGGTGCTCCCCAAGCAGAGGAGCTGGGGCGGATGAAACCTTTCTTAAGTGATGTGTCGATTTCCTCCTTAAGTTCAAGAAGGTGGTGCGGAGGCATTTTATAAGGACACGCTTCGCAATAGGGGTAGTGCCAAGCTTCAAGTCGATGATAAACTCGACAGCTCTAGCAGGGGGTATTCCTGGAAGTTCTTCTGGAAATACATCTTGAAAATCACAAACAACTGGAACATTCTCGATGCCTTCAAGAGGTGAAGCATTTAATGCATTCAGAACATATATCTGGCTCTCAGCATCTTGAGTTATTCGGGCTGAGTATCTGACTGTCTGGCCCGAAGAATGGGTAAGTTGGACTTTCTTAGCGGCATAGTCAATCAAAGCATTATGGGCGGTCAACCAGTCCATACCGAGAATGATGTCTATGTCGGAAGGTCCAAGAGCAATAAGGGAAGCAGAGAACATCAACCCTTCAATTCTGATCTGATTGTTGTGACTTACCATTTTGGTTTGCCACCGGAAAAGTGCAGTGATGATTTCTAAAGGAGTGGGTAATGAGCTCATAGCTAACCCATGCAATTGTGCAAATAGCTGGGACACGAAGGAATGTGATGCACCTGAATCAAAAAGAACAGAAGCTGGCACTGAATTCACAGAGAGTGTTCCCAGGACGATAGTTGGTTCCCTCTGAGCCTTTTCAACATTGACGTGATTGGCATGGCCAAGTACAATAGTAGATGGTACGACATTACGGTTTCTGAGTCGGCGGTTCCGACAATTCTTCTTATGACCATTAGGAGGACGTGGCGCCACCTGATGAGAAGCCATAGCATCAGGCGGTCCATCATGAACCGTAAGCTGTCTCGGCGGTGAAGGCAGACGAGGTGTAACATAAGACGGCCTTGGTGTTGGAGCAGGTCGGTGATGAACATTGTGCGGGATCCACACTCGACGCTTCTGAACAGGCTGACCCGAGGATGAGCCAGCTTCATGAGTGCGCTTGAGCGACTCCTGGTACTCAGTCAGAGCTGTTTCAATTTGGAAAGATTTGCTGACAAGCATTGCGAAGTCTGCAAAATCAAGGACAGCAAGTGCGAGGTTTATATCCGTACGCAGTCCTTCACGGAATTTCTCCTGCTTGCGAGTGTCAGTGTCGACGTCATCTTCAGCATAGCGGGATAATTCGAGAAATTTCCTCTGATATTCATCCATAGTCATTTTGTCCTGAGAGAGTTTGCGGAACTCCTGCTTCTTCTGGTCCATCAGACCTTGAGGAATGTACCGTGCACGAAAAGCTGACTGAAATTCCTACCAAGTGGTTTCAGTCTCAGCAGGTAACATACCCTTGTGGCTTTCCCACCATTGAGCAGCTGGACCCTTTAAGTGGAATGTCGCAAAGGTGACGTGACTGTCAGGGGCAACATTAGCTGACTCCATCTCAAACAGGATGTCACGAAGCCAATCATCAGCATCCATAGGATTGGTGGAGTTGCGGAAAACGGACGGGTTGAGGCGCACAAATTCTAGCAGAGTTATTGGAGCATTCTGCTGTTGAGCATTCTGATTTGGGAATTGAGCCATTAGTCCGGTCATAAAATGCTGCATCATTGCGGCAGTATAAGGTGGAGGTGGAGGATCGTCAGCCATCCTGCCAAAACAACAGGGGCAGTTTAGCAAGTAAAACTGCATGTGTATGGAATTATTCATGAAGGAACACGCACAACAGAAGGAAGTGCAATAGATACTTCATCATATCCGCACCAGACATTCAAATCCACACATAGCCTCGGTTACAATCCGGCAATACGACAGCTGAAAGGGGAGGGCTAGACATCTAGGCGGCGCGCAGGCACGCGGCAAGGAAGTACTCAACAAGACATAGCAAAGGCTACATCAACGTCGGAGAAAACTATTGGGGCGAGGAATCTGCAAGTGAAACACAGGGTGCCCTCGATAAGAGGATCCTGCAAACAGAACCTGGCCCGCAATCTTGAAGGAAGGGGGGGAAATTTTCAGAACACCGGGTGGATGTGATCACGAGAACTTAATGTTGGTGTTAGTAAAATTTTAACCCGAGTAGAAGAGAGATCAGAGTCCCAAAGTAAAGGTTGAGGAGTAAAAGATCCTAATACCACCCAATTGGCGACGTGGGCCCGTAAGCCACACAGCCAAGTTAGTAAAATAGTTTTCGGTTACTAGACTCAACTTCGGCCAAGGAGTTGGAAAGGGGGGTTACTAAAGTCAGTCGGCTCTGATACCAACTTGTGACGCCCCCAACTTAATCGTGCACTAATCATACACGCAAATGCACATGATCAAGCCTAAGGACTCACGGGAAGATATCACAACACAACTCTAAAACATAAATAAAGTCATACAAGCTTTATATTACAAGCCAGGGGCCTCGAGGGCTCGAATACACAGGCTTGCGTACAAGCGTCAGCGGAAGCATCAGATATCTGAGTACAGATATGAAACAGAAACAGAAAGGCCTTTAGAAAGGCGGGGCAAAATAAAACACTACGATCGAAAGGCGTAGGCCTCCTGCCTGGGACCCTCCGATCCTACTCCTGGTCGTCAGTCAACTCGTAGTAGTATCCATCCTCTGGGTAGTAGTAGTAGTCGATCGACGGGGCATCTGTCTCAGGGGCGCCGTCCTCTTGGTCACGACAAACTGATTTGGGGGGAAAAAGAAAACAAAGCAACCGTGAGTACTCAGAAGTACTCAGCAAGCAAGGATCTACACTACAAATGCAACATTTTCAAAGGGAGGCTGTATATGTGGACTGGGCTGCAGAAATGCCAGAATAGAGAGAAAGGCCTAGTCCTATCGAAGACTAGCATCTTCAGAGGTCTTGCAGCATTAGAAGAGTGTAGACAGATCAACAATGTAGCAATAATGATATCAACCTCACCCAGAGATCCTTTCTCAACTCCCTGCGAGAAAGCAATCCCAGAGCCATACAATCATCAACCTCGTCCTGAGATCCCTTCTCGACTCCCTGCGAGAAGCAATCCCAGAGCCATAGTATCCAAGTATCCAGTTCTAAATTGTATCAATCAGGATACAACTCCGAGTGTCCTTTACCGTAGGACCGGCTATCGATAGAAGTTTTCTTCCCTGCAGGGGTGCACCAACTTACCCAACACGCTCGATTAACTCCGGCCGGACACACTTTCCTGGGTCATGCCCGGCCTCGGCCAAATGATACACCGCAGCCCTACCTAGAGCTCAGCAGAGAGGTCCCCGCCGGTCTACATCCTAAGCACTCAGGGGTCTTGGGCCATCGCCGTGTGCACTCCGGGTCATTGCGAGCAGGGTGGATACCAGCGCCAACGGCACGATCCGACCCGGCCGCAATGCTCAACTGGACGTCTGACAGAACTGTCGGCTGATGCTACGATGCAGAACGCCCATACTATGCCCACGTGATGGTTAGTGCTATCAGGCCAGAGGCCTGCTCGGATCAAATATCCAAATCGCTAGTACCTTGGGCTTGCGGTAACGAGCAGAGACTCACGAAAGATGTGACCCCGTCGCCCCGTCTCGAGGACTTGCGGCAAGGGCCATGAATGCCCGGCCACGCCTCGTATTCACCACTCGGGCACCACACAGGCACCCGTCTTCACAACACTCGCCTCTCAGGCGCACGCGGGTACCCCTCAGGGTCGACCCGCCTATCCAAGTAACAGTGTAAAGTCCAAGTATCCGTGTGTCTATAACATCAGGGGAATCCGAGGTATCACCCTCATTGAATTCCCACTCGATGTATCCGTCAAGGTGAACTCGGAGGAATCACCCTCGATGGGTTCACACCTGATGTGTTGCACGACAGCGTCGTTACCGGAAGTGGTGAAGGAGGAATCACCCTCGATGACCACGACCGAATAGCTACTCTACAGAGTTAACATCAGAAGTGCTACACGAGGTATCACCCTCGGCACTCGATAGTAATGCTGCAGTGTCGTTACAACTAAGGGGGTGATGTGCGGTGCCGGGGCCTGGTCTTCAATCCCGTTGATCGGGTCTTCGGATAATCCAGCTGGGCGGTCGGGACTAGTGGGGTCACTGATAGGTCTCTACCCAGCCTATACTAAGCAGTATAGGATATGCAGGTAATTATCAACAGCAGGTTACAATAAACAGGCTATGCATCAGAATAGGTAAAGCAGTAGCAGCAGCAATTCTAATGCAAGCATGAGAAATTAGAATGGGCTATATCGGGATGATCAAAGGGGGGGGGCTTGCCTGGTTGCTCGGCGGCAAGGGCAAGGTCGTCAATGATGGCGTTGGGCTCCTGAGTTGCATCGGTCTCGGGGACGACGCCGGGGTCTAACGAGAGAGAAAAGGGGGAGGAAACAGTAAATACTAAGCAAACAGGTGCTACACAAGGTATAACACGACAATACGCAGTGCCGGGTGTAGTCTAACGCAGTACTACACGTATCAGACGGAGCGGGAGAATATCTGCCGATATTTCCCGGGTCTTTGGAATTATCGGACAGACGATCCGGAGGGGGACGGTTCCATGTTCGGATAGATAGGGATGCGTGACGGACGAACGGACCGCGTATCCGAATTCGTCTCCTCGTTCTGAGCAACTTTCATGTAGAAAGTTTTTCGATCGGAGTTACGGATTATTTAATACAAATTTATAAAAGATTTAAACAATTTCTGGAATTTAATTAATTTATTAAATCAACATTATCCGAAACACTAACGGTGACATCATCATGATGTCACTGTGACGTCAGGACCAGTGGGTCCCACCTGTCAGTGCCACGTTAGGCTAATTAGGGCTTAATTAAACTAATTACAGATTAATTAGGTTAACTAGATAATTAGTTTAATTAAATAGAATTAATTAAGTTAATTAATTAATTAATATTTATTTATTTTCATTTTTTTAAAGCTAACAGGGCACAGGGCCCACTGGCAGGCCGGACAATGTCCAGGCCGGCCCCTTGGGCACCGGACATGTCCGGGCGGGGCAGGGCAAACGCACGGGGCCGGGCGGGGCCAACGGCGACCGAGGGCCGGCGCGGCCGGCGAGCAGCGCGGCCAGGGGAGGCTCGGGCCGGCCAGGTGGAGGCGGCCGGAGGCGGCCAGTGCGGGCGGTGCGGGGCTGCGGGGGTGGCGGCCAGGGGCGGCGCGACGCAACGCGCCCGCAGCGAGTAGGCGGTGCGCGAGGCCGGTGCGGCCCAGGCGCGGGGAGTGACGCGGGGAGGGCATGGCCCCGACGCGGTGAGCGCGTGCGAAGCGGGACCGGCGCGGCGGCGAACAGGGAGGGGGGCGAGCAGGGGGAATGCTCACAGGGGGCATAGGAAAGGCGGGGGCCGGTGAGGGGGAGGGGCGCGGTGGCCGGTGTGGCGGCGAGGGCGACCGCCGGCGATGGCATGGACGGCGGGCGACGCGGGCGGCGGGGACGGGCGGCGCAGGAGGGCGTCAGGCGGCGGGGCTCCTCCTCCCGATCCGATCTAGAACCAGGGGGAGGAGAGGAGCGAGGCGACGGGCTGGCGGTGTCGAGGACGGCGTCGAGGTGGCCGAGGCGGCGGCTGCCCCGATCCGATATGGATCGGGGAGGGGGAGGGGAGACCGAGTGGGGGGGAGGGATTAGGGTTTCGTGGGGGGGGGGCTTCAGGGGGTGATATAGGGGCCGGCTGGGTCGGCCTGGTTGGCCTGATGGCCAGCTGGGCCGAGGCCCAGCAAGGGAGGGTTTCCTTTTTTTTTCTTTGTTTTTTTCTCTTTTATTTATTCTTATATCTCTATTTTGTAATTAGTTAGGCCTCAAATTGAATTTTGTAAAACATGGCACTTTTTCCATTAAATGCTAGGCATTACCTACCACTAACAAAAATTGGTTTGGAGACAATTGGAGCTCACGCAATTTTTATAATAAATAAAATGTATTAAACTTTGCAGTTTTGATCATGTTAGAGCCACTTAAATAATTTATTAATTGTTGATTACAATTTTAGAGTAGCCTCTGGAATATTTGCTATTTATTGAACATTTTAGTTTCTGGATTTGGGCAACTTTTATTTCCACTTTTAGTTTGAATTTCCATTAGAATTTGAATTGGAAATGAGATATGAGCCAAATAATGATTAAGCACTATTTAACATGATGACATGGCACAATCAAAGGGGTAATTACTGTAGCTAACCACTGGGGGTGTTACAAATCTCCTCCACTAACAAGAATTCTCGTCCCGAGAATTAAGAGGTAGAAGGAAAAAGTTCGGGGTATTCCGCACGAAGATTATCCTCGCGTTCCCAAGTGGCTTCATCTTCAGTATGATTTGACCACTGCACTTTGAGGAACTTGGTAACCTTCTGACGGGTCCGACGTTCAGCTTCATCGAGAATGCGGATCGGATGCTCCTTATATGAAAGATCATCATGCAATTCGAGCATCTCGTGATCCACTGCGCGGTGCGGAGATTCCTTGAAGCATTTACGAAGTTGCGACACATGGAAGACGTCGTGGATATTAGAGAATTGCGACGGCAATTCCAATTTATATGCCACCTGACCACGTCTTGCAACAATGCGGAAAGGACCAATGTAGCGGGGAGCTAACTTGCCCTTAATTCCGAAACGGTGAGTGCTCTTCATAGGGGTGACACGTAGATAAGCTTAATCACCAGGTTGATAAGTCAAACCCCATCGTTTGCGATCATAGTTGCTCTTCTGGCGGTCCTGAGCCGCCTTGAGATTTTCCCGGACAATACGGACTTGTTCTTCGGCGTGTTGGATAATATCCAGACCCACGAGCGGTCGTTCCCCAGTTTCTGACCAATTCAGAGGGGTTCGACACTTACGCCCATATAGAACTTCAAAGGGAGCCATTTTCAAACTGGATTGATAGTTGTTGTTGTAAGAGAATTCGGCATATGGAAGAGATTCTTCCCACTTCTTACCGAAAGAAATAACACAAGCCCGAAGCATGTCTTCAAGCACTTTATTGACTCGCTCGACTTGGCCTTGGGATTGGGGGTGATAAGCTGAACTCCAGGTAATATGAGTTCCCATAGCTGTTTAGAAACTTTCCCAGAATTTGGAAGTGAAAAGACCGCCATGGTCCAAACTAATCTCCTTCGGAATACCGTGGAGTGAAACAATTCTGGAGATATACAACTCTGCTAACTGACTAGCAGTGATAGTCTCTTTGACGGGCAGAAAGTGTGCAACTTTAGAGAGTTGGTCGATGATGACAAGAATAGCATCGTGACCCTTCTGTGACCTGGGAAGTCCTGTAACGAAATCCATCTGAACCTTATCCCATTTCCATAGAGGAATAGGAAGTGGTTGCAGAATTCCAGCTGGTTTCTGATGTTCTACTTTAACGCGACGACACACATCACATTCAGCAACATAACGAGCAATGTCCTGCTTCATTCTAGACCACCAGTACCTTTGACGAAGATCACGATACATCTTGGTGCTACCCGGATGAATAGACAGCGGGGTATCATGTGCCTCCTTCATGACCTTGTCAGTCATAAGTTCGAAGCGAGGTACGACAATGCGGTTTCTGAAATACAAGGTTCCATCTTCAGACAGCGAGAAATCCCTGTACTTTTCAAGGTGAAGATTTTTCTTCATCAGGTGAACTTCAGCATCTTTAGCTTGCGCATTCTTAACAGCTTTCTCAAGATCTGGTTGTATCACAAGGTTATTTAGAGAGCCCTGTGGAACAATACGCAGATTCAGCTGGCACGGTTCTTCAAAAAGACGAGGTTGAGCTCGCCTAACCATGAGGTTGTCGCAATAGGACTTGCGGCTTAAGGCATCAGCCATCACGTTAGCCTTGCCAGGGGTATAAGAAATACCCAAATCATAGTCCGCAATGGCCTCCATCCATCTTTGCTGACGGAGGTTTAGAGATGGCTGAGTGAACAAGTACTTCAGACTTTTATGATCCGTGTATATCTTGCAACGATTACCGAGAAGGTAATGTTGCCACAACTGCAATGCATAGATCACAGCAGCTAGTTCTAGATCATGTACCGGATAATTCTCTTCATGCGGGCGCAACTGACGAGAGCCATAGGCAATCACTTTACGCTCTTGCATTAGGACACAGCCTAATCCTTCACGGGATGCGTCACAATAAATCACAAAGTCTTTGCGGGTATCCGGAGGAGATAGTACTGGGGCAGATGTCAGCTTGTCTTTGAGTGTCTGGAAACTTTCCTAACATTTTTCTGTCCATTCAAACTTAACGCCCTTGTGAAGCAGATCAGTCAGGGGCTTAGCAATCTTGGAAAAGTTCTCGACAAATCGACGGCAATAGCTTGCAAGGCCGAGAAAACTTCTCACTTGTTTGACGTTCTTCGGAGGAGTCCAGTCCAGAATAGCCTGAACTCGTTCTGGGTTAACGGCAATGCCATCTTTGGAAATCACATGGTCAAGGTATGTCACTTCAGAAAGCCAGAATTCACATTTGGAATACTTGGCATACAACTGGTGTTCTCGGAGCCTTTCCAGTACAAGACGGAGGTGTTCGGCATGTTCTTCCTTATTCTTTGAATAGACCAGAATATCATCCAGATATACCACGACAAATTTGTCGAGGTAATCCATGAAGATGTAATTCATCAGACGGGAGAATGTGGCTGGAGCATTTGTTAAGCCAAATGACATGACAGTGTACTCATAAGAATGAAAGCGGGTAACGAATGCTGTCTTGGGAATATCCTCTTCATGAACACGGATCTGATGGTATCCCAATCTCAAATCAAGCTTAGAGAATACTGAGGAACCGGCAAGTTGATCATACAAATCATTGATCCGGGGAAGCGGATATTTGTTCTGGATTGTGTCTTGGTTAATGGGCCGATAATCCTGAACCAATCGGTTAGTTCCATCCTTCTTCTTAACGAAGAGTGAAGGTGCTCCCCAAGCAGAGGAGCTGGGGCGGATGAAACCTTTCTTAAGTGACATGTCGATTTCCTCCTTAAGTTCAAGAAGGTGGTGCGGAGGCATTTTATAAGGACACGCTTCGCAATAGGGGTAGTGCCAGGCTTCAAGTCGATGACAAACTCGACAGCTCTAGCTGGGGGTATTCCTGGAAGTTCTTCTGGAAATACATCTTGAAAATCACAAACAACTGGAACATTCTCGATGCCTTCAAGAGGTGAAGCATTTAATGCATTCAGAACATATATCTGGCTCTCAGCATCTTGAGCTATTCGGGCTGAGTATCTGACTGTCTGGCCCGAAGAATGGGTAAGTTGGACTTTCTTAGCGGCATAGTCAATCAAAGCATTATGGGCGGTCAACCAGTCCATACCGAGAATGATGTCTATGTCGGAAGGTCCAAGAGCAATAAGGGATGCAGAGAACATCAACCCTTCAATTCTGATCTGATTGTTGTGACTTACCATTTTGGTTTGCCACCGGAAACGTGCAGTGATGATTTCTAAAGGAGTGGGTAATGAGCTCATAGCTAACCCATGCAATTGTGCAAATAGCTGGGACACGAAGGAATGTGATGCACCTGAATCAAAAAGAACAGAAGCTGGCACTGAATTCACAGAGAGTGTTCCCAGGA
Organism: Thinopyrum elongatum; assembly: GCA_011799875.1. NCBI lineage: Eukaryota > Viridiplantae > Streptophyta > Magnoliopsida > Poales > Poaceae > Thinopyrum > Thinopyrum elongatum. The sequence continues at coordinate 279,907,089 of CM022303.1, forward strand.
CGATAGTTGGTTCCCTCTGAGCCTTTTCAGCATTGACGTGATTGGCATGGCCAAGTACAATAGTAGATGGTACGACATTACGGTTTCTGAGTCGGCGGTTCCGACAATTCTTCTTATGACCATTAGGAGGACGTGGCGCCACCTGATGAGAAGCCATAGCATCAGGCGGTCCATCATGAACCGTAAGCTGTCTCGGCGGTGAAGGCAGACGAGGTGTAACATAAGACGGCCTTGGTGTTGGAGCAGGTCGGTGATGAACATTGTGCGGGATCCACACTCGACGCTTCTGAACAGGCTGACCCGAGGATGAGCCAGCTTCATGAGTGCGCTTGAGCGACTCCTGGTACTCAGTCAGAGCTGTTTCAATTTGGAAAGATTTGCTGACAAGCGTTGCGAAGTCTGCAAAATCAAGGACAGCAAGTGCAAGGTTTATATCCGTATGCAGTCCTTCACGGAATTTCTCCTGCTTGCGAGTGTCAGTGTCGATGTCATCTTCATCATAGCGGGATAATTCGAGAAATTTCCTTTGATATTCATCCACAATCATTTGTCCTGAGAGAGTTTGCGGAACTCCTGCTTCTTCTGGTCCATCAGACCTTGAGGAATGTACCGTGCACGAAAAGCTGACTGAAATTCCTGCCAAGTGGTTTCAGTCTCAGCAGGTAACATACCCTTGTGGAAACTGAAAACCTTTGCGGGCTAACGAATGGGCATGTCGCTGATAACGGCATGAGGGAGAGTGTCCGAGAGGACCACCAATGCATGCATGTGGCCCGAACATGTATGTATGAAAGGGTTGTGTAATGCTTTAAATAACCAATTCACGACTTTGATGTGGCATATATGACTCACAAAATGATCAATAATCCCACACGGAGGTTCACGACTCATAGTGTACTGCCGGACCCCTCCCCACACCCCCCACACACAGACACACACATCCCGCACCACCATAGCCACTCTGAGGCATCTCAAACTTTTTCTGCAGTGAACATGTGACCAAAGGAGTGTCATGTTAAAAAAAATAGAGATCATTCGACCGTTTTTATACATTGATTGATTTCCTAGGGATTTAATGTGCAAAAATCAAATTTGAGCTACATGTGCACCAAAATGGATTGCAAAATCATATGTGTCCCTGGGTGCATGTTTCCCCATGCAAGAGATTTCAAAACATTGAGAATATAGATATTTAAAATTCAGTAAATCCAAAACTTAGTTGAAATTCATGAAACTTATCGTGGTGTCATATATGGACACCAGTAAACTGTGATATTGTATTTTTTCGTCAAATTTGAGACACGTTTTGATATAATCTTCTTAGAAACGGGAGATTGTTAATAACTGGCAACCAATATCTCATACGGATTATTTATTCGGACCGTGTGCGTTAGACCGTGCCATGCTTCGGTTAAGCAGTAAAGCGGTAGAATGAATCATCAATAAACCAAACAATATACGTGCTGCCACGCGCCCCGTGTGCCGTGCGAGCAGGCGTGAGTTGATGAGATGCATGCGAGCAGTCCGCCACGCAGGCAGACCGGGAGGCGTGTGTGCAGGTGCGCGTATTGACGGGAGGCGTTTTCGCTGCGCAGTGTCACCGGGAGGCATGCGAGTAGCTGTGTGAAATGATGGTAGGAATGGCAGAAGTCCGCCATGCAGGCTCACCGGGAGGCGAGACAGCCTTTGACCGCCGCCCGCCTCGCTCCCACTGGTCCGTATTAATTGCGCGCCCGAGCCGCCGGCCATAATAGGCGGCCGCACCCCCGGTCCACAGTGGTCACCAACGTCTGGACTCTGGAGTGTATGAGGATGCCGCCGAAGCGCACCATTGGAGGGAGTGGCGACCCCGGGGCTGGTGAAGCACCCGCGCAACTCGTGAAGCTGGGCACAGAGGTTGCCGTCGCCGCCGACGAGGTCTCGCGCGGGCAGCAGCATGACCTTGACTTCGTCGGCGCCGTCGTGCCCCCCCAGCCGGAGCCGGAGGTCAACAACAACTCTGGCAACGACTACGACTCCGACGGAAAACCAGTTAGTCATCTATATACCCATTTGTGCGGCAAACATATCATGTGTTTTCTCTGGTTACTCCCCCCTCTCTAATTTTTTTGGAATACAAATCCTATGGTTATGTTCTCTCAGTCCATGAAATCAGAGTAATTAAGATCCGTTAGATACACGTAGTGTATTGATTGTTTGAATGTTATCCGTATAGAGTTAGTGATTAAGTGTTTGTTCTGTACAAATGATTTTTGCTAATAATCTGACTAGGGTTAGCGTGCATGCTAATAATTCGTGGCCAGATCTTGAGAATTGATTTTGAATGTCCTACATATATGTTTGTGCCTTTTTTCTTCCAGATATTGAGAATTGATTTTGAATGTCCTACATGTATGTTTCTGCCATTTTTTTCTTTCAGATTGGTATGTACACAGATGAGGCTCCGGCCAGCGCCGCCGCCAGATGTAGATCTTGGACCCGGCTGCGCGGCCAGAAGCGGCCACGCCCCCTTGGACCTGAGGAACCAGTAGAATCTCCGGCGTACCGCATCAGCGATCTCCCGGACGACATCCTTGGGGACATCATCTCCCTTCTCCCCACCAAGGATGGCTGCCGCACACAAGTCCTCGCATCTCGGTGGCGCACTCAGTGGCGTGGCGCGCCTCTTAATCTTGACTGTCATCAGCTATCTGTCGATGATGATTCTGAACTCCCGGGAGCCATCATCTCCTCCCTCCAGGGCTCCATTCAACGCATCTGCATCCCAGCATGCTACCTACTGGACATACCCTGCACGGTGGCCGCCTGGCTGACATCCCGTCAATTCGATAAACTCCAGCAGCTTGAGTTCTACCATGACTATGTTTGTAGCATACCACGAACCGATGTATCTGTGCCCTCACCACCGATGTCTATCTCATGGTTTTCCTCCTCTCTCCACACCGCCACCTTCGCCCGGTGCCTTCTAGCAGACAATCAGGTACAAATGCTTCGACTCCCACTGCTAAAAAAACTTGCGCTTGTGGTGGTTGATCTATCGAAGGCCGCACTGCAAAGCATCATCCACTCCAGCTGCCCTGCCCTGGAGTGCTTGCTGCTTGTTGTTGGAATAGAAATCCGTATCCGTTGTCTCAAAATAAAGTCGCCCACCTTGTAAGCATGGGAATTTGTTTTTTTGGACATGATCTCATCATCAAAGATGCCCCTTCACTTCAAAGGTTGCTCCTTGATTCTACTATAGTACCTCCACAAAACTGTAGTCTCTGTGCCTAAACTGGAGACCTTGGGTGCAATTCGTGATCCTTTTAGATGGTTCAAGATGGTGTTTGGCTCCACACCTATTGAGGTACTGTATATTATTCACGTAAACTTTTGTAATCTACTTTTTTTCATTTGTGCGCATAAGTTAAGTATCATCTTGGAGTACACTTTTGGTACTAATATTATGTTCTATGCTCAATGAAGAGCTTGTCCATCCTATCAGTGGTGGTGGATTTTGTCAAGACCTTACATATCAGTATATGGTGTTTTGATCTGAGCACGATTATTGGCTTGCTGCAATGCTTTACATGTCTGGAGAATTTGTATATAAAGGTGATGATTTCACGCACATTGAAAGCCCATTTATAATGTACTATAATTAATCGTTCAGCTATCACTCTTTCAACATAATCTTTTTTAGACATTAACTGTTTTCAATCTTCATCTCTATTTAGGCACTAACACATGGAGAAAAAGGTATAACCAATCGATGGTTCAAGAAGCACCGGGATTTTCTCAGATCTCATGACATTCGTTTGAAGACAGTAACGCTGGAAGGATATGCATCCAACAATGCAAACACTAGCTTTGTCACATTCTTCATGTTGAATGTGAGGGCACTATTGTCCGTGAGGATTAAGTTTTTCGATAAGAAATTTCTTACGGCTGCAAGTGTTGAACAGCATAAAAAGAAGTTTCAGGTGGATCTAAGGGCTTCTGATCGTGCTCGGCTTCTATTTACAACAGCTTGTCATCATGGACCAGTAGAATTTCTGGCCCGGGATCTTGATTTTATGGATTAGACTAATCCATTTGATTGTGACTACCGAAAACTTTGGTTGAGTTAGATGTCATTGTCTTGTTCAATCTGGATTTTGTCTAAACCTGATGAGCAATTAATCCTCGTGCTTTTGTACTATTTGTAAGCTGGAGTTAGATATTGTTGCCCTTTTCAACTCGGCTTTGACCCATATTTTCTTTCATACTAGGCCAATGGCTTGCCATTTCTTTAATTAAGACATAAATATTATAAGCATGCACAACATAGGGAAAGAACATCACACTCGCGGGATCCTTGAGATCTTTGTTCATTACAGAACCGCAAGTTCTTAGCGCCCACCAGCACCCACGAACTTATTTTCAGCTAGCACACCAAATGGGCTGTAATTCTTAATAAGAAAAGCTACATGGTAGTGACAGATTTAGATTTGTCATTTGGGACCCACGAGGAAAAAGCTTATCCAGGGCGGTGCCGACTCGACAGTAAACATTGAGAAACCTGGTTTTAAAATTACTGTAAATCCAAAACTCGCCTCAAAATCATGAAACTTGGCATGGTGTTATGACATGGCACCAACATGCTGTGGTAAAAAATTAGTCCAATTTGGGACAAGTTTTGGTACAAACTTCTTACAAACCGGAGCTTCTCTCAAAAAGGCTCATGGTTCCGAGAGGGAACTTGTCACCTATGTGTGCGAAATGACATACGTTGTCTCTTCCCACCTTGATTTATTTTACAGAGGCAACATGCAACTATAGGAGCGTCGCCCTAAAAATATGAAATTATTCAGGGTTCGTTTTGCCTTTTTATACATTATTTGAGTTTTCTAGGCATTTTGGAACATACTTTGGTGTGTGCAAAGGTCATGTGTGTACTAGCCACCTATGTAATTGGATATTCAATCTGTTTATGGAATCAAGTCCTTATAAGTTATAACTACATATGCTGTTGTTCTGTGTGCAATGACATCGCACACGGACCATACTAGGGAACCCGTCGGTGACGATTTCATCAATCGCTGACAATTGTATACCACCAAGCGTTTTCCCACAACACACACGGCTTATTAGTAGAAATCGTGTGTATTATTATCGGTCTTCGCACACATTTCTGATTACAAACCTATTTGTCGCGTATCACACACATCTTGTTAATTAAACCGTTTTTGTTCTCTTGGCTCAAAGAAAACAGTTCATCCGAGTGAACTGTATGCCATATATCGCACACACCTTGATATGGCTACCGTTTCTTTTGTGTTGCCTAATCACAAATAGTTCATCCGAGTGAACTGTATGCCGTATATTGCACACGCCTTCATCTGGCTGCCCGTTTCTATTGTTCTGCCTCATCGCAAACAGTTCATTGAACTCAACCATATGCCTAGCATCGCACACGCAACTAAAATCTGAACCGTGTTTGATGTATCCGCCATCGCAAATGTTTTGCACCTTTTTTGATGTTTTTTTACATCACTGTTTGCGATTAATGCATCGCACACAGTTTCGTCGAAGGGTCTCTGATTGTAATGTCGCATTAGCAGCATCCTGCAGTAGTGTAGGTTTGAAATCTCACCCTACCGTAACACAAAACCTATAGGAGTCCATCATATATATGGTCAAACTTCCCCTTTCGCTTCCCGACAAAGGTGGACCGTGTGCCGACCCACAAATGTGTGCTTGTGGCGCGAGAAGGGTGAGACCACATACGAACCACCTGTGGGTGGCTGATGACCCACAAGTATATGGGATCAATTGTAGCCTTTTCGATAAGTAAGAGTGTCGAACCCAACGAGGAGCAGAAGGAAATGACAAGCGGTTTTCAGCAAGGTAATGTCTGCAAGTACTGAAATTGTAAGTAGCAGAGTAGTTTGATAGCCAGATAATTTGTAACGAGCAAGTAACAGTAGTAGTAACAAAAGTGCAGCAAGGTAGCCCAATCCTTTTGAGGCAAAGGACAGGCCAAAACGGTCTCTTATAATAAGCAAAGCGTTCTTGAGGGTACACGGGAAATTCATCTAGTCACTTTCATCATGTTGGTTTGATTCAAGTTCGCTACTTTGATAATTTGATATGTGGGTGGACCGGTGCTTAGGTGCTATTCCTTGGACATGAAGATTTGGTGATAGCCAGAGTATGCATCCAAAAAGGAGAACAGATCACAGCCTGAGGTGGAATCCACAATCTGATCGATGCGTGGCAAGGGAAACGGGTCTTTCGGGCAGGCTTTGTTGAGATCCGTGAAATCTATGCAAAGCATCCACTTCCCGTTAGCCTTCCGGACTACCACTGGATTTGCCAACCATGTGGGGTGTAACACTCCTCTGACCAAACCAGCTGCTTCAAGTTTCTTGATCTCTTCCGCAATGAACTGCTGCCTCTCCAAGGCCTGCTTCCGGACTTTCTGCTTGACAGGTCGGGCGTGTGGGCAGACAGCAAGGTGGTGCGCGATTACCTCCCTGGGAACAGTGGGGATATCAGATGGTTGCCAAGCAAACACATCGATATTCGCCCGCAGGAAGGCAACGAGCGCGCTTTCCTATTTGTCATCGAGGGTGGCGCTGATAGTGAAAGTACCATCAACGCCAGCCAGCCCTGCCAGGACCTTCTTCACTTGGGGTGCAGTAACCTTGGACCTCTTACTGTTGGAACACTCCGGCACATCATCAACGGGTGCCGTGCACTCTGAGGGGGCACGCTTCCTGGATCCTTTGCCGGAGTCCCTACAATCCTTCTTCTTTCCCTTGTTCTCCTTGGCGGGAACTGCTGCTGCCGCTGCCTCTGCCGCGACTGCATCTCGGTACATCGTGTCCACGCAAATGATTGCATCCTTCTCGTATGATGGGATAGCAATGACTCCCAGTGGCCCAGGCATCTTCAGAGTGTTGTAGGCATAGTGGGATGCCGCCATAAATTTAGCTAGATTTGCAAATTATGTTCAGATTTTCAGTTTGCAAAGGAAGTGCTTGAACCCTTGATCTTTTTGAGCTGAAATTTTTCATGGTGGTTAACATTGCTAAATCACTCATGGAAACCAAAAATCAGTTCAATCCATCTATCCATTCATCCACAGCAATTTTCTGAAGTTTCTGTCCAAACTGAAGCTCTGTGAAGGAAGTACCATATAGGCATTTCCAAATGAGCTGAAACTTTTCCAGTACCTTCATATATTCAAATCATCACCCTCCACCAAAATTCAGCTCATTTCATCAAACCATTTTGAGCACAGGTTCAAGTTCCATTTTTTGGACCAGATTTGGCATTACAAAGGAAGTGCATTCAAATCTTGTCCAAATGGCTTCAAATTTTGTCAGAATATAGTCCTTCCTACCACATAACACTGTGACAAAGTTTCAGTTCCACATATCTATCCATTTCTCCACAAAATGTCAGCCAAGTTTGCTGTTAAAATCTTTTTCAGCAAGGTTCACTCACCTCAGGGCCACCTAGTTGGTTCTAGCCACTTCTCTCACCTATTTGAGCAGTGATATACCTGTTTGACAAGGTGTGATGAGAAGACGCGCTCCAGAGCACGTGGCACCATGGTGACCACGCAATGTCCACGCAGAAATGGCGCTCTGCGCCTCTGTCAGCTCCGTGCCGTCACCTCCGACCGGCCCTCGCTTGTTTGAGCATTTCCAGTGGCTCCGCGGCGTCCACCTGCTCCTCTCCAGACCCTTCTCCCCTCCCCTATCGTCCTCCTCGCGCCATGACGGTCGCCGCCGCGGAACTGTCCACCCGTGACCCTCGAGACGTCACGTCCCTCCGTTGGCTCCTTCCTCCCCGAGTCGTCCCCTCCTTCTGAGCGCGTCAGGTCGGCGTCGTGCACGTCCACGGCCAGCTCACTGCGAGCGCCAGTGCGCGGCTATGACCGCCACGGCACCCGCTCTTATCACCTCACCGCGGCCAGGCTATATATAGCCCTCCCCGAGTCCTCCCAAGCTCATCACCAGTTCGCCCTCACTCCCCTACTCCTCCCCGGCCCCTCCATTTCTCGCCGGAGCCTCTACTGCCCTCTAATGGCCGCCGCCTTCTCTCGCTCAAATTTGAGCTGCCTGAGTCCTCTCCCTCCCTCCAAACCTCACCATGCCACTGCTCTAGCCACGATGATGAAGGAAATATGCCCTAGAGGCAATAATAAAGTTATTATTTATTTCCTTATTTCATGATAAATGTTTATTATTCATGCTAGAATTGTATTAACCGGAAACATGATACATGTGTGAATACATAGACAAAATAGAGTGTCACTAGTATGCCTCTACTTGACTAGCTCGTTAATCAAAGATGGTTATGTTTCCTAACCATAGACATGAGTTGTCATTTGATTAACGAGATCACATCATTAGGAGAATGATGTGATTGACTTGACCCATTCCGTTAGCTTAGCACTTGATCGTTTAGTATGTTGCTATTGCTTTCTTCATGACTTATACATGTTCCTATGACTATGAGATTATGCAACTCCCGTTTACCGGAGGAACACTTTGTGTGCTACCAAACGTCACAACGTAACTGGGTGATTATAAAGGTGCTCTACAGGTGTCTCCGAAGGTACTTGTTGAGTTGGCGTATTTCGAGATTAGGATTTGTCACTCCGATTGTCGGAGAGGTATCTCTGGGCCCACTCGGTAATGCACATCACTATAAGCCTTGCAAGCATTGTAACTAATGAGTTAGTTGCGGGATGATGTATTACGAAACGAGTAAAGAGACTTGCCGGTAACGAGATTGAACTAGGTATTGAGATACCGACGATCGAATCTCGGGCAAGTAACATACCGATGACAAAGGGAACAACGTATGTTGTTATGCGGTTTGACCGATAAAGATCTTCGTAGAATATGTGGGAGCCAATATGAGCATCCAGGTTCCGCTATTGGTTATTGACCGGAGACGTGTCTCGGTCATGTCTACATAGTTCTCGAACCCGTAGGGTCCGCACGCTTAAAGTTCGGTGACGACCGGTATTATGAGTTTATGTGATTTGATGACCGAAGTTTGTTCGGAGTCCCGGATAAGATCGGGGACATGACGAGGAGTCTCGAAATGGTCGAGAGGTAAAGATTGATATATTGGAAGGCTATATTCGGACATTGGAAAGGTTCTGAGTGATTCGGGTATTTTTCGGAGTACCGGAGAGTTACGGGAATTCGTATTGGGCCTTAATGGGCCATACGGGAAAGGAGAGAAAGGCCTCAAGGGTGGCTGCGCCCCTTCCCCATGGACTGGTCCGAATTGGACTAGGGAAAGGGGGCGCCCCCTTCCTTCCTTCTCCTTCTCCCTTCCCCTTTTCCTATTCCATGTGGGAGGTGGAATCCTACTAGGACTAGGGAGTCCTAGTAGGACTCCACACTTTGGGCGCACCCTATAAGGGCCGGCCTCCTCCTCCCTCCATCCTTTATATACGTGGCCAGGGGCACCCCATAGAGACACAACAATTGATCATTGATCTCTTAGCCGTGTGCGGTGCCCGCCTCCACCATAATCCACCTCGATCATATCGTAGCGGTGCTTAGGCGAAGCCCTGCGTCGGTAGCATCATCATCACCGTCACCACGCCGTCGTGCTGACGAAACTCTCCTGTGAAGCTTTGCTGGATCGGAGCTCGCGGGACATCATCGAGTTGAACGTGTGCTGAACTCGGAGGTGCCGTGCGTTTGGTACTTGGATCGGCCGGATCGTGAAGACGTACGACTACATCAACCGTGTTGTGCTAACGCTTCCGCTTTCGGTCTATGAGGGTACGTGGACACACTCTCCCTTCTCGTTGCTATGCATCACCATGATCCTGTGTGTGTGTAGGAAATTTTTGAAATTACTACGTTCCCCAACAGTGGCATCCGAGCCTGGTTTTATGCGTAGATGTTATATGCACGAGTAGAACACAAGTGAGTTGTGGGCGATACAAGTCATACTGCTTACCAGCATGTCACACTTTGGTTCGGCGGTATTGTTGGATGAAGCGGCCCGGACCGACATTACGCGTACACTTACGCGAGACTGGTTTTACCGCCGTGCTTTGCACACAGGTGACTAGCGGGTGTCAGTTTCTCCAACTTTAGTTGAACCGAGTGTGGCTACGCCCGGTCCTTGTGAAGGTTAAAACAGCACTAACTTGACGAACTATCGTTGTGGTTTTGATGCGTAGGTAAGAACGGTTCTTGCTCAGCCCGTAGCAGCCACGTAAAACTTGCAACAACAAAGTAGAGGACGTCTAACTTGTTTTTGCAGGGCATGTTGTGATGTGATATGGTCAAGACATGATGCTATATTTTATTGTATGAGATGATCATGTTTTGTAACTGAGTTATCGGCAACTGGCAGGAGCCATATGGTTGTCGCTTTATTGTATGCAATGCAATCACCCTGTAATTGCTTTACTTTATCACTAAGTGGTAGCGATAGTCGTAGAAGCAATAGTTGGCGAGACGACAATGATGCTACGATGGAGATCAAGGTGTCGCGCCAGTAACGATGGTGATCATGACGGTGCTTCGGAGATGGAGATCACAAGCACAAGATGATGATGGCCATATCATATCACTTATATTGATTGCATGTGATGTTTATCCTTTATGCATCTTATTTTGCTTTGTTTGACGGTAGCATTATAAGATGATCTCTCACTAAATTTCAAGGTAAAAGTGTTCTCCCTGAGTATGCACCGTTGCCAAAGTTCGTCGTGCCGAGACACCACGTGATGATCGGGTGTGATAAGCTCAACATTCATCTACAACGGGTGCAAGCCAGTTTTGCACACGCAGAATACTCGGGTTAAACTTGACGAGCCTAGCATATGCAGATATGGCATCGGAACACTGAGACCGAAAGGTCGAGCGTGAATCATATAGTAGATATGATCAACATAGTGATGTTCACCATTGAAAACTACTCCATTTCACGTGATGATCGGTTATGGTTTAGTTGATTTGGATCATGTGATCACTTAGATGATTAGAGAGATGTCTATCTAAGTGGGAGTTCTTGAGTAATATGATTAATTGAACTTTAATTTATCATGAACTTAGTCCTGGTAGTATTTGCAAATTATGTTGTAGATCAATAGCTCGCGTATAGCTCCCCTGTTTTATTTTTTGATATGTTCCTAGAGAAAACTAAGTTGAAAGATGATAGTAGCAATGATGCGGACTGGTTCCGTGATCTGAGGATTATCCTCATTGCTGCACAGAAGAATTATGTCCTTGATGCACCGCTAGGTGACAGAACTATTGCAGGAGCAGATGCAAACGTTATGAACGTTTAGCAAGCTCGATGTGATGACTACTTGATAGTTTAGTGCGCCATGATTTACGGCTTAGAATCGGGACTTCAAAAACGTTTTGAACGCCACGGAGCATATGAGATGTTCCAAAGAGATGAAATTGGTATTTCAGACTCATGCCCGTGTCGAGAGGTATGAGACCTCTGACAAGTACTTTGCCTACAAGATGAAGGAGAATAGCTCAATCAGTGAGCATATGCTCAGAATGTCTGAGTACTACAGTTGCTTGAATCAAGTGGGAGTTGATCTTCCGGATAAGATAGTAATTGACAGAATTCTCTAGTCACTATCACCAAGTTACTGGAACTTCGTGATGAACTATAATATGCAAGGGATGACAAAAATGATTCCCGAGCTCTTCGTGATGCTGAAATCAACGAAGGTAGAAATCAAGAAAGAGCATCAAGTGTTGATGGTTAACAAGACCACTAGTTTCAAGAAAAAGGCAAAGGAAAGAAGGGGAACTTCAAGAAGAATAGCAAGCAAGTTGCTACTCCCGGGAAAAAGCCCAAGTCTGGACCTAAGCCTGAAACTGAGTGCTTCTACTGCAAAGGGACTGGTCACTGGAAGCGGAACTGCCCCAAGTATTTGGAGGATAAGAAGGATGGCAAAGTGAACAAAAGTATATTTGATATACATGTTATTGATGTGTATTTTACTAGTGTTCATAGTAGCCCCTGGGTATTTGATACTGGTTCAGTTGCTAACATTAGTAACTCGAAACAGGAGTTGCAAAATGAACAGAAACTAGTTAATGACGAGGTGATGATGGGTGTTGGAAGTGATTCCAAGGTTGATAAGATCACCATCGCACACTCCCTCTATTTTCGGGATTAGTGTTGAACCTAAATAAATGTTATTTGGTGTTTGCGTTGAGCATGAATATGATTGGATCATGTTTATTGCAAAATAAAAGTTATTTGGTGTTTGCGTTGAGCATGAATATGATTGGATCATGTTTATTGCAATACGGTTATTCATTTAAGTCAGAGAATAATTGTTGTTCTGTTTACATGAATAAAAACCTTCTATGGTCATACACCCAATGTAAATGGTTTATTGAATCTCGATCGTAGAGATACACATGTTCAAAATATTGAAGCCAAAAGATGCAAAGTTAATAATGATAGTGCAACTTATTTTTGGCACTGCCTTTTAGGTCATATTGGTGTAAAGCGCATGAAGAAACTCCATGCTGATGGGCTTTTGGAATCACTTGATTATGAATCACTTGATACTTGCGAACCATGCCTCATGGGCAAGATGACTAAGACTCCGTTCTCCGGAACAATGGAGCGAGCTAATGACTTATTGGAAATAATACATATCGATGTATGCGGTCCGATGAGTGTTGAGGCTCACAGCGGGTATCGTTATTTTCTGACCTTCACAGATGATTTGAGCAGATATGGGTATATCTACTTGATGAAACATAAGTCTGAAACATCTGAAAAGTTCAAAAGAAATTCAGAGTGAAGTGGAAAATCATCGTAACAAGAAAATAAAATTTCTACGATCTGATCGTGGAGGTGAATATTTGAGTTATGAGTTTGGCCTTCAATTAAAACAATGTGGAATAGTTTCACAAACTCCTACCACCTGGAACACCACAGCATAATGGTGTGTCCGAACGTCATAACCGTACTTTATTGGATATAGTGCAATCTATGATGTCTCTTACCGATTTACCACTATTGTTTTGGGGTTATGCATTAGAGACAGCTGCATTCACATTAAATAGGGCACCGTCTAAATCCGTTGAGACGACACTGTATGAACCGTGGTTTAGCAGGAAACCTAAGATGTCGTTTCTTAAAGTTTGGGGCTGCGATGCTTATGTGAAAAAGTTTCAACCTGATAAGCTCTAACCCAAATCGGAGAAAAGTGTCTTCATAGGATACCCAAAGGAGACTGTTGGGTACACCTTCTATCACAGATCCAAAGGCAAGATATTCGTTGCTAAGAATGGATCCTTTCTAGAGAAGGAGTTTCTCTCGAAAGAAGTGAGTGGGAGGAAAGTAGAACATGATGAGGTAGTGGTACCTTCTCTTGAATTGGAAAGTAGTTCATCACAGAAATCAGTTCCAGTGATGCCTACACCAATTAGTGAGGAAGCTAATGATGATGATCATGAAACTTCAGATCAAGTTACTACAGAACCTCGTAGGTCAACCAGAGTACGTTCCGCTCAAGAGTGGTACGGTAATCCTGTTCTGGAAGTCATGTTACTAGACCATGACGAACCTACGAACTATGAGGAAGCGATGATGAGCCCAGATTCCGCGAAATGGCTTGAGGCCATGAAATCTGAGATGGGATCCATGTATGAGAACAAAGTATGGACTTTGGTTGACTTGCTCGATGATCGGCAAGCCATAGAAAATAAATGGATCTTCAAGAGGAAGACGGACGCTGATAGTAGTGTTACTATCTACAAAGCTAGACTTGTCGAAAAAGGTTGTTGACAAAGTTCAAGGAGTTGACTACGATGAAACTTTCTCACCCGTAGCGATGCTTAAGTCCGTCCGAATCATGTTAGCAATTGCCGCATTTTATGATTATGAAATTTGGCAAATGGATGTAAAGACTGCATTCCTGAATGGATTTCTGGAAGAAGAGTTGTATATGATGCAACCTGAAGGTTTTATCGATCCAAAGGATGCTAACAAAGTGTGCAAGCTCCAGCGATCCATCTATGGACTGGTGCAAGCATCTCGGAGTTGGAATATACGCTTTGATGAGTTGATCAAAGCATATAGTTTTATACAGACTTGCGGTGAAGCCTGTATTTACAAGAAAGTGAGTGGGAGCACTACAGCATTTCTGATAAGTATATGTGAATGACATATTGTTGATCAGAAATAATGTAGAATTTTCTGGAAAGAATAAAGGAGTATTTGAAAGGAGTTTTTCAAAGAAAGACCTTGGTGAAGCTGCTTACATATTGAGCATCAAGATCTATAGAGATAGATCAAGACGCTTGATAAGATTTTTCAATGAGTACATACCTTGACAAAGTTTTTGAAGTAGTTCAAAATGGAATAGTCAAAGAAGGAGTTCTTGCCCGTGTTTTAAGGTGTGAAGTTGAGTGAAGACTCAAAACCCGACCACGGCAGAAAATAGAAAGAGAATGAAAAGTCATTCCCTATGCCTCAGTCATAGGTTCTATAAAGTATGCTATGCTGTGTAACAGATCTATTATATACCCTACATTGAGTTTGGCAAGGGAGTACAATAGTGATCTAGGAGTAGATCACTGGACAGCGGTCAAAATTATCCTTAGTGGAATAAGGATATGTTTCTCGATTATGGAGGTGTCAAAAGGTTCATCGTAAAGGGTCACGTCGATACAAGTTTTGACACTGATCCAGATGACTCTAAGTCTCAATCTGGATACATATTGAAAGTGGGAGCAATTAGCTAGAGTAGCTCCGTGCGGAGCATTGTTGACATAGAAATTTGCAAAATACATACGGATCTGAATTTGGCAGACCCATTGACTAAACTTCTCTCACAAGCAAAACATGATCACACCTTAGTACCCTTTGGGTGTTAATCACATGGCGATGTGAACTAGATTATTGACTCTAGTAAACCCTTTGGGTGTTGGTCACATGACAATGTGAACTATGGATATTAATCACATGGTGATGTGAACTGTTGGTGTTAAATCACATGGCGATGTGAACTAGATTATTGACTCTAGTGCAAGTGGGAGACTGAAGGAAATATGCCCTAGAGGCAATAATAAAGTTATTATTTATTTCCTTATTTCATGATAAATGTTTATTATTCATGCTAGAATTGTATTAACCGGAAACATGATACATGTGTGAATACATAGACAAAATAGAGTGTCACTAGTATGCCTCTACTTGACTAGCTCGTTAATCAAAGATGGTTATGTTTCCTAACCATAGACATGAGTTGTCATTTGATTAACGGGATCACATCATTAGGAGAATGATGTGATTGACTTGACCCATTCCGTTAGCTTAGCACTTGATCGTTTAGTATGTTGCTATTGCTTTCTTCATGACTTATACATGTTCCTATGACTATGAGATTATGCAACTCCCGTTTACCGGAGGAACACTTTGTGTGCTATCAAACGTCACAACGTAACTGGGTGATTATAAAGGTGCTCTACAGGTGTCTCCGAAGGTACTTGTTGAGTTGGCGTATTTCGAGATTAGGATTTGTCACTCCAATTGTCGAAGAGGTATCTCTGGGCCCACTCGGTAATGCACATCACTATAAGTCTTGCAAGCATTGTAACTAATGAGTTAGTTGCGGGATGATGTATTACGGAACGAGTAAAGAGACTTGCCGGTAACGAGATTGAACTAGGTATTGAGATACCGACGATCGAATCTCGGGCAAGTAACATACCGATGACAAAGGGAACAACGTATGTTGTTATGCGGTTTGACCGATAAAGATCTTCGTAGAATATGTGGGAGCCAATATGAGCATCCAGGCTCCGCTATTGGTTATTGACCGGAGACGTGTCTCGGTCATGTCTACATAGTTCTCGAACCCGTAGGGTCCGCACGCTTAAAGTTCGGTGACGACCGGTATTATGAGTTTATGTGATTTGATGACCGAAGTTTGTTCGGAGTCCTGGATGAGATCAGGGACATGACGAGGAGTCTCAAAATGGTCGAGAGATAAAGATCGATATATTGGAAGGCTATATTCGGACATCGGAAAGATTCTGAGTGATTCGGGTATTTTTCGGAGTACCGGAGAGTTACGGGAATTCGTATTGGGCCTTAATGGGCCATACGGGAAAGGAGAGAAAGGCCTCAAGGGTGGCTGCGCCCCTTCCCCATGGACTAGTCCGAATTGGACTAGGGAAAGGGGGCGCCCCCTTCCTTCCTTCTCCTTCTCCCTTCCCCTTTTCCTATTCCATGTGGGAGGTGGAATCCTACTAGGACTAGGGAGTCCTAGTAGGACTCCACACTTTGGGCGCACCCTATGAGGGCCGGCCTCCTCCTCCCTCCATCCTTTATATACGTGGCCAGGGGCACCCCATAGAGACACAACAATTGATCATTGATCTCTTAGCCGTGTGCGGTGCCCCCCTCCACCATAATCCACCTCGATCATATCGTAGCGGTGCTTAGGCGAAGCCCTGCGTCGGTAGCATCATCATCACCGTCACCACGCCGTCGTGCTGATGAAACTCTCTTGTGAAGCTTTGCTGGATCGGAGCTCGCGGGACGTCATTGAGTTGAACGTGTGCTGAACTCGGAGGTGTCGTGCGTTCGGTACTTGGATCGGTCGGATCGTGAAGACGTACGACTACATCAACCGCGTTGTGCTAACGCTTCCGCTTTCGGTCTACGAGGGTACGTGGACACACTCTCCCTTCTCGTTGCTATGCATCACCATGATCCTGTGTGTGCGTAGGAAATTTTTGAAATTACTACGTTCCCCAACAGATGAGCCCCCCCACCACTTCGCCTTGTCCCCGGAGTCACCGTGGCCTCGCCCCTATTCCGGCCGGCGGCCGCTTCCGCGGGAGCTCACGCCGCCATCGTCTCGGACCTCCCCAGCGTCCATGCGGTATTGGGAAGAATGCGGCGTCGCTTCCTGAGCACTCCGGTGGGTCAAGCACTGCGGGAGGTGCCCGGTGCCGCCGGCAAACCTCACCGGAGGCTGCCTCTGTTCGTCGTCGCAACCGGGTCCCCATGCCGCCCCCGCCGCTCCTTCTGCCTCTCCCCGACGCGGCGCTCCGCGGCGCACCCGCCGGTGCCGGCGCCCTCGCCGGAGGTGGCCGGAGCCACCGAGCCTGCCGCCGGCCGAGAGACCCCGGCCCTTCTCTGTTTTTCATCGGGCGTGAGGTAGGTGGAGGCAGGGAGGAGAGAGAAGGAGAGGTGGGGCCTACCTATCGGTGAGAGAAGGACGCGACCCCGCTTGCCACGTCACATAAGTGGAAGCATATTCGGGCCAGAATGCGTTTCCATCCACAGAAAGCGTACTTTGGCTCTGCTGCGGGCCGAAATATGTTTCCTTTGTTCTGAAAGCGTATTTCCTGGAGTACGTTCTCTATTTTTCCAGCCAGGGCCCTGTTTGTAGAGTTTATTTTTATAGATTGGTCCCTGAACTTCGTTCGGCTATATCTTTTTAGCCGAGACTCCGATTCAGGTGAATCTAATGCCCACGTCTTCGTCTCGTCGAGCCCGTTCCGATGGAGTCATTTTCATAATGTTTACACACTGTGAAAATGACCATTTTGCCCTTGCCTTCTATCAGCCCCCTCCGAGAGAGAACTTTTCCGGTGATTCTTCCGCGGCTTCACCGCACCTCTTCCCGGAGTAATTCTTCGACCCCAAGCAAGCCGACCATCTGATATATGCCCTAAAGCATTGCTCTATGTTATTCTTGTGTGTTTAACCTAATAATGATGCCCGTGCTAGAACTACTTAAATTCCTATTAGTTTGTATTCATCGTTTACATTACTTGAACATGTTTATCATTACCGCACTAAGGACTCGTTATGATGTTATACGGAGATAGGTTGTTATGTTATGCAGTTGTTACTCCATACATAGTTAACACCAGGTCAAGTTATCCATGATGGATATCCCTGCCGGTTAAGTACTTGCTAAAACTGAACATAGTGGTTGATCTTGAGTCACCTGTCCGGGCTTATTCGTGCAACCATATTTGCCGGTATGGGACGGCCTTGACTTGGTCTGGCTCCGTGCTCTTTCACCGGTACCTCCATGCAGGGAGGGTTATGCATGCGTGCCACCCTGATCAGGTAGGTGGCGATAACCCTGTGAGCCCAGTTGAGTTGTTTGGGTACCCGTCCCCGTTTGGGACAGTTTAGTTTGGCCACGACGGTGGCAGGTGTCACGGGGTGACACAGGGGCCACCCAGGGCTTGACTCCGGGGGAGGATGATTGTCGGTGGTACGATGGGAGAGTCACGGGTCAGGCAGGTTTCGTTGGAGCAACGCTGGTCCACCCGAATGGGATCACGAGGTCAGGTGCTCCATAGTGTGGGTAAAGTGCGCAACCTCTGCAGAGTGTAAAATCTATTCGAATAGCCGGGTCCATGGTATTGGATAGCCCGTCCAGACCTCACTAGGTGGTCAACCGTAATTGAAAGGATCGAGAAGAGGTGTCTAAAGGGGGGGTGAATAGACCCTCAACAAATAAATGTGGCAATTTTTAAGTTCTTCAAGTTAAGGTGGAGTTTTAGCACAAGTTTAAACATTCACAATACATATCAAGCAAGCATGGCAAGAGTATATGAGCAGCGGAAAGTAAAGCATGCAACTTGCAAGAATGTAAAGGGATGGGATTGGAATGTGCAAACACAATTGGAGACACGGAGATTTTTGGCGTGGTTCCGATAGGTGGTGCTATCGTACATCCACGTTGATGGAGACTTCAACCCACGAAGGGTAACGGTTGCGCGAGTCCACGGAGGGCTCCACCCACGAAGGGTCCATGAAGAAGCAACCTTGTCTATCCCACCATGGCCATCGCCCACAAAGGACTTGCCTCACTCGGGTAGATCTTCATGAAGTAGGCGATCTCCTTGCCCTTACAAACTCCTTGGTTCAACTCCACAATCTTGACGGAGGCTCCCAAGTGACACCTAACCAATCTAGGAGACACCACTCTCCAAAAGGTAATAGACGGTGTGTTGATGATGAACTCCTTGCTCTTGTGCTTCAAAAGATAGTCTCCCCAACACTCAACTCTCTCTCACAGATTTGGATATGGTGGAAAGATGATTTGAGTGGAAAGCAACTTGGGGAAGGCTAGAGATCAAGATTCTTATGGTAGGATTGGAATATCTTGATCTCAGCACATGAGTAGGTGGTTCTCTCTCAGAAAATGAATGCTGGAAGTGTAGGCACGTTCTGATGGCTCTCTCCTCGAATGGAGGAAGGGTGGAGGGGTATATATAGCCTCCACACAAAATCTAACCGTTACACACAATTTACCAAACTCGGTGGGACCGAATAGTGAAACTCGGTCAGACCGATTTAGTTCAAAATGTGAACGTTAGGATGTTCGGTGGGACTGACACGTCAACTCGGTGAGACCGATTTCGTTAGGGTTAGGGCATAACGTAATCTCAATGTGACTGATTACATGAACTCGGTGAGACCGATTTCTGTAATAGGCAAAAAGAGAGTTGGTCAGGCAAACTCGGTGGGACCGATCGCTCATTTCGGTGGGACCGAAACGTTACGAAAAGGAAACAGAGAGTTTGCATTACGAACTCGGTGGGACCGATCGCTCATCTCGGTTGGACCGAAACTTTACAAAGGGAAACAAAGAGTTTGCAATCCCATCTCGGTGAGACCGAGATCCCTATCGGTGAGACCGAACTGAATAGGGTTTCTGGCAGTGGCTATGTCAAATGAACTCGGTGGCGCCGGATTTATCAAATCGGTGGGGCCGAGTTTGACTTTTGGTTTGGGACATATGTGGATATGAGAAAGTGGTTGAGGGTTATTGTAGCATATCACTAAGCATTTTGAGCAAGCAAGCCATTAAGCAACACCTCATCCCCTTTTAATAGTATTGGCTTTCCTATGGACTCAATGTCATCTTGGATCACTAAAATAAAAAGAGTAGAGTCTTGAGCTTGAGCCAATATGTGTCCTTAGCATCTTGAAGGGGTTTCACATCCTCTTGTCCTGCCACTCCACTGTTGAACTTATCTGAAATATGCTAGATAAAGGTATTAGTCCAACAAGAGATATGTTGACATTAATTACCAAAATCACCCAGGGAGCACTTGTGCTTTCAGTAATGTTGATAATAATGGTGAAAGAACCTGTCCTGCATAGACATCAGATGTTGTCTGAGATATGGTATGGTAGCCATGGGATGGCTAGGGAAGAGATGGTCAGATGACTGAAAGACTTGGATTGGTTTGGATCAGATTCAGATTGGATCATGAGATTATACGGAGTATGAATTATTTACTTAACATACTTTACTTTACTGTATTTTACCTTAGTAGTTATCTTGCTGAATAAACCTGTTATGACTTGATGGTTAATCTTGCTAGATAGGTATATTATGTCATGATAATTAATGATGCTCTAACAACAAATACATGCTTGAATGCCATGGAATGTTTTGCTTGGTGTATATGTTAGTTTGGTTTGCTTGCGAGTACATTCAAAAGTACTTAGCGGCCTTCAATGTGGCCAGGTTCACATAAGGATCCGTCGATGAGGAGATGGAGCGTTCGTGGGCTAGGAGAGTAACCCAGTCAGATCCCTGTGGATTGGAGCCGCACCAAGACCAAGCTGCCTTAGATAGAGCCTTTCCGCTACCATCACCTCTGTAATATATCTCATGTAAGACTGATATATCCATTAATAGAAATGCCTGTGTTCATGATACTTGTTGTAAAAGCGCATGCCAGAGTGAGTTCCTGGGCTGGTATGCGTGGCGACCATCTGGCTACAGTGGTACTCAGGCGGGGCGCCACAGATGGCTTTGATTTCCCCCTCCGGGAGGGAAGTTTCCCAGGCAGAACAGCTCTGCCGGAGCCCTAGATTGCTTCTGCCCAGGTTCCGCCTTGAAACGACGGCGCTTCGTCCCGAAAGCTTCCTCCTTATTTTTTCCAGGTCAAAACACATCATATAGCAGAAGATGGGCACCGGAGGCCTGCCAGGGGGCCCACAAGGTAGGGGGCGCGCCCCCACCCTTGTGGTCACCTGGTGGGTCCCCTCTGGTAGTTTCTTCGCCCTGTATTTTTTATATATTCCAGAATAATTCTCCGTAAATTTTCAGGACTTTTGGAGTTGTGCAGAATAGGTCTCTCAGATTTGCTCCTTTCCAGTCCAGAACTCCACCTGTCGGCATTCTCGCTCTTTATGTAAACCTTGTAAAATAAGGGAGAAAAGGCATAAGTATTGTACCATAATGTGTAATAATAGCCCATAATGCAATAAATATCAATATAAAAGCATTATGCAAAATGGACGTATCAACTCCCCCAAGCTTAGACCTCGCTTGTCCTCGAGCGAAAGCCGAAATCGAAAAATATGTCCACATTTAGAGATAGAGGTGTCGATAAAATAAAATACGGACATGAGGGCATCATGATCATCTTTAGAACAACAACATACATGGTCATATAATTTCTTATGATAAAGTAATAATTCGTTCACAAGGTAAAATATGGATCACAAAACTTTATTGAGAACCAACAAACCATGATCTCGGTCATTGAAGCAATTGCAATTTATCATAATATAGAAAAGAGCCAATACAAGAGCTTTTGAGCAAGTCCACATACTCAACTATCATTTATTCTTTCACAATTGCTAACACTCACGCGATACTTATGAGTTCAAAGCCTCAGTCGGACACAGAGAAAGATAGGAGCTTATAGTTTCGCCTCCCAACTTTTTACCTCAAGGGTAATGTCAACAATAATACTTTATGATAATCTACATCCGAGAGGATATATATATATCTGGATCTCTCTCCAACATATAACGCTTTCCAAAAAGAAAAAGTGTAAAAGGAAAGGTGAAGATCACCATGATTCTTGTTATAAGGATAGAAGATAAAAGTAAAGGATAGGCCCTTCGCAGAGGGAAGCAGAGGTTGTCATGCGCTTTTAGGGTTGAATGCACAAAATCTTAATGCAAAAGAACGACACTTTATATTGCCGCTTGTGATAAAGAACTTTATTATGCAGTCCGTCGCTTTTATTTCTTCCATATCACAAGTTTGTATAAAGCTTATTTTCTCCACACTAAAAGATCATGCATATTTAAGGAGCAATTTTTATTGCTTGCACCGATGACAACTTACTTGAAGGATCTTACTCAATCCATAGGTAGGTATGGTGGACTCTCATGGCAAAACTGGTTTAAGGGATGTTTGGAAGCACAAGTAGTATCTCTACTTGGTGCAAAAGATTTGGCTAGCATAAGAGGGAAAGCAAGCTCAACATGTTGGAGGATCCATGATAATATAACTTCTATTCGAATATAAGAAAACATAATCCATTATGTTGTCTTCCTTGTCCAACATCAACTTTTTAGCATGTCATATTTTAATGAGTGCTCACAATCACAAAAGATGTCCAAGATAATATATTTATATGTGAATCCTCTCTTTCTTTATTACTTCCTATTAATTGCAACAATGACCAAAACTATGTTTGTCAACTCTCAACAACTTTTATTCATCATACTCTTTATATGTGAAGTCATCACTCTCCATAAGATCATTATATGATCTTCTTATTTCTTTTTATTCTTTCTTTTTCTCTCAAGATCCAAGCAAGAAAGCAAAGCCCTCAATTCAAAACTACTCTTTATTATCACGGACTCGATTACATAGATAGATCTCAAAGCAAAACTCAAAGCTAGATCATACTAAAAACTTTTACTCTACTAGATCAAAATATATAACCAAAATGATCGAACTAGGAAAACGATAAAGATAAAGGTGTGATGGTGATACGATACCGGGGCACCTTCCCCAAGCTTGGGAATTGCCAAGGGGAGTGCCCATACCCATGTATTTAGATCTCTTTCTTCGAAGGAGGTGATGATGAAGTTGTTGAAGTTGTAGGCTTGTCCTCCATCTTCCAGGGCATAGGCGCACCATCATAGAAAGATGAACGTGTCTCCGGAATCCTCAAATCTACAGCCAAACTCATCCTCTTAAATTTGTACTCATACTCACAGTTTTGGTTTTGCAGGTCATAGATCTGGGCTTGGAGATGCTCGATCTTCTCATGAAGCTTGAAGATGGCCTCTCTGATGTTCTTGGCGTCCAACTTGTGGTCACGGGTAAATTTCGCGATCATGGAGTGATTGGCGTTGAGTCCGCGTTCCACCATTTCTTGGCACTTGAAGACTTGCTACTCCCACTACAAAAAAAAGACACATCCGTGACATTTTGGGCCGAACAAATTTTTTTTCTGTCATGCTTATGACACTTCTATGACGATAATTATGACAAAACCCGTTATCATCATAGATGTGGTGGGATCCTACTTCCATGACAAAAAATCATGACAGAAAATGGGTTTTTCGTCCTGAGCGGGCCGGAGACACACCTGCATGACATTCTTTGGGCCGTCCATGACGGAAAAAATCATGGTAGAAGCGAGGGCGAGGAAAATTTGGGGGACTTCCTGGTTACGGTGGGTGGTCGGGGCCGAGCTATGCATGGAGGGATTGCGCGTTTCTCTCATACACGTACGCGCGTGTGTGCGAGGCTTTGGGCTCTAACTGAACCCGAGCGAGGCGTTCGCTTACTAAACCCGAGCGATTGCACTAGCTACGCGCGTTACTGAACCCGAGCGATCGATCCCTTGGCTGTTAACTGAACTCGATCGAGCGATTCCTTCGCTACTGCTGCTAACTGAAGCCAGTCGAACCTGCTGCCTCTTGATGAAGAGTGAGTGTTGTTGGGGGTTGGATGAACAGGACCCCGTGGTAGTAGTAGGTCGTTGCTGTTGGATGAACAGGACCCTGATCGAGGAGACCGGTGGAGGGTGGATGAACAGGACCCCGTGGTAGTAGTAGGTCGTTGCCGCTGGATGAATAGGACCCCGATCGAGGAGACCGGTGGAGGGTGGATGAACAGGACCCCGTGAAGACTCCATGAACAGGACCCCGTGGAGGGCTGGTTGAACAGTAGCCGGTGGAGGGTTGGTTGAACAGTAGCCGGTGGAGGCTGGATGAACAGGACATCGTGGATGAACAGTAGCTGGTAGAGGCTGGAGGAAGTCGACGGTGGATGAACAGTAGCAGGTGGAGGCTGGAGCAAGGCAGTAGACGGTGGATGAACAGTAGCCCGTGGAGTCCCGTTTTGCGGTATGCCACACCCCTCCCGATGAACAGGACCCCGTTTCAACCGTAGGCGCTCCAACACAAGTCTGTTTCCTCCGTTTTGCGGTACGCCACACCCCTCCCTATCAACAGCACCCCATTTCGATCGTAGGCACTCAAACACAAGGCCGTTTCCTCCGTTCTGGGGTACGCCAGACCCTTCTCGATGAACAGGACCCCATTTCGACCGTACGCGGTCGAACAGAAGGCCGTTTTTCCTCCGTTCTGCGGTACGCCAGACCCCGTTCCGGCTGTTCCGTCCAAGCCAGTTGGCTCCCATTGAACACGACCCATTCCAACCCAGTCTGTTGCCTCCCGATGAACAGGACACATTCTGACCCAGTCACTTGGCTCCCGGTGAACACGACGCTGTTTCCTCCGTTTCGACCCAGCCGATTAGCTGCCGATGAACAGGACAATGTCGCTGCCGTCTATTGCCTCTCCATGTACACGAGCCTTGACCGTCGGTATGCGTGAGTACACGTTTCAAGACCCCGCTCGTATGTACGTATGTGGCCTTATTTTTTGGCGTGTGGTTGTATGTACGTGTACACGGTTTAGAAGGGACAACCTGAATGCTACGTGGGGGGCTCTACTATATATGACATGTGCCGCTACATACTCGGCCACGGTTCATCGTTACACAGCGACCGATCAACCAGTATGTACGTACACGTTCGCGACAAGGCAGACAACGCTACGTACGCTTCGACCGGGTGGGTCCCAGCTATCAGGGAGGATAAGGACGCACTTCCTTGCGTGCGAAGATATAGCTGCTGGGTCCCAGCTGTCAGGGGGAGGAATCATTTTTTTTGCCCTTATTAAGGACGCACTTCCTTGCGTGCGAAGATGTAGCTGGTGGGTCCCATCTGTCAGGGGGAGAAAACATTATTTTTCAGGGTAAAAAGTATGCAGTTGCATGCATGCGTCCATGGGCGTGGTGCGTCCCCACTGTCAGCCTCTCACGTACAGTCATCTTCCGATGACTCTCGATTGTTGACCATGTTGACCACACCGTGCCGAGCGCACCAAGGCCAGTGGACGACAGCGAGGCCCCAGACTGGAACGACCCGGAGATGGGGAAGACGCGGCAGTGGAGTCACAGATGGAGAGGAGTGGGAAACTTGACTGGTTCGGGTGCCGCGCACGGGAGACTGGAGCAAGAACAGAGGTTGAAGAAGCAGCACGGCTGTTGGATTAACATCCAACGGTTCAGCTGCTAGAATCATTTGTTGATTAAGTTGACAAAGCCCTGCGTACGCATCAGCTTAGTAGGCCCACAAGTCAGCCACCAAATCTGTCGGGTCCCAACTGTCATCGGGAGGAATAGGTTTTTTCGCATAACAAGGAGGCACTTCCTTCCATGCGAAGATACAGCCGGTGGGTCCCAGCTGTCACGGGGAGGAAACATTTTTTTCAGCTTAATAAGGAGGAACTTTCCTTGCGTGCGACCATGGACCTCGTGGGTCCTAGCTGTCAGGCTCTTCACGTACAGTCCTCTTCCGATGACTCTTGTTTGTTGACCACGCCGCGCCGAGCGCAGCAAGGCGGTGGACGACGGCGAGGTCCCGGACGGGAACGACCCGGAGATGGGAAGACGCGGCAGTGGAGTCGTAGATTGAGAGGAGTACAAGGGTTATAACTGGTTCTGGTGTGGCGTGGGGCTGCAGTCGGTGGAGAATAACAAGAGGTGTGGAGGGATAGCCTGGCCGGCGGTGGGGTAGCGCTTCGCAGCGATGCGTGCTAAGCAGAGCCGCTAGCCGCCGGAGGCCAGAGCAGGCGGTCTCGGCGACGCTGGAGGAAGAAGACGAGAGATTGAAGGTGCATGCCGGCCGTTGGATATAAATCCAATGGCTGTGGATGTCAGAATCATTTGTTGACTAAGTTGACAACGCCTTGCGTAGGCTTCGACCTATTGGCCCACATGTCGGCCTGCAAAAATATGGCATATGTTTAACCCATGTTTTCTAGAATTTACAGTCCATTTGCTGGCTGGGTGAACAAATAATTTCGCGTCAATGCGGTCCATTTAATATTTTGAAATCCCAGCCCATTTACACTTTCTTGAAAGACACGAATTAGCTGGGCTTGTTCTATATTTAATGTTAGGTTAGAAGGAGCAATTAATATCAAAAAATAAACCGGAGCGACACATTTTATTATATATAAAATTAACAAATTAGCGAGTTATTGCTCAAAAGAAAAATGAGCGCGTTATTATTACATTGGTCCTTAAAATCTTCGCAAGCTTTTGTACGCAATCACCAGGATTTTCCTTGCCTGTGAGTCAAAAACAACCAAGATTTTCCTTGCCAACTTCTTTTAAACATTTACTTTTACAAGTTGATAAGACGTGGGATGTTTTTATAATGTATATATAAGTCTTTATTAAATATACGATAATAGTAATAATATAAATATATATAATGTGGTTAGAAGGGAAAACATAAATTGGACACTACATTATTATTCTTATATATAGATAAATAGAACAGAGATTTGTATTTTATTAAAAAAATACATTGGGCTGCCGATGTTTAAGAAAAATTAAAACCTACGCTGGGAGGCCCATAGGCCGGTACGTACATGATGGGCCTCAAAAAATAAGTTGAAACCACTGTCTCGGTATGTCGTGGGCTACGCATGTAAAAAACAAAACCTAGGCCTAGCTGATACTTGTTCGCCCTCTGAAAAAAATGATACCAGCTAGATCCCCGATACCCCTTTCCCGCAACAACAACAAAAAAAAGATCCCCGATACCCCTGGAAAAAAAAGCTCCCCGATGACAGTCATCGTTGGAAATTTATTTCGTTTATTGACTAGGTTGACAAACCCATGGGCCCCAACGTCAGTATACAATTAGGAGGAAGCTTTTTTTCCAATGAGGCACTTGCTTGCGTACGGCTTGGACCTGGTGGGTCCCCACTGTCAGCCTCTCGGCGTACAGTCCTCTCCGGATTCCTCTCGTTTGTTGAGCATGTTGAAAACGGCATACGGCGGCGCCGCGGCGAGCGCACACGGACGGGAAAGAACCGGAGCCGGGGAAGACGCCTTCATTCTTTCGAACATACCGCACTAGCCCGGTGGCTGCAGCCCTCTCACCCAAAAGCTGCACTGCCCGGGTTCGATTCCAACTGGTGCAGTTGAAAAATATCTAACACTTGCCAAAATTTCATCCCTAGTTTACCCAGTTTTTCGCACACTCAACATTGTCTTGCCATTTTGAAAATAGCATATCTTTTTGACTTTGCATCATATGAAGATGTGCTATACATGAATGTTGATCAGCATGATGTTAACTTGTTGTTAGTTCCATTTTTTACCATGAATAAAATTTCCAACATTCTGTTATCCATGTTTGAAAAGTGCCCGTTGATTTAAATGATCTGCCTCTGAAACATGCAGTTTCTTATCTGAAAATCACTTGGACAAGCAGCCATCGCCGATGTTGGATTCGATGCCGCGCTTCTTCAATCCCCCAGCAGTGTGAGGGGGAAATAAACTTCCGTCCCGTGCTGCCGGTTGGGGAATGGAGCAAACTGGATTAAAGAGGGGGTCGGCGGCGCGACTGAAGACGCACATAAGACGCGATTTTTTTCAGTGGATGGTCTTGATGGCGTTTTTTTTACTTGCCTCTGCACCATACAACTTGTATTTTTTGCCTCCCAGTCCATGGTGGACCAGCAGCCCATTTGCTGGACGGGCCAACCTATAGAAAGCAGCACTTGATTTTTCATCAAGGCCCAAAAACAACGCAGTACTATGTTTGTTTTGGGGCCGAAAACATTATGGCAGGGATTGAGCGGGGGAGGGGGGAAGACAGAGCAAAAAGATAAAAATGAGTTGATGCGCCGTTGCTACCCTAACAAGCAAGTGCAATTCTTCTCGGGAAGAAGGTGTGCCGTTGACACCCACACGTCACAATCCCACAGTAGACATTCTAACAAGTTCACACACAAGTACAACAGAAAAGGTAAACATTCGTATCAAACTCAGGTTCACAGGACATGTTCATATACATAGCCAACATTCACAATCAACAACTCAAAAGATTCATATATACACAAGTTCAGCATGTCTATGCATCCAAATGATTGATAGATCACAAGACAATATTCATAGATAATTCACAAAAAGATTCAGATATACACATGTTCAGCATGTTTATGCATCCAAATGATTGAGATCACAACCAATATCATCCATGGACAAACTTTAATTACCTAGGGTACAGACTGGTAAATGGTGTTCACTCGGTGGTACTTCTCGCTAAAATTAATGCTTGTATGAGTAAACTTTCGAGTACATAAGAGGAAGCACAGACAATCTGAACTTTGCTTGTAGGTTTATCCTTGAGATAGTGGCCTCGATGCCGAGGGAGGTTCGAGCAACTTGGCCACTACTTTCATCCAACTAGTTTACTGGCTCATCTTGGTCCTGTAGCTCGCCAAAATTCTACATTGCAGACAAGAAAGGAGGCGGTCGATAAAATGAACCACCCAAATTTTTTGTGCAGTTCAACTGAAATGGAGCATCCTGGCGTGCAGACTGATTAAGTGCCAGATGAATATACGAGTCAACCAACCTGTCTGGAATCTTTAGACTCCATGCCATACAGTTCGCTACCATATGTGCCGATAACCAAAAGGCACAAGTTGGGAACAAAGACTGGACTGCGTTTTTCTGGGCTATGCGCCAAGCAATATTGTTGGTGTTCACTCTGACACTTCTTCTTGTCAACATCGATGCTTGTCTGAGTGAACTTTGGAGTAGATAGCAGCAGCATAAGTATCTGTCCATCTGATCTTTTTTTGCAGTTCTACTGAAATCACCCAATGTAATGATTTGCCTGCGAGTTCAGGCTCCAAGTTACTCCTTTATGAAATCGGCAAACAGTAGCACAATACCAAATTACCAATACATATGACAAGCACAATAATCAGGATAAAGACCGGTACCAACCTGTGTGAGGTAGCATATCAATTACTATTTCCTTTGATTGGAAGCCGAGATAAGCCACTGACATGAAAGGAAGGATGCAGTCGAGGCAATGAAGCACCCAAAGTTTTTGTGCAGTTCCACCAAAATCGAGCATCCCTGTTGGCACATATATTGAGAGTGAGATTACTGTAATAGTGGGACTAGTTGATGAAACATACACTAACAAATAGAAGCACCCTCATTATCTTAATGGGTAAAGTTAGCAACATAGCAGTCTTGCTTAAAGAGAGGTATTAGTTTATTTAATCAGTGCCAATTAGCTCAACACTCAAAGCATTGCCATGTATCATAGGTTGCAAAACTTTAACGTGCAAAGATAAAGGAGTTTCTCATGACAGTAGCAACACAGTAGCATGATACAAATAGAGATGACAGCAAACTAATATGGATGAAGGCCTTAGGCCGGTACCAACCTGAGCAAAAAAGCTTATTCAAGTAGTCCCAGAAGAGATGATAAAGCACTCACTGGAATCACTCAATAGTATATATTTTTGTGCACTTCAAATGTATGGTTGACATCACTCTTGTTTACCAGTGGTGAGATTATATCGAAAGATTATCAAGAACTTCCAGCAGAGTTAAAGCACTGGCTGGGATACAGTTCATTGTATTCTCTTGTGCAGTTCCACTAAAATGTATGATTGGCGCAACATGATCCCTGTTTGCACAAGTAGGAACAAGGTGAAACCTTCATTAGCTTAGTGAGAAAGGATAGAAAGACATTAGCTTATTACTTTAACAGTAGCATCAAATTCATGATGGACAATACGCAAAACATTGCCTCATTGAACCAATGGCAATAAATTGGCATGCAAAACAATAGCATTATTATGTCATGACACTACCAAGATTCCCTCCCTGCTCTACCACATGATTCACCTCCACGGACACACATACACACGTACATGATTTAGCATAGGGTGCTACTAAAGATTTGTTTAACTCCGACAGGAAAATTAGGCAGCAATAAATTAGTGCTACTTAAGTACTCCTAATTAATTAAGTGGCCTCGGCTTCAGCAAGATCACCTTGGCACTGTTGATCGTGTAGAGCTGGGTCACACATGCATCCAGAATCCAGTTAATTAGTATGACTAGTCGTCAACCCGTGCATTCGCATGGCTAGTCAATAAGTTGTATGTATTTATTTTGTTGCATGAAAACATATAGCATGAAGGGGAAAAAAGTGAAACACCCATCCATCCAGTGAAATTGCAAGCACATATGACGTGTCTCATTTTTTTATTACTTTAATTCTAAGTGACTTAAAAGGAGTCAAAAAATTATTTTAACACTTTTGATTTTATTTTATTTCATTATCCTTGCTTTTATGTATATCCGATATGTGCCCGACAGGACCAATTTTTTATAATTGTTTTCAGTGATAAACTCATTCCATAATATAGAAACTTGAAGCAAGAGAACATATGTGGCCGAAAAGAGTGATTGATTAGTTGAATTTAAGTTACAGAAAAGGATCCAAAGAATTTCTTCTAACATTTCTGATTTTCTTTTATTTTCATTAACCTTGCTTCTATGTATATTGGATATGTGCCCCACAAAACATTCCATAACATATTTTGAAGCAAGAAAACATAAGAGACCAAAAGAGAGAAGATTTATTGAAAATCAGTGTTTTGAGGCTCGTATAAACTACTTGTAGAAATATATATCAGGATGATATAAATCCCTATATGCTCTGGTCGATCAATGACATTGTTTCCTATTGGACCAGAGAAGCATGAAATATGAACATGGAACTATTGTAGAAAAATCATCTACTTATTAAAAAGACAGAATGCCAAATACTTGTCAGCCTATATATCCTAGACCTATGAAATAAATCATTGCTCTAGTTAGTACACGGTTTATTTAGTGCTATTCCTGTAGTCATGGGATCCTTCCATCGCCTAAGGATCGTTGGGCCATCAACCATGTATCCTCGCCATGAATGGGCTCCAGCAACGACACGCGTGAGGCCGATACATGAATATCTGCAATTTTGCCACAAGCATGAACAGACAAAGAGAAAACAGAGATCAACTCTAATAAATAGAAAAAGGAAATTATAGATCGATCAGTAGATAAAAACATTGGCGTAATGTAACACCCTGGTTTTCGCTCCCTGTTTTTTTTCCTTCGCAGGATTTGACTCCCGTCTTTTTTCTCGGTGTTATCAGATTTCCCTAGCTCTTGGGTATGTGAAGATGGTCATCTAGCCTTGCCTTTCCTATCCAACCAGAGATTCTCTCCAGTCCAACCTTGCCACCTAAGATTTATTCTCAGGGTTTGCCGTCGAAACCCTACCTTCCGAGTTGCCGGAAGGGAAAGCCTAACCCCTCCAATTACAAAGGAACCCCAATTTCCTTTGATCTACTGACTCCCAAACTTTTCCCAGTGATCATACTTTATCTATAAACCCTGGATATGCAAAAATATTGCCAAGTCATTTGCAATATTTTTCATTTATAATTAATTCATTTTTCTGCCAGTTAAAGGAATTAAATCCAGGAAAATATCTATCCATCTCCAAAGTTCATGAAAACTTGTGGAGCTATTCTTTGTGGTCATATTGAGCTCCCATAAAAATATTGGCCATAATTAAATAGGAAAAATTGCATTTTCCTATTCAATGCCAATATTGCATTTTGGGCAGTTTCTAAAGGAACTACCATTTTGGTATCCACGAAAAACCCCAAATAATTTGTGGTGCTTATCCTATCCATATCTTCACCATTTCCATCAATAAACCAAGTTCCATAGTTCAAAGTTTGAGCACAGCATCCATTTGTAAATTTTGTCCAGATTTTCAGTTTGCAAAGGAAGTGCTTGAACCATTGATCCATTTGAGCGGAAATTTTTCATGGTGGTTAATACTGATAAATCACTTATGGAAATCAAAAACCAGCTCAATCCATCCATCCATTCTTCCACACCAAATGAGCTGAAATTTTACCAGCATCTTCATACTTCCAAATAATCACCCTCCACCAAAATTCAGCTCATTTCATCAAGCCATATGAGTGTAGCTTCAAAATCCCTTTTCTGGACCAGATTTGGTATTACAAAGGAAGTGTGTGCAAATCTTGTCCAAATGACCTCAAATTCTACCAGCATATAGTCCTTCCTACCCTATTGCATTGTGGCAAAGCGTCAGTTCCATACTCTCCTCCATTTTGCCAGAAAATTCCACCTAAGTTTGCTGTAAGAATTTGTTTCAGCAAGTCTCTCTTACCTCAGAGTCACCTAGCTGGTTCTAGCTACTCCTCTCATCTAGTTGAGCAGTGACTCACTTGTTGGACAAGCTTAGACAAACAGGAGCCGGCCAGAACATGTCATGCACGTGGTGACCACGCAGGAAGCGTGCCAGAACCACGCTCTGCGCATCCATCGCGTCGGGCAGGACAACTCGGGCAGCCCCGGCTTGTCCAAGCATGTCCAGTGCCTTCCCCACCGTCCACGCACCCCTCTCCAGTAGGTTCCCTCTCCGTCCTCTTCTCCGCTGTGCCGTGACAACCGCCATTACTCAGCCACTGTTCGCACGCGGTCGCCGCCGTATACAGCCGAACCAGAGCTCTCCCGAAGCTGCTGCTGCCTTCTCCACCTCCCTGGAACCCTTGCCGACATCACCCCCTCCCGCCGCGTGTTCCCGAGCGCCAGTGAGCGGCTAAGGTAGCCATGACAGCTGAACCTATCTTCTCCGCCGCCCCGGCTATAAATAGCCCGGCCGGAGCTCCTTCCGAGCATCACCCACACCCACAACCTCCTCCTCTCCCTCCCTGAAGCGCCCCCGACCTCTCAACCGAGCTCAAAGAGCTCTCCTCGCTCCTCACGGCCGCCACGGTCATCGCTGGAGTCCGCTTAAATTCGAGCCAGCCAAGTCCCCATTCTCCCTCATTTCTTCCCCTGGAGGACCTCTAGATCATAGCGGGTCTCCCCATCCTCTCCGTTCGCCGGATGGACGCCGGCATCCTCGAAGCCAAGTCCGGCTGATGGCTTCCTCCGCGGGCGCCCTAGCCGCCGCTGACTCGTCCCTCCTCGGTGTCCGCAACGGGGCTGGGTGGATGCGGCACTTCGTCTCGAGGTCGTCGGTGCCCCCACCTCGGCCAAAGATGGCCGGAGGCGCCGGGGCCAGCGCCGGCCGCGTCCGGTCGGGCCTCCTCTGTCGTGCCCATGCGAGGTTGAAGACGAGCCGGGCCAGGTGGGCCCCACTGCTCTGCGGGCTCCGCATGTCAGCCGCATAAGGGTGTTGACCCGGACCAGCTGAGGTGGCAAGTGAAAGCGTACTTCGGAGAAGTACGTCTCCGTTTAACTGAAGGCGTACTCTGCTGTGTTGTCTACGAAGAATACGCTTTCATTACTACGGAGACGTATTTCAGAAAATGCGCTTTCTCTCTCCGTCGCCGGCCGAATCTTTTAAATTGTGAACGTTCGCTGGTTAGGGCACTTTTCTGCCTAAAAAGTGAACGGCCACAACTTTTCGCTCGTAACTCCGATTCAGGTGAATCCAACGCCTACTTCTTCGTCTCGTCGAGCCCGTTCCGATGAGGTCACTTTCATAATGTGTACACATTCTAAAAATGACCATTTTTTCCTTACCCTCTATCAGCCCCCTCCGAGAGAGAACTTTTCCGGCGAATTCTTCCGCGACTTCACCGCACTTCTTCCCGGAGTATTCATCGGCCCCAGGCAAGCCGACCATCTGATATATGCCCTAAAGCACTGCTCTATGATATTTCTTGCATGTTCAAATTAATATGCTTGTGCTTGTCTATGTAGTAATGAGCTGTATGTGACTCTGACGAACCCTTGCTTGCACTTTCTTCGGTGACGGCACCACGCCTGTGCTCTGAGCTGTTTTCGGCCGTCTGAGGTGGATGCCGACTTTTATTTCTCTTGTCAGCAACTGTCCGTGTTCCGGGCTGCTTTTCGGCCGTCGCGGGTAGCTGTTGAATTTCTTTTCGTAGTAGTGACCCTATGCTCTGAGCTGTTTTTCGGCCGTCTTAGGGAACTGCTACATTCTTCTTATCAACACCGTCTCATGTTCTGAGCTGCTTTCCAGCCGTCTTGAGTCGGGGTTGAGTTATTCCAGTAATGTCCCAGATCTGAGTTGTAAAGACCATTCTGGTGGCTACTGGTTTCTTTGCCGGTTTTATTCAAGGGTTCCGATGGTCGTAACTTACAGCTAGAACTTGTAAGGTGATGACTTGCCATTTAAATCTTGTTTCACTAAGGACTCATTGTGATGTTATATGGAGATAGGTTGTTATATTTCCACAATTGTTACCTCATACATAGTTACCACCATGTTCAGTTATTTATGATAAACAACCATGCTTGCTAAATACTGGCTAAAGCTAAACCTAGTCGGTTGATCCAGAGTCACCTGTCCGGACTTATCCGTGCAACCACATTTGCCGATATAGGACGGCCTTGACTTGATCTGATCGCGTGCTCCTTTATCGGTACTGCCAACTAGGGAAGGTTATGCGTGCGTGCTACCCTGGCCCGGTAGGCGGCGATAACCTTGTGAGCCCAGTTGATT
Organism: Thinopyrum elongatum; assembly: GCA_011799875.1. Classification (NCBI taxonomy): domain Eukaryota; kingdom Viridiplantae; phylum Streptophyta; class Magnoliopsida; order Poales; family Poaceae; genus Thinopyrum; species Thinopyrum elongatum. Next base: position 279,941,809 of record CM022303.1, read on the forward strand.
GTTTGACCCGGGAGTCCCCGTTTGGGACAGTTTAGTTTGGCCACGACGGTGGCAGGTGTCACGAGGTGACACAGGGGCCACCCAGGGCAGGACTCCGGGGGAGGATGATTGCCGGTGGTACGATGAAAGAGTCATGGGTTAGACAGGTTTCGTTGCAGCAACCCTGGTCCACCCGAATGGGATCACGAGGTCAGGTGCTCCATGGTGTGGGTAAAGTGCGCAACCTCTGCAGAGTGTAAAATCTATTCGAATAGCCGCGTCCACGGTATTGGACAGTCCGTCCAGACCTCTCTAGGTGGTCAACCGTAATAATGATAATAATAATGGAAGAACTTGTCTTATGCCCTGAGGTACTCAGTGGACTGTGAATATTCTGAGGGTTGTGAGGCAACCCGAAAGAGAGTAAATTGGATCTGGTTAAGGTTTGGATGGGATCCTGAGAATGTTCGGAGTATGGGTTATGTATTTGCCATGCTTTACTTTACTTTAGTATCACACTGGATAGTCCTGTTATGACATGATAATTAATATTGCTAGCTAGTTATGCCATGCCATGATAATTTAATATTGCTCTAATAACTAATGCATGCTTGAATGCCATGGATTGCTTTGCTTGGTGTATATGTTAGTTTGGTTTGCTTGCGAGTACATTCAAAAGTACTCAGCGGCCTTCAATATGGCCAGGTTTATATAAGGATCCGTCGTCCGTCGACGAGGAGCCGGAGCATTCGCAGGCTAGGAGAGTAACCCAGTCAGATCCCTGTGAATTGGAGCCGCACCAGGACCCTGCTGCCTTAGATAGACCTTTTTCGCTGCCACCACTCATGTAATATATCATGTAAGACTTATATATCCATTAATAGAAATGCCTGTGTTCATGGTACTTGTTGTAAGCGCGCATGCCAGAGTGATTTCCTGGGCTGGTATGCGTGGCGACCGTCTGGCTACAGTGATAATCAGATGGGGCGCCACACGTAAATATTGCCACAGTAACCTGGTCTCCACGCATCAATGGATGGTAGTCCACACGTTGATGTGTTTGCATCGCGACAGAATGAAGACCAAATGCTCATTAGAATTAATTTTAAGTTGGCTTCAAGTTGATCCTGCTTCCTAGCCCCCATGGTAGCCCGCATCAATGTTTGGCTCGTGAATTGAGTGCCTGCACCGAGAAAATTTTCTCTAGAGTTCGAGTCATACACAATTTATGCAATTAAATTAAAATGTGAAATCGAACATGCGCATCTACAATATGACAATATTCACCAGTTTTTTCATACGTCTATTGACTTATTGGATCTCAGTACGCCCTAGTTTATTATTTAACATGCCTTACTCTAAAAATAATTATTATATTTTCATCACAAAATATACTATCTTTCTCCTTTATTAACGGTGTGATTCAAAATCTTGTGTGCTTACCAAATCCACGATCTAGAACTCTGTGACATTAATATATCATGATATTTCGTGGAAACCCTGAATGGTGCGTTCTTGAAGTTTCAGAAAAATTATACATGTTGATTTGTACTGTCTACCTTTAAACGTTATTATAAAATCCTTTTTTGTATGTCACACTGAAAGGCCAATGCGTGCATCGCTTTTATTTACTGTTTGCTATTTCAGATCCAGAGATAAGTACTTTTTGTCTCAGGAGCAGAATATTTGCACTCGATAGCAATCAACCACACCAATTACCTTGGAAAGAAACTAAGAAAAAGATCTGATGGATAATGTTACCATCTTTAAGAAAATAGTAGTGGTAAAATGCATAGATGAGGCATGCATGTAACATAGTTAGGTTTCATCCATAAAAAGCTAGAGATCAAAATGCAAATCTATTAAGAAAGAGCGGGCACCTATGGTGATTGTCAACAAAATAATAGACATGGATGATATCATCGCTGGACAAAACGGTGCGACTGTTGCCATTGTTTCTCCGGCAATAGGACATCAATCCTAGCAGCAGTCATTGGAAAAATATGGCTTGTCTCCGGCCGCCATGTGTGCTTGCCGCCCGCTTGTACGTCCCAATAAACAGGGTTTAACTTCAGCAGCACAATGGTGCCAACTCAGTATCCAGCCAAAAAATCTGGAGAAGATCATCACAGTTAGTTAGTTGCAGTAGTAGAGAGAGAGAGAGAGCTGACTTAAGCGGATGTGGTCATTAAGAGGCAAACATGACAGGCTTTGCATGAAAACAATCTGGATCAAGGTGCAAAGCCATTGACGAAGCTAGTCACATAGCATCGATGGATAAGACGGCACCACCATCTCGTCGACAACGTGGCAGCATGGTGTGCACTGATCGACCCATGCGACGGCACTGCCAATCTCATCGACAACGGCAGCAATAAGAAACGGTGGCGGCGTGGCATGCACTGACAGATCCATGCAGCGGCACCACCGTCTAGTCGACAACGGCTGCTGCGTGTCATGTGCGCGCTGCTTTACCCTTTATATCAAGAACAGTAGTATATACCGACTAAAGAAAAGTAGTATATATCGACTAAAAGATTATGTATATATATACTGACTAAAAAAAGTAGTATACTGGTTCACAAAAAAGGTGTTATATATTGCCTTACAAAAAATGATGTACATACTGCCGTGCACAAAGAGCAGTGCACATACTACTTGGTTGTAGATGTATATAGACAAAATATAGTACAATAGTATATACTTGAAATTAGTACCTTATATACTCCCTTTGATGGTAGCATATACCACAAGGAATATAAAAAAGGCGTCGGCTATTCTAACCAGTTCAAAAATGCAGTATAGAGTCCATGGCAAAAATGTGGTAAATAATCCATTATCACTAAGTCAGTATATACAATACCACAAAAATATTGTTCTGGTATATACTGATTATTGACACCATACTCTGTCCCAAGCTCCCCAAGTTCACGGCAAAAACAGTAAAACGACCGCATATTTTCAAGAGTTTGCAATATAAGCTAACATTTTAGAATCCTTTCTATATACTATATGGTTGGTTTAGCACACACAGTTTAGTAAGACAGCATATAGAAAATCACAAATGTATTTAGAACTGAAAGTAAATATAAGAAGCATGACCGTATTGTTGGAGATTATAAATCCATGTCCTGTAGGAAAGAAATCTCAATGAAGTAGTGTGGTAGCCTTAGCTGTGGTTGAAGGGACAAATCTGATTGAGCAAACTATCAAATACATGCAGGTCCATATGGCTGATGCCATGAGTTCAACAGGAGCCTGAACCCCTAACTGGCGTTGATGATGAACATCCGGCACAAGCTCTGCATCGACAGCTAAAAATCATAAGCCGCTTGGTAAGAGGAAATTCTTCAAACAACACCAATCATATGGCACACACATCAGATTGTGGAATTTCCTTATTAAGAATTCTTCAAACAACACTAATCATATGGCACACACATCAGATTGTGGTCACATGGATGCTTTCAGATTAGTAAAAATCAAATGTCATGCTATGTCAAGCAGCTTTGAAGCCGCATTAATGATCACATCCTAAAGTGGTCCTCAAGAATCAGGATTAGATATCGACGCTCATAGTCATCGGAGCAGTAGTATTTCTTCAGTGAATTAACATGCTTTTGCCAAAAGATGCTAATCATCCATGTGACCATGTCTCTGCAGCATAAACAGATGAAGCATCAATGATCAGAAATAAATACATGGACGTGGAATTAATTACTCCTTGTGGGAATTAGCACAGACGTTTTCTTGGCAAACAAAGCTCAAGTTCTGCATATTAAACTGTAGTACACTGGGCAACAGAAAGCAATGCATTGGGTGTTATTCATGAGCGACAATTCACACAACTATACTGTAGTAAGCTAAATAGCAGTTGAGACCATGAACATTTTTTTAAAACTAACTAAACCACCAATTATACAAAATTGTATTGTCCTCTACAGAATTCAATCTTGTCGATCACTATGGACTATTAGTCCTAACTGAAGCACCTGTTAAGAAACTAACTAAACCACCATGATTGTAAAAAAAAAATCTAAATCACCATTGCAAAGCCGAAGGACAATAGTATTGACTCGGTTCCTTGCCAAACCAAAATTCGTGTGTACAGGAGAGGAGATTCTTCCCACTAACATGGCAATCCAGTGGCACTCCACCTAACACACCCGTGAATCCATTCCACCAAGTTCCATGAGAGAACTTCAGAGAAGAAAATTACCTTGCCGAGCAGCCACTTAGAACACGGACGAATTTGCTAAGCGGAGCGTGATCTTCTCCGCGTACTTCCGTGCATCGGCGGTCCGAAGAGTGGAGGGGCACAAAAGGACATTGTTGTCGCCATACGCATCGCTGCCGCAGGAGAGCAGAGCGCCTGTCGCAGTAACTACGGACATGACGATCGGTGGGAGAGGAGGAATTGGAGGTGGAGGAAGATCAACGAATGGGACACAGTCCGCCTCACCCTCGTTCCCCGACCAGCCGCATCACCACCAGGCGACCGGAAGCATCCGTCGCCGCATGCTGATTCAAGAGAGGACCAAGGAGAGAGATGGTCCACGGTGGCTATGGAGGTGCTGGGATGCAACAGAGGGTGAATGCGGTGAGCAGCGGCGGTGGATGGGGCAGGGAGCGGCGGCGGATGGTCGGGATCAGGGCGGCGGCGGATCCATTGCAGGCGATGGGTGGGATGGTGGGGATGAGGTTAGGGATACGGGAGGGCTGTTTTTTTTAGCAAATCGGGAGGAGGGCTTCTATTTGTACAACCGTGGGCCTTTTGAGTTTTTTTTTTTTCCGAATTAAGCACATAATTAAGCGAGAATTATATGGGTTAATCTCCACCGTAATAACTTGGTCCCATCAGATGAACGGCTCGTAAATTCTAATTAACGTGGTAATTTCTAGGAAGTCTGTAATTAGTAGAGGTATAGATAGATAGATAGATAGATAGATATAGATAGATAGATAGATGTGTCGTCAAGCCAAGTACTACTCTGCTGCATTTCTCTATTTATCTCTATTCTTATACTCTTTTTTATTTTATCTCTACTCTTATAAAAAAAAACAGAGTTGGTGATGATGGTGTGTCTGTCATCCTGCAATATAGACCGTCCGATTTATATCTGACGGATATGAAGAAAACTATGGCAATTTTGCAAAAAGATACCCACATCCCTCTTCAAATTTGCAAATAAGGCCTTCCCTCGTTCATCCTTTTCTCTTACAAGATAAACTACTCATACAAATGCATCTTGATGTTACGTGCAACGCACGGGCATCTTGCTAGTAATAATATAAAAAACAATAGAGTTGATGATGATGGTGTGCCTGCCATCCTGCAATATAGGCCGTTCGATTTATATCTGACGGATAGGAAGGAAACTATGGCAATTTTGCAAAAAGATACCCACAACCCTCTCCACATTTACAAAAAAGGCCTTCCCTCGTTCATCCTTTTCTCTCACAAGATAAACTACTCATACAAATGCATCTTGATGTTACGTGCAACGCACGGGCATCTTGCTAGTCTTCCAAGTAAATTAAGACTAGTAGCAACACAGCAATACAATACCACTAGCAAGATGTCAGGATAACATAGGACGATACCATCGTGTGATCTTCTTCATTTCCTCCTTCTTCTTCTTCCTCTTCCTCTTCATGCTCTGTTTCTCTTTCTGCTAACCAGTTGGTGAAACCAAGTACATGATTGGCCTTCTATTTCAGAATTGGTTTTGTCAGTGAGGGAGTACAAGTGTACTAGTAAACAATAGCATTATTTTCTCATGGTAGTCGCAAATAGAGGTGAACACCTGCATTAAATATCCTTCTTATCTAAAGGAAGGTTATGGTGCCAATATGGAGGATGAAGATTGGAACACAGATCTCCCTTTGTGTAGTTCCATTGAAATGAACCAACGGTTCCATTCTGACATTCCAGTTAAACAGCACAAAAGTCACTTCTTTTAAGAAGTGTTTTGTGCAGTGCACCAAAAGGTCGCAATAGCAACGAGGTGAAATGGATATCCCTGTTTACACAAAAAGCTACAGAGAAAACAGTCAGAGTCTCAAACAATTACTGGCAAAAACAACTGGTTAAACTTGTCATAGCTTATAAACAGTGGCATGGCTTCATTTTACCAGGGGCATTAGATTAAGAACAACTAAATATTTGCTATAAGGGCATGGGACAGTGGGTGCACCAGCAGTCCAGCACCATGTACCTAAACCGGAGCATAAAGTGGTGATTCAGAGTTTGTTGCCCCGAGAAACAAACATCCAAGAAACATATCTGGGTTGGTCCCATTTTTGTTCACTCTAGCCACCTACTCCTATGTGTGGATAGCAAATCTAGTCCTGGTCATACCACTGTGTATAGCGTTTCCCCTATATTTCCCTTTTCGACCAAGAGACCGGTTGGATGACCAGTCTGTACTACTTTCACCCCCTTTCTTTCATGTTTGTACCAATTCCGATATACATACTAAATTTTCCCCCTTTATTTCTTGTTTGAACCAAGTACAAGATTCGACTCCATGAAGTAACTTTATCTCTAACAATAGAAAAAAAATTAGGTGACGTTGGACCATCCGATCGAGCCTAGCTACGAGGGGGGCTGAGAGGTAGAAAATGATGCACATGCAGCGACGTAGCGAGCTGGGGAAGTAGAGCTAGGCCGGTTTCGAAGGAAGATATACCTGAAGGTCGTCGGGGTGTGGATAGGTGGGCGGCGGGAGGCCGGATCAGCCCACACTAGGGCAGCGACGAAGGGTTCGGAGGACCTCCCGCGCCGGCGCTCGGCCAGAGATAACGGTGCGGCCGGCAGTGGGTCTCCTCCCTCGCTGTCGACGATGGCCTAAACGCTGCCCCTCCTCCCCTTCACCGACAGAGGGGGATACGTCTGGATCTGTAACCAGCGGTGAGGATAGAAAGACAGTGTTACCACCGCTATCTTGTTTAGATCTGGAGAGGATGAGAGTGTGTGAATAGAGCAACCCTAGCAAGCAAGCGCGAAGGCTCCGGCCGATATATATACGTATAGTGGGGTAGTTTTATTTTTCACTCCATCAAAACAATCGTTTAAAATTGTGTACGTGCCAGGTCGCCTTTTTTTTGAGTTGTTGATTGTTTTTTGAGATAGCTACCCGCTTATTCCAAGTGGTGTTACAATGTGCTAGGTCGCACTTTGTATCATTCAAGTCTGGTACTAGACCCTCCATTAAGTGAACAACCACCGTCTCGTAAAAATTGTGAACAAGCCCATGGCTAAAATTATCGGAAACGTGGGCTGCACCAACATGCATTATTATTTATATTTTCTATGTGGGAGTATCCTCAAAACCAAATGTGAGAGTACAATCTTTATTGGGCCCCTTTGTAATTTGGGCTAAATTTTGACCAAAGATTTAAGTGACAAAATGTTAGTGCATGTTAACAAAAATTATATCCTTGGATTCATATTTGAACATAGTTTTCAATGATGTAATTTTTTGTGACATGCATGAACATTTGGTTAGTTAAATTTATAGTCAAAATTTGGCACAGATTATCATAGGGACCAATAAACCAGGACGGAGCTCCTCGTCTGTCGTCCAAACTAGTACTACTGTATATGACTAGCCGCTCTATTACATGCGGGACATCAAGCATCCGGGCCAGCGTGCCATCCACCAAATCACAGCGAGGTGCTACAGTCGAGACTCACCAGTCATCCCGGTGTGGCCGTCATGACCCGTCATATCACAAAACCCACACCTTTACCAACAGTGGTAAAGTGGCCACGAAGTTGGACTGGACGAAGCAACCATCATTTCACTGGAACACTCGTTGAAGCCCTTTCTCCCCTTTCTTGAAGAAAACCTCACTCCAGGCTACTCACTTCTGCCATTTTTCTTCTGTACCGACGAAGGAAAGGTGGGCGAATCAGTGATGCTACTATATTTTCATTCCAAGAATATTCTTTTTGCGAAGCACCGATCGATTCTCACAGCCTATTCTTTTACCGTTTTCATTACGATTGTGGTTTCCTTTCGATTGCTTTTTGTTTGTCAGTTTATTGATGGATCCTGGAGCACTAGGCAAAGAGTTGCCGGCGAACAACCCACTCGAGACAGAGATCTCCAGGAAGCGAGCACCGACCAACGAGTTGGCCATGTTGGCGGGCCAACCCATGGAGACGAAGAACTCCAAGAAACAAGCACTGGCCAAAGAGTTGACGATGTTAGTGGACGAACTCCTCAAAGAAAGCTGGAAGAACAGCAAGGGCCCCACCATGCCTACCCCAGAAACTCTAATGGCCACCTATGAGAGGCTCAAGGCCGAGTTTGAGGAGATAGTCGCCGTTGAGAAGCAGTATTTCCCTGGCAAGGCGATGGCCCCCATCGAGGAGATGGCCCCGGAGGGATGGGATCCCCCGGTGAGCTGCACAAGGTAAAAAAATGGCTTACCATAGTTGTGGTTTTTGATTATTTGCAATGTGCTTGCTAATATGTTAGGGTTGTGCAGGTGCCAGTGGACGTCCTTGATGATTCCGATGTCGCGGTCCGTCCTGTGGACAACGCCCCAGAGATCATTTTTGATGTCGCGGTTCGTCCTGTGGACATCACCCCGGAGATCGATTCCGATGCCGCTGTCCGTCCTGTGGACATCGCCCCAGAGATCGATTTCGATGTCGCGGTCCGTCCTGTGGACATCGCCCTAGAGATCGATTCCCATGCCGCTGTCCGTGCTGTGGTCATTGCCCGAGAGATCGATGACAAGAAATAGTTGGTCGCGCTAATCCTTCAAGGTAGTTTGCATTGTGTTTAATTACCAGAACGATGCGTGTTATCAAACCATCTTAGGGCTAGTGCACTGTCTTGTGTGGGCGGTACTTGCTACTTTTGTTTGATAGTGAATCATGCAAACCCTCTCCGAGTTATGGAAACAGATGTATCCTCACCAGCTTTTGATGTAATATATGGCATGCTTAGATGTAAGTTTGAACTGTTTATCATATCAGCAGGGCTTGTTTGATGATTCTTGGTGTTAGTAGGCTAGCTACTGTGCGAGCTATAGTACTTGCAAACACTCACCGAAGAGAAACGTTGGGGCTGATGAGCTCGTGGTACGCTTATAGGTCTGATCCGTCGTCGATCAACCAATAGCCCAAGCTCCTAAAATTGTAGGCTTACCGATCGATCAGACAATAGTCCACAATTAAACATTAATTCACATCAAACTCAAAGAGTTGGTTCACGGATACATTCACGTTAATAGCCAGCAAAATTGGCACGTACTTGTAACATGTGTGAATGTGTAATTTTTTTGTTGGAAGCGTGAATGTGTAGTGACATCGTACTTTCGGAGTAGCTACAGAGAGTGTGTACGTGTGCTAGAGGGGTTGTGGGATGAAGAGAGATCTAGAGAGAGAGAAAGACCCTCCGGCCTCCTTTGGTTTGTAGGAATTTTGTAGGAACTCTATAGGATAGGATTTGCAAAGGAAAAATTCCTTTGAAGCCCTTTGGTTTATAGGAATGGATTCCTATTCCTATGTAGGATAGGAATCAATCCTTCATATTTTGAAGGAAAAAAATTAGCCTAGACTCAATGGAAAAATTCCTATCCTATGCACCAAATAACATCTCTTTCTCTATAGGAATTGAGATGCATGTCATCTCACTTCCTATGATTTTCCTATTCCTATAAAATTCCTATCCTATGAACCAAAGGAGGCCTCCATTTCTTTCTACTCCTAATCCTTAGATTGACAAAAAATCATAGCAGTACAGAGACATACAAATCCTAGGCGGGCTAGTTTGGCCTAGTGGGTTTCAGTGATATGACGTGCTACAGTGCCGTCCAGTCTTCGTGTGTGGTAGCAATATTGCGGGTACAATAAGTTTTCTTGAAGAAGCGGAATTCAACGAAGTCATGATGGTTCCTTCGTCCAACCAACTTACAGTGGGAAAGGTTGGGCCTGTGCTACGACCAGGGTGGACCAGGATAATTTTGTGCATGGCAAGTGGACAAGGATGGTTGACGTCCCACATGTCGGTGAATGAAAATATTCTTTCCAATATCGAGGACGAGCAACGAGTATTCCTTGTTTATTTTTTATGAAAGCTATTGTGTCCACTGTTACGACGGAGGAGTGTGAAACACGGCAGCCCAGTGAACTTGGCATGTGCACAACTCCCTCCTTCCTCATGTACCATAGTGTTGACTATAAGGTTGGCTATAAGGTTACAACTTTTTCTCACTTTCACTCTATCTATTTCCTCTCAAATGTTTTTTACCTTATTTTTTAGACACAATTGTTTTTTATACCTCTTTTTTTTAGAATTAGTTTTTTTATACCGAGGAGCACGTGCAGAGATGGGCTCTTGCAGAGCCCACTCCTTGACTTTGTCAATGCCTCTCTCTCCTCCACATAAGCGGGCTATAGCCCAGTATTGTACTTGCTATGAATGCGGGCCGCTGGCGTCTGAGGGGGGAGCGCGCGCGGGAGGGAGGAGAGGTTTTGTGGTGGGCCAGGGCGGTCAGAAGCGGGCTTGGAAGCGGTCCGGACTCCCGCATGGCCCACCTCACATTATCACCATATTTCTTGGATTCCGTGCATGGCGGGCGGGCGATCTCTTCTCCCTCCCCCGTCTCTCTCTTCTCAGCCGACGCCCTCCGAGCGATTAGATTTCGACTATCGACGGTTTATTCAATTGTAGTCCCACATGTCAGTGAAAATGCAAGACAACGCGTGTCCCCTCTGGTGAGCAGCGTGCGAGCCAGACTGTCGGAGGTGCGACGCGAACGCGACAGGCGTGCTTTAAGTGTGCCGCCTTTTCCTTTTGAACTTGCAAAGTGTAATATTTTCGTGTGATCGATCAATAGAAATCCAGAACAAAATGACGAGGGCGGGGCTTTCCCGCGCATTAGGCGGGCTAGTATGGCCTAGTGGGTTTGAGTGATATGACGTGCTAATGTGCCGTCCACTTGCTCCATTTTTATGTAAGCAAGCGTCTCCACTCTTACGCGTGAGAAGTGCGAAACACGGCAGATCTGATTTTGATCGAGGGATAACTGTTCCCTGCGAAATAATGGAGCACTGTTAGCGATTCTAGCATGATAGTTAGGGCATCTCCAGCGCTGACCCACAAATTTACACCGGCATCTGTCCGAGGACACTGATGCCAGAGGATGCCATCCAATGCTGCCCGCATACCTTTCGACAACTATAGGAACTAACCAGACGAAATTCGTGCAAACAAAGCAAATTTCAAATTAACCGGATGAAATTCATTACATTTCGAAAACTTTTCCTATAAACTGGACGAAATTCATTACATATTTCGCACAAACCGTACTAAAACCTACTGTAAACCTAATCTAAACGATCGCCGGTGCCCGACCACCATGTCCGGCCATGAGCCCCGAGAACTGACGCTCCGGCTATTGCCTTTGCCTCCTCCTCATCCGCCTCGGCTTTGTCCGGCTCCGCCTCGATAACCTCCTCCTCCTCCGGAGCACAAGGTTCTAAAGATTTCCGCCTCCACGTCGCCGTTAAGCGGCTAATCGGCCGCCGATGTTTACCCCACCAAGCTTGGCGTCGACTGAGTGGAGGAGCGGTGGCCTTCCTGGGACCAGAGCGGCCGTGACCTACCATGTACTACTCTTCCTCGCTGCCGGCTGCGCCCGCGCACGCGCGCCGGCTTTGTGGTCGTGGCGGCGGAGGGCGGCCGGGGGGGAGCCGGCGATGTCCTTCATCTACTCCTGCGACAGTACGTCCAAGAGAGCTCTGGAGCGCGCCCAGAGCGGAGCCGGCAATGTCCTTCGTCTGCTCCTGCGACAGTACGTCCAAGAGAGCTTGGAGCGTCAGGAGGCCATGGTTGGAGTGGTGCCGACAGAAGGAAGGGACCGGAGGAGAATGACTGTGGGTCTTTGGCTATGGCTGGGAGCTGGGGCTGAAGTTAATATAGCGGGCGAATGGCAATGAGCCGCGGCAGACGGATGGACGGCTGGCGCCGGAGTAGGTTCGTCGGCAGCCGCATGTCATTAATGTGGGCGGCGGATGGACGGATGGCCGTGGTGTCGTTAACGCGAAGCAGTCGCTTGCACCGGGATGCCGCGCGGGTGGCGCTCTCTCGGCCGTCGCGCTGCTGCAATGCCGGCACCAGTGAGAGGTCACGTCGGGCGTGAATGCGGCATTGACGTTCTGGAGTGACGGTGACCTTTTCAGGCGGGAAGTGCGCGCTAGCGATGGAAGGGGTTTCGGTAGGCCATGGCGGTCAGACGCTGGCGTGGTGGTAAATTAGTGAACTCATGGATGACGAGCCTTTGAAGCGTATGCGACATGTATAGACAACCAGGCGTCCATGCAACCGCTCTTGTCGCCAGCTAGCCTTCGACGACCACCATTAGACACCACACAACCATGCATAATTTACGAATAATGGATGAATCGATCAAACACACACTCGTGTACAGTGGCACTATGATCGGTCGCTCACGATACATATATAGGTACCATAGTACCCTCTCTAGCTAGGCTGTTTAATAGATTGTCATTGTGATGGATGATATACATGAGCAAGGCGCCGAGTCACGTCGTCGCGTCGTGTGCAGAGCCATGGCTAATGTCGAGCAGCTCGGCGCCCAAGCACGAGTATGACGTTGGTGTTGAGCCAGGTGAATACATGCTCGGTGTTCGCGGAGGCTGCCAGCAAATGTCTAAACAGTAATGTCAGGCACCGCCGTGGCGCACGGGTGACGGGCTCGCCGTTTGCATTGCGCTGAGCAGGACTTTGATTGAGAGGGCGACGTGCATGCATTACCATGGTTTGACAGCGTGAGCGTGAGTGTCTGCACACATGCTACTTGCGTCTATGGACGGTGTGCGCTAATGTGTGCATCACGTATAATATAAAAAAATCGGTTTGTGCATTTAACGCAAAGTATTTCATTTTCATTTGGCTGACGAGTGTGCGTTGCAGCGACGAGTCCGTGGTTTGATTCCTCACATACGCATAATTTTGGTTTTTATTTCTTTCTCCACTGACAGGTAGGCCCGTATAGATAGATAGATACAGAACACGAGCTGATGAGGCGCATGTGGACTGTTTGACTGGTCAACCAGACAAATATGGAGCTATACGCTGAGCCAGTGACCGTATAATCACCATGTCTCATATATAATGATCGTATTGACCGTATTCTTAAGTACAATGATCAAAGTGAGCTATCAAGACAAGTTCGATGACCGCCAATGCATTTTACTCGGTAATAAATGACCAGGACTGAAGGGGAATCCAAATTTCCTTCGTCGTCTGTCCTTGAGCTCTTGACAAACCAATGTACTATACGGTTGTCCGACCACTCCGCCCCAGAGCTCTCACCAAGTGTCGTTCATGCTAGCTCGCCGCACACTAACCGGTAAGGAAGCAATGGCATCCCGCCGCGTCGAGTTCCTCGCCGCCCACGACCGCACACAAAATGGTAGGGAAGCGATGGCATCCCGTCGTGCCGAGTTCATCGCCGCTCGCAACCTCACACCTATGTGGGCAGACTTTGAAGCTGCCAAGGCCGAATGGGCGGTAGAGCAAGAGGCGGCCAAAGCCGCACAGAGGGAGCGGAAAAGGCAGAAATCACTCAAGAAAACAGAGGCCCGCCGTCGCAAGAAAGAAGAGGACGCACGCGCTTCTGCGGAGAGCTCGGCGGAGATCCAAGCACGGTGGGGTGTCGCCGACAAAGCCGGGAAGGAGAACGACGGTGTCTGGCCAGCATGTGAGAAGTAGTAGTACTAGTAGTTAGTGTGTGTGTCTGTGTCGCCCGTACGTTTGTTTAATTAATTACGAGCATGTACCAGTACTAGTTACTACTGTAGTTTCTAGAGCAAATTACCAGTACATTAGCCTAGACTCAATGGAAAAATTCCTATCCTATGCATCAAATGGCATCTCTTTCTCTATAGGAATTGAGATGCATGTCATCACTTCCTATGATTTTCATATTCCTATAAAATTCCTATCCTATGAACCAAAGGAGGCCTCCGCTGGAGTATAGTACTACTGTAGCTAGCAGTATTGCTGGTACAGTAGTTTTCTTCAAGAAGCGGAATTCAACGAAGTCATGATGGTTCCTTCGTCCGAGCAACTTTACAATGGGAAAGGTTGGGCTTGTGATTTGACGGCTCATTAGTCATTATTACTGCGGCGCGAAGACCGGGTGACTCTCCCTTGGAGTTCTGCGTGCATGGCAAGTGGACCAGGATGGTCGACGTCCCACATGTCGGCAAACGGAAGTATTCTTTCCGATATCGAGGAGCAAGGAAACCGCGTGGTATAGTATCACTGCTGATTTAATTTTTTTTTTTTGATGAAAGCTAGCGTTTCAACTCTTACGATGAAGGAGTGCCAAACACGGCACGTGCTGGATGTCCCACACGTCAAGGAAAGGAGTGGGACATGAACAACATGGTAGAGCGTCTCCACTTCTTCCACTTCTTGGTCGGAGACCACACACAGTACTGGTAGTATGAACGATACAAAGTGCGACCCGGAGAGAAAGACACGTTAGCTGGAACGTCTCGAGTCATACACGTAAACAAATATAAAACCTAATATGTGCCTCCAATTAATATAGTACTAGTAGAGTACTTAGGCACGTACATCATAATATCACCGTGCATTGCACATACAACATTTACTGGTAGTAAGAGACAAATGCCTATATGCCATGCATGTTCATACTATTTGTGCCTTTCTACTTCACTTACTGCGCTACATTACTCAGGTTCGTACGTCCACTCCTGGGTACATGTCCGTCTCGTAGTTCCAGTCCCACGTGTTCTTCATAGATGGAACGATCCATAACGGTGGGCAACGGGAGTCCATATCATCACAACTTCTTAGTGTGGCTCCCCACGATGGAGACTCATCCAAACTGAAGCGGCATAGATCAGGGATAGGGGCGTTCAAGATATGAATCCGTCGGTGCGCAATGAAAATGCACCCGTTCTTCATGAACGGCAGGTCGTCGGTGTCATGCACGGAAGGTGGCATCGTTTGCACTATGGGGTAGTTGCCCCCGATGAAAATCGAGTAATCTTCAAGTGTGTTCATCCGCACCCAGGTAGCATCACGGGGGTCGAACATGCCGCCGTCCATCTGGTACACCTAGCATCTCAAACCTGGATACATGCTGACGTGCATGGTTATGGTCCATGCAGTATAATAAGGTGACGTAAGCAGGGGATACGGATTAAAATAAAATACTTTAAATTGCTTATTTCTATGAGGGGGAACGGAAGCAATGTATAGACCAGCTGCGGCATGGGCGACGACAAACAATTTGAGAGTGTTACCTGGGCCATGTACATTAATTAAAGTAGGAGTAGTTTTGTTTGATGGGATTATGGCTACCTAGCTAGTACTACACGGAATTGAAATTGTTAAGTCCTTTATAGTTTATACAACTGGCATTATAAAGTTGCGTAGATGACTATCCCAATCAATAAAAAAAAGAAGGAAAGAACTACTCCTGCTCCTGGAGTACAAAGAGACATGTACTGAAATGTTATAAGATGACATGGCAATAAGATATATGATAGTTCCTGGCTCTACTACTCTTGGATCAGAGAGAAGGGATTACCTGGGTACATGATCAGGGTCCGATCGTGATAGATCGTGGAACCTTGTTGCCCTTCAATGGTACCATGGGTAACGACTCCTAAGATAGTACGTCCCAACTGGGTGTCGTCAGCTACCAGGTTCCAAGTTAGACCAAATGCCCCATGCACATCCATGATTGGCGATCTGATTTTGATCGGGGGATGACTTTGCCCTGCATAATCGTGCAAACAAGGCGGAATTCATAGAAACCGGACGAAAATCATTACATTTCAAAAACTTTTCATATAAACCGGACGAGATACATTACAGTTTTCATACAAACTGAAGTAAAACCTACTCTAAACAAGTTGCAACTGTAATGTGGGCGGCGCACGGACGACAGCCGGCCGTGGTGTCGTTTGAGGCTACTCATAGTGGGGAGTATCATATACAATATAGTACTAGTGCATGATACTAGTGTATGATATACTACTTTTATAGTGCATAGTATCATAGAGTAGTAGCATAGATGATCATATTTATTGCCATGCATGACCCCCTGTATCTTCTTTAATTCTCTGCCACATCACCATGTCTGCTATTCCCGAGTGTATGTACCAGTTAAGTTACCACCACCACCACTATGGCCAGCCTCGACGCGGAGCAGTCGCGTGCACCGGGAAGCGGCGCTCTCTCGGCCGTCGCGCTGCTTCAAAGCCGGCACCAGTGAGAGGTCGCCTCCGCTCTGGCCGGGCATTAATGCGACACTGATGCTCCGGGGTGACGCTGACCATTTCACGCGGGAAGCGCGCCCCGGCAAGGGAGGGGGTTTGGGTCGGCCAGGGCGGTCAGACGCGGGCGTGATGGTGGTATTGATTTTGTACCGTTTCAGGTGTAGTACTGGTAGTTTGCAAAACTACTCAATTATTGCACTCAGTTTCCTAAGAAATTGTGGTAAAAAACGTTACTTGCAATGCATGCATGCGTGACCAATATAAATGACCAATAAAAAACTACTACATGCACGCAACGATTTAATGCACATTGTAATCTCAACATGTGATGGGGAGCTCTAAATTTGAATTTGAAACTTATAAAACAAAAAAAATTCAAAACAAATAAACTGGAAGAGAGGGAGTATACCGTAGGATGTGTCCCATACGAAACAAGTCCCCTGGTTTGTCACCGCGAAGATGCGGTTAGAAAGGAGCACATCGTCTTCGTACTCGTACGGCAACAAATCGGCCGTAGACAGCATGGTCCACCTTTGACCGCCACGTGCAGGGCTTGTGAAAGCAATCGCGATGTCGAACACCGCGATGAGAGTGTAATTTTGGTTGGCGGACGACCTTATCGGGGCTTTCGGGATTGCTATCTTCTTCAATCTCACCATGGTTCCATCGTACCAATTTAGGCGATGGCCCATTGCATGGCTGATCCCAATGTTGGACAAAGGTTCTACGGGAACGGTGTCACTGTTGTAAATGTTGTGCAAATTCATGTTGGTACCCTCCCGTACATATGCAAGCCAATCTCCACTGGCACCAAGCCTAACCTGTGAAACAGCGGGCAGCGGGGGAATTAGGAAATGGACACGGAAGTAGTCTTTAGAATGCATTTACTACGTGATCAAACTCATCACTTACCTGCTCATCGGACAAAATCCGAGTGCCCCTCAACGTCGGCATCTCAAGGGGCGTCAACTTGCAACTACGGCCACGCCGCGCTGGAGAGACCCCCAAGGAAACATCCTCATCCTCGAGGACGCATGGCAGACCAACTAGCATGGCCTTCTCCCACGCATATTTGCGCACCCTCTTAAAATATTTGGTGCAAGTACCGCTAAGTCTTGCGGATGTGAGGAAGTCAGAGCGACTTACGATTTGTCCCAAAGGATTGTCGTCCAAGGTCTCCCAACCTCGACGAGGATGAGAAGCACCACCGCCTTGCGAATCCATGGCAATGGCGACCAACTGCCTTGTCCCTTGTGGAGCTGGTTTACACGAGAGGAGATGGTAACTGCAGGGCTTCGTCCCTTCGGAAAGGATGTTCTGTGGGCGTTGCACGGAACATCAAGATGCATTTATACAAGCTGTTTATCTCGTGGGAGACAAAGATGAACGAGGGAAGGCCTTATCTGCAAATGTGGAGAGGGGTGTGGGTATCTTTTTGCAAAATTGCCATAGTTTGCTTTATATCCGTTAGACATAGATCGGACGGTATATATTGCAGGATGGCAGGCACACCATCATCACCAACTCGGTTTTTTATAATTTTTATTATATTATTATTTATTACTAGCAAGATGCCCGTGCGTTGCACGTAACATCAAGATGCATTTGTATGAGTAGTTTATCTTGTGAGAGAAAAGGATGAACGAGGGAAGGCCTTATTTGCAAATGTGGAGAGGGGTGTGGGTATCTTTTTGCAAAATTGCCATAGTTTCCTTCCTATCCGTCAGATATAAATCGGATGGCCTATATTGCAGGATGGCAGGCACACCATCATCACCAACTCTGTTTTTATAAGAGTAGAGAAGAGTAGATAGATAGATACTCCCTCCGTTCCTAAATATTTGTCTTTCTAGAGATTTCAACAAGTGAGTACATACGGAGCAAAATGAGTGAATCTACACTCTAAAATATGTCTATATACATCCGTATGTGGTAGTCCATTTGAAACTCTAAAAAGACAAATATTTACGAATGGAGGGAGTAGATTATTATTATTATAAGAGTAGAGATAGAGATTAGGGAGCTGGTGGGCGTTCGTTGTACGGCACGTTCGCGTCCATCCACTAGCCCGGAATTAAAGCACGCACGACATTTACAGCGACTGGGATTAGTTGTTTTCCGGGCGCATGGACCAACGCGGACTAGCGGGCCTGGTCGCCCTTTTTCGAGCACGCCTTCGACAAGTACGTGTGTGACATGCGTGCATGCAAATCTTGCGTGACCAAACCGTGCAAAGCAGAGCGGTAGGCTGTCGAACTGCAGCCTGCATGTTGCAGCCATGTCATCCACACGCAACCTAAAGGCAAATTCATACTCCGCTGGACTATACCGTACTAGTACTATGCATTGTTTGGCACAAATGTTCCTTGGAGCTCGTGCTACAACTGGCGTACTCCATAGCCCGCTTTCCTTCTCCTTCCTCTTCCACCGCCCGCGCACGTCCGCGGGAAGCGACCGGTCAACCCTTATATAGGAGTGCTAGCACAAAAAGATGCATGCATGACCACTAAAATTTCCTTTCTCTTATCTCTATGAAATAAATGTGGTGTGAAAGTCAAAGCCCTTTAAGTCTGAGTATAATGGAAATCATTGTCCTCCTCCGGCTCCGCTTCGCCCGCGTCGTCGTCCTCCTGTTCCAGCTCCGCGTCGCCGTTCTCCTCCTCCGGCTCCGCGTGGTGCTCAGCCTCCAACGCCTCCTCGTCCGGCTCCGGCTAGTCCGGCTCCGGCTAGTCCGGACTCCGGAGGCAGGGCGGCTGTGATTCGGGCTTCGCGCCGCCTCCAGATCAAAGCGCCGCTCCGGTGGGAGTATGGCATATGTCTTTACCTTCGGCCGGGCCATGGCTATCGGGCGACGGCGACCAGAAAAGAGGCGGCGGGAGGGGAATGAATGCAGCTACTGTTTGGGTTCGCCATCCGGCTTAAATAAATGCGCACCATCACGTGTACCCGCCGGTGCACAAATTGTAACATACGGGTCTGCTTAGGGGGCGTCACGTAACTGGTATGTGTGTGAGATTCTGAGAGACAGAGTGCATGTGTGTGACTCTACTCTTCGGACATGTACTCCACCTTTTGCATCGGGATATAAGTATAATGGTATTACACTTTAGCTTGTGATTTACGTGGCCATGTTAACGTGGTTGTGTAAAAAAAATGTCACTTCCTGCTCGTGATTTGCATTATATAATTATGAGAAGTTTGCTAACTACTAAAATAAAGTGGAATTTGTCCATGTTATATAAGTAAATTAAGGTGATTGTTTATCATACGGGTAAGGTTGGACGAAGGGTGGTAGGAACAAATGCTCCGCCTAGAGCATGTGTGTGTGAGATGGAGCCTTAGTGGGTGTGTGTGTGCGCACGCGCGCGCGCGCGCGCGTGTGTGTGTGAAGCGGAGTTTTCGGTGGCGAAAGTAATTTAAGTGTGTGTGGCTTCATCGTAGAGAGGTGATGTGTATGGAAGAGGCCACCAACGAGGGGAGTGCGAGAGAGAAGAGGCCCGTAGAGAGGGAAGAGAAGGCGTGTGCGCGTGAGAGGAGTCGACATCGAGATAACGTGTCTGTTCGACAGATGCCGAGGAAGACTACTATATATCGATGGTGCATGTAGGCGGGAATTAAACGAAGGGATGGTCTTATTGGTTTCAGGGATATAGGGGAAGAGTGAGAGAGGGGGGTAGCTAGAAGGAGATTATTAAGTGTGAGTGTGTGTTTTAGAGAAGAGACCCATCCAGGAGGAAGTCATGTGCACACAAGAAGAGAACGATTCAATGTGGGGTTAGGGCTGAGGGTAATTAACTACGTATGGAGACATAGGAGACCTTGAACGTGCATGTGCGAGAGGTATACATGTATACGTGGGATGTGTGTGTGCGCGCGCGCGCATGATCGAGATAAAAGAAAAAAGACATAGGAGTAAGTCATAAGATCAACGACATGGGAGAGACGGATCGGTATGACAATATGCATGCATGTGAGAGTGGAGGGAAGAAGGCCCGATAATTGAGCATGTGTTTTTGTCTTTAAGAGATAGTGGCGTGGGCTGGAGCATGCATCTATGGCGAGCAGAGAGAGCGAGACACAACGATTGTGCAAAAGAGATCAACCTATAGATGCATGTATAGAGAGACATATATAGTGTGTGTGATAGGAAGCAACAGTGCGTGTGAGAAAGAAAGGTTGATGGAGAAACTACAGATAGATAGAGAGATAGAGATGCTAGCTAGAGGGACATCGGCTAGTTTGTGTGTTAGAGATGACCGCCGAGTGGTTCAGAGGGGTGAAGTTATGTGTGTGTGAGAGAAAGATAAAAATAGGGCGCATGACTGCATGTAGAGAGAAACATATATAGTGATAGGAAGCAAGAGTGAGGGCGAGAAAGAAGGTTGATGGAGAAACAGATAAATAGAAAGATAAGGATGCTAGCTAGAGGGAGATCGGCTAGCTAGTGTGTGTGTTAGAGATAAGAGTCGAGTGGATCAGAAGGCTGAGTTATGTGTGTGGGTGTGAGAGAGATAGAGAGAGGGTGCATGCGAGTCACATACAAGCAAATATCAGAGAGAAATGAGATCCCGAGAGACGGAGTTTTGTGTTTGCAAGAGAGAAAGATATTTCACAAGGAGAGTGATAGCTAGAGAGACATATCAGGGAACGCGAGATATCTCTAGGGAGAGAGAGTGTGTGTGAGCGACATACAAGGGAATGGTGGAGAGATATGAGACCCTAGGAGACAGAGTTTGTGTTTGTGTGTGAGAAAGAGATATTTAAGAGGGAGAGTCGTAGCTTCTCATACCTAAGGAGCGCAAGACATCTCTATGTCAGAGGGGGTGTGCGAGTGGCACACAGGGGAATAGTAGAGAGAAATGAGACCCCGGGAGACGAAGTTTGTGTTTGTGTGAGAGAAAGAGATTTCACAGGAGAATCATAGTTAGAGACACATAGCAGGGAGCGAGATATACTTAGAGAGAGATAGAGTGAAGGTCGAGGGAGAGAGTACCGTCAGTGTGTTATGAAGATAAAAGATCATTGTCGACATACAAGTAGCACGAGATACCCTAGAGACGATGAAGGCGTATAGGTCTAGAGAGATATATAAGCATGAGTGATAGCTATATGAGATGAATATCTGGATTAAAGGGGATTCAAATATTTAAACTAGAGATCACGACATCGATAATATCGTAACGAAAATTGGTCTATCAAACATGCATATTCATTTGAATTTGGGGACACGTGTAATGTTATATAGTTTATCAATATTAGTGATCCATAGATTCTTTAATTAGAGACAATGCGTGGTTTATATGCAATTAATGTCTAAACAGGATTACACTATATGTTGCGTGTGTCAAACACATTATACGTGTTTGAGAAGTAAAAAAACCACATGAAACACACATTAATTGGAGACAGTTAGCGAGGAATGCATACATTGGATTTCAACATAAAGTGGTTTCAAATATTTGAAAATCCAAATTAAGATGGATCCAGCCTTATGAACCTGAGATCATGCCATTTGTAAACCATATTTATGTATAAAGGGTGCTGTGCTTTCGAAAGTATATATAAAAAATGATGTATATAGATTTGTATTCGAATACAAAATGGATCCTACCCAAAAAAAAATACAAACTAGATTCGAATTGAGTTGGCATGGTAAACGTGCACTCTTTATTTGCAAAAATTTGAACGAAGCGGGGAAAGTTGCAGTAACCGCCCCAAACCAAAATCTGCGAGATGGAAATTACTGCCTATCCCTGACACGCAAAGCCTATCGGCTCGATTTCTATAGGTTTCGATAGGGGTAGGCTTGTAATTTCACTCAAACATGACATAACCGCCTCCGCCTCTCACCTCCCCGGATTCATATACGGTGGGCGCCAAAACACAGTTTCTCCTCGGCGGAAATCACCTCTGACCTCCCTCCCCGATTCATACATGGTGGGCGCCAAAACAAACTCTCGTCGGCCAAAATCTCCGTCGGCAAATATTCGATGGATGCGAGATTACCGTCCTATCCCCAACCGACTAATATTGCTGTGATGTAGGAAATTTTGAACGGGGGCTAAGTTTGTAAATTTCCTCGCATTTGAGACAAGCGCGCCCTGAAGAAATGGTTCCCCCTTCCTCTCTCCCTCCATTTCCCCATTCGTACTCCGTGGGCGCCAAAACACCCTCTCCACCGCAGTCTCCTCCGTCCGCCACCCCATCCACCGCCATCCTCCTCCACCATGCTGGAGCTGATACCCCGACGCCGTCGTCCATTACAAGAGATCGACCTCTCTCATCCACGGCTTTGGACCAGGATCCTTGCATCGCGTCCTCTCGCTTCATCTGCGCCGTCGTCCACCTTGCCGAGGCCGCTTGTATGACCGTCTCATCCACCGCACCGGGATATTTCCCTCGCCGCCACCGTCTGCCCTCCTAGATCTGCTTCCACGCCGCCGACAGCCATCGCTACTGCAGCACCCTCAACGCCTCAGCAGATGCTTACACGACGTCACACCAGAGGCGGTACTCTTTCATATCTGCTCAAGTTATTTATCTCAGCAAGAAAATAGATCGCCACTACTTTACTGTGATTTCTTGTCCATCACTTAGAATCTTACTTGTTAGTTGAAACCAAACATTGGTTGCAAAGTTGCCTTTGTCCGGTTTGCACCTTCAGATCCGCCATGGCACGCGCACCACTATACTCGCAATGCTTATGGTTTTCCCTTTTTATATTCCACATTAGCTTAAATGACAGTCGACTGAATTTCAAATTGGGATCAGTCCATTTTTGGGAGTTCGCCAGAGGGAAGGAAGGGGCTCGCCGGAGGGCCGCCCCATTATCTATCTTAGGGTTTCTGGTGGGGACTGTGTGTAACACCCCCTTGTAATGACCACAGTGATCAACTGCTAATAATGCCATGTCATCATCATTTGCCTTGCCTAGTCACTTGGGTTAATAATCCAATTCAAATTCAAATCTGAAAATCAAATTAAATTCCAAAGTGCAAATTGAAGTTGATCAAACTCTGCTGGAGAAATGTTATTTAATTAGCAAATAATCCAGTGGTCATGGCAAAATCATAATCATTATTTTTGGAGTTAGCTAAGTGAGTGAAACAACCTGAAACAGCACTCAAAACAGACTATTTACATCTATTAAATTAATATCAAATTCAAATGGAATCCAAATATGTTCAAACCACTTTTTGGTGAGAGCTAATATTGCATCACAATATTGGGACCAACTCCCATAATTTTTCAAAAGTGCACAAGTGGCCTAAACATTTTGAAACAGAAAAGGGATTAAAAGAAAAAGGAAACAGAAAATAGAAAATGTGAAAGCGAGGCACTGTGCACTGGGCCTTAGTGCACAGTGCCCCGACCGCGGCCCACCTGGCCCAGCTCGCTACAGTCGTCGTCCTTCTCCGTCGCCGTGTCGCCTCGTCCATGGACGCGCGCGCTCGCTCCGGTCGCTGCTCGACAGCGCGACGCCGCGGGCGCCGCGAGAGGATAAGGGCAGGCCCGTGCCTTCCCCCTGGTCATTTGCCTCATCCCCATCTCTCTCCATCGCCGCTCTGTCTCTTCCCCTTCCTCCAGATCCGAGCGCCACCGCCGCCGTTCTCGTTCGTCCCCGCGGCCACCGAGCCCTGCCTGCCGCTCTGCCATGTCCTGCGCCATCGCCATGGACTGCCACGGCCTTGGGCGCCGTTGATTGGGGCCGAGGAGCTCCACGTTGCGCGGATCGAGCCGCGCCCCTCTTCTGCATCTCCGGCGCGCTTCCGGCGACCTCGACCCCTGCAGCTCCTAATCCTCACACGGGCCACCTTGCGCCGCTCGGTGAGCACTCTCCCTCTCTCTCTGGCCTCTCTGGTAGCCCGTCTGCACGCTGTAGCCGCGGCACCTCGGAGACCCGAATGTCACCGCCGCCATTGCCGCTGCAGCCAAGCTCCCGAGCTGTTGCTAGCTCGTTTGACTCCTCCGGCGAGCTCCCTGTGAGCCGTAGGCCCCGCACAGCTAGCTAGTTAGGTCGCCCGCGCGCTAGAACGTCGAACCCGACGAGCTCGAGCTTCGGACGTCCGCCTCGCTCAACGCCGGCGACGTTCCGGCCACCTCCGAGCCCGGCTGTTGGCTCAGCTAGATGCGCGAGGACGCCAGCTTTCGAACGCACCCAAGCCCGGCTCGAACCGAGCCCTATAGCTCGATTCCGGCGAGCTCCGGCGACGCGCCGCCGTGCGATTTGGTCGCCTGCGACCAGCCGCCGGCCCCGCTGACGTGGCACAGGCGGGGCCCACCCCTGGGTCACTGACCCGTGGGTCCCAGGGGCCCGGCCGGCCAGTTGACCAGTCAGCCTTGCTGACTGGACCGGCCCAGCCGCTGACACGTGGGCCCCACCTCCCTGATTAATTAATTAAAACATTTTAGAAATAAAAATAAACTAATTAACCTAATGTCTCACTGACATGTGGGGTCCACCCCCCTAATTAATCCTGGTAATTAAACTAATTCACTGGATAAAGAAACAGAGGCTGACATGTGGGTCCCACTGGACCCACATGTCAGGTTTGACCGGTACAGCCGGCTGCTGACTTGCTGATGTCAGCATGACATCATGCTGACGTCATAATTCATTTTTTGTTAAATAAAATAATTCCAGAAATTCAAATAATCTTTAAAAATTAATAACTTTTAAACCGTAGCTCGGATCGAAAAAGTTAAAACATGAAAGTTGCTCAGAACGACGAGACGAGTCTAATCGTGCCGTCTGTTTCTCCATCGGAACCTCCTACGTAGAAGAACTCGTAACTCCGGACCCGAATCCGGCAGATGAATAGTGCACACACGTCGGATATTAAATCCCAGAATAATTCTAAAAATAACTAAAATGACTTAGATGCATATTCAGGCAACCCTGCACTGCATCATAGCATAGCACGCACTGTGTGGCATATGATTGCATATTGTTTACCTGTTTCCTCCCCCTCTTCTCTCTCGATAGACCCCGACGTTGACGTAGCTCCCGAGGCAGACGCCGCACAGGAGTACGACTACGTCCCCGACGATACTGCTGAAGACCTTGCCCTTGCCCCCGAGCAAACAGGCAAGCACCCCCATTTTGAGCATGCCTATATCGCCTACTCTTTTCTCTTTTATGCTTGCATTAGAACTGCTACTGCTACTGTTTTCCTATATCTGCTGCATAGCCTGATTATTGTACCCTGCTTTGTTACCTTACTGGTTATCCTAGACTGATTATTATAGGCTGGGTAGAGACACGACAGAGACCTCCACTTGATCCTGACTGCCCTGCTGGATATCAGAAGACCCGATCATCGGGATTGAGGACCAGACCCTGGCACCGCACATCACTTCCCCTTTGTTGCCGACACTGCTGGGTTATCATCGAGTGCCGAGGGTGATACCTCGTCAGCACTTCTGATGTTAACCTTGTAGGTTAGTTACTCGGTCGTGGCAAGCGAGGGTGATTCCTTCTACACCACCCCCGATCACGACGTCGTCGCGCAACTCCTCAAGGTGGACCTCGAGGGTGATTCCTCCTTCGTTCACCTTGATGATAACATCGAGCGGGAATTCCATCGAGGGTGATTCCTCAGGGTTCCCTTCGGTGTCAGACACACAGTTACCTTGGATATTATGACTTGCACTAAACTATGATACTAAAGACGGGTCGGCCCTGAGGGGTACCCGCGCGAGCTTAATGCGAAGTGATGTGGAGTCGGGTTGACCTGGATGGTGCCCGCGAGATAACTACGAGGCGTGGCCGGGCATTCTTAGCCCTTGCCGCAAGTCCTCGAGACGGGGCGACGGGGTCACATCGATCGTGAGTCTCTGCTCGTTTCCGCGCGCTCCTAATCCACTACGGTTTGGATATTTGATCCGAGGGGCCTCTGGCCCGATAGCACTAACCATCACGTGGGCATAGTATGGGCGTTCTGCGTCGTACACATCAGCCGAAACTTGTTTGACGTCAGTAAGGAGCGGCGCACGCCGAGTTGGACTGGTAACGCAACCGCGCTTGTATAAGGGGTTGCTAGGTCTGCTCTCGGTGGCCCCGTAACGTGCAGGAGTTCCCGGGGCGATGGCCCAAGACCCCTGGGGGCATAGGTTTAGTCCGGCGTGCTGACCTCTCTTATAAGCCTAGGTCGGGTTGCGCCGTGTTGCTTAGCCGAGGCCGGGCATGACCCAGAAAAGTATGTCCGGCCAGAGTTAAGTGAGCGTGGTGGGTAAGTTGGTGCACCCCTGCAGGGAAGAAACTTCTATCGATAGCCTGTCCTACGGTAACGAACACTCGGAGTTGTATCCCGATCGGTACAACTAGAACATGTGATGAGAACTGGATAGTACGGCTCTGGGATTGCTTTCTCGCAGGGAGTCGAGAAAGGATCTCAGGTCGAGGTTGATGATATTACTACTACTACTTTACATTATGTTCATCTGCTCTCTCCTAATGCTGCAAGACTGTCGAAGATTGTTGAAGATGCTAGTCTTCGATAGGACTAGGCTTTCCCCCTCTACTCTGGCATTTCTGCAGCCCAGTCCACATATACAGCCATTCCTTTGACAATGATGCATATGTAGTGTAGATCCTTGCTTGCTGAGTACTTCGGATGAGTACTCACGTTTGCTTTATTTTTTTTTCCCCCATTTTCCATTTGATGCCACCAGACGACGGAGCCCCTGAGCCAGAAGCCTCAGCCGACGACCAGTACTACTATCCGCCTGGCGAGTACTACTACTACGAGGAGCCGTTCGACGACCAGGAGTAGGATCGGAGGGTCCAGGGCAGGAGGCCTACGCCTTTCGATCGTAGTTTTTTTTTTACCCCGCCTCTGTGAAGGCTTATCTCTCTCTCTGTATTATATCTGTACTCAGATATCTAATGCTTCCGCTGACACTTGTATGCCATCGAGCTATGTATTCGAGCCCTCGAGGCCCTGGCTTATAATATAAAGCTTGTATGATTTTATTTATGTTTTAGAGTTGTGTTGTGATATCTTCAAGTGAGTCCTTAGGCTTGATCGTGCGCGTTTGCGTGTATGATTAGTGCACGATTAAGCCGGGGTCGTCACACAGTGGTTGTGGGGGGCTGTCATCGGGCTATGGTGGGGCCTCGCCAGAGGCAAAACTCGACGCGGGTGGAGGGTGGGGTTAGCTAGAGGGATGGCCGGGGGCAGCGGAAGACCGGAGGTGGTGGGCGGTTCAGGGGAGGGCAGGGACCGGTGGTTCGGCCGGCGACCCGTGCGGTGGTCTTTAGGGGAAGAATAAGAGGCGAGGAAGAAGAAGGGTTAGGAGACTTAGGATCTTCATCCAACCGCCTGAAATGGTCGACTGACCCAAATGATGAAAGTCAGGCGACTTGCATGTAGACATTCCCATATATTCAGTACCATTTTCGTAGGTGCTTCGAGACGTACGTGCAAGCAGTGCTCCTCAACCCATCAAGCTAAACAACATGCCACTCATAATTCCAAACTTAGTTGCTCAATTACAAATCTGATATGATGCTGACATGTACTAAAACAGAGAATGTTTAATTGGTCAGCTAATGTTCCTACTTTACTTTCAAAAAGCACATGCGCCACATATCGAGGGACAGCAGGGAGTTGCGTTCTTTATGCGCTCTAGTTCATCATGTGTGGCCAACCAACATTTTATTATCCAAAATCTGCTTGCTCTTCTTTAGCATGCTCCTCTTCTATTCTTCTTTTGTAAGTACTCTCTCCGTACCTAAATATAAGTCTTTGTAGAGATTCCTCCATGGACTACATACAGAGCAAAATGAGTGAATCTACACTCTAAATTGTATCTATATACATCCGTATGTGATCCATAGTGGAATCTCTACAAAGATTTGTATTTAGAAATAGAGGGAGTATAATAGTTGTACAGTATGTTCTTTGTAGTTAAGAGGAGCAGGGACATTTGCAGTGTACATGTCTATTCGGTCGCTTGTCATGGACGCTTTCAACTCTTCGTGTTGGTCTTCATGTCGATTGTCATGGATGCTTTCAACTCTTCGTATTCGATCGTATGTGTCGCCTTTGAGAGTTAGACTGATAGTAACAGTACTGCGCCTTCAGTTGTAGAGAGCTGGTATCCGAAGCCTTTCTAGCCGTACCGGCAATACTAGGACATATATTCCAGCAAGTTCCACTTTCCTGATTTTACTCCTGATGCTTAGGGTTTTCCCATTATATCTACACTACGATCTGCGTAGGTGCTTTGTGTCCTACTAGCAGCTGTCCACCCTTTAAAGCTAAATAACACAACAATCATATGTCCTAAGGTTCTTCAAATACGAATGTGATATGATACTGACATTAGCTAACAGACACACATTTAATTAGTTAGCTAATGCTCCCACTTGAGTTTCCAAATGCATGTGGCCACATATAGAGAGACATCATGGAATGGCATTTCTTTGGGTGCTCTGATTCATCATGGGTGGGCAACCAACATTGTATAGAAAGAAGGGGAATCTCAATAATATGCTTCCCCTTCTATTCTTTAACATGTTCCTCTTCTGTTCTTCTTTAGTAAGTACAGTATGTTCCTTGTCAGGAAGGGGAGCAGGGACATCTGCAGTCGACAGCTCTATTGTGCCGGTTCTGCTACATGATTTCGCACTTCTAGTTGGTCTGCCATAATATCCCGGAAATGGTGGGAGCCGCACGGTCTTTGATAGATTAGACTGATAGTAACAGTTGTGCGCCTTCAGATGAATAGAGCTGGCCTGTAGGTGATCGATAGGCTGCATATTAGTAGCGGCAAAACCCTGTATTTTCTAGCCAGTTCCGCTTTCCCGATTTATTTATGGTGGTTATGGTGTACCCCTATTATCTACACTATGATCTGCCTAGTGGCTGTGCGCTCTCGTTATCATGGTTTGGCAATAAACTTTCTATACGGTATATTATGAACCTATCATCTGCCAACTATCCTTACATCTGGAGCTCCCAACAGGGAGCCTATTTTTTTGTGTAGTTGTGCCAGATTATATTAATCTACTCACCATATTACAGCACACATGGGCTCTCTCATCAGAATCTAGTGATAGCACACAAGGGTTTACAGGGAGACCCTATTATATTACAATATCCTCTGCATTACAAAGATAATCTCACTACTATTTATGTTTTCATGCTTTTCAGATATTGTACGTAATCACAATGAATATAAGAATGCGCACATCAGAAGAATATTGCGGAATAGTTCAATGGGTAACAAACTTGGCATCAAGGGATTGAGGTCCATTGTGGATGCAATGAAACCCACATGCTCCCGACATATAGATTCGTATTCAGAATATGATCCTAATGACTATTCTGAGCTCAAGGAGTCAAAGGTAGATGGCCTATCCTGTTCACCCAATAAGGTGCCTGTTCTAATTTGGCAAGGTTTTATTGGTTGCACATATCTTGCATAAGGTGTCTTGCATTTCTTTTGCTTCGTTGCACCGCCATCTGCTTAGTTTACTCATCATATATGTGAAGATGCCATGCCCATCCATTATCAATACCTATTCCATTTGTCGTCATACCATGTTTTTTCATTCAAATGTTGTTCTTGTGTTTCAGACATCCAAAAGGAAGAGGGTGATTGCAGAACCTGAAGGAGTACAAGCAAAGTCCTGAAAAAGGTGGTGCTACCGGAGAAATCACATAGCACTCGACGTATATTGGTGATAGAACCAGCGCCGGAAAACCTAGGATATCGCAACTATGCTGGTCGCTGCTTTGCTCTTATGAGTACCTATTGTCCTATCGCTGTCCTTACATTCATGCCTGGTGGATTATGTGACATCATTGTGCATTATAGCTTGCTTATCCACTGTTTGCTCCAAATTATCAGATCTATATTAATGCTTACATTAATGTAGAATAAACCCAATGCTTATGAAGAAATTTAGTTCTGCATTGTTCTTGTAAGTATCTGTTGTCCTTCATCACTGTACTTATATTGTCAGCTAGTTCTTCATGTACACTTTGCAGCTTATTTTCCCTTGCCCTCCATTTTCTACACATCAGATCTACATTTACTCTTGCCAAAATATTGAATAAAACCAATGTTACTGAAGAAGTTTAGCTCCGCATTGCTCTTGTCAGTGCCTTTTGCCTGTATGCTGTATTTACATTTGTACTCTGCATCTTAGATTAAATAATCGCCATTTGTTCCTATATTTTCACATCTATATTTACTCTTAACAAAATGTAGAATAAAGGCAATGCTTTTGAAGAAGAGTGTGCGGTAAACTTCTTGAATTGCCCCCCCCATCAATATGGACAAGGGCTTTATAGAGCCGGTCTTCACTGCTAATGTAAGTTTGTCCTCCTCGAGCCTTCAAACTTTGTTGTGTATATTTGGATAGCAATGAGTGCAAATGCTGTTTATTTTTGTCGTCTGCATCAAATTGCTTGTTCAAAGTTTATAACGAAGAAGTACATAAACATAAGTTTGTCCTTCTCAATTTCAGTCTTTAGTTGTACAACCTAGTTCCTTATTCAAACCATGTAAATTAAACTAAACATAGCAAGTTATCTTCTTTAGCACTGTGTGTATGCTTGTGTTCTTGATCTGTAATCCAGTGGTGTGGTGAAACTACCAACTCCAGCACAATGTCATATCCTGCTATGTCTCAACTATGAACAATGCCATATTATATTAATATTATTTAAATCGTGTCTCTTTATTTACCAATCTGAAATGGTATAAATTGATAGTACACTCATCATTCATGCTTATACGTTGTTTAGAACTACATGTATACTTGTGTTCTTGATCTGTAATCCAGTGGTATGGTGAAGCTGGCCGCTCCTACACAATGCCATTTCCTGTTGTCTTAACTATGAACAATGCCTATTATGTTAATGCTATTTTAAATCGTGTCTCTTTATTTCTAACAAAGAAATGAGATGAATTGACAACGCTGATGCTTATACGTGCAAAACCTGTTATCTACCTACTTGTTTCTCTTTCAGCATGACAACACTGATGCTAGGAAGAACTGCCACAATGATAGTGAGACGAACCCATTGTTTGTCCCTCTAACATATATTCTAGAGAAGAAGGCAACACATCTTGAGGGTAGGGATACAACCACAAAGTCATGTCTTGATGTAGTGTCGAACTTACTCAGTGACACAAGCTGGATGAAGTCACCGCCTGAATCTGTTCGACTTCTTCAGTCTGAAATTCAAGCAGAAAGACATGCTTCCGCTCAAATCCGACTGGAACTCCAATCTCTATGCAAGATTAACCAGAAGTATAGGACGTCTATTGATGCTATGCAGCTTAAGTTGGTGGATATAAGCGTCAAACAAGCGCAGTCTCATCAGGTTGCTAAGCTGCTTGCGCTGCAGCTCCTGGGCCGGGCTAACCTTTCTTGAACTATGTTGAAGTGCTGTCAGTTCTGTCTATTATTTTGTCGGCCTGTTTACTTCCACTGGTGGCGACCTGCCCAGTTTATGGAATCTGCTGTCTGGTTGTCCTTTATTATCACTGGCGGCGAACTTTGATGCCCAAGGGATGTAATATGCTGTAATTTCTATGTTGTATAGTTTAGGTTTATTCTTCGTCACGATGTTGTAATTTATTTGCTATTTATGCTGTCGTCGCTCTAAGAAAAGGTCATAATCTTTGATCGGTGCGCAATGAGCCAATAGGTTAGGTTTATAAAAAAACAATTTCTGTACTAAAACTGGCCGGTCGCCAATCGCTAGTACGGGCCGAACCGTGGGCCTACAATCATCTTGGGCCATTAGTTAGGTCTAGTCTTAATCTGGCCCACTATTAGTTTCGGGCCTTTAAAAGGCCGAGTAAATCGCTTGCTTTGATTGGGCCGGAAAATTAAATAGGCTTTTAACAGGTTGAGAACTAGATTGAGCCTTAATTGCGGTGAACAAATCACGGGCCGACAGCGTGCTGTAATATACATCGGCCCATTATTGGCCCATTCATGTGACGGGCCATTAACAGGCTGAAATGTTTTTGGGCCTTGGCTGACCCAATTACATGACGGGCGGGAAGCAGGCCGGATGTATAACGGGCCAAAATTAGGCCCAACACTCTCAAGGGCCTTTAACGGGCCGATAGGCAGTTTGGGCTAGAATGTATCCACGAAGACTACAGGTCGTTAAGAGGCCGAAAGTAACTACGGACCAAAATTAGGCCCAGGTGCAACTCGGGCCTTTAAATGGCCGAAAGTGAAACCGGGCCGAAAGAGGCCCATATGTAGACAGGGCCGCTGACAGGACGAAACTAATATCGGGCCAAACTATTAAACGGGCCATTAAGAGGCCGAAGAGCAAATCAGGCCCCCAATGGGCCCGATTGCACAGTAGCTGTTAAAGGCCCGTGTCTGTTATGGGCCGTAATTTGGCCCAAGAAATGAAAGTCAGTTATCGGGCCGAATTAGGTATGGACCGTAATTTCGCCCACACTATTGCAGGTTGTTAACGGGCCAGATCTGATATGGGCCGTAGACTGGCCCGGAATATTGCAGTCATTTAACGGCCCGTATCTGATGTGGGCCATAATTTGGTCCAGAAAATGTTTGGCTGTTAATGGGCCGGCCCATTAGATCTGACGAAATCTTGTGGGCCTGTTCTTGGGTCGGCTTTTAAACCTATATGGGCCTCTATTGGGCCGTCCCACGTGTCAACGTTTCATTGGCGATTCTTGTCCAATGGACGGTTGACATCTGTCCCAACTCTGAGCTGACACGTGGGTCATCGGCGAATGAGAATTTTACACGTGGAAAATCGCCATTGGTTGGGGCTGTTAACGGGTTATCGGATCCAAAACGGAACCCGATAGCTTAACGGCGACCCGTTACGGTGGATGCCATGTGTCGGTTACCCTTGACGAAAGCACTTCCATGACGCGGCATTTATCGTCATGGAAGTGGACACTTCCGTGATGATAATTTTGGTAATGTCATGGAACACTTCTATGACAGCACAGGTATGACTATCTTGATTCTGTCATAAAGTCGTCATGGATGTACATGCATGACAGAAGACGTGAACTACTGTGACAAACACGTATCATCACGGAAGTGTATTTTTTTGTAGTGTTATATGAGATTTGTCTTCGCACTCAGCAAGCATTGGAAAGCCACAATAAGCTCAATAGAAAAGTAAAGCTGGAAATGATGACAGAGATCAATCTGCTTCACAATTATGCTCGGCAAGCGCTCCTGGACACTTCTTCGCAAGCATTACACTCGCAAGCAACTTTCAGCCAAGGGCATCGAAAAGAAATATAATTATCTGGAGCAGTTTGCAGTACCTCGGATTCGAAGGCAAACACCAGTGCTCCCTCAACGTTCTGCCTCAACTGACCTGTTGTTTGTCGAACCTGATGATGTTCTTGAAGACACTGCTGGTACGTTCATTTACAAGCCAGAAGCAGCTGGCGCTGCTACTCCCGAAGTGAATCCCAAAGCCCGTGCTGCTTCTCCAACTCCTGCTTCGGCCTCGACCATTCCTCGCTCTACTTCTCCGAACAGTTCGAGTTCTGGTTCTGAGGGTTCTTTGGACGAGTAGTTCCTCGTATGCATTCTCTTTCCTTTTTGACACTTGTTGACAAAAAGGGGGAGTGGTACATCGAGTGATAGATCAGTGGGCTATTTGCAGGGTGTTTTTATTTGCCATTTGCTTTTCTTCTGAACAATTTGGTTTCGTCGAACAGTTTACTTCTGAAACTTATAACACCGTTTGTGGTGTTGATATACTCGGTCATCATGTACTGTTAATAACCCCTCCTGCAATGCTATTTGCTCCCAACTATATGTTTGCAGGTACTATCCAAAGTTTACTCCCTAGCAATGATTATCCTCGATAATTTTCTATCGTGCAGGGAAAGTAAAAGCATTTCAAGGAGTTGAAATTCATGCTTCTCTATGTAGAGACTGCTTTACTCCTTGAATTTATATATGTCTGCTGGTTAGATATCTTACAATGATTATCTTTCGCTATCTAACCTTACAGAAGAAGAAAGTTGCTTCAGTCTATTTCTCTTGAGATTCAAGAGCAAATGCTCTCTATCTATCAAGTTGTTTTCCTCGCACTTCTCCTTCGTAACATCTGTGTTGCAGGAAAACTTCGTCTGGAGCATATCTACTATGAGCAATATATCTATAATTCCTTTGCTCTGATTTCCCTCGTATATCTAACTCGCATGGAACTTATATCTCGAGTGGATTCTAGATTCGAATTGTGTTCTGAGAAAATCTTCATGGCTTATCCTTCATCACAAATCATTTCAAAGTATTCACTTTGTCTAACAAATCTTCTTCAAGATTGTGTGAGGCAGGAATTACCTCAGACACCGTCGAGTGAATTGGAGGAGACTATGAATAAGATCATATGGCAATATCACTCATACGAAGATTCATCTCGCTACCTTCCACTTTTATCATCCATGCATTCGATGCATATATTCAGGGGGAGTGTGTTTTATCTTCGTAAATATCTCTCATTTTTCATTATCCTTCGCATTCCATTCCATTCATTTATCTATCCTTCGATGTGTTCTGTTTTGTCAACAATCGTCCAAAAGGGGGAGATTGTTGGTGCAATAATTGTCCTCCTGTGTTTTGGAGATTGTTGACAGAAATAGGCATGGACTAATTTGTCTCCTAGTGCATACAGAGAGGAACTTCACCGAAGAATATCTGTGTTGCAGAGAAGAATGAGATACATCTATTGAAGACATGTAGGTGAGAAGATTGATGTGAAGGAGTTAGCCCCTTGAAAATTTATTGCTGACGTGAAGCAATTTGTTCGTAGATTTTGTCCGAAGGGAAATGACTGCAGCAAATGGAAGTCGAAGACAAAGTGAAGACATAGTATTCATTTCGTTGTTCTTCTTTCATTTATTTGAGTCATAGGACCTCCGTACTATTAAGAGGGGTATAGGTTCTCAAAGCTTAGATCCGCTGTGATGCTTATCCCAAAACATTGTTCTTCATGTTGCAGAAGATATCACTTTATGCTTCGAGTGATTACCTGGCAGCAGTAGACATTGTTCTTCATGCTGCAGAAGATATCTTTCGAACTGAGGAGTTAGCTTTACTTGCTCCGCAAGTAATGTTACTGTTGTGCTCAATTTTCGACCGTTGGACTCGTGTCGTTCGGCCATTGGCTGCTCTACATGTCCAATTTGGTCATTTCCCTTCAGGGAAGGATGCGGCTATAAATAGCCACCCCGCTCCAACGTTGTTTGTTGGCTGCTCCACTTAAGATTTCTGAGCATCCCCTCTTTGAGTGATTTGAGTTTAAGATCCACCGAGAGAAAAAAAATCAAGAGCCCAAACTTAGACAATGGTTGAGCATCACAGTAGTTCTGAGTTAGAGTTCTTGTACCTATTACTCTTGAGAGCTGCACACTCTCTAGATGGATAGGTGTCGACTTGAGTGTTGAAGAGTTGTTGTCTTCACCGAGCTAGATCTTCAGCAACCAAGAGTGATTGTGGTTAGCGAAGGTCGACCGAAGGTTTGGAGATCGCCGACAAGTATCTACCATGAGTGAAATCAACTAGAGTCTGATCAACTCTGAGTTGAAGGAGAATAGGGTGAAGAGAGTTTATCTTCTGTGTTAAATCACAACCCCTCCAACCAGACATAGTCCTTTGGCAGAATGGCGAACTGGTCTACCAAATCCATCTGTCTCCATCGAGCACCACTGGTTCTATCTACTTTACTGCATTACTTTCAGCAGTTTACTTTCGTGCTCTATGACGATAGTTTATCTGATCTGGTTACGACTATTGCATATCTCTCGAGTTAGTCATTTTAGCCGTTCCTATCTGTTATCTTTCGTTACTTATCATGTTGCATTCGCATTCAGTGTAATATGTTCAGTACATTCATTTCCATTCACACTTGTCATATCTAGAGTGTTGTCCCCGTGCCATCTTTCATTCACCTCATCATAGTTATCTCTCACAAGTTTCCCAAATAATTCATATCCTGTGCTCCCTCATGTTGCTGTATCTGTTTGCTTATTGCATTACTATAGTTATTGTCAAACCTGTGGTAGCCTATACTCGATCTATTATTGCTAGCTATCTCAAAGGAAATGATCCTCAGTATCGAGTTTGATTAAGTTCTTTTTCATCGTACCTTATTTCCACTGCTGTGTTTGGGTTTGATACATCTCCAACGTATTTATAATTTTTTATTGTTCCATGCTATTATATTATCCATCTTCGATGTTTATATGCATTTATATGCTATTTTATATGATTTTTTGGGACTAACCTATTAACCTAGAGCCCAGTGCCAGTGCCAGTTTCTGTTTTTTCCTTGTTTCTGAGTTTTACAGAAAAGGGATATCAAATGGAGTCCAAATGACCTGAAAATTTACGGTGATTTTTTTATGGACCAGAAGAAGCCCCCGAAGCAAAAGAGTTGGGCCAGAAGAGCCACGAGGCCTCCACAAGGGTGGAGGGCGCGCCCTCCGGTCTTGTGGGCTCCTCGTGGACCCCCCTGACTTGTTCCCGACGCCAAAGATTCCTATAAATATAGAAACCCCCAGAAATAAACCTAGATCGGGAGTTCCGCCGCCGCAAGCCTCTGTAGCCACGAAAAACCAATCGGGAGCCCGTTCCGGCACCCTGCCGAAGGGGGAAACCATCACCAGTGGCCATCTTCATCATCCCGGCACTCTCCATGACGAGGAGGGAGTAGTTCACCCTCGGGGCTGAGGGTATGTACTAGTAGCTATGTGTTTGATCTCTCTCTCGTGTTCTTGATTTGGCACGATCTTGATGTATCGCGAGCTTTGCTACTATAGTTGAATCATATGGTGTTTCTCCCCCTCTACCTTCTTGTGATGAATTGAGTCTTGCTCTTTGCGGTTTCGTTATGTTGGATTGAGTATTGGATTTGAGAACACTTGATGTATGTCTTGCGATGGAATATCTGTGGTGACAATGGGATGTTCTATTGATTTACTTGATGTATGTTTTGGCACTCAACTTGCGGATTCCCGTGGTGACATTGGGGTAATCTATGCATAGGGGTTGATGCACGTTTTCATCCTACGTTCTCCGATAGAAACTTTGGAGTGGTTCTTTGTTGCACGTTGAGGGATTGCCATATGATCTAATTATGTTATCATTGTTGAGAGAACTTGCACTCGTGAAAGTATGAACCCTAGGCCTTATTTTCAAGCATTCCAATACCATTTTCGCTCACTTTTGTTACTTGCTACCTTGTTGTTTCTATATTTTCAGATTACAAAAACCTATATCTACTATCCATATTACACTTGTATCACCATCTCTTCGCCGAACTAGTGCACCTATACTATTTACCATTGTATTGGGTGTGTTGGGGACACAAGAGACTCTTTGTTATTTGGTTGCAGGGTTGCTTGAGAGAGACCATCTTCATCCTACGCCTCCCACGGATTGATAAACCTTAGGTCATTCACTTGAGGGAAATTTGCTACTGTCCTACAAAACTTTGCGCTTGGAGGCCCAACACGAGTCTACAAGAAGAAGGTTGCGTAGTAGACATCAAGCTCTTTTCTGGCGCCATTGTCGGGGAGGCTAGGTAAGCGGCACTCACACCCCGTCAACTAAGCTCTTTTCTGGCACCATTGCTGGGGAGGTGAGTGCTTGAATGTATATCTTTAGATCTTGCAATCGAATCTTTTAGTTTCTTGTTTTATCACTAGTTTAGTCTATAAAAGAAAACTACAAAAAAATGGAATTGAGGTTGCCTCATATGCTTCATCTTTTTAATATCTTTCGTGAAAATGATGGAAAGGAAAATTGTGCTCAAGTGTTAGAGGAAGAAGTCTATAAAATGTTTGGCACTAAATCTTTGAATGATGAGCATGATTGCAATGTTGTTAGTATGAACTAGATGATGCCCCGCGCGTTGCTACGGGAATTGGTTGCAATATATTTCAATGAGACTTGATTGTGTGGAATATAAATATTTAGATTAACAACACATGAACCAAAATTTAAAAATATACGACTTATTATATTTGATAAAATATTTATTGAATATAAGTTGAACAGTAGAATGATAATTATTTTCCCATGCATGGTTGCATGTGGTGGTGGGTCTTTATGATGCATGGTTGCATGTTAAGGTGGGTCTTATCCCATCCATAATTGTATGGTGATGTGGCATGCTTGCATGTTAAGATAAGTAGGTTAGTGGGGATCAATCTCTTAGGTATATAGGATTCTTTGAATATCCATGATGCTAATGATATGCAAAGCCACAAGCTTGGGGATGTTATGTTTGATGAATATGATATTTTTAGTCCCCCAAGTTTTGATGAGAATATTTATTATGATGAAAGCATGCCTCCTATTTATGATGATTATATTGATGAAAGTGGGTTTGGAAGAGTGTCAACTTTAGGAAGTAATGATCCCACTATTTTGGAGGGTGTTGAATCTTATTGTTATAATTATGAAAGTGGATTTGGAGAGGTCATGACTTTATTTAGTGATGATTCCACTATTTCGGAAGAGGTTCCAATTGATTATGAGAACAAAGTTGCTATATATGCTGATTATTGTGATGACATGTATGCTATAAAGAATAATGATAACCATGAAACTTGTCATCTTGATTTTAATTTTCAATTGGATTATGCCTCACATGATAGTTCTTTTGTTGAGTTTGTTCCCACTACTATCCATGAGAAGAATTTTGCTTATGTGGGGAGTAGTAAAATTTCTATGCTTATGGATCATGAAAGTAATTCTTTATGTGATGGTTATATTGTTGAATTCATTCATGATGCCACTGAAAATTATTATGAGAGAGGAACATATGCTTTTACATATCTCAATAATATCAAGTTTCCTCTCTATGTGTTGAAAGTTTTGAAGTCATGCTTGTTTTACCTTCCTATGCTAGTTGATTCTTGCTCCCATAAATTGTTTGCTCACAAAATCCCTATGCATAGGAAGTGGGTTAGAGTTAAATGTGCTTGCCACATATGTTTCATGATGCTCTCTTTGCGTTTCAATTCTTTACTTTTATGCGAGCATCATTGAAATCATCATGCCTAGCTAGAAAGGCACTAAAGAAAAGCGCTTGTTGGGAGACAACCCAATATTTAACCCTACTATTTTTGCATGTTCACATGATTAAGCTACTGTAGTAATCATGTTTTATAGCTTTTGTTTCAATAAAGTGCCAAGTAAAGCCTTTGGGATAGTGTGGATGATAGTTGATTCAATTCTGTCCAAAAACAGAAACTTTTGCGCCCAGTCACAGAATTGTTAAAAATCACTGGAGCATATAAAAATTCTGAATTTTTTACAGTATATTTATATACAAATTTCACAGGATTTCCTAATTTTTAAGATTTTTTTGAGTTACAGAAGTATGGAAGGTTTCCAGATTACTACAGACTGTTCTGTTTTTGACAGATTCTGTTTTCGATGCATAGTTTGCTTGTTTTCTAGTTTCTATGGATTATATTGCTTAATATAAATTGTAGAAATGATAGGGTACAGTAGGCATCATGTGAGAAAAATTATGAATCTTGTATTGACAATTACCAAAGTGAATGATTTGTTTTATTATACTAACGGAGCTCACGAGTTTTCTGTTGTGAAGTTTTCAAATTTTGGGTAAAGTTTTGATGGACTATGGAATAAGGAGTGGCAAGAGCCTAAGCTTGGGGATGCCCAAGGCATCCCAAGGTAATATTCAAGGACAACCAAGATCCTAAGCTTGGGGATGCCCCAGATGGCATCCCCTCTTTCGTCTTCGTTCATCGGTAACCTTACTTGGAGCTATATTTTTATTCACCACATGATATGTGTTTTGCTTGGAGCGTCATTTTATTTTATTAGGATTTTCTTGCTGTTTGAATAATATCCGAAGATCTGAAATTCTTAAATGTTAGAGAGTCTTCACATAGTTACATAATTATTCGACTACTCATTGATCTTCACTTATATCTTTTGGAGTAGTTTGCTCTAGTGCTTCACTTATATCTTTTTTAGAGCATGGCGGTAGTTTATTTTGAATAAATTGTTGAACTCTCATGCTTCACTTATATTATTTTGGGAGTCTTTCTAAACAGTGTGGTAATTTGCTTTGGTTATGAATTTAGTCCTAATATGATAGGCATCCAAGAGGGATATAATAAAAACTTTCATATAAAGTGCATTGAATACTATGAGAAGTTTGATTCCTTATGATTGTTTTGAGATATGAGGATGATGATATTATAGTCATGCTAGTGAGTAATTGTGGATTGTAGAAATACTTGTGTTAAAGTTTGTGATTCCCGTAGCATGCACGTATGGTGAACCGTTATGTAACAAAGTTGGAGCATGATTTATTTATTGATTGTCTTCCTTATGAGTGGCGGTCGGGGACGAGCGATGGTCTTTTCCTACCAATCTATCCCCCTAGGAGCATGCGTGTAGTACTTTGTTTCGATGACTAATAGATTTTTGCAATAAGTATGTGAGTTCTTTATGACTAATGTTGAGTCCATGGATTATACGCACTCTCACCCTTCCACCATTGCTAGCCTCTCTTGTGCCGCACAACTTTCGTCGGCACCATACACCCACCATATACCTTCCTCAAAACAGCCACCATACCTACCTATTATGGCATTTCCATAGCCATTCCGAGATATATTGCCATGCAACTTTCCACCGTTCCGTTTATTACGACACGCATCATCATTGCCATATTGCTTTGCATGATCATGTAGTTGACATCGTATTTGTGGCAAAGCCACCGTTCATAATTCTTTCATACATGTCACTCTTGATTCATTGCACATCCCGGTACACCGCCGGAGGCATTCATATAGAGTCATATTTTGTTCTAAGTATCGAGTTGTAATTCTTGAGTTGTAAGTAAATAAAAGTGTGATGATCTTCATTATTAGAGCATTGTCCCATGTGAGGAAATAAAAAAAGAGAAAAGGCCAAAATAAAAAAAAGAAGGCCCAAAAAAAAGGGAGAAAAAAATGAGAGAAAAAGAGAGAAGGGGCAATGTTACTATCCTTTTACCACACTTGTGCTTCAAAGTAGCACAATGATCTTCATGATAGAGAGTCTCCTATGTTATCACTTTCATATACTAGTGGGAATTTTTCATTATAGAACTTGGCTTGTATATTACAACAATGGGCTTCCTCAAATTGCCCTAGGTCTTCATGAGCAAGCAAGTTGGATGCACACCCACTTAGTTTCTTTTTGAGCTTTCAAAAATTTATAGCTCTAGTGCATCTGTTGCATGGCAATCCCTACTCACTCACATTGATATCTATTGATGGGCATCTCCATAGCCCGTTGATACGCCTAGTTGATGTGAGACTATCTCCCTCTTTTGTCTTCACCACAACCACCATATTCTATTCCACCTATAGTGCTATGTCCATGGCTCACGCTCATGTATTGCGTGAAAGTTGAAAAAGTTTGAGAACATCAAAAGTATGAAACAATTGCTTGGCTTGTCATCGAGGTTGTGCATGATTTGAATATTTTGTGTGATGAAGATGGAGCATAGCCAGACTATATGATTTTGTAGGGATAAGCTTTCTTTGGCCATGTTATTTTGAGAAGACATGATTGTCTTATTAGTATGCTTGAAGTATTATTGTTTTTATGTCAATATTAAACTTTTGTTTTGAATCTTATGGATCTGAATATTCTTGCCACAATAGATAAGATTACATTGATAAATATGTTAGGTAGCATTCCACATCAAAAATTCTATTTTTATCATTTACCTACTCGAGGACGTGCAGGAATTAAGCTTGGGGATGCTTGATACATCTCCAACGTATCTATAATTTTTTATTGTTCCATGCTATTATATTATCCATCTTGGATGTTTTATATGCATTTATATGCTATTTTATATGATTTTTTGGGACTAACCTATTAACCTAGAGCCCAGTGCCAGTTTCTGTTTTTTTTCCTTGTTTTTGAGTTTTACAGAAAAGGAATATCAAACGGAGTCCAAATGACCTGAAAATTTACGGTGATTTTTTATGGACCAGAAGAAGCCCCCGAAGCAAAAGAGTTGGGCCAGAAGAGCCACGAGGCCTCCACAAGGGTGGAGGGCGCGCCCTCTGGTCTTGTGGGCTCCTCGTGGACCCCCTGACTTGTTCCCGACGCCAAAAATTCCTATAAATATAGAAACCCCTAGAAATAAACCTAGATCGGGAGTTCCGCCGCCGCAAGCCTCTGTAGCCACAAAAAACCAATCGGGAGCCCATTCCGGCACCCTACCGGAGGGGGAAACCATCACCGGTGGCCATCTTCATCATCTCGGTGCCCTCCATGACGAGGAGGGAGTAGTTCACCCTCGGGGCTGAGGGTATGTACCAGTAGCTATGTGTTTGATCTCTCTCTCGTGTTCTTGATTTGCCACGATCTTGATGTATCGTGAGCTTTGCTACTATAGTTGAATCATATGGTGTTTCTCCCCCTCTACCTTCTTGTGATGAATTGAGTCTTGCTCTTTGTGGTTTGGTTATGTTGGATTGAGTATTGGATTTGAGAACACTTGATGTATGTCTTGCGATGGAATATCCGTGGTGACAATGGGATGTTCTATTGATTTACTTGATGTATGTTTTGGCACTCAACTTGCGGATTCCCGTGGTGACATTGGGGTAATCTATGCATAGGGGTTGATGCACGTTTTCGTCCTACGTTCTACAATAGAAACTTTTGAGTGGTTCTTTGTTGCACGTTGAGGGATTGCCATATGATCTAATTATGTTATCATTGTTGAGAGAACTTGCACTAGTGAAAGTATGAACCCTAGGCCTTGTTTTCAAGCATTGCAATACCGTTTTCGCTCACTTTTGTTACTTGCTACCTCGCTGTTTCTATATTTTCAGATTACAAAAACCTATATCTACTATCCATATTACACTTGTATCACCATCTCTTCGCCGAACTAGTGCACCTATACAATTTACCATTGTATTGGGTGTGTTGGGGACACAAGAGACTCTTTGTTATTTGGTTGCAGGGTTGCTTGAGAGAGACCATCTTCATCCTACGCCTCCCACGGATTGATAAACCTTAGGTCATCCACTTGAGGGAAATTTGCTATTGTCCTACAAAACTCTGCGCTTGGAGGCCCAACACGAGTCTACAAGAAGAAGGTTGCATAGTAGACATCAGGGTTCGGTTCAAAACATTTGAAGAATTTTTGAATATCTAATTCACCCCCCCTCTGGTCGATATACTCTCGGTCCTAACAGATTTTCTGTAAAGGCAAAAATAAGGAAAAAACAGCAACTGGCACTGGGCACTAGTTAATAGGTTAGTCCCAAAAAATGATATATAATAGCATAATAATGCATATAAAACATCCAAGATGGATAATATAATAGCATGGAACAATCAAAAAATATAGATACGTTGGAGACGTATCAACGCCTCTCTCGATAAACATGTGGTCACGATCATCGAGCTCGGCATTCGCTTGAGGGCAAGCGAGGTCTAAGCTTGGGGGAGCTGATACGCCCATTTTGCATCATGTTTTCCTACTGTTATTTATAAAGTTTTAGATCAATATTTAACTTTATGATGCAATTCTAATGCCTTATCTCTCTTAATATGCAAGATATACATGAAGAGGGAAATTGCCGGCAGCTGGAATTCTAGACCTAAAAGAGCTACAACAGAGATAACTATTCTTCGGAGCTAAAATGACTTGAAATTTTACTAAGAATTATTTTGAAATATATAAAAAATACTGGAAGGAAAAAAGTACTACAGAAGATCAACTGTGGGCCCACAAGGCAGGGGCGTGCCCTACCCCCTTGGCATGCCCTGCCCCCTTGTGGGGCCCACAAAAGCCTTCTGGTGCCCATCTTATGCTATGAGAGGCCATTTTCCCTAGAAAAAAATAAGGGAAGACATTCGGGATGAAGCACCGCCGTCTCGAGGCGGAACTTGGACAGGAGCACTTTTGCTCTCCGGTGGAGCGATTCTGCCGGGGATACTTTCCTCCGGGAGTGGGAAGTCGAAGCCTTCGTCATCACCAATGTTCCTCTCATCGAGGGAGGACTCATCTCCATCAGCATCTTCACCAGCACCATCTCATCTCCAAACCCTAGTTCATCTCTTGTATTCAATCTTTGTCCAAAACCTCAGATTGGTACCTGTGTGTTGTTAGTAGTGTTGATTAC
Organism: Thinopyrum elongatum; assembly: GCA_011799875.1. Lineage (NCBI taxonomy): Eukaryota > Viridiplantae > Streptophyta > Magnoliopsida > Poales > Poaceae > Thinopyrum > Thinopyrum elongatum. The sequence continues at coordinate 279,986,276 of CM022303.1, forward strand.
ATCTTGTAGTTGATGCTAGTTGGTTTATTTGGTGGAAGATCATACGTTCAAATTGCTAATCATATATTATTCTCCTATGATCATGAACATGAATATGATTTGTGAGTAGTTCCGTTTGTTCTTGAGGACATGGGATAAGTCTTGTTATAAGTAATCATGTGAAGTTGGTATTCGTTCAATATTTTGATGAAGTGTATGTTGTTCTTCCTCTACCGGTGTCATGTGAATGTCGACTACACAACACGTTACCATGCTTGGGCCTAGGGGAAGGCATTGTGGAGTAGTAATTAGATGATGGGTTGTGAGAGTGACAGAAGCTTAAACCCTAGTTTATGCGCTATTCCGTAAGGGGCTGGTTTGGATCCATATGTTTCATGCTATGGTTAGATTTATCTTAGTTCTTCTTTCATAGTTGTGGATGCTTGCGAGAGGGGGTAATCATAAGTGGGTTATTTGTTCAAGTCAGAACAACACCCTAGCACCGTCCACCCATATATCAATTTATCAAAGTAGTGAACGCGAATCAACTAAACATGATGAACGTGACTATGTGTCCTCGAGAATGCTTTGCTTAATATAAGAAGTACTTCCGGCTTGTCCTTTGCAATAAAAGGATTGGGCCACCTTGCTCCACATTGTTACTTTGGTTACTTGTTACTTGTTATAAATTATCTTGCTACCAAACTATCTGTTACTACTACTTTACAGCACTTGTAGAGATTACCTTGCTGAAACCGCTTAACAATTCCTTCTGATCCTCGTTGGGTTTGACACTCTTACTTATCAAAAGGAATATGATTGATCCCCAATACTTGTGGGTCATCAGGAGGCCCCGCACAAAGCTGTGGAGTGGGAATTCAAGCCCTCGCCTGAAGTAACCAAGGCACAAGACATGCTCGCCAACGCGGGGCTTCGGCGAGACCTCTCCGGCTGGAAGCTGGACGCTCAGATCCGCAGGCATAAGGAGCTAGTCCTTGTACCCTTGAATCTTGCCTTCCATGGCCATAGAAGGGAACCACTTCCCGGTGGACTTGGGGGCGGCATGTGTCAACTTCTCTCCCCCTCTAGGGGCGGCCCGCTTTCGCTTCTTGCTTGCAGCATTCGACGAGGGCTCCTGGCGAAGAACCCGCTCTCTTTTCTCATTCCTCATCTTAGCCATTAGCGGTGGGGAGGTGGGGGGCATAGTAAGAAAGTGAAGCTAGCGCGGCGGTGGCACGTCAAAGGGTTGGAGGTGGACGAAGAAGTTGGAATGAGCAGAGGCGGGGTGGAATTGAAAACCCTATGATTCCCTCTCTCTTATAGACGCCCAAAAATCCGAAGCAACGCCCCATGGAAATTGAGCAAGTGATCCTTTCGGCGTGAAGAATATACTTTTTTCAGAAAGTTGGCGCGACAGTCATGGCGACATCACCGCTGCGTCCCAAGATTGATGGGATGCATAACAAGAACCCTCCAGACGATGATGAGGGGCATGATACGTCCATTTTGCATCATGTTTTACTACTGTTATTTATGATGTTTTTATGAATAATAATGCTTTATGGAGTATTTCTAATGCCTTTTCTCTCATAATATGTAAGGTTTACACAAAGAGGGAGAATACCGGCAGCTGGAAATCTGGACCTGAAAAAGCTATGTCATGTCACCTATTCTGCACAACTCCAAATAAGCTGAAACTTCACGAGGATTTTTTATGGAATAAATAAGAAATACTGGAGCAAATAACTACCGAAAGGGGGCCACCTAGTGAGCACAAGAAACCAGGGCACGCCTGGGGCGCGCCCTGGTGGGTTGTGCTCAACCCAGTGATACGTCTCCAACGTATCTATAATTTTTTATTGTTCCATGCTATTATATTATCTGTTTTGGATGTTTTATATGCATTATTATGCTATTTTATATTATTTTTGGGACTAACCTATTAACCTAGAGCCCAGTGCCAGTTTTTGTTTTTTCCTTGTTTTTGAGTTTCGCAGAAAGGGAATACCAAACGGAGTCCAAACGGAATAAAACTTTCGCGATGATTTTTCTGTTGGGGATCGTAGCAGAATTTTAAAATTTTCTACGCATCACCAAGATCAATCTATGGAGTCATCTAGCAACGAGAGAGAGGGGAGTGCATCTACATACCCTTGTAGATCGCGAGCGAAAGCGTTCAAGAGAACGGGGTTGATGGAGTCGTACTCGTCGTGATCCAAATCACCGATGACCGAGCGCCGAACGGACGGCACCTCCGTGTTCAACACACGTACGGAGCGGAGACGTCTCCTCCTTCTTGATCCAGCAAGGGGGGAGGAGAGGTTGGGGAGGACAGCTCTAGCAGCAGCACGACGGCGTGGTGGAGTTGGAGCTGCGTGGTATTCCTGCAGGGCTTCGCCAAGCACCGCGGGAGGAGGAGGAGGTGTTGGAGAGGGGAGGGGCTGCGCCAGGGATGAGGTATGGCCTCCCTCCCACCCCTCCACTATTTATAGGGGGAAGAGGAGAGGGGGCCGGCCCCCTCAGATCCAATCTGAGGGGAGGGGAGGCGGCCAGGGGAGGGAAACTTGCCCCCCAAGCAAGGTGGAAGGCTCCCTCCCCTAGGGTTTCCCAACCCTAGGCGCCATGGGCCCTTGGGGGGGGCGCACCAGCCCACTAGGGGCTGGTTCCCTCCCATATACAGCCCATTAGGCCTCCCGGGTAAATCAGTCCCACCCGGTGGACCTCCGGACACCTTTCGGTGGTCCCGGTACAATACCGATAACCCCCGAAACTATTCCGGTGACTGTATGACAACTTCCCATATATAAATCTTCACCTCCGGACCATTCTGGAACTCCTCGTGACGTCCGGGATCTCATCCGGGACTCCGAACAACATTCGGTAACCACGTACAAACTTTCCCTACAACCCTAGCGTCATCGAACCTTAAGTGTGTAGACCCTACGGGTTCGGGAGACACGTAGACATGACCGAGACGACTCTCCGGTCAATAACCAACAGCGGGATCTGGATACCCATGTTGGCTCCCACATGCTCCTCGATGATCTCATCGGATGAACCACGATGTCGAGGATTCAATCAATCCCGTACGCAATTCCCTTTGTCTATCGGTACGATACTTGCCCGAGATTCGATCGTCGGTATACCGATACCTTGTTCAATCTCGTTACCGGCAAGTCTCTTTACTCGTTTCCGTAACACATCATCCTGTGAACAACTCCTTGATCACATTGAGCTCATTATGATGATGTCCTACCGAGTGGGCCCAGAGGTACCTCTCCGTCACACGGAGTGACAAATCCCAGTCTCGATTCGTGCCAACCCAACAGACACTTTCGGATATACCCGTAGTGCACCTTTATAGCCACCCAGTTACGTTGTGACGTTTGGTACACCCAAAGCACTCCTACGGTATCCGGGAGTTGCACAATCTCATGGTCTAAGGAAAAGTTACTTGACATTGGAAAAGCTTTAGCAAACGAACTACACGATCTAGTGCTAGGCTTAGGATTGGGTCTTGTCCATCACATCATTCTCCTAATGATGTGATCCCGTTATCAATGACATCCAATGTCCATGGTCAGGAAACCGTAACCATCTATTGATCAACGAGCTAGTCAACTAGAGGCTTACTAGGGACATGTTGTGGTCTATGTATTCACACATGTATTACGATTTCCGGATAACACAATTATAGCATGAATAACAGACAATTATCATGAACAAGGAAATATAATAATAACCATTTTATTATTGCCTCTAGGGCATATTTCCAACAGTCTCCCACTTGCACTAGAGTCAATAATCTAGTTACATTGTGATGAATTGAACACCCATAGAGTTCTGGTGTTGATCATGTTTTGCTCGTGGAAGAGGTTTAGTCAACGGATCTGCTACATTCAAATCCGTGTGCACTTTACAAATTTCTATGTCTCCATCTTGAACATGTTCACGTATGGAGTTGAAGCGATGCTTGATATGCCTGGTCTTCTTGTGAAACCTGGGCTCCTTGGCAAGGGCAATAGCTCCAGTGTTGTCACAGAAGAGAGCCATTGGACCCGACGCATTTGGAATGACTCCTAGGTCGGTGATGAACTCCTTCATCCATACTGCTTCGTGTGCTGCCTCCGAGGCTGCTATGTACTCCGCTTCGCATGTAGAACCCGCCACGACGCTTTGCTTGCAACTGCACCAGCTTACCGCTCCACCATTCAAAATATACACGTATCCGGTTTGTGACTTGGAGTCATCCGGATCTGTGTCGAAGCTAGCGTCGACGTAACCCTTTACGACGAGCTCTTCGTCACCTCCATATACGAGAAACATATCCTTAGTCCTTTTCAGGTACTTCAGGATGTTCTTGACCGCTGTCCAGTGTTCCTTGCCAGGATTACTTTGGTACCTACCTACCAAACTTACTGCAAGGTTTACATCAGGTCTGGTACACAGCATGGCATACATAATAGACCATATGGCTGAGGCATAGGGGATGACACTCATCTCTTCTACATCTTCTGCCGTGGTCGGGCATTGAGCCGTGCTCAATCTCACACCTTGCAATACAGGCAAGAACCCCTTCTTGGACTGATCCATATTGAACTTCTTCAATATCTTATCAAGGTATGTGCTTTGCGAAAGACCTATGAGGCGTCTCGATCTATCCCTATAGATCTTGATGCCTAATATATAAGCAGCTTCTCCAAGGTCCTTCATTGAAAAACACTTATTCAGGTAGGCCTTTATACTTTCCAAGAATTCTATATTATTTCCCATCAGCAGTATGTCATCCACATATAATATGAGAAATGCTACAGAGCTCCCACTCACTTTCTTGTAAACACAGGCTTCTCCATAAGTCTGTGTGAACCCAAACGCTTTGATCATCTCATCAAAGCGAATGTTCCAACTCCGAGATGCTTGCACCAGCCCATAGATTGAGCGCTGGAGCTTGCATACCTTGTCAGCATTCTCAGGGTCGACAAAACCTTCCGGTTGCATCATATACAACTCTTCCTTAAGAAAACCATTAAGGAATGCCGTTTTGACGTCCATTTGCCATATCTCATAATCATAGTATGCGGCAATTGCTAACATGATTCTGACGGATTTCAGCTTCGCTACGGGTGAGAAAGTCTCATCGTAGTCAACCCCTTGAACTTGTCGATAACCCTTAGCTACAAGCCGAGCCTTATAGATGGTCACATTACCATCCGCGTCAGTCTTCTTCTTAAAGATCCATTTATTTTCTATGGCTTGCCGATCATCGGGCAAGTCAGTCAAAGTCCATACTTCGTTTTCATACATGGATCCTATCTCGGATTTCATGGCTTCAAGCCATTTGTCGGAATCCGGGCCCGCCATCGCTTCTTCATAGTTCGAAGGTTCACTGTTGTCTAACAACATGATTTCCAGGACAGGATTGCCGTACCACTCTGGTGCGGAACGTGTCCTTGTGGACCTTCGAAGTTCAGTGGTAGCTTGATCATGATCATTATCATTAACTTCCTCTCTAGCCGGTGCAGGCTCCACAGAAACATTTTCCTGTGCTGCGCTACTCTCCGGTTCGAGGGTCATCTCATCAAGCTCCACTTTCCTCCCACTTACTTCTTTCGAGAGAAACTCTTTCTCTAGAAAGGATCCATTCCTGGCAACAAAGATCTTGCCCCCGGATCTTAGGTAGAATGTATACCCAATAGTTTCCTTAGGGTATCCTATGAATACGCATTTTTCCGACTTGGGTTCGAGCTTCTCTGGTTGAAGTTTCTTCACATAAGCATCGCATCCCCAAACTTTCAGAAACGACAGCTTAGGTTTCTTCCCAAAGCATAATTCATACGGTGTCGTCTCAACGGATTTTGACGGTGCCCTATTTAAAGTGAATGCGGCAGTCTCTAAAGCATAACCCCAAAAAGATAGCGGTAGATCAGTAAGAGACATCATAGATCGCACCATATCCAATAGAGTGCGATTACGACGTTCGGACACACCGTTACGCTGAGGTGTTCCAGGCGGCGTGAGTTGTGAAACAATTCCACATTTCCTTAAGTGCGTGCCAAATTCATGACTCAAATATTCTCCTCCACGATCTGATCGTAAGAACTTTATTTTCTTGTCACGTTGATTCTCAACCTCATTCTGAAATTCCTTGAACTTTTCAAAGGTCTCAGACTTGTGCTTCATCAAGTAGACATACCCATATCTACTCAAATCATCGGTGAGGGTGAGAACATAACGATAACCACCGCGAGCCTCAACACTCATTGGACCACACACATCAGTATGTATGATCTCCAATAAGTTGGTTGCTCGCTCCATTGTTCCGGAGAACGGAGTCTTGGTCATCTTGCCCAAGAGGCATGGTTCGCATCTGTCAAATGATTCATAATCAAGAGACTCCAAAAGTCCATCTGCATGGAGTTTCTTCATGCGTTTAACACCGATATGACCAAGGCGGCAGTGCCACAAGTATGTGGGACTATCGTTATCAACCTTGCATTTCTTGGCATTCACATTATAAATATGTGTAACATCACGTTCGAGATTCAATAAAAATAAACCATTCACCAGCGGGGCATGACCATAAAACATATCTCTCATATAAATAGAACAACCATTATTCTCAGATTTAAATGAGTAGCCATCTCGCATTAAGCGAGATCCAGATACAATGTTCATGCTCAAAGCTGGCACTAAATAACAATTATTGAGGTTTAAAACTAATCCCGTAGGTAGATGCAGAGGTAGCGTGCCGACGGCGATCACATCGACCTTGGAACCATTCCCGACGCGCATCGTCACCTCGTCCTTTGCCAGTCTACGCTGATTCCGCAGTTCCTGCTTTGAGTTACAAATATGAGCAACCGCACCGGTATCAAATACCCAGGAACTACTACGAGTGCTGGTAAGGTACACATCAATTACATGTATATCACATATACCTTTGGTATTGCCGGCCTTCTTATCTGCTAAGTACTTGGGGCATTTCTGCTTCCAGTGACCGTTTCCCTTGCAATAAAAGCACTCAGTCTCAGGCTTGGGTCCATTCTTTGACTTCTTCCCGGCAGCTGGCTTACCGGGCGCGGCAACTCCCTTGCCGTCCTTCTTGAAGTTCTTCTTACCCTTGCCCTTCTTGAACTTAGTGGTTTTATTCACCATCAACACTTGATGTTCCTTTCTGATCTCTGCCTCCGCTGACTTCAGCATCGCATATACCTCAGGAATGGTCTTTTCCATTCCCTGCATATTGAAGTTCATCACAAAGCTCTTGTAGCTAGGTGGAAGCGACTGGAGGATTCTGTCAATGACCGCGTCATCCGGGAGATTAATCCCCAGCTGAGACAAGCGGCTGTGCAACCCAGACATTTTGAGTATGTGCTCGCTGACAGAACTATTTTCCTCCATCTTACAGCTGTAGAACTTATCGGAGACTTCATATCTCTCGATCCGGGCATGAGCTTGGAAAACCATTTTCAGCTCTTCGAACATCTCATATGCTCCGTGATGCTCAAAACGCTTTTGGAGCCCCGGTTCTAAGCTGAAGAGCATGCCGCACTGAACGAAGGAGTAACCATCGGTGCGTGTCTGCCAAACGTTCAAATCGTCTGGCAGTGCTGGGAGAGCAGGTGGGTTACCTAACGGTGCTTCAAGGACATATGATTTCTTGGCAGCTATGAGGATAATCCTCAGGTTACGGACCCAGTCCGCATAGTTGCTACCATCGTCTTTCAGCTTGTTTTTGTCTAGGAACGCGTTGAAGTTGAGGGTAACATTAGCGTTGGCCATTTGATCTACAAGATAGATATGTAACATTTAGACCAAGTTCATGACAATTAAGTTCATCTAATCAAATTATGTAATGAACTCCCACTCAGATAGACATCCCTCTCGTCATCTAAGTGATACATGATCCGAATCGACTAGGCCGTGTCCGATCATCACGTGAGACGGACTAGTCATCAACGGTGAACATCTCCATGTTGATCGTATCTTCTATACGACTCATGTTCGACCTTTCGGTCTCTTGTGTTCCGAGGCCATGTCTGTACATGCTAGGCTCGTCAAGTCAACCTAAGTGTATTGCTGTGTAAATCTGGCTTACACCCGTTGTATTCGAACGTTAGAATCTATCACACCCGATCAACACGTAGTGCTTCGAAACAACGAACCTTCGCAACGGTGCACAGTTAGGGGGAACACTTTCTTGAAATTTTAGTAAGGGATCATCTTATATATGCTACCGTCGTTCTAAGCAAATAAGATGCAAAAACATGATAAACATCTCATGCAATCAAAATAGTGACATGATATGGCCATTATCACTTTGCTCCTTTTGATCTCCATCTTCGGCGCTCCATGATCATCATCGTCACCGGCATGACACCATGATCTCCATCATCATGATCTCCATCATCGTGTCTTCATGAAGTTGTCTCGCCAACTATTACTTCTACTACTACGGCTAACGGTTAGCAATAAAGTAAAGTAATTACATGGCGAATTTCAATGACACGCAGGTCATATAATAAATTAAGACAACTCCTATGGCTCCTGCCGGTTGTCATACTCATCGACATGCAAGTCGTGATTCCTATTACAAGAACATGATCATCTCATACATCACATATATCATTCATCACATCCTTTGGCCATATCACATCACAAAGCACTTGCTGCAAAAACAAGTTAGACGTCCTCTAATTGTTGTTGCAAGTTTTTATGTGGCTGCTATAGGTTTCTAGCAAGAATGTTTCTTACCTACGCCAAAACCACAACGTGATATGCCAATTTCTATTTACCCTTCATAAGGACCCTGTTCATCGAATCCGATCCGACTAAAGTGGGAGAGACAGACACCCGCTAGCCACCTTATGCAACTAGTGCATGTCAGTCGGTGGAACCTGTCTCACGTAAGCGTACGTGTAAGGTCGGTCCGGGCCGCTTCATCCCACAGTGCCGCCGAATCAAGATAAGACTAGTAACGGCAAGAAGATTGACAAATCGACGCCCACAACTACTTTGTGTTCTACTCGTGCAAGATACTACGCATAGACCTAGCTCATGATGCCACTGTTGGGGATCGTAGCAGAATTTTAAAATTTTCTACGCATCACCAAGATCAATCTATGGAGTCATCTAGCAACAAGAGAGAGGGGAGTGCATCTACATACCCTTGTAGATCGCGAGCGAAAGCGTTCAAGAGAACGGGGTTGATGGAGTCGTACTCGTCGTGATCCAAATCACCGATGACCGAGCGCCGAACGGACGGCACCTCCGTGTTCAACACACGTACGGAGCGGAGACGTCTCCTCCTTCTTGATCCAGCAAGGGGGGAGGAGAGGTTGGGGAGGACAGCTCCAGCAGCAGCACGACGGCGTGGTGGAGTTGGAGCTGCGTGGTATTCCTGCAGGGCTTCGCCAAGCACCGCGGGAGGAGGAGGAGGTGTTGGAGAGGGGAGGGGCTGCGCCAGGGATGAGGTATGGCCTCCCTCCCACCCCTCCACTATTTATAGGGGGAAGAGGAGAGGGGGCCGGCCCCCTCAGATCCAATCTGAGGGGAGGGGAGGCGGCCAGGGGAGGGAAACTTGCCCCCCAAGCAAGGTGGAAGGCTCCCTCCCCTAGGGTTTCCCAACCCTAGGCGCCATGGGCCCTTGGGGGGGGCACACCAGCCCACTAGGGGCTGGTTCCCTCCCATATACAGCCCATTAGGCCTCCCGGGTAAATCAGTCCCACCCGGTGGACCTCCGGACACCTTTCGGTGGTCCCGGTACAATACCGATAACCCCCGAAACTATTCCGGTGACTGTATGACAACTTCCCATATATAAATCTTCACCTCCGGACCATTCCGGAACTCCTCGTGACGTCCGGGATCTCATCCGGGACTCCGAACAACATTCAGTAACCACGTACAAACTTTCCCTACAACCCTAGCGTCATCGAACCTTAAGTGTGTAGACCCTACGGGTTCGGGAGACACGTAGACATGACCGAGACGACTCTCCGGTCAATAACCAACAGCGGGATCTGGATACCCATGTTGGCTCCCACATGCTCCTCGATGATCTCATCAGATGAACCACGATGTCGAGGATTCAATCAATCCCGTACGCAATTCGCTTTATCTATCGGTACGATACTTGCCCGAGATTCGATCGTCGGTATACCGATACCTTGTTCAATCTCGTTACCGGCAAGTCTCTTTACTCGTTTCCGTAACACATCATCCTGTGAACAACTCCTTGATCACATTGAGCTCATTATGATGATGTCCTACCGAGTGGGCCCAGAGGTACCTCTCCGTCACACGGAGTGACAAATCCCAGTCTCGATTCGTGCCAACCCAACAGACACTTTCGGAGATACCCGTAGTGCACCTTTATAGCCACCCAGTTACGTTGTGACGTTTGGTACACCCAAAGCACTCCTACGGTATCCGGGAGTTGCACAATCTCATGGTCTAAGGAAAAGTTACTTGACATTGGAAAAGCTTTAGCAAACGAACTACACGATCTAGTGCTAGGCTTAGGATTGGGTCTTGTCCATCACATCATTCTCCTAATGATGTGATCCCGTTATCAATGACATCCAATGTCCATGGTCAGGAAACCGTAACCATCTATTGATCAACGAGCTAGTCAACTAGAGGCTTACTAGGGACATGTTGTGGTCTATGTATTCACACATGTATTACGATTTTCGGATAACACAATTATAGCATGAATAACAGACAATTATCATGAACAAGGAAATATAATAATAACCATTTTATTATTGCCTCTAGGGCATATTTCCAACATTTTCTTGGACCAGAAGACACCCCGGAGACTTGGAGTTCAAGTCAGAAGAGCCACGACGCGGCGACAAGGGGGGAGGGCGCGCCCCCTGCCTTGTGGGCCCCACGTGACTCCACCGACCTACTTCTTCGTCCTATATATTCACATATATTCCCAAACCCTCAAAAGCATCCACGAAAACACTTTTCCACCGCCGCAACCTTTTGTACCCATGAGCTCCCATATAGGGGCCTTTTCCGGCACCCTGTCAGAGGGGGATTCGATCATGGAGGGCTTCTACATCAACTCTATTGCCCTTCTGATGAAGCGTGAGTAGTTTACCTCAGACCTACGGGTCCATAGCTAGTAGCTAGATGGCTTCTTCTCTCTCTTTGATTCTCAATACCATGTTCTCCTCGATGTTCTTGGAGATCTACCCGATGTAATCTTCTTTTGCGGTGTGTTTGTCGAGATCCGATGAATTGTGGATTTATGATCAGCTTATCTATGAATATTATTTGAATCTCCTCTGAATTCTTGTATGCATGATTTGATATCTTTGTAATTATCTTCGAACTATCGGTTTAGTTTGGCCAACTAGATTGGTTTTTCTTGCAATGGGAGAAGTGCTTAGCTTTGGGTTCAATCTTGCGGTGTCCTTTCCCAGTGACAGTAGGGGCAGCAAGGCAAGTATTGTATTGTTGCCATCGAGGATAAAAAGATGGGGTTTACATCATATTGCTTGAGTTGATTCCTCTACATTATATCATCTTACTTAATGCGTTACTCTGTTCTTCATGAACTTAATACTCTAGATGCAGGCAGGAGTCGGTCGATGTGTGGAGTAATAATAGTAGATGTAGAATCATTTTGGTCTACTTGACAAGGATGTGATGCCTATATTTCATAATCATTGCCTTAGATATCATCATAACTTTGCGCTTTTCTATCAATTGCTCGATAGTAATTTGTTCACCCACCGTATTATTTGCTATCTTGAGAGAAGCCTCTAGTGAAACCTATGGCCCCCGGGTCTATTTCCCATCATACAAGTTTCTGATCTACTATTTTGCAATCTTTTACTTTACGTTCCATAAAACAAAAACCCAAAAATATTTACTTTATCGTTTGTTTAGTTTCATCTATCTCTATCAGATCTCACTTTTGCAAGTGACCGTGAAGGGATTGACAACCCCTTTATCGCGTTGGGTGCAAGTGTTTGATTGTTTGTGCAGGTATTAGGTGATTTGTGCGTTGTCTCCTACTGGATTGATACCTTGGTTCTCTAACTAAGGGAAATACTTATCTCTACTTTGCTGCATCACCCTTTCCTCTTCAAGGGAAAAACCAACGCAAGCTCAAGAAGTAGCAGGAAGAATTTCTGGCACCGTTGCCGGGGAGATCTACGCCAAGTCAAGACATACCAAGTACCCATCATAAACTCTCATCTCTTGCATTACATTATTCGCCATTTGCCTCTCGTTTTCCTCTCCCCCACTTCTAAAATGATTTTCAAAAAGAATTGAATTTTTATTCGCCCTTCTTTCATTCATCTTTTTCGTTTGCCCTTATGTCTTACTTGGATGGTTTGCTCGTTTGCTTGGAATAATTGTGTGTTTATTGAAAATCAGAACCAAAGTTTATGGATCCTCATTCACTTGCTAATATTTTTAAGAGATCGATTACGATGCACCAATTGCTAGTGAGTTTTGTGCACTAGATTATCTTTATGAAGTTTTGCTTGAAATTCGTGAATCTGAAAATTGTGATGAAGAAATTTATGAAGTGATTCACGACAGCTCCGTGAATAAAAAGCATGATTGCAATGATTTTATTATAAATTCTATTAATGTCAATTATGTTAATGATATGCAAAACCCTAAGCTTGGGGATGCTAGTTTTGCTATGTCCGCTGCTTATTGCAATGATCATGATTGGGGTGATAATGCTTCTTATAATCTTGAAAATTTATTTAAGCCTCATGATGAATATGATATTGATAATAGTGTTTGCAATAATATTGAAAGTGGGTTTGGAAGAGTGTCAACTCTAGGTAATAATGATCCCACTACTTTGGAGAATGATCAATCTTATGAATTTTTTGATAAAAGTGGGTTTGGAGAGGTCATGACTTTAGTTAATATTGATCCCACTATTTTGGAAGAGTGTCAACTTTGCATGCATGTGGATCGTGTTGAGAATATGTTTTGTGATAGCTATATTGTTGAATTTGCTTATGATCCTACATGTAATTATTATGAGAGAGGAAAATATGGTCGTAGAAATTTTCATGTTACTAAATTACCTCTCTTCATGTTGAGATTGCTATCGTCTCTTTCTTTTTCCTTGCATATGCTAGTTTTTGCTTGACTTGATAATTTGTTTGCTTATAAAATGCTTATGCATAGGAAGCATGTTAGACTTAGATGTGTTTGTCACGTGTTTTATGATGCTCTCTTCATGTTTCAATTGCTATCTTTTATGTGAGCATCATTAAAATTATCAATTCCTAGCTAAAAGGCTTTAAAGAAAAGCGTTTGTTGGGAGACAACCCAATATTTTCCTTTGCTGTTTTTCAAATAAATAATTCATCTAGCCTCTGGTTAGATGTGTTTTTGTGTTTTAATTAGTGTTTGTGCCAAGTAAGACCTTTGGGATAGCTTACGGTGATAGTTGATTTGATCTTGCTGAAAAACAGAAACTTTTGCGCTCAGTCCCAGAATTGTTAAAAATCACAGAAGCGCAATAAAATACTGATTCTTGTTGCAGAAGATTGATATACAAATTGCCTCTGTTTTCCTAATTTTTCAGAATTTTTTGAGTTACAGAAGTATTCGAAGTTTACAGATTGCTACAGACTGTTCTGTTTTTGACAGATCCTGTTTTCTATGTGTTGTTTGCTTATTTTGATGAATCTATGGCTAGTATCATGGGGGGGGGGGGTATGAACCATGGAAAAGTTGGAATACACTAGATATTACACCAATATAAATAAAGAATGAGTTCACAACAGTACCAAAAGTGGTGATTTATTTTCTTATACTAGCTTATGAGATTTTCTGCTGAGTTTTGTGTTGTGAAGTTTTCAAGTTTTGGGTAAGGATTTGATGGACTATGGAATAAGGAATGGCAAGAGCCTAAGCTTGGGTATGCCCAAGGCACCCCAAGGTAATATTCAAGGACAACCAAGAGCCTAAGCTTGGGGATGCCCCGGAAGGCATCCCCTCTTTCGTCTTCGTCTATCGGTAACTTTACTTGAGGCTATATTTTTATTCACCACATGATATGTGTTTTGCTTGGAGCGTCTTGTATGATATGAGTCTTTGATTTTTAGTTTCCCACAATCATCCTTGCTGTACACACCTTTTGAGAGGGACACGCTTGAATCATGATTTATTAGAATACTCTATGTGCTTCACTTATATCTTTTGAGCTAGGCAATTTTGCTCTAGTGCTTCACTTATATCTTTTTAGAGCACGGCGGTGGCTTTATTTTGTAGAAATTATTGAACTCTCATGCTTCACTTATATTATTTTGAGAGTCTCTAAACAGCATGGTAATTTGCTTTCGTTATAAATTTAGTCCTAATATGATAGACATCCAAGAGGGGTACTGTCGGCATTCTGGGAACCAGGGTACCCAGACTTGCCTGCCTGCGGCCCACGGCGTGGCTCCATCAACGGCCTGGTACGGCCCATCTTCAGCATCGACAACACAAGACCCATGCGAGGGCCAAGCCTCGCGAGGCGGATGATGCCAAGACCTCCAGAGGGAGCGGCCTCCCTAGGCCGGCTCCCGAGGAGCGGAGATTCCTATGCAAGCCCCCACCTCATGATGTTCAGATGACATAAGCCATGATGACCAAGGCCAGGTGGGCGCCAGCGGGCACAGTACAGTAGGTTTCCTCTTTGGTGCTAAGGAGGCAAGCGCAGGCACGGAGTCCCGAGGAATCAGCGAAAGGTTTCCATTCCCGTGCTACAAGACCAAGACCGCCAGGGCGGCAGGACGGAGGTCATCGCCGAGCCCACCACGACGTCACGGCCAGAAGCTTTGCAGGCGAAGACCACCTTTCATCAGGATAAGATGTACTATTTGTATCCCTTCAAACTTGGCCATTGTGGGATCCCTTCCCGCCTTCATTTTGGGGGAAGAGGACCAAGGCCACTATAAATATAGCTTAGCCACCACCATAGAAGGGGATCGGACCATCTGAACCCTCACCAGCTCACACCAACACAAGAATAGACCTCCTGAGGTAGTTCTTCCCCTGTACTAGTTCATCCTCAACCCACCGCGAGGCCAATCCACCACAAAGCAGGAGTAGGGTATTACACCGCAAGGTGGCCCGAACCTGGGTAAACTGCCGTGTACCTTTCCTTTCCAGTTCTTCGAGCTAGGCCGTGAGATCGACGGATTGGCAGACTGGGGAGATTGAGTTCTTCGCACGCACCACAGAGTTTGAATCTTTCTTGGGTCTGCAGGGCCCCAAATCCGACATTTGGCGCGCCAGGTAGGGGTGCGTCTGAGCCTCTCTTCCGCCGGTCGATTCGCCACCGCTCCACCGCTCTCATGGCTGACGCTCGTCGAGTTCGTGCTGAGCGCCGGGCTGCCCTCGCCGCCCGCGTTGCCCAGACAGCACCTACGGGCGAAGATGCCCCCCGTCATTCCACATCGCCTGCGGCAAACGCCGCCACTGGCCCCGTGGCCCATGAGCTGCAGGCTTCGTCGCTGCAGCCTTCTGTGCGGCATGATGGACGCACCGCCACTCCATCACTGACTTCGGCGGCTGCTTCGTCTTCCCATGCTCGTCACGGGCTGGCGAACGCGCAGGCTGCGTTGCTCATGGCATGCGAGCTTCTGCGCTATCGCCCGACCGACGACCTCTACGAGGACTGGCTGGACCGCATCGCCGAGCTTGTCAGCGCCGCTGGAGAGGCCCCTGCACCGTCTCGCTCGCTACCTCCCTCGCCGCCTCTTGTGGGCGACATGGCCCACGGCGCGCCTCCTCCACCTCCCAGGCAAGATGCCGCCCTCGAGCCAAGGCGTGAAGCCCCTTGGCGCGACCCGCCGCGCAGGGCGCCGGCGCGCGACGAAGAAAGCTGTCAAGTGGTGCAGCGGCCCCAAGAAGAGGCGCGTGCGCTCCCAGCACCACCACGTCAAGACCGCGTGCTGCCCGAGGTGTCGGTACGCGAGCGCCAAGACCAAGCTCCCCCTCCACGGCGGGCTCCCGTGAGCACGGCGGGCTGTCGTGCGTTAACCCCGGAGCTGCGCCGCGTCGTCTGGCCAGGGAAGTTCAAGCCAGACCTGCCTCCACGCTATGACGGCACCCCGACCCTGCCGAGTTCCTCCAGCTCTACGAGATGAGCATCAAGGCGGCCAACGGCGACGAGAAGGTCATGGCAAACTGGTTTCCCATGGCCCTCAAGGATGGCGCGCGCTCATGGCTGCTGAACCTCCCCGCGGGATCGATCTCCTCCTGGGATGAAATGCGAGAGCGCTTCATCGCCAACTTCCAGGGCACTCGCGATCGCGCCCCTGCTACGGGTGACCTGCGACGCATCAAGCACCAGCCAGGAGAGACCTTGCACAAATACATCCAGTGCTTCACCAACGTTCGCCTCAAGATTCCGAAGGTGTCGGACGAGGTCATCATTTCGGCGTTCACTGATGGCGTCTGGGATGTCAAGATGAAGGAAGAGCTCGCCATACACGAGGACCTGTGCTCGGCTCTGGAGATGTTCAACATGGCAACCAGATGCGAGAGAGCCGAGGTTGGTCGCCTCTCCCTCCTTGAGCTCCCGGAGGCCGATCCAGAAGATAAGAAGGCCAAGGCCAAGGACGTGAAGCGCAAGGGCCCAGCTGTGCTCGCGGCCGAACCTGAGATGAAGCGCGGCTGCGACCACCCAGAGTCCTCCAAGGGCAGTCGCCCATTCTGCGTCTTCCACAACGTGCACAACCACAACACCAATGACTGCCAAGAGCTCAGGGCCATCCGGGATGGGCGCCTTGGCTGCCGCCCCGAGCGCAACGACCGCGGCGATGGTCGTGGAGGAGGCCGAAGTGGGGGACGCTGGGACAACCGCGACCCCCGCCAGGACTAGCGTGACCAGCCTCGTGAGGATCGCTGGCAGGGCCAGCCTCGCGAGGGCCCCTGGAGGGATCAGCCTCGTGAGGACCGTCCTCAGGGCAATGCTGGCCTTCCTCCGCTGCTGCCACCGCCAAGGAGGAATGACGACCACCACCAAGATGATGGGGCCGGGGGCTTCCAAGAGCCTCGTGCCATTGCTTGCATACTAGGCGGCGCTCAGGCTCCCGCCTCCCATCGCATCTTCAAGTAGTTCACTCGCGAGGTGAACGTGGCCCTCCCCAAGCTCGAGGCGTCACGTCCGCTCAGGTGGTCCAAGTACGCCATCACCTTCGACTCTACTGACCAGCTCAAGTGCGCGGCCACCGCCGGCGCGCTCCCAATGCTCTGCTCGCCCACCATCAGCAATGTCCTCGTCACCAAGACACTTATCGATGGCGGCGCGGGGCTCAATGTCCTCTCTGTCGAGACGTTCGACATGCTCTAGGTGACGTACGACCAGCTTCAGCCTACCAAGCCCTTCTCGGGGGTGACCGATGGCTCCACTGTCCCCATAGGGCAGATCCGCCTCCCCGTCACCTTCGGCAAGCGCGACAACTACCACAATGAGCTCATCGACTTCGATGTCGCCCACATTCGCCTCCCGTACAACGCCATCCTTGGATACCCAGCCCTGGCCAAGTTCATGGCCGCAACTCACCACGGCTACAATGTCCTCAAGATGCCAGGGAGCGGAGGCATCATCACAGTCGCCTGTGATGAAAAGGATGTGGTGTGCCCTCTCGAGCACGCTTACCAGGCTGCGGCGGTCGAGAACCCGGATGACGAAGGCACCGTCTACCCCCCGGAGGTCATCCCCAAGAAGAAGAAGCAGCTGCTCCGCCGAGGATCTCAGGAGGATGGGGCGTCCGACGATCGTGCCTCAGGCCTCGCGCCCACTGATGGGGCGGCTTCCCCTCTCGCATAGGAAGGCGCGCCCGGTGCCCCCCTTAGGTTGGGCTTGGGGGCTATCCTCTGGAGGGGCTCCGGCCTGGCCAGCGTCGCGAGGGAGGCGTTCGGGTACCATCTGGAGGCGTGCTTCGATGCGCGCTTCCGCGAGAAGAGTGCAGGGCACGAGGCGCCAGGCGCTCAGGAGTTCATCACCAAGGCGATCGAGGAGCTTCAGGAGGTAAGAGCCATGCGAGGCGAGCGTCGCCCCGCACCACCCGGCGCAGATCCCTCCCCTGACGAGGGCAGCGAGCTGCGCGTCTGCGTCAACATCCGAGGGCTCAATAGAGCCGCGTCTCAGGAGCTCTTCTGGCCGTCCCACGTCGGCCGGTGTGAGGGCCCCCCTCACAGCTACGTTCGCATGCCTTTCGGCCTACCAAACGCGGTGGCGGTGCACCAGCGCCACATGCGGGCCGTCCTGGAGGCTCACGAGGCCAGACGCAAGATGGTCCAGATGGAGGAGGTGACGGACCCTCGCGAGCCCCCCGGGCCTCCGGAGCCTCATGGCACTCAGGAGCCGGACGACTCGTGAGGGGCTCAGCGACTTCTGCGGCATGCGTCTTTAGCTACTCCAACACTTCTTCAGCAACGGTGCCAGGTGACACTTTTTGGTTTGTTCAACTGAGGGCACCCCTCAGGCTGCATTATCCTCAAGCTGTACGGGTCCGTCCCTGCGACATGTATCGTTTTTTCTCATATTTCAGAACTGGCCTTACCCTCTCATGAGTTGCTTTATGTTATCACTTGCCTGTCCGGTGCTTCGCCGCCATGAACATTGTACGCCCTCACAAACTCGCCCGCGACTGCCTCATGATTAAGGATTGGCATGGTGTCTGTGCTTGGACTGGCATGGCGTCTGTGCTTGGGTCTGTCCCTGCAGCGTCGCTAAACCCAAGTGACTGAGCTCTGTCTCGCGGGCCAGCTCCCGTGCACGTCACCTCCCATGGTCCTTGGTGCCTTGTTCTCGCATGAGCTAATCAAGAGCAGATGAGTTAGGGCGCGTGACCCGGTGCCTCGCCATCGCGGGACCCGCGCGCCGATTGTCTTTCTTCAGGATTTTCGCATGAGAAGACTGGGCACAGCGTCTGTGCTCGGGTCCATCCCTGCAGCATCGATAAACCCAACGGCTGAGCTCTATCTGGCGGGCCGGCCCCGTTCACGTCACCTCCTGGGGTCGTTGGTGTTTGGCCTTCTCATGCGATATCCTCCGGAGATTCACTCGGCGCAGGCTACCTGACCATCTCGCAGGACCCTCGCAAATGTTCCGAATCAAAATTCAGGCGCAACCCGCCTTGAGGTAGGGCCTCGTGAGTCCCGCGCTGGCTCACGAGTGCCCATACACACCTCCTCCAGTCCTGCCATGCAAGCCACATGCCAGGACGGGGCTGTACACACCCCGGAGTCTCCCCTCAGAGGGAGCTCCCACCCAGGGACGGAGACAAGGGGGGACGAGGGGGGGCTAGACCCCCCCAACGAAGTTTTCCTCCTCAATAGCGATTAGTTAGATCCGTTTATTAGCCGGCCTTTTGACTTGATTCGCCCCCCTGTCCACCTGTCTCGTGTAACACCGTGAAACCCCTCGGGCAGCCCATGTACAACAAACAACAGATCACAACCCAGCAAAAGAAAGGGCCCACCATCAAGGTCAAAGAGAACATAGTCCACCGGTCAAGGGCTTGCGACCAGGAGCACCAACGCAGTCTGCTACAATCCTGGCGATCGACACAATTTTATATCGCTGCAACTGAACGCACGCAGATTGCGACTCGTGCGATCTTCCCATCTGTCGTCGCCTCCAATCTCCGCCTACCCGCAAGATTAGCTTCAGTCTCCAAGCGAAGATCATAGGGGGGTTGATCGAGATCCGCCACGGCTGATTACCTGCACGGTTAGTCCCTTACTTCATCTCCTGATCTTTAATCTGCTCTAATTTGTGTGGTTGTTCCATAAAAAACCTACGAACATGAGAAGTTAATTACAGTAGGAAATATAGGCTGTTGTGTGTAGATACGAAGAGGAAGAGAAGAATGGAAAACGTTTCCTAGGGCACTTGCTTCCAACCGTTCAAGCCTAGAAATCCCAATTGATCATTTCCTCAGCCACTATAAAGGATATTAGGAGAAACACCACCACCATGAGCGACCACAGAGGAGATGATGCACGGAATCTGACATCCTCTTTGCGTGTATGGTACGTCCACTCTCATAATTTAATTAACATCAGCTTCAAATATCTGATTTTTGTGGGTTAAAATGAATGATTGTTAATTGATCAACATGAAAACTGAATTTGGAATCAATAGATAGATATTGTATTGTCTACCAAATTCGTAATGCAATCAATTTGGAAACTAAATTTGTCTTGCCAAAAATGCACATTTTAATAGTTTTTTGTAGTGTTCACACTAATGAAAACACTAGTTCAGGCTTAGGTTTTTGCAAGCACAAACTTTTTTTATGGTTAACCGATGCCCAACTGCCTATAAGAGCTCAAGTCTGCAACTCGCCCCCCCTATACAAAATTCCTGGCTCCGTCCCTGCTCCCACCCACGTACCAGTGGAAACCCCATGCTCCAGGCTGGCAGACGACACGGTCGAGGAGCGGCTATGCCCGTGCAAGAGCGGAAGCACCATGCTCCGCGCTGGTGAATAAACAACTGAGGGCACCCTAGTGGTCGCAACAGCCTCAGGAGAGCCTCCAGGCTCGCTGCTCGGCCTCACCGCACCGCTTCCCTTGGAAGGGTCGCGCGAGAGGGCTGGGCACAGGGGCTATGCTCAGGTCACGCCTGGCGTATGCCACCTCACCAGGTCCCTTGGACCTGGTCTTCTCGCGTCCCTCCCGAGCGAAAGCCCGGCGAGGAAAGGTCTGGAGAGCTGTTCGTACGTCAAGAGGGACCCCTGAGTATCGCGACTCAGGGGCCTCACTGGTCACGTAGCCCCTCACCCCTTGGTCTCGTCCTAGTGATCCGGACGCCCCAACGGTGGCTGAGGTATGCGCGGGGCCGGGCCCTGCCGACGCAGAACGCTAAAAACAACTCTCACGTCTCCTTCTTGAGGGTTGTTCGTACATCAAGGGGGACCCCTGAGCATCGCGACTCAGGGGCCTCACTGGTCATGTAGCCCCTCACCCCTTGGTCTCGTCCTGGTGATCCGGACGCCCCAACGGCGGTTGAGGTATGCGCGGGGCCGGGCCCTGCCAACGCAGAACACTAAAGCAAACGGGAAGGAAATCGTGAAATCCTAGCAAATTATTACAAAACATATTGTCTCTTAAAACTCAAAGCAGAAGTTCTCACGCCTCCACGAGGCACCGTAAATGTCGCAGGGTTAAAGCAGGAGGAAGCGCCGCCTCAAACCTCTTCTTTAGCCTTGGACGCCGTCGTCGCTCACCTGGAGAGGCCCGTCATCGACAATGTCGCCGCCATCCTCGCCACTGGCCCTGGTTGTGGGGTCGACGCAGAGGAACTTCTGCAGCAGGGCCTCCACATGCTTCCCCACGTCCTCGGCGGCAGCATCGTGGAACTCAGGGGCCACAGGTTCGAGGAGCGCGCCAAGGTCGAAGCTTGGGTCCCGAAGGTGGAGGTGGCTGAAGATGCGCATCGCGGCCGAGGTAAAAAGCGCGCGAGTCTCCCCCTCCACCATGGTGCCCACTCCGGCGATGATGCCCTCGAGCGACGCAGTGAGCTTGGGGAGCAGCCCGGCGGGGCCCTCCTCCGGAGTCGCTAGCGATTCCTCGTACCCTTCCACATAAAGGGTCTGCAGCGCCGCGCGGGACCTCAGCTCAAGGGAGATGAAGGCGTCGCGCCGCCTTCTCAGCTGCGGCGAGGGACTTCTCCCTGGCCTCCAGCCGGGCTTTCTCCTCGGAGACAAGCTTGGTGTGGGACGCCTGGGCCGTCTTCGTCTCTTCTTTCAGCTTCGCCAGGCGGCTCCGCTCCGTGGCTTGTTCCTGGGCTGCCTGCTCTAGCTCGGCGTCGCGGTCGGCGAGCGCAGTCTCCCAGGCCTTGAGCTCCTCCTCCTGCTCCTCGAGCTGACGGGTGCGGGCGGCCTGCTCATCGCGGAGGGCCTTTAGCTCGGCCTCCACCGTGCGGCAGTGCTCCTTGGCGGACGCTGCATCGGTCAGCGCTGCGTCGCGAGCCGCTGTGGCCTCGCCGGCCTCCTTCCTGCCCTCCGCGATGACAGCCTCGGCCTGGCCCCAGGCCGCCCTGACAGACGAGTTGGCTTGGAGCCACCCCGAGATCAGCCCCAAACGCCCCGTCACCACGTGCCGGTCGGCGCCCTGGAGATCAGCCCGGAGCCGGTCCAGTGCGGTGAAGGCCTCCTCCAAAGCGCCGGGCATGGCAGAGGAGCCATGGTCCGCCAGCGTGAGGACTTGGGGAGGAGGTGGCACCGGCGCCTGGACTGGCACCGCTACAACAGCAAGGGCGGCAGGGGGCTCCGGAGCCCTCGAACCCCCCACGGGTGCACAGGAGACGGGCGCCCCTGGAGTCTGCTTGGCCGCAGAGGCGGCCTCCTCCTGAGGCCTGGCCACCGAGCTTCGAGGGGATCGCTCCATCGCAGGTGAACGCGAGGCGGCCTCTTTCGCCCGCGCCGGGGTCGCTGCGGCCACGACAGGTCGCGTGGCCTCGGGGGCCCTGGCCTCCTCCTTCTTCTTCTTCACCACCGACTTCAGCCTAGCCACCAGGAGGAGGACATCGTGAGCACGACATCAAGGACGGAAAGCAAAAACAAGGTAAAATACTTACTCATCGTCAGCGACGTACGCCCTCTTCTTGGCTAGGAGCGCGGCACCCCTGGGCTTCTTGAGCACGGGCTTCGCCGCGCCCTCAGGATCGGCCGGGCGCATGACGGTTGGCTCTGGAATGGCGATGACGGGCGACAAGGCGGGGGCGTCGTCCTGGGAAGGCGACACCGCCTCGCCGTTCTTCAGGGTCCCTCACTTCAGCCTCCGCAGAGGGGTGCCCCCGGACCTCGTGACAACCCCAGTGGAGCGCAGGGACCCCTCGACCAAGTGCTCGTCGGCGTCATCATCGTCGAAGAGATCGCAGAGGAGCTCGCTCTGCAATGGAGGAGAAGTCTCCCCCACCTCCTCCATGGTCGCCTCCGAGTCCTCCTCCCCCTCCTCCTCGGAGCTCTCGCCGGAGGACACCGGCACCAGGGAGTTGGGGAGCTTGGGCGGCACAAGCCCCAGCTCGTTGAAGACAGGCATGGCGGCGGCCACCTCCGCTCCGTTGTTGTGGCGGTACAGCGGGAGGTAGGCCTCCGGGAGGCCGCCCGGGTCCTTCGCAAGCAAGGTGCGCACGGCCTTGCCCAGGTCCTCGTCCGTCAAGCTTTTCGGGCGCAGCCGGAGGTCGTCTTACCTGCCCTTGAGATTCCACAAGGGGCGCGAGTGCACCTGGAGCGGAGCCAGGCGTTGCCTCAGTAACTCTTTGACGAGCATGGCCCCCGTCAGCTTCTCCGCCTCCAGATCAGCTGTCATCTTCTTCAGGACCGGCGCCGCCCGGGGGTCGGTGAGCTTCTCGTGAGCCCACCGGTCCAGCTTCGCCGGCATCGTGGTCGGCAGCTCCAGCCGAGCATGGAAGCGCTTGGCGTCCATGAAGATCCACTTGCGCCGGAAGTCCTCCACCTTCTTCCCGGCCCTCGAGAGTGCGTTGCTGCCATGGGACGCAACAAGGCAGACGCACCCGGAGCACTGGGTCGAGCTGCGCATCCGGAGGTAGAAGAAGTGGCGGAGCAGCGCGACGGAGGGCGCCACCCCCACGAATGCCTCACAGTAAAAGGCAAAGATCGACAGGAGGAGGATGGAGTTGGGATGGAGATGAAGGGCGTGGATCTGGTAATGATCAATGATGGCGAAGAAGAAGCTGGAGAAAGGAGGGATGAGCCCCGCGAAGATGTTGTGCAGGAAAAAGGGGTAGAAGGTCCTCGCCAAGGTGTCCTGCTTAGTGCAGCCGACCCGAAGCGCTGTCTCCCTCCCCTCATTGTCGTTACTCACCGTCAGAGGGAGCACGGCGGCGAGGTGCTTCGCCTCGGTGATGGTGGACACGCTGAGGGCGGGTCAAGCGAGGAGGCTGAGTGCGAGGAAGGAGCGGCAGGCTTCACCTTCTTGGTTGCCATCAATGGAGAGCTCAGGGGAAAGGTTCGACAGATCTGGAGGCGCTCTCAGCAGGGAGAAAAGGGGATCTGGAGCAAGACGAAGGGAAGGCAACGAAGGCTCAGCGGCAAGCGCCAGCCTTTTTGTCAGCCCGGGACGGTTGCCGAGGCAGCATGGGGAAGCGGAGACACCCACGTTCCGTCAAGCGCCACGCGTCGACTGGGTCCGCAGGCGATTGGGGCCCACGGCACTTCGCCCTTGCCCTTTGGCTTCGCCTCGAAGCCAAGTCCGAGCGCGCCTTGGGCCCGAGGGCTACTGTCGGCGTTCTGGGAGCCAGGGTACCCAGACTTGCCTGCATGCGGCTCATGTCGTGGCTCCATCAACGGCCTGGTACGACCCATCTTCAGCATCGACAACACAAGACCCTCGCGAGGGGCCAAGCCTGGCGAGGCGGATGAGGCCAAGACCTCCAGAGGGAGCGACCTCCCTAGGCCGGCTCCCGAGGAGCGGAGATTCCTATGCAAGCCCCCACCTCATGAGGTTCAGATGACGTAAGCCATGACGACCAAGGCCAGGTGGGCGCCAGCGGGCGCAGTACAACAGGTTTCCTCTTTGGTGCTAAGGAGGCAAGCGCAGGCGCGGAGTCCCGAGGAATCAGCCAAAGGTTTTCATTCCCATGCTACAAGACCAAGACCGCCAGGGCGGCAGGACGGAGGTCATCGCCGAGCCCACCACGACGTCACGGCCAGAAGCTTTGCGGGCGAAGACCACCTTTCATCAGGATAAGATGTACTATTTGTCTCCCTTCAACCTTGGCCGTTGTGGGATCCCTTCCCGCCTTCATTTTGGGGGAAGAAGACCAAGGCCACTATAAATATAGCTTAGCCACCACCATAGAAGGGGATCGGACCATCCGAACCCTCATCAGCTCACACCAATACAAGAACAGACCTCCTGAGGTAGTTCTTCCCCTGTACTAGTTCATCCTCAGCCCACCGCGAGGCCAATCCACCACAAAGCAGGAGTAGGGTATTACACCGCAAGGTGGCCCGAACCTGGGTAAACTGCCGTGTCCCTTTCCTTTCCAGTTCATCGAGCTAGGCTGTGAGATCAATGGATTGGCAGACTGGGGAGATTGAGTTCTTCGCACACACCCCAGAGTTTGAATCTTTCTTGGGTCTGCGGAGCCCCGAATCTGACAGGTATAATAAAAACTTTCATATAAAGTGCTTTGAATACTATGTGAAGTTTGATTCCTTATGATTGTTTTGAGATATAAAGATGGTGATATTTGAGTCATGCTAGTGAGTAATTGTGGATTGTAGAAATACTTGTGTTAAAGGTTGTGATTCCCGTAGCATGCACGTATGGTGAACCGTTATGTGATGAAGTCGGAGCATGATTTATTTATTGATTGTCTTCCTTATGAGTGGCGGTCGGGGATGAGCGATGGTCTTTTCCTACCAATCTATCCCCCTAGGAGCATGCGCGTAGTACTTTGTTTCAATAACTAATAGACTTTTGCAATAAGTATGTGAGTTCTTTATGACTAATGTTGAGTCCATGGATTATACGCACTCTCACCCTTCCACCATTGCTAGCCTCTCTAGTGCCGCGCAACTTTCGCTGGTACCATACACCCACCATATACCTTCCTCAAAACAGCCACCATACCTACCTATTATGGTATTTCCATAGCCATTCTGAGATATATTGCCATGCAACTTTCCACCGTTTCCGTTTATTATGACATGCTTCATCATTGTCATATTGCTTTGCATGATCATGTAGTTGACATCGTATTTGTGGCAAAGCCACCATTCATAATTCTTTCATACATGTCACTCTTGATTCATTGCACATCCCGGTACACCGCCGGAGGCATTCATATAGAGTCATATTTTGTTCTAATTATCGAGTTGTAATTCTTGAGTTGTAAGTAAATAAAAGTGTGATGATCTTCATTATTAGAGCATTGTCCCATGTGAGGAAAGGATGATGGAGACTATGATTCCCCCACAAGTTGGGATGAGACTCCGGACGAAAAAAAAGAGGCCAAAAAAAAGAGAGAGAAGGCCCAAAATAAAAAAATGAGAGAAAAGAGAGAAGGGGCAATGTTACTATCCTTTTACCACACTTGTTCTTCAAAGTAGCACCATGATCTTCATGATAGAGAGTCTCCTATGTTGTCACTTTCATATACTAGTGGGAATTTTTCATTATAGAACTTGGCTTGTATATTCCAATGATGGGCTTCCTCAAAATTGCCCTAGGTCTTCGTGAGCAAGCGAGTTGGATGCACACCCACTTAGTTTCTTTTGAGCTTTCATACACTTATAACTCTAGTGCATCCGTTGCATGGCAATCCCTACCCACTCACATTGATATCTATTGATGGGCATCTCCATAGCCCGTTGAACGCCTAGTTGATGTGGCACCCCGGCTCAGAGGAACCGGAACGCCCCGTATTCCAGCCCAGAGATCGAGGTAAAGTCTTCTCGAATACGACACTGCTCGGCATAGAACAAAACAACTCTTATTACAAAGGATAAGGTACAAGGGTCTGATGTTACAAAGGATCACATTAGCACGACGACACTACGCCTGCCAAGGTAGCTCTATGCTAGCAGTGGAACAACTTGTAGCAGCGGAATACTTCTAGCAGCGGAACAACGACGAAGGTGGTGAACTCCACTCCGTAGGGACTCTGGCTGGGACATGATCTAGCTCGCACGAACGGAAACCTCGACAAACAATCAATCAATCATGGCATCACCTGCAATCTGGCTTGGCACGCCAGGTCAGTACATTGAATGTACTTGCAAGCTCACAACAACCATAAGCATCAAGGCAAGATAATAACATAGCATTAAACAGGTTAATTAAATTAACAGCTGCCATGATGCGAAAGCAACTACTAAGCATGATATGAAACTACTACAATGCTGATAAACCAACATCTTAGTCTCAATAACCATCTCACTCTTGGCTATCCGGCCAAGTAATATACCATCTCGATCACCTCGTGATCCAAATCTCCACATGATCACCTCGTGATCACATCACAAACTGAATGATCATCCTCAAGATCATCCCAACCTCATCATCGGCATCCTGCCAAACTGTTATTGTTCATAATATCAACATATAAATCACCTATAAGTCATTTCGTCATGTGAGTGTTGATCGAACGGTGTGACCTAGTACAAACTTGTGCCCATGACCGAGGATGCGGCTATCGATAGATTAAACACACACACTACAGAGGTTAGCACACTGTACCCACATCACAGAACCCATGGCCTCTTGCTCCCATTCGGGTGGACCAACGGCGTTCCGATAAAACCAATCTACTGCCATGACACTCTCCCGGCCACTCCGACCAACACCCCCTTTGGGTTCAGTCCTGGGTGGCCCCGATGTCAACTCGTGACATCCAACGGCCACCGTTGTCGCAAAACAAAAATGGTCCCAAGCGGGGACATGAGATCTCAATACCAACCACGGGCACACAAGGTTATGTCTGCTTACCGGGCCAGGGTAATGCACGCCCATAACCTTCCCTCGTTGGAGGCACCGGCGAGAGACATGACAATAGACCGCATTAGGGCCTTCCCATAAAGGCAAATGTGGTTGCACTGGAAAAGCCCGGTTCGGTGGCACCTGACCAACTTAATGACGGAATTTATCCCCAAAGTATATCTGATACTCCGATATCATATATCCATCTGTCAACCAAGTCATAGCAATATCCAACAAATAATCCAAAGCATAACCTAGTCATATCATAATCTCCGAGGATAACAAAATACTGAGGGCATGCTGAATCCAAGAACAATAATACTACTAATCCCATAGCAATATCATGATATGCAACTAAGAACAACATGCAAGCATCATCTCCAAAATAATACTCCAAAGCAACAGAATATCAACTACCATCATAAAAAAATATAAGCCACTAATAATCCAATGGCAACATGTCACCCACATCTGCAAGCATTAGCCCTAGTAATCCAAACAACATCATGGCAATAGCAAGATCGAAACAACTCCAAGAAATGCCATGCACATAATCATGTAGCTAAAGCAATATTTTAAATGAGTTCAAATAGAGAAACCATGTTATTGCATTGCAGTCGTGCAAGTGGAGGGTGTGGCTTGCCTGGGGTGGAGGGATTCATCGGGAAGAAGTGCGAGAAGCTCGCGGAAAGAATCGCCGGAAAACGTTCGCTCTCGGAGGGGGCTGAATAAGGGCAAGGGCATAATGGTCATTTTCAGAATGTTAACACATGTTGAAAATGATACCAACAGAACGGGCTCGACGAGACGAAGAAGTGGGCTTTGGAATCACCTCATTTGGAGTTGGGACTGAAAAGATATAGGGGTTTTTCTGCCAGGGACCCATCTGCAAATAAAATACTCACAAACTGGCCCCTGGCCAAAAAAAAGAAAGCGCACTACGGCAGAATACGCTTTCAGAGAACTGAAAACGCATTCTTGGCCGAAGGAGATCCAGAGTACACTTTCGGGAAGGGGAGACGTATTCGGGCGAATACGCCTCCACTTATCCACGGTGGCAGGGCGGGGCCGGGCCTTGTGCCGCTGCCAGGTGGGTCCCATCGTGCCTCTCTCTCTCCTCCTCGCTCCTTCTTCTTCTCCCCGCGCTCGCCCATGGTCCAGAGGGAGGCCGCCGGCGCCGGCGGTCGTTCCGGCGACTCGGGCCACTTCCGGTGGAGCTCGGACCGTCGGAGCATTTAGGACGGTGAGGCGCACCCGTCCCTCAACCTCACGCACGCCGGGGAGCATGGGACAGAGCGGGGTCATGGCCGCGGCAGACGGGGCTTCAGCCAGAGTTGAAGACAAGGCCATGGTGATTCCGGCGACGAACGGAGAGATGCGGGAGATGCTCCGGTGGCTGGGTGGTCTTCTGGTGGTGGAGAGAAGGGGGGAGAGGGTTCGGCTCGCCGGAATTTAGGCTGCGGCCGAAGTGGACGTGGTGACCATGGGGGAGGAAGAAGGGGCTCCGGCGATGGACTGAGGAGTCGGGAGGCTTCTAGGAGTGAGAGGGAGCTGCTGGTGCGGTCGGGAGGGGTCGGGGACGACTTATATAGCCAGGGGAGGAGGTGCCGCGCTGGCGTCGCTGCAGACGCGTGGCCGGAGCCGCGGACGCGTGGGCACGCATGTGAGATCGTAGGTAGGCGACGGAGGAGGAACAGGAGAGGGTTCACGGGGGCAGAGGGAGCCAAGGGGGCATGGGGAGGAAGCAGCCGAAGCGCGAACGGAGCTGAACGGCTACTATTGGCCCATGGGCACGCGCGGCGAGCGCTGACGAGGAAGCTGCCGGAGGGGAGAGGGGTCCAGGGTGAAGGCGACGCGCGCGAAGACGACGAGAGGGAGAGGGGCCGTAGCTAGGTGACGTCCTAGACGCGGCCAAAGCGAGCAGAGCGCATGCACAGGCGTGCCAGCTGCGTGGTCACCACGTGACATGGCAAAGAGAGGGCTCGAGAGGCAGGGAAATTGTGTCTCCATAGTGGGGACTGTGGGAGGTGAATGATAAGCAAAAGAAGCCATGGATAGATGGGATTCATCGAGAGAAGTTTGCTGTATCAAACTTTATCAGGCCACTGTGCTCAACAGAGAACTGATTGGGGCCAAAATTGTTGTCTGGAGTGTTTAGCTTAGGAAGGACTATAATCCTGTGCATTATGAAGGGAATTGGACCAAGATAAAACATGGTTGCTTTGTAACAACAGATATGGTCCAGAATCAAGATGTGGATGATGCACTCACATGGAGTATCAACTTGAGCTGAAATTTGGCATGGGATGATTATTTTGACATACGAAGATGCTGTAAAAATTTCATACCAATTGGACATGCCAAAATGGTACTTTCTTCACAGCTATCCTCTCTGTCTAGAAATTTGGAATAATTTTGGAGAGAGAATGGCTTGATGAAATGATCCCAAATTTGGTGGGGAGAAGTGATATAGATAGGAGCATGATCTGGTAATTTTTCAGAATTAATGAAGCAATATAAAATATACTTGCTTCACAACCTGAAAATATTGCCAGAATCAAAGATTTGATCCTGTGCTCACATAGATGATTGGATGGAGCTGAACATTGGAGGTGTGTAATAATATGAGCACATGAAGGAGTGTGCAAAATTTCAACTCATTTGGGTATTCCTAGCTAGTACTTCCTTCACAATGCCTTCTGTCTGACAGAAACTTTGAAAATTCACTAGGCAAATGAAGCTAAATTTTGGCATGAGGCAATGACTTGGATGTAAAAGCATGCCCAAAAAGTTTGGGAGCAATCAAGAAAGGATAGGTGGCACTTCCTTCATAGAAAGACACTCTGGACAGAAATGAAGAATAAATATTGGGGAATTATTTTTGGGCTAGGACAGGAAAGTTTGGGCATATTTGAGCAATATATGACCCAAAGAAATTATGAGAATTATTTGGGAATTTTGGGAGTGACAGAAATATAGGTTGCTTCACAACCTAGGGCAAACAGGACTATTCCTTTAATAGAAAAAGGAATATTCCTTAGAAAAGAATTATGGAGTTGGGCTAGAATGGAAATGGCATGATCTTGGAAGAAGTTTGAGAATGATGAACCACTTGGGAGAAGAAATGATGATGATCCCCCAGGTTTCAAGTCCACAGATCCACTCCAAAAAGAAAATCAGAGCAAAAACCAAATAAATTAAAAAGAAAAAGAAAGGGCCAAAAACCAGGGTGTTACAAACCTTCCCCCTTAAAGAAATCTCGTCCTCGAGATTTGGTTGCTCAGGGAACAAGTATGACTTGAGGACACCGTTACCAACTCGGGTATCCTTTTTCTTTATTTTTGTTCCCCCTGATTTTCTCATGATTTGCTTACCTTGCTCGGGGGTGGTTTGCTTCACCTTTCCCAAATTCTGACAAGTCTTCGCTCATATACCAAATCCTTTTGCTGACATTGATTCTCTCATATCTGCGGTGATATCCAATGGATCTGATCATAAATTTTTCCTTTGGTCATGAAAACCTTTGTACTTCTGCCATGGGGTTTGCTCAAACAAATGCATGTCTTCCGGGTTCAATAAATGCTGAGAATCATGGCCATTCTCCTGACGGGACCTGACTGCTCGTAGGTGGTACTGACTTATCTTGATTTGTTTCTTTGTCTCGAACAGGAGATACGCACCACAGATTCGACTGCCTTCTGCCGTGAGCGATATAAAGGGGTATGGATTTATAGCTGTAACATACTTCAAACATTAACATCTTGAGACTGGCCTAACAAGGGTGTTGGCGGGAAGATACTTTTCATGACAGACTATCCGTGTACTTGGTTCCACCAGTGAGTATACCTGGTGTGAGCTGATTGTTCAGCTTTTGACTTTCTCATGTTGTCGGTATACCCATCTGTGGTAATGGGCTGTGAGATGCTTTAACACTGCCATTGAAGTCAAACTGCGGAGTTTGCAAAGGAAATCTTGGATCTGACAAAACAGACTTGGATATTCCACACTAACCATTTTAAGCGGGTCAGTGGGATATGAAGTCCTTATAGAACAGTGTAGGCCTTTGAGGGTATGCCTTTGTGGATCCATATGGAATTATGGCTTTCAACTGACTTGGGTATCCGGACCCTGATGGTTGCGCAAAAATCATCATACCCTTACTGTCAGTCTCACCCTTCGATGGTCATGATTTTATTTGGCAGGATACCTTGCTGAAATATCTTGGCCATATATGTACTTGATTCTTTCTACGTCCATGGATGTGACTAGTGCAATGTTTTTGGCATTATTCCTTGTGCTTATTTTCTGACCTGGGTCCACATGCATATGACATATGCTTGGGGCTTGTAGCTATACAGAGCTCGGGGTTGAGGCCAATCATATAAGAAGGTGACAAGAGTTCATGATATCATCTTGTCGGGTGCAGGAATATTGGCCTTGGTGACCTTGTCAAGACTGTTGATTCTGCGTTGTCATCTCCAGATCTTGTCGATCCTTGTATTACATGAGATGTATCTCTGCTTATCTTCATTTGCATGGCTCATGAGGTTGTGGGATTCTTACCTTTCTTAGGTATATCTGCTTGATCCTTGCCGCATCCCGTATGAGTGATTGGTATGACCGGGGATACAGGCTCACCATATATATAAGAAGGATATGCAACCGAACACTCGATCCTTGCGGCAGGCATATGTTTTGACTGAATTGTACTTCTGACAAAAATGCTGAGGATCTGATTCTTGAGCTGTACTATCACATACTGCCAACTCATAGTGGAATATCTAACGACGGTGCGTAGTGTTGTACTGATGCAGGTTGGGTGTCTTATGCGGGAAGCCATCCAAGTATCTTGCTTGAAGAAGACTCGATAGCTTATACTCGAAGCTTTTGCCACAGTGGCAATGCTGGAGGAGACTGGGTTCCGTACCTGAGAAGCTTCCCCTCCAGTGGCTCGTTGAGAAAGATTTAATTCCTTATGTCAGAAACCTTTACCGAGGTATCTTGCTGTGGAAGACTGGGTATCTTGGACCGGAATCTGTCCATATATTATACTGAGGAAAAATTGAGAAGCCTTGCACCATAAGCTTCTTTCGATAGCGTGTGGAGGAAGACTGAGTTTCTCATATCCAAAGCTTCATACCGTGATATGCAGACGGAAGGCCATACACACACCCATAATATTTTGCGGCTGGTTACTCGCATGAGAAAAATTGTTTGACTGTCTTCCTTGATCATAGCACATTCTGGCTTTCTTTCAGATGATAACATATTTCAAGCATCATTTATTGCTGAGCCAAAACTTTGTATATGATCCATACCTTTGATTGAAAAATATACCGTTGATCTTGCACCTGACTTGTCTTCCTGCTGGCTGGATCATTACTGTGTGAGGATTAAGTACTGATGTGGACTGGATGTGTTTAACTGAGCTTCTTCCAAATATTTGGAATCCTTATTGCTTCTTCAAGTCCGGTGTCGGTTGATGAGAAACTTCCATAAGGGGAAATAAGGTAACACCGAGGCCCAAAAGAAAGAAGAAACAACTCAACTAAACAGAAGCACACAAAAACAATCAACTCACACACAAACAAGGTCACATATTACTGCTAGTCACACAATATGCATGCCTACTTAAGCACACAAATCTCACACGATCTCCGGTACTACGATCTAGCATGCTATGACGGTGTGCATGAGGACGAATCAATGTGTGGAAGGGTTGGTGTAAACATAGCTACACCAAGTGCTAGCTCAGCAAGGTAGCATCCTTGAATGGCTCGGATCACAGGAGCTTAGCTCATTTGACTGCTCAAAGACTTAAAACACTAATGCAGCAAAGACGTACTTGGTAACCATGTAGCGGAACATGAATGTCGCGACCACATTATTATCAAGCGGACGGAAGGGATCCGTACTTGTCCAAGGAATAGGATAGCGGGGAAAACTGAGTCTGCTGACATTGCCCTTTCGTGATGACTAAGATCATTAAGGGTTGCCAACATGACAAGATAAAAGGCGCGATCCGAGGTAGAAGCATGTCTACCACCGAAACGATAGGCGAGGCTGAAAGAAGGATATCGGCGCGATACCTGAGCACCATTTCTGTAAACAGTGTCGGGACCACTTGGCATCACTCAGCTGGGACAGAAATGACACCAAACACCAAAGAACAGGCAAGAAAAGAAAACTGGAGAAATGGAGGGGCTGAGCTGTAGTGGATCCGAACCGATGCCAGCTACACTCACAAGATAAATCGTTAGCAACAAATAATAAGGCTATATGCATGCTATGTACTCCCTCCGTTCGGAATTACCTGTCGCAGAAATGGATGTATCTAGACGTATTTTAGTTCTAGATACATCCATTTCTGAGACAAGTAATTCCGAACGGAGGGAGTAACAAACAAATGCAACAAACAAGATAGACTCTACACTACCGATTTCTACCGCTCGCGCTGACTAGGGCGTCCTACAGCTAGACTTGCTCTGATACCAAGCTCTGTAGCACCCCGGCTCAAAGGAACCGAAATGCCCTGTATTCCAGCCCAGAGATCGAGGTAAAGTCTTCTGGATACGGCACTGCTCGGCATAGAACAAATCATCTCTTATTACAAAGGATAAGGTACAAGGGTCTGATGTTACAAAGGATCACATCAGCACGACGACACTACGCCTACTAAGGTAGCTCTATGCTAGTAGTGGAACAACTTGTAGCAGCGGAATACTTCTAGCAGCGGAACAACGACGAAGGTGGTGAACTCCACTCCGCAGGGACTCTGGCTGGGACACGATCTAGCTCGCACGAACGAAAACCTCGACAAACAATCAATCAATCACGGCATCACCTGCAATCTGGCATGACACGCCAGGTCAGTACATTGAATGTACTTGCAAGCTCACAACAACCATAAGCATCAAGGCAAGACAATAACATAGCATTAAATAGGTTAATTAAATTAACAACTGCCATGATGCGAAAGCAACTACTAAGCATGATATGAAACTACTACAATGCTGATAAACCAACATCTTAGTCTCAATAACCATCTCACTCTTGGCTATCCGGCCAAGTAATATACCATCTCGATCACCTCGTGATCCAAATCTCCACATGATCACCTCGTGATCACATCACAAACTGAATGATCATCCTCAAGATCATCCCAACCTCATCATCGGCATCCTGCCAAACTGTTATTGTTCATAATATCAACATATAAATCACCTATAAGTCATTCCGTCATGTGAGTGTTGAACGAACGGTGTGACCTGGTACAAACTTGTGCCCATGACCGAGGACGCGGCTATCGATAGATTAAACACACACTCTGTAGAGGTTAGCACACTGTACCCACATCACAGAACCCATGGCCTCTTGCTCCCATTCGAGTGGACCAACGGTGTTCCGACAAAACCAATCTACTGCCATGACACTCTCCCGGCCACTCCGACCAACACCCCCTTTGGGTTCAGTCCTGGGTGGCCCCGATGTCAACTCGTGACATCCAACGGCCACCGTCGTGGCAAAACAAAAACGGTCCCAAGCGGGGACATGATATCTCAATAGCAACCACGGGCACACAAGGTTATGTCTGCTTACCGGGCCAGGGTAACGCACGCCCATAACCTTCCCTCGTTGGAGGCATCGGCGAGAGACATGACAATAGACCGCATTAGGGCCTTCCCATAAAGGCAAATGTGGTTGCACTGGAAAAGCCCGGTTCGGTGGCACCTGACCAACTTAATGACGGAATTTATCCCCAAAGTATATCTGATACTCCGATATCATATATCCATCTGTCAACCAAGTCATAGCAATATCCAACAAATAATCCAAAGCATAACCTAGTCATATCATAATCTCCGAGGATAACAAAATACTGAGGGCATGCTGAATCCAAGAACAATAATACTACTAATCCCATAGCAATATCATATGATATGCAACTAAGAATAACATGCAAGCATCATCTCCAAAATAATACTCCAAAGCAACAGAATATCAACTACCATCATAAAAATAATATAAGACACTCATAATCCAATGGCAACATGTCACCCACATCTGCAAGCATTAGCCCTAGTAATCCAAACAACATCATGGCAATAGCAAGATCGAAACAACTCCAAGAAATGCCATGCACATAGTCATGTAGCTAAAGCAATATTTTAAATGAGTTCAAATAAAGAAACCATGTTATTGCATTGCAGTCACGCAAGTGGAGGGTGTGGCTTGCCTGGGGTGGAGGGATTCATCGGGAAGAAGTGCGAGAAGCTCGCGGAAAGAAACGCCGGAAAACGTTCTCTCTCAGAGGGGCCTGAATAAGGGCAAGGGCATAATGGTCATTTTCGGAATGTTAACACATGGTGAAAATGATACCAACAGAACGGGCTCGACGAGACGAAGAAGTGGGCTTTGGAATCACCTCATTTGGAGTTGGGAGTGAAAACATATAGGGGTTTTTCTGCCAGGGACCCATCTACGAATAAAATACTCACAAACTGGCCCCTGGCCGAAAAACAGAAAGCGCACTACGGAAGAATACGCTTTCAGAGAACTGAAAACGCATTCTTGGCCGAAGGAGATCCAGAGTACGTTTTCAGGAAGGGGAGACGTATTCATGTTGAATACGCCTCCACTTATCCACGCTGGCAGGGCGGGGACGGGCCTTGTGCCGCTGCTAGGTGGGTCCCATCGCGCCTCTCTCTCTCTCCTCCTCGCTCCTTCTTATTTTCCCCGCGCTCGCCTTGGTCCAGAGGGAGGCCGCCGGCGCCGGTGCTCGTTCCGGCGACTCGGGCCACCTCCGGCGGAGCTCGGACCGCCGGAGCGTTCAGGACGGAGAGGCGCACCCTTCCCTCAGCCTCACGCACGCCGGGGAGCATGGGACAGAGCGGGGTCATGGCCGCGGTGGATGGGGCTTCGGCCGGAGTTGAAGACGAGGCCATGGTGATTCCGGCGACGAACGGAGAGATGCGGGAGATGCTCCGGTGGCTGGGTGGTCTTCTGGTGGTGGAGAGAAGGGGGGAGAGGGTTCGGCTCGCCGGAATTTAGGCGGCGGCCGAAGCGGACGTGGCGACCATGGGGGAGGAAGAAGGGGCTCCGGCGATGGACTGAGGAGTCGGGGTGGCTTCTGGGAGTGAGAGGGAGCTGCTGGTGCGGTCGGGAGGGGTCGGGGACGGCTTATATAGCCAGGGGAGGACGTGCCGCGCTGGCATCGCCGCGGACGCGTGGCCGAAGCCGCGGACGCATGGGCACACACGCGAGCTCGGAGGTAGGCGACGGAGGAGGAACAGGAGAGGGTTCACGGGGGCAGAGGGAGCCAATGGGGCACGGGGAGGAAGCTGCCGAAGCGCGAACGGAGCCGAACGGCTACTGTTGGCCCGTGGGCACGCGGCGGCGAGCGCCGACGAGGAAGCTGCTGGAGGGGGAGAGGGGTCCAGGATGAAGGCGACGATGAGTGGAAGACACTAGACATGGTCACGCGCGCGAATACGACGAGAGGGAGAGGGGCCGGAGCTAGGCGACGTCCTGGACGCGGCCAAAGCGAGCAGAGCGCGTGCACAGGCGTGCCAGCTACGCGGTCACCACGCGACATGGCAAAGAGAGGGCTCGAGAGGCAGGGAAAATATGTCTATAGTGTTGTATCTCCATAGTGGGGACTGTGGGAGGTGAATTATAAGCAAAATAATCCATGGATAGATGGGATTCATAGAGAGAAGTTTGCTGTATCAAACTTTATCAGGACACTGTGCTCAACATAGAACTGATTGGGGCCAAAATTCTTGTCTGGAGTTTCTATATTAGGAAGTAATATAATCCTGTTCTTTATGAAGGGAATTGGACCTAGATAAAACATGGTTGCTTTGTAACAACACATATGGTCCAGAATCAAGATGTGGATGATGCACTCACATGGAGTATCAACTTGAGCTGAAATTTGGCATGGGATTATTATTTGGACATATGAATACTATGTAAAAATTTCATACTAATTGGACATGCCAAAATGGTACTTTCTTCACAGCTATCCTCTCTGTCCAGAAACTTGGAATAATTTTGGAGAGAAAATGGCTTGATTAAATGATCCCTAATTTGGTGGATAGAAGTGATATTTGTAGGAGCATGATATGGTAATTTTTCATAATTAATGAAGCAATATAAAATATACTTGCTTCACAACCTGAAAATATTGCCAGAATCAAATATTTGATCCTGTGCTCACATAGGTGATTGTATGGAGCTGAACATTGTAGGAGTGTAATAATATGAGCACATGAATGAGTGTGCAAAATTTTAACTCATTTGGGTACTCCTAGCTAGTACTTCCTTCACAATGCCTTCTGTCTGACAGAAATTTTGAAAATTCACTGAGGAAGATTCACTAGGCAAATGAAGCTAAATTTTTGCATGAGGCAATTATTTGGATTTAAAAGCATGCCAAAAAAGTTTGGTAGCAATCAAGAAAGGATAGGTGGCACTTCCTTCACAGAAAGCCACTCTGGACAGAAATGAAGAATAAATATTGGGGAATTATTTTTGGGCTAGGACAGGAAATTTTGGGCATATTTGAGCAATATATGGCCCAAAGAAATTATGAGAATTATTTGAGAATTTTGGGAGTGACAGAAATATAGGTTGCTTCACAACCTAGGGCAAACAGGACTATTCCTTTAATAGAAAAAGGAATATTCCTTAGAAAAGAATTATGGAGTTGGGCTAGAATGGAAATGGCATGATCTTGGAAGAAGTTTGAGAATGATGAACCACTTGGGAGAAGAAATGATGATGATCCCCCAGGTTTCAAGTCCACAGATCCACTCCAAAAAGAAAATCAGAGCAAAAACCAAATAAATTAAAAAGAAAAAGAAAGGGCCAAAAATCAGGGTGTTACAGTTGATGTGAGACTATCTCCTTCTTTGTGTCTTCTCCACAACCACC
Source organism: Thinopyrum elongatum (assembly GCA_011799875.1). Classification (NCBI taxonomy): domain Eukaryota; kingdom Viridiplantae; phylum Streptophyta; class Magnoliopsida; order Poales; family Poaceae; genus Thinopyrum; species Thinopyrum elongatum. Next base: position 280,024,649 of record CM022303.1, read on the forward strand.
ATATTCTATTCCACCTATAGTGCTATGTCTATGGCTCACGCTCATGTATTGCGTGAAAGTTGAAAAAGTTTGGGAACATCAAAAGTATGAAACAATTGCTTGGCTTGTCATCGGGGTTGTGCATGATTTGAATATTTTGTGTGATGAATATGGAGCATAGCCAGACTATATGATTTTGTAGGGATAGCTCTCTTTGGCCATGTTATTTTGAGAAGACATAATTGCCTTGTTAGTATGCTTGAAGTATTATTGTTTTTATGTCAATATTAAACTTTTCTTTTGAATCTTATGGATCTGAACATTCACGCCATAATAAAGAAAATTACATGGATAAATATGTTAGGCAGTATTCCACATCAAAAATCCTGTTTTTATCATTTACCTACTCGAGGACAAGCAGGAATTAAGCTTGGGGATGCTTGATACGTCTCCAACGTATTTATAATTTTTGATTGTTCCATGATATTATATTATCTGTTTTGGATGTTTTATATGCATTATTATGCTATTTTATATTATTTTTGGGACTAACCTATTAACCTAGAGCCCAGTGCCAGTTTCTGTTTTTTCCTTGTTTTTGAGTTTCGCAGAAAAGGAATACCAAACGGAGTCCAAACAGAATAAAACTTTCGCGATGATTTTTCTTGGACCAGAAGACACCCCGGAGACTTGGAGTTCAAGTCAGAAGAGCCACGAGGCGGCGACAAGGGGGGAGGTCGCGCCTAGGGGGGTAGGGCGCGCCCCCTGCCTTGTGGGCCCCACGTGACTCCACCGACCTACTTCTTTGCCCTATATATTCACATATATTCCCAAACCCTCAGAAGCATCCACGAAAACACTTTTCCACCGCCGCAACCTTCTGTACCCGTGAGATCCCATCTAGGGGCCTTTTTCGGCACCCTGTCGGAGGGGGATTCTATCACGGAGGGCTTCTACATCAACTCTATTGCCCTCCCCCCATAGACCTACGGGTCCATAGCTAGTAGCTAGATGGCTTCTTCTCTCTCTTTGATTCTCAATACCATGTTCTCCTCGATGTTCTTGGAGATCTATCCGATGTAATCTTCTTTTGTGGTGTTTTGTCGAGATCTGATGAATTATGGATTTATGATCAGCTTATCCATGAATATTATTTGAATCTCCTCTGAATTCTTATATGCATGATTTGATATCTTTGTAATTCTCTTCGAACTATTGGTTTAGTTTGGCCAACTAGATTGGTTTTTCTTGCAATGGGAGAAGTGCTTAGCTTTGGGTTCAATCTTGCAGTGTCCTTTCCCAGTGACAGTAGGGGCAGCAAGGCACGTATTGTATTGTTGCCATCGAGGATAAAAAGATGGGGTTTACATCATATTGCTTGAGTTTATTCCTCTACATCATGTCATCTTACTTAATGCGTTACTCTGTTCTTCATGAACTTAATACTCTAGATGCAGGCAGGAGTCGGTTGATGTGTGGAGTAATAGTAGTAGATGCAGAATCGTTTCGGTCTACTTGACACGGACGTGATGCCTATATTTCATAACCATTGCCTTAGATATCGTCATAACTTTGCGCTTTTCTACCAATTGCTCGACAGTAATTTGTTCACCCACCGTATTATTTGCTTTCTTGAGAGAAGCCTCTAGTGAAACCTATGGCCCCCGGGTCTATTTTCCATCATATAAGTTTTCGATCTACTATTTTGCAATCTTTTACTTTACGTTCCATAAACCAAAAACCCAAAAATATTTACTTTATCATTTGTTTAGTTTCATCTATCTCTATCATATCTCACTTTTGCAAGTGACCGTGAAGGGATTGACAACCCCTTTATTGCGTTGGGTGCAAGTGTTTGATTGTTTGTGCAGGTATTAGGTGATTTGTGCGTTGTCTCCTACTGGATTGATACCTTGGTTCTCTAACTGAGGGAAATACTTATCTCTACTTTGCTGCATCACCATTTCCTCTTCAAGGGAAAAACCAACGCAAGCTCCAGAAGTAGCACCCTGCCCACCTCCGATGCCCATCTTCTGGTACATAAGTCATTTTGACCTAGAAAAAATCAGGAGAGGACTTTCGGGACGAAGCGCCGCCGTCTCGAGGCGGAACTTGGGCAGGAGCACTTTTGCCCTCCGGCGGAGCGATTCCACCGGGGAAACTTCCCTCCCGGAGGGGGAAATCATCGTCATCGTCATCACCAACAATCTCTCATCTTAGGGAGGCCAATCTTCATCAACATCTTCAACAACACCATCTCCTCTCAAACCCTAGTTCATCCCTTGTGTTCAATCTTTGCACCGGAACCTTAGATTGGTACTTGTGAAGGACTAGTAGTGTTGATTACATCTTGTAGTTGATTACTATATGGTTTATTTGGTGGAAGACAAAATGTTCAGATCCTTTATGCAAATTAATACTCCTCTGATCATGAGCATGTTTATCAATTGTGAGTAGTTACTTGTGTTCTTGAGGCCACCGGAGAAATCATGTTGCAAGTAATCATGTGAACTTGATATGTGTTTGATATTTTGATGATATGTATGTTGTGATTCCCTTAGTTGTGTCATGTGAACGTCGACTACATGACACTTCACCATATTTGGGCCTAAGAGAATGCATTGTGGAGTAGTTATTAGATGATGGGTTGCTAGAGTGACAGAAGCTTAAACCCTAGTTTATGCGCTACTTCGTAAGGGACCGATTTGGATCCAAAAGTTTAATGCTATGGTTAGATTTTATCTTAATACTTTTCTCGTAGTTGCGGATGCTTGCGAGGGGGTTAATCATAAGTAGGAGGTTTGTTCAAGTAAGAACAGCACCTAAGCACCGGTCCACCCACATATCAAATTATCAAAGTATCAAACACGAATGAAGCTAGCATGGTGAAAGTGACTAGATGAAATTCCCGTGTGCCCTCAAGAACACTTTGCCTATTATAAGAAACCACTTTGGTATGTCCTTTGCCACAAAAGGATTGGGCTACCTTACTGCACTTATTGTTACTCTTGCTACTCGTTACTTGTTACAACTATCTTGCTATCAAACAACTTGTTACCGCTATTTCAGTGCTTGCAGAAATTACCTTGCTGAAAACCACTTGTCATTTCCTTCTGCTCCTCGTTGGGTTCGACACACTTACTTATAGAAAGGACTACGATTGATCCCCTATACTTGTGGGTCATCAAGGCTCTTTTCTGGCGCCGTTGCCGGGGAGTGAAGCACTCTTGGTAAGTGGAAATTGGTAAGGAAAATTTATTGCTACGTGCTAAAATTTATTGTCACTTGCTACTATGGAAAATAATCCTTTGAGGGGTTTGTTTGGGGTATCTTCACCTCGACCTGAACCACAATTAATTACCCCTCAACCTACTGAACCTACTGAAAATATTAGCTATGAAATTCCTTCGGGTATGATAGAGCAACTGCTAGCTAATCCTTATGCAGGAGATGGAACTCAACATCCTGATATGCACTTGATATATGTGGATGAATTTTGTGGATTATTTAAGCTTGCAGGTTTACCCGGAGATGAAGTTAAAAAGAAGGTCTTCCCTTTATCTTTGGAGGGAAAGGCACTGGCATGGTATAGGTATGCGATGATATTGGATTTTGGAACTGGAATCGATTGAAATTGGAATTTCACCAAAAAAAAATATCCTATGCATCTAGTTCATCATGATCGGAATTATATATATAATTTTTGGCCTCGTGAAGGAGAAAGTATCGCTCTAGCTTGGGGGAGGCTTAAGTCAATGTTATATTCATGCCCCAATCATGAGCTCTCGAGATAAATTATTATTCAAAACTTTTATGCTTGCCTTTCTCATAATGATCGATCCATGCTCGACACTTCTTGTACTGGTTCTTTTATGAAGAAGAGTATTGAATTCAGGTGGGATCTCTTGGAAAGAATTAAACGCAACTCTGAAGATTGGCAACTCGACGAAGGTAAAGAGTCAGGTATAAAACTTGAGTTTGATTGTGTTAAATCTTTTATGAATACTGATGCTTTTTAAAAGTTTAGCACTAATTATGGACTTGACTCTGAGATAGTAGCCTCTTTTTGCGAATCATTTGCTACTCATGTTGATCTCCCTAAGGAGAAGTGGTTCAAATATCACCCCCCTATTAAAGAAGAAATTAAAGAACCAACAATAGCTAAAGAAGAAACTATCATTTACAATGTTGACCCAGTTGTTCCTACTACTTATATTGAAAAACCTCCTTTCCCTGTTAGGATAAAGGAACATTCTAAGGTTTCAACTGTGGTTCGCAAAAGTAATATTAAAGCACCTAAACCTTCTGAACAACTTAAAGTAGAACCTAGTGTTGCTATGGTTAAAGATCTCTTGGAAGAAAATATTGATGGGCATGTTATTTACTTCTGTGATGAAGCTGCTAGAATTGCTAAACCTGAAGAAAAAGATAAACATAGACCGGTTGTTGGCATGCCTGTTGTCTCAGTTAAAATAGGATATCATTGTTATCATGGTTTATGTGATATAGGTGCTAGCGTAAGTGCTATTCCTTTTACTTTATATCAAGAAATTATGGATGAAATAGCACCCGCTGAAATAGAAGACATAGATGTTACTATTAAACTTGCTAATAAAGACACCATCACACCACTTGGGATTGTTAGAGATGTTGAAGTCTTGTGTGGGAAAACAAAATATCCTACTGATTTTCTTGTTCTTGGTTTCCCACAAGATGATTTTTGTCCCATTATCTTTGGTAGACCTTTCTTGAACACCGTTAATGCTAAAATAGATTGTGAGAAACAAACCGTCGGTGTTAGTTTTGGTAATGAGTCTCATGAGTTTAATTTTTCTAAGTTTAGTAGGAAACATCATAAGAAATAATTACCTAATAGAGATGAAATAATTGGCCTTGCTTCTATTGTCGTGCCTCCTACTGATCCACTAGAACAATATTTGCTAGACCATGAAAATGATATGCATATGCATGAAAGAAATGAAATAGATAACATATTCTTTGAACAACAACCTCTACTTAAGCACAATTTGCCTATTGAAACTCTAGGAGGTCCTCCTCCACCTAAAGGTGATCCTGTGTTTGAGTTGAAACAATTGCCTGATACTTTGAAATATGCTTATCTTGATGAAAAGAAGATATATCCTGTTATTATTAGTGCTAACCTTTCAGAACATGAAGAAGAAAGATTATTGAAAATTCTGAAGAAGCACCAAGCTGCTATTGGATATACTCTTGATGATCTTAAGGGCATTAGTCCCACTCTATGTCAGCACAAGATTAATATGGAACCTGATGCTAAACCCGTTGTTGGTCACCAATGTCGGTTGAATCCAAAAATGAAAGAAGTGGTAAGAACTGAGATGTTAAAGCTTCTAGAAGCAGGTATAATCTATCCCATAGCTGATAGTAGATGGGTAAATCCCGTTCATTGTGTCCCTAAGAAGGGAGGTATTACTGTTGTTCCTAATGATAAGAATGAACTTATTCCACAAAGAATTGTCACTGGCTATAGAATGGTAATTGATTTCAGAAAACTAAACAAAGCAACTAGAAAAGATCATTACCCTCTACCTTTTATCGATCAAATGATAGAAAGACTATCTAAGCACACACACACACACTTTTGTTTTCTAGATGGATATTCTGGTTTCTCTCAAATACCTGTTTCACAATCTGATCAAGAGAAAACCACCTTTACTTGTCCTTTTGGAACTTATGCTTATAGACGTATGCCTTTTGGTTTATGCAATGCACCTGCTACCTTTCAAAGATGTATGACTGCTATATTCTCTGATTTTTGTGAAAAGATTGTTGAGGTTTTCATGGATGATTTTTCTGTTTATGGAACTTCTTTTGATGATTGCTTGAGCAACCTTGATCGAGTTTTTGATGACCCATAAGTATAGGGGATCTATCGTAGTCCTTTCGATAAGTAAGAGTGTCGAACCCAACGAGGATCAGAAGGAAATGATAAGCGATTTTCAGCAAGGTATTCTCTCAAAGCACTGAAATTATCGGTAACAGATATTTCTGTGATAAGATAATTCGTAACAGGTAACAAGTAACAAAAGTAACTAAGGTGCAGCAAGGTGGCCCAATCCTTTTTGTAGCAAAGGACAAGCCTGGATAAACTCTTATATAAAGCAAAGCGCTCCCGAGGACACATGGGAATTGTTGTCAAGTTAGTTTTCATCATGCTCATATGATTCACATTCGTTACTTTGATAATTTGATATGTGGGTGGACCGGTGCTTGGGTGCTTTCCTTACTTGGACAAACCTCCCACTTATGATTAACCGCTCTCGCAAGCATCTCGAACTACGAAAGAAGAATTAAGATAAATCTAACCATAGCATGATGTCGGCGTTCTGGGAACCAGGGTACCTAGACTTGCCTGCCTGAGGCCCATGGCATGGCTCCATTGACGACCTCATATGGCCCATCTACAACACCTTCAAGACAAGACCCTCGCGAGGGGCCAAGCCTCGCGAGGCGGGCGACATCAAGACCTCCGGAGGGAGCGGCCTCCCCGGGCCGCCTCCTGAGGAGCGGAGATTTCTATGCAGGTGCCCACCTCATGAGGTTGAGGTGATGCCAGCCTTGACTACCAAGGCCAGGCGAGCACCAGCGGGCGCAGAGGAGCAGGTTTCATCTTTGGTGCTAAGGAGGCAAGCGCGGGCGCAGGGTCCCGAGGAATCAGCCAAAGGTTTCCATTCCCATGCAACGAGACCAAGATCGCCAGGACGGCAGGACAGATGTCATCACCGAGCCCACCGCAGCGTCACGACCAGAAGCTTTGCAGGCGAAGACCACCTTTCATCAGGATAAGATGTACTACTTGTCCCCTTCCAAATTGGCCATTGTGGGATCCCTTCCCGCCTTCATTTTGGGGGAAGAGGACCAAGGCCACTATAAATATAGGTTAGCCACCACCGTAGCAGAGGGCGGAACCGGGTCGACTCATTCCCTCACCAGAGCAGACCTCGCGAGGTTGTTCTTCCCTTGTACTAGTTCATCCTCAGCCCCTCGTGAGGCTAATCCACCACAAAGCAGGAGTAGGGTCTTACACCGCAAGGTGGCCCAAACCTGGGTAAACTGCCGTGTCCATCTTCTTCCTTGTTCATCGAGCTAGGCTGAGGGGCCACGAGTTGGTTGGTTAGAGAGGTTGAGTTCTTCGCACACGCCCCAGAGTTTGAACCTTTCTTGGGTCTGCGAAGCCCTAAATCCGACATTTGGCGCAATAGGTAGGGGTGTGTCGAAGCCTCTCTTCCGTCGGGCGCTCCGCCACCGTTCCGTCATTCACATGGCTGATGCTCGCCATGTTCGTGCCGAGCGCTGGGCCGCTCGTGTCGCTCGGACGGCACCTGCGGGCAATGGCGTGCCTCGCCGCTCTGCCTCCCGGTGGCCAACGCCGCCACTGACCCTGCTGCCCGCGAACAGCAGGAGTCGTCACTGCCACCATCCGTGCGGCGCGACGGCCACACCGTGACTCCATCACCCACTCCTCTCATGCTCGTCGCGGGCCGGCGAATGTGTAGGCTGCGCTGCTCAAGGCGCGTGAGCTTCTGCGCTATCGCCCGGCCAACGACCTCTACGACGACTGGCTCGCCCGCATCGCCGAGCTCGTCAACGCCGCTGGCAAGGCCCCTGCACCGTCCCGCTCACCCCATCCTCCATCGTCTCTGGCGGGCGACGTGGCTCATGGTGCGCCTCCACCCCCTCCTCTGCACGGCGTGGACCCCGAGCTGAGGCATGAGGTGCCCCAGCGCGACCCGCCACGCAGGGCGCCGATGCGTGATGAAGAAATCTGCCAGGTGGTGCAACGGCCCCAAGGAGAAGCACGCGCGCTCCCAGCACCGCCACGTCAAGACCGTGCGCCGCCAGAGGCGGCGGCGTGCAGGCGTCAAGATCAGGCTCCGCCTCAGCGGCTGGCTCCTGTGAGTGCGGTAGGTTGCCGCACGGTCACCCCGGAGCTGCGCCGTGTCGTCTGGCCCGGCAAGTTCAAGCCGGATCTGCCTCCGCGCTATGATGGCACCCCTGACCCCGCTGAGTTCCTCCAGCTCTACTAGCTGAGTATCGAGGCGGCGAATGGCAATGACAAAGTCATGGCAAACTGGTTTCTCATGGCCCTCAAGGATGGCGCACGCTCGTGGCTCCTGAACCTACCGGTGGGATCGATCTCCTCCTGGGATGAGCTGCGCGAGTGCTTCATCGCCAACTTCCAGGGCATTCGCGACCGCGCTCCTGCAGCAGGCGACTTGCGGCGCGTCATGCAGCAGCCAGGCGAAACCTTGCACAAATACATACAGCGCTTCACAAACGTTCGCCTCAAGATCCCAAAGGTGTCGGACGAGGCCATCATTTCGGCGTTCACTGATGGCGTCCGGGACATCAAGATGAAGGAAGTGCTCGCCATACACGAAGACCTGTGTTCGGCTCTGGAGATGTTCAACATGGCAACCTGGTGCGCGAGGGCAGAGGAAGGTTGCCTCTCCCTCTTGGAGCTCCTGGAGGCCGATCCTGAAGACAAGAAGGCCAAGGCCAAGGACGTGTAGCGCAAGGGTCCTGCTGTGCTCCCGGCCGAACCTGAGATGAAGCGCAGCTGCGACCACGCTGAATCCTCCAAGGGCAGCCGCCCATTCTGCGTCTTCCACAACGTCCACAACCACAACACCAGTGACTACTAGGAGCTCAGGGCAATCCGCGACGGGCACCTTGGCCGTCATCCCGAGCGCAACGACCATGGCTATGGCCACGGAGGAGGCCCGGTGGAGGCCACTGGGACAACCGCGACCCCCGCCAGGACTAGCGCGATCAGCCCCGTGAGGACCACTGGCAGGGCCAGCCTTGCGATGGCCCCTGGAGAGACCAGCCTCGCGAGGACCATCCTCAGGGCAACGCCGGCCTCCCTCCGCTGCCTGCCGCCGAGGAGGAACGACGACCACCGCCAAGACGATGGGGCTGGGGGCTTCCAAGAGCCTCGCGCCATTGCCTGCATCCTGGGTGGCGCTCAGGCCCCCGCCTCTCATCGCGTCTTCAAGCAGTTCACTTGTGAGGTGAACGCGGCCCTTCCCAAGATTGGGGCGTCGCGCCCCCTCAGGTGGTCCAAGTACGCCGTCACCTTTGACTCTACAGACCAGCTCAAGTGCTCGGCCGCTACTGGCGCACTCCCGATGCTCTGCTCGCCAACCATCAGCAACGTCCTCATCACCAAGACTCATCGATGGTGGCGCGGGGCTCAACGTCCTCTCCGCCGAAACGTTCGAGACGCTCCAGGTGCCCTACGATCAGCTCCTCCCCACCAAGCCCTTCTCAGGAGTGACCGATGGCTCCACCGTCCCCCCGGGGCAGATTCGCCTCCCTGTCACCTTCGACAAGCGTGACAACTACCGCACCGAGCTCATTGACTTCGACATCGCCCACATTCGCCTTCCGTACAACGCCATTCTCGGGTATCCAGCCCTCGCTAAGTTCATGGCGGTGACTCACCATGGCTACAATGTCCTCAAGATGCCAGGAAGTGGCGGCATTATCACGGTCGCTTGCGACAAGATGGATGCGGTGTGCCCCCTCGAGCGCGCCTACCAGGCCGCAGCGGTCGAAAACTCAGATGATGAGGGTGCCATCCGCCCTCCTGAGGCCGTCCCCAAGAAAAAGAAGCAGCTCCTCCTCAAGGGCCGTCAGGAGCCTGGGGCGTCCGACGATCGTGCCTCAGGCCCCGCGCCCACTACTGGGGCGCCTTTCTCCCTCGCATAGGAAGGCGCGCCCGGCGCCCTGATAACCCATAAGTATAGGGGATCACAACAGTTTTCGAGGGTAGAGTATTCAACCCAAATTTATTGATTCGACACAAGGGGAGCTAAAGAATATTTAGAAGTATTAGCAGCTGAGTTGTCAATTCAACCACACCTGGAGATTAATTATCTGCAGCAAAGTGATCAGTAGCAAGGTAGTATGATAGTTTTGATAGTAGTAGCAACAGCAATAGTAACGGTAACAGTGATAGCGGTGATTTTGTAGCAAGTGCAATAGTAACAATAGTAGTAGTAACTTAGCAAGAACAATATGAGAGAAATTTGTAGGCATTGGATCGGTGAATTCGTTGGATGATATTCATCATATAACAGTCATAACCTAGGGCGATACGGCACTAGCTCCAGTTCATAAATATAATGTAGGCATGTATTCCGTAAATAGTCATACGTGCTTATGGAAAGAACTTGCATGACATCTTTTGTCCTACCCTCCCGTGGCAGCGGGGTCCTACTGGAAACTAAGGGATATTAAGGCCTCCTTTTAATAGAGAACCCAAACAAAGCATTAACACACGGTGAATTCATGAACTCCTCAAACTACAGTCATCACCGGGAAGTGTCCCGACTTCTATCACTCCGGGGTTGCCGGATCATAACACGTAGTAGGTGACTATAACTTGCAAGATCGGATCTAGAACATGGATATAATGGTGATAACATAAACGGTTCAGATCTGAAATCAGGGCACCCGGGCCCAAAGTGACAAGCATTAAGCATGGCAAAGTCATAGCAACATCAGTCTCAGAACATAATGGATACTAGGGATCAAGCCCTAACAAAACTAACTCGATTACATGATGAATCTCATCCAACTCCTCACCGACCAGCGAGCCTACGAAGGAATTACTCACTCCCGGTGGGGAGCATCATGGAATTGGCGATGGAGAAGGGTTGGTGATGACGAAGATTGAAGATCCCCCTCTGCGGAGCCCCAAACGGACTCCAGATCTGGCCTCCCGATGAAGAACAGGAGGTGGCGGCGGCTCCGTCTCGTGAAAGGGAAATTTTTGTTTTTGCCACTCTAGATTTTGCTAATTTTCCTTATGCCACTCTAGATTTTGACATTTCACTTTTGCCACTCTTAGTTTTTGACAATTATCAAAATTGCCATTCCCGTGGCAAAAGCAAAAATTTCAGAGTGGCAATTATGATACATTTCAAAAGCTAAGAGTGGCAAAAATGAAAAAATTTTTTTGCTTTTGCCACAGAATGCGGTTGTGATAATTATCAAAAGTTAAGAGTGGCAAAAGTGAAATGTCAAAATCTAGAATGGCACAAGGAAAATTGACAAAATCTAGAGTGGCAAAAACATAATTTTCCCCTTGTGAAACGCGATAATTGTTCCTCCCTGATTTTTTCTCCGAAAATATGACTTTATAGTATCATGGTTGGAGTCTGCGGGGCCACCAGGTGGGGACAACCCACCTGGGCGCGCCTGGAGGGGGGCACGCCCTGGTGGGTTGTGTCCACCCAGGTGCCCCCCCTTCGGTGGTTCTTGGCTCCAGAAATTCTCTTTTATTATATAAAAAATCCTCGCAAAGTTTTGTTCCAATCCGAGAACTTTTTGTTGGAAATATGCCCTAGAGGCAATAATAAAGTGGTTATTATTATATTTCCTTGTTCATGATTATTGTCTATTGTTCATGCTATAATTGTGTTATCTGGAAATCATAATACATGTGTGAATACATAGACCACAACATGTCCCTAGTGAGCCTCTATTTGACTAGCTCATTGATCAATAGATGGTTACGGTTTCCTAACCATGGGCATTGGATGTCGTTGATAACGGGATCACATCATTAGGAGAATGATGTGATGGACAAGACCCAATCCTAAGCATAGCACAAGATCGTGTAGTTTGTCTGCTAAAGCTTTTCTAATGTCAAGTATCACTTCCTTAGACCATGAGATTGTGCAACTCCCGGATACCGTAGGAATGCTTTGGGTGTGCCAAACGTCACAACGTAACTGGGTGGCTATAAAGGTGCACTACGGGTATCTCCGAAAGTGTCTGTTGGGTTGGCACGAATCGAGACTGGGATTTGTCACTCCGTGTGACGGAGAGGTATCTCTGGGCCCACTCGGTAGGACATCATCATAATGAGCTCAATGTGATCAAGGAGTTGATCACGGGATGATGTGTTACGGACGAGTAAAGAGACTTGCCGGTAACGAGATTGAACAAGGTATAGGAATACCGACGATCGAATCTCGGGCAAGTATCGTACCGATAGACAAAGGGAATTGTATACGGGATTGATTGAATCCTCGACATCGTGGTTCATCCGATGAGATTATCGTGGAGCATGTGGGAGCCAACATGGGTATCCAGATCCCGCTGTTGGTTATTGACCGGAGAGTTGTCTCGGTCATGTCTACGTGTCTCCCGAACCCGTAGGGTCTACACACTTAAGGTTCGGTGACGCTAGAGTTGTAGAGATATTAGTATGCGGTTAACCAAAAATTGTTCGGAGTCCCGGATGAGATCCCGGACGTCACGAGGAGTTCCGGAATGGTCCGGAGGTAAAGATATATATATATAGGAAGTCCAGTTTCGGCCACCGGGAGAGTTTCGGGGGTCACCGGTATTGTACCGGGACCACCGGAAGGGTCCCGGGGGTCCACCGGGTGGGGCCACCTATCCCGGAGGGCCCCATGGGCTGAAGTGGCGTGGGAACCAGCCCCTGGTGGGCTGGTGCACCCCACCCAAGGGCCCAAGGCGCCTAGGGTTGGAAACCCTAGGGGGCCGTTGCCCCCCCGAGGGGGCATGCGCCCCCCTGGTTGGAAACCCTAGGGGGCCGTTGCCCCCCGAGGGGGCATGCGCCCCCTGGATGGAAACCCTAAGGGGACCGTTGCCCCCCGAGGGGCCGCCCCCCCCCTCTAGATGGGATCTCCAAGGGGGCATGCGCCCCCCCTAGCCCCTATATATAGTGGAGGGGAGGGAGGGCAGCCGCACCCTAAGCCCTGGCGCCTCCCTCTCCCTCCCGTGACACCTCTTCCTCCTCTAGTAGCGCTTGGCGAAGCCCTGCTGGAATCCCGCTGCTTCCACCACCACGCCGTCGTGCTGCTGGATCTCCATCAACTTCTCCTCCCCCCTTGCTGGATCAAGAAGGAGGAGACGTCTCCGCTCCGTACGTGTGTTGAACGCGGAGGTGCCGTCCGTTCGGCGCTAGGATCATCGGTGATTTGGATCACGACGAGTACGACTCCATCAACCCCGTTCTCTTGAACGCTTCCACTCGCGATCTACAAGGGTATGTAGATGCACTCCTCTCTCTCTCGTTGCTAGATGACTCCATAGATTGATCTTGGTGATGCGTAGAAATTTTTAAAATTTCTGCTACGATCCCCAACAGTGGCATCATGAGCTAGGTCTATGCGTAGTTACTATGCACGAGTAGAACACAAGTTGTTGTGGGCGTCGATTTTGTCAATTTACTTGCCGTTACTAGTCTTATCTTGATTCGGCGGCACTGTGGAATGAAGCGGCCCGGACCGACCTTACACGTACGCTTACGTGAGACAGGTTCCACCAACTAACATGCACTAGTTGCATAAGGTGGGTAGCGGGTGTCTGTCTCTCCCACTTTAGTCGGATCGGATTCGATGAAAAGGGTCCTTATGAAGGGTAAATAGAAATTGGCATATCACGTTGTGGTTTTGGCGTAGGTAAGAAACGTTCTTGCTAGAAACCTGTAGTAGCCACGTAAAAAATTTGCAACAACAATTAGAGGACGTCTAACTTGTTCTTGCAGCTTATGCCGTGTGATGTGATATGGCCAAAAGGATGTGATGAATGATATATGTGATGTATGAGATTGATCATGTTCTTGTAATAGGAATCATGACTTGCATGTCGATGAGTATGACAACCGGCAGGAGCCATAGGAGTTGTCTTAATTTATTGTATGACCTGCGTGTCAATGAAAACGCCATGTAATTACTTTACTTTATTGATAACCGTTAGCCATAGTAGTAGAAGTAATAGTTGGCGAGACAACTTCATGAAGACACGATGATGGAGATCATGGTGTCATGCCGGTGACGATAATGATCATGGCGCCCCGAAGATGGAGATCAAAGGAGCAAAATGATATTGGCCATATCATGTCACTATTTGAATGCATGTGATGTTTATCATGTTTTTTACATCTTATTTGCTTAGAACGACGGTAGCATAAATAAGATGTTTCCTCACTAAAATTTCAAGAAAATTGTTCCCCTTAACTGTGCACCGTTGCGAAGGTTCGTTGTTTCGAAGCACGACGTGATGATCAGGTGTGATAGATTCTAACGTTCGCATACAACGGGTGTTGACGAGCCTAGCATGTACAGACATGGCCTCGGAACACATGCGAAACACTTAGGTTGACTTGATGAGCCTAGCATGTACAGACATGGCCTCGGAACACGGAAGACCGAAAGGTCGAACATGAGTCGTATAGAAGATACGATCAACATGGAGATGTTCACCATTGATGACTAGTCCGTCTCACGTGATGATCGGACACGGCCTAGTCGATTCGGATCATGTATCACTTAGATGACTAGAGGGATGTCTATCTGAGTGGGAGTTCATTAAATAATTTGATTAGATGAACTTAATTGTCATGAACTTAGTCTAAAATCTTTACAATATGTCTTGTAGATCAAATGGCCCACGCTAATGTTGCCCTCAACTTCAACGCGTTCCTAGAGAAAACCAAGCTGAAAGACGATGGTAGCAACTATACGGACTGGGTCCGTAACCTGAGGATTATCCTCATAGCTGCCAAGAAAGCATATGTCCTTGAAGCACCGCTAGGTGACGCACCTGTTTTCCCAGCAACTCAAGATGTTATGAACGTCTGGCAGTCGCGTAGTGATGATTACTCCCTGGTTCAGTGCGGCATGCTTTACAGCTTGGAATCGGGGCTCCAAAAGCGTTTTGAGCAACACGGAGCATATGAGATGTTCCAAGAGCTGAAAATGGTTTTCCAAGCTCATGCCCGAGTCGAGAGATATGAAGTCTCCAACAAGTTCTACAGTTGTAAGATGGAGGAGAATAGTTCAGTCAGCGAGCACATACTCAAGATGTCTGGGTTGCACAACCGCTTGTCTCAGCTGGGAGTTAATCTCCCGGATGACGCGGTCGTTGACAGAATCCTTCAATCGCTTCCACCTAGCTACAAGAGCTTCGTGATGAACTTCAATATGCAGGGGATGGAGAAAACCATTCCTGTGGTATATTCAATGCTGAAATCAGCGGAGGTGGAGATCAAAAAGGAACATCAAGTGTTGATGGTGAATAAAACCACTAAGTTCAAGAAAGGCAAGGGTAAAAAGAACTTCAAGAAGGACGGCAAGGGAGTTGCCGCGCCCGGTAAGCAAGCTGCCGGGAAGAAGTCAAAGAATGGACCCAAGCCTGAGACTGAGTGCTTTTATTGCAAGGGAAACGGTCACTGGAAGCGGAACTGCCCCAAGTACTTAGCGGATAAGAAGGCCGGCAATACCAAAGGTATATATGATATACATGTTATTGATGTGTACCTTACCAGCACTCGTAGTAGCTCCTGGGTATTTGATACCGGTGCGGTTGCTCATATTTGTAACTCAAAACAGGAGCTGCGGAATAAGCGAAGACTGGCGAAGGATGAGGTGACGATGCGCGTCGGGAATGGTTCCAATGTCGATGTGATCGCCGTCGGCACGCTACCTCTACATCTACCTTCGGGATTAGTTTTAAACCTCAATAATTGTTATTTAGTGCCAGCTTTGAGCATGAACATTGTATCTGGATCTCGCTTAATGCGAGATGGCTACTCATTTAAATCTGAGAATAATGGTTGTTCTATTTATATGAGAGATATGTTTTATGGTCATGCCCCGCTGGTCAATGGTTTATTCTTGTTGAATCTCGAACGTGATGTTACACATATTCATAGTGTGAATGCCAAAAGATGTAAGGTTGATAATGATAGTCCCACATACTTGTGGCACTGCCGCCTTGGTCACATTGGTGTCAAACGCATGAAGAAACTCCATGCAGATGGACTTTTGGAGTCTCTTGATTATGAATCATTTGACACGTGCGAACCATGCCTCATGGGCAAAATGACCAAGACTCCGTTCTCCGGAACAATGGAGCGAGCAACCAACTTATTGGAAGTCATACATACTGATGTGTGCGGTCCAATGAGCGTTGAGGCTCGCGGTGGTTATCGTTATGTTCTCACCCTCACCGATGACTTAAGTAGATATGGGTATGTCTACTTAATGAAACACAAGTCTGAGACCTTTGAAAAGTTCAAGGAATTTCAGAGTGAGGTTGAGAATCAACGTGACAGGAAAATAAAGTTCTTACGATCAGATCGTGGAGGGGAATATTTGAGTCATGAGTTTGGCACGCACTTAAGGAAATGTGGAATTGTTTCACAACTCACGCCGCCTGGAACACCTCAGCGTAATTGTGTGTCCGAACGTCGTAATCGCACTCTATTGGATATGGTGCGATCTATGATGTCTCTTACCGATCTACCGCTATCATTTTGGGGTTATGCTTTAGAGACTGCCGCATTCACTTTAAATAGGGCTCCGTCGAAATCCGTTGAGACGACACCGTATGAATTATGGTTTGGGAAGAAACCTAAGATGTCGTTTCTGAAAGTTTGGGGATGCGATGCTTATGTCAAGAAACTTCAACCTGAAAAGCTCGAACCCAAATCGGAAAAATGCGTCTTCATAGGATACCCTAAGGAAACTATTGGGTATACCTTCTACCTCAGATCCGAAGGCAAGGTCTTTGTTGACAAGAATGGATCCTTTCTAGAGAAAGAGTTTCTCTCGAAAGAAGTAAGTGGGAGGAAAGTAGAACTTGATGAGGTAACCCCTCTTGAACCGGAGAGTAGCGCAGCTCAGGAAGATGTTTCTGTGGTGCCTGCACTGACTAGAAAGGAAGTTAATGATGATGATCATGAGACTTCGGATCAAGTTGCTACTGAAATTCGTAGGTCCACGAGGACACGTTCCGCACCAGAGTGGTACGACAACCCTGTCCTGGAAATCATGTTGTTAGACAACGGTGAACCTTCGAACTATGAAGAAGCGATGGCGGGCCCGGATTCCAACAAATGGCTTGAAGCCATGAAATCTGAGATAGGATCCATGTATGAAAATGAAGTATGGACTTTGACAGACTTGCCCGATGATCGGCAAGCCATAGAGAACAAATGGATCTTTAAGAAGAAGACTGACGCAGATGGTATTGTGACCATCTATAAGGCTCGGCTTGTCGCTAAGGGTTATTGACAAGTTCAAGGGGTTGACTACGATGAGACCTTCTCACCCGTAGCGAAGCTGAAGTCCGTCCGAATCATGTTAGCAATTGCCGCATACTACGATTATGAGATATGGCAAATGGACGTCAAAACGGCATTCCTTAATGGTTTCCTTAAGGAAGAATTGTATATGATGCAGCCGGAAGGTTTTGTCGATCCTAAGAATGCTGACAAGGTATGCAAGCTCCAGCGCTCAATCTATGGGCTGGTGCAAGCATCTCGGAGTTGGAACATTCGTTTTGATGAGATGATCAAGGCGTTTGGCTTTACACAGACTTATGGAGAAGCTTGTGTTTACAAGAAAGTGAGTGGGAGCTCTGTAGCATTTCTCATATTATATGTGGATGACATACTATTGATGGGAAATGATATAGAATTCTTGGAAAGTATAAAGGCCTACTTGAATAAGTGTTTTTCAATGAAGGACCTTGGAGAAGCTGCTTACATATTAGGCATCAAGATCTATAGAGATAGATCGAGACGCCTCATTGGTCTTTCACAAAGCACGTACCTTGACAAGATATTGAAGAAGTTCAATATGGATCAGTCCAAGAAGGGGTTCTTGCCTGTATTGCAAGGTGTGAGATTGAGCACGGTTCAATGCCCGACCACGGCAGAAGATAGAGAAAAGATGAATGTCATCCCCTATGCCTCGGCCATAGGGTCTATTATGTATGCCATGCTGTGTACCAGACCTGATGTGAATCTTGCCGTAAGTTTGGTAGGGAGATACCAAAGTAATCCCAGCATGGAACACTGGACAGCGGTCAAGAACATCCTGAAGTACCTGAAAAGGACTAAGGATATGTTTCTCGTTTATGGAGGTGACAAAGAGCTCGTCGTAAAGGGTTACGTCAATGCTAGCTTCGACACAGATCTGGATGACTCCAAGTCTCAAACCGGATACGTGTATATTTTGAATGGTGGGGCAGTCAGCTGGTGCAGTTGCAAGCAGAGCGTCGTGGCGGGATCTACATGTGAAGCGGAGTACATGGCATCCTCGGAGGCTGCACAAGAAGCAGTCTGGATGAAGGAGTTCATCACCGACCTAGGAGTTATTCCCAATGCGTCGGGCCCAATGACTCTCTTCTGTGACAACACTGGAGCTATTGCCCTTGCCAAGGAGCCCAGGTTTCACAAGAAGACCAGGCATATCAAGCATCGCTTCAACTCCATTCGTGAACATGTTCAAGATGGAGACATAGATATTTGTAAAGTGCATACGGATCTGAATGTCGCAGATCCGTTGACTAAACCTCTTCCACGAGGAAAACATGATCAACACCAGAACTCTATGGGTGTTTGATTCATCACAATGTAACTAGATTATTGACTCTAGTGCAAGTGGGAGACTGTTGGAAATATGCCCTAGAGGCAATAATAAAGTGGTTATTATTATATTTCCTTGTTCATGATTATTGTCTATTGTTCATGCTATAATTGTGTTATCTAGAAATCATAATACATGTGTGAATACATAGACCACAACATGTCCCTAGTGAGCCTCTATTTGACTAGCTCGTTGATCAATAGATGGTTACGGTTTCCTAACCATGGGCATTGGATGTCATTGATAACGGGATCACATCATTAGGAGAATGATGTGATGGACAAGACCCAATCCTAAGCATAGCACAAGATCGTGTAGTTCGTCTATTAAAGCTTTTCTAATGTCAAGTATCACTTCCTTAGACCATGAGATTGTGCAACTCCCGGATACCGTAGGAATGCTTTGGGTGTGCCAAACGTCACAACGTAACTGGGTGGCTATAAAGGTGCACTACGGGTATCTCCGAAAGTGTCTGTTGGGTTGGCACGAATCGAGACTGGGATTTGTCACTCCGTGTGACGGAGAGGTATCTCTGGGCCCACTCTGTAGGACATCATCATAATGAGCTCAATGTGATCAAGGAGTTGATCACAGGATGATGTGTTACGGACGAGTAAAGAGACTTGCCGGTAACGAGATTGAACAAGGTATAGGAATACCGACGATCGAATCTCGGGCAAGTATCGTACCGATAGACAAAGGGAATTGTATACGGGATTGATTGAATCCTCGACATCGTGGTTCATCCGATGAGATTATCGTGGAGCATGTGGGAGCCAACATGGGTATCTAGATCCCGCTGTTGGTTATTGACCGGAGAGTTGTCTCGGTCATGTCTACGTGTCTCCCGAACCCGTAGGGTCTACACACTTAAGGTTCGGTGACGCTAGAGTTGTAGAGATATTAGTATGCGGTTAACCGAAAATTGTTCGGAGTCCCGGATGAGATCCCGGACGTCACGAGGAGTTCCGGAATGGTCCGGAGGTAAAGATATATATATATATAGGAAGTCCAGTTTCGGCCACCGGGAGAGTTTCGGGGGTCACCGGTATTGTACCGGGACCACCGGAAGGGTCCCGGGGGTCCACCGGGTGGGGCCACCTATCCCGGAGGGCCCCATGGGCTGAAGTGGCGTGGGAACCAGCCCCTAGTGGGCTGGTGCACCCCACCCAAGGGCCCAAGGCGCCTAGGGTTTGAAACCCTAGGGGGCCGTTGCCCCCCCGAGGGGGCATGCGCCCCCCTGGTTGGAAACCCTAGGGGGCCGTTGCCCCCCGAGGGGGCATGCGCCCCCTGGATGGAAACCCTAAGGGGACCGTTGCCCCCCGAGGGGCCGCCGCCCCCCCTCTAGATGGGATCTCCAAGGGGGCATGCCCCCCTAGCCCCTATATATAGTGGAGGGGAGGGAGGGCAGCCGCACCCTAAGCCCTGGCGCCTCCCTCTCCCTCCCGTGACACCTCTTCCTCCTCTAGTAGCGCTTGGCGAAGCCCTGCTGGAATCCCGCTGCTTCCACCACCACGCCGTCGTGCTGCTGGATCTCCATCAACTTCTCCTCCCCCCTTGCTGGATCAAGAAGGAGGAGACGTCTCCGCTCCGTACGTGTGTTGAACGCGGAGATGCCGTCCGTTCGGCGCTAGGATCATCGGTGATTTGGATCACGACGAGTACGACTCCATCAACCCCGTTCTCTTGAACGCTTCCGCTCGCGATCTACAAGGGTATGTAGATGCACTCCTCTCTCTCTCGTTGCTAGATGACTCCATAGATTGATCTTGGTGATGCGTAGAAAATTTTTAAATTTCTGCTACGATCCCCAACACTTTTATTTCTACACAAAACAACACCATGGTAGTTCTGCTGAAAACAGCGTCAGTCCGGGTTATTTTCATTCAAATCATGCAAATTAGAGTCCAAAACAAGAGGAAAAGCATTAGGAAAAGTAGATACGATGGAGACGTATCAACTCCCCCAAGCTTAAACCTTTGCTTGTCCTCAAGCAATTCAGTTGATAAACTGAAAGTGAAAAAGAAAAACTTTTACGAACTCTTTTGCTCTTGTTTACATAAATAAGTTTAAGTAGCACCCAGGTTTTCAGCAAAGATTATAACTAACCATGTCGACAATAACTCTTAAAAATTATATTAACTCATATCAATGGCATAATCAACTAGCGAGCAATAATAAGATATCTCAAACAACAACACTTTGTCAAAACAACCATGATATAATATGACAATAGTGGTATCTCGCTAGCCCTTTCTGAGACCGCAAAACATAAATGCAGAGCACCCCCAAAGTTCAAGCAGCGACTAAACATTGTAATTCATGGTACAAAAGATCCAGTCATGATGCACCCAACATTAGCTACACACAATGCATGAGGATGACAATAGTGTTCTCAGGTTCTGGCGCTTATTTGAGAAGGTTATGACACAATATAAAAGTAAATAGATAGTCCCTTCACAGAGGGAAGCAGTGATTTGCAGAGGTGCCAGAGCTCAAGTTTTTAAAACAGAGGTAATTGAAATTTTGAGAAATGCACCCTTCTTGTTTACTTCGCGACCATTAGTTATCGGTATCTTCCATGCTAAACACATTAGTGGCGGTTCCCAAGCGATAAAAGTAAAGGTTTACCCCCCCTCCACCAACAATCACACTCCACGGCTTGTCCGAAACAACGGGTGCCGTCCATACTAACAACAGTCCCGGGGGAGTTTTGTTTAATTATTTGCAATTTTGAGTTCGGGACTGGGAATCCCTATTACCTCCCCTCTTGTTCAAGGACGAGTGAATAAACACTCATCATGAGAATAACCCGCTTAGCATGGAAGATACTAACTACCTCCTGTCGCTCTATGAACAATCCAGGCACACACAAAAAAGGATATTTATTTGAAGTTTTTAGAGGTGGCACATGCAAATTTACTTAGGACAGCAGGGTAATACCACATATAGGTAGGTATGGTGGACTCATCTAGAATAACTTGGGTTTCAGGATTTTGATGCACAAGCAGAATTCCCGCTTAGTACAGGTGAAGGCTAGCAAATAGGTTGAGAAGCGGCCAGCTAGAGAGCAAAAACGGTCATGAACATGCATTATGCATAAGTAACATTGGATACTAGCATGAGTAGGATATGAACACCATGAACATAAATATCATAGAGGCTATGTTGGTTTTGATTCAACTACATGCATGAACATGTGCCAAGTCAAGCCACTCGAACATTCAGAGGAGGATACCATATCATCATACTACATCACAATCATTTTAACGCAATGTTGACAACCAAGATAAATCCTTATCCACTCCTAGCTACTTAAGCATGGCATGAGAAACTATAATCTCTAATTTTCATTGCAAACATGTTTGATCATAATAGGCTAAATCATGGATACTAGATTAAACGTATTTACAAAAACAGAACAAGTCGAGTTCATACCCGTTTCCCTCTTCCACAGCCAGTTCATCAAATATCGTCATTATTGCCTTTCACTTGCACGACCGAACGATATGGAAATAGTAATAATGCAAGAGTGTCGTGGACTAAGCTAGAATCTACAAACATTTTATTCGAAGGAGAAGACAAGGTAATTTGGGGCTCTTTGTTAGATAAACAATAATGCATAAGAGAGCCGCTCAACAATTTCATCGTGGTCTTCTCCTTGGTATGACTCAATAAACAGAAAAGAAATTCATAGGAACACACTGAAATATTTTTGGAGTTTTTGTTTTTTCTTAAAGAAAGCAAATTAAAGAAGGAAAAACAAAAACGAGAAAAACTATTTACACGGGAGAGCTCCCAACAAGCAAAAGAAGAATCGAGAAATCTTTTTGGATTTTCTTTTAATACTACAACTAAATAAACTAGAAAGAAAAACCGAAAAGAAGCAGGAAATATTTTTGGATTTTCTCAAAGTTTTTCAAACTCACAAGAAGAAAGCGAGAAAATAAATCTAGCATGGATGATACAATGAAAAAGCATGAACACCGACAACTGGAATGAAATGTGTGAACATGAATGTAATGTCGGTGGAAATACGTACTCCCCCAAGCTTAGGCTTTTGGCCTAACTTGGTAATCCGTCGGTGGCCTGCATAATAGTCGGAGTGATAGCTCAGGGAGGCTCTAGGTGCTGATGCCTCAGCCCGCCGTGCAGCCACAACTGCCGCGTTATGTGCTCGGGCCTCGCTCTCAAGAACATAATATCTTCCCTTGCTGTGAACATCAAAGAGGGCAGGTGCAGGCAAAAAGGTATCCACAATGGAACTTTTGTTAATCAATAGGTTATAAGTAAAATTATGGGGTTCACCACTAAGGATCTTATGACGTTTCATAGCATTGAAGTCAAGGTACTGCGTGGGTAAGATGGGGTCATAAGGCCAAGGTGAAACACCCAGCTCTCTTGCTAGGCTTGTGGCATAAATCCCACCATAAAAATATCCACTACCAGCGTTGTGTGCAATCTATGTGCCACTATCGCTCCAAGGTTATAACTTTTGTCACCGGTGAGAGCGTTGCCGATAAGGCTCAAGTCTGGAGCACAAAGTGTACGACAATCTTGTTTGCCTTGAGTCACTCCTCTAGTCTCACCATAGCAAAGCCTAGTCAAGAATATCTCAAACTCTGACCTTGGTGGTTCGTCCAATGAGCCCCAAAATGGAATTTTGCAGTGATTAGAAAATATTTCCAGAGGTATAGTAAATGAATTGTCATATAGTTTAAATGATACTCTGGACTCACGAGGATGGAATTTAAATTCTTTGGTAAATGATTCAGTGAGGCTGAGGTGTTGGTTGCACTTATCTGCAATGTAGGGACCGAGCTTGGCATTGTAAACATATTGCTCAAATTCTTATTTAATGCCCACACGCACCATATAATCGTTGCATGGCCATGAACATGATTTGGTGGCGGCATCTCGAATGGAACTTTCACTTGGTTCAACATAGGATCGACGAATGGAGCTGTTGCTAGAAGATGCCTCCGAGGACCTCCGCCTCGAAGAACTCCTTCCAAAGAGGTTCATCATATTCGTGTACAATTTTCAAGCAACAATCCCCCGAAACAGTTTTGAAAACGGAGCTTCGAGCAAAGAGATCGAAATCCGCAGGTTTGAGAGCAAGAACACGAGAGAGAGAGAGAGAGAGAGAGAGAGAGCAATGGTGATTTTTTTCTGGAGGTAGGTGATGATGTGGGACGAAAAGATAAGTGAGGGGGCCCATGTGGGGACCACAACCCACTAGGGCGCGCCTGGGGGTGCTAGCACGCCCAGGTGGGTTGTGCCCACCTGGTGCACCTCCCTTTTATGTTATTTGCACCAAAAATTCTTAAATAATCAGAAAAAAATCGTATTAAATTTTCAAAGCATTCTGAGAACTTTTATTTTCGGGTCATTTTTTTATTGCACGAGAAATTCAGAAAACAGGCAAAACATGGCATTCTATTTTATTTAACTAATAAAAACAGAAAACAAAAGGTAGGGACAAAAGGTGGTGCTTACTAGATTCATCAACTTCATACCTCTAAAAAATGATTCATTAATAAGGTTGATCAAGTCTTATTAACAACCACTTCCAATTAGCATGAAACCGAAGAACTTTCGTAAAACACTAAGTTACCTCAACAGGGATATGAATGTCCCCAACAATAAGCATTTCATATTTCTTTTTGGCAGTAGGTAGAGGTAGTTGAAAACTTCCAATAGTGATTGTCGGAGTTTTTCAATAACATTAATACCATTCACTTGGAATTGTTTCTTCGGGAAGTGCACCGTATGTTCATTACCATTGATATGAAAAGTGACCTTGCTTTTATTACAATCAATAACAGCTCCTGCGGTATTCAAGAAGGGTCTACCAAGGATAATCGACATGTTGTCGTCCTCGGGCATCTCAAGTATAACAAAGTCAGTTAAGGTAGTAACATTAGCAACAACAATGGGCACATCCTCACAAATACCGATAGGCATGGCAGTTGATTTGTCAGCCATTTGCAAAGATATTTCAGTAGGTGTGAGTTTATTCAAATCAAGTCTTTTATATAAAGAGAAAGGCATAACACTAACACCAGCTCCTAAATCACATAAAGCAGTTTTCACATAATTTCTTTTGATGGAGCAAGGTATAGTTCATATTCCCGGATCTCCAAGTTTTTTAGGTACTCCACCCTTAAAAGTATAATTAGCAAGCATGGTGGAGATTTCAGCTTCCGGTATTTTTCTCTTATTGGTGATGGTATCTTTCAAGTATTTTGCATAAGGAGGCATTTTTAAGATATCAGTCAAGCGAGTACGCAAAAAGACTGGCCTCAGCATTTCAGCAAAGCGTTCAAATTCTTCATCATCTTTCTTTTTGGTTGACTTAGGTGGAAAGGGCATAGGTTTTTGAACCCACGGTTCTCTTTCCTTACCATGTTTTCTAGCAACAAAGTCTCTTTTATCATATCTTTTATTCTTGGGTTGTGGGTTATCAAGATCAACAGCTGGTTCTATTTCAACATCATTGTCAGGTTCTTTATTATTTGTTTGAGTGTCTCCATGAACCTCATCATTAATTATCTTTTTCATTATCAGAAGGTGAGTGTTCACTACCAGATTGAGTTTCAGCATCAGAGATAGAGACTTCATTATCGTTGTCAGGAGGTTTTTCAACTTCAGGTTCACTAGAGGCATGCAAAGTCCTATCATTTTTCTTCTTCTTTTTCTTTTTAGAAGGACTAGGTACATCAGTGTTAACTCTTTGAGAGTCTTGTTCAATTCTTTTTGGATGTCCTTCAGGATAAAGTGGTTCCTGAGTCATTTTTCCTCCTCTAGTTGCTACTCTAACAGCAAAGTCACTTATATTATTGTTCATTTCATCAAGCAATTCTCTTTGAGATTTAGCAACTTGTTCTAATTGAGTTTGAACCATAGAGGCATGTTTTCCCACACTTCTAACATCATTTGAGATTCTAAATAACAAGTCACTCAAGCGAGCAATCATATCAGAATTGTATTACAATTGTTTCATAATATTTGCATTGAAGTGATCTTGTTTTATAATGTAATTATCAAACTCATAAAGGCATTGACTGGGATGTTTATTATAAGGAATATCACCTTCATCGAACTTTAGTAAAGAATTTACCTCTACCACCTTAGGTGGTTGTGGTGTTTCAAGCCCATGTATTTCTTCGGTAGGTGGTAAATTTTTGACATCCTCAGCTTTAATACCTTTTTCCTTCATAGATTTCTTTGCCTCTTGCATATCTCCAGGACTGAGATATAAGATACCCCTCTTCTTCGGAGTAGGTTTGAGTGGTGGTTCGGGAATAGTCCAATCATCATAATTTTTCAATATGTTATTCAATAATTCTTCAGCTTGTCCAATAGTTCATTCCCAGAAAACACAACCAGCACAACTATCTAGGAAATCCCTAGAAGCATCAGTTAGTCCATTATAGAAGATATCAAGTATTTCATTTTTCTTAAGAGGATGATCAGGCAAAGCATTAAGCAATTGGAGAAGCCTCCCCCAATTTTGTGGGAGACTCTCTTCTTCAATTTCCACAAAGTTAAATATTTCCTGTAAGGCAGCTTGTTTCTTATGAGTAGCAAAATATTTTTCAGAGAAATAATAAATCATATCCTGGGGACTACGCACACAACCAGGAGCAAGAGTATTATACCAAGTCTTAGCATCACCCTTTAATGAGAATGGAAATAATTTGAGAATATAATAATAGCGAATCTTCTCATCATGAGCAAAAAGGGTGGCTATATCATTCAACTTAGTAAGATGTGCCACAATAGTTTCAGTTTCATAACCATGGAAAGGATCAGATTCAACCAAAGTAATTAACTCTGGGTCGATAGAGAATTCATAATCCTTATCATCAACAAAGATAGGTGAAGTAGCAAACTTAGGATCACATTTCATTCTAGCATTCAAAGTCTTTTCTTTATACTTGCATAATAATTTTTCCAGATCATCTCTATCCTTACAAGCAAGAATGTCTCTAGTTGTCTCCTCATCCATAACATAACCTTTCGGTACCTTTGGCAATTCATATCTAGGGGAACTAGGAATAATAGGTGTTTCAAGATTTTCAGTTTCAAGCTCTTCATCAGTTTCAACAATCTCATTCTGTCTTACTCTAGCAATTTGTTCATCAAGAAATTCACCTAGTGGCACATTATCATCAAGCAAGGTACTAGCATCATCATGAGTAGCATTCATAGCAGATGTAGCATCATCAATAACTTGCGACATATTAGAATTAATAGCAGGTGGAGGTGTTACAAGTCTACTTATAACAGAAGGTGAATCTAAAGCAGAGCTGGATATGGCAGTTCCTTACCTCCTCTCGTCTTAGAGGGAAAAATCTTAGTCTTAGCATCCTTCAGATTCTTCATAGTGATAATTTGATAATAATCCCAAGTGACTCAAAAAATATAGCTATGCTCCTCGGCAACGGCGCCAGAAAAAGGTCTTGATAACCCATAAGTATAGGGGATCGCAACAGTTTTCGAGGGTAGAGTATTCAACCCAAATTTATTGATTCGACACAAGGGGAGCCAAAGAATATTTGCAAGTATTAGCAGCTGAGTTGTCAATTCAACCACACCTGGAGATTAATTATCTGCAGCAAAGTGATCAGTAGCAAAGTAGTATGATAGTTTTGATAGTAGTAGCAACAGCAATAGTAACGGTAACAATGATAGCGGTGATTTTGTAGCAAGTGCAATAGTAACAATAGCAGTAGTAACTTAGCAAGAACAATATGAGAGAAATTCGTAGGCATTGGATCGGTGAATTCGTTGCATGATATTCATCATATAACAGTCATAACCTAGGGCGATACGGCACTAGCTCCAGTTCATAAATATAATGTAGGCATGTATTCCGTAAATAGTCATACGTGCTTATGGAAAGAACTTGCATGACATCTTTTGTCCTACCCTCCCGTGGCAGCGGGGTCCTACTGGAAACTAAGGGATATTAAGGCCTCCTTTTAATAGAGAACCGGAACAAAGCATTAACACACGGTGAATGCATGAACTCCTCAAACTACGGTCATCACTGGGAAGTGTCCCAACTTCTGTCACTCCGGGGTTGCCGGATCATAACACGTAGTAGGTGACTATAACTTGCAAGATCGGATCTAGAACATAGATATAATGGTGATAACATAAACGGTTCAGATCTGAAATCATGGCACCCGGGCCCAAAGTGACAAGCATTAAGCATGGCAAAGTCATAGCAACATCAATCTCAGAACATAATGGATACTAGGGATCAAGCCCTAACAAAACTAACTCGATTACATGATGAATCTCATCCAACTCCTCACCGACCAGCGAGCCTACGAAGGAATTACTCACTCCCGATGGGGAGCATCATGGAATTGGCGATGGAGAAGGGTTGGTGATGACGAAGATTGAAGATCCCCCTCTCTGGAGCCCCAAACGATCTCTAGATCTGGCCTCCCGATAAAGAACAGGAGGTGGCGGCGGCTCCATCTCATGAAACGCGATAATTCTTCCTCCTTGATTTTTCTCTCCGAAAATATGACTTTATAGTATCAGGGTTGGAGTCTGCGGGGACACCAGGTGGGGACAACCCACCTGGGCGCGCCTGGAGGGGGGGCACGCCCTGGTGGGTTGTGCCCACCCAGGTGCCTCCCTCCAGTGGTTCTTGGCTCCAGAAATTCTCTTTTATTATATAAAAAATCCTCGCAAAGTTTTGTTCCAATCCGAGAACTTTTATTTCTGCACAAAAACAACACCATGGTAGTTCTGCTGAAAACAGCGTCAGTCCGGGTTAGTTTCATTCAAATCGTGTAAATTAGAGTCCAAAACAAGAGGAAAAGCGTTAGGAAAAGTAGATACGACGGAGACGTATCACGCCCCTCTCAGGACGAGCTCGGGGGCTCTCGTCTCGAGGGCCTCTGACCCGACAAGCGTCACGAGGGAGGCGTTCGGGCACCATGTGAAGGCGTGCTTCAATGCGCGTTTCTGTGAGCAAGGTGCAGGGCGCAGGGCGCGAGGCGCCAGGCGCTCAGGAGTTCATCACCAAAGCAATCGAAGAGCTTCAGGAGGCGCGAGCCATGCGTGCAAACACCGCCCCGCACCACTCAGTGCAGCTACCGCCCCTGACGTGGGTGACGAGCTGCGCGTCTGCGTCAACATCCCAGGCCTCAACGAGGCCGCTTCTCAGGAGCTCTTCTGGCCATCCCGCGTCGACCGGAGTGGGGGCTACCCCCGCAGCTATGTTCGTATGCTGTTCGGCCTGCTGAACATGGCTGCCATGCACCAGCGCTACATGCAGGGCGTCCTGGCGGCGCACGAGGCCAGGCGCCAGGCGATCGTGTCGGAGGAAATGTCGGACCCTCGCGAGCCTCCTGGACCCCCGAAGCCCCTCGGGACTCAGGAGACGGCCGACTCGTGAGGAACGACCTCTGCAGCGCGCATCTTCAGCTACTCCAACACTTCTACAACGACGGTGCCAGGTGACTTTTTGGTTTGTTTAGTTGAGGGACGCCCCTCGGGCTGCATCATCCTCAAGCTGTTAGGGCCAGCCCTACAGTCTGTAACATTTTGCGCATGTATCAGAATTGGTTTCGCCTCTCATGAATTTCCTAAGATATTGCAACCTGCATGTCCGGTGCTTCGTCACCATGAACGTTGTGCGCCCTCACGAGCCTGCCCACGACCGCCTCATGATTAAGGACTGGCACGGCGCCTGTGCTCGGGTCCGTCCCTGCAGCGTCGCTAAACCCTAGTGGCTGAGCACTGTCTCGCGGGCCAGCTCCCATGCACGTCACCTCCCGTGGTCCTTGGTGCCTTGCTCTCGCATGAGCTAATCGCGTGTGGATAAGTCAGGGCGCACAACCCGGTGACTCGCCGCCGCGGGAGCTGCGCGCTAGTTGTCTTTCTTTAGGATTATTGCATGAGAAGACTGGGCACGGCGTCTGTGCTCGGGTCCGTCCCTGCAGCGTTGAGAAATCCAATGGCTGAGCTCTGTCTGGCGGGCCGGCCCTGTTCATGTCACCTCCTGGGGTCGTTGGTATTTGGCCTTCTCATGTGATGTCCTCCGGAGATTCACTCGGCACAGGCCACCTCACACATCTCGCAGGTCTCTTACAAGCGCCCCGCGCTAAAAATTCAGGCGCAACCCACCTTGAGGTAGGGCCTCGTGAGTCTCGCGCTAGCTCATGAGTGCCCATATACACCTCCTCCAGTCCTGCCGTGCTAGCCACGCGTACGGACGGGGTTGTACACGCCCCAGAGTCTCCCCCCCCCCCCGAGGGAGCTCCCACCCACGCACCAGTGGAAGCCCCATGCTCCGCGCTGGCGGACGACACTGTCGAGGAGCGACTATGCCCACGCACCAGTGGAAGCCCCATGCTCCGCGCTGGCGGACGACACTGTCGAGGAGCGGCTATGCCCATGCTAAAGTGGAAGCACCATGCTCCGCGCTGGTGAATAAACAACTGAGGGCACCCTAGTGGCGGCGATAACCTCAGGATGGCCTACAGGCTCTCTGCATAGCCCTGTCGTGCAACTTTCCCCACGGGAGGCCCACGCGAGGGGGCTGGGCATGGGGGCTGTGCCCAGGCCACGCCTGGCACACGCCACCTCACCAGGTCTCTCGCACCTGGTTTTCTCGCGACCCTCAAAGCTGGCAAGGAAAGTTATGGGGACTCCGAATTAACTTAGACGCTGTTCATGTTTCCTTCATGAGGGCTGTTCGTACGTCAAGGGGGACCCCTGAGCATCGTGACTCAGAGGCCTCACTGGTCATGTAGCCCCTCACCCCTTGGCCTCGTCCTGGTGATCCAGATGCCCCAACGGCGGCTGAGGTATGCGCGGGGCTGGGCCCTGCCGATGCAGAACACTAAGGCAAACAAGGAGGAAATTGAGCACGCAAAGGAAATTGCGGAGTCCCGATGGTTATTACAAAACATAATGTTCCACGAATTTAAGAAGTTCTCACGCCTCCGCGAGGCACGCTGGATGTTGCAGGGTTGAGCTAGGAGGAAGCGCCACTGTCACCTTGGTCGCTGCTGTCGCCCGCCTTGGGGAGCCTGTCGTCGATGATGCCGCCACCATCTTCGCCACTGGCTCCGGTCGCCGCAGCTGCGGGGTCGGGCACGCAGAGGAACTTCTCCAGTAGGGCTTCCACCTGCTTCTGCACGGCCTCGGCAGTAGCATTGCGGGACTCAGGAGCCACCGGTTTGATCAGGGTGCTGAGGTCAAGGCTTGGCTCCCGGAGGTGGAGGTGGCTGAAGACACGCGTCGCGGCCGTGGTGAAAAGCGCATGGCACTCCCCCTCCACCATGGAGTCCACTCCAGCGGCGATGCCCTCAAGCGCCTCAGCGAACTTGGGGAGAAGCCCAGCAAGGCCATCCTTCGGAGTCGCCAGCGGCTTCTTGTACCCTTCCTCATAAAGGGAGTGTAGCGCCTTGTGGGACCTCAACTCGAGGGAGACGAAGGCTTTGCGTCCCACGGCTGCCACCTCCTCGGTAGCGGCGAGGATCTTCTCCCTGGCCTCCAGCCGGGCCATCACCTCGGAGACGAGCTGGGCATGGGACGCCTGGGCCTTGTCCACCTCCTCCTTCAGCTTGTCCAGGCGGTCCCGCTCCGCGGCCTGGTCCTTGGTTGCCTGGGTCAGCTTGGCGTCGCGGTCGGCGAGCGTCGCTTCACGGGCCTTGAGCTCTTCCTCTTGCTGCTGGAGCCGTTGGCTGCGAGCGGCCTACTCGTCGCGGAGAGTCTTCAGCTCCGCCTCCGCCTCGCTGCAGCGCTCCTTGGCGAACATCGCGTCGGCCAGCGCCGCGTCATGAGCTGCCGTGGCCTTGCCGACCTCCTTCCTGCTCTCCGCGGCGGCAGCCTCGGCCCGGCCCCAGGCCGTCCTAACAGACGCGTCGGCCTGGAGCCACCCCGAGATCAGCCCCAAGCGTCCCATCACCATGCACCTGTCGGCATCCTGGAGATCGGTCCGGAGCTGATCCAGCACGGCGTAGGCTTCCTCCAGAGCCCCGGTCCTGACGAGGGGGCCACAGTTCGCCAACACAAGGGTCTGGGGAGGAGGCGGCATCGGCACGCAAGCTGGCGTCGTCGTAGCAGCAGGGGCAGCTGGGGGCTCTGGAGCCTCCAGAACCTCCGTGGGTGCGACGGGCGTGGGCGGCTCTAGAGTTTGCCGGCCCATGGAGGCAGGTTCCCCCTGAGGCTTCACCACCGAGCTTTGGGGAGCCTGTTCTGTCACAGGGGAGCGAGAAGCGATCTCCTCCGTCTGGGCCAGGGCCACCGCGGCCGTGGCGAGCGGTGGTGCCTCTGGCTTCTCGGCTTCTTCCTTCTTCTTCTTCACAACGACCTCCATCCTGGTCAACGGGAGGGGAGCATTGTGGGCACGGCATCAAGGGTGGCAAACGAAAACAAGGTGAGATGCTTACTCGTCAGAAGCGATGTACGCCCTCTTCCTAACCGTGGCCAAGGCGCCCCCAACCTTCCTGGGCACGGGCTTCACCGTGTCCTGAGGATTGGCGGGGCGCGCGACGGCTGGCCTCGGTACGGCGGCGACGGACGGCGAGGCAGGGGCATCACCTCGAGGAAGGGGTGCCGCCCCGCCCTTCTTCGGGGTCGTTCGGCCTGGCCTCCGCTGGGCCGGAGAAGTGGCTCCGGACCTCGTCACAACCCCGTGGAGCGCGGGGGCTCCATGACCGGGGGCTCGGCGACATTGTCATCATCGGAGAGTCCGCGGAGAAGCTCACCCTGAGAGGGGGGAGAGATCTCCGCCACATCATCCATGGTCGCCTCCGAGTCCTCTTCGCCCTCTCCCCCGGAGTCATCGCCGGAAGACACCGGCACCGGGGAGTTGGGAAGCTCGGGCGGCATGAGCCCCAGCTCGTTGAAGGTGGGAATGGCGGCGACCAACGCCGCCCTGTCGGCCCGACGGTACAGCGGGATGTAGGCTGCTGGGAGGTTGCCTGGATTCCCCTCCAACAGGGTGTTCATGGCCATGTCCTGCTCCTCGCCCGTCAGGCTCCCTGAGCGTAGTCGAATGTTGTCCCCCATGCCCTTGAGCTCCCATATGGGGCGCGTGTGCGCCTGGAGCGGGGCCAGGCGCTGCATCAGAAACTCCTTGACAAGCATGGCCCCCGTCAGCACCCGGGCCTCCATGTCCACCGTCATCATCCTCAGGGCCGGCGATGCCCGAGGGTCAGAGAGCTTCTCATGAGCCCACTGATCAAGCTTCTCCGGCAGCTCAGTTGGCAACTCCAGCCGAGCATGGAGGCCCCTGGCGTCCATGAAAACCACTTACACCAGAAGTTCTCCACCTTCTTCCCGGCCCTCATGAGCGCGTTGCCCTTGTGGACCGCGGCGAAGGAGACACAGCCGAAATACTGGTTTGGGTCGTGCATCCGGAGGTAGAAGAAGTGGCGGAGGAGCGCAACGGAGGACATCACGCCCATGAATGCCTCACAGTAGAAGGCGAAGATGGACAAGAAAAGGATGGAGTTGGGCTGCAGATGCAGGGCTTGAACCTGGTAGTGGTCGAGGACGGCGGTGAAGATCTTGGAGAAAGGCGGGACGAGCCCACGAAGACGATGTGGAGGAAGAAGGGATAGAACGTCCCCTCCAGGGTCCCTCACTCGGCGGAGCCGGCCAGGAGCGCCATCTCCTTCCACTCGTTGTCGTTGCTCGCCGTCAACGGGAGCACGGCGGCGAGGTCCTTCCTCTCGGTGATGGAGGACGTGCTGAGGGCCAGCGCGGGTGCGGAGGAGGAGTTTGCGGCCGGAGCTGCAGGCTTCACCTTCCCGGACGCCATCCGCGAGACCTCAAAAGGAGAGGTGCAGAAGGGAGGAGGAATTTGACCAGATCTGGAGGTGCTCTCGGCAGGGAGAAAGGGGATCTGGAGCGAGGCAAAGATAAGGCAATGAAAGCTCGGTAGCGGGCGCCAGTCTTTTGTCAGCCTCGGGCAGTTGCCGATGCGACGTGGGGAAGTGGAGACGCCCACGTCCCATCAAGCGCCATGCCTCGACTCGGTCCGCAGGCGATTGGGCCCGCTGCGCTTCATCCTTGTCCTTTGGCTTCGCCTCAAAGCCAAGTCCGAGCGCGCCTTGGGCCCGGGGGCTACTGTCGGTGTTCTGGGAACCAGGGTACCCAGACTTGCCTGCCTGCGGCCCATGGCGTGGCTCCATCGACGGCCTGGTACGGCTGTCACGCCCAATATGCGATCCTATTCGAGAGGAACTCGAATGTCCCACCAAGGATAGAGCCGCATATTGAAACGCTTTTGCAAGGTGGATATCATTGCATCGTACCATTACATAATAGTTGGGGATACATACAAAGGGCATACAAATGCCACAAGAATACATCATACATCATACAGAAGAACAACATCTGACTACGGATGAAACACAAACAGAAACTCAAACGACATCCACCCTGCAAGCCCAGGCTGCCGACCAGGAACCTATCCCTCGATCGAAGAAGAACTCGAAAACAAGCAAGCATCGCTCTCACGTCAGATCATCGCATTACCTGTACCTGCAACTGTTGTTGTAGTAATCTGTGAGCCACGAGGACTCAGCAATCCCATTACCATGGGTATCAAGACTAGCAAAGCTTAATGGGTATGGAATGGATAAGTGGTGAGGTTGCAGCAAGCACTAAGCATTGTATGGTGGCTAACTTACGAGTACAAGAATAAGATGAGAAACTACGCAAACGGTCGCAAACTAGTAATGATCAAGAAGTGATCCTGAACTACTTACGAGTCAAACATAACCCCACCGTGTTCTCTTCCTAAACTCGCTCGAAAAGAGACAGTCACGGTTACGCACGCGGTTGGTGTATTTTATTTCGGATCTGGTGTCAAGTTCTCTACAACTGGATATTAAAAATTCCCATCTGCCACATAACCACGGGCACGGCTCTCGAAAGTTTAAACCCTGCAGGGGTGTCCCAACTTAGCCCATGACAAGCTCACGATCCGCGGAGACAATCCTCCATCGCGGGACAACCGATCAGACTCGGGATCCCGGTGCACAAGACATTTCAACAATGGTAAAACAAGTCCA
Organism: Thinopyrum elongatum; assembly: GCA_011799875.1. NCBI lineage: Eukaryota > Viridiplantae > Streptophyta > Magnoliopsida > Poales > Poaceae > Thinopyrum > Thinopyrum elongatum. The sequence continues at coordinate 280,059,156 of CM022303.1, forward strand.
GCAAGACCTCCCGACGTGCCGACACCCTGATAGTAGCCGCGCGTATCTCGTCTCAGGCCACGACGAATGAGCTACGCGTACAGGTGCCAAAGAAAATAACCCAGGTTGCCCCGGGGCGGCCCCGCACAATGCTCTAGTTTGGACCAGCACCAACAGCACTGGCCCCCCTGTATTATGTTGAATAACGAACCTCGAGTAGCGCTAACTCCCTATGCGTCAAATTTATTATTATGTTGGGCAAATGTTAAAAACCAATGTTGGGCCTTGCTGGAGGAGTTTTATTCAAAGCGAACTGTCAAGGGGGGCCCATAAACCCCGACCGTGTTAGGAACACAAAAATCAAGGAACATAACACCGGTATGACGGAAACTAGGGCGGCAAGAGTGGAACAAAACACCAGGCAAAAGGCCGAGCCTTCCACCCTTTACCAAGTATATAGGTGCATTAATTAAATAAGAGATATTGTGATATCCCATGATATCCATGTTTCAACATGGAACAACCTGCAACTGCACCTGCAACTAGCAATGCTATAAGAGGGGCTGAGCAAAGCGGTAACATAGCCAATCAACGGTTTGCTGGGAGGGTGAAAAGGTTAGAGACTGTCATGGCAATTTGGGAGGCTTGATAAACAAGTGGTAGGTAGCGCGACATAGCGATAGCATCGAAACAACTAGCAAAGCAAAGATAGTAGTGGTATCCAGAGTAACGGTCATCTTGCCTGAAATCCCGCTAGGAAGAAGGACGAGTCCATGAAGAAGACGAACGGGCGTAGTTGAACGAATCCTCACAATCGCAACGAAACCGGAACTATCGAGAAGAAGCACAACTAGAAAGAAGCAAACAACTCGGTAAACAGGCAACACATGAACAAGGCATGATGCACAACCAAATATATGCATGACAAGATTAAATGTTGTTACTCATCAATATTAAATGTTGGTTAACATGGCAAGAGGTGAAGCATAAGTAAACCAACTATTTAGGCAAGTTTAAATGAGGTCGGAAACAACAAACAACAATTCCGGAAAATCCCCATATGTGAATTTCAAATTTGGTACTGTTATGCCCTAAACCATATTTTATTGTTGTTAAACATGCAAAGTAAGTGCACCATGTTAATCTATGCAGTTTTCTACCTCATTTACATATAAAGTTTATTTAATTCGGAGCTACGGTTATTTAGTTATGAAATAAACCATTTTAACAAGTCATTTATGCAAATTAATGCAAACAGCAAGTTTAAATATTTTTATCATGGATGAAAGTTACAAATTATGAAACTACATGAAATTCTACCCAAGTTTCATATATGACATGATTTATTTGCATGCACAGTTATGTTAATATGAAATTTGCAAAATGCTACAGTATGCTGAAATGTGTGCAGTTTTATATGAAGGAAAAAAAGCAGCAGCAGATAGACGCGGGCTGGGCAGCTACTGCCAGTGACAAGTGGGGTCAGGAGGGGTGTCAACCGATTCAACATGGGCAGTGGGGCCAAAGCGTTAGTGTGACACTGAAAAATAAATAAAATGGCCAAGCAAAAAAAATGTGTGGTGCCTGGGACTCGAACCCTGCTCTCCTGTGTGCAAACGTGCTAGGCCAACCAGTAGGACATGAAGTTAATTATGTTCAAAATCCAGACCAGATCTAAGTGAACCAACAACCGAGCGAACCTGACTGAAAACAACAGAAACGAAGGGCCGGCCTTGGCTGTACTCGCGACGGAGATCAACGAAGGCAAGCCTGAGCGTAGGGTGCAGCGCGTGTGCGGGAGGAGGCCGCATGAGTGCATGCGGACAGTCGCGCGTGTGCACGCGGCTAGATGCGAGCGAGTGTGTGCATGTGAGGCACGCTGCAAGGGGCTGGGCAAGCTCCCTGGCCATGGCCTCGGCTACGAACGGACCGGGCGAGGTGAGCGGGATGTGCGCGAGCAAGGTGTGCGTGCATGTAGCGGAGCAACAAGCGAGGGCATTGGTGATGCAAAGTGGACTCGGCTGAGGATGCATGCTTCTCGAACGGATCTGAACCCAAGCAAAACAAAAACAGAGAAACAGGGCCGGCCTTGCAGGTCGAGGCGCTCGGCCACGGCCACGGCGGGGCGTGCGCGAGCAAGGGTGCACCAGGGGTGGTCAGAGAGCCCAAGCACAAGCTTGGAGCTTGCTGCCATGGAAGCCATGGCGGACGGCCTCGGGCGCGAAGAAATCGACTACGACGACCGAAGCTACGGGAAAGAAGATGGGGAGGTGCGGATTGTCACCGTGGGGCTGTAGGCGTCGGTGATATGGCCGGGGAAGCGACGGAGACGACGAAGCGACGCGCTGATCGTGGTGGCGCTACCGGTTCCGTGAAGAAGATGAAGTCGAGGACGTTGAGGAGGGAGCTCCCGGGCCGTGCGGACGATGGCGTGGAGGAAGATGAAGGCGGAGATGATCAAGGTGCTTCTCGCAGAAGAAGACGGAGACGACGGCGAGCAGAGAACGGCCTCCGGCTTGGTGTCCATGTCGCAGGGGAAGCAGAGGATACCGGCGCGCCGTCTTGACGTCCCGCGACGCCATAGTGGTTGGAGTCGACGAAGACGACATCGGGGAAGAAGATGGACAGGACGGAACAGACCGTGGTGGCCTCCAACCACGCAAACAACGACGAAGCTCTCGGTGGTGCTCTCTGTTCTCTGTTCTTGAAGAAGAAGGGAAAACAGAGGGGAGGAAGAGAGATGGCGGCGCGAGGAGGGAAGGAGGAAGGAGGAGGAAACCCGAGGGGGCGCGCTGGTTTATATAGGGGCGCAGGGACGGCAGCCCTCGACGTCCGTGAGCTCAGGCTCACGGCGCCGGGCGCTCCTATAGGCAGAGGAGGGAGACGGCGAGCAACGGAGCAGGTAGGCATCAGGATGAGGGGCTGGGCCGGCTTAGAGGAGGGGAGGCCCAGTTGGGCTGCGGGGAGTGGGTGCTGGTGGGCTGCGCTGTTGCCACTGCTGCTTCCCTTCTTCTCTTTTCTTCAGACAGAAAACAAGACAGAAAAGCACAGGAATAATGGAGAGGGTTGAGAGAGATATGAGAATATCCCTGGAGTCCAGAATTTGTGCAGAATTTTAATAAATTGACTTGGCAATTTTTCGAGGAAGAAAAATGATCCAAGTTTGAATTAAATTCAAAATTGAGCCATTTTTGAACCCAACCAAAACAACTCCAAAATGGATGAAATTTGACAGAGAGGTATAAGGCATGGAGTATGATCATCAGGAAATAAATGAACATTAATGGAGGCACAAACAATGCCACTTGGCATGAAAGCCAAGATTTGAAAGAAAGGAAGAAGTGATAAGGTTTGCACGTGGAGAAAGGTCTTGATGAAATGATGAAGATGCAAACAACCGTAGGAGGAGGGGAATAAGGAGAGCGCACAAACAACACATCAATATGAAGAATGCAAACCCACAAGATGATCATGATGAAAATAAAAATGACAAAAGGGATATCATACATCATATACCAAGCAAGATGACCATAGAAACAACATGGATGGCACAATGCAAAAAACAAATGACGAACAGGATGCAAGAAGCAAAATATGACAATGGCACTCATCACGATCATGGCAACAAACATATGAAACACATGACATCAACGAAACTAAATGGAAGGCATCTAGAGCATCGGTCTCGGGGCGTCACAACGGCCCATCTACAACACCTTCAAGACAAGACCCTCGCGAGGGGCCAAGCCTCGCGAGGTGGACGACATCAAGACCTCCGGAGGGAGCGGCCTCCCCGGGCTGCCTCCTGAGGAGCGGAGATTTCTATGCAGGTGCCCACCTCATGAGGTTGAGGTGACGCCAGCCATGACGACCAAGGCCAGGCGGGCGCCAGCGAGCGCAGAGGAGCAGGTTTCCTCTTTGGTGCTAAGGAGGCAAGTGCAGGCGCGGGGTCCCGAGGAATCAGCCAAAGGTTTCCATTCCCGTGCAACAAGACCAAGACCGCCAGGACGGCAGGACGGATGTCATCACCGAGCCCACCGCAGCGTCACGGCCAGAAGTGATACGTATCCAACGTATCTATAATTTATGAAGTATTCATGCTACTATATTATCATTCTTGGATGTTTTACAATCATTTTATAGCAACTTTATATCATTTTTTGGGACTAACCTATTGACATAGTGCCTAATGCCAGTTGTTGTTTTTTGCTTGTTTTTTACATCGCAGAAAATCAATACCAAAAGGAGTCCAAATGCAACGAAACTTTTTGGAGATTTTTTCTGGACCAGAAGACACCCGGTGGACCAAAGAAGTACCAGAGGGGAGCTCCGAGGAGAGTACAGCCCACCAGGGCACGCCTGGGGGCCCAGGCGCGCCCAGGTGGGTTATGCCCACCTCGGTGGCCTCCCGCACTGCCTCTTCGCCCTATAAATTCTCAAATATTCCAAAAACCCTGGGGGTAACCCTAGATCAGAAGTTCCACCGCCACAAGCCTCTGTAGCCACGAGAAACCAATCTAGACCCCATTTCGGCACCCTGCCGGAGGGGGAAATCATCACCGGTGGCCATCTTCATCATCCTGGCGGCCACCATGATGAGGAGGGAGCAGTCCACCCTCGGGGCTGAGGGTTTGTACCAGTAGCTATGTGTTTAATCTCTCTCTCTCTCGTGTTCTTGAGATGTCACGATCTTGATGTATCGCGGGCTTTGTTAATATAGTTGGATCATATGGTGTTTTCCCCTCTCTATCTTGTTGTGAATTGAGTTTTCCCTTTGAGATTTCGTTTTATCGGACTGAATACTTTTATGGATTTGAGAACACTTGATGTATGTCTTGCTATGAATACCCGTGGTGACAATGGGGTATCATATTGATTCACTTGATATGTGTTTTGGCACTCAACTCGCGGATTCCCGAGGTGACATTGGGGTAATCTATGCATAAGGGTTGATGCACGTTCTCGTCTTTGTTTCTCTGGTAGAAATCTCGGGGCACTCTTTGAGGTTCTTTGTGTTGGATTGAGTATTATGAATCTGAAATTGTTTGATGCATATCGTATAATCAACTCACGGATACTCGCGGTGACATTGGAGTATCTAGGTGACATTAGAGTTGGTTGATGTGTATCATATGGTGTTATTTTAGTACGAACTCTTGGTTAGATCGATCGGAAAGAATAGCTTGGTGTTATTTTAGTACGAACTCTAGGATAGATTGATCGAAAAGAATAGCTTTGAGGTGGTTTCGTACCCTACAAACAATTTCTTCTTATGTTCTCCGCTAGATAGGAACTTTGGAGTGATTCTTCATCGCACGTTGAGGGATGGTTATATGATCCAATTATATTAGCATTGTTGAGATATTGCACTAGCGAAAGTACGGACCCTAGGCCCTATTTTCAAGCATTGCAATACCGTTTGTGCTCCATTTTATCAATTGCTACCTTGCTGTTTTTTATTGTTCCTATTACAAAAATCAATATCTACTATCATTACTACGCTTTTATCACCATCTCTTCGCCGAACTAGTGCACCTATACAAATTACCATTGTATTTGGTGTGTTGGGGACACAAGAGACTCTTTGTTATTTGGTTGCAGGTTTGTTTGAGAGAGACTATCTTCATCCTACGCCTCCCATGGATTGATAAACCTTAGGTCATCCACTTGAGGGAAATTTGCTACAGTCCTACAAAACTCTGCGCTTGGAGGCCCAACACGAGTCTACAAGAACAAGTTGTGTAGTAGACATCAAGCTCTTTTCTGGCGCCGTTGCCGGGGAGGTGAGTGCTTGAAGGTATATCTTTAAATCTTGCAATCGAATCTTTTAGTTTCTTGTTTTATCACTAGTTTGGTTTATAAAAAGGAAACACAAAAAAATGGAATTGAGGTGGTCCCATATTGTTCATATTTATCATGTCTTTCTTGAAAATGATGGAAAGAAAAATTGTGCTCAATTGATAGAAGAAGAATTCAAGAAAATGTTTGGCATAAATGATGAGCATGATTGCAATGTTGTTAGTATGAATTCTTTGAATATCCATGATGCTAATGATATGCAAAACCATAAGCTTGGGGATGCTATGTTTGATGAAGATGATACTTTTAGTCCCCCAAGATTTGATGTGCAAATTTTTTATAATGATTGCATGCCTCCAATTTATGATGATTATAATGATGAAAGTGGATTTGGAGAGGTCATGACTTTATTTAATGATGAATCCACTATTTCGGAAGAGGTTTCAATTGATTATGACAACAAAGTTGCTATCTATGATGATTATGGTAATGACTTGTATGCTATATTGAATAATGATAACCATGAAACTTGTCATCATGATTTTAATTTTCAATCTCATGATAGTTATTTTGTTGACTTTGCTCCCACTACTATTGATGAGAAGAAATTTGCTTATGTGGAGAGTAATAAAAATTCTATGCTTGTGGATCATGAAAAGAATGCTTTATGTGATAGCTATCACTACAAAAAAAGGACACATCCGTGACATTTTGGGCCGAACAAAAAAAAATTATGTCATGCTTATGATACTTCTATGACGATAATTGTGACAAAACCCGGTATCATCATAGATGTGGTGGGCTCCTACTTCTATGACAAAAAATCATGACATAAAATGGGCTTTTCGTCCTGGGCGGGCCGGAGACGCAGCTGCATGACATTCTTTGGGCCGTCCATGACGGAAAAAATCATGGTAGAAGCGAGGGCTAGGAAAATATCGCGAAGTTCCCGGTTATGGTGGGTGGTCGGGGCCGAGCGATGCACTGTGGTTTGCGCGTTTCTCTCATGTACGCGCGTGTGTGCGAGGCGTTGGCTAACTGAACCCGGAGCGATCACACGTCACTGAACCCAAGCGATCGATCCCTTGGCTGTTAACTGAACCCGAGCGATTCATTTGCTGCTGACTGCACCCGAGCAATTCCTTCGCTGCTGCTGCTAACTGAACCCGAGCGATCGATCACTGCTGGTGCTTATTGAAGCCGATCGAGCCCCCGTGCGAGATGTAGCCAGCTGGTGTTGGGTTGCCTCTTGATGAACAGTGACCGTTGCTACCGTGCGCGCGGTACGTAGAATGAGTCGAGACGTGGTGAGTTGAGCCGGTTGGTTGGCTGTGGATGAACAGTTCCCGGTGGGGGTTGGATGAACAGGACCCCGTGGTAGTAGGCCGTTGCCGCTGGATGAACAGGACCCCGTGGAGGCTCTATGAACAGCAGCCGATGGAGGCTGGATGAACAGTAGCCCGTGGAGGCTGGAGGAGGTCGACGGTGGATGAACAGTAGCCCGTGGAGGCTGGAGCGAGGCAGTAGACGGTGGATGAACATGACCCCGTTTCGACCGTAGGCACTCCAACACAAGTCTGTTTCCTCCGTTTTGCGGTACGCCACACCCCTCCCGATCAACAGGACCCCGTTTCGACCATAGGCACTCGAACACAAGTCTGTTTCCTCCATTTTGCGGTACGCCAGACCCCTCCCGATGAACAGGATCCCGTTTCGACCGTGGCCGGTCGAACAGAAGGCCGTTTCCTCCGTTCTACGGTACGCCAGACCCCGTTTCGGCTGTTCCATCCAAGCCGGTTGGCTCCCGTTGAACAGGACGCATTCCGACCCAGTCGGTTGCCTCCCGATGAACAGGACGCTGTTATTCCGTTCCGACCCAGCCGATTCGCTGCCCGATGAACAGGACGCCGTTGCTGCCGTCCGTTGCCTCTCCATGTACACAAGCCCTGGCCATCCATATATATGCGCGAGTATGCGCTCGAGACCCCGCCCGTATGTACGTACGTGGCCGTATTTTTTGCCCTATGGCTGTACGTACATGTACAGGACTTAGACGGGACTGCGTGAACTGCTATGTCGGGTGCTCTACAATGACACGTGCCGCTACTTACTCGGCCATGGTTCATACTTGCAGAGAGACCGATCGACCAGTATGTACATACAGGTTCGTGACCAGACAGACAACGCTACGTATGCTTTGACCGGGTGGGTCCCAGCGGTCAGGGAGGATAAGGACGCACTTCCTTGAATGCGAAGATATAGCTGGTTAGTCCCAGCTTTCAGGGGGAGGAATCATTTTTATTTTGCGAGTAATAAGGAGGCACTTCCTTGTGTTCGAAGATGTAGCTGGTGGGTCCAGCTGTCAGCCTCACCGCCTAATGTCCTCTTTCGATGGCTGCCCTTCGTTGACCACGTTGACCACGCCGCGCCGAGAGCACCAAGGCGGTGGACAACGGCGAGGCCTAGGAAGGGAACGACACGGAGCCGGGGAAGACGCGGCAGTGGATGCCCACGCGGAGGGGAGTACGTGGGTTGACTGCTTCGGCTGCGGTGTGAGGCTGCCGTCGCCGGAGAATAACAGGAGGTGTGGGTGAGTATAGAGGGATGGCATGGCCAGGGGTGGCAGCACAACCGGACACGGGAGGCAGGAGCAAGCGGCACGGCCGGCGCTGGTTTGGGCGGCAGGAGCAAGAATACCAGAGGTTGAAGAAGCACGACGGCCGTTGGATGGACATCATACGGTCACTGCAGCTAGAATCGTTTATATTGACTAAGTTGACAAAGCCCTTGGTACGGGTCAACTTAGTAGGCCCACAGGTTAGCCTCCGAAACGGTGCACCCCAGATGTCAGGGGGAGGAATCATTTTTTGGGCGGCTGAAGCAAGAATATCCGAGATTGAAGAAGAAGCACGACATCCGTTAGATGGACATCCAACGGCCACTGCTGCTAGAACCGTGTGTTGACTATAAGTTGACAAAGCCTTGCGTACGCGTCAACTTAGTAGGCCCACAAGTGTGTGGCAGAGAACATATAGCCCATTTGCGATTTGCAAGAATGTACAACCCATTTTTGAATTCTAATGGAATTTACTACAGCCCATTTACAGTTTGTTAAAAGTACAGCCCATTTTCTAGCTAGGACAACGATTAATAATTTCAACCAACCGCTCAAAACAGAATTCAATAAAATTTCCCACATTTTGATGGGATCCGAAATATTTTTATCCCGAAATTTCTAGTCAGATTAAATATAATTTCAAAATAAATTTGTATTACTTAAAAATCCGACGAAATATTGCGCGCGCAACAAGTAATGAAATTAAAATTTTCAAAATCCAAAAAATAATATTTTTTAAGCTAATTATGTGTTTGGTGCATTTTTTTATAGTTACTGCCCAGTTTTTATAATTACATCCCATTTATTATTTCTTAAAGCCCATTTTCTTGTTAAGCCTAATGCATCCCTCCTAGGAAAGATTTGCAGCCCAGCGGGGCAGAGAACAACAAGTTGACCCGGATATTGTGTACAACTGTCGGCCCAGTTGTATTGCTGATGTTAAAAAAAGGTCTGTGTAGTACAGTACAACTTTACATGGCTACTCAGCCCACATTCAGCGACGCCGGAAAGGCCCAGGCTTCTGTACAACTTTTTGAAGTCACTGAGCTCAATTAATAACTTAAGAAAAAAGTTAGAGTAAAATGGAACCTAATTAAAAGCTGTCACGAGCGAAGAAATAATTCAACAGGTCCCACTTATGCGCGCGTGTGTGTATGTGTGTGTGAGAGAGAGAGAGAGAGAGACCCATCGGTCGATGCTCGTAAATACATCTTTTACCCATATGCATTGCTGATGCTCAGTAAAAACTTATATAGTTGACACAATCATATAGAACATCATAGCACACTAAACTTGCATACAAAAATTTCACGCAGGCGGCACAATCAGGGTGGAAGCAGTGGATCGCTACGGGTAGGGCTATGTTGAAACCAATGAACTCGTACATAACTGTTCATCGTCTTTATCAATGACGGGGAAATATCTTGAATGCTGTGCAAAGAAAACAGACAGACAACACAATAAGTTCTGCTAGCACATTAAGTTTACGTACAACCCTTTCTAAAAAAGGTTCAGGTACAAAAATAGAACAGGTCACAATCAAATGTACCGGCACATCAGTGCTTCACACCGATAGCTCGGATTTAACTAGTATTTGACAAGATTCAGTTGTTACCTCAAATTAGAGCACATCCAGGCAGCCAGCCCTGCCTCTTCTCCCAAAGAAGCAGTGGCCTCCGCCGCGCGATGGAGTAGGCCCTGTGCCATCCATCGTTCTGATCAACACGGGGAAAGTCTGACGTTGACTCCTGTAATGGACGTCGTCGACGGACCCTGGCACCAGCAACGGCGGCAGGACTTCGATTGATGGATTGACCACTTCTTCGACATGCACGAACACTCGATACAGGTACATCCCTAACGTGGTCCGCGGCGGCCTTGGTGGCGATGAATAGTATAACCCCGGTTCCTGCACCGGTATCTCAACACCAATCACCTTTGGTATGGTGGACGGCTTCTTCATCCATGCCATAACCGTCAGAGTCCAGCTGTCTGGAGGAACAAACATACTTACGAGCTCACCTCCAAGGTCGTTGATAAGCTCATTCATGGACTCGCTGTTCCAAGCACGTCGAGGCATGCCGTGGAAGGTAAGCTTTGTTAAAAACTCAAGCTCAGAGGGCACTGAGCCCCATCCTGGGTGCCACCGATCAAAGCTCACAAGCGCGCCATCGCAGAACAAACGACGGGAAGATTCGAACACACGACTGCAGTCGAAAGTTGTCCGGAACCTGACGAAGAAATCAGCCGGTGGCGGATAGACTTCGACAAGCAAGTCACTTATTTGGATGCCGTGCGTAATGCCAAGAGCTTTGACAAGGTCGTCCGGTGAGACGGGAGGCCAGTCGCCATTGATGGTCACCATCAGCACTTCGCCGGCAAACTGGTCGTCAAGTGCCGACATGCCACTGTTGAGCGACAGCACGCAGCGCCCGAAGGCAGGATGGACCTCTGGATCTCTGGCTCGGAGATCCGTGTTGACCGGCGACATGATAGTGCGCTTGAGTACAGGGAGTACAGGAGGGGGATTTGTGGGAACTGGAGTAGGAATCGAGATTCCAGAGGTGGGGGAGGGGCGGGAGATTGGGGATGAAAAGGTAGCATGAATTTCAAACACGCGCCAATATGCTCTCGACGAGCAAGCGCACAAAAACACCAGTGGCGCCCACATGTCGGCCTAAGAGTCCTTATTCTTTCTTTTTTTGAGAGCCCGGCCTTTTTTTTGAGGATCTTTTGAGAGCCCGGCCTGAGAGTCATATTGACCTGTTTGGCATTGCGTTACTACTCGACCCATATTCAATGACACCTCACTGGCCCAAACAAGTGTACATCATCGAAAAGACACTGAGCTCAAATTATAACTTGAAAAAAGGAGATATACTCTGAACACTGGAGAATGGTGATGCCCTCATTTAGCCCACCAGTAGTTCGAGACAATAAACAGTTCGAAACAACGATATATACAACATTCAAACACTGACTAGTGACTACTACTGACATAAACCGCAAGACAAGATAGTTCATAAGAAGTCTTGCTACACCACCAAAACGCACCCATCTGCAGCGCTCAGACTCTCGTGATCCAGACGAGAATGACATTCTAAATAGAGGCAACTATTACATAGTAAGAGTGACATAGACGAGGATGACCAAATGACAAGGAATATGCATAACAAAAGAGAGAACTACCCATCCAGAACAAGCAGCAAAGACAACAAGTCATTCGAAGAGGGATGATCCAACACCATCATAATTTGCAGCCCCGCTTCAGCGACCAGTGATCCGGAGACACCAGCACTCCACCCTTTCGATGCAACAGCCCAATTACCTATCAACCTGAAGGCTTGAACCACATCACTGCCTGTCGGACTTGAGACATCCAAGGATCAAAGTTAATCCAGATGCCTTTGTCATTCTCACCTTCTTTTGGCTGTAGGTTGTATCGTTGACAATCAGGGGAGTTTGCTCCTGAAGTCCTAGGGCTCGCCGTGTAGACACAGTTTTCCATAGCAAACAGAGCCTCTCTGCCATCAAGGTCCTTGCCAACGGTGATCTCCTGGTTAATCGGATAATTGAGTCCGACAAACAGAGAGTGTGAACCAAGGCTGTTTACCCGTCTCCAACTCAAAAATCCTGAAGGCCCCAACAAGCTGGTATCCTGCTCATAGACGTAACAACCACTGTCCGGATACTCACGTATTTCACGGAGCTTGTACACAGTGGGGTTTTTGCAATATAACTTTTTCGGCTCATGTGTGCGAATGATCATTAGTCTTTTGCCGTCGTATGATCAAGCGAGGAACCAGTTGTGCTTCCCTGTTTTTGGCAAAGGTGGTGTGATTACAAAGGGCAGTAACTGTAGGGACACTGCATCATATCAAAAAGGACAGGCATTGTTAATGTAAGATCAACATTGTTCAGAGTATGAGTAGGATAATGCAAGAAACAGCATTGATATGTCCCTGTTGGAACTGAGAAGAAAATACAGGGAAATGTATACTGGGTTCAAAAATATAGAAGTGTCATGCATGGTTATAATCATGTTATCTCGCAATCGATTCTTCACAGGAAACTACCATGTCATGCATGTTATGTAATCATGTTCTGTCCTCACAAACAAATTCTTCAAGAAAACTAACAGACCATGCATTGTTATATACTCATGTTCTGTGGGCAAATTTTTTGTGAGGATATTATTCTAGCCATTGATTGCTGAAGGGCGAATATAGGTATGTACACATGGTAAGCATTACAAGATTTCACTACTTCCAAATATAGAGTTCTCCATATGCACATTTACTTCCCTAATGTATGGTTAGATGAAACCAACAGTGTGATGCATGTTTCTACATCATGTAAATAAGGAAACTAACATGGCCATTGATACACACTCATATTTAGTAGTATATAGATTACTATAAAATAAGAGAATATCCATATCTTCCTAACCGTTTGATTATTCAGGGGTACAAATTGGCTGTAATGACATGGTCACAATCGCATGAATTAACTCATTCCAAATATAGCTGATTTACGGCGTCTCTAATACACTGCCATAGTTCTACTCAAATTCTGCTCAAATAGGGTTATGCCAATCATCACAAAAAGTTCAAACAGTGTCATGGCGTTATCATTAACATCAGACGAAAATAACTTACACGCACCGTCCCAGCAATACGTGGTGCCATGTGCTTTGTCGATCGCGTAGATGATGCCATTGTGTTCAATAGCATCACAGAAGTGTGTATCAGCTTTGACGATCCACTGCGAGGTGAGCTGTCTCCAGCTAAAGAAGGCACCAGCAGGAAGATAGGCGAGTCCGCGGTCGAACAAGGCAATTAGCTTGAAGTCTGCGTAATTCGCATCTCGTGTGGGCACTTGGCAGATTACAATCTTTTGCAAAACAAGGTACGCCCAACTGACTTCGTAATCTAGATCACTTGGACCGCGACTGTAAAACCCTATATAATCCAACGTAGGAAGGATAATCTCATGGGAGGTGTGGAAGTTCATGAGCACCAACTTTTTCCGGTCTTCTCTGATGGCAGCCATCCAGTGGGAGTTCATGACGACCCAGTACATACCTGCCAAGAAGTTTCGGGCGATGGTGATCAGATCAAAGTCAAGGGAAATGATGTATGGCGACCCACTACATACCTGCAAAGAAGTTCCGGCTAATGGAGGTCGGATTGAAGTTGAGGGGCATCATGTATGCCTCCGTATCGTGGTGAGCAAATCTCGCAAGACCAGACAGCAGCAAGCAGGGTGTCTTGAAAAGCTTAGGCCTCGCTTCGATGATGGCCGTGTGCATGTCCCTCGAGCATGCAGCCAGCCGCAGGGCACTCAACATATCCATACACGAACAACAAAGGTCGAGGATGTCACTGGGGAGATTGCTCCAATCGCGGCTAATATGGATGATGCGCGGTTCGTGTTCGGCCATGGTGGAGTTTGGAAGGTGGGGTTTTTGGGGGCTTGATTTACGGGGGAGAAGGCTCTCGGTGCTGGAGTGGCTAGCGAGGGAATAGTGGTACTGGGTGGGCGAGCAAGGCGAGGGTATGCGGGGGCATAGTGAGATAATGAAGAGTGACCTTAGGATCTCCGGCGAGAAGGAGATGGAGATGGAGTGGTGCTTGGGGAGAGGGAAACGAGGCGAGGCATGCTATACAGCGATGGTGACAGTGACTGCACAGTGCACAAGGTGAGGCTGACTTTGGTAAACGAACACGCCGCCTGGACTAGTGTCACCTCGGGCGCAGGGTCTTGTCACTTCACTGTGAGGACCGGATGAATAATATTTTGACCATCAAGTGTACCACAGTTGTACTACTACTAGTAGGAACATACGAAGTAGTACTGTATAGCGGAAATAGGTCTCCCGTGCTAGCATGCCTCTGGGTTCACTTCATCCTCCAGGTATCATCCATATTGCGAGCAGAACCAAATTCTCGTGCATGCGAAAGCGCGAAGAAGGGTTTTTTCTTTTCTTTTTTGAGGATAACCGCATATTCCTTAACCAGAGAATGTTGTGTCTCCCACGCATGCGCCAATATCCATCCGAACCAGCTACGACACATTTTTTATATCTGTTTGCATAGGTCTCACCTTTTAGGAGGGGTGCAGAAATAAAAAGGAATCATAAAATGTCTCGCCACGGTGATTCGAAAGAGTGACCTCAACTAGCCAGTGGCACATGTAGCGCTAGAAGGATGGGCATGTACACGGACAGGTACCACTCCTCAGTCTACCCGCATAGCCTTTTCTTTTAGTCTACCTAGTCATCTAATCAACTGCGTATAGGCCACTTCTCCCATTTACTTCTCCATCGGGAACCGATTTTCCTCGGCTTCTTCACCTCTCCTTCATCTTCATTTGCATCCAAACCCCACTGCATTCACATTGTTTTAACCTCTTCACATACTCCTGGAGTAATTCCAAAGCCCCTTTAAATAATCATCTTCTTCAGTTAGACTAGCCATCTAATCCTAATTCTCCAAACCATAGCCCTCCGGTCCAGCGGTTCCAAATGGCGGAAGAGATCCAGATGTAGGTTCTTAGCATCCAACATGTCCTCGTCGAAGGCTTGTTGAGCATTGTTGCCACCGTCATCGACCACCCAAGGGTTGTTCGGCAGTGGATCAACAATGTATCCAACTCCCTCCAAAAGGTAGAGATGAAGGTCATCGGTCTCGATGCAGAGTACACGAAGCGTGCCACTAGGAAGATCCAATGCGCCGCCATTCTTCAGCTGTGCCTCGAAGATGATGTTTTGGTGTACCACATCATACACGCGCCCTCCATACCAGGTGAGCTCCACGATTTCTTGTCTCGGGAGGATATATACTTCTGTGGGGCAGCCATCGAAGGGGACAAACAGAAGCTGGTGCCGTACAACCTTGATTTGAAAAGCATAGCTGACCTACAAACCAAAATCAAAATTCCTATAGAAGATTGTGATAAACAGACACCATCCCTATTCGACATAGCAAATTTTGTGCTCGGTACAAATCTTCAGAAGGGTGACGACACGCTGGCATTAAGGTCGTCTGGATGGGAGAATTATCCCTTGACGTACGAGCGGATAAAATATGCTGCCCTTGATGCCCGTGTGAGTTTCGAAATAGCTGCAAGGTCCAAAGAGCTTGTTGCGAAGCCGTCTCCCACAGAAAATGAGAAGAAGAAGAAGAAGAAGAAGAAGAAGAATAAGAAGAAGAAGCTGCACCAGCAGCAGGGCATTATGGATGGATGAACTATTTCCTCTCTTGTAAAAAAATATTTCCTCTCTGTGTATATTGATATAGATGAACTATTTCGATGGTGTGCATGTCTTTGGAACAAGTAGCAGTGTAGGTCCGCTTGACTATAAGGAACTATTTATCTGCCTAGATTTCTCTACTACTCCTTCCAGTGATCGGTATGCAATGCATGTGTCAGTAGACATGACAGCTTGTCCATGGAAGTTGAACTACGGCGACCATCACGTTTCATACACTGCCACTCGCGATTCCCACGACGCCGCTCCAACCCACGGCACCACGTCCCCCGACGTGTGCCTCACCCCTCTCGTCCGCACCGCCCCTTTGCCTTTGTGTGCATGACATGTGGGGAGCTGAAATGTGCCGAGCATCAAGTTTCTACGATAGCCACACGCGATTACCACGACACCACTCGAACCCATGACACCACACGTCCCCCGACCTGCGGCTCACCCCTCTCGGCCCCACCGCCCCTCTGCCTTCGGGAGCATGACATGTGGACCAGCCACCTATCGGGTCCACTGAAGCTCACTCCCGTGGGCCCCGAGAGGGAAATGTAACTCCTGCGCCAGGCCTTGTGGTGCTACCGCTGCACGAAATCGTGCCAAACTCGAGATTTGTTTCTTACTAGCAAGATCCCTGTGCGTTGCATTTGTATGAGTAGTTTATCTTGTGGGAGAAAAGGATGAACGAGGGAAGGCCTTATTTGCAAATGTGGAGAGGGGTGTGGGTATCTTTTTGCAAAATTGCCATAGTTTCCTTCCATGGACATCTACGCCTCATAACGCCCCGACGTCCAGCTGTGGCACCCTCGCCATGGCCAGGCCACCACCGGCTGGTTCAACTCAAAATAGTGAGTCGCGAACGCCGCCGCGACAACGGCCAGCTGGGCATCTTGAACCATGCCAATGCTGCTTCCCCGTAGCCGACCTATGCTGGCACGTGGTCGCACGCCGTTGAGCCGCGCGTCAACGTACGACGGCAGGAACGCCTCCAGGCTCACTGGCTCAACTACGTCGAGTACATCATGTTCGCAAACCGATATCCGTTGAGCAGGTTGCTCCCGCCCACGAGCACACGCCTATACATATCCAGCATTCCAGCCTCGTCGCTGAGTGGTACATCCTCGGGAAGGTGCAAGCGGTCAGAATCTCGAGCCCAAGTTGAGCTATGTGCCCTGGGTAGATCACTGGCTCCCGCCCGAGCTCCCACCCAGCCGTCGTTGCCGTCGCACCACTGACGATCAGGAGCAGCACCCTGCCGCTCATCCGGAGCGCGAGCTAGTAAACATCGTGCGACATGTCACAATAGTCAAGCACCTCAACATGCATCGGCCGGGCAGAGACTTTTCTTGGCCACAAGCTCCATGGTCTCGTCCAAGATTGGTGTGGTACTACAGTCGAACATGCGGGTAAAATACTATGGGAGCAGCTGCATGTGCATGGCCCAGACGCCGATGTTGGTGTGGAGGAGGTGGTACTCGCTGGCGCCGCAGCGTGCTACATGGCTTAGGCAGGCACCTATTGCGATGCTCTGGCGTTGGCACCGGCATTGTCAACGCAGCTGATGATCTGGAGGAGGACGAGCAGGAAAGGAAAGGGTCTTGCATGCGTGTACAGATTCATGCAGGAAATTATTTCCTAGAAATACGGCCTTTGTTTACCTTTCTTTGAGGCTATAGATGACCCACAGAAGGGAAATCTATTATAACTGTTGGATGAAAGTTAGTGGTGCGGGAGTACGGATCGGAGCATGGGGGGGGGGGGGGGGCGCAGGCAAGCCTCGTCCGACGCCGCTCGAACCCATGACATGACACGTCCGCCGACCTGCGCCTCACCCCTCTCGGTCCCACCGCCGCTCTGCTTTCATGAGAATGACATGTGGGCCAGCCGCATTTAGGGTCCACATGTCATTGACTCAAAGGCCGGTGCACTAAGCCGCTGAAGCTCGGTCCCATGGGCCCCGAGAGGGAAATGCAACTCCTGCGCCAGGCCTTGTGGTGCTCCTGCAGTATGAACTCGTGCCAAACCCGGAATTTGTTTCTTACTACTACCAATGTGCCGGCCCATGCGTTGCAATGGATCCAAAGTATCTATTTAGTGGAGTGCACTCTAAACACATTATCTATTTATTTTTCTCTAGCCTTTCCTAGCCATGCAACCAAGCCACATAAGCTGCATGGGTGCCCCCCACATCATATTATTCATACTACGTTGACTGAAAAAAAGATAAATCACCCAAAACAAGATCTTCCCGTTTTTTGTTCCTACGATGTTGTGTCGTGCATGTACCTAGTTGTATAGTGCTAGTACTAGTTGTAGTACAAACTTCGTACTAGTAGGAGTAGTAGTGCGGAGTGCTCCTACTCTATCAACGAGCCCCATCTAACACCAAATTTCTTGGCTTTGCTACAACTAAGATCTTCCCCTCCTCATTTCTGTTTTCCAACGCGACGGGAGGGGTGCGGTTTGCCGATAGTCGGTTTGCTCAACTGCGGTCCCACATGAAAGTGAAAATGCTAGGTAACATGCCTTCCCTAGCTATGTGGCGTGCCGGACGGGCCGTGGAGTACTCCCGATTCCCGAGCGTCTGGGGGTGCGATGCGAAAGCGGCAGGCCTTTTTCTTTTACTAGCAATGTGCCCGTGCGTTGCGACGGATCCAAAGTAGAATAGTACTTGTTCACAAACTTGAAAGAAAACACTCTTGTTTTGATATACATATATACCACTAAAAATATCTTACTTTTCACCCAAAATATATTTCTCAGGCTGTTTTGATGAGGTGAGGGAGGGATGTGGTTGCTTTCAAGATAATAAGGGGTTTTCTGCAAATTGGAGCAGAGAAGTGGGCTATTGTTGCAAAAATGCCACAACTTACCTCACAGCCGTTTGATACAGATCTAATGGTCAGAAATGACGGATGGCAGACACACCACCATCACCAACTGAGTCTTTTATAGGAGACTAGCAAGATGCCCATGCGTTGCACGGAACATCAAGATGCATTTATATGAGTAGTTTATCTTGTGGGAGAAAAGGATGAATGAGGGAAGGCCTTATTTGCAAATGTGGAGAGGGGTGTGGGTATCTTTTTGCAAAATTGCCATAGTTTCCTTCCTATCCGTCAGATAAAAATCGGACGGCCTATATTGCAGGATGGCAGGCACACCATCATCACCAACTCTGTTTTTTATAAGAGTAGAGATAGAGAAACATGTATAAATTTTAACATTTGGTTCTGCTCCTTGGCACGATCGATAGATAGAAATAACGATTGGAAATGCTAGGGCGGGGCTTTTTCCGCCAGATAAGCAGGGTAGTAGCTAGGTTGGCGCATCGTCGGTTTGGTCACATGCGGTTCGACATGTTGTAGTGTTTCTAGCAAGATGCCCATGCGTTGCACGAAGTTGATGGAAAAGGTAAGCACAACTTATAAATTGACGGATGGAGTACTAGTTACAGTGACACATATAATTGCCTCCAAATGTGAGCAAAGGGATCGCACATGTCGTTATTGACTGGAACGAGAATGCAATAGCGCAATAATAATTAAGGCCACGATGATGCGATCGCAGTGGTGGTTACAGGAGGCAAGAAGAAAGATGCATCCATCAACGTACGACCCCCTCCTCCTCGACCTAGTGCGCCGGGCCACCGACCGGCGGCTTAGGAGCGGCGGCTTTTGTGGCGAGGTCAAGGTGCTTCTCAACAAAGGCGTCCAATGCTTCCAGCCGGTTGACGAAGGCCAACGTCGCAGCATCCTCACCGGCCTTGTAGATACCTATGTACATGACTTGCTCGTACACGTGGATGTGTAGGTCGATGAATTCTTGTAGGGCGAGGCGCCTCGCGGCGAGCGCGACCTCCAGGTGGCCATTCTTCGTTGCGTCAGCGGGTAGTCGCAGGGCCACCAGTGCTTGAAAGAGGTCCTCGCCATGGAGGCCGATTAGGGTGGCAGGCAATGAGGAGCCCGGGCACGCGGGCTGGAGGAGTACGGCGATGTCGTTCGTGAGCTTCTTGACGACGGTGAACTTGTTGATGGTGGCAACGATCATCTAGTCCAACTGAGAGTCGTAGCTGGCGTCGACGATGGCCATGAACCAGCCGGTCGCCAACACCGTCTGGAGATGATCCTCGGTGCCATGCCATAGCCGGCGTCATGGACCATCTGGCACAGCTGCTGGCCGCTCGCGCGCATCGCCCCCATGGGTCTGGAGTGAGCACTTTTGCGCTTAGTGTAGGTGCTTAGGTGCGTACGATGTGGTAGATGCATTGGAATGGAGGGGTGCATTTATATGAGTGCAAACTGCGTTGCATTCACATCGTGCTGCCTCTTTTCCCCGTCCTCCTCCCATTACTTCCCTCATGCATTCAGGATGCTAATTGAAGGAGGATGCATCATTGGCCGTTCAACATTTCGGGAACCGCTACACTCTCCCTCGTCTGCATTAAAGCCGTATCAGGAACTGTCCTGGTTTACTAGTAGCTGTCAAATTGAATAGTACTGTGCCGCCCGCTGCACGCCCGGCTGAACACGCCTCCTCGCCTCCGTCAAACGCCTCCGTTAAACCCGCATGCAAACCGAGAAACCTACTCCGGCCACACATCCATTCATGAGCGGGCTGGAATTAAACGCAACGCCGGTCGAGCTCCTCCCGTCCACCCTCAGTTTAAACAAGGCCAGACGCCGGCCAAGCTCCTACCATCCGCCCTCTATTTAAACGAGGACAGACAGACAACGGGCAAGAATCGCACCCCTCCGCCGCTCCCCCATCTCCTCCTTCACCATTTTCTCCACTCTTCCGATGGCTTCCGAGGAGCCGTTCTCCGGCATACTAGCCGGCTGGGTGGCCCGCCGAGCCCTTTGGATACTAGCGAGGCCGCTCGGTGCTTCACCAACTTCGCTTGGCCCGACGGAGCCAGTTGCCGCCCCAACCCGGCGCGTGGTTCAGCAACTCACCGCTCCAGTTCAGCTCGATGAGGAGTGGCGAGTTGCTCCACGCCGGCGAGCACGGCGGCACGGGCGTCGTCGCTGCCGCGTCATACCGCGCCACCAGTGTCTACGGTGGCCGCGCCTCCTGTGTCTGTGGGCGCGCCTCCCGTGCCTGCGGCAGCGCCATGCAGGCAGAGACAGAAGCCGGGTGTGTGGAGAGTGACAAGTCGGTGGCCAGCTTCTCCGTGTCCGCCGCCATCATCGAGGAGAAGTAGAACACGGGAGGTCGCCGCCACTTGGGTCCCATGAAGGCCACCGCCGAAGCGATGACTGCGTATTCAGCTGGTTTCTTTGCTGCTTCGTCTCTTCCGAGGACCTTCGTCGACCCCGCAAGTGTCTGCCGGACATGCGGAAGACAAAGGGATCCGCGGGCGGCCATTTAGATTAGGTATTAATTATACCACGAGAGCCGGATTAGCACCGCTTAGTTCATGTAAATGTAATGAAATCCATCATGTTTATATGAAGATCCGGCTTTTTTATACGAAATCCTTCATCCTTATATGAAATCAGTCCGTGTTTGCATGAATTTCCTCTGGTTGGTTAGAGTTGTGAAAATATATGTCGATGGCGTTGGATGTCGTCCTTTGCAGAAGGAAGCGGGAGGAAATTTGCTGGCTGCCGTTGGAGATGCTCTTATGTTGGAAATAATAGAGTCACATCCAATCCATTTGAGTTAGTTGTGTGTATGATTCTCCCTCTATAAAAAGTTAATTGCATGTACAGTGTACACATGACTTGCAGGGTGGCTACAGCTTCGTACAGAAAGTTAAAAAGAAACAAATCCATCCTTAATCTTGTATTCTAAGTACTCTGTGGGTTCCACTGTCAGTACAGTAGCGAAAGAAGTATATATTAAATAATATATAATATAAAAATCTAAAGTTAAAGACAGAATTTGAACTCAGTTCATCGCGTTGCGAGCATCCGGCGCTAACCAGTCCAGCACATTTTTGTTATGGACGATGCTGGAGATATATCTGTATGTCTACTCTTATACTCCCTCTGTTCCTAAATATTTGTCTTTTTCAGATTTCAAATGGACTACCACATACGAATGTGTATATAGACATATTTTAGAGTGTAGATTCAATCATTTTGCTCCGTATGTAGTCACTTGTTGAAATCTCTAAAAAGACAAATATTTAGGAACGGAGGGAGTAGAAAACAGAGTTGGTGATGATGGTATGCCTGCCATCCTGCAATATAGGCCGTCGGATTTATATCAAATGGATAGGAAGGAAACTATGGCAATTTTGCAAAAAGATACCCACACCGCTCTCCACATTTGCAAATACGGCCTTCCCTCATTCATCCTTTTCTCTCACAAGATAAACTACTCATACAAATGCATCTTGATGTTCCGTGCAACGCACGGGCATCTAGCTAGTTTCTTTTAAAATAGTTACTGCGATAATTGGGTTGAAGTGATCTATTTTATATCTGCCCCGAATGATTTCAGATTCACTAGTAGTAACAAAGAAAAGGTTGCCTTGTTAATTAACAGAAAACAGGGTGAAAACTATCACATGAGGCCGGTAAAAACAAGGCACAATGGGTTCAGCGTCATCGTCACTATAGTTGTGCGCGCGAGAAGTCTACATATCGAGGGGGCTATGGAGAGAAAGACGTATCGAGTGCGTGTGAGCGAGGCACAGAGACACAACTAGCATGTGTGTGTGTATGTGTGTGTGTGTTTGAGAGAGAAACCAATTGATAGATTAAGATCAAGATCGAGTTGTCACCCTTCTGCTGTCATTGTTGTGGGGGGGAGGGGGGAGGGAGAGAAAGACGTATCGAGAGTGTGCACGCGGTAGGCACAGAGACACAACTAGCGAGTGTGTGTGTATGTGTGTGTGTTTGAGAGAGAAGCCAGTAGATAGATTACTATCAAGATCGAGGTGCCACCCTACTCCTACGGTGTCGGGGTAGTGTGTGTGTGTGTGTGTGTGTGTTTGAGAGAGAAGCTAATATATAGATTAGTATCAAGATCGAGGTGTCACCCTACTCCTTCGGTGTTGGGAAGTGTGTGTGTGTGGGTGTGGGGGGGGGCAGTGACACTTAGATATAGGTAGATGGAGTTTGTGTGACACATATCTATATTAAGGGATAGGTAGATAGCATGTGTGCGAGGCATACTTAAAGCATCATGGAGATAAACAAGCGGTGTGCATGCAAGTGCCGGAAAAAAATGAAGAGAGAAACAATGTCTACGCGCGCGCGCGCGCGTGTGTGTGTGAGAGAGAGAGAGAGAGCGAAATCTCAAAACAAAAGGTGCTCTGCTGGAATCCCATTGTATGTATTCATATGGTTCCGGGACTCGAGTTAACCTTAGGCATATGTGTGAGAGACATAATTATACTTTGGGACATTAGTGGCGGTGGGTGGGCGGAATTAAAGGGGTGGGCGTGTTCGGCAGAGAGAGCGTGTGTGTTTCTGTGTGAGAGACTTGTAGGACGGGGTTGAAAGACGAATTTTAACATTGACAGAGGGAGAGAAATACACGAAGTGCACGTGTGTGATTCCGATGCCCACGGAGAAATGAGATATGTATGCGTGTGAGAGAGATTGCACAATTCATTCACGTATCACTATCTAGCGATCGTGGATGTGCATCGCTTGAACATAAATCAATATCTACTTCGTATCGTGGCCAAAGATACAATATCGATTCAACGATATAAAGATTGGACACTCATATATCACATTTTTTTTCTAAATAATCCTTTTCAATTGTGCATGCAAAGTTACAGTGATGTTTCTTCAAACAACCAATGTAGCTATCATGTACATGCACCATTGTTAGTCTTGCATTCAAATTTATTAGTCTTGGGTATTTAAGGTTCTATTATGAAGTAATATATGTAATATTCATATATGAATTCAACGGGTACACAATTTATGAAATGGAGGCTATGTAATCATATGAGGTAACACTTTTAAGTAGCGGACTACAATATCCATTTCTTTTGTGGGACTACAATATCCATTTATTTTTGTGCGCCTCTACAATAACACGTCAATGCATTATGTTTAAAGTAAATAACCAGTGGCACTAAATTATCTATTTACACGAGAAATACATAGGCTGAGCATTTGATCCCTTTTTTTGTGAACGCGCCTCTACACCCGTACGATTGGACGCGCCCGTGTGAACGTCCAAGTTATCCGTGCATCATCCCGAGTTATTGTCTTTTTTTCTGGGGTGGACTTCACACCTGTTATTAACTGTTGACGTGTGCCCCGTGTACATAGTCTCGCATGACCTTCCCGCTAGCACTGTCCAAAATTAGTTGAAACTGGATACGAACGATCCCGCGGGCGGCAAAATCTCCCGCCTCCTTCTAAAATTTCCGCCACCTAGTCTTTAGCAGGCGAAATTCCCCTTTTGTCCTTGGTGCACGGAGAACAACAGTTACAATACGGCCCTCATTTACATAATAGGTCGGGGCTGCTTTGGTAACTTCCGGTTCCCCCCACCACACGGCACCCCCATTTCCTCTCCCCCTCCCGCAAAAATGACTAACTCCACAGCACCAGAGCATCTTACATCACGCCGTCCGTACTTCATTGGCCTTTCTACCCCTCCCCTCTCGAAACCCTAGACTGCTCATCCACCGGCGTACCAGAGCCCATTCACTGCCAGCGGCGTCCACCTCGCCGGATCTGCTTCTGCGGCCGCATTTACCCCTCCCACCTCCCCTAGAAACAAGTAGACGGCTCATCCACCACTGTACCACAGCCCATTCAGTGCCGGCCTTGTCCACGGCGTCGGATCTGCTTCGCCGGTACTCTCATCAATCGTAGCACATCTGCAGCGGCTCCTTCGTACTCCCCACCGGAGACGCTTCGTCCACACCCCCCCCGGAGCCGCCTCACCGACGCCCACGTTGACGGCCTCTGATCCTCTTCGCCGACACCTTCCTCAACCCTACCGGAGCCGCTTCGCCGACACCATCGTCAACCCTACCGGAGTAGCTTCGCCTATACCATTCTCAACCCTGCCGGGGCCACTTTGCCAACTCACAAGTCCACGGCCTCAGATCCACTTTGTCGCACCCTCGTCCAACCTACCGGAGTAGCTTCTGATGCCCCGTCCACGGCCGCAGATCCGCATCGTCGACACCATCCTGAACCCAACCACCGGAGTAGCTTCACCGACGCCCTCGTCCACGGCCTCAGATCCGCTTCGCCCACACCGTAGTCCACCCTACCGGAGCCGCTCCACAAACACCCTACTCGACGGTTCTAGATCTCCTTACCGGACCCCGACACCCAGCGCAGCGTCATCACCCTTGACGTTTCTAACCTGATTCCCACCGTCTGGCAAGATGCCAAGCACCCGCCACAGCCTAGGTACTTGTCACCTTTAAACCCATCCAGCATTACCTGCCCGATGTACTTCAAATATACTAACAGGTCGCTGTTACATGTTATGCAGCTGGCAAAAACTACAAGGACGATGTTTCTTCTGGATCTAACAGCTTGGCCAACCAAGATCCTGGACTGAGGCATTGCTATGATCTTGTAAGTGCGTCTCTCTCTCTTGTATTGTTGTGTGCCTGCCAGCGTGCTTTGCTAGGATTTTTGACCAGTAATCCCTTTGTGCAGACAATGATTTCTACTACTGGCTGCTAAATTAGATATGTAGATGTCATACATGATACTCCCTCCGTTCCTAAATATAAGTCTTTCTAGAGATTCCACTATAGGCTACATACAAAGCAAAATGAGTGAATCTACACTCAAAAATGCATCTATATACATCTGTATGCGGTCCATACTAGAATCTCTACAAAGAAATATATTTAGGAACAGAGGTAGTACATTGCACAAAATCGTAGGTGGCATGTAGGAATTCCAGTGCACTACATTAGGCTCCCTTAGAGTGCCTGCTAGTCCAGCACACAGAGTCATGGCTAGTTTATGCTACGCACACAATCGTTAATTGGTGGTTTAAATATGCGCAAGGGATATGCAATGTATTATCAGGTAGAGATGTCTGAAATTAGCCGTGTCAACTTGCAGATGGGGTTACGCAATGAAGAAGTACAAGATGTATGTGGCAATTTCATGGAACATCGCAAAAAAAAGGAGAGGCAGCGATGAGCCTATACAGTGTGCTATGGTAGGTCACTCTCCATTGCAATCATCGTGACATGTTATTTGTATGTCAGTTCTATTGGCCAAGTTTCTTATGGGTAGTTATTACAAGTTATCCTAAGAAAATAAGCACCTTTGAATATAAGCTCCAGGTAATAAGCCAGCCAGTTCTTTTCATTGCCTGCCTTTTCAGCTTATCTTTGGTATGATCAGTGAAAAGTCTAGATTGCATTAGATTTTGTCATTTTGCTGCCCATATGAAAATTAATTTGACTTACAAACATCACAAATTGAACCCAGTGCAGTAATTAATATGATAGGAAAACAGACCATCAATATTTGTTCAAAATGCAAATACAAAGATACCATCTACTTGGCACAATCTACTTTGGTCAATGTCTTCCATAGAGATCCCATTGCCTAATTTAAACGAAGAATCCATGACCCAAATTTAAATGAAGAACAATTATTTATCAAAATTTGATGGTCCAAGTGGCTGGTTATTATCATATAGCAGCGCCACCTGAAAGCATCATATAGCAGCAGCAGCTCATAGCAACTCATCATACAGCAGCAACAGTGTGCAATTCATCATATACCAGCAGCAGCTCATAGCAATTCATCATATAGCAGCAGCAGGAGCAGCTCATAGCAATTCATCATATAGCAGCAGCAGGAGCAGCTCATAGCAATTCGTCATATAGCAGCAGCAGGAGCAGCTTATAGCAACTCATCATATAGCAGCAGCAGCTCATAGCAATTCATCATATAGCAGCAGCAGGAGCAGCTCATAGCAATGCATCATATAGCAGCAGCAGAAGCAGCTCATAGCAATTCATTGTATAGCGGATTAGAATGAAAATTTTGGAAAAAATCAGAGGAGATCCTCACCTTGTTAGATGAGCTCATCCTTCAACGGCACCTCAAGGCCACGACCTGGGAGGAGGGGAGGGGGGACGAGGTGCCTTCTGCCGCAGTGTGGCATCGGCCGTAGTTGTGCGGCGCCCGCCGGAGTAGTACGTTGGACGGACCACAGCGGAGCAGCTGCTGGAGACCATGAGAATGAGGGGCGGCGCCAGAGGGAGGAGCAGCCGAGGAGATTTGGCCCTACCCGTCGGCCATGTAGCCTAGCTGGAAAGAGCATCGTCGAGGACCAGGCCAGATGGGACCAGTGGCGACGGCTCGCTGGAGGAACCCTAGCGCTGCAGGTAGGGGATCGAGGTAGAGGGAAAGGGGGGAGGAGATGCAAGTGGGCAGGGCAATGAACGCTTGCGTGTTTGTTTTTACTTGAGGGTCAGGTGTGACGCGGGCATGAGCAGTGGCATTTTGAGTGTAATATAGGCAGACAACAGAGTCATTTCACTGTTCCCCTTCCCTTCAATTTTTAGTGAGCTTCTACCCGAAACACCCCCCTCCAAAGCGAAATAAGTTAAGCCCAAGCCCATAACTCAAAAATGACTTCTTTACATCTTTTATGGCTTATTTTGACAATAAGCTCTGAAAAGGCGGAATAGAACTGGCCCTTAACCTGCAATTCAATTGTGCGTGCAATGATGAATCACTCCTGCCTGCTATAGTGTACATTTAGGCATCATCATACATGGCATAACCTAATACATGTGCATTTCATTATAGAATCTGAAATATGCAATGTTTATGTTAGTTCATATGTTGCACATGATGTTTAAATGCCCCTTAAATCTGGTCAGTCAAGTGATGGTCTTTAAGCCTCCTTCTTTGCTTCTTTTCTTGATATGTAAGATTTGCTCACACATCTGTTCAATTGCTTGTTTGTATCAGCCAGCCATACTAGGACTGTTTGCTTTGATTACTTACTGTTCTTGACCTAACACTCTGACAGAGCTTGTCAACGATTTAAACACTAAGGGCTGCTATAGTGGGGGCTTATCTAACTCATAGGTGACATAAAGGTTTGGCTGTACACTAAAGTAGGCTCTCCAAGAGTACCTGGAGATCCAGTTCGAAGGTATGCCTAGTTTTTACATAGTGCACACATAGTAAATTCTCATTTCATTGTGTGCAAGAGATGTGGCATGTTTCATTATGTGGTGTTGTTTTGTTATAATCTCATCCTTTTGTGTTGTTCACAGACTGGAAAGTATGCATATTTATCTTCCAAGGAGACCAGTAACTAGTTTGTGTCACCTTGCAGAGGGGGTGCAATGAAGTTAAGATTGAGGATTTCCAAGTACAAGATGTTAGGAAGGAGCCTTGCAAGAGAAGGAGGAGCAGCGCTGAGCCTGTTCAACCAGTTAAGGTAAGTCACTGTATTACAATTACTAGGACATCCTATTTGTCTGACATTGTGCTTGCGTAGGGTTCTTCACCTGTAACCCAGTCATTGGGCCATTGATTAAAACCCCCTCCACTCACTACTATATGACGTTCTAACTTTTTTGTCAATCAGATGTATGTAAACACATTTTAATGTGTCTGTTCACTCATTACGGATGTAGTCTAATTTTAAATATCTAAAACATCTTATAGTAGTGAACAGTGTGAAACTGCTTCCTGCCATGGTAGAGTTGTCGATGTCATAGTCATATAACCAAACGCATATTCACATCATTAGCCTCCCTATCATTACTAGGATATTGATTACATACTAGTTGAGATACTTCATAGGGGGCAAACAATATTACATTACTTGTTCCTTTATATAGTAAATGTAGCTAGGTCATGGGTGTTATTGAGGCATGCATGTATGCATGCTGCCAACTCAACAGTTCAATTGCTCTTTTCAATTTCTTTATTTGTCCTCAGTTAATGAGATGCCCAAACAATGATGCCTGATGTTGGGTACTTGTATAACTATTAGTTGACATAATTAAAGGCCTTACCATTTAATTACTCTGGCGAAGTGTGCCTGAAGCTTTGAAGTCTATTAACCAACTATTACTGCATGAGGCTCACAATCTAGTTTATACTAGGCTAATGATTGCATAGTTTTGCTTGGTGTAGTAGGTTTGTATGAATCCCTTTGCTGTTCATTATGCTCCCTAAGACTTTAATTGAGCTACAGAATGGCCAACTACTTGCTTACTTATACCCAACGTGCTGTCTAAATTTGTAACCTGTCTATGTTTTGGATTTGGCCCCAACATCATGCTCCTCTGGTGAGCTAAGAGAGATTTCTGTATGCGGGCTGCACAGACTACCATTTTTATAATTTTTAAAATATCACCTGCTTATGCTTCATGATGTGTAACATTATTGTTAGTCCTGTTTTGCCATGTACAAAATAGTCTGTCTTGCTCGCTTCACTGTTGTAAATGTATTTTTTCCCTAGTCATGTGTACTTACAGAAACATTTCAGGATAAAGTGACATCAACACAAAGATCTGCGAGCAGTGAGGCATGGCCGTTACCAAATGATTATGGATTGGAATTGGAATGTGCTGATGTTCTCGAGCATCAACTAGAGGTGGCAAGACAACGTGTACATGATTCTCAACGTGCAATCAACAAGTTGAGACTGGACTTGCAGGTATTAGATGCAGGAGTCAAAAAAATGAAATGAGACACTGAGGTAACCATGAAGGAATTGGAGATTTTGCAGACTGAAATTTGTGCTATCTGAATTCGGCCAATCCTATTTTCTGAAGAGATTATAGTTCAAATGGTAAGTTCTTTTGATGCGTGTCCATGATGTATGAGCTTTATTTGCCCAGTGTATGTAATTTGCTGTTTGTGTACGCTTTATTATCACTGGTGCCGAACTATAATCGGCTGTAATTTCTTTATTGTATAGTGTAGGATTATTCTACGTTTCTATGCCTTAGTCTTTTTATTGTATAGTGTATATTTTTTAGAGGCGATAGTATAGAGTAGGATAATTCTTTGAATATGCTATATCGTTGAAACGGGGGCCAACACGCCCAAACATTCCTAGACGCCATACAAACGAACAAACATGTGTAGTCAAAGCGGGCCTTAATTGGGTTGGTCAAAATAATATTTAGTGGATCCCAAATGATGTGGCCCACTGTAACAATGGCTCTTAGCAGGCCGTTAACAGGCCGAAAGCTCAATAGGGCCGTATAAATGGAAATGGCCCACGGGCCTCTAGCAGGCCGAAATAAATGTCAATTTTGTCTCGGCCCTTTTACTTTACGGGCCAGTAAGAGGCCAAAAGTGTTATGGGCTAGAGGAGGCCCAATTTGCAAACTAGGCTTTTAACAGGCCGAAAGTCGCGTCGGGCTGAAATTTTACCCTGCAGAACATGGGCCCCTAATGGACCCAAAGTCAAAGGCCCAACTATTGTGTGGGCCTTTAACATGCTGAAAGACAAAATGGGCTAGGAATTGGCCCATTTACCAAATGGGCCGAGGACAGGCCTAAATTCACCATGGGCTAGAATTGGCCCAACTACAGAATGGGCCGAGAAAAGGCCAAAGACGTTCTGGGCCGTTAACGGGCTGGAACTGACGATGGGCTGCTAACAGGCCGAAAGAAGCTCGGGTCGTAATTGGGCCCAAAGACGTAGCGGGCCGTTAACGGACTGAAACTGACGATGGGCTGGAAATTGTCAAATCGAGAATGGGCCTTTGATGGGCCGATTCTGTGTAACTTGTATGGGCTGTGCTTGTGAATGGGCCTGACTCAAGTAGGCCGCTAATGGGCCGACCCGCTGATACGTCTCCAATGTATCTATAATTTAGGAAGTATTCATGTTGTTATATTATCATTCTTGGATGTTTTACAATCATTTTATAGCAACTTTATATCATTTTTTGGGACTAACCTATTGACATAGTGCCCAGTGCCAGTTGCTGTTTTTTTGCTTGTTTTTTACATCGCAGAAAATCAATACCAAACGGAGTCCAAACGCAGCGAAACTTTTTGGAGATTTTTTATGGACCAGAACACACAGGATGGGCCAGAGAAGTACCAGAGGGGTGCCCCGAGGGGGGCACAACCCACATGGGCGTGCCTGGGGGCCCAGGCGTGCCCTGGTGGGTTGTGCCCACCTCGGTGGCCTCCCGCACCCCCTCTTCGCCCTATAAATTGTCAAATATTCCAAAAACCCTCGGGGTAACCATAGATCAGAAGTTCCTCCCCCGCAAGCCTCTGTAGCCACGAAAAACCAATCTAGACCCCGTTCCGGCACTCCGCCGAAGGGGGAAATCATCACCAGTGGCCATCTTCATCATCCCGGCGACCACCATGATGAGGAGGGAGTAGTCCACCCTCGGGGCTGAGGGTTTGTACCAGTAGCTATGTGTTTAATCTCTCTCTCTCTCGTGTTCTTGAGATGTCACGATCTTGATGTATCGCGGGCTTTATTAATATAGTTAGATCATATGGTGTTTTCCCCTCTTTATCTTGTTGTGAATTGAGTTTTCCCTTTGAGATTTCATTTTATCGGATTGAATACTTTTATGGATTTGAGAGCACTTGACGTATGTCTTGCTATGAGTACCTGTGGTGACAATGGGGTATCATATTGATTCACTTGATATATGTTTTGGCACTCAACTCGCGGATTCCCGAGGTGACATTGGGGTAATCTATGCATAGGGGTTGATGCACGTTCTCGTCTTTGTTTCTCTGGTAGAAATCTTGGGGCACTCTTTGAGGTTCTTTATGTTGGATTGAGTATTATGAATCTGAAATTGTTTGATGCATATCGTATAATCAACTCACGGATACTCGCGGTGACATTGGAGTATCTAGGTGAAATTAGAGTTGGTTGATGTGTATCATATGTTATTTTTGTACGAACTCTTGGATAGATCGAACGGAAAGAATAGCTTTGTGTTATTTTAGTACGAACTCTTGAATAGATAGAATGGAAAGAATAACTTTGAGGTGGTTCCGTACCCTACAAACAATTTCTTCTTATGTTCTCTGCTAGATAAGAACTTTGGAGTGATTCTTCATCGCACGTTGAGGGATGGTTATGTGATCCAATTATATTAGCATTGTTGAGAGATTGGACTAGCGAAAGTACGGACCCTAGGCCTCATTTTCAAGCATTACAATATCGTTTGTGCTCCATTTTATCAATTGCTACCTTGCTGTTTTTTATTGTTCCTATCACAAAAATCAATATCTACTATCCATATTACACTTGTATCACCATCTCTTCACCGAACTAGTGCACCTATACAAATTACCATTATATTTGGTGTGTTGGGGACACAAGAGACTCTTTGTTATTTGGTTGCAGGGTTGTTTGAGAGAGACCATCTTCATCCTACACCTCCCACGGATTGATAAACCTTAGGTCATCCACTTGAGGGAAAATTGCTACTGTCCTACAAAACTCTGTGCTTGGAGGCCCAACACGAGTCTACAAGAATAAAGTTGTGTAGTAGACATCAAGCTCTTTTCTGGCGCCGTTGCCGGGGAGGTGAGTGCTTGAAGGTATATCTTTAGATCTTGCAATCGAATCTTTTAGTTTCTTGTTTTATCACTAGTTTGGTTCGTAAAAGAAAACTACAAAAAAATGGAATTGGGGTTGCATCATATTATTCATCTTTATAATGTCTTCTGTGAAAATGATGGAAAGGAAAATTGTGCTCAATTGATAGAAGAAGAATTCTATAAAATGTTTGACAAAGCATCTTTGAATGATGAGCATGATTGCAATGTTGTTGGTATGAACTCTTTGAATATCCATGATGCTAATGATATGCAAAGCCATAAGCTTGGGGATGCTATGTTTGATGAAGATGATATTTTTAGTCCCCCAAGTTTTGATGAGAAAATTTATTATGATGATTGCATGCCTCCTATTTATGATGATTATACTGATGAAAGTGGATTTGGAGAGGTCATGACTTTATTTAATGATGAATCCACTATTTTGGAAGAGGTTCCAATTGACTATGACAACAAAGTTCCTATCTATGATGATTATGGTGATGACATGTATGCTATAAAGAATAATGATAACCATGAAACTTGTCATCATGATTTTAATTTTCAATCCCATGATAGTTATTTTGTTGAGTTTACTCCCACTACTACGCATGAGAATAAATTTGATTATGTGGAGAGTAATAATTTTTTTATGCTAGTGGATCATGAAAAGAATGTTTTATGTGATAGTTATATTGTTGAATTCATTCATGATGCTACTGACAATTATTATGGGAGAGGAATATATGCTTCTACATATCTCAAAAATATCAAGTTTCCTCTCTATGTGTTGAAATTTTTGAAGTTATGCTTGTTTTGCCTTCCTATGCTAGTTGATTCTTGCTCCCATAAATTGTTTGCTCAAAAAATCCCTATGCATAGGAAGTGAGTTAGGCTTAAATGTGCTTTCCATGTGTTTCATGATGCTCTTGTTATGTTTCAATTCTTATCTTTTATGTGAGCATCATTGAACTCTTCATGCATAGCTAAAAGGCATTAAAGAAAAGCGCTTGTTGGGAGACAAACCAAAATTTACCCCTACTGTTTTTGTGTGTTCACATGATTAGGCTACTTTAGTAATCATGTTTCATAGCTTTCGTTTCAATAAAGTGCCAAGTAAGACCTTTGGGATTGTCTATGGTGATAGTTGATTTGATCTTGCTGAAAAACAGAAACTTTTGCACCCAGTAAAATAATTTTCATTTTTTACATAAGCGTGATAAAATCCTGATTCTTTCTTAACACGATTTATAAATAAATTTCCAAGGATGTCCTATTTTTTCAGAATTTTTGGCGGAGCATAAGTATGGTTGTTGTCCAGATCATTACAGACTGTTCTGTTTTTGACAGATTCTGTTTTCAATGCATAGTTTGCTTGTTATCTAGTTTCTATGGCTTATATTGCTCAATATAAATTGTGGAAATGATAAGGTACAGTAGGAATTGTGTGAGAACAATTATGAATCTTGTCTTTGACAGTACCAAAGTGAAATGGTTTGCTCTTTATCATACTAACCTATCTCATGAAGTTCCGTTAAGTTTTGCGTGATTGAAGTTTTCATGTTTTGGGTGAGATGTCGATATGAGGAGAATAAGTAGTGACAAGACCCTAATCTTGGGGATTCCCAAGGCACCCCAAGGTAATATTCAAGGAATATCCAAGCAACTAAACTTGGGGATGCCCCGGAAGGCATCCCCTCTTTCGTCTCCAACATTATCGGTAACCTCACTTGGAGCTATGTTTTCATTCTTCACATGATATGTGTTTTACTTGGAGTGTCATTTTATTTTGTTAGTATTTGCTTGCTGTTATTTATAATAATTTTTTGCATCTTTTTTTTCAATAAAAATGTCAAGGATAGCCTTCACCATGCTTATTTTGCAAGTCTACATGTTGCTGTTTCAAAACAGAAAGTTTATCACTGTTGAAAAAATTCCCGAGAAAAGTCAGAATGTGATAAAATGTTGAAACTTTTTGCACAATAAGATATGATACATTTTCTACAGTGTGTTAAATTTTCAGAATTTTTGGAGTTAAATAAGTATTGATATTCATGCATTCTTTATAGACTATACTGTTTTGATAGATTGCTGTTATGTTTGCATTGTTTGCGTGTTTAATGATTCTATTTGAGGATAGGAGTATTAAATATGCAGAGGCATTTAGTATGCAATGTTGAATAATAATTTTAGTGATTTTCTACAGTAGAGATTGATAAGGTTATTGCATTCATTTATACTAACTTATCTCACG
Organism: Thinopyrum elongatum; assembly: GCA_011799875.1. Taxonomy (NCBI): domain Eukaryota; kingdom Viridiplantae; phylum Streptophyta; class Magnoliopsida; order Poales; family Poaceae; genus Thinopyrum; species Thinopyrum elongatum. The sequence goes on from CM022303.1 coordinate 280,093,544, forward strand.
AGTTCTTGTTTAGTTTTGTGTGTATGAAGTTTTTAAGATTTAGGGAAACCGTGATATAAAAGGAATTAAGGAGACGCAAAAGCTCAAGCTTGGGGATACCCAACGCACCCCAAGATAATATTTCAAGAATTCTCAAGCATCTAAGCTTGGGGATGCCCCGGTAGGAATCCCACCTTTCTTCATCAACAATTATCGGTTAGTATCAGTTGAGCCTAAGTTTTTGCTTCTTCACATGAGTTGTGCTATTCTTGGGATGTCTTTTTATTTTGTTTTGCTTGTTGTTTTAATAAGATACTTAGATCTGAATTTTTTTAAATAAAAGAGAGTCCACAATTAGCTACCTGTTTACTTAACTACTCGCTTGATCTTCACTTATATCTTTTTGGAGTAGTTTGTCATTTACTCTCGTGCTTCACTTATATCCTATGAGTAAATTGTTCAATGAATTGAATGTCATGAAGTTGAAATTATATGTTCATATCATGCCTAGAAGTAGCTTCACATTCGGTTTAGAAAGTGAAATCTTTTGAAGCTTGACAATCACAATATTGGCCATACAAGCAATTCATGAATGATTACTATAAGGAAGAGAACTTTCACATGTCATAGAAAGTGAAATCTTTTGGAGATTTTTTATGGACCAGAACACCCAGGATGGGCCAGAGAAGTACCAGAGGGGTGCCCTGAGGGGGGCACAACCCACCTGGGCGCGCCTGGGGGCCCAGGCACGCCCTGATGGGTTGTGCCCACCTCGGTGGCCTCCCGCACCCCCTCTTCGCCCTATAAATTGTCAAATATTCCAAAAACCCTCGGGGTAACCCTAGATCAGAAGTTCCGCCGCCGCAAGCCTCTGTAGCCATGAAAAACCAATCTAGACCCCGTTCCGGCACTCCGCCGGAGGGGGAAACCATCACTGATGGCCATCTTCATCATCCCGGCGGCCACCATGATGAGGAGGGAGTAGTCCACCCTCGGGGCTGAGGGTTTGTACCAGTAGCTATGTGTTTAATCTCTCTCTCTCTCATGTTCTTGAGATGCCACGATCTTGATGTATCGCGGGCTTTGTTAATATAGTTGGATCATATGGTGTTTTCCCCTATTTATGTTGTTGTGAATTGAGTTTTCCCTTTGAGATTTCTTTTTATCGGATTGAATACTTTTATGAATTTGAGAGCATTTGACGTATGTCTTGCTATGAGTACCCGTGGTGACAATGGGGTATCATATTGATTCACTTGATATATGTTTTGGCACTCAACTCGCGGATTCCTGAGGTGACATTGGGGTAATCTATGCATAGGGGTTGATGCACGTTCTCATCTTTGTTTCACCGGTAGAAATCTTGGAGCACTCTTTGACGTTCTTTGTGTTGGATTGAGTATTATGAATCTGAAATTGTTTGATGCGTATCGTATAATCAACTCACGGATACTCGTGGTGACATTGGAGTATCTAGGTGACATTAGAGTTGGTTGATGTGTATCATATGGTGTTATTTTAGTACGAACTCTTGGATAGATCGAACAGAAAGAATAGCTTTGTGTTATTTTAGTACGAACTCTTGAATAGATCAAACAGAAAGAATAACTTTGAGGTGGTTTCGTACCCTCCAAACAATTTCTTCTTATGTTCTCCGCTAGATAAGAACTTTGGAGTGATTCTTCATGGCATGCTGAGAGATGGTTATGTGATCCAATTATATTAGCATTGTTGAGAGATTGCACTAGCGAAAGTACGGACCCTAGGCCTCATTTTCAAGCATTGCAATATCGTTTGTGCTCCGTTTTATCAATTGCTACCTTGCTGTTTTTTATTGTTCCTATCACAAAAATCAATATCTACTATCCATATTACACTTGTATCACCATCTCTTCGCCGAACTAGTGCACCTATACAAATTACCATTGTATTTGGTGTGTTGGGGACACAAGAGACTCTTTGTTATTTGGTTGCAGGGTTGTTTGAGAGAGACCATCTTCATCCTACACCTCCCACGGATTGATAAACCTTAGGTCATCCACTTGAGGGAAAATTGCTACTGTCCTACAAAACTCTGCGCTTGGAGGCCCAACACAAGTCTACAAGAATAAAGTTGCGTAGTAGACATCACCCGCTTATTTTGACAGGCCCGGCCTTTTAACCTGAATGGGCCACTGTTGGGCTGAGACACGTGTCGACATATCATAGGCGCGTCCTGTCCATTCGCTGGATGACAACTGTCCGAACGCCAGGCCGACACGTGGATCTGCCGGCGAATGAGAATTTTACACGTGGAAAATCCCCATTGGTCCGGGCCGGATCCAAACCAGAACCCGATAGCTGAACGGCGACCCGTTACGGTGGATGCCACGTGTCGGTTACCCTTGACGAAAGCACTTCTATGATGTGCGATTTATCGTCATGGAAGTGGACACTTCTGTGATGATAATTTTGGTAATGTCATGGAACACTTCTACGACAGTAGAGGTATGACTATCTTGATTCTGTCATAAAATCGTCATGGATGTACATGCATGACAGAAAACGTGACCTACTGTGGCAAACACGTATCATCACGGAAGTGTATTTTTTTTGTAGTGTATATTGTTGAATTCATTCATGATGCTACTAAAAATTATTATGAGAGAGGAACATATGCTTTTACATATTGCAATAATATCAAGTTTCCTCTCTATGTGTTGAAAGTTTTAAAGTTGCACTTGTTTTGCCTTCCGATGCTAGTTGAATCTTGCTCACAAAATCCCTATGCATAGGAAGTGTGTTAGGCTTAAGTGTGCTTGCCATGTGATTCATGATGCTCTTTTTCATGTTTCAATTCTTTACTTTTGTGCGAGCATCATTGAAATCATCATGCCTAGCTAAAGCAGCATTAAAGAAAAGCGCTTGTTGGGAGATAACCCAACACTTTTACCTAATATTTTTGTGTGTTCACATGATTAAGATACTGAAGTAATCATGTTTTATAGCTTTTGTTTCAATAAAGTGCCAAGTAAAGCCTTTGGGATTATGTTTGGTGATAGTTGATTTGATCTTGTTGGAAAACAGAAACTTTTGCGCCCAGTCCAGGAATTTCTAAAATTCACTGGAACGTGATTTTGATCTGAATTTTTTACAGGTGATAGATATACAAATTACCTACGTTTTCCTAAATTTTCAGAATTTTTGGAGTAGCATAAGTATGGTTGGAATACAGATTACTACAGACTATTCTGTTTTTGACAGATTCAGTTTTCAATGCATAGTTTGCTTGTTTTCTTGTTTCTATGGCTTATATTGCTCAATATAAATTGCGGAAATGATGAGTTACAGTAGGCATTGTGTGAGAACAATTATGAATCTTGTCTTTGACAGTACCAAAGTGAATGGTTTGCTCTTTATCATACTAACCTATCTCACGAAGTTCCGTTAAGTTTTGTGTGATTGAAGTTTTCAAGTTTTGGATGAGACATCAATATGAGGAGAATAAGGAGTGACAAGACACTAATATTGGGGATGCCCAAGGCATCCCAAGGTAATATTCAAGGAAGATCCAAGCAACTAAGCTTGGGGATGCCCCGGAAGGCATCCCCTCTTTCGTCTCCAACATTATCGGTAACCTTACTTGAGGCTATATTTTTATTCGTCATATGATATGAGTTTTGCTTGCAGAGTCATTTTATTTTGTTTGTATTTGCTTTATGTTATTTAGAATAATGTTTTGCATCTTTTATTTCAATAAAAGTGGCAATGATAGCCTTTACTATGCTTATTTTGCAAGTCTTCATGTTGCTGTTTCAAAATAGAAAGTTTATCGCTGTTGGAAAAATTCTCTAGAAAAGTCAGAATGTGATAAAATGTTTAATTTTTTTGCACAATAAACTATGATAAATTTTCTACAGTATGGTAAATTTTCAGAATTTTTGGAGTTTAATAAGTATTGATATTCTTGCATTCTATACAGACTATACTATTTTGACAGATTGCTGTTATGTTTGCATTGTTTACATATGTTTGCTTGTGTTAATGATTCTATTTGAGGATAGGAGTATTAAATATGCAGAGGAATTTAGTATGCAATGTTAAATAATAATTTTAGTGATTTTCTACAGTAGAGAATGATAAGGTTATTGCATTGATTTATACTAACTTATCTCATGAGTTCTTGTTGAGTTTTGTGTGGATGAAGTTTTTAAGATTTAGGGAAACCGTGATATAAAAGGAATTAAGGAGACACAAAAGCTCAATCTTGGGGATGCCAAAGGCATCCCAAGATAATATTTCAAGAATTCTCAAGCATCTAAGCTTGGGGATGCCCCGGTAGGCATCCCACCTTTCTTCATCAACAATTATCGGTTAGTATCGGTTGAGCCTAAGTTTTTGCTTCTTCACATGAGTTGTGCTATTCTTGGAATGTCATTTTGTTTTGTTTTGCTTGCTGTTTTAATAAAATACTTATATCTAAAAGTTTTAAATAAGAGAGAGTCCTCAATTAGCTACCCATTTACTTAACTACTCCCTTGATCTTCACTTATTTCTTTTTGGAGTAGCTTGTCATTTACTCTTGTGCTTCACTTATATCCTATGATTAAATTGTTGAATGATTTGAATATCATGAAGTTGAAATTATATCTTGCCTAGTGGTAGCTTCACATTGGGTTTAGAAAGTGAAATCTTTTGAAGCTTGACAATCACAATATTGGTCATACAAGCTATTCATGAATGATTAGTATAAGGAAGAGAACTTTCACATACAAATATATTATCTTGGACATCTTCTATGATTGTGAATACCCATTAATTATTTTTGAGCAAATTAGTTGAAGTTGGACAAGGAAGACAACGTAATGAGTTATGGTTGTGTATATTTGCATAGAAGTTATATTGTCATGGATCCTCCAACATGTGGTGTTTGCCTAGTATCTTTTGCTAGCCTAAAATTCGTACTAAGTAGAGATACTACTTGTGCATCCAAAAACCCTTAAACCCAGTTTCTTGCCATGAGTGTCCACCATACCTACCTATGGATTGAATAAGATCCTTCAAGTAAGTTGTCATCAGTGCATAAAGCAATAAAAATTCCTCCTAAATATGTTTGATCTTTTATTGCAAGGGAAAATTGAGCGTTGTACGAACTTGTGATGGCAAAGTAATAAAAGCGACGGACTGCATAATAGAGGTTGCTATCATAAGGGGCAATATAACGTGACATTCCTTTGCATGAAGATCTTGGGCATCCAAACAAAAAGCGCATGACAACCTCTGCTTCCCTCTGCGAAGGGCCCATCTTTTACTTTTCAGTATTTACTTTTATGCAAAGAGTCAATAGTATGCATTCTCATTTCAATCTCAATTATTCTCTAGTTGGCAAGCATCATGTGGTGGGGAAAGATCTAGGCACATATGACCAGTCAAATATATTTGATCATGATTTATTATTGTTGACAATTATCTCTATGATAAATGAGTTGGGAGGCAAAATATTAAGCCCCTATCTTTCTCTGTGTTTGATGGATGCCATTTGTTCTAAGAATATGCTTTGAGTACTAGCAATCATGGAAGACTATATGTTGATTGAGTATGTGGAGCTCTTACTTAGACTCTGTTGAATAAGTTGAATTGCAATTGTTTGGTGACTAAGAATATAGGTTGTTGAGTTTCAAGAGAATTCATTGTTTGAACCTTAACATGTGAATTGGTTGCTACTTTAACATGAGAAGTTTTATAAGTAAGAATTGCTGTTATGATGTTAGGAAAAGTGATTGAAATTATCATTGATCAAAATTATGCACTTTGCTAGCATTCACACTTCATAAATTATTTCTTTTATCATTTACCTACTCGAAGACGAGTAGGAATTAAGCTTGGGGATGCTGATACGTCTCCAACGTATCTATAATTGATGAAGTATTCATGCTGCTATATTATCATTCTTGGATGTTTTACAATCATTTTATAGCAACTTTATATCATTTTTTGGGACTAACCTATTGACATAGTGCCCAGTGCCAGTTGCTGTTTTTTGCTTGTTTTTTACATCGTAGAAAATCAATACCAAACAGAGTCCAAACGCAGCGAAACCTTTTTGGAGATTTTTTCTGGACCAGAAGACACCCGGTGGGCCAAAGAAGTACCAGAGGGGAGCTCCGAGGAGAGCACAACCCACCAGGGTGCGCCTGGGGGCCCAAGCGCGCCCAGGTGGGTTGTGCCCACCTCGGTGGCCTCCCGCACCGCCTCTTCGCCCTATAAATTTCCAAATATTCCAAAAACCCTGGGGGTAACCCTAGATCAGAAGTTCCGCTGCCACAAGCCTCTGTAGCCATGAGAAACCAATCTAGACTCTGTTCCGGCACCCTGCCGGCGGGGGAAATCATCACCGGTGGCCATCTTCATCATCCCGGTGGCCACCATGATGAGGAGGGAGTAGTCCATCCTCGGGGCTGAGGGTTTGTACCAGTAGCTATGTGTTTAATCTCTCTCTCTTGTGTTCTTGAGATGTCACGATCTTGATGTATCGCGGGCTTTGTTAATATAGTTGGATCATATGGTGTTTTCCCCTCTCTATCTTGTTGTGAATTGAGTTTTCCCTTTGAGATTTCGTTTTATCGGATTGAATACTTTTATGGATTTGAGAACACTTGATGTATGTCTTGCTATGAATACCCGTGGTGACAATGGGGTATCACATTGATTCACTTGATATGTGTTTTGGCACTCAACTCACGGATCCCCGTGGTGACATTGAGGTAATCTATGCATAGGGGTTGATGCACGTTCTCATCTTTGTTTCTCCGGTAGAAATCTTGGGGCACTCTTTGAGGTTCTTTGTGTTGGATTGAGTATTATGAATCTGAAATTGTTTGATGAATATCGTATAATCAACTCACGGATACTCGCGGTGACATTGGAGTATCTAGGTGACATTAGAGTTGGTTGATGTGTATCATATGGTGTTATTTTAGTACGAACTCTTGGTTAGATCAATCGGAAAGAATAGCTTGGTGTTATTTTAGTACGAACTCTAGGATAGATTGATCGGAAAGAATAGCTTTGAGGTGGTTTCGTACCCTACAAACAATTTCTTCTGATGTTCTCCGCTAGATAGGAACTCTGGAGTGATTCTTCATCGCACGTTGAGGGATGGTTATATGATCCAATTATATTAGCATTGTTGAGAGATTGCACTAGCGAAAGTACGGACCCTAGGCCTCATTTTCAAGCATTGCAATACCGTTTGTGCTCCATTTTATCAACTGCTACCTTGCTGTTTTTATTGTTCCTATTACAAAAATCAATATCTACTACCATTACTACGCTTTTATCACCATCTCTTCGCTGAACTAGTGCACCTATACAAATTACCATTGTATTTGGTGTGTTGGGGACACAAGAGACTCTTTGTTATTTGGTTGCAGGGTTGTTTGAGAGAGGCTATCTTCATCCTACGCCTCCCACGGATTGATAAACCTTTGGTCATCCACTTGAGGGAAATTTGCTACTGTCCTACAAAACTCTGTGCTTGGAGGCCCAACACGAGTCTACAAGAACAAGTTGTGTAGTAGACATCAAGAAGCTTTGCAGGCGAAGACCACCTTTAGTCAGGATAAGATGTACTACGTGTCCCCTTTCAAATTGGCCGCTGTGGGATCCCTTCCCGCCTTTGTTTTGGGGGAAGAGGACCAAGGCCACTATAAATATAGGTTGGCCACCACCGTAGCAGAGGGCGGAACCGGGTCGACTCATTCCCTCACCAGAGCAGACCTCACGAGGTTGTTCTTCCCTTGTACTAGTTCATCCTCAGCCCCTCGTGAGGCTAATCCACCACAAAGCAGGAGTAGGGTCTTACACCGCAAGGTGGCCCGAACCTGGGTAAACTGCCATGTCCATCTTCTTCCTTGTTCATCGAGCTAGGCCGAGGGATGACAAGTTGGTTGTTTAGAGAGGTTGAGTTCTTCTCACACGCCCCAGAGTTCGAACCTTTCTTGGGTCTGCAGAGCCCTAAATCTGACACATTAAACATGTGGATCCAAATCAGCCCCTTACGAAGCAACGCATAAACTAGGGTTTAAGCTTCTGTCACTCTAGCAACCCATCATCTACTTATTACTTCCCAATGCCTTCCCCTAGGCCCAAATCATGGTGAAGTGTCATGTAGTCGACGTTCACATAACACCACTAGAGGAGAGACAACATACATCTCATCAAAATATCGAACGAATACCAAATTCACATGATTACTTATAACAAGACTTCTCCCATGTCCTCAGGAACAAACGTAACTACTCACAAAGCATATTCACACTACTGCAGGATGCTGCTAACGCGACACTATGATCAGAGACCCTTTGACGAAACTGTGTGTGATGCATTAATCGCAAACAGGGATGTAAAAAAACCGTTAAAAAAGATGCAAAACATTTGCGATGGTGGAGACATCAAACATGGTTTAGATTTTAGTTACGTGTGCGATGCAGGGCATACGGTTGATCCAGAAGAACTGTTTGCGATGAGGCAGAACAACAGAAACGGGCAGCCATATCAATGTGTGTGCGATATGCGGCATACAGTTCGCTCCGATGAACTGTGTGCTATTAGGGAATGCAACAGAAACGGTCAGCCAGATCAAGGTGTGTGTGATATACGGCATACGGTTCACTCGGACGAACTGTTTTCGATTAGGGAAGAGAACAGAAACGGTTCAACTTAACAAGATGTGTGTGATATGCGGCATACAGTTCACATAGATGAACTGTTTGCGATGAGCCAAAAGAACACAAATGATTCGTGTAAACAAGATGTGTGTGATACGCAGCAAACAACCCACTCGGATGAACTGTTTGCGATGATAAATTATAACACAGACGGTTACTATAGTTAGTTTGTGTGTGATTCTGTTTGTACAAAAAACTTTGAAAAATGCAAACTAGTTGCTTGCGGTGGCTAGGAGTATCGCACGCGATGCGTCTATGAGTACTCGTGTGCGATGATTAGTAAGTTACACATACGTTTCTTTATGTTAACACATGTGTGATAAATAACACGTGGCATCGCATACGGTATTCGGGTTGTGTGTGTGCTCCACTTAGTCTTCCCGCGCTCCAGCGAATGCTTCCCGCGCTCCACATGGGTGAATTGTAAAATCCATGCCTCTTCCCTCATCAGTTTCCCGCCACCAGCTAATGGCTTGCTGCATATAACCCAGGCGGCAATGCACCATCGCGACACTCTGCACAGATCTAGTCCTCACCCATCTACCATTAGTTATTCCAAGCATGCCAGGCAACGACCAAAGCTTCGACGTCGACCCCTACCTGCGTTACATCTTTGGCAAGGAGAATGAGTCGGAGCAGGTCAGGGAGCAAGAGCTTCATCGGCCGGTGCAGGCACCATGGCCCATCGGCAGCGATATTGGCGTGACAGTCCTTGGGCGCACAATCGACATATTGCATAGGAGGTGTGGTGAGGAGTTTGCTATCCACCGTGCAAAAGATCCAGAGCTGCTCGGCGGCATGATCGATGACCCACCCGAAGAGCCGCCGTCACCAGTGCTCATCGAGAGCCTGATGCCCCGCAAGGAATGGGCAGAGGACCTCTGCGATTCAGTCAAGACACAGGCAGCCCGCGGCTTCATCATTGCCCGCGGCGGCCGTGTCAACCTCGATCCCCATGATGTGGTGGCCAGGCTCGAGCGCATCCTTAGCGGAGTTGACGTCCCCGATGAAGTAGAACATCGCTGATATGTCCATTTTGCATCATGTTTACCTACTGTTATTTATAATGTTTTTATGCATAATAATGCTTTTTGGAGTAATTCTAATGCCTTTTCTCTCATAATATGCAAGGTACACACAAAGAGGGAGAATTCCGGTAGCTGGAAATCTGGACCTGGAAAAGCTATGTCAGGCCACCTATTCTGCACAACTCCAAATAAGCTGAAACTTCACGGGGAATTTTTATGGAATATATAAGAAATATTGGAGCCAATAAGTACCAGAGGGGGCCCACCAGGTGGGCACAACCCACCTGTCGTGGGAAACCACGGCCACCTATGGGACCAGGGGTCCCTTGCTGGTTCGGCAGGGGGGATGTCACGTTGCACAAAGAGCAGACGAGCGTGGGGCAGCACGGCAGGGATCACACAAGCAATTTTACCTAGGTTTGGGCCGCCGTGAGGCATAAAACCCTACTCCTACTTTGGTGGATTGATGGTGAAAAAATGGTGGTGGTCGCAGCGCGTTTGCCCGGCAAGGTTGCCTCGGGGCCAAACGGCTACGTGCGTATGGAAATGAGGGGGTGGATTCACCTACTCAGGGTCCAACCCTTTCTAAGGTTGCCATGGGCCTCCTTTTATAGGCTAAGGGGTCACCACAGTGGCAAATCAGTCATTATGCACTGATAAGATAGCAAATAGTGCTATCATACCTAACTCTGCAGGCTGACAGGGCGCATTAAATGCGCCGCTTGATGTCACATCGTCGCTTGCCCGGCAAGCCCTGCCGGGCTATCTTGCTAGCTTCGCGCCTGCTCGCCTGAGACGTCGTAGGACGGGTGTCGTCTGTAGGTATCTTCTGTAGAAAGAGGCTGCCATGTGGCAAATGGCCGCCACTTAGTCACTTTGCGGCTTGACACCGCACTGATCGATGACGTGCGTCGTGGTGAGGTGGCTTGGTGAGGTGGTTTCACCTCTGCGAGTCCCGGCAGGGCCTGCCGGGGCATCTTGGGGGTTTCCTTCCGGGGTGGCCTCGTCCTTGCCAGGCTCGCCTGCCCGGCAAGGGAGGCTTCTCTTCTGGTGGCTTCTCGTGTCTCCGGCTTGGTCTTGGCCCTCTTGATCTGCATGTTGGTCCTTTGAAGATCTTGGTTTCTTGTACTTGGGTCTGGTCTGGTGCTGTAATCTTGCTCCCGTGCCTGTGCACAGTCTGGGGAACAGGCCCAGGGTCTGTTGCACCGACAGAAGCCCCCGGGCCTGCCCCGAACGCGCTGTCGAGCGTCGTCGGGGTAGGCCCTAATAAGTGCACGGGCAGGGGTGTGGAAGAGGCTGGCCCCTTGGGGTCTTCTTTTACTTCTTCATAAATCTTGAGCCCGGGCCAGTTTTTGGTTTCCCCGCGAGTCGTGTGCAGCCAATCATGGTGGGGCCGCCCTTGTAATGGCCCGTGAATGACTTTAACGCACGGGGTAGAAACTGCCAATTCACTCTTCCCACCACGCCCTTATCCTCAGCCACGTATGCGGCATGCATCGTGCGGGGTAGGTAACAGAGGCGCGTGGCGAGGGAGAGCATCAAGGCGAGGGCCCGGTCTTCTTGAATTGGCGGAGGAGGGCGGTGGTTGCTCGTTGAAGGAGCAGCTCCCCTCCCCGTCTTGCCTATAAAAGGAGGGGCGAGGGGAGAGGGGAGTCATTCATTCTTGCGTCCCTCCTCCCCTGCGTTCTGCCTCCTGCTTGACCATGCTGAAGATAAGAGCCTGGGGCCAGGTCCCGGGCTCTAGCTTAGAGCTTCGCTTGTATCAGAGGGGGGTACTCGAGCGGCGCGGCGATAACACCGGAGGTAGCGACTTCGGTGTGCTCATCACCGGGTCGCCCGTGGCCTTGATTCTAGTGAGAGGGGATGCGAAAGACACCATGCCGAGGACTGTAGCAGGCTCGGGGCGCGGTAGCCGGTCGCTCCCTATTTCTTCTTCCTTCGCGGTACTGGGAAGAGGCCATGGGAAGGATTCGCCGCCGTCGAAGGCGAGCCTGACCCTCTTTGGGCACCGTCTTCTTGCCGTGCAGGAGGGCTTGTTGCTTCCATACACGTCTTCGGAACGTGCGGTGGTTTCTGATGTCAGGGCCACTGGGGACGACCATGCTCTCTGTGGGATGAACCGGAGAGCATGGTGTCCGGCGTGGCTGCCGCGCTGAGGTCTTCGGGTGGCAGTGATGCGGACGGCGACGGCAACCCACGACGCGTCAAGAACAGGGACGACCGTTCCGACGAGTCGTGTCTGCCGGTGACTCCGTGTCCCCCATCTGGTCCTCCGACAGCGTTACCATCCGTGCCTGCCCTCCAGTTTCTTCCTCCCTGCTGAGGAGCGGCGCCATCCTGATCCTGGGGAGGCGCCGAATCCCAGCTGGGCCTGCCTCCGGCCTTCTCGACCTCTTCCTGAAGGAGATGGACAAGGGCAAAGGCATCACGGGGCACTTATCTTTTTTTACTCTTAAATCTATAGGCACTTGCCAAATTTTAGTTCAAATAATGTAATCTTTCGAGTCCATGTTCGTGTTTTGTAAGGCTTCGTACTTGTATTACCTGCATATTAATGAAAAAGATGAACCTTGCCGGGAACTCATGCATGTATATGTCCATGCAGAGGTGGAATGCCTCTTTATTCTAAAATAAACGAGTTTTCCCCTGGCAGGCTATCCTGCCGGTACCCTTTTATTTTGTTGCTAGGGGACTTGTCAGATTCTGGGTTCCGCAGACCCTTGAGAGGTTTGAACTCTGGGGTGCGTGCGAAGAACTCTCTCTCCCCAGTCCACCTACTCAACAATTCCACAGCCTAGCTCGACAAACCCAAGGAATAAGAGACACAGCAGTTTATCCTGGTTCGGGCCACCTTGCGGTGTAATACCCTACTCCAGCTTTGTGGTGGATTGCCTCGGAGGGCTGAGGATGAACTAGTACAGAGGTGGAACGACCTTAGGAGGTGAGGTGTTCTTGAGCTCGATGAGCTGGTGAGCTGGTGAGGGTGGAATGGATCTGGTCCAGCTCCGGTTGTTCTCTCCCCTACTATGGTGGTGGCTAAGTCCTATTTATAGTGGCCTTGGTCCTCTTCCCAAATGTAGGCGGGAAGGGATCCCACAATGGCCAAATTCGAAGGGAGACAACTAGTACAAGTTATCCTCACAAAAGTAGTCTTCGCCTGCAAAAGCCTCTGGTGGTGACCCTGTAGTGGGCTCCGCGATGACCTCCGTCCTGCCATCCTGGCGGTCCTGGTCTTGTTGCACCGATATGGAAACATTTGCTTGATTCCTCAGGACTCCGCACCTGCGCTTGCCTCCTTTGCACCAAAGAGGAAACTGGTACACTGCGCCCGCTGGCGCCCGCCTAGTCCTGGTCGTCATGGCTCATGTTAGGTGAACCTCGCGAGGTGCAGCTTATGTTGATATCTCCGCTCCTCGGGAGCCAGCCTGGGGAGGCCGCCCCTCGTGGAGGTCTTGGTGTCGTCCGCCTCGTGAGGCTTGGCCCCTCGCGAGGGTCTTGAGTTGTCATTGCTGAAGCTGGGCCGTACCAGGCCATCGATGGAGCCACGCCACGGGCTACAGGCAGGCAAGTCTGGGCACCCCCGGTCCCAGGATGCCGACAGTAGCTCCCGGGCCCAAGGCACGCTCGAACTTGGCTTCGAGGCGAAGCCAAAGGGCAAGTGCGGAGCGCCGCGGGCCCTAACCGCCTGCGGCCTTGGTTACCGCATGGCGATTGATGGGACGTGGGCGCCTCCGCTTCCCCATGCTGCCTCGGCAACTGCTTCGACTTGACGAGACCCTGCTGCATGCAGAGAAAAAATCATCATTACGCGCGATCGTGGAGGCCGGTGATCGGCCTTCCCTTGGCTATAAATGAGGAGAGGGGCGAAGCCCCCTTTGCTCGTCTTCATCTTCTCGCCACCCGCTCCTTCTTCTTCCTTCTTGCCGCGCCATCTTGCCGCGGTGTTCATGGCGTTGACGAGGAAGTTTTCTGCCGCCGAGAAGGGGAAGGCCCCTAAGGAGGGGCCCGGCTCGCCGCCGCCCAAGAGGGGACGAGGTCGCCCCGCAAGCATGCGGCGGCCCCTGGGGTGGCTCCTTGTGGACGCGGGCGTGCCTCGAGTGGTCGTGGCGGCGCCTCTTCTCGCGGTGAGAGCCGCCAGGGGCGAGGCAGCCCCCGTCATGGAGGGAGGAACGCCGTGGTCGCCCGGTGTTGGGGATATTACTACTGGGTATAAACCGGCCAGGAGAGGCCGGGTTATCCCCATAATGAGTTATTATACTTGAAGCCCACTTGGACAAAGATGGAGGCGCTTTATGAAGGCCCGGGGCCCAACGGCGGATTAAGGCCTGTAGACATAAACCGACATTGATATGTAAACTTGTGTTATAAGATAGAAAGAGTAGAGACCAAGCCGGACATGTTCATGAGCCGGCCTCGGAATCCTGTAAACCGACGGGCATCAACCCATGTATATAAGGGGACGACCCGGCGGCGGTTTGAGGGAGACAGACAACAACTCGAGAGCCAGGCATAGCGGATTCGCTCCCTGGTCATCGAAACCCTAGCAATTCCACAACAACTGGATTAGGCCTTTACCTTCACCACAAGGGGCCGAACCAGTATAACTCTCTGCGTCCCTTGTCCGCTTTAACCCCTTTAAGCTAACCCGTCGCGATGGCTCCACGACTAAGTCCTTTCTCTTGGACATCTGTCGTGACAAAACCACGACAGTTGGCGCCCACCGTGGGGCCATCGCACGATGGTTTCGAGTTCTTAGAGGGCAGCTTCGAAGGACTCAAGGGATACGCTGTGGGCCGGATGACCAAAAGTCATCGCGGCAAGCTCTACATCGACGACGTAGGCTGGGGCCCCGAGGCTGGCTCGATTGAGTACGGGTACCGGGTCCCCTTCAGCGGCATTCACGTGTTCATTGGCAAGATTGGCGAACCGGGCCCTGAGCCGGACATCTGCACCGACATTGTCGAAACGGCTCAGCGTGCGAGGTCTGCCCGGGTTAAGCCTGTCATGAAGCATGCCTTCGTGGGAGTCATCCACGGAGTGGAATCTGAAGATGGATCGGAGTATGATGGGGAAACCATTGTTTATTCCGGTGACGAGTCATCTACTGGAGAGACCGAGTCATTGTACCAGCTGCAAGATGGCCGGTTTGGTGGTTGTTCCGATGGCGACAGTATTCCGGACTCTCTCGACCCGCCATGCCGGGTTGCGATCTTCATGGCCGGTACGTAGTCAGCGCCACAATCTTCGACCGCTGCGGCGATGATCTCCGGTTCAGCGGCGGCGACGGCCGCTGGGGCAGGAGGCCCCGCGCCATCACCGGCTCAGGCTCTGTCCGATTTATTCGACACCTTGGCAGCACTGTTAGCGGCCGAAGTCTGCCCGGCAGATCAGGAGCGGCACAACGCAGAAGTGGCGAAGGTGAAGGATCAGATAGCCCAAGCCAAGGTGGATCTGGCAGCTGAAAACACCAGGATGGCTGCCGAGCGGGCCGAGTTAGATGCACAGGCCTATCGGCTTACGTTGGATCAGAACGCGTCCAATGATGTAATGAGGAGAAGGTACCGGTCTCACCTGCCTCCGGTTTACGAAGCCAGGAATCTCTTCAATACGCTAGGGGCCGGAACCAGCAACCAGCCAGTGGTAAACCGGGTAGAAGCGCCTGGAACGGGGACGCCGATTCAGCCGCGCGCAATGGATCCGCCTCTTCAGAATAACCCATCCCAGCATGTGCCCACACCTCAGGGTCATTATTCCAACCCCTTGGATAACATAGTCGCGGCCGCTTCATGATTGGCAGCCCTTCCGGTCGATGGTGAGTCCCTTGTAGCGGTGGAGACGCGACGGGCTAGGGAGCTCCTTCAGACAGCTTTGACTCAGCAACAGGCTTACTCGTACAGTCGCGAGAGGATTCATTCCACCCCCCGCCCAAGCCGAAGTTACAGCAGGCATGTTGATGAACCGGCTGTGTCTAGCAGTGCCCACAATTGTAATCCGCTACGAGGCCATAACCCGGCGGGTGGCGGTCTTGATGCTCAGGATGTGGTGGACCATGCTAGGACACGTCGAGAGGCTGAGTTAGCAGCACAGAACGCGGCCTGTTAGCTTACTCCGATTCGTCCAACAACTCCGGTGGAACCAGGGGTTACCTCCAGCTCTTTGGGGGTGCCGTGTCTCGTCCCAGCATTACGCAATGTACGGCTGCCCAAGGACTTCAAGGGCCCACGTAAAGTGCCGAATTACACTGCCGATTTATCCCCTGAGTCGTGGGTGGAGAGCTATGAGATGGCAATGGAGATGATGGACGTAGATGATGCGGCATGTGCTAAGTACTTCACCATGATGTTGGAAGGGACAGCTCGCACTTGGTTGAAGAACCTACCAGCTAACTCCATTGGGTCATGGGCCGAGCTAAGAGCCCGGTTTATTCAGAATTTCAAAGACACGTGCAAACAGCCCATGTCAATTGTGGATTTAGCTGCCTGTGTCCAGGAGGAAGGAGAATCAACAACTCATTGGGTGCGCCGGGTTTCAGAGATTTTGCATTCATCGGACCGCATCAACGCTGATACGGCCGTTTTGACGTTGGAAGGCAATTGCCGGTTTACGCCTCTTAAGTTGAAGCTGGGACGGCTCAAACGCCATTGCAATGACATGGGGATGCTTATGGCAGCTCTGGTGAAATACGCCGACTCTGATAGTACCAAGGACCCTAAATCTGATGATGACAAGACAGGAAAGGGAAAGAAGGGTGGCAGCACCAAAGGGCAGCAGCATAACTCGGCGGGGCATGCAAACAGCGGTAAGCGTAAAGCGGATAACAGTTCAGATTTTGTAGCTAATACCAACAGGCAGGGTAATGGTCAGCGTCGGAAGGGTAAACCGCCCTCGCATGGAAGAGAACCAAGTCCCAATCCGGAGCGCCTGAATTACCTGTTGAACCAGCCCTGCCCAAAGCACGGATCGCGGGACAAGCCGGCCACGCACCTCTGGAAGGATTGTTATATTATGCGAGAATTCAAAGATTCAGATTTTTTCCAGAATGATAATGGACCGACTGGCGGTTCAGGCCCCGGGTCTCATGGGCCGGGTTATGGTAGAGGCAGTTCCGGTTCAGGGTTCCATGGTAATCAAAGCGGACATGACAATCAAGGCAATCAAGGCAACCAAGGTGGTTATAATCATCAGGGGAACCAACAGCAGCAGCAGCAGTCGGGTTACCAGAGCAACCCGAAGCAGTTAAACAGTGGGCAGTACCATGTCTTCACCACCAGCCTGTGCAAGCGCGATCAGAAGCTTCATAAAAGGGCAGTGAACTCCGTTGAACCGGCGGTGCCCCGTTACTTACGCTGGTCTGAACAGCCCATTGTGTGGAGTCGAGAGGATCATCCACCTCGGGTTGATAATCCGGGTCATCTGGCGTTGGTGGTGGCACCTCAGGTGGGAGGTTACAAGTTCACTAAAGTACTCATGGATGGGGGGAGTAGTATTAATATCCTTTATTATGAAACCTTCCGTCGCATGGGGTTAACAGATAAAAATCTTAAACCGTCCAGCACGGTCTTCCATGGTGTGGTACCTGGTAAATCGGCGTATCCGGTCGGTAAGATAGCTCTGGAGGTTGCTTTTGGTGATGAGCATGATTCAAGATCAGAAACATTGACCTTTGAAGTGGTGAAAATCAAGAGCCCGTATCATGCCCTGTTTGGGCGGCCGGCTTATGCTAAATTCATGGCGAGGCCCTGTTATGTTTATCTGCAGCTCAAGATGCCGGGTCATAAGGGGACCATCACGGTACATGGGAGTCGTAAGATCGCTTTAGAATGTGAAGAAGGTGATGCGGCTTATGCGGAGTCGGTTTGTGCAACAGAGGAGTTGAAGTTTTACAAAGACAATGTTGATCCGACAGATATGACTTCCTTGAAGAAGCCAACTACAGAGCATGATCCGGCCTTGAAATTTAAGTCGGCTGATGAGACTAAGCTGGTTGATTTCGTTCCTGGCGATTCATCCCAGCAGTTCAGCATCAGCGCTACCTTGGATACGAAATAGGAAAGCGCGCTCATCGAGTTCATCCGTGAGAACCGGGACATCTTTGCGTGGAAGCCTTCTGACATGCCAGGTGTACCGAGGGAACTCGCTGAGCACACTCTTAATGTTGATCCCAAGTTTAAACCGGTCAAGCAGTTTCTCCGCCGGTTCAATGAAGAAAGACACAAGGCTATTGGTGAGGAAGTGGCCAGGCTCTTGGTAGCTGGCTTTATTGTGGAGGTATTTCATCCTGAGTGGTTGGCTAATCCGGTGCTAGTACTTAAGAAAAACGGCACTTGGCGTATGTGTGTGGACTACACAGATTTGAACAAGGCTTGTCCAGCGGATCCTTTCGCCCTCCCTCGTATTGATCAGATCATTGATGCTACGGCGGGTTGCGAGCGTTTGAGTTTTCTGGATGCGTATTCTGGCTACCATCAAATCAAAATGGCAGTTAAGGACCAGGAGAAGACAACTTTCATAACTCCCTTTGGAGCCTTCTGCTATGTGTCTATGCCCTTTGGGCTAAAGAGTGCCCAGGCGACTTATCAGCGCTGTGTGCAGAACTGTCTTCATGATCAGATCGGCCGCAATGTTCATGATTATGTGGATGATATTGTGGTGAAATCCAGAGAGAAGAAGACATTGATAGATGACTTGAAGGAGACCTTTGATAACCTCCAGGTTTATAAGATGATGCTTAATCTGACCAAATGTGTCTTTGGTGTACCGGCAGGCAAGCTTTTGGGCTTTCTGGTGTCTAACAGGGGCATTGAAGCTAATCCGGAGAAAATCAAGGCCATAACTTCTTTGGCTAAACCGAAGTGCATCAATGATGTTCAATGCTTGGCAGGCCGGATTGCAGCCTTGAGCCGGTTTATCAGTCACCTCGGGGAGAAGGCTATCCCTTTATATCAGATGCTGAAGAAGATGGACAATTTCGTCTGGAGCGCCGCCGCCAATGAAGCGTTTAAGGATTTAAAGCGGTAGCTAGACGAGCCGCCTGTCCTTGCTGCTCCTGTTGATAAAGAGCCTTTGCTGTTATATGTGGCTGCCAATGCCCGGGCAGTTAGCGTGGCTATTGTGGTGGAGCGCAAGGAGACCGGAAAGGAGTATCCGGTTCAACGGCCGGTTTATTACATCAGTGAGGTACTCATTGAGTCTAAGCAAAGGTACCCACATTGGCAGAAGCTAGTGTATGGAGTTTTTATGGCAAGCCGGAAGCTTAAGCAATATTTCCAGGGTCATCCCATCACTGTGGTCAGCTCTGCTCCTTTGGGGGAAATAATCCGGAACAGGGAAGCGACTGGCCGGATTGCCAAGTGGGCCATTGAGCTTGGACCTCACGGGTTAAATTATGTGCCTCGGACGGCAATCAAATCACAAGCATTGGTGGATTTCATCAATGATTGGACAGAGTTACAGGCGCCAGAAGAGAAGCCGAATCATACTTATTGGACTATTCATTTTGATGGGTCCAGGCAATTGGAGGGCTCGGGGGCTGGAGTCGTATTAACCTCCCCACGAGGTGATAAGTTTTGTTATGTTCTCCGTTTAATGTTCCCTTGCACTAACAATGCAGCTGAATATGAGGCCTTACTCCACGGTCTTCGGATGGCTAAGGCGATGAATTTGAGCCTGGTTAAGTGTTTCGGTGACTCGGACCTGGTGGCTCAACAAGTGTCTGGTACTTGGGATTCTAAGGATCCGCTCATGGCTGCATATTGTCGAGAGGTGGATATTGTTGCAGGTCACTTCAAAGGCTATCAGGTTGATCATGTGGACCGGCGGAAGAATGAAGCGGCGGACGCTTTAAGCCGTTTGGGTTCCCAGCGTAAGCCGGTTCCACCCAACGTCTTTTTGGATGTGCTGCATAATCTGTCGGTTAAACTTCCCACAGAGGAGGATCTGGCTGTTCCTGATCTGGAGGCTCAATTGGTGGCAGCACTTCATGTTATTCCGGATTGGAACGTCCCGTATCTGGCGTACATCAACCGGGGCGAGTTACCAGAGGATGAGACTTTGGCCAGACAGATAATCCGGCGATCCAAGTCAATGACTATTGTCAATAGCGAATTACATCACTGTAGTGTAACAGGGGTGTTTCAACGTTGTGTATCTCCGGAAGAGGGCCGTGAGATCCTGCGTGAGATCCACGAAGGGGATTGTGGTCACCATGCCGGTTCAAAGTCCCTGGTAGCTAAAGCTTTTCGTCACGGTTTTTATTGGCTGACGGCTCATGCTGATGCGGAAGACTTGGTGAAAAAGTGCGATGGTTGTCAGAAGTTTTCACGCCGAGCTCATGTCCCGGCCCAGGAATTGAGGATGATTCCAATTACTTGGCCGTTTGCAACATGGGGGCTGGATATGGTTGGGCCCTTTAAGAGATCCAAGGACAAGAAGACCCACCTTTTGGTGGCGGTTGATAAGTTCACTAAGTGGGTGGAGGCAGAGCCAGTCAGTAAGTGTGATGCAGCTACGGCGGTTCAATTCATCAAGAAGGTGATTTTCCGGTTCGGCTTTCCACACAGCATTATAACTGATAATGGTACTAATCTGTCCAAAGGGGCTATGAAAGAGTTCTGTCAGCGTGAGCACATCCGGCTTGACGTATCTTCAGTGGCTCACCCCCAATCTAATGGTTAAGTGGAGAGAGCCAATCAGGAGATCTTGAGAGGAATCAAGCCCCGGCTTATGGTTCCTTTGCAACGGACGCCGGGTTGTTGGGTGGAGGAGTTACCTTCTGTGTTATGGAGCATCAATACCACGCCCAACAGGTCTACGGGTTACACACCTTTCTTCATGGTCTACGGAGCAGAGGCGGTTCTCCCGAGTGACATCCGTCATGACTCGCCTCGTGTGGCGGCTTATGTTGAAGCTGATAATGAGAAGGCACGGCAGGAAGCACTTGACCTGTTAGATGAGGAGCGTGACATTGCAGCAGCCCGTTCGGCAATTTATCAGCAAGATCTGCGTCGTTATCACAGTTGCCGGGTTAGAACCAGAACTTTTCAAGAAGGTGATCTGGTGCTCCGGCTCATCCAGGATCAGACGGATATGCACAAGTTATCCCCGCCTTGGGAAGGACCCTTTGTGGTCAGCAAGAACCTGCACAACGGGTCATACTATCTAATCGATGTTCGAGAGCACAAAGACTCACGTAAATCGGAGAAGGAGACCCACCGGCCGTGGAATATCGCTCATCTACGGCCTTACTATACCTGAGCCCTAGGCTCTGCCATGTACATAGTTATGACAATGTATATATTATGATCAATATAGTAAACCGGAGCCTCAGCTAAAGCGGGGTATCTATTGTTTTTTACATTAGGTGTGGTTACATGGAGATTTCTGCTTATAAAGCGGTGTCCGGTTTACCCCTTGATTCGGCTTATCAAGCCATATATATAAATCACTTGGGGGCTTGGTCGTATTCGAACCTTAGCTACACCTCTTGATAGGCGCAAGGCCACCAGAAAAATCACTTGGGGGTTTGGTCATACTCGAACCATAGCTACACCTCTTGATTGGCTCAGAGCCAAAAAGAAAAATTACTTAGGGGCCAAAGAGAGTGTTCCAGAAGAACAACTCAAACATAGGCACCCACTGAGCATAGCTCAAAATATTGCTTGGGGATTCTTTGCTATCGCAATGAACAAAGAATCTACACTTGTAATAGGCTATCAAGCCACGGCTTGGAAGCCTGGTGTATACACCTAAAACCCCGGGTTAACCTGCCTTTTTAAGTAAGTCACTCCGTCCAGGTAAACCTGGTATGACCCGTCGAACTTCGACAAGTCAATCTCATAAGACCCTGAACTTGTCAAAGTTAAAACGACGATTGGTTAAAGATTGAGGTCCATCTTAAAAGGCTTTGTAAAATGGTTTAACTCAGCGGCCTGGCAGCCCATGAAAAGCCTCGGATTTGGGGCCTGGCAGCCCGTGAAAAGCCTTGACTACAAGTTTTCATATGCTTTTATTTGCCAAAAAATTTCGCCTTTGATGAGATTTATGATGATTTTGGTAAACCGACGTTAATCAACCCGGCTCGGCTTTCAACTACAAGTTGTCAGTACATGATTAGTCGTATTCCGGTGCTTATTAACCCGGTCTAGTTTTGACTATAAGTCGCCAGTATTATATGAGTAATCCGGTGTTTTTCACAACCCGGTATGGGTTTGTCATAAACCGGCACAATATGGAAGGAGTTATCAATACTCATGTTTGGGGTATCGCCCTTACTACAAAAGTTGGCCAACCTACGATGTGATTCAATGTCACAGGTATCATTTATTTTCATATTTGATTATTTTTAACAGCCTTGTTTATAAACCCAGGCTATATGCTTGGGCATCATGACCCGTCCGGTGGTAAACCGCCAGGACAAGTTCAACTTTTTGTATGCAGGAACAGCCTGAATAAATCGCTCTGGATTATGAACATCATATATCTTAAACATGGTGAATTAACAGTATCAAGCAAAGAAAATATGCACGATGGCATAGCAGACCAAGTGTTTAAACTAGCCTATTACAAGGCGTTTCAGTGCCCAAAAGAATAATTGTTTTTTGGCAAGTATTGCAGCACACAGAAGGTTAAACCGGCCTCCGGATCATGACTCGTCACCAGGGTGCCCTGACAGTTGTGGATCGCCTTGCGCCGGTTCATCCTCTTCCTCTCTAGCCAGCGGCTGGAAGTCAATGGTGGCCCAATCGATCCCAGTTAACGCTCGGAACACAGCTTCATCGCTTATAAGTGTGGACGGTTCAACGTTAGGGGCATAGGTGTGCTTACAGATTGGCGGGATAAGCTTTTGAGCCTCAGGGGTTGGTGCAGCAACCCGTTTGTTGTTGACATCATAACTCGCCTGGTAATAGGAAAGATCAGTTTCTTCAGCCAGTTGGCAAGCCAGTGGACGTACTTCCCGGTTTATTGCTCGGAGGTCCTCATGGCCAAATTCTGATCCGTCTTCTTTTAAGCTTGGATAGCCTTTAGCCACATCCACCGGATCAAGATCAGGCACCCATGCTTTTGCCCGGGTTAGTGCGGTCAGAGCACCAGCCCTGGCAGCAGATCTCTTTAGCTCTTCTACCCGGACAGGCAGCATTGACAACCTTTCTAAGGTCTCCTTGATTAAAGTTGGGGGCGGCTTGTTGTGAGAAGCAGTGCAGATGATCCGTTGCGCGCCGGTATATAACTGCTCTATAAGAGTATAGGCAGCCTTCAGCTTCTTCTGTACGTCAGAGCCCAGATGACTAATGCGAGTTCCTGCGCCATTATAAACATCAGTAAACCGGCAATGTATGGGATGATATGTTGAAAATTTAAAGCCAGGATATTTACCAAACACAGCAGCAATCATGGCATGTATTTGCTGCTTTACACCAGTTAGCTCATCCACCACCGTTTTGAGAGCTGCTTCTGCGTCCTCGGCTCTTTTTTGCAATGCGGATTTTTCTTTGTCCCAATTCGCCCGCTCCTTGTTGAAACTCTCCTTCAGCTTTTCCATAGCGGCTAAGGCACTGGTAAGCTCATCTTTGGTTTTGGAGGTTTCTGCCTGCTGGGACTTGATGTTTTCTTGTAGATCAGCGGTTTGAGTTTCCTTTTTGCTCAGCTCAGCCTATAAGAGACAAACATATCATGAATTGGCAGTGCATATTTGAAGTACCAGGCACATAACAAGTCATGCACCTGATACTTGGGGGCTAATGCATATTTGCTCGTAATCAGAAATTTCTGCAAGTCCCAAGTGCAATACAAGTATTACTCTTGGCACTTGGGGGCTAATGTATGCTGGTTCAAAGTGACATTATGAGTATTCTTCTAAAAGTCCCGGTTCATCTTCATCAGTTAAACCGGCCCTTGGGGACTATACCGGCGAAAGTTGTAATATTGCAATTCTAAGGTACCGTTTCATCTTAGAAAGATAACCCGGCCCTTGGAGGCTAAGCATGCAAAGTTGAGATATTACAAAGTCCCAGTTTAGATGACTATCATAAACCGGCACTTGGGGGCTACTGGAGTTAATATTTGGAATTAAACACAAGAGAGAAGCAGTTATGCAGTTACCTCATATCGCTCCTTCAGTAGATTCACTAAACCGGCTTCAAAGTCGCGGCTTGTGTACAGGCGGTTTAAAAAACCAGAATGGATGTCTTGGGCGTTGAGGTGAGCATAGGTTGACAAATCTGTGTTCCATTTGCCTTTGCCCATAGCAGAAACCTCGTCCTTGGCACTATGCTTCGATAAAGCAATAGGATTGCCAGGAGCGGTGTGGCCGACGCCAGTAATCATAATATCATCTTCTTTATCATCAGCAACCTTCACGGGAGTTGACGGTTTATCAGCAGCCTTAGCTGGGCTGGCCGACTTATCATCCACGCGAGCCGGGCTAGTCGGTTTGTCAGTGTGGCCTGTGGTGTCAACTTCTGTTTGTTCAACTATGAAGTTATAATCTTGAGGCGGTGGATCATCATGTGGAACATCAGTATTTGTTCTTTCCAGATCTGGAGTCTTCTCCGGTTCAATATCCACATTGTCATCAGACGGTCTATTTAACCAGGCCTTCTTACTAGGCCTAGGCTTGGCACTGAGAAGAACAAGCATAAAGATCAGTACAGTATGCAAACATAACACATTAAGGATAAGATTAAAGCATAACCTACCCAGGGACCGTCTTGAGGGTTGGAAGTTGTGTGGCCGTTGATTCGCCAGAGGACGAATTAGGTGTTCCCTGATAATTTGAATCAGACGGATTAAGGGGCTGTCGAAAACAACCCGCCTTGGGGCAAGAAATATCAGGAGTATAAGAGACCTTTGTTTGACGTTTCCGGACTAGAGTGTTCGGTAAACCGGCAGAGGTAACTACTTGGCCACTGTGCCGGGTTGTGCGGCGGGCTTCGTGTTGCTGTTTCTTCAAAAGAAAGTTTGGGTCCAAGTGAGCTAAGGGGTGAGAAAATTTTATTTTCCGGTTTGCTTGACGGAGTTTCTGTGTTGGCAGAGGGTCTGAACCGGAAGAAAGGATAGTTACCTCTGCATCGTCAGCCTGGCTGCCTTCGGCGTCGTCCTGATAACAGTCATTGTCAATAAGGTGTATGAAGAAAGAACCGAGAGAGTCAAGTTCTACCTCTGAGTCCAGATTAGCCGGATCCGCGTCAGCATTTGGTTCAGAAGATTCAGTGATCCTCTTCTTGGCAGGTTTCTTGGTGACCTTGGTCTTCGGGCGAAGTGGTTTGGCCGGTTTATCCTGTGGTTTTTTCTTCCAGAATGGGTCATCGCCCTGTGAAAGATGAACAAAATTTTGAGACTATTTGAAAAGGGGTAAGCTAAAACAAGAAAGTTGTGATTCTTACAGTGGGCGGCCTATTGGAGACGCAGAAAGGGCATAACCCGGTCTGGCTACAGACAGCTTCCGGTTCATTCAGTATTTTCTTAACAGCCTCAGTAATTTCGGCTTCTGTTAGCTGAATGTCGATGTGTCGTTGAGGGTCTTTCAAATCCCCTATGTACTCACACATTAAACCGGGGCACCGGCTTAAGGGCAGAATACTCCAAGTTATCCAACAGCGAACAAAGTCGACACCTGTCAAACCGTTTGCCATAAAGGCTCTGAGCTTTGACAGTTGTGGTGCATAGTTGGACCGTTCCTTGGCAGTCAGCCTTTGAGGGAAGGGATGAGTGTTGCTAAGCCGGTGGGGACGGTAACCCGGCAGAGGATTTTCATCAGTTGGAGATGTGTCTTTGCAGTAAAACCAAGTCTGATTCCAGTCCTTGGGGTGACTATGAAGCTTGGCATGAGGGAAGCTGACATCCTTCCTCTTTTAAATTGCCATTCCACCAAGCTCGGTGTTGGGTCCGTCTGTGAACTCTGTGCGACGGTTTAAGTAAAAGAAATCCCTGAATAGTTCAACTGTGGGTTCCTCTTGAAGATAGGCCTCACAAAATACTTGGAAATTGCAAATATTGGACACAGAGTTTGGTCCAATATCTTGAGGGTGGAGTTGGAAGCTGGCCAGCACATCCAGGAAAATTTTTGAACCGGGAGGGCTAAAGCCTCGACCCAGATGGTCAGTGAATACAACTACTTCTTCGTCCTTGGGTTCAGGAGGATTTTCCGGACCAGGGACCCTCCAGTGGATGACTTCTTTCTTGGCTAAAGCTCCAGTTGTGACACATATGTTTAATTGCTCTTCAGTAACCCGGGAAGGAACCCAGTTGCACTCGTAAACTTGTTTGGCCATTTCAACGGGAAGCTGAAACACATTTATTGCCGGTTTAAGATTTATGACGGGCGAGCATAAAGCAATGCAAGATAAGCAGAAGCAGAGGTATATACATATTGTAAAACCGGAGTTTGGTATTACTAAACCGGAGTCTGACAGTGGAGAAGGTGCAAAGATCAATGAATCGGCGGTTTAAGAGGGGACTAATGATGCCTACCGGATTATTGTTCTTTGACAAAGCTAAACCTCCTATATTGGTATGAAAGATACAGATCTAAAATACCTAAGTGAGGGAAAAACAAGTTTCACAAAGTGATATGATAATTTCAGATCTGCAGTGCGACAGAAAACTAGAATATATTTAGACCTAAAATACAGGTGCTTCAACAGTTCATCGAATTCAGATGAGTTTTTTTTATACGAAGAGGATGCTCTAATGAGGAAAAAAGGGGCTATGACTACGACCGCACAAGAAATATCAGATCCATTTATGGTACTAAGAGAAACAAGGACGAACAGCGCCGGAGCTTTTATGAACTCCGACGAACGCCAAAACCCTAATGGTGAATCTGGAGAAAGAGGAAAGGGACTTACAGATGCGGATGGAGCAGCGAAGGAGCACCGCGTTTTTCTGGTCCGTTCAGGTTGATGCAGCGGCCGGAGTTGAGGAAGAAGGCAGAGCTTGACGACGGCGGCTGCAAGTGACGGTCGGGTCAGCGCGAGGAAGGAGAAAGACGAAGAGGCAAGGGGGAAAATGAAACGGACCCTTTGGCTTTATTTATAAGGCGAATGGATAAGTGACAGGCGCGAGAATCGAGGAGCCCAAAGCGGGATATGTGGCAGAGCTGTCGCCTCGATTGTCGGAGGCTCATTAATAAAGGTGCGAGACATACCATTTTTAATAACAGGTGACGTCATGGCGGTTTATCAAGATACCGGGAGATGACGTCGTGGCGGTTTACAAGATTTATGCGAAGATGCTGAAAGAGGAATTTTTCTCAAGTTGAAGATTGACATGAACCAGTTCAAATCAATCTGGGGCCTAATGTTGGGGATATTACTACTGGGTATAAACCGGCCAGGAGAGGCCGGGTTATCCCCATAATGAGTTATTATACTTGAAGCCCACTTGGACAAAGATGGAGGCGCTTTATGAAGGCCCGGGGCCCAACAGCGGATTAAGGCCTGTAGACATAAACCGACATTGATATGTAAACTTGTGTTATAAGATAGAAAGAGTAGAGACCGAGCCGGACATGTTCATGAGCCGGCCTCGGGATCCTGTAAACCGACGGGCGTCAACCCATGTATATAAGGGGACGACCCGGCGGCGGTTTGAGGGAGACAGACAACAACTCGAGAGCCAGGCATAGCAGATTCGCTCCCTGGTCATCGAAACCCTAGCAATTCCACAACAACTGGATTAGGCCTTTACCTTCACCGCAAGGGGCCGAACCAGTATAACTCTCTGCGTCCCTTATCCGCTTTAAACCCTTTAAGCTAACCCGTCGCGATGGCTCCACGACTAAGTCCTTTCTCTTGGACATCTGCCGTGACAAAACCACGACACCCGGCCTCCTCGGCCGCGCTTCCACTCAGTGGAAGTGCTCCCAGAGTTTGTCGTGTGGTTGGAGGGGCCGACCGGCACCTGGCTCCTACTCCCCCGCTTCCTCGCGGGCGAGCTGCCGGTTGCTGGTCTTGATGGCCTCTGGCTGCAAGCTGACGGCTACTGCAGCAAGGCTTCATGGGTCGGGGTCGGGGTCGAGGCTTTCGCCGCCAGGAACATGGCCCTGACCCGCGGCTGGTAGACGTTCGCCCGCACGCGTGGTCTGAGCGGGAGGTGCACCCTCCACTTCAGGTATGACGGTGTTGCGACCCTCTACGTGAGGGTGTTTGGGGAAGATGGCCACCGCGCAGGGTGCTGCCCCGAAGACGACGGCGGTGACGATGAGCTTGGCTTTGGCGACGGCTGCGGCTCGTTCAGCAGCGGCGGCTCTTCCTCCGGCGAGAGCACAAGCAGCGGCGGTTACAACCAGCCGCCCCGCCGCCGGGCTCGCTTCGAGGGAGGTGGCGGATCTTCTTGCCGCCGCGCCCTGGTGAAGCGGGAGGAGGGCTCAGGCTGAGCCCGGAGAACCTCCGGAGCTGAGCCTCAGGAACTGCTGCAGTCGCGCGGGCCGCTTTTGTTTAATCTTTCCTTTCTTCTGCATTTTGAAAAAAGTAGAGAGCCTTGCTAGGGCGGCTATGTTTATTGTTCTTGTGTTATGCTATGGTGTTCATGTCCCGAGCAGGTGTGGTAGGATAACTTAGCTTGGTACACCCGCGGTAGCTTCCCTCCTCGTGAGGGCTCGTCCTTCAGCATCTGGAGAGGCCCCATTGCTGCCGACCTAGGAGCCGCTGGCCTCGGGTGGCACCATAAAACTGCAGGGTTTGTTAGAAAACCTTTCGGAGGCCTTGTTCTTCCTTGCGTGAGCCCTCAGTCATGACTAGCCGTGGCTAAGTTCACTGCGTCACGGTACCCGAGGGGCACGGACTTAAGAGGGTGCGCAAATCACGAGCTCGATCAAGGGCGCCTCACGAAGGTCAAGGAAGCCGAAGCCCTGGGGCAACAGGGATTTGGTGAGGTGTGTCCGTGGGGTGGGCTAGCCCAATGCACGCACACACCTGCCCAGCCCTCATGGGAGGCACTCGAGGGAGAGCGACGGGCAACTGCCGTTCTCCCTGACCCAGAAAAAAGAAAGCAAGCGAGGCAAGAAGAGAAAACCAACTAGGCAGTCGAGAAACACTAGAGCTCCAAATTCCATTAAAAGGTTGCAAACCAGCTGCAGAAAGCAAGCAAATGAACAGCCGCATCCCGCACCTAGTCTAGTCTTCTCACCAGCGCGGAGCTAAGTGCTGCCACTAGGACATGGGAGGGAGCCCCCAAGGCCGGAGGGCGGCACACTGGAGACTCCGGGGCGTGTACAGCCCCACTCATTATTACGTGAGAGTGTCACGAGCGGAGACCTTCACAGGCACTGGGCCTTGCTTCATGGGTAGAACTTCCGGAGGTGCTGGATGTTCCAGGCGTTCTGGATGGGGATCCCATCCTGCGTCTCCAGGCGCACGGCGCCAGGCCTGGAGACGCGGGCAATCCTAAACGGGCCCTCCCACATGGGAGAGAGCTTATGCAGCCATTCCCTGGAGAGCACCCGCCTCAGGACGAGATCGCCCACCTCGAGCGTCCTGGAGCGGACGCTGCGACAGTGGTACCGCCGCAGCGCCTGCTGGTACCTTGCCGCCCGGAGCGAGGCTTGACGGCGGCGTTTCTTCCCCAGCATGAGGTCCATCCTCCGCGAGGCATCCTGGCGTGCCTCGTCGAATGCCAGGACCCGCGTGGAGCGATGCTTGACTTCGTGTGGGAGAACCGCTTCGGCTCCGTAGATGAGGAAGAATGGAGTCTCGCCCGTCGGCTTGGTGGTGGTGGTGCGGATGGATCACAGCATGGACTGGAGCTCATCGATCCAGCCCATGCCGTAGGCCTCGAGCTTTTTCTTGAAGGTCTTGTTTTGAGGCCTCTTAGGTCCTCCACGTTGGCGCGCTCAGCTTGGCCGTTGCTCCTGGGGTGCGCCACTGAAGCGTAGCATATCTGCGTTCCAAGGTTAGCACAATATGTTTTGAAGAGATTGCTAGTGAACTGCGAGCCGTTGTTGGTGATGATATGATTAGGGACCCCGAAGCAGCTCACGAGGCCCTTGATGAACTTGACCGCCGAACCAGCTGGGATGGTGCGGACAGCTTCCACTTCCGCCCACTTGGTGAACTTGTCGATGGCAATGTAGAGGTAGCGGTAGCCCCTGGGCGCCCGTGGGAATGGTCCCAAGATGTCCAGCCCCCAGACCACGAACGGCCACGTGAGCGGAATGGTTTGGAGGCCCTGAGCGGGCTGGTGGGTCTGCTTGGCTTGGAACTGGCAGGCTTCGCAGGATTTGACCAACTCTGCAGCGTCGTTGAGCGTCGTTGGCCAGTAGAACCCGCTGCGGGATGCCTTCCCCACGAGGGTGCGTGATGAAGAATGGTGCCCGCAGCCCCCGCCATGTATATCCGTCAGCAGGTCGCACCCCTGCTCCCTGGAAATGCATCGTAGAGAGATGTCGTTTGGACGCCTCCGATAAAGCTCACCATCCCGAATGCAGTATGTTGTAGCTTGGCGTGCCACCCGCTCTGCGTCTTCCTCCTTCTCTGGCAGGGTTCCCTAGAGCAGATACGCCCTGAACTCTTCAGTCCAGCATCCCTCCTGAGGCTCGAGCGTGAGGAGCAGACGCACCCCTGAGGTCGGGCCACAGGCTGGGGCTCCCGAGGTTGGTGCTGGGGGGAGCTCCTCCTGAGGCAGCGTTGCCTCTGCAGCGGGTGGGGCTGCCGAAGGCTTGAAGAGCCGCTCCTCGAAGACGCCAGGCTCCTGAGGCAGGCGCCGGGACGCCCTCTTGGCGATTTTGTCGGCTTCCTTGTTTGTGCCGCGCGGCACGTGCTGCAGTTCCAAGCCCAAGAATTGTTTCTCAATTTTGCGTACCTCTGCGAGATATGCCTCCATGTGCTCGTCCTTCAGCTCGTATACTTTGTTGGAGAAGTTGACGAGGAGCTGGGAGTCGCCCTTGATGGTGAGGCGCTTCACTCCCAAGGCTGCCGCAGCCTTGAGACCGGCGATTAAGCCTTCGTACTCCGCGATGTTATTGGAGACCTTTTCGCCCCGCTGGAAGCAGAGCTGCACGGTGTAGTAGAGCTTGTCCTAGGTGGGTGAGATGAGCACGGCTCCAGCCCCCGCGCCCTGACGCGCGAAGGCGCCGTCAAAGTACATGACCCATCCGTCTGGCGCCTCGCTTCCTGGTGAGAGTGGGCGGTCCTCGCCTACTTCAGGGCTGGGAACGTCAGCCCATTCCGCCACGAAGTCGGCGAGCGCGGCACCCTTGATGACTCTGGTGGTGCTGAACTCCAAATGGAATGCCTGCAACTCGATGTTCCATTCTGCGACTCTCCCCGCAGCATTGGGGCTCCGGAGCACCCTCTCCAGTGGGTAAGCTGAGACGACCTTGATGGGGTGACCTTGGAAGTAGTGGCGCAGCTTGCGGGAGGCGACAAGGAGCGCGAGCAGGAGCTTCTGCGGCATGGGATAGCGCGCCCGTGCGTCACGCAATACCGTGCTGACAAAGTACACCGGGTGCTTGATGAGGGCCGGAGTGCTAGTGATGTCTTGTTCCTCGCGAGGCTGGGGGTCCTCGGGGGCTTGGCTGTTTGCAAGGGCAGCCAGGCTCCCAGGAGCACCGTCCTGGGGGGCCTGGTCATCTGCTGGTGCCGCCGGGGCTTCAGGAGCATGGTCCCGAAGCTGCGTCGTCTCGTCCTGGCGTGTGGCGCTGCCCGGCGAGTTCCCGGCCTGGCGCTCTTCCCGGACCGCCACTAGTGCCGCGCTGGCAGAGTGTGGCGTGGCGGCCAGGTAAAGCACCAAGGGCTCGAGAGGTCGCGGCGTCACCATCACTGGTGGGCTGGTGAGGTATCTCTTGAGGTCTTGGAACGCTGCGTCAGCCTCCGGAGTCCATTCGAACGGTCCTTTCTTCTTCATTAGCTCAAAGAACGGGTGGGCGCGCTCCCCAAGCTTGGAGATGAAGCGCCCTAGCGAGGTCACGCAGCCCGCCAGCTTTTGCATTTCCTTGAGAGTCTGCGGCGGGCTCATCCTTTCTATCGCCTTGATCTTCTCGGGGTTCGCCTCGATTCCCCTGTGCGACACCAAAAAGCCCAATAGCTTGCCGGAGGGGACACCAAACACACACTTCTCCGGGTTGAGCCGCAGGTCCACCTTGCGCAGACTGGTGAACGTTTCTTCTAGGTCCTCGATGAGGGTCCTTGCCTCCCGAGACTTCACCACTATGTCATCGACGTATGCCTCGGCGTTCCTCCCAAGCTGCTGGCCCAGAGCGATGTGCATCAGCCGTTGGAAGGTTGCTCCGGCGTTACGCAGCCCGAAGGGCATGCAGGTGTAGCAATACACCCCGCACGGGGTCAAGAAAGCCGTCTTCTCAACATCTTGCACCGCCATATTGATTTGGTGATATCCTGAGAATGCGTCCAAGAAGCACAGCAGGTCGCACTCGGCGATAGAGTCGACAATCTGGTCGATGCGCTGGAGCCGGAAGGGATCTTGAGGGCAAGCCTTGTTGAGGTTGGTGAAGTCAACGCACATGCGTTCCTTCCCGCCTTTCTTGGGGACAATGACTAGGTTAGCCAGCCATTCTGGGTACCGTACCTCCCGAATGACACCAGCGTCTTGCAGCTTGCGGGTCTCTTGGACGATGAACGCCTGCTTCTCCGTGGACTGCCGCCGCGCCCTCTGCTTCACCGGGCACACATTGGGGCACACCTTTAGGTGATGCTCGATTACCTCCCTCGGGACTCCGACCAAATCTTTGGGCTCCCATGCAGACACCTTATTGTTTGCACGCAAGAAGCCGACCAGCGCCTTTTCTTGGTCTGGAGCGAGGTTGGCTCCTATGGTGAAAGTGGCTCCTGACGCTCCATCCTCGTCAACCGGCACATGCTTCGTCTCGGCCCGATCTTGGGAGAACAGCTGCTTCTTCTTTGTCGGCGCAGCCCCCGGGGCCTTAGGGGCTCCTCCACCTGCTGGGCGTGCTGCTGCCGCGGCCCCGAAGGTGAGCTTGAGGGCTGTCAGGGCCTCCTTGGTGTCCCCGGCCACGGTGAGGACGCCGCTGCTCCCCGGCATCTTCATGAAGTTGTAGGCAGGATGAGTCGCTGCCATAAACTTGGCCAAGGCTGGGTACCCGAGGATAGCGTTGTACGGGAGGCTGATGCGGGCGATATCGAAGTCGATAAGCTCGGTGCAGTAGTTGTCACGGGTGCCAAAGGTGACGGGGAGGCGGATCTGCCCCAGGGGGCTGGTGGAACCATCGACGACCCCGGAGAAGGGCTTGGTGGGGCGGAGCCGGCCATGTGGCACGTGGAGCAAGCCGAAAGCCTCCACAAAGAGCACGTTGAGGCCAACCTCGCCATCGATGAGGGTCTTGGTAACCGCAACGTTGCAGATGGTGGGGGTGCAGAGCATCGGGAGAGCGCCTGCACCCGCGGTGGTTGCTGCGTGATCTCTCGAGTCGAAGGTGAGGTCGGCCTTGGGCGCCGCCCATCCCAGAGGAGCTCCCTGCCGCACGTGCGCGGCACCTACTTGGCGGAAGAACTGCTTGATGTGATGGTCCGAGGGCGGTGCCTGCGAACCGCCGAGGAGGGCTGCGACGGCATGGGGCGCCGGTGCCGCGAAGCGCGCGATGAAGAGACCGCGCAGCTCCTCCCAGGAGGCCACAGAAGATTCCGGCAGGTTGAGCAGCCAGGCGCGTGGCATGCCAGCGAGGGCCATGGGAAACCAGTTGGCCATGACCTTGTCGTCGCGACCAGCCACCCAAACAGCCTCCTCATACGCCTGGAGAAACGCCGCTGGGCCTGCCGCACCGTCGTAGCGAGGCGGCATCTCTGGCTTGAACTTGGGTGGCCACCACACATGTCGTAAGGTGGGGGTGAAGGCCCGAAGCCCCATGGCGCCTCCATGCGCGCCCGTCGATTCGGCTGGTGGAGC
Organism: Thinopyrum elongatum; assembly: GCA_011799875.1. NCBI lineage: Eukaryota > Viridiplantae > Streptophyta > Magnoliopsida > Poales > Poaceae > Thinopyrum > Thinopyrum elongatum. The sequence goes on from CM022303.1 coordinate 280,127,115, forward strand.
GGCGCCCGCCATGAAAGCTGAACGGATGAGCGAAACGGACGAAGAGGCAAAACTCCGACGCACCCCTACCTGGCGCGCCAAATGTCGGATTCTGGGTTCCGAAGACCCTTGAGAGGTTCGAACTCTGGGGTGCGTGCGAAGAACTCTCTCTCCCCAGTCCGCCACAACCTAGCTCGACGAACCCAAGGAACAAGAGACACAACAGTTTATGCTGGTTCGGGCCACCTTGCGGTGTAATACCCTACTCCAGCTTTGTGGTGGATTGCCTCGGAGGGCTGAGGATGAACTAGTACAGAGGTGGAACAACCTCAGGAGGTGAGGTGTTCTTGAGCTCGATGAGCTAGTGAGGTGGTGAGGGTGGAATGGATCTGGTCCAGCTCCGGTTGTTCTCTCCCCTCCTATGGTGGTGGCTAAGTCCTATTTATAGTGGCCTTGGTCCTCTTCCCAAATGTAGGCGGGAAGGGATCCCACAACGGCCAAATTCGAAGGGAGACAACTAGTACAAGTTATCCTAACAAAAGTAGTCTTCGCCTGCAAAAGCCTCTGGTGGTGATGCTACAGTGGGCTCCGCGATGACCTCCATCCTGCCGTCCTGGCGGTCCTGGTCTTGTTGCACCGATATGGAAACCTTTGCTTGATTCCTCGGGACTCCGCACCTGCGCTTGCCTCCTTTGCACCAAAGAGGAAATTGGTACACTGCGCCCGCTGGCGCCCGCCTGGTCCTGGTCATCATGGCTCACGTCAGGTGAACCTCGCGAGGTGCAGCTTACGTTGATATCTCCGCTCCTCGGGAGCCAGCCTGGGGAGGCTGCCCCTCGTGGAGGTCTTGGTGTCATCCGCCTCGCGAGGCTTGGCCCCTCGCGAGGGTCTTGAGCTGTCGCTGCTGAAGCTGGGCCATACCAGGCCGTCGACGGAGCCACGCCACGGGCCGCAGGCAGGTAAGTCTGGGCACCCCCGGTCCCAGGACTCCAATAGGACTGAGCCTACCGGGCAAAAAAAATAAAGGGACCAGCCACCTGCCAATCTCTTTTCTTCAAAGGCCACTGCGACCATCCTGGCCGAAGCAATGTTCGAGTCCAGGATGGGAGCACCTAAGTTTCAAAGAGCGGCGAGGTTTTCTCATGCACAAGTTTTAGCTTACAAAACACTTATGGACAAGAGGTAGAAATTATCTGGTTGGCGTGCCGGGGATCGCAGTACTGCTCCATCTTCCCAACTTCCCGGTAGAGGCTGAGCTCATGGCAGGAACCTGCAGTTTTATGCAGATGGGAAATGATGCAAGATGCAATCCTATCTATATGCATATGCAAATGCTCATGAAATGCTTATGCAATGCTCTTGGAATGCTCATGCATGCATGCAACTTGGTCGGGGGCCCCCCAACACTTCGTTTATTTCTCTGTTGCTCAGGGTCTTCGCCTGGCTTTGTACAAGGGGTTACATGCAACTGAGGCAAGGCCTATACAAAAGGGTGGCTGCCGGGCAGGGCCCGACAGCCGCGCCTTATGGGTAGAACTTGCGGAGATGCTCAATATTCCATGATTTTTGCAATTGAATGCCATCTCCGGTCTCCAGATGGACTGCGCCAGGTCTGGTGACTCGAACTACCCGGTAAGGGCCTTCCCACTTCTGTGTCAACTTGTTTGTACCCTTGGCGGACTGAACGCGCCTAAGGACAAGGTCGCCTTCCTCAAAACACCGGGCATGAACCCTGCGGCTGTGATAGCGATGCAGGGCTTGCTGATAGCGTGCAACACGCGTAGCAGCCCGGAGACGGTTCTCCTCGAGTAGCATAACGTCGTCATGCCGGTGCTGATCTTGCACTACTTCATCATAGGCAAGCACTCGAGGCGACCCGTAAATGAGTTCCATGGGGATAACTGCTTCTGCCCCATAGACTAGGGAGAAGGGAGTCTGCCCGGTAGCTCGATTTGGTGTCGTTCTGAGGGACTAGAGGACTACCGGCAGCTCATCGATCCACCGCCTGCTGTGCTTCTGCAGCGTATCAAAGGTTCTTGTCTTGAGTCCTCGCAGCACTTCAGCGTTCGCACTCTCAGCTTGCCCATTGCTCCTGGGATGTGCGACAGAGGCAAATGAGATCTTGCTTCCGAGGGCATGAACATATTGCATGAAGGCGCGGCTCATGAACTGGGTGCCGTTGTCGGTAATGATCCTTGCCGGAACTCCAAAACGGCACACCAATTCTTTCAAGAACTTGATAGCCGACTGAGCAGTCACCTTTCTCACGGCAGCCACTTCCGGCCACTTTGTAAACTTGTTGATAGCGACGAACAAGAATTCAAAGCCCCCGATTGCTCGGGGGAAAGGGCCGAGGATATCGAGCCCCCAGACCAAAAATGGCCACGATAAAGGGATTGTCTGAAGAGCTTGGGCAGGCAGGTGGATATTCTTGGAATGGAACTGGCAGGCTTCACATTTCGTCACAAGCTCAACCGCATCTTGGAGGGCTATGGGCCAATAGAATCCTTGCCGGAATGCTTTCCCAACTAACGCCCTTGATCCAATGTGGGAGCCGCACATTCCTTTGTGAATCTCAGCCAGCAGTTCCTTTCCTTCTTCCCGGCAGATGCACTTCAATTTCACACCGTTGGGCCTCCTTCTGTATAGAGTGTCATCGACAAACTGATACATACTGGCCCTCCGGGCTACTCTTTCAGCCTCATCTTGGTCATCGGGAAGTTCTCCAGTTTGGAGAAAGTGAACTATGTGCCTTGCCCAAGTTGGAGCTTGGGGCTCGACAACAAGGACTAGCGGCACCTCCTCTACTGCGGGGGCACATTCCTCGTTCGCGGGGACCATGAGCCCGGCTGGAGGGTGCGGTCCGGCAAGTGATGAGGAGTTGTTACCGGCAGGGTCCCTGCTAGGAGCACATGACTCTACCGGGAGAGGCTTACTGGAGTCCATCTTTCTCCTTTTTTGGGCCATTGTGGCTGGGGATACGGAGGGCTGAGTAAGATGGAGAACAAAAGTTCCTGGTTTCACAGGAAGCATCTGTGCAGCACACTTTGACAGATGATCAGCTATGCTATTTTCCGCACGGGGTACGTGCTCTATTTGCAATCCGTCAAAGCGCTCCTCCAATCTTCTCACTTCCTCGACGTATGCCTCCATCAATGGACTTTGGTAATCCTTGTTGACTTGTCTCACCACAAGCTGTGAATCTCCTCGAATGATCAGCTTCTTGATTCCTAATTCTGCGACAATCCTGAGCCCGGCAAGGAGCCCTTCATACTCTGCTGTATTGTTGGTTGCCTCTTCCCGGGCAAAGTGCATTTGTACGACGTACTTCAAGTGCTTCCCGGAGGGGGCAACGAGAAGCACGCCAGCCCCTGCACCTTGTAGGGAAAAGGCACCATCGAAATACATGATCCATTCTTGGGGTGCTTCCTTGCCCGGGATAACTGTCTCCAGCACTTCCTCATCAGGGGTTGGTGTCCATTCTACAATAAACTCTGCCAATGCCCTGCTCTGAATTGTTGATGTGCTTTCAAACCTCAGGCCAAAGCTGGATAACTCCAAAGCCCACTCCACTATTCTGCCGGTAGCCTATGGGTTCCGGAGTATCCTTTGCAACGGGAAGCGAGTGACAACCATAATCTCATGGGCTTGGAAGTAGTGGCATAGTTTCCTTGAGGCCATAATGAGACCAAAGATCAATTTTTGCACACCAGAGTACGTCGATCTAGCCCCCTGTAGCAGGGAACTGACAAAGTACACTGGGCGCTGCACCACTTTCTTCCTTGTCACGTCCTTGGGGTCGCCCTCGATGTCGTGCCCATTTCTATCCTGACTCTCATCTGGCTCTGCCGGGCCTCGCCCATTTTCTGCTTCTTCTACTTCCCGCTGTGCCACCAAGGCTGCGCTAATCACTTGATTGGTTGCCGCCAAGTATAGCAGCAACGGCTCCTGGGGTTTGGGGGCAACCAAGGTTGGCACAGAGGACAAGTAGGCCTTCAACTCTTGCAAATCGGCATCTGCTTCTGGGGTCCACTTCATGGGTCTTGCCTTCTTCAGGATTTTGAAGAATGGCAGGGCGCGCTCGGCAGACTTGGAGATGACTCTGCTTAGCGCGGCAACGCACCCCGTCAGATGCCTCACATCCTTGACTGTCCTTGGCGCTTGAATCTGCTCGATAGCTTTGGTCTTGTCGGGGTTAGCTTCGATCCCCCGGTGGGATACAAAGAACCCAAGTAGCTTGCCGGAAGGCATGCCAAACACACACTTCTCTGGGTTGAGCTTCAAGTTGATCTTGCGCAGATTAGCAAATGTCTCCTCCAAATCTTGGATAAGGGTTGCTCTGTTCTTGGTCTTGACCACAATATCGTCCATGTAAGCCTCAATATTCCTGTGTAGCTGTGGCTCAAAACCAATCTGGACTGCTTTTGCAAAAGTAGACCCGGCACTCTTTAATCCGAATGGCATGCGGACAAAGCAGTACGTACCACATGGAGTGATGAACGAGGTCTTCTGTTCGTCTTCCTTGGACATGAAGATTTGATGATATCCAGAATATGCATCCAGGAAGGAGAGCAAGTCACAACCTGAAGTGGAATCCACAATCTGATCGATGCGCGGCAAGGGAAATAGGTCCTTCAGGCAAGCCTTGTTGAGATATGTGAAATCTATGCAAAGCCTCCATTTCCCATTAGCTTTCCGAACAACCACTAGATTTGCTAACCACGTTGGATGTAGCACTCCTCTGACCAGACCAGCTGCCTCAAGCTTCTTAATCTCCTCTGCAATAAACTGCTGCCGCTTCAAGGCTTGCTTCCGAACTCTCTGCTTGACAGGTCGGGTGTGTGGGCAAACTGCAAGGTGGTGCTCGATTACCTCCCTGGGAACACCGGGGATATCAGATGGTTGCCAGGCAAACACATTGATATTCTCCCGCAGGAAGGCAACGAGCGCGCTTTCCTATTTGTCATCAAGGGTGGCACTGATAGTGAAGGTACCATCAACGCTAGCCAGCCCTGCCGGGACCTTCTTCACTTGTGGCGCGACAACCTTGGATCTCTTGCTGTTGGAATTCTCCGGCAAGTCATCAACAGGCGTAGCGCACTCCAAAGAGGCACGCTTCCCGGATTCCTTACCAGCGTCCCTGCTATCCTTCTTCTTTCCTCTGTTCTCCTTGGCGGGAACTACTGTTGCCGCTGCCTCTACCGCGACCGCGTCCCGGTACATCTTGTCCACGCAAATGATTGCATCCTTCTCATCTGACGGGATGGAAATGACTCCCACCGGCCCAGGCATCTTCAAGGTGTTGTAGGCATAGTGGGATGCCACCATGAATTTAGCCAAGGCTGGGCGTCCAAGAATCCCATTGTATGGCAGGGGGAGGTTGACCACATCAAACACAACCTTCTCAGTCCGATAGTTCAGCTCTCCCCTAAACGTTACAGGCAACATGATCTTTCCCGTAGGATGACTCCTGCCGGGATTAATTCCTTGAAATGTGCCGGTGACTTTTAGCTCCTCCTCTGCTATCTGGAGTTTGCTGATAACCTTTGGGGAAATCAGATTCAACCTGGCCCCGCCGTCAATCAGCATCTTTGTGACCTTGAGGTTGCGAATTGTTGGGGAGACCAACAATGGCAAACACCCTACCCAGTGGTGCGGTCGGGATGATCCTCTTCGTCGAAGATGATGGGTGTGCGTGACCATTTGAGGGGTTTTCGAGCCTCTGGCGCTGGCTCCACGGCATTGACCTCACGTGCCCACCATTTGAGTTGGCGGTGAGAGGAGTGCAAGGATGCACCCCCGTCAATGCACAGGGCGTCAGTGGCTCTCTGGAACTCTTGCTCACTGGTTTCCTCTTCATCCCCTCCATCACTTTCATCATTGCAAATTTCCTTCTCTCGACCCCTGGCGGGTTTTCTTTGGTTCCGGAAGGGTTTGCCGGGGCGATTTACTTCACCGCCTCGGCTCTTCCCGCCAGCAGCATTCTGACCTTTTTTTATCCCGCTTCTCATATTCTGCTCTCTGCCTCTTGACAAGCTGCTCAACCCGATAACACTCTTGAAGATCGTGGCCCTTGGTCCGATGAATCTTGCAGTACGGCCCATCACCCTTCCCAGCTTACTCGGCAGCCACAGCCTCCCGGCAGTCAGCGCACACGGCAGCCTCCTTGCTGGGGTCTTCGGCTTTGGCCTTCTTGCCGGTACTAAGCGTGCCCGATCCTTCGACGGTCATTACTGCCTTATCCTTGCGCCTCCTGCCGCACTTCTTGTTCTTCTTCTGACTGGTGGATTCTTCGTCATCTTCTGAGTCGATGTTGACGCAGTCCTCCTCTCCAGGGAGTTTCCTTCTTTCCTTCATCCGAGCACACTTGTCCACCAAAGTGTACAGCTCCTTCACAGTCTTGGGCAACCACACGTTCATCTTGGAACGAATCCTGCGGTTGCGCACATTAGACTGGAAGGTAGCTATCACAGCTGCTGGATGGATATTTGGAATGTTCCTATGGACTCTGCTGAATCTCTGCAAGTACTTCCAGAGGGTTTCTCCTTCTTTCTGTTGGAGAAGCTGCAAGTCGCTGGGCCGCCCTGGTTCTTGATGGCCGCCAGTGAAGGCGCCAATGAATTCATGGCACAGGTCAGCCCATGACGAAATGGAGTTCTCCGGCAGGTGCATCAGCCAATACCTCACATTGGACTTGAGCGCCAAAGGGAAGTAGTTGGCGAACACCTTCTCATCCCTTCCCCCGATAGCCTGAACAGCAATGGTGTAGATGCTCAGGAATTCTACCGGGTTTAGCCTCCCATCATACTTCTCTGGTATCTCTGGCTTGAACGTATGAACGAACGGCCAACGGACTTGCCGCAGCTCACGAGTAAAGGCAAGGCACCCAACCTCGAAAGGCAGGCACCCGCCAACCTCGAGCGCAGGCTCGTCAATGTCGGGACCGCTGCACCCATCGGCCCGACGAGGGTCGTCGCGGCTATCAGATTCGGGGTTCCACAGACCCTTGAGAGGTTCGAACTCTGGGGTGCGTGCGAAGAACTCTCTCTCCCCAGTCTGCCTGCTCAACGATTCCGCAGCCTAACTTGACGAACCCAAGGAACAAGAGCCATAGCAGTTTATCCTGGTTCGGGCCACCTTGCGGTGTAATACCCTACTCTAGCTTTGTGGTGGATTGCCTCGGAGGGCTGAGGATGAACTAGTACAGAGGTGGAACGACCTCAGGAGGTGAGGTGTTCTTGAGCTCGATGAGCTGGTGAGGTGGTGAGGGTGGAATGGATCTGGTCCAGCTCCGGTTGATCCAATCTCTCCTTCTTCCCTCTCTTCCTTTTTTACTTCTCCCCCTCTCTATGGTGGTGGCTAAGTCCTATTTATAGTGGCCTTGGTCCTCTTCCCAAATGTAGGCGGGAAGGGATCCCACAACGGCCAAATTCGAAGGGAGACAACTAGTACAAGTTATCCTGACAAAAGTAGTCTTCGCCTGCAAAAGCCTCTGGTGGTGACGATGCAGTGGGCTTCGCGATGACCTCTGTCCTGTCGTCCTGGCGGTCCTTGTCTTGTTGCACCGATATGGAAACCTTTGCTTGATTCCTCGGGACTCCGCGCCTGCGCTTGCCTCCTTTGCACCAAAGGGGAAACTGGTACACTGCGCCCGCTGGCGCCCGCCTGGTCCTGGTCATCATGGCTCACGTTAGGTGAACCTCGCAAGATGCAGCTTGCATGGATATCTCCGCTCCTCGGGAGCCAGCCTGGGGAGGCCGCCCCTCGTGGAGGTCTTGGTGTCGTCCGCCTCGTGAGGCCTGGCCCCTCGCGAGGGTCTTGAGTTGTCGTTGCTGAAGCTGGGCCATGCCAGGCCGTCGATGGAGCCATGCCACGGGCCACAGGCAGGCAAGTCTGGGCACCCCCGGTCCCAGGACGCCGACAGTAGCCCCCGGGCCCAAGGCGCGCTCGAACTTGGCTTCGAGGCGAAGCCAAAGGTTAAGTGCGGAGCGCCGCGGGCCCTAACCGCCTGCGGCCTTGGTTACCGCATGGCGATTGATGGGACGTGGGCACCTCCGCTTCCCCACGCTGCCTCGGCAACTGCTCGACTTGATGAGACCCTGCTGCATGCAGAGAAAAATCATCATTATGCGCGATCGTGGAGGCCGGCGATCGGCCTTCCCTTGGCTATAAATGAGGAGAGGGGCGAAGCCCCCTTTGCTCGTCTCTGTCTTCTCGCCACCTGCTCCTTCTTCTTCCTTCTCGCCTCGCCATCTTGCCGCGGTGCTCATGGCGCCTATTAGGAGGTTCTCCGCCGCGGAGAAAGGGAAAACCCCTCGCGAGGAGCAGGGACCACTCCCACCGAAGAAGAGGCTCAGCCGCCCCCGCGATGTTGGCGAGAGGCTGGAGGTGACGCGACCCTGGCTCGAGCGGCCTCCGCCGGGCTTCCTGCTCCCTCTGTACGCCCGAGCTCAAGACTCTGGAGGAGGTGGCTACGCCCCGCACCGCGCGAGCCACGGCCGTGGTGGCCAGGCTGCTGCAGCACGCCGAGTGCTGTAGTCCGGCCATGGGGCGGAGGTCGAGGTCGTCCCCCCAGGCAAGATCTTCATGACCCGAGGATGGGGCGAGGTCGCCCGCGCCTACCGTGCGGAGGGAGCCCTCGCCATCCACTTCGAGTACAACGGCACCTCCACACTGTTCTTCAAGGTCTTCGACGAGGAGGGCCGCCGCCTGGAGTGCTGCCCCGGAGGAAGCGGCCTTCGTGGCGCGGCTGCGGGCGCCGAGCCCGCCTCCGGGCCTGCCGACAACTCCTCCGGTAGCAGCGACGGCTCCCGGGAGTCCAGCGACTCTCCCGAGCCTAGCGAGTCTCCGGAGTCGAGCGACGACAGCTACATGCCCCCGAGCTCCCGACGTGCCCGGAGCGCGGTGGCAGCATCCGCTCGACATCGACGATGATCTAGATGGGGTTGGCGTCGGCCTCACGTGGCCCGCTGATGATGACGGCGTCGACGGTGATGCCCGCTGCCAGGGTTTCTCGAGGTTTTTCTTCTTTTGTTCCCTGCGAGGAGCCAAGGCGAACCCCGTGGGGGTATGTAAGGAAATTGTAATGCTTTTGCTTCAATGTTTATTATCCCTGGTATGAGGTTATAGCTGCGTGTCTCGCTTCGGCATTATTCCCCTTTTCGTTCTCGCGGTAGCTTTGCGCTCTACGCCGGCAGGTCCCAGTCCCCAGGCAGGCTTCAGCCGTCGCTGGTATGCCAGGTCGCGATGCCATGGTCAAGGCCAGGAGGTGAGTGGCCCGAGGTCCGGTAAGAGCTCCTGAGGCGCGATGCTCAAGAAGTCCCCTTTGGCATGCAAGCAGCTCCCTAAAGGCCGAAAAGAGAAGTGGCATTGCCGGAGCGAGATTACGAGAGTTAAAAATTCCAGGCAGCGGGTTCGCGCTGATTCGTATAGGTAACTTATCTTGATGAACTTGAGGTGATTCCTTCGCGCGGCGCCCGATTTGCGCTTTGGCGGTGGTGCTATCAGGTAGGGCTCGCGCCGGCCTCCCCTTTTCTCGCTTATCTGAATGCTCTGCGTCCTTGGGTCCCGACCCTCGAGCGAGGCTCAGCCGCCGCTGGTATGCCAGGTCGCGATGCCGTGGTCAAGGCCAGGGGGTGAGGGCTGGAGAGTTAGTAGGAGCTCCTGAGGCGCGGTGCTCAGGAGCCCCCCCTTTAACGCACAGCGAATCGCGTATAAAAGGGGCGGCCAGCGGGACCGCCTACAGTTAAGCTCTGAAGATTCCTGCAGGTTAATCCAAGGGGAGGATATAACTTATAGTCGCGTTTACTGTCCTGCCGCTGATCTTTCCGCAAGAAGATGAAGGCACTGAGGATCTGGTGAGGTGACGTGCGTGGGGCGGGCCGCGAGCCAGAGCTCAATCCCTCAGATTTGTCAGCGTTGTAGGGATGGACCCGAGCACAAGCATCGTGCCAGCATGTGTATGAGACCCTGCGGCAGAAGTTCCTTGCCGTCGACCCCATGACTACGGCCGGCAGCACGGGCGACGGTGACGTCGTCGACGACGGGGCTCCCCAGGCGGGCGATGGTGGCACCCAAGGCTGAAGGAGAAGCTTGATGGTGGTGTTCGCTCCATTTTATTTCCTGCAATATGAACCGTGCCTCGCGGAGGCGTAAGAACTCATGTTTGGTAATTTGGAGAAACAATATGTCTTGTAATAATTTGCTAGGATTTTGCGATTTCCTTCCCATTTGCTTTAGTGTTCTGCGTCGGCAGGGCCCGGCCCCGCGCATACCTCAGCCGCCATTGGGTCGTCCGGATCGCCAGGACGAGACCAAGGGGTGAGGGGCTACATGACCAGTTAGGCCCTTGGGTCGCGATGCCCAAGGGTCCCCCTTGACGTACAAATAGCCCTCGGGAAGGAGACGCGAGATTAGGCCTTAGCGTTCTGCGTCGGCAGGGCCCGGCCCCGCGCGTACCTCAGCCGCCATTGGGTCATCCGGATCGCCAGGACGAGACCAAGGGGTGAGGGGCTACGTGACCAGTTAGGCCCTTGGGTCGCGATGCCCAAGGGCCCCCCTTGACGTACAAACAGACCTCATACCTGTCCTCGCCGGGCTCTCGCTCGGGAGGGTTGCGCGAAGACCATGCAAATTAGAGTCCAAAACAAGGGCAAAAGAGTTTGTAAAAGTAGATACGATGGAGACGTATCAACTCCCCCAAGCTTAACCCATTGCTTGTCCTCAAGCAATTCAGTTGACAAACTGAAAGTGACAAAGAAAAACTTTTACAAACTCTGTTTGATCTTGTTGTTGCAAATATGTATAGCCGGCATTCAGATTTTTAGCAAAGATTATGAACTAACCATATTCACAATAACATTTAGGTCTCATATTTACTCATATCAATGACATAATCAACTAGCGAGCAATAATAATAAATCTCGGATGACAACACTTTTTCAAAACAATCATGATATGATATGACAAAATGGTACTCCCTCCGTCCGGAAATACTTGTCGAAAAAATGGATAAAAGTGGATGTATTTAGAACTAAAATATGTCTAGATACATCCATTTCTCCGACAAGTATTTCCGGACGGAGGGAGTATCTCGCTAGCCCTTTCTGAGACCGCAAAACATAAATGCAAAGCACCCCTGAAGATCAAGGACTGACTAGACATTATTATTCATGACAAAAGAGATCCAATCACACTCATACTCAATATCAATTAATAACAAAGCATACAAATGACAGTAGTGCTCTCTAACTGGTGCTTTTAATAAGAGAATGATGACTCAACAATAAAAGTAAATAGATAGGCCCTTCGCAGAGGGAAGCAGGGATTTGCAGAGGTGCCAGAGCTCGAGCTTTTAAACAGAGATGAATATAATTTTGAGCGGTATGCTTTCATTGTCAACATAACAACCAAGAGATCTCACTATCTTCCATGCTAGATACATTATAGGCGGTTCCCAAATAGAATGGCAAAGTTTTTACTCCCCCTCCACCAACAAGCACACTCCACGACTGGTCCGAAACAACGGGTACTGTCCATACCAACAACAGTCCTGGGGGTGTTTTGTTTGAAGTTATATTTTGATTTGATTTCGAGCATGGAACTGGGCATCCCGATTACCAGCCACTATCTCGTGAATGACAAGTGAATCAACACTTATCATGAGAATAACCCACCTAGCATGGAAGATACTGACAGCCCCAGTCGCTACATGAGCGATTCGGGCATACAAAACAGATTATTATTTCAAGGTTTAGAGTTTGGCACATGCAAATTTACTTGGAACGGCAGGTAAATACCGCATATAGGTAGGTATGGTGGACTCATATGGAACAACTTTGGGTTTATGGAAGTGGATGCACAAGCAGTATTCCCGCTTAGTACAAGTGAAGGCTAGCAAAAGATTGAGGAGCGACCAACTAGAGAGCGACAACAGTCATAAACATGCATTGAGATTATATTAACCAACATTGAGTGCAAGCATGAGTAGGATATAAATCACCATGAACATAAATATCATCGAGGCTATGTTGATTTTGTTTCAACTACATGCGTGAACATGTGCCAAGTCAAGCCACTCGAATCATTCAAAGGAGGATACCATCCTAACATACTTCATCACAACCATTTTAAAAGCATGTTGGCACGCAAGGTAAACCATTATAAACTTCTAGCTAATTAAGCATGGCATGAGTAACTATAATCTCTAATTGTTATTGCAAACATGTTTCATTCATAATGGGCTGAATCAAGAACGATGAACTAATCATATTTACAAAAGCAAAATAGGTCGAGTTCATACCAGCTTTTCCTCATCTCAATCATTTCATCATATATCGTCATTATTGCCTTTCACTTGCACGACCAAACGGTGTGAATAATAATAAGAGTGCATGTGCATTGGACTAAGCTGGAATCTACAAACATTTATTCAAAGGAGAAGACAAGGTAATATGGGCTCTTTGTTAAATCAACAATAATGCAATGAAAGCCACTCAACATTTTCATCATGGTCTTCTCCTTACGACCCAAAGAAAGGAAAAAGAAATTCAAAGAAACACACTGAAATATATTTTTTGAAGTTTTTGTTTTCTCAAGAAAGTAAACAAGAACGAGAAAAACTATTTACACGGGAAAGCTCCCAACAAGCAAAAGAAGAACGATAAATCTTTTTGGGTTTTCTTTAATACTACCACTAAGTGAACTAGAAAGGAAACTAAAAAGAAGCGAGAACTAATTTTTTTTGGATTTTCTCAAAGTTTTTCAAACACACAAGAAGAAAGCGAGAAAAAGAAATAAACTAACATGGATAATACAATGAAAAAGTATGAACACCGACAACTGGAATGAGTGTGTGAACATGAATGTAATGTCGGTGAGAAATACGTATTCCCCCAAGCTTAGGCTTTTGGCCTAAGTTGGTCTAGGCCCACGGCTGGCCTGGCGGATATCCAAACTTGTAATTGGGGTTGTACTGGGATGCGGCAGCTACTGCCTGAAGGGCTGCAGCGTGGAGGCAAGCGGCCTCCACCTCTCTCTCATACTCGTCTGCCTCCTCCTGTAAACACTTATCTGACACGAAGTCTGTCAGGCCGGCGTTGTGCACATACATATGAAATTCCTCCTTAAAACCTGCACGATTCATGAAATTATCCGACGGCCATTCACAAGGTTGGACTTGAGCATCCCTCGGTGATTCAAGGTCCGGCTCAGTATCGAGAACCTTGGAACACTTTCCTTAACATTTTTTCTGAAAAAATTCTGAAATTTTTAGTGACTCAAAATAAATGTGAACAAAACTTGACCAAAGTAACAGCAACTACTCCTGCAAGTGTCTAGAGGCTATATCATGCATCAAAACTACTTTGGACCATATAAATTTGACATGCAAGCTCAAGAACAAGGTCACCACAGCAACAAAAATTTGCAATATATAAAGCACTAGAACAAAAACTAATTGGACCATTGGAGGAGTCACATACCAATGAACAATCTCCCAAAACAGTTTTGGAAATGGAGCAATGAGCAAGGAGATCGAAAATGGCAGCAAAACGAGCTAGAACACGGGTTTGAGCAATGGGATGATTTTTTCTGAAGGAAGACGAAGTGGATGGGTGCTGGAATAAGTGAGGGGGACCCACGTGGGACCCACAAGCCACCGGGGCGCGCCCAGGGGGGTGGGCACTGATAACCCACAAGTATAGGGGATCGCAACAGTTTTCGAGGGTAGAGTATTCAACCCAAATTTATTGATTCGACACAAGGGGAGTCAAAGAATATTTGCAAGTATTAGCAGCTGAGTTGTCAATTCAACCACACCTTGAGATTAATTATCTGTAGCAAAGTGATCAGTAGCAAAATAGTTTGATAGTTTTGATAGTAGTAGCAATAGCAATAGTAACGGTAACAGTGATAACAGTGATTTTGTAATGAGTGCAATAGTAACAGTAGCAGTAGTAACTTAGCAGAAACAATATAAGAGAAATTCATAGGCATTGGATCGGTGAATTCGTTGGATGATATTCATCATATAATAGTCATAACCTAGGGCGATACGGCACTAGCTCCAATTCATAAATATAATGTAGGCATGTATTCCATAAATAGTCATACGTGCTTATGGAAAGAACTTGCATGACATCTTTTGTCCTACCCTCCCGTGGCAGCGGGGTCCAATTGGAAACTAAGGGATATTAAGGCCTCCTTTTAATAGAGAACCGGAACAAAGCATTAACACATAGTGAATACATGAACTCCTCAAACTACAGTAATCACCGGGAAGTGTCCCAACTTTTGTCACTCCGGGGTTGCCGGATCATAACACGTAGTAGGTGACTATAACTTACAAGATCGGATCTAGAACATAGATATAATGGTGATAACATAAACGGTTCAGATCTGAAATCATGGCACCCGGGCCCAAAGTGACAAGCATTAAGCATGGCAAAGTCATAGCAACATCAATCTCAGAAAATAATGGATACTAGGGATCAAGCCCTAACAAAACTAACTCGATTACATAATGAATCTCATCCAACTCCTCACCGACTAGCGAGCCTACGAAGGAATTACTCACTCCCGGTGGGGAGCATCATGGAATTGGCGATGGAGAAGGGTTGGTGATGACGAAGATCGAAGATCCCCCTCTCCGGAGCCCCAAACGGACTCCAGATCTGACCTCCCAATGAAGAACAGGAGGTGGCGGTGGCTCCGTCTCGTGAAACGCGATAATTCTTTCTCCCTGATTTTTTCTCCGAAAATATGACTTTATAGTATCAGGGTTGAGGCCTGCGGGGCCACCAGGTGGGGACAACCCACCTGGGCGCGCTTGGAGGGGGCGCGCCCTGGTGGGTTGTGCCCACCCAGGTGCCCCCCTCCGGTGGTTCTTGGCTCCAGAAATTATCTTTTATTATATAAAAATTCCTCGCAAAGTTTTGTTCCAGTCCGAGAACTTTTATTTCTGCACAAAAATAACACCATGGTAGTTCTGCTGAAAACAACGTCAGTCCGGGTTAGTTTCATTCAAATCATGCAAATTAGAGTCCAAAACAAGAGGAAAAGTGTTAGGTAAAGTAGATACGTTGGAGACGTATCAACTCCCCCAAGCTTAAACCTTTGCTTGTCCTCAAGCAATTCAGTTGTTAAACTAAAAGTGAAAAAGAAAAACTTTTACGAACTCTTTTGCTCTTGTTTACATAAATAAGCTTAAGAAGCACCCAGGTTTTCAGCCAAGATTATAACTAACCATGTCAACAATAATTCTTAGAAACTATATTAACTCATATCAATAGCATAATCAACTAGCGAGCAATAATAAGATATCTCAAATAACAACACTTCGTCAAAACAACCGTGATATAACATGACAATAGTGGTATCTCGCTAGCCCTTTCTGAGACCGCAAAACATAAATGCAGAGCACCCCTAAAGTTCAAGCAGCGACTAAACATTGTAATTCATGGTAGAAAAGATCCAGTCATGATGCACCCAACATTAGCTACACACAATGCATGAGGATGACAATAGTGCTCTCAGGTTCTGGCGCTTATTTGAGAAGGTGATGACACAACATAAAAGTAAATAGATAGTCCCTTCGCAGAGGGAAGCAGTGATTTGCAGCGGTGCCCGAGCTCAAGTTTTTAAAACAGAGGTAAATGAAATTTTGAGAAATGCACCCTTCTTGTTTACTTCGTGACCATTAGTTATCGGTATCTTCCATGCTAAACACATTAGTGGCGGTTCCCAAGCGATAAAAGTAAAGGTTTACTCCCCCTCCACCAACAATCACACTCCATGGCTTGTCCGAAACAACGGGTGCCGTCCATACCAACAACAGTCCTGGGGGAGTTTTGTTTAATTATTTGCAATTTTAGTTCGGGACTGGGAATCCCTATTACCGCCCCTCTCGTGCAAGGATGAGTGAATAAACACTCATCATGAGAATAACCCGCTTAGCATGGAAGATACTGACTACCTCCTGTCGCTCTATGAACAATCCAGGCACACAAAAAAGGATATTTATTTGAAGTTTTTAGAGGTGGCACATGCAAATTTACTTAGGACGGCAGGGTAATACCGCATATAGGTAGGTATGGTGGACTCATCTGGAATAACTTGGGTTTCAGGATTTTTGATGCACAAGCAGAATTCCCGCTTAGTACAAGTGAAGGCTAGCAAATAGGTTGAGAAGCGGCCAGCTAGAGAGCGAAAATGGTCATGAACATGCATTATGCATAAGTAACATTGGATACTATCATGAGTAGGATATGAACACCATGAACATAAATATCATAGAGGCTATGTTGGTTTTGATTCAACTACATGCATGAACATGTGCCAAGTCAAGCCACTCGAACATTCAGAGGAGGATACCATATCATCATACTACATCACAATCATTTTAACGCAATGTTGACAACCAAGATAAATCATTATCCACTCCTAGCTACTTAAGCATGGCATGAGAAACTATAATCTCTAATTGTCATTGCAAACATGTTTGATCATAATAGGCTGAATCATGGATACTAGATTAAACATATTTACAAAGCAGAACAAGTCAAGTTCATACCCGTTTCTCTCTGCCACAGCCAGTTCATCAAATATCGTCATTATTGCCTTTCACTTGCACGACCGAACGATAAGGAAATAATGATAGTGTAAGAGTGTCATGGACTAAGCTGGAATCTGCAAACATTTTATTCGAAGGAGAAGACAAGGTAATTTGGGGCTCTTTGTTAGATAAACAATAATGCATAAGAGAGTCACTCAACAATTTCATTGCGGTCTTCTCCTTGATATGACTCAATAAACAAAAAAGAAATTCAAAGAAAAACACTAAAATATTTTTGGAGTTTTTGGTTTTTCTTGAAGAAAGTAAACTAACAAAGGAAAAACAAAAACGATAAAAATTATTCACACGGGAGAGCTCCCAACAAGCGGAAGAAGAATCGAGAAATCTTTTTGGGTTTTCTTTTAATACTACAACTAAATAAACCAGAAAGAAAAACCAAAAAGAAGCAAGAAATATTTTTTGGATTTTCTCAAAGTTTTTCAAACACACAAGAAAAGAAACGAGAAAATAAATCTAGCATGGATGATACAATGAAAAAGTATGAACACCGATAACTGGAATGAAATGTGTGAACATGAATGTAATGTCGGTGAAAATACGTATTCCCCCAAGCTTAGGCTTTTGGCCTAACTTGGTAGTCACCGTCAGTAGCCTACATAGTGGTCGGAGTGATAGCTCACGGAGGCTCGATGCAGAAGCCTCAGCCCGCCGCGCAGCCACAACCGCTGCGTTATGTGCTCGAGCTTCGCTCTCAAGAACATAATATCTTCCCTTGCTGTGAAAATCAAAGAGAGCAGGCGCAGGCAAAAAGGTGTCCACAACGGACTTTTTATTAAACAACAAGTTATATGTAAAATTATTGGCTTCACCACTAAGGATCCTATGACGTTTCATGGCATCGAAGTCTAAGTATTGCGTGGGTAGGATGGTATCATAAGGCCAGGGTGAGACACCCAGCTCTCTTGCTAAGCGTGTGGCATAAATTCCACCATAAAAATATCCACTACCAGCGTTGTGTTGTAGCCTTCATGCAACAATCGCTCCAAGGTTATAACTTTTATCACCGGTTAGAGCGGTGCGTATGAGGCTTAAATCTGGAGCACAAAGTGTACTACAATCTTGTTTACCTACAATGCATTTCCCATTAAAAAGTGCAAAGTACTGGATTGAGGGAAAATGAATGCTCTTTATTCTTCCTTGCGTCACTCCTCTAGTCTCACCATAACAAAGGCTAGTTAAGAACATTTCATACTCAGATCTTGGTGGCTCATCTAGCGAACCCCAAAATGGAATTTTGCAGTAGTTAGAAAATCTCTCTAGAGGTATGGTAAATGGATTGTCATACAGTTTAAACAACACCCCAGACTCACGAGGATGGAATTTAAATTCTTTAGTAAATGATTCAGTGAGGTTGAGGTGTTGGTTGCACTTATCTGAAATGTAGGGACCAAGCTCGGCATTGTGAACGCATTGCTCAAATTCTTCTTTAATGCCCACGCGCACCATATAATCATTGCATGGTCATAAACATGATTTGGTGGCGGCATCTCGTATGAAATTTTCACTTGGTTCAACATAAGACCGACGAACGGAGCTGCTACTAGAAGATGCCTCCGAGGACCTCCTCCTCGAAGAACTCCTCCCAAATAGGTTCATCATATCTGCGTACAATTTTCTGAAATTTTTGGGTCACAAAATTTTTCTCAATAAAACTTCACAAGATTGATAGCAACTACTCATAGGGATGCATAGAGGCCACAACAAGCATTCAAACTACTTAGAACTCTAAGAATTCAACATGCAAGTTCATCTACAGCAGCACCAAGAGTGACTAATTATTCAAAGTATGAACCACTAAAGCAAAAACTAATTGGACAAACGGAGGAGTCACATACCAAGCAACAATCCCCCGAAACAGTTTCGGAAACGGAGCTTCGAGCAAAGAGATCAAAATCCGCGGGTTTGAGAGCAAGAACACGAGAGAGAGAGCAATGGTGATTTTTTTCTGGAGGTAGGTGATGATATGGAGTGAAGGGATATGTGAGGGGGCCCACGTGGGGACCACAACCCACCAGGGCGCGCCTGGGGGTGCTGGCGCGCCCAGGTGGGTTGTGCCCACCTGCTGCACCCCCCTCTGATGTTATTTGCACCAAAAATTCTTAAATATTCAGAAAAAAAATCGTATTAAATTTTCAAAGCATTCTGAGAGCTTTTATTTTTAGGTCATTTTTTATTGCACGGGAAATTCATAAAACAGGCAAAACATGGCATTTTATTTCATTTAACTAATAAAAACAGAAAACAAAAGAATAGGACAGAAGATGGTGCTTACTAAATTCATCAACTTCATACCTCTCAAAAATGATTCATTAATAAGGTTGATCAGGTCTTATTAACAACCACTTCCCACTAGCATGAAACCGAAGAACTTTCGTAAAACACTAAGTTACCTCAACGGGGATATGAATGTCCCCAACAATAAGAATTTCATATTTCTTTTTGGCAGTAGGTAGAGGTAGTTGAAAACTTCCAATAGTGATTGTCGGAGATTTTTCAATAACATTAATACCATTCACTTGGAATTGTTTCTTTGGAAAATGCACCATATGCTCATTACCATTGATATGAAAAGTGACCTTGCTTTTATTGCAATCAATAACAGCCCCTGCAGTATTCAAAAAGGGTCTACCAAGGATAATCGACATGTTGTCGTCCTCGGGCATCATAAGTATAACAAAGTCAGTTAAGATAGTAACATTTGCAACAACCACGGGCACATCCTCACAAATACCAATAGGTATGGCAGTTGATTTGTCAGCCATTTGCAAAGATATTTCAGTAGGTGTGAGTTTATTCAAATCAAGTCTTTTATATAAAGAGAAAGGCATAACACTAACACCAGCTCCTAAATCACATAAAGCAGTTTTCACATAATTTCTTTTGATGGAGCAAGGTATAGTTGGGATCCCCGGATCTCCAAGTTTTTTAGGTACTCCATCTGTCGGGGATATACCCCGCGGTATGACCCAGCCGGAAGTATGACCCGGCCGGACTTGGCGACTCACTAGTGACCCGCCCTGACTTGGCGACTCACTAAGTGACCCGCCAGGATCTCTCCACTCACTGATGACCCGGCCGGGCCTGGTGACCCGGCAGGCGGGTCAGAGGAGCGACAAGACCCAGTGGCTCAGAAGGCGGCTCATGGAAGGCCGGCTCATGTTATGGTAGGCCGGCTTGTGAAAGAAGACATAAGGAATATTCCCTTACAAAGGAAGCAAGACTAGGACTCCACTTGTAATAGAGTAGTCCTAATCCTACTAGGACTCCACCTGTAACCTGCCCCTCTAACTTATATAAGGAGGGGCAGGGCACCCAAGTTGGACAAGTTGAGACAGACAAGTCAATAGCTCTCGAGGGAGAGGTAGCGAAAGAGCACCCTTGTGATCGTGAGCATCATCATCATCAATATCAATGAAGCAGGATGTAGGCTTTTACCTCCACCATGAGGGGCCGAACCTGGGTAAAACCTCGCGTCTCTCGTCCCACTCAACCCCTCTCAAGTTACCACATAGATGTGTTGGCCTCACGACTAAGTCCTTTTCACAAGGACATCTGCCGTGACAAATCCACGACAGTTGGCGCCCACCATGGGGCCCACGCATGGTGATGTTGAATTCTTGGAGGGATCTCTCCTAGGGATCAAGGAGCTCGCAATTTAGTCAGATGAGGAAGAGCTGACAAGTTCATTGTTTTGTGATCGGGAATATGATTAACTTTGGAACCAGCGTATGCAGGGTTTGAGTTCAAGGAGAGTTAGGGTTGCGCGTCTCTGCACCACCGTATACGACCAGCAGATCGTTTCGTCGAGACCGGCGGTTTACTTGGATGGCGGACGCGGCCATCGACAATCCGTCAGATCGCTATAGCCGAGAGTGGCTGAGTCGTACAAGAATTCGATTCTAGGTGTTCTCTTCCCATACAAAACAAGCAGTCGTATCAGATCAACTTGGAGACGACGCAGTACACGTGGTCACGGAAATTTCTACCTGAGGTAGTACTTGTTTTTTCCAGGGGAAGCCACTAGCCAAAGTCCTTAGGCGATTTATCGCTAGGCCCAGACCGACACAGGCCACCGCATAGAGACGCAAAAAGCAATGCAATAAAGGAGCATCATTGTAGTCATTGCAGCAGCCATCCTGCATGGAGTCACATCGGTCCAGAGCTGACCTCACGGGACCAAAGTTCCAAGTGCATGTAGGAATACTACAAATTCACTACTCGTCCACTGGAAACAAGCAGCGCGTGGGAACCGCCTCGTTGACCCGCCTCGTTGCACCACCGAGCCGCACCCCGAGCAGCGGCCACGGGCCTCCCCTACAGCGCCTGAACGGAGAAGCGCCGTGGACCGCCGCCGTGCTCACCTCCACACCCGGCCTCCGCAACAGCCGACCGTCGCCGACTTGCCTGAGCTGTCCTCGCCGGCGCCTTGAGCTGCGGCTGCGGCCGGCCCCGTCGCTCCTCCTCAAGCCGCCAGCTGCCTTTGAAGCCGCCATGGCCTTGCCCCCTTCGCGCCACCCCTGCCGCAAGCTGGCCCTGCCGCGAGTCGCCGACCGGCAGACCCGTCCTTCACGCCCGACCGCCTCTGCCGTCACGCGTCGAGCTGCCCTTCGTCCCGTGACCCGGCCACGGACCCGCCTTGCCTCGCGCTGCGTCGAGCCGCCCCTACATGGCCTCTCAGCCTCGCTCACCTCCATCGAGCGTCGTGCCCGCCAAGAGCCGCCCAGGGCCAGGGGGCCTCGCCTTATGGCCCCTACATCCACTCTGAGCCGCCTCCGCGGCCTCGAAGCCGCCGGTTTTGCTTCGGATTCCGCCCCTCGCCAAACCGCTGGATCCGCCTGTGCCCTGTCCCATGGCGGGTCGTTCCTCTCTGGCCTCGGTCGCCTCTGCCCCTGCGATCAGCCACTGCAGCGCCTCGCCTCCACACGCCGGTCCCTGACCGTGGCCCTGAGCCGCCTGGTTTTTGCTGCTACACCTTCGAGCCGGTCTACTGCTCCTCTTTTGCTGGGAGCCGGATTCACCGTCGCTCCTGCCGTGGCCGGCTTTGAGCCGCTGTTTCCAAGCCGCCACTGCTCCACGCGGTTTCAAGCCGCTGCGCTCTACATCTGCTGCTACTTCGCCAACACTGGCGAGGGCCGATCTGTTCAGCTTATCTGTAACAAGTAAAATGGACAGCTTCAGGGTTATGATTTTGTCGAGTTTGTTAGCCATGCAGCTGCTGAGTGGTTTTCTTCAGATATTCAATGGACAAAAGATGCCAAACATTGAGTTGGCGTACAGACTTAACTGGGCCAAGTACTGGTGCAGAGCATGATAATACCGCGGGCTAATACAGTCTTTGTTGGGGATTTGAAAGCTGATATTGCAGACTGCATGTTACAGGAGACGTTCAGGGTCTATTAACCTTCAGTGAAGGGAGCAGAAATTGTAACTGACAAGATGACAATGCGTTCAAGGGGTTATGGGATTGTGAAGTTTGCAAAGAGAAAGACAACGTGGGTTCAGAAGAGAGTACCGAACTCCAAGTACAAAATAGTGCCAGGAGCCCAGTTTGACCAACCCATCATACTTAATGGTCTTGACCCCAATGTCACTGAAAATACCTTGAAACAAGTGTTTACTTCTGTCAAAAAAGAGGAACGCTCAGGGTCATCTATTGTTACTAGCAGTAGTAGTATGCGCATCCACGCCGCTGCTGCGCCTTCATATATCCAAGTTAAATTCTGGACCATGCAAAGATCATCGGTCGTCCGGACGAATCAGTGATTTCATGCCACGGATACGGAGCGTGCGCAAGTCACCGTCCCTGCGGCTCGGTCTACACCAACTTGCCAGGACCGCGCCCGTGGTCGACTCGCCTGTCCGCACCGGCTTACAACGCCACGGCCGACTCATCTGTCTGCTCCCGCGGCCGACTCGCCCGTGATTGGTTTCAGCTTCACCGTAGTGATCATCAACTCCGCGGCGGATAATTTCCGGCCTGACATATCAGGTGAAATCCATTCATTATATTTTTATTAATTTCTTTAAAAGAGCAATTACTCTGGCTTGCAAATTCTTTAATGCAGGACAAGTTGTCTACTGCAAAAGGGACCGTTATGTCACTGAGTTGTTGAATGACTCATACCGGAAGTATATAACAAATATTGCGAGGATCATTAACTCACCTCAAGCTTCTGGTTTACATAACTTTTAGCGTTCCGCTGTTCAACTATATGCCAGTTTATATCACAGTCAAGTATGGAGAATCTCAAGACAACTCCTCGAGTCGTCTTAAGACTCGGGGGCTACGATGACATGACTTAGCAAATTTTGCCAGATTCAAGAACCCCGGGTCATTGGAGGGAATATAACCCGGTCCCGAAGGCTACTGCCATATTGATGAAAATTTAGAGGCCGTCAGAAAATTTCTGGCTTAAAAAGAAGGATTCCGGTTTAATATCCGGCTCAAGGGAAATCTCTCTCCCACAATGTCTTGAGCTCTCCATATCCGGCTCAACATCCGGTTCAAGAGGAATTCATCTCTCGCAAGTTCGAGTTCTTAGAAGAAAGTAAAGGTTGCCAAAGAGAACTTGCTGCCATGATGCGCGGTTTAAACATGGGTATCCTGCCTTATTGGCTTATCATATTATGGGTCACTTGGGGGGCTTCCTGCTCAATGAGCATAGCTGTGCTTACCTTCTTGATCCGGCTTACACGCCTTGATACAAATCACTTGGGGGCTTCCTGCTCAATGAGCATAGCTGTGCTTACCTTCTTGATCCGGCTTACACGCCTTGTTACAAATCACTTGGGGGCTTCCTGCTCAATGAGCACAGTTGTGCTTACCTTCTTGATCCGGCTTACACGCCTTGTTACAAATCACTTGGGGGCTTCCTGCCCAAGTTAAAGGTTACCAAAGAGAACTTGCTACAATGAGCAGTTCAAACATAGGTATCCTGCCTTGAGGGCTCATTATAGGTCACTTGGGGGCTTCCTGTTCAATGAACATAGCTATTCTTACCCTCTTGATCGGCTTGGATGCCAGGTGTGAAACACCAAATTCCGGGTTATCCTGCCTATATGTCTGCCACTCCGCCCAGGTTATCTGGAATGACCCACCGTACTTTGGACAATCAATCTTATAAAGACCCTGAACTTGTCAAAGTTAAAATGGCAGTTGGTCATGTGAGGCCCAGCTTACAGGTTTGAATGAAGGATTAACTCAGTGGCTGTGCGGCCCATGAACAGCACTTGGTCTTGAGGCTTGGCAGCCTATGAAAGCCTTGTTTTTTCTGATTTGTTATTTTTCTATGAACATTGTTTTGGTTCATATCCTTGTACCATATTGACATATGGTTTAAAATGATTCAGGCCATGTAGCCTTAATCTTTATGACTCATATTTGAGTATATCTGGGGTTTTGATAACCCGGCCTGGCTTTGGACGATAAGTCGCCAGTATACTTTGATTGTGCACGTGGAGTTATGCGCTCTAAGTTTTTGGGCTGTTACCCTTACTGCATATGGTGATGTAAGCCGGTAGTACGAACCAATTTCACAGGTATGTTTTAACTTGTTGTGTGAATATGCGAGGTTTGATAACCCGCCCTGGCTATGGACTTTAAGTCGCCAGTATACTTTGGATGACGCAATTGGAATCATGCATTTACAAAATCTTTGGGTTGTCACCCTCACTGGATATGGCGATGTAAGCCGCCGGTATAAGTCAACTCTGTAGGTATGTTTTCCTGGTTATATGAATATACGAGGTTTGATAACCCGCCCTCGCTTTTGACTTTAAGTCGCCAGTATATTTTGGCTTCAATGGCCTTAATTTTGCTCTTTTCTGTACTTACATAAGACTATATTATGTTTGGGTTGTTACCCGCCCTGGTTTTTGACGTTAAGTCGCTAGGGCATATGTTGTTTAAACTTTGTGCAGGACATGCAAAGCTATGGCTTACATAAATGATTAAGTTTAAGCCCATCATCAAAGATTAGAATTGGTGTTTGAAAGTGCGTTATATCGACTAGAGGGGGGGTGAATAGGCGATTTTTACAAATTCGTCACTGAGGAATTTCAAGGTGAGGAAATTCCTAAGCGACGAACTACTTAGCAGCGGAATGAGTACTCAGATGCAAGCATAACAGAGCAGTAGCACAGTCATCATGATGAAATGAAAACAAGCACAGAGTACGAGTAGCGTAAACACAGGATAAGCAGGCTGAAGACAAACTGACTGAAGAAATTGAACTGAGGAAATTGAGAAAGTCTTCAGACAAAGTCTTCAAACAGTAATGATCAAATACATAGCAAGTATGCGAGGAAATGAAAGGGTTGAGGAAATAGAACTAGTAGCTCGGTGAAGACACTGATTTGGTAGACCAGTTCCAACTGCTGTGACAGTTGTACGTCTGGTTGGAGCGGCTAGGTATTTAAACCTGAGGACACACAGTCCCGGACACCCAGTCCTGAACACACAGTCCAGGACACCTAGTCCTCACCGTATTCTCCTTGAGCTAAGGTCACACAGACCTCGCCCAACCACTCGTGGTAAGTCTTCAGGTGACTTCCAAACCTTCACATACTCGGTCACTCGGCAATCCACAATTTCCTCTTGGATGCTCTAGACCATGACGCCTAACCGTCTGGAGGATGCACAGTCCTCAAAGGTAACAAGCGTCGGTTCCACACAGGAACAATCTCTTCAGTGATGCTCAATCACTTTGGGTTTGTAGGTGTTTGGGTTTTTGGGTTTTTCCTCACTTGATGATTTTCGCTCAAAGTCCTCGGAGGATGGGATGCTCTAAATGACAAGTGTCAATGTATCTCTCGGAGCAGCCAACCAGCTAGTGGTTGAAGAGGGCGGCTATTTATAGCCTAGGGAGCAGCCCGACATGATAAGACATAAATGCCCTTCAATGATATGACCGTTAGGTGGGTAGATATTTTGGGACAGCTGGCACGTAGCACAGCAACAGTCGGAAATTTGAGTATCAAATTCCTCAGGGCTATCATGTTCCTCACTTGTAGGCAATCCGCACTGGCGAATTTCTAACTCCTCAGTCAGAACAAATTCCTCAGAGAACAGAAGAACTTCGTCTCTGTCACTGAAGAACTTGACTAGACTGTATGAGATTTCCAATGGCTTCACTCGAAAGGATTGGGTAGGTGTAGAATTTTGAGTTGAGCATCACTTGGAAACTTTTCCTTAGTTTTACCTCGACCCCCTTTAACAGTACGGTGTTTCCTATGACTCAAGAAGAAGAAAATGAAACTACGAAAACAAAAGTCTTCACGCTTCATAATCCTCGCATGAATATCAAGTCTTCAGGGTCACACCAATTTCTTCACTTTCAAAGTCTTCAAGAAAACCAAAGTCTTCAGTTGAAGACATTCATTTTAGGGGTCGACATTCATCGTAATTAACAAACTCCTCATAGAATTATAGACCTGTGTACACTCACAAACACATTAGACCCTTAACCTATAAGTCTTCAATACACCAAAATCACTAAGAGGCACTAGATGCACTTACAATCTCCCCCTTTTTGGTGATTGATGACAATATAGGTTAAGTTTTCAACGGGGATAAACATATGAAGTGTAAATACTAATATTGAGGAATTTGATTGCAAGATATAGAGGAACTCCCCCTGAAGATGTGCATATTTGAAGAATTTGCTTTGAAATAGCAAATGCACATTGTTGAGTAATATCATGGAGATCTCCTCCTATATCTTGAAATTCATACACGCATTTATCCTATGATATGAAGAATTTGAAATGCATGATGAAATATGGTGTCTGACGAAATTCAGCATGCGTGCATTATGGTATTGAGGAAATAGCATACAGAAAAACAGAGCAAAAGTATCAGACCACCATAGGACTTAAGTTTACAACTCATCAGAGCAAACACCTCAGAAAAACAAGAGTTGAAACTTAACAGAAATATATAGCCCATATATATAAGAGACCCGCTTGAAGACTAAACTCAAATTTCTCCCCCTTTGTCATCGAATGACCAAAAGGGACGAAAAATGAGGACTAACGCCCCTGAAGAATATCATCATGATGTCGACGGAGGAGCGCCAGCATTGTTGGGGTCGTCTGTTGAGGTAGGGCCTGCCGCAGTGTCGTTCAAGTCTTCAGCTTCATCCGTCTCGCGCGATGAAGAATATGAACTGGCAACAAGCTGAGGAACTTTGACTTTCTTGAATTTCTTCGATGGTGGCTGGGACCAGTCAAAGTCCTGTTGGAAGCCCATCTCCTTGAGTTCTTCAGCACTATGAAGATTAGACAGAATCGCCCAAGTGCGGTCAAAGACTTCATGCAAGCAGTAGTGATTCTTCTTCACAGTATTTTGAGTGACTGTCATGTTCTGAAGAATTGCACCAAACTGACGCTTGACCCACTTGTGATTTCGATCAACTTTCTGATGAAGACTAAGGAGAAGTTCACGATCAGTCATCACACGCGGAGCTGTGGCTTGAGGATGATGTTCTGAAGCTTTGGCGGCAGAATCTTGAGTTGCAGAGTCATCATTGGTGGAATAGGAAGTAGCTTTGCGAAACTGTCCATCCAATGGACGAGTACCTTCATCAATAACAGCAGCTTTGCCCTTCTCGTCAGCTGAGGAAATAGTCCGTTTGAGGACTTCAATAGGGGGCAAATAGCTGAGATGATTTTGAAAGTCAGCCATGTAATGAATTGAAGACCTTGATCTGATGAATCTCATGATCCAGGGAGCATAAGGCTTCAACTCAAAAGGTGACAGTGCAGCATTGGCCAAAGTCCTCATGAAGAAATCGTGGTAGTTGATAGGAATACCGTGAATGATATTGAACAGCAGATTCTTCATAATGCCAACAACTTCTTCATCATCAGAGTTGTGGCCCTTGATTGGACTGAGGGTTTTGGTTAATATGCGACAGACTGTCCTTGGCACATAGAGCAATTCCTTGACGAGGAATTTGGTCCTTGGAGCTTGGCCTGGCTTCAAAGGCTTCATCAGCACTTGCATCAGATGATCAGACAGTTCAGGTTCAACATAGAGAAGCCTAGCACCTTCAGTGGGAGGACTGACTGGGACGGCATGAAGCAATTCAGAGGCCGGTGCTTTGAAATGAGTATTATCGGTCATCCAGTCCAATACCCATGAATTGACATCATCAACATTTCCAGTAATGTGCAGCGTGGTGAAGAATTGAAGAATGAGTTCTTCATTCCAATCGCAGATGTCGGTGCAGAAATGGAGTAACCCAGCATCATGAAGAACACTGAGGACTGGTGTGAAGCAGGGCAGCGATTCCATATCTACATGAGGAATTTGCTCATGTTCAAAGATCTTATCCTTATCAACCAACAATGAGGAGTAGAAGTTCATCTGGCTTGCAGTCCAGAAACGCTTGCGACGAAGACGAGCAGAGTCATAGGGATTGTAGTCAGTGAAGAATATGTGCTCGTTGAAGAAATCCTCAGCATTAAACTTCTGCTTCTTGGAGTGAGGGTTCTGTGGCTTGGGCTGAAGATTAACAGTTGAAGAATTTACAGCCTCTTGAGGTGTAGCCACTGGAGCCACTGGCTGAGGAATTTCAGCAGCAGCCTTGGCCTTCATTTCTTCAGACATATGTACATCAGCGCTAGTGACTGGAACTTCTTCAGGTATAGAGTGAAGTGAAGCTTGACGTTCATCAGAGCCCGTATGAATTTCTTCAGTTTGCACAGGGGACTGAGGAACATGATGTAGAGGGGTTGTCAGAGGTGAATTGGGGTGATGACTTTTCCAAAAGTCATCATTCAGAATAGGTGTTGTAGACCCAATATCCACATCCTCATCTTCTTCAGTTCCTTCGACGCCTGCCTCTTCAGCTGTGAACTGAGGCATGGGCGATGATACCAGTGGAGTTGAAGGGATATTATCCACTTCAATTTCTTCATCCATCTGCTCTGTCGAAGCAGCAGAAGGAATTTCTTCATCAGATTTACTTGGAATTTCATATTCCTCACCAAAGGGAATGATCTCCTTTGATGGCATGCTTGATATTGGAATAGCATCAATTGGGTTTTCAGATGAACTCGTCAAAGTCTTCAATTTCTTGGGAGCTGAAGACTCTGAAGATGCAGATGCTTTCCTTTTCCTCACAGCTGCTCGCTCCGCAGCCTTGGTTTTCTTCGCTTCTGATGCAGAAGGAAGGTTGATGCTTGTCATCGGTGCAGGAGGAGCAGAGGAAATTGGTTGAATTTCTTCCGGCACAACAGATGCAGTTGCCCTGGCTTGTTCAGATTCCTCAGGCACAGTAGCAGATGCTTCAACTGGCCTGGATTGCTCTTCAGGCGCAATATTGGAGGTTGCCCTGGCATTTTCTTCAGAGACTGGAATTTCTTCATCAGCTCTGGCGCTTTCATTTTCTTCAGCAGACTGAACAGATGTTCCAGTCTGAGGAAATTTGGGTTGCGATGAAGCTGCAACACTTGGAGTAAATCCTTTTGCCATTCTGACGAATCTGACTTTGGCACCTAGCCAATCTGCATGGAATGCATGAAATTCATCACTGAGTGCTTTGATCTCAGCCTGCATAGTCACAAGTTCTTCAAGAGACATTTTCACAACATTGTTCTTCAGAAAACGCTCCTTCTTGTACTGAGCCTTCTTCACCTGCCTGGCCTTTTCAAATTTCCATTTTTCTTCATTTATGAAGGCCGTCAACATGTGACTTTGACCAGGAGTGAGGTTTAATTCAGGCAAAGGTGTGTTAGGGTTCTTGTGCCATAGATCAATAAAATCAAGGATCTTCCTTGGATCCAGCATGAGGGGCACAGCACTGCCTTTGGCTCTAGCGGCCCTTTGTTGTCGATCTTTGATGAGCTCAGCTAATTCTTCATCATCAGCTTCATCTTCGCTTGACGGAACCTGAAAGGCGACTTGCTTCTTGTGAGGACTTGGCCTTGTGCCTCGTCCAGCAGTGGCCTTTTTCTTCAGCAAGGTCGGAGTTGTTGAAGACTGAGGTGGAGCTGAAGAACTTGCAGAGACTCCTGAAGCAATTGAGATTCCAGTAGTCCTTTGGCATGTGGCAAGATGCACATGTGCTGAGGACTTTGCAGGAGCAGCTGAGGATTTTGCAACCGAGGGAGTTGGAGCTGCTTTTGAGGAATTTGCTTGAGCAACAGGCCGTGAGGGCATTGCAGCTGAGGAACTTGTCTTAACAGCTGATTTCTTCAGCATAGCCTTCTTAGGCTTGATAGCAGAGGCCTCAGCGGCGGCAGCAACAGAATCTTCATTGAATTTCTTTACTGCCTCTTTAGCCACTTTGGCCAGCTTGGCTTGACGCTTAGCCCACTCCTGAGGAAATTCCTCACCTCTTCTGATGCTAGTGGGATCAGCTACTTGGCCAGGAGCCAATGGAGGTCTTGGACATGGAGGGTTAACAGCGAATTTCTTCATGTACTTGGGAGTAACATAGCGATATTCCCTCCATTCTCTTGCCCATCTCCTCTCAATCTTCTGGATGCGCACTTTGTGCTGATTTTTGTTCTCCTTGCCATGAGTTGCTTCATCAGGAGTACAATATTCATCATAGATGTCATCAGGGATCTCAAAAGCAGTATTTGTTTCTGGCCTCTTTCCTCCCTTCTGAGGTCTTTTACCATCAGCCATTTTCTTCACTTGAGGGTTTTGAACAATCGAATTTTCTGATGAGGTATGCAATTTTTCTTCAAGGAACGCTGCAAATGAGTTAAGTTGATGAGAACCTAGAGATTCAGCAGCGGACATGTGTACCTGTGAACAGAATATAGGTGCGAAGAGTTTTGGAGAGGTCATATGCGTTCTCAGAAGATTTTCAAAAGTATCAAGTTTGAGGAAGATGACCAGAGGTGTCTTGAGGAATTTCACTAAGCATTTTAACTTAGGTTCCAGAGTTGTGTAGATTGAAAATCCACACAATTGAGGAATCTTGAAGAAAAACATTGCTTAGAGAAACTGATCAAGGACAGAAGCAAGTTGGTGTTTAAGAACATGAAAGTTGAAGAATAAACACCTTTTGAAGATTTTGTGGAAATCATCAGAATCAACAAGGGCAGTAAAAATAAATTTTATTTACCCTTGACGAAGAACACGACGAACTGAGAGTGGCAGTGGAGATGTTCGTCCGTTCAGATCTTCCACGCCCTAACTTGGCGATGGAAAACAGCTACGGCGGCGGCGGAGTGAGGATTTCCGCGGCCGGCGTGAGTACGACGGCGACGAGGTCGAGGCAGTGAAGCTCTTCCTCACCGGCGACGATGGAGTGTAGCGGCGGCGCTAGGTCTGAGAGCTCGAGCGAGGGAGTAAGATCGAGCGGGGTAAATGAGCTCTGAGGAGGGTGAGGGGTATTTATAGCAGAGGTGAAAAACCGCTCGTCCAAAGAAAATGGACAAACGTGCCCCTGACCCTTCTCATCCTAGCGACATGTGTCACCCACGAACTGTGAAGTGGAGATCGTGTTAGATCGAGGGTGAATAGATAAATCTTATCGAGGGATATGGAACGGTTTGAGCGGCAAAAGCCGAAAATTCAGATAAGAATATTTTAATGTTTCGTTCGCAAATTCTTCAGCTGTCAAGGACACAGTGAAGACTTTGAACGGGTTTCAAATAGAACGCACATGAAGAATGTGTGAACGGACTGGATTGAGTTTAGCATAGAGGGGGAACGGGTCCGATCACATTCACTTAGAAGGAAAAAACAACTTGAAGAATTAGCAATAAGTGAATGCTGTAGAGGACAGAAAACTCAAATATATATATATAGTCAATGAAGAACATAGACGGAAAGAGTGAAGATTTTGCAAAGTTGAAGAATTTGAAAATTTGAAGAATTTGCACAATGATGAAAAACTCAAATTTTGAAGATTTTCAACTTTTTGTGGTGGCGTGACCCACCGTGTAAGAATGATGATTTCAGACACCGCGTACAATTGTCGTAGGGCTCTGAGAATCAAATTCTTCATTAATTTCTTCACACTTAGAGGGTTAGTCTTCATTGATTGAAGAAAAACGTTTCTTCGTGTGTTGCACATCTAAGTCATCAATTTGCATAAGTGTTAGGATGTGTGTCCTTTTCAAAGGACATTCGAAGATTCTAAGATATTTAGCTCACACCGCAACTTGCTAAATCTCTTCTCATCCAAGGGCTTTGTGAAGATATTCGCTAGCTGTTCTTCAGACTTCACGGGATCAATAGAGATGTCACCCTTCAACACATGATCTCGAAGAAAATGATGATGAATCTCGATGTGCTTTGTCTTCGAGTGCTGAACTGGGTTATGAGCAATTTTGATGGCACTCTCATTGTCGCAGTAGAGTGGCACATTCTTCACATTGATGCCGTAGTCCTTGAGGGTTTGCTTCATCCATAGCAATTGAGCACAGCAAGAACCAGCAGCAATATACTCAGCTTCAGCAGTAGAGAGTGATACGCAGTTCTGCTTCTTCGAGGACCAACATACTAAGGATCGTCCGAGGAAATGGCATGTGCCTGAAGTTGACTTGCGGTCCACACGATCACCGGCATAGTCAGAGTCAGAATATCCAATGAGATCAAAAACCGAGCCCTTGGGATACCATAATCCAAGTGTTGGAGTGTGAGCTAGATATCGAAGAATATGTTTCACAGCCTTATAGTGTGATTCCTTCGGTGTAGCTTGAAAACGGGCACACATGCAAACACTAAGCATAATATCCGGCCTAGATGCACATAGGTACAATAAAGAACCAATCATGGAGCGGTATACCTTTTGATCGAAGTCTATTCCATTTTCATCAGTGCATAGATGGCCATTTGTGGGCATAGGGATTTTGACGCCTCTGCATTCTTGCATACCGAATTTTCTCAGAACGTCCTTGAGGTATTTCTCTTGAGAAATGAAAATGCCATTATGTTGTTGACGAATTTGAAGACCTAAGAAGAATTTCAATTCTCCCATCATGGACAATTGATATTCCTCACTCATCATGTAAGCAAATTCGTCACTGTAATGTTGGTTAGTACAACCAAAGATAATATCATCAACATATATTTGGCACACGAATAATTCATCATCATAGGTTTTGGTGAAAAGAGTTGGGTCGAGTGAACCGGGTTTGAAGCCTTTCTTCATGAGGAATTCCTTCAGAGTATCATACCACGCCCGAGGGGCCTGCTTGAGGCCATAGAGGGCCTTATTGAGTCTGAAGACTTTGTCAGGATGTTTAGGGTCTTCAAAACCTGGGGGTTGAGCAACATATACTTCTTCCTCAAGCTTACCATTGAGGAATGCACTTTTCACATCCATTTGATATAAGATGATATTATGATGGGTAGCATAAGCAAGCAATATGCGAATAGCCTCAAGTCTAGCAACAGGTGCAAAAGTCTCATCGAAATCAATTCCTTCAACCTGTGTGTAGCCTTGAGCTACAAGACGAGCCTTGTTCCTCACCACTAGACCATTTTCATCTTGCTTGTTGCGGTAGATCCATTTGGTACCGATGATATTGTGCTTGCATGGGTCCGGTCGCTTGACAAGCTCCCACACATTGTTCAGCTTGAATTGATGTAATTCCTCTTGCATTGCTTGAATCCATTCAGGCTCCAGAAATGCCTCATCAACTTTGGTGGGCTCTGTGATAGAGACGAAAGCAAAATGCCCACAAAAGTTAGATAAATGTGAAGCTTTTGAGCGAGTCAGAGGACCTGGTGCGTTGATGTCATTGATGATTCTCTCAATCTGTACTTCATTTGCAACGCGGGGATGAGCAGGTTGACGACTTTGATTTGGCTCAGCATTTTCTTCAGAGCCATTTTCTTCAGATGCGCCAGCATGCTGTTCTTCATGTTCTGGAATGATTTCTTCAGCAGATTCTTCGGTAGGAATGACATCCTCAGTAGCTTTGAACTTCATGGTTTCCTCAGGCGTCTTTTCATCTAGCACAGGAGGTAGGTGCTCTCTTTGCGAGCCGTTAGTTTCATCGAACCGCACATCTACAGTTTCAACAACCTTGTTGTGATAGGCATTGAAGACCCTGTAGGTGTGCGAGTCCTTTCCGTAACCAAGCATAAAACCTTCATGTGCTTTCGGTGCAAATTTAGAATTGTGATGTGGATCTCTAATCCAGCATTTAGCACCGAAGACTTTGAAATAACTCACATTGGGTTTCTTGTCAGTGAGGAGTTCATATGAGGTCTTCTTGAAGAATTTGTGAAGATATACCCTGTTGATGATGTGGCATGCAGTATCAATTGCCTCTGGCCAGAAGTGACGAGGTGTCTTGTATTCATCAAGCATGGTGCGAGCCATCTCAACAAGAGTCCTGTTCTTGCGCTCCACAACGCCATTCTGCTGAGGAGTGTATGGGGCAGATAGTTCATGAGTAATACCAAGTTCATCAAGATAGTCATCAAGACCAGTATTCTTGAACTCAGTCCCATTGTCACTACGTATATGCTTGATCTTCACGCCGAAATTCATCGAAGCCCTTGAGGAAAATCGTCTGAAGACTTCCTGCACTTCAGTCTTGTAAGTAATGACATGCACCCATGTGTAACGAGAATAGTCATCAACAATGACAAAGCCATATAGAGATGCTGCATTTGTTAGTGTGGCATAATGAGTAGGGCCAAAGAGATCCATATGAAGCAATTCAAAAGGACGAGAAGTAGTCATGATAGTCTTTGAGGGGTGCTTGGCTCTAGTCATCTTTCCAGCCTCACAAGCCCCACAAAGATGATCTTTGAGGAATTTGACACCCTCGATGCCAATGACGTGCTTTTTCTTCACGAGCGTGTGTAAGTTCCTCATGCCAGCATGACCCAGTCGTCGATGCCATAGCCAGCCTTCTGAAGCTTTAGCAAGTAGACAAGTGGCAGGCTGTGGTCCTGCAGAGAAATCAACAATATACAAGTCTCCTCTCCTAAAGCCTTCGAAGACTTTGGAATTGTCAGATTCCATGAGCACTAAGCAACGATATTTGCCAAAGACAACAACCATATCAAGATCACAAAGCATTGAGACAGACATGAGGTTGAATCCGAGGGACTCGACAAGCATGACTTTATCCATGTGTCGATCCTTTGAGATTGCAACCCTACCTAGACCCAATACCTTGCTTTTGCCTTTGTCAGCGTAGGTGATATGCTTCAAGTGTGATGGAGATAAAGGAGTGTTCATCAGTAAGCTCTTGTCACCGGTCATGTGATTTGTACATCCACTATCGAGGACCCACTCAGTAGCTTTGGGTAAATCATCCTGCAGATGAATTAGTGCATCTTACGAACTCATATACTTCAGAGTGAAGAATATGACATCAAATTCATCAGACATATTTCATCAATTAAAGCAACATATGTATATATAGCAATGTGAGGACGTGAGAAATGAATAAATCATTTGTTAATGATTAGCTTGCGTCCTTTCAAGCAATTCAGGTCTCCAGCAAATTCTTCAGACGATTTAGTTCGTCTGGAGACCTGACCCTGCATAAGAGATTAGTTCCTTTTCTTCACCACCCACATCTGGAGGGGTGGCAAAGAGTTCATCATCCTGCGAGCTCCATAAGAGAAAGGTGGCATAGACGACAGACCACTTCGTTTCACATAAGAGGGGTTAGGGTAAGCATATGAATAAGCAGAGAAATTCTTCGAGGACTTATGAACATAATGATTTGAAGAATAATGCACATATTCATAGCCCTTAGGCTTTCCCTGCGAAACAGAAGTGTTAGCACGATGATGTTCATGTGAGGACTTGGATCCATGTGAGGAATTTGATCCATAAGAGGACTTGGATCAATATGAAGAATTTGATCCATAAGAGGACTTGGATCCATATGAAGACTTTGGTTCATATGAAGAATTTGATCTGGGGTTCTTATTCTTCACAGGTGGTGTCATGAGGACATTCACCTGAAGACTTTCAAGGCACTTTTTGGGAACCCAGATTTTCTTCATAGGGGGACCATTCCTGCAGTTGGATCCAACATATCTAGCAAATACCTCACCATTCTGATTTTTGAACAGTTTATAGTTGGAGTCAAATGACTCATCAGATGAATATGAGGATTCACAAGTAAAGCCAGATAAAGTGGATGGATCTACGGGAGGTCCCTTCGCAGCAACCCATGAGGTTTTGGGATACTGCTCCGGTTTCCAGTAGGTTCCATCAGCATTGAGTTTCCTCTCAAAGGCAATACCCTCTTTCCTAGGGTTCCTGTTCAAGATCTGCTTTTTGAGCACATCACAAAGAGTCTGATGCCCTTTGAGGCTTTTGTACATGCCTGTCACATACAATTCCTTCAACCCTGCATTTTCGTCAGTGATACTAGTGGTATCCTCAGATGAGGAATTTATGACCACAGAGATAGTTGAAGAATTTGCAGCAATGGAAGCATTTGAACATTCAGGTGAAGAATTAGCAGTTTCACGTTCAATGCATTTCAAGCATGGTGGAATAAATTCTTCCTGAGCGGAACTGATCTGTTGAGCAAGCAAAGAATCATTTTCCTTCTGAAGATCTTCATGACTCACCCTTAGCTTCTCAAGATCTTGCTTTCTTTGAAGAAATTCATAAGAAAGCTTCTCATGATCGGCTAGGAGAGTTTCATGACGACCTTGAAGGTTGTCAAACTTAGACTGTAGTTGCTGAAGATTATCAGTCAGTGTTTGAGTTCGATCCATTTCCTCACCTAACAGATCATCGCTTTTGTCTAGCATATTTTGAACCTTTTCCAAAGCCTTTTGTTGTTTAACAGCAATATTAGCAAGTTTGGAATAGCTGGGTTTGAGGTTATCATCAGATTCATCCTCACTTGACTCAGAGGAGGGATATTTGAATACCTTGGCACCTTTTGCCATGAAGCAGTAGGTGGGAGCATAGTCATCGTTGCCGTCATCAGTAGTGTTGGGGAAGCCATTTTCCTCAGTGTTGAAGATGGACTTGCTAACGTAAGCAGTAGCGAGGGCTAGGCTCGCCACACCAGAGTCTGACTCCTCAGATGCCTCCTCTTCCTCATGTTCCTCAGATTCAGCTTCAGAGTCCATTTCCTTGCCAATGAATGCCCGAGCTTTCTTGGAGCTGCTCTTCTTGTGAGATGAAGACTTTGAAGATCTTGACGATGAGGACTTTGAAGATTTCTTCTTCTTCTTAGAGTCATCTGAACTATCATCCTTGTATTTCTTCTTCTTTGATTCCTTCTCCCACTGAGGACAATCAGTAATGTAGTGACCAGGTTTCTTGCATTTATGGCAAGTTCTCTTCTTGTAATCACGGGATGAGGAATCTAATTTCATGTCATCACCTCTTGAGGATTTTCCAAATCGGCTACGTCTAGAGAACTTCTGGAATTTCCTCACGAGCATTGCTAGCTCCTGACTCAGTTCTTCAGGATCACCAAGGCTGCTACCAGAATCTTCATCTTCAGATTCAGAGACTGCCTTGGCTTTCAGTGCACGAGATCTACCATAGCTAGGTCCGTAGAGATCTCTCTTCTCAGCTAGTTGGAATTCATGAGTATTTAGCCTCTTGAGGATATCAGCAGGATCAAGTGACTTGTAGTCTCCACGTTCTTGAATCATCAGTGCCAGTGTATCGAATGAAGAATCGAGTGACCTCAGCAATTTCTTCACCACCTCATGGTCGGTGATGTCAGTGGCACCCAGTGCTTGAAGCTCGTTTGAAATGTCAGTGAGGCGATCAAAGGTTTGCTGAACATTTTCGTTGTCGAGTCTTTTGAAGCGGTTGAAGAGATTGCGAAGAACGTCAACTCGAGAGTCACGTTGAGTTGAGACTCCTTCGTTGACCTTGGACAGCCTATCCCAGATAAGCTTAGCTGTCTCCAAAGCACTCACTCTGCCATACTGCCCTTTGCTCAGATGGCCACATATGATATTCTTCGCTTGAGAGTCGAGTTGCTTGAATCTCTTCACATCAGCAGTGTTTACGGAAGGAGTGACAGAGGGAACACCCTTTTCCACAACATACCAGAGGTCGTTGTCAATTGCCTCAAGATGCATGCGCATCTTGTTCTTCCAGTAGGGGTAGTCCGTCCCATCGAAGGTAGGACACCCAGCTGAGACCTTGATCATGCCTGCAGTCGACATAACTAAAACTCCAGGTGGTTAAACCAAAATCACACAGAACAAGGGAGTACCTTGCTCTGATACCAATTGAAAGTGCGTTATATCGACTAGAGGGGGGTGAATAGGCGATTTTTACAAATTCGTCACTGAGGAATTTCAAGGTGAGGAAATTCCTAAGCGACGAACTACTTAGCAGCGGAATGAGTACTCAGATGCAAGCATAACAGAGCAGTAGCACAGTCATCATGATGAAATGAAAACAAGCACAGAGTACGAGTAGCGTAAACACAGGATAAGCAGGCTGAAGACAAACTGACTAAAGAATTTGAACTGAGGAAATTGAGAAAGTCTTCAGACAAAGTCTTCAAACAGTAATGATCAAATACATAGCAAGTATGCGAGGAAATGAAAGGGTTGAGGAAATAGAACCAGTAGCTCGGTGAAGACAATGATTTGGTAGACCAGTTCCAACTGCTGTGACAGTTGTACGTCTGGTTGGAGCGGCTAGGTATTTAAACCTGAGGACACACAGTCCCGGACACCCAGTCCTGAACACACAGTCCAGGACACCTAGTCCTCACCGTATTCTCCTTGAGCTAAGGTCACACAGACCTCGCCCAACCACTCGTGGTAAGTCTTCAGGTGACTTCCAAACCTTCACATACTCGGTCACTCGGCAATCCACAATTTCCTCTTGGATGCTCTAGACCATGACGCCTAACCGTCTGGAGGATGCACAGTCCTCAAAGGTAACAAGCGTCGGTTCCACACAGGAACAATCTCTTCAGTGATGCTCAATCACTTTGGGTTTGTAGGTGTTTGGGTTTTTGGGTTTTTCCTCACTTGATGATTTTCGCTCAAAGTCCTCGGAGGATGGGATGCTCTAAATGACAAGTGTCAATGTATCTCTCGGAGCAGCCAACCAGCTAGTGGTTGAAGAGGGCGGCTATTTATAGCCTAGGGAGCAGCCCGACATGATAAGACATAAATGCCCTTCAATGATATGACCGTTAGGTGGGTAGATATTTTGGGACAGCTGGCACGTAGCACAGCAACGGTCGGAAATTTGAGTATCAAATTCCTCAGGGCTATCATGTTCCTCACTTGTAGGCAATCCGCACTGGCGAATTTCTAACTCCTCAGTCAGAACAAATTCCTCAGAGAACAGAAGAACTTCGTCTCTGTCACTGAAGAACTTGACTAGACTGTATGAGATTTCCAATGGCTTCACTCGAAAGGATTGGGTAGGTGTAGGATTTTGAGTTGAGCATCACTTGGAAACTTTTCCTTAGTTTTACCTCGACCCCCTTTAACAGTACGGTGTTTCCTATGACTCAAGAAGAAGAAAATGAAACTACGAAAACAAAAGTCTTCACGCTTCATAATCCTCGCATGAATATCAAGTCTTCAGGGTCACACCAATTTCTTCACTTTCAAAGTCTTCAAGAAAACCAAAGTCTTCAGTTGAAGACATTCATTTTAGGGGTCGACATTCATCGTAATTAACAAACTCCTCATAGACTTATAGACATGTGTACACTCACAAACACATTAGACCCTTAACCTATAAGTCTTCAATACACCAAAATCACTAAGGGGCACTAGATGCACTTACAGTGTTTCAAAAGGGTTATCAGTTCTTGATTTTTACAAAGGCTATAAGCCACCGGGTTACATCTTGGAGTACAATGGATGCACATTAAGTTGCCATCGGCCAAGAGCCGCCAGTATTATGATTGAGGTTTTTAAAGCTGCTTCAGAGCAATGGCTATTATTCCTTCACATAAAAATATCGGCTCACAGCAGAGAGCATGGTTCAATATTGAATATGCAAGGCGTTCAGCAACATCATCCGAATAATGGATATGGTTTTATTTTACAATGAAAGGAATAGTCCCGAGTCGCTGTAGGCACACGACCCGGCACTTGGGGGCTACATTATTCAAATCATGATTATATCAAGTATGCAAGTCCCATGTCGCTGCAAGCATGCACCATGACACTTGGGGGCTAATGCAAGGTCATTTTTAACTCGCCTTATTGAAGACCCGACTCATCACATTGTAATGAGCCGGCCCTTGGGGGCTACTAATTGCTCCTATCAAAGGTAACCCGAAACTTGGGAGCTACATCATATGCTATTATTTTCAATGAAGTACATACAAAGTCCCTGCTCATTATTACATAATGACCTGGCACTTGGGGGCTACACATGGGAAGTACAAAATGGTCAGTTTATGATTGGTGACCTACATTAACAAACCGGTTTTCTCCAAAGTTGCAGTATTTATATTGAAGCAAGTCTTAAGATGTTACTACGCTCCCTTCTTAAGACTTGGGGGCTACAGGTGATATGCATATAAGGGAGGTACACTTTCAAGCTTGGTGTTAGCAACAATTATGACTCGGTGCCATCAATATTTACAAATCGGCAATTTTGGCAATCATAACTCGGCAAGCTCTACATCTTTAAGCCGGCTGAAAATTAGATGAGTATTTCAAGACCAATATTTTTGTCAAGCTAGAGCATTGGAAGCCGAGTCAAATGGATTATTCTTTATAATATTTTTCTGCAAGAAGCCAATGTCAGCAAATTGACTATGAAGCCGGTCTATTGACCCGGACTTTTCAGAAGAAGTGCCCGGATTTT
This sequence comes from Thinopyrum elongatum, assembly GCA_011799875.1. Classification (NCBI taxonomy): domain Eukaryota; kingdom Viridiplantae; phylum Streptophyta; class Magnoliopsida; order Poales; family Poaceae; genus Thinopyrum; species Thinopyrum elongatum. The sequence continues at coordinate 280,167,453 of CM022303.1, forward strand.
TTACATTGGCAAAGTTTGAACATATCTGCCAAAGGAGATTTTCTATGAGGTCATGGACACGTATCAAGGAGGAAATGACAAAGACCTAAGGATGATCAGGTGCTGGCTCAAAAAACTTTTAACCCGGAGCCCAACCTGTCAAATTTGTTCTTGTGTTTATTTTGCAGGATCAGTTTAACATGGATAAATCCAAATTAAACTGGGGGCTAATGTCGGGGATATACCCCGCGGTATGACCCGGCAGGAAGTATGACCCGGCCGGACTTGGCGACTCACTAAGTGACCCGCCCGGATCTCTCCACTCACTGATGACCCGGCCGGGCCTGGTGACTCATTGGTGACCCCGCAGGCGGGTCAGAGGAGCGACAAGACCCGGTGGCCCAGAAGGCGGCTCATGGAAGGCCGGCTCATGTTATGGTAGGCCGGCTTGTGAAAGAAGACATAAGGAATATTCCCTTACAAAGGAAGCAAGACTAGGACTCCACTTGTAATAGAGTAGTCCTAATCCTACTAGGACTCCACATGTAACCCGCCCCTCCAACTTATATAAGGAGGGGCAGGGCACCCCAAGTTGGACAAGTTGAGACAGACAAGTTAATAGCTCTCGAGGGAGAGGTAGCGAAAGAGCACCCTTGTAATCATGAGCATCATCATCATCAATATCAATGAAGCAGGATGTAGGCTTTTACCTCCACCGTGAGGGGCCAAACCTGGGTAAAACCTCGCGTCTCTCGTCCCACTCAACCCCTCTCAAGCTACCACATAGATGCGTTGGCCTCACGACTAAGTCCTTTTCACAAGGACATCTGCCGTGACAAATCCACGACACCATCCTTAAAGGTATAATTAGCAAGCATGGTGGATATTGCAGCTTCCAGTATTTTTCTCTTATTGGTGATGATGTCTTTCATGTACTTTGCATAAGGAGGCATTTTTAAGATGTCAGTCAAGCGAGTACGCAAAAAGACTGGCCTAAGCATCTCAGCAAAGCGTTCAAATTCTTCATCATCTTTCTTTTTAGTTGACTTAGGTGGAAAAGGCATAGGTTTTTGAACCCACGGTTCTCTTTCCTTACCATGTTTTCTAGCAACAAAGACTCTTTTATCATATCTTTTATTCTTGGTTTGTGGGTTATCAAGATCAGCTGCTGGTTCTATCTCAACATCATTATCTAGTTCTTTATTATTTATTTGAGTGTCTTCATGAACCTCATCATTATCTTTTTCATTATCAAAAGGTGAGTGTTCATTACCAAATTGAGTTTCAGCATCAGAGATAGAGGCTTCATTATCATCATCAGGAGGTTTTTCTACTTCAGGTTCACTAGAGGCATGCAAAGTCCTATCATTTTTCTTCTTCTTTTTCTTTTTAGAAGGACTAGGTGCATCAGTGTTAACTCTTTGAGAGTCTTGTTCGATTCTTTTTGGGTGTCCCCCAGGATAAAGTGGTTCCTGAGTCATTTTTCCTCCTCTAGTTGCTACTCTAACAGCAAAGTCACTAATATTATTGTTCATTTCATCAAACAATTCTCTTTGAGATTTAGCAACTTGTTCTAATTGAGTTTGAACCATAGAGACATGTTTACCCACACCTCTAACATCATTTGAGATTCTAAATAACAAGTCACTCAAGCGAGCAATCACATCAGAATTGTATTTCAATTGTTTCATAACATTTGCATTGAAGTGATCTTGTTTTCTAATGTAGTTTTCAAACTCATAAAGGCATTGACTAGGATGCATATTGTAAGGATTGTCATTGTCATTGAATTTCATTAAATAATTTACCTCTACCACCTTAGGTGGTGGTGGTGTATCAAGCCCATGTACTTCTTCAATAGAAGGTAAATTTTTGGCATCCTCAGCTTTAATACCTTTTTCTTTCATAGATTTCTTTGCCTCTTGCATATCTTCAGGACTGAGATATAAGATACCCCTCTTCTTTGGAGTAGGTTTGAGTGGTGGTTCAGGAAGAGTCCAATCATCATAATTTTTCAATATGTTATTCAATAATTCTTCATCTTGTCCAATAGTTCGTTCCCTGTAAACACAACCAGCACAACTATCTAGGAAATCCCTGGAAGCATCGGTTAGTCCATTATAGAAGATATCAAGTATTTCATTTTTCTTAAGAGGATGATCAGGCAAAGCATTAAGCAATTGGAGAAGCCTCCCCCAAGCTTGTGGGAGACTCTCTTCTTTAATTTGCACAAAGTTAAATATTTCCTGTAAGGCAGCTTGTTTCTTATGAGCAGGAAAATATTTTTTAGAGAAATAATAAATCATATCCTGGGGACTACGCACACAACCAGGAGCAAGAGTATTATACCAAGTCTTAGCATCACCCTTTAATGAGAACGGAAATAATTTGAGAATATAATAGTAGCGAATTTCCTCATCATGAGCAAATAGGGTGGCTATGTCATTCAACTTAGTAAGATGTGCCACAACAGTTTCAGTTTCATAACCATGGAAAGGATCAGATTCAACCAAAGTAATTAACTCTGGGTCGACAGAGAATTCATAATCCTTATCATCAACAAAGATAGGTGAAGTAGAAAACTTAGGATCACATTTCATTCTAGCATTCAGAGATTTTTCTTTAAGTTTGCATAATAATTTCTTCAGATCATCCCTATCTTTGCAAGCAAGAAAGTCTCTAGTAGTCTCCTCATCCATAACATAACCTTCCGGTATCTTAGGCAATTCATATCTAGGAGAACTAGGTCTAATAGGTGTTTCAAGATTTTCAGTTTCAAGCTCTTCATCAGTTTCAACAATTTCATCGGTTTTAGCATTCTCAAAAGCTTTAGTTCTAGCAAGTTGTTCATCAAGAAATTCACCTAGTGGCACATTATCATCAAGCAAGGTACTAGCATCATCATGGATATCATTCATAGTAGAAGTAGCATCATCAATGACTTGCGACATATCAGGATTAATAGCATGTGGAGGTGTTGCAAGTCTACTTATAACAGAAGGTCAATCAAGTGCAGAGCTAGATGGCAGTTCCTTACCTCCCCTCGTCTTAGAGGGAAAAATCTTTGTCTTTGCATCCTTCAGATTCTTCATAGTGATAATTTGATAATAATCCCAAATGACTCAACAATTATAGCTATGCTCCCCCGCAACGGCGCCAGAAAAAGGTCTTGATAACCCACAAGTATAGGGGATTGCAACAGTTTTCGAGGGTAGAGTATTCAACCCAAATTTATTGATTCGACACAAGGGGAACCAAAGAATATTTGCAAGTATTAGCAGCTGAGTTGTCAATTCAACCACACCTGGAGATTAATTCTCTGCAGCAAAGTGAATAGTAGCAAAGTAGTTTGATAGTTTTGATAGTAGTAGCAATAGCAATAGTAACGGTAACAGTGATAACAGTGATTTTGTAATGAGTGCAATAGTAACAGTAGTAACTTAGCAGAAACAATATAAGAGAAATTCGTAGGCATTGGGTCGGTGAATTCGTTGGATGATATTCATCATATAACAGTCATAACCTAGGGCGATATGGCACTAGCTCCAGTTCATAAATATAATGTAGGCATGTATTCCGTAAATAGTCATACGTGCTTATGGAAAGAACTTGCAGGACATCTTTTGTCCTACCCTCCCGTGGCAGCGGGGTCCAATTGACTAAGGGATATTAAGGCCTCCTTTTAATAGAGAACCGGAACAAAGCGTTAACACATAGTGAATACATGAACTCCTCAAACTACGGTCATCACCGGGAAGTGTCCCGACTTTTGTCACTCCGGGGTTGCCGGATCATAACACGTAGTAGGTGACTATAACTTGGAAGATCGGATCTAGAACATAGTGCTACTTCTTGAGCTTGCGTTGGTTTTTCCCTTGAAGAGGAAAGGGTGATGCAGGAAAGTAGAGATAAGTATTTCCCTCAGTTTGAGAACCAAGGTATCAATCCAGTAGGAGACAACGCACAAATCACCGAATACCTGCACAAACAATCAAACAACTTGCACCCAACGAGATAAAGGGGTTGTCAATCCCTTCACGATTACTTGCAAAAGTGAGATCTGATGGAGATAGATAAACGATAAAGTAAATATTTTTTGTTTATAGATCGGAAAGTAAAAGATTGCAAAATAGTAGATCGGAAACTTATATGATGGAAAATAGAAACTTATATTATGGAAAATAGACCCGGGGGCCATAGGTTTCACTAGAGGCTTCTCTCAAGATAGCAAATAATACGGTGGGTGAACAAATTACCGCCGAGCAATTGATAGAAAAGCGCAAAGTTATGACGATATCTAAGGCAATGATCATGAATATAGGCATCACGTCCGTGTCAAGTAGATCGAAATGATTCTGCATCTACTACTATTACTCCACACATCGACCGCTATCCAGCATGCATCTAGAGTATTAAGTTCATAAAGAACGGAGTAATGCATTAGGTAAGATGACATGATGTAGAGGAATTAACTCAAGCAATATGATGAAAACCCCATCTTTTTATCCTCGATGGCAACAATACAATACGTGCCTTGATGCCCCTATTGTCACTGGGAAAGGACACTGCAAGATTGAACCCAAAGCTAAGCACTTCTCCCATTGCAAGAAAAACCAATCTAGTTGGCCAAACCAAACCGATAGTTCGAAGAGAATTACAAAGATATCAAATCATGCATAAAAGAATTCAGAGAAGATTCAAATAATATTCATAGATAAGCTGATCATAAATCCACAATTCATCAGGATCTCGACAAACACACCGCAAAAAAGTATTACATCGAATAGATCTCCAAGAACATCGAGGAGAACATGGTATTGAGAATCAAAGAGAGAGAAGAAGCCATCTAGCTACTAGCTATGGACTCGTAGGTCTGTGGTAAACTACTCACGCTTCATCGGAAGGGCAATAGGGTTGATGTAGAAGCCCTCCGTGATCGAATCCCCCTCTGGCAGGGTGCCAGAAAAGGTCCCTAGATGGGATCTCATGGGTACAGAAAGGTTGCGGTAGTGGAAAAGTGTTTTCGTGGATGCCTCTGGTGGTTTGGGGATATTTGGGAATATATAGGTGAATGAATTAGATCAGGAGGTGCACGGGGGGCCCACAAGGGTGGGGGCGCGCCCTCTGTCCTTGTGGCCGCCTCGTGGCTACTCCGACTTCATCTCCAAGTCTCCTGGTTTTCTTCTGGTCCAAGAAAAATCATCGCGAAGGTTTTATTCCGTTTGGACTCCGTTTGGTATTCCTTTTCTGCGAAACTCAAAAACAGGGGAAAAACAGGAACTGGCACTGGGCTCTAGGTTAATAGATTAGTCCCAAAAATAATATAAAATAGCATATTAATGCATATAAAACATCCAAAACAGATAATATAATAGCATGGAACAATAAAAAATTATAGATACGTTGGAGACGTATCACATAGATATATTGGTGATAACATAAACGGTTCAGATCTGAAATCATGGCACCTGGGCCCAAAGTGACAAGCATTAAGCATGGCAAAGTCATAGCAACATCAATCTCAGAACATAATGGATACTAGGGATCAAGCCCTAACAAAACTAACTCGATTACATGATGAATCTCATCCAACTCCTCACCGACCAGCGAGCCTACGAAGGAATTACTCACTCCCGGTGGGGAGCATCATGGAACTGGCGATGGAGAAGGGTTGGTGATGACGAAGATCGAAGATCCCCCTCTCCGGAGCCCCAAATGGACTCCAGATCTGGCCTCCCGATGAAGAACAGGAGGTGGCGGCGGCTTCGTCTCGTGAAACGCGATAATTCTTTCTCCCTGATTTTTTTCTCCAAAAATATGACTTTATAGTATAAGGGTTGAGGCCTGTGGGGCCACCAGGTGGGGACAACTGCTACTTCTTGAGCTTGCGTTGGTTTTTCCCTTGAAGAGGAAAGGGTGATGCAGCAAAGTAGAGTAAGTATTTCCCTCAGTTTGAGAACCAAGGTATCAATCCAGTAGGAGACAACGCACAAGTCACCGAATACCTGCACAAACAATCAAACAACTTGCACCCAACGCGATATAGGGGTTGTCAATCCCTTCACGGTCACTCGCAAAAGTGAGATCTAATAGAGATAGACAAACGATAAAGTAAATATTTTTGGTATTTTTGGTTTATAGATCGGAAAGTAAAAGATTGCAAAGGAAGTAAATCAGAAACTAAAATTGTAGATCGGAAACTTATATGATGGAAAGTAGACCCGGGGGCCATAGGTTTCACTAGAGGCTTCTCTCAAGATAGAAAATATTACGGTGGGTGAACAAACTACTGCCGAGCAATTGATAGAAAAGCGCAAAGTTATGATGATATCTAAGGCAATGATCATGAATATAGGCATCACGTCCGTGTCAAGTAGACCAAAACGATTTTGCATTTACTACTATTACTCCACACATCGACCGCTATCCAGCATGCATCTAGAGTATTAAGTTCATAAAGAACGGAGTAACGCATTAGGCAAGATGACATGATGTAGAAGAATTAACTCAAGCAATATGATGAAAACCCCATCTTTTTATCCTCGATGGCAACAATACAATACGTGCCTTGCTGCCCCTACTGTCACTAGGAAAGGACACCGCAAGATTGAACTCAAAGCTAAGCACTTCTCCCATTGCAAGAAAAACCAATCTAGTTGGCCAAACCAAATCGATAGTTCGAAGAGACTTGCAAAGATATCAAATCATGCATATAAGAATTCAGAAAAGATTCAAATAATTTTCATAGATAAGCTGATCATAAATCCACAATTCATCGGATCTCGGCAAACACACCGCAAAAAAGTATTACATCGAATAGATCTCCAAGAACATCGAGGAGAACATGGTATTGAGAATCAAAGAGAGAGAAGAAGCCATCTAGCTACTAGCTATGGACCCGTAGGTCTGTGGTAAACTACTCACGCTTCATCGGAAGGGCAATGGTGTTGATGTAGAAGCCCTCCATGATCGAATCCCCTTTCGGTAGGACGCCGGAAAAGGCCCCTAGATGGGATCTCACGGGTATAGAAGGTTGCGGCGGTGGAAAAGTGTTTTCGTGGCTCTCTCTCTTGGTTTTGGTATATATGAGAATATATAGGCGAAGAAACTAGGTCGGTGGAGTCATGAGGGGCCCACAAGGGTGGGGGGCGCGCCCTCCGTCCTTGTGGCCGCCTCGTGGCTTCTCTGACTTGCACTCCAAGTCCTCTGGTCCAAGAAAAATCATCGCAAAAGTTTTATTCCGTTTGGACTCCGTTTGGTATTCCTTTTCTGCGAAACTCTAAAACAAGTAAAAAAATAGGAACTGGCACTGGCACTGGGCTCTAGGTTAATAGGTTATCCCCAAAAATAATACAAAATAGCATATTAATGCATATAAAACATCCAAAACAGATAATATAATAGCATGGAACAATCAAAAATTATAGATACGTTGGAGACGTATCAACAACCCACCTGGGCACGCCTGGAGGGGGGCGCCCTGGTGGGTTGTGCCCACCCAGGTGCCCTCCTCCGGTGGTTCTTGGCTTCAGAAATTATCTTTTATTATATAAAAATTCCTCGCAAAGTTTCGTTCCAGTCCGAGAACTTTTATTTCTGCACAAAAACAACACCATGGTAGTTCTGCTGAAAACAGCGTCAGTCCGGGTTAGTTTCATTCAAATCATGCAAATTAGAGTCCAAAACAAGAGGAAAAGCATTAGGAAAAGTAGATACGTTGGAGACGCATCAGGCACGCCCCCAGGGCTTGCGGCCCACTGGTGCAGCCCCTTGGTGTGTTCTCAGTGCCAAAAATTCTCAATTATTCTATAAAAAAAACATACTAAAATTTCAGGGCATTTGGAGAACTTTTATTTTCAGGACATTTTTATTGCATGGATAATTCAGAAAACAAATGGATAATACTATTTTTCCTTTATTTAATCCAAATAACAGAAAGTAAAAAGCGGGTACAGAAGGTTGTGCTTTCTAAATTCATCCATCTCATGCCCATCAAAAGGAATACATTAACAAGGTTGATCAAGTCTTATTAACAAACTTCTTTCAAATGACATGAAACCGGGGAATTTTCGAGTAACACTAGGTTACCTCAACGGGGATATGCATGTCCCCAACAATAAGAATATCATATTTCTTTTTGACAGTAGGAATAGGGAATTCAAAACCTCCAATAGCAATAGTTGAAACTTTTCCAATAGAATTGATGCTATTAACTTGAGGTTGTTTCTTCGGAAAGTGTATCGTATGCTCATTACCATTAACATGAAAAGTGACATTGCCCTTGTTGCAATCAATAATAGCCCCTGCAGTATTCAAAAAAGGACTACCAAGGATAATCGACATACTGTCGTCCTCGGGAATATCAAGAAAAACAAAGTCCGTTAGGATAGTAACGTTTGCAACTACAATAGGCACGTCCTCACAAATACCGATGGGTATAGTAGTTGATTTATCGGCCATTTGCAAAGAGATTTCAGTTGGTGTCAACTTACTCAGTACAAGTCTATGATATAAAGAGAAAGGCATAACACTAACACCGGCTCCAAGATCACATAAAGCAGTTTTAACGTAGTTTCTTTTAATGGAGCATGGTATAGTTGGTATTCCTGGATCTCCTAGTTTCTTTGGTATTCCACCCTTAAAAGTGTAATTAGCAAGCATGGTGGAAATTTCAGCTTTCGGTATCTTTCTTTTATTTGTAACAATCTCTTTCATATACTTAGCATAAGGAGACATTTTCAGAATATCAGTCAAATGCATACGCAAAAAGACAGGTCTAAGCATTTCAACAAAGCGCTCAAAATCCTCATCATCCCTTTTCTTGGATGGTTTAGGAGGAAAGGGCATGGGTTTCTGAACCCATGGTTCTCTTTCTTTACCATGATTCCTAGCAATGAAGTCTCTCTTATCATACCTTTTATTTCTAGGTTGTGGGTTATGAAGATCAACAGCAGGTTCTATCTCCACATCTTTATCATTACTAGGTTGAGCATCAACATGAACATCATCATTAACATTAGCACTAGGTTCATGTTCATCACCAGATTGTGTTTCAGCATCAGAAATAGAAATATCATTTTGATTCTCAGGTGTGTCTATAACAGGTTCACTAGAAGCATGCAAAGTCCTATCACCTTTCTTTTTCCTTTTAGAAGGACTAGGTGCATTAGTATTAATTCTCTGAGAATCTTGCTCAATTCTCTTAGGATGGCCCTCAGGATACAAAGGTTCCTGGGTCATTTTACCACCTCTAGTCATAACCCTAACTATTCAACTCATTCAACAAATCATTCTGAGCTTTGAGAATTTGTTCTACTTGAGTTTTCACCATGGAAGCATGCTTACTAATAATCTTAAGATCATTGACAGTTCTACTCATATAATCACCCAAGCAGTCAAGCATATAAGCATTACGTTTCAATTGTCTACTAACATAAGCATTGAAGTTTTCTTGTTTAACAATAAAGTTATCAAATTCATCCAAGCATTGACTAGCAGACTTATTATGAGGAATATCACCTTCATCAAATCTATAGAGAGAGTTTACCTCTACTACCTGTGTCGGGTTATCAAGACCATGTATTTCTTCAATAGGTGGTAGATTCTTAACATCTTCAGCTTTAATACATTTTTATTTCATAGATTTCTTTGCCTCTTGCATATCTTCAGGACTGAGAAATAGAATACCTCTCTTCTTCGGAGTTGGCTTAGGAGTTGGTTCAGGAAGAATCCAATCATTATCATCACTCAATATATTATTCAATAGCAATTCAGCTTGCTCAACAGTTTGTTCCCTGAAAACACAACCAGCACAACTATCTAGGTGGTCCCTAGAAGCATCGGTTAGTCCATTATATAAGATATCAAGTATTTCATTTTTCTTGAAAGGATGATCAGGCAACGCATTAAGTAATTGGAGAAGCCTCCCCCAAGCTTGTGAGAGACTCTCTTCTTAAATTTGCACAAAGTTAAATATTTCCTTTAAAGCAGCTTGTTTCTTATGAGCAGGGAAATATTTTTCAGAGAAGTAGTAAATCATATCCTGGGGACTACGCACACAACCAGGAGCAAGAGAATTAAACCATAACTTAGCATCACCCTTTAACGAGAAAGGAAAAACTTAAGAATATAGTAATAGCGAATTTTTTCCTCATGAGCAAATAGGGTGGCTATATCATTCAATTTAGTAAGATGTGCCACGACAGTTTCAGATTCATAACCATGGAAAGGATCAGATTCAACTAAAGTAATTAACTCAAGATCGACAGAGAATTCATAATCCTTATCAGTAACAAAGATAGGTGAAGTAGCAAACTTAGGATCATATTGCATTCTAGCATTCAAAGATTTTTCTTTCCACTTGCATAATAATTTCTTAAGATCATCTCTATCCTTACAAGCAAGAAAGTCCCTAGCTACCTCTCCATCCATAACATAACCTTCAGGCATAACAGGCAATTCATATCTAGGAGAGCTAGGTCTAACAGGTGTCTCAAAGTGTCCAGTTTCAATAATTTCATCAGTTTCAGAAATATCATCTTCTTCAGCATAATCAATAGTTCTAACTCTAGCAAGTTGTTCATCAAGCAATTCACCCAGTGGCACAGTTTTATTAAGCAGGGTAGTAGCATCATAAGCATCATTCATAGCAGAAGTAGCATCATCAATAACATGCGACATATCAGAATCAATAGCAAGTGTAGGTGTCGCAAGCTTACTCAAAACAGAAGGTGAATCAAGTGCAGAGCTAGATGGCAGTTCCTTACCTCCCCTCGTAGTAGAGGGAAAAATCTTGGTTCTAGTATCTTTTAGATTCCTCATAGTGATCAACAGATATAAATCCCAAGTGACTCAGAGAATAGAGCTATGCTCCCCGGCAACGGTGCCAGAAAAAGGTCTTGATGTTGGGAATCGTTGCATGGAAAACAAAAAATTTCTACGCGCACGCAATGATCTATCCATGGAGATGCATAGCAACGAGGGGAAGAGTGTGTCTACGTACCCTCGTAGACCGTAAGTGGAAGTGTTTCACGACGCGGTTGATGTAGTCGAACTTTCTTCGCGCTCCAACTGATCTAGTACCGAACGCACGGCACCTCCGCGTTCTGCACACGTTCAGCTCGGTGACGTCCTCGCCTTCTTGATCCAGCAAGACGGGCGAAGTAGTAGATGAGTTTCGGCAGCACGACGGCATGGTGACGGTGATGGTGATGCGATCTCCGCAGGGCTTTGCCTAAGCACTACGAAGATATGACCGAGGGAGTAAACGGTGGACGGGGGCGCTGCACACGGCTAAGACAATATTGTGTCGTTGTATGGCGCCCCCTCCCCACATATATATAGGTGGGAGGGGAGGAGGCAGCCCCTAGGGTGCCCCAAGAGACCTGACGGCAGCCCTAGGACTGCTGCCTTGCCCTACGCCCCCCTCTTTCCTTATATGAAGAAGGGGAAAGGAAAGAGGGGGGGGAGAGGGAAGGAAGGGGGAGTCCTACTCCACACTTTCCTTTCCCTCCCCTCTTTCCTTATCCTCCTCATAGGCCGGCCTCTATAGGGGGCGCACCAGCCCCTTGTGGGCTGGTGTGTTCCCTCTCCTGGCCCATAAGGCCCATATCTTTGCCGGGGGGTGCCCGAAACTCCTTTCCGGTGACCCAATAAGTACCCGGTACCCTCCGGAACACTTCCGGTGTCCGAATACCATCGCCCTATATATCAATATTTACCTCTCGGCCATTTTGAGACTCCTCGTCATGTCCGTGATCTCATCCGGGACTCCGAACAACATTCGGTCATCAAATCAAATAACTCATATAATACTGTATCGTCATCGAACGTTAAGCGTGCGGACCCTACGGGTTCAAGAACTATGTAGACATGACCGAGACACCTCTCCGGTCAATAACCAATAGCGGAACCTGGATGCCCATATTGGCTCCTACATATTCTACGAAGATATTTATCGGTCGAACCGTCATGACAACATACGTAATTCCCTTTGTCCATCGGTATGTTACTTGCCCGAGATTCGATCGTTGGTATCTTCATACCTAGTTCAATCTCGTTACCGGCAAGTCTCTTTACTTGTTCTGTAATACATCACCTCGTGACTAACTCCATAGTCGTTTGCTTGCAAGCTTATGATGTGTATTACCGAGAGGGCCCAGAGATACCTCTCCAATACTCGGAGTGACAAATCCTAGTCTCGATCTATGCCAACTCAACAAACACCTTCGGAGATACCTATAGAGCATCTTTATGATCACCCAGTTACGTTGTGACATTTGATAGCACACAAGGTATTCCTCCGGTATTCGGGAGTTGCATAATCTCATAGTCGAAGGAATATGTATTTGACATGAAGAAAGCAATAGCAATAAAACTTGAACGATCATGATGCTAAGCTAACGGATGGGTCTTGTCGATCACATCATTCTCCTAATGATGTGATCCCGTTATCAAATGACAACACATGTCTATGGTTAGGAAACCTTAACTATCTTTGATCAACGCGCTAGTCTAATAGAGGCTTACTAGGGACACGGTATTTGTTTATGTATTCACACATGTATTTAGGTTTCCGATCAATACAATTCTAGCATGAATAATAAACCTTTATCATGAATAAGGAAATATAAAATAACAACTTTATTATTGCCTCTAGGGCATATTTCCTTCAGTCTCCCACTTGCACTAGAGTCAATAATCTAGTTCACATCGCCATGTGATTAACACTCATAGTTCACATCGCCATGTGACTAACACCCAAAGAGTTTACTAGAGTCAATAATCTAGTTCACATCGCCATGTGATTAATACCCAAAGATTGATCATGTTTTGCTTGTGAGAGAGTTTTAGTCAATGGGTCTGCCACATTCAGAGCCGTATGTATTTTGTAATTTTTCTATGTCTACAATGCTCTGCATGGAGCTACTCTAGCTAATTGCTCACACTTTCAATATGTATCCAGATTGAGACTTAGAGTCATCTGGATTGGTGTCAAAGCTTGCATCGACGTAACCCTTTACGACGTACTCTTTATCACCTCCATAACCGAGAAACATTCCCTTAGTCCTCTTTAAGGCACCTAAGGATAATTTTGACCGCTGTCCAGTGATCTACTCCTGGATCACTATTGTACCCCCTTGCCAAACTCATGGCAAGGTACACAACAGGTTTGGCACACAGCATGGCATACTTTATAGAACCTATGGCTGAGGCATAGGGAATGACTTTCATTCTCTCTCTATCTTCTGCCGTGGTCGGGTTTTGAGTCTTTACTCAGCTTCATACCTTGCAACACAAGCAAGAACCCTTTTTTTGACTGATCCATATTGAACTTCTTCAAAATCTTGTCAAGGTATGTGCTTTGTGAAAGTCCTATTAAGCATCTCGATCTATCCTATAGATCTTGATGCCCAATATATATAAGCAGCTTCACCGAGGTCTTTCATTGAAAAATTCTTATTCAAGTATCCTTTTATGCTATCCAGAAATTCTATATCATTTCCAATCAACAATATGTCATCTACATATAATATCAGAAATGCTACAGAGCTCCCACTCACTTTCTTGTAAATACAGGCTTCACCGAAAGTCTGTATAAAACCATATGCTTTGATCACTTCATCAAAGTGTATATTCCAACTCCGAGATGCTTGCACCAGTACATAGATGGATCGCTGGAACTTGCACACTTTGTTAGCACCTTTAGGATCGACAAAACCTTCTGGTTGCATCATATACAACTCTTCTTTAAGAAATCCATTAAGGAATGCAGTTTTGACGTCCATTTGCCAGATTTCATAATCATAAAATGCGGCAATTGCTAACATGATTCGAACGGACTTAAGCATCGCTACGGGTGAGAAAGTCTCATCGTAGTCAACCCCTTGAACTTGTCGAAAACCTTTTGCGACAAGTCGAGCTTTGTAAACAGTAACATTACCATTAGCGTCAGTCTTCTTCTTGAAGATCCATTTATTCTCTATGGCTTGCTGATCATCGGGCAAGTCCACCAAAGTCCACACTTTGTTCTCATACATGGATTCTATCTCAGATTTCATGGCCTCAAGCCATCTGTCGGAATCTGGGCTCATCATAGCTTCTTCATAGTTCGTAGGTTCGCCATGGTCTATTAACATGACTTCCAGGACAGGATTACCATACCACTCTGGTGCGGAACGTGCTCTGTTTGACCTACGAGGTCCAGTAGTAACTTGATCTGAAGTTTCATGATCATCATCATTATCTTCCTCTCTAGTTGGTGTAGGCATCACGGGAACGGATTTCTCTGATGTGCTACTTTCCAATTCAAGAGAAGGTACGATTACCTCATCAAGTTCTACTTTCCTCCCACTCACTTCTTTCGAGAGAAACTCCTTCTCTAGAAAGGTTCCATTCTTGGCAACAAAGATCTTGCCTTCGGATCTGTGGTAGAAGGTGTACCCAATTGTTTCCTTAGGGTATCCTATGAAGACGCACTTCTCCGATTTGGGTTCGAGCTTATCAGGCTGAAGCCTTTTGACATAAGTGTCGCAACCCCAAACTTTAAGAAACGACAGCTTAGGTTTCTTGCCAAACCACAGTTCATACGGTGTCGTCTCAACGGATTTAGATGGTGCCCTATTTAACGTGAATGCAGCTGTCTCTAATGCATAACCCCAAAACGATAGTGGTAAATCGGTACGAGACATTATAGATCGCACCATATCTAATAAAGTACGGTTACGACGTTCGGACACACCATTACGCTATGGTGTTCCAGGTGGCGTGAGTTGTGAAACTATTCCACATTGTTTTAAATGAAGGCTAAACTCGTAACTCAAATATTCGCCTCCGCGATCAGATCGTAGAAACTTTATTTTCTTGTTACAATGATTCTCCACATCACTCTGAAATTCTTTGAACTTTTCAAATGTTTCAGACTTGTGTTTCATTAATTAGATATACCCATATCTGCTCAAATCATCTGTGAAGGTCAGAAAATAACGATACCCGCCGCGTGCCTCAACACTCATCAGACCGCATGCGTCGGTATGTATTATTTCCAATAAGTCATTAGCTCGCTCCATTGTTCCGGAGAATGGAGTTTTAGTCATCTTGCCCATGAGGCATGGTTCGCAAGTATCAAATGATTCATAATCAAGTGATTCCAAAAGTCCATCTGCATGGAGTTTCTTCATGCGCTTTACACCAATATGACCTAAACGGCAGTGCCACAAGTATGTTGCACTATCATTATCAACTTTGTATCTTTTGGCATCAATATTATGAATATGTGTATCACTATGATCGAGATTCAATAAACCATTTACATTTGGTGTATGACCATAGAAGGTTTTATTCATGTAAACAGAACAACAATTATTCTCCGACTTAAAATGAATAACCGTATTGCAATAAACATGATCTAATCATATTCATGCTCAACGCAAACACCAAATAACATTTATTTAGGTTCAACACTAATCCCGAAGGTAGAGGGAGTGTGCGATGGTGATCGTATCAACCTTGGAATCACTTCCAACACACATCGTCACCTCGTCCTTAACTAGTCTCTGTTTATTCTGCAACTCCTGTTTCGAGTTACTAATCTTAGCAACTGAACTGGTATCAAATACTCAGGGGCTACTACAAACACTAGTAAAGTACACATCAATAACATGTATATCAAATATGCCTTTGTTCACTTTGCCATCCTTCTTATCCACCAAGTATTTGGGGCAGTTCCGCTTCCAGTGACCATTTCTTTTGTAGTACAAGCACTCAGTTTCAGACTTGGGTCTAGCTTTGGGCTTCTTCATGGGAGTGGCAACTTGCTTGCCATTCTTCTTGAAGTTCCCTTTCTTTCCCTTTGCCCTTTTTCTTGAAACTAGTCGTCTTGTTAACCATCAACACTTGATGCTCTTTCTTGATTTCTACCTTCGCCGATTTAAGCATCGCGAAGAGTTCGGGAATCGTTTTCGTCAACCCTTGCATATTATAGTTCATCACGAAGTTCTAGTAGCTTGGTGATAGTGACTAGAGAACTCTGTCAATACTTATCTTATCTGGAAGATTAACTCCCACTTGATTCAAGTGATTGTAGTACCTAGACATTCTGAGCACATGCTCACTAGCTGAGCTATTCTCCTCCATCTTGTAGGCAAAGTACTTGTTAGAGGTCTCATACCTCTTAACACGGGCATGAGTCTGAAATACCAATTTCAGCTCTTGGAACATCTCATATGCTCCATGGCGTTCAAAACATTTTTGAAGTCCCGATTCTAAGCCGTAAAGCATGGCGCACTAAACTATTAAGTAGTCATCATATCGAGCTTGCCAAATGTTCATAACGTCTGCGTCTGCTCCTGCAATAGGTCTGTCACCTAGCGGTGCATCAACAACATAATTTTTCTGTGCAGCAATGAGGATAATCCTCAGATCACGGACCCAGTCCGCATCATTGCTACTATCACCTTTCAACTAATTTTTCTCTAGGAACATATCAAAAAATAGTAGAGCTACATCGCGAGCTATTGATCTATAACATAATTTGCAAATACTATCAGCACTAAGTTCATGATAAATTAAGTTCAATTAATCAAATTACTAATGAACTCCCACTTAAATAGACATCCCTCAAGTCATCTAAGTGATACGTGATCCAAATCAACTAACCCATGTCCGATCATCACGTGAGATGGGGTAGTCATCAATGGTGAACATCTCTATGTTGATCATATGTACTATATGATTCACATTCGACCTTTCAGTCTCCAGTGTTCTGAGGCCATGTCTGTACATGCTAGGCTCGTCAAGTTTAACCCAAGTATTCTGCATGTGCAAAACTGTCTTGCACCCGTTGTATGTGAACGTAGAGTCTATCACACCCGATCATCACGTGGTGTCTCAACACGACGAACTGTAGCAACGGTGCATACTCAGGGAGAACACTTTTACCTTGAAATTTAGTGAAGGGATCATCTTATAATGCTACCGCCGTACTAAGCAAAATAAGATGCATAAAAGATAAACATCACATGCAATCAAAATATGTGACATGATATGGCCATCATCATCTCGTGGTTTTGATCTCCATCTCCAAAGCATCATCATGATCTCCATCGTCACTGGCTCGACACCTTGATCTCCATCGTAGCGTCGTGGTCGTCTCGCCAACTATTGCTTCTACAACTATTGCTAACGCATAGCGATAAAGTAAAGCAATTACATGGCGTTTGCATTTCATACAATAAAGAGACAACCATAAGGCTCCTACCGGTTGCCGATAAATTACAAAACATGATCATCTCATACAATAACGTATATCACATCATGTCTTGACAATATCACACCTAGTTCAATCTTGTTACCGGCAAGTCTCTTTACTCGTTATGTAATACATCACCTCGTGACTAACTCCTTAGTCGTTTGCTTGCAAGCTTATGATGTGTATTACCGAGAGGGCCCAGAGATACCTCTCCGATACTCGGAGTGACAAATCCTAGTCTCGATCTATGCCAACTCAACAAACACCTTTGGAGATACCTGTAGAGCATCTTTATGATCACCCAGTTATGTTGTGACATTTGATAGCACACGAGGTATTCCTCCGGTATCCGGGAGTTGCATAATCTCATAGTCGAAGGAATATGTATTTGACATGAAGAAATCAATAGCAATAAAACTTGAACGGTCATTATGCTAAGCTAATGGATGGGTCTTGTCCATCACATCATTCTCCTAATGATGTGATCCCGTTATCAAATGACAACACATGTCTATGGTTAGGAAACCTTAACTATCTTTGATCAACGAGCTAGTCTAATAGAGGCTTACTAGGGACACGGTATTTGTTTATGTATTCACACATGTATTTAGGTTTTTGATCAATACAATTCTAGCATGAATAATAAACCTTTATCATGAATAAGGAAATATAAAATAACAACTTTATTATTGCCTCTAGGGCATATTTCCTTCACTTGATAAACCACAAGTATAGGGGATCGCAACAGTTTTCGAGGGTAGATTATTCAACCCAAATTTATTGATTCGACACAAGGGGAGCCAAAGAATATTCTCAAGTATTAGCAGCTGAGTTGTCAATTCAACCACACCTGAAAGACTTAATATCTGCAGTAAAGTATTTAGTAGCAAAGTAATATGGAAGTAGCGGTAACGGTGGCAAAAGTAACAGTAGCAGTTGTGTAGTAATTGTAACAGCAGTGGCAACGAAAGTAACTTAGCAAAGATCAATATGTGACGAACTCGTAGGCAATGGATCGGTAATGATATGTGTCGGATGATATTCATCATGTAGAAGTCATAACCTAGGGTGACACAGAACTAGCTCCAATTCATCAATATAATGTAGGCATGTATTCCGTATATAGTCATACGTGCTTATGGAAAAGAACTTGCATGACATCTTTTGTCCTACCCTCCCGTGGCAGCGGGGTCCTAATGGAAACTAAGGGATATTAAGGCCTCCTTTTAATAGAGAACCGGACCAAAGCATTAGCACTTAGTGAATACATGAACTCCTCAAACTACGGTAATCACCGGAAAGAATCCCAATTATTGTCACCTTGGGGTATGCGGATCATAACTCGTAATAGGTGTCTACAACTTGCAAGATAGGATCAAGAACACAAATATATTCATGAAAACATAATAGGTTCAGATCTGAAATCATGGCACTCGGGCCCTAGTGACAAGCATTAAGCATAGCAAAGTCATAGCAACATCAATCTCACAACATAGTGGATAGTAGGGATCAAACCCTAACAAAACTAACTCAATTACATGATAAATCTCATCCAATCCATCACCGTCCAGCAAGCCTACAATGGAATTACTCACGCACGGCGGTGAGCATCATGAAATTGGTGATGGAGGAAGGTTGCTGATGATGATGGCGATGAATCCCCCTCTCCGGAGCCCCGAACGGACTCCAGATCAGCCCTCCCGATGAAGAACGGGAGGCGGCGGCGGCTCCGTATCGTAAAACACGATGAATCCTTCTCTCTGATTTTTTTCTCTCCGAATGTGAATATATAGCATTGGAGTTAGGGTCGGAGGAGGTCCAGGGGCCCACAAGCCACCAGGGCGCACTGGACCCCCTCTGGTTGATTCTTTCGCCAATATTTTTTATTAATTCCAAAAATATTCTCCGTAAATTTTTAAGTCATTCCGAGAACTTTTATTTGTGCACAAAAATAACACCAAGGCAATTCTGCTGAAAACAGCGTCAGTCCAGGTTAGTTCCATTCAAATCATGCAAATTAGAGTCCAAAACAAGGGCAACAGAGTTTGGAAAAGTAGATACGATGGAGACGTATCAGTGGTACTCGCCTGTGTGAGCATGCACGAGTGCTCGCGTTGATGACCCACAAGTATAGAGGATCTATCGTAGTCCTTTTGATAAGTAAGAGTGTTGAACCCAACGAGGAGTAGAATGAACTGACAAGCGGTTTTCAGCAAGGTATTCTCTGCAAGCACTGAAATTATCGGTAACAGATAGTTGTGTGATAAGATAATTCGTAACGGGTAACAAGTAACAAAAGTAACTAAGGTGCAGCAAGGTGGCCCAATCCTTTTTGTAGCAAAGGACAAGCCTGGACGAATAAAGCAAAGAGCTCCCGAGGACACATGGAAATTGTTGTCAAGTTAGTTTTCATCATGCTCATATGATTCGCGTTCGTTACTTTGATAACTAGATAATACCCCGCGCGTTGCTGCGGGACTTGTAGATTGAAGAAAAATGTGTACATAGTGAATGCATAGGAAAGCATGTTTGGACATTTGAGCCATTCAGTAATCAGGGGCCGTACTAAAGTCTAGAGAAACCAAATTAGTTGAAAAAGCATGTTCCTGCTCGAGAAACAATGACATAAATTTTATCTGCAGAAGAAAAAATATCTATAAAAAAACGTTCCAGGACTAAAGAGGCTAATGGCCATGGAAATGAATATAACAATATTTCTAGCCCTCGAGCATGGAACAAATAGAACAATAAATGCACAAACTTGAGAAAAAGAAGTTGAGTACACAAGAACCTAATAAAGGCACAGAAACTTAATCTTGATAAGGTAAGGTGAGATGACTAATCGTATATTTGTATGGGCCACGGAGATGGATCCCAACCATTTCTTACTCAAAAAAATATAGGCAAGAAATGAGATATCCCATTTCATTAGCTTTAACAGGGTAACCTCATCTTAATTCTGGTACTTCCTCTCTGGTCGTGGGAGCAGTGACACCGGTTGTCAATCGTTGAGGTAGATTTATACCTACAACACGCAAGTTCAAGTTATCCATGTAGGTGAAATTAAATTACTCTACTTACCTGAGGCAAGCAGAGCCCGAGAATGAAGAGAGTAGAGCAACTATTCTTCTCCACGACTGCAAGCCACACCGGTTGGTATGTCGGGCACCACGTCGGAGCAAGGGAAGGAGGGGCTCTCCTTGGTGAAGCTGCAACACTGGCATGGGGTGGGTGTGGAGGGCAGTCCCGGCATGGCGAATCTGATGCGGACGGCCCGACAAAGGCGTTGTAGCAGCTGATGGCACCGGCGGCGCTAAGTAGGACGGGCGCTGCATCACACGGGTACACTTGGAACGCACAGGAGCGAAAACGCGTGCAGACAACACCGACCCATCGGCGAGAGGGAGGTGGCCACTGACCAGATGCAGCAAGTCTGACAGGAAGTCCACGCACTCGCTCCTTCTCTTCCTCCATGTCTGTCGTCTTATAGCTGATCTCCAATCCTGCAACAGAGCGATGGGCTGATGATGAAAAGTTGAGTGCAGCAATTGATCGGATCAGGATTTTTTCGTGGGTACCTCGCATCCGGGCATGGAGGGTGTCGTCGTGGTCGTAAAAGGGCACTTGAGGGGGGCGGCCGGAGGTGGAGAAGAGAAGCCAATGCGAGGCACCATGAAGGCGTTGCTCTTTACCGGTGACCCGCTGCAGGCGCTTGGTAGTGCAGTCGAGGCGAAGCTGACGCGGGGCTACGGCGAAGCGCCGCGGGTGCCGCCGACGTGCTGCGGGCATGCAGCAGCGCCGGGTCGGTGTGGCGTGATGGTGAGACATCGCTTGATGAGGTAGTGCGCACGGGAGCTCGATTCCGGTGGCAACGGGTCGATTAAGAATGAGGGTAAGACGATGATTGTCTGCTTTTCGACTGCCTAGTCAGTTACAGAAGGAATCTCCCTCCTTTGTAGTGAATTTGTCCATGATGCTTTGTAGTGGATTACAGTTAAGAGGAGCTCACGCCTCACAGGAGGAGATTAAAGTTGAGGAAAAGACTGGAGAAGGAAGAGTCGCTTTCGTGGGAAGAGGAAAGAAAAGACGTTACAAATCTGGAGATTGGCTGGTCTTCGGTTGGTTCTGGACACCGGTAATGGAAGGAGAAATCATTTTTACATGTGGGATCTATTTGATGAGGTGGACAGCTTGCAACAACGTGGCACGTCGCTGATGTGGGCAGTGTGCATGATGAGAAAATAGGGAGTAGTGGGGAGCAACTTCTTAAGAATGGTAGATTTGATATGTGGGTGGACAGGTGCTTGGGTGCTGTCCTTACTTGGACAAGCCTCCCACTTATGATTAACCCCTCTCGCAAGCATCCGCAACTACGAAAGAAGAATTAAGATAAATCTAACCATAGCATGAAACATGTGGATCCAAATCAGCCCCTTACGAAGCAACGCATAAACTAGGGTTTAAGCTTCTGTCACTCTAGCAACCCATCATCTACTCATTACTTCCCAATGCCTTCCCCTAGGCCCAAATCATGGTGAAGTGTCATGTAGTCAACGTTCACATAACACCACTAGAGGATAGACAACATACATCTCATCAAAATATCGAACGAATACCAAATTCACATGATTACTTATAACAAGACTTCTCCCATGTCCTCAGGAACAAACGTAACTACTCACAAAGCATATTCATGTTCATAATCAGAGGGGTATTAAATAGCATTAAGGATCTGAACATACGATCTTCCATCGGATAAACCAACTAGCATCAACTACAAGGAGTAATTAACACTACTAGCAACCCACAGGTACCAATCTGAGGTTTTGAGACAAAGATCAGATACAAGCGATGAACTAGGGTTTGAAGGAGATGGTGCTGGTGAAGATGTTGTTGGAGATTGACCCCCTCTCGATGAGAGGATCATTGGTGATGACGATGGCTTCGATTTCCCCCTCCGAGAGGGAAATTTCCCTGGCAGAACAGCTCCGCCGGAGCCCTAGATTGCTTCTGCCCAGGTTCCGCCTCGAGACGGCGGCGCTTCATCCCGAAAGCTTCCTTCTGGTTTCTTCCAGGTCAAAAGACATCATATAGCAGAAGATGGGCACCGGAGGCCTGCCAGTGGGCCCACAAGCCAGGGGGCACGCCCCCCACCCTTGTGGCTACCTGGTGGGTCCCCTCTGGTACTTTCTTCGCCCAATATTTTTTTATATATTCCAAAATAATTCTCCATAAATTTTCAGGACTTTTGGAGTTGTACAGAATAGGTAACTCAGATTTGCTCCTTTCCGGTCCAGAATTCCAGCTGCCGGCTTTCTCCCTCTTCATGTAAATCTTGTAAAATAAGAGAGAAAAGGCATAAGTATTGTACCATAATGTGTAATAACAACATATAATGCAATAAATATCAATATAAAAGCATGATGCAAAATGGACGTATCACGCGTGTTCATGGCCATGGTGGCCATGGCACGGACACAGATGGATCGGGGCTACGACGACGGGAACGACGGGAAAGTAGGTGGGAAGGTGCGGCTGCTCACACGGGTTGTTGGTGTTGGAGTATCATCGGGGGAAGCAACAGAGACGACTGTAGCGCGGCGCTGACTAGCGTTGTCCGTGGAGTAGATGAAGCAGAGGAGGAAGACGATGTCGAGGAGGTCGATCCCGTGCATCGGAGGTCGTACGCGGTGCGGAGGAAGAAGGAAGACGTTGCGGCGGTGGTTTAGATATCGCCAGAGGGCTCGAGGTGGGGTGGATCAGGTGGAACTTGAGCCTGAGCTCTCCCTGTTCATGGTGACGGCTATGGCAGGGAAAGGCTTACCTCGGCGGCGGCGGGAGAGGGAGGAGAAGGAAGAAATGGGTAGAGGAGACCCCTAGGGCACCAGTGCATGTTTATAGGGGGCTAGGTGTTGGGAACGTAGCATGCAATTTCAAAAAAATTCCTACGCTCACGCAAGATCTATCTAGGAGATGCATAGCAACGAGAGGGGAAGAGTGTGTCCACGTACCCTCGTAGACCAAAAGCGGAAGCGTTAACTTAACGCGGTTGATGTAGTTGAACGTCTTCTCGAATCAACCGATCAAGTACCAAACGTACGGCACCTCCGAGTTCTGCACACGTTCATCTCGATGACGTCCCTCGAACTCTTGATCCAGTAGAGGTACGAAGGAGTCGATGAGTTCTGTCAGCACGACGGCGTGGTGATGGTGTTGGTGATGTGATCCGCGCAGGGCTTCGCCTAAGCACTACGACAATATGACTGGAGGAGTAAACGGTGGAGGGGGGCACTGCACACGGCTAAGAACAATTGATGTGCTTTGGGGTGCCCCCCTGCCCCCGTATATAAAGGAGGAGAGGGGAGGCCGCTGGCCCTAGGGGGCGCGCCAAGTGGGGGGAGTCCCACTAGGACTCCTAGTCCTAGTCGCCCCCCTTCCTTTCCAACGGAGGGGGAAGAGGGAAAGAGAGGGAGAGGGAGAAGGAAAGGGGGGCCGCGCCCCCTCCCCCTTATCCAATTCGGACTCCCATGGGGGGGCACGCGCCACCTCCTATGGCCTGCCTCCTCCTCTCCCCTATGGCCCAATAAGGCCCAATACTTCCCCGGGGGGTTCCGGTAACCCCTCGGTACTCCGAAAAATACCCGAACCTCTCCGGAACCATTCCGGTGTCCGAATATAACCTTCCAATATATCAATCTTTACCTCTCGACCATTTCGAGACTCCTCGTCATGTCCGTGATCTCATCCGGGACTCCGAACAACCTTCGGTCACCAAAACACATAACTCATATAATACATATCGTCATCGAACGTTAAGCGTGCGGACCCTACGGGTTCGAGAACTATGTAGACATGACCGAGACACCTCTCCGATCAATAACCAATAGCGGAACCTGGATGCTCATATTGGTTCCCACATATTCTACGAAGATCTTTATCGGTCGAACCGCAATGTCAACATACGTTATTCCCTTTGTCATCGGTATGTTACTTGCCCGAGATTCGATCGTCGGTATCTTCATACCTAGTTCAATCTTGTTACCGGCAAGTCTCTTTACTCGTTCCGTAATGCATCATCCCGCGACTAACTCATTAGTCACATTGCTTGCAAGGCTTCATATGATGTGCATTACCGAGACGGCCCAGAGATACCTCTCCGATACTCGGAGTGACAAATCCTAATCTCGATCTATGCCAACCCAACAAACACCTTCGGAGATACCTGTAGAGCATCTTTATAATCACCCAGTTACGTTGTGACGTTTGATAGCGCACAAGGCATTCCTCCGGTGTTCGGGAGTTGCATAATCTCATAGTCGGAGGAACATGTATTAGACATGAAGAAAGCAGTAGCAATAAAAATGAACGATCATTATGCTAAGCTAACGGATGGGTCTTGTCCATCACATCATTCCACTAATGATGTGATCCCGTTCATCAAATGACAACTCATGTCCATGGCTAGGAAACTTAACCATCTTTGATCAACGTGCTAGTCAAGTAGAGGCATACTAGGGACACGGTGTTTTGTCTATGTATTCACACATGTATCAAGTTTCCGGTTAATACAATTCTAGCATGAATAATAAACATTTATCATGATATAAGGAAATATAAAATAACAACTTTATTATTGCCTCTAGGGCATATTTCCTTCAGTCTCCCACTTGCACTAGAGTCGATAATCTAGATTACATTGTAATGAATCTAACACCCATGGAGTCTTGGTGCTGATCATGTTTTGCTCATGGAAGAGGCTTAGTCAACGGGTCTGCAACATTTAGATCCGTATGTATTTTGCAAATTTCTATGTCTCCCTCCTTGACCAAATCTCGGATGGAGTTGAAGCGTCTCTTGATGTGTTTGGTCTTTTTGTGAAATCTAGATTCCTTCGCCAAGGCAATTGCTCCAGTATTGTCACAAAAGATTTTCATTGGACCCGATGCACTAGGTATTACACCTAGATCGGATATGAACTCCTTCATCCGGACTCCTTCATTAGCTGCTTCCGAAGCAGCAATGTACTCCGCTTCACACGTAGATCCCGCCACGACGCTCTGCTTGGAACTGCACCAATTGACAGCTCCACCATTCAACAAAAATACGTATCCGGATTGTGATTTTGAATCATCCAGATCAGTGTCAAAGCTAGCATCGACGTAACCACTTACGACAAGCTCTTTGTCACCTCCATAAACGAGAAACATATCCCTAGTCCTTTTTAGGTACTTTAGGATGTTCTTGACTGCTGTCTAGTGATCCACTCCTGGATTACTTTGGTACCTCCCTGCTAAACTTATAGCAAGGCACACATCAGGTCTGGTACACAGCATAGCATACATGATAGAACCTATGGCTGAAGCATAGGGAATGACTTTCATTTTCTCTCTATTGCAGTGGTCGGGCATTGAGTCTGACTCAATTTCACACCTTGTAACACAGGCAAGAACCCTTTCTTTGACTGATCCATTTTGAACTTCTTCAAAACTTTATCAAGGTATGTGCTTTGTGAAAGTCCTATCAAGCGTCTTGATCTATCTCTATAGATTTTGATGCCCAATATATAAGCAGCTTCACCGAGGTCTTTCATTGAAAAACTCTTGTTCAAGTATCCTTTTATACTATCCAGAAATTCTACATCATTTCCAATCAACAATATGTCATCCACATATAATATTAGAAATTCTACAGAGCTCCCACTCACTTTCTTGTAAATACAGGCTTCTCCAAAAGTCTGTATAAAACCATATGCTTTGATCACCTCATCAAAGCATATATTCCAACTCCGAGATGCTTGCACCAGTCCATAAATGGATCGCTGGAGCTTGCACACTTTGTTAGCACCTTTAGGATCGACAAAACCTTCTGGTTGCATCATATACAACTCTTCTTTAAGAAATCCATTAAGGAATGCAGTTTTGACATCCATTTGCCAGATTTCATAATCATAAAATGCGGCAATTGCTAACATGATTCGGACAGACTTAAGCATCGCTACGGGTGAGAAAGTCTCATCGTAGTCAACTCCTTGAACTTGTCGAAAACCTTTTGCGACAAGTCGAGCTTTATAGACAGTAACATTACCATCAGCGTCAGTCTTCTTCTTGAAGATCCATTTATTCTCTATGGGTCGCCGATCATCGGGCAGATCCACCAAAGTCCACACTTTTTCTCATACATGGATCCTATCTCAGATTTCATGGCCTCAAGCCACTTATCGGAATCTGGGCTCATCATAGCTTGTTCATAGTTCGTAGGTTCGTCATGGTCAAGCAACATGACCTCCAGAACAGGATTACCGTACCACTCTGGTGCGGATCGTGCTCTGCCTGACCTACGAGGTTCTGTAGCAACTTGATCTGAAGTTTCATGATCTCTATCATTAGCTTCCTCTCCAGTTGGTGTAGGCATCACGGGAACAGATTTCTCGGACGAGCTACCTTCCAAATTGAGAGCAGGTACAATTACCTCATCAAGTTCTACTTTCCTCCCACTCACTTCTTTCGAGAGAAACTCCTTCTCTAGAAATGTTCCGTTCTTAGCAACAAAAATCTTGCCTTCGGACTTGTGGTAGAAGGTGTACCCAATTGTCTCCTTAGGGTATCCTATGAAGATGCACTTCTCCGATTTGGGTTCGAGCTTATCAGGCTGAAGCCTCTTGACATAAGCATCGCATCCCCAAACTTTCAGAAACGACAGCTTAGGTTTATTGCCAAACCACAGTTCATACGGTGTCGTCTCAACGGATTTTGACGGTGCCCTGTTTAACGTGAATGCAGTTGTCTCTAATGCATAACCCCAAAATGATAGTGGTAAATCGGTAAGAGACATCATAGATCGCACCATATCCAATAAAGTGCGGTTACGACATTCGGACACACCATTACGCTGTGGTGTTCCAGGTGGCGTGAGTTGCGAAACTATTCCACATTGTTTTAAATGAAGGCCAAACTCGTAACTCAAATATTCGCCTCCGTGATCAGATCATCGAAACTTTATTTTCTTGTTACGATGATTCTCCACTTCACTCTGAAATTCTTTGAACTTTTCAAATGTTTCAGACTTGTGTTTCATTAAGTAGATATACCCATATATGCTCAAATCATCTGTGAAGGTCAGAAAATAACGATACCCACCGCGAGCCTCAACACTCATCGGACCGCATACATCAGTATGTATTATTTCCAATAAGTCAGTAGCTCGCTCCATTGTTCCGGAGAACGGAGTTTTAGTCATCTTGCCCATGAGGCATGGTTCGCAAGCATCAAATGATTCATAATCAAGTGATTCCAAAAGTCCATCTGCATGGAGTTTCTTCATGTGCTTTACACCAATATGACCTAAACGGCAGTGCCACAAATATGCTGCACTATCATTATCAACTTTGCATCTTTTGGCATCAATATTATGAATATGTGTATCACCACGATCGAGATTCAACAAAAATAGACCACTCTTCAAGGGTGCATGACCATAAAAGATATTACTCATATAAATAGAACAACCATTATTCTCTGATTTAAATGAATAACCGTCTCGCATTAAACAAGATCCAGATATAATGTTCATGCTCAACGCTGGCACCAAATAACAATTATTCAGGTCTAAAACTAATCCCGAAGGTAGATGTAGAGGTAGCGTGCCGACGGCGATCACATCGACCTTGGAACCATTCCCGACGCGCATCGTCACCTCGTCCTTAGCTAATCTTCGTTTAATCCGTAGCCCCTGTTTCGAGTTGCAAATATGAGCAACATAACCAGTATCAAATACCCAGGCGCTACTACGAACATTAGTAAGGTACACATCAATAACATGTATATCAAATATACCTTTGTTCACTTTGCCATCCTTCTTATCCGCCAAATACTTGGGGCAGTTCCGCTTCCAGTGACCAGTCCCTTTGCAGTAGAAGCACTCAGTTTCAGGCTTGGCTCCAGACTTGGGCTTCTTCCCGGGAGTGGCAGCTTGCTTGCCATTCTTCTTGAAGTTCCCCTTCTTTCCCTTGCCCTTTTTCTTGAAACTAGTGGTCTTGTTAATCATCAACACTTGATGCTCCTTCTTGATTTCTACCTCCGCAACTTTGAGCATAGCAAAGAGCTCGGGAATAGTCTTCTCCATCCCTTGCATATTATAGTTCATCATGAAGCCTTTATAGCTTGGTGGCAGTGATTGAAGAACTCTGTCAATAACACTATCATCCGAAAGATTAACTCCCAGCTGAGTCAAGTGGTTATGATACCCAGACATTCTGAGTATGTGTTCACTGACAGAACTGTTCTCCTCCATCTTGCAGCTATAGAACTTGTTGGAGACTTCATATCTCTCAACTCGGGCATTTGCTTGAAATATTAACTTCAACTCCTGGAACATCTCATATGCTCCATGACGTTCAAAACGTCTTTGAAGTCCCGATTCTAAGCCGTAAAGCATGGCACACTGAACTATCGAGTAGTCATCAGATCGAGCTTGCCAGACGTTCATAACGTCAGCATCTGCTCCTGCAGCAGGCCTTTCACCCAGCGGTGCATCAAGGACATAATTCTTCTGTGCAGCAATGAGGATAATCCTCAAGTTACGGACCCAGTCCGTGTAGTTGCTACCATCATCTTTCAACTTAGCTTTCTTTAGGAACGCATTAAAATTCAAGGGAACGGTAGCACGGGCCATTGATCTACAACATAGATATGCAAAAACTATCAGGACTAAGTTCATGATAAATTAAGTCCAATTAATCATATTACTTAAGAACTCCCACTTAGATAGACATCCCTCGAGTCATCTAAATGATCACGTGGTCCATATCAACTAAACCATGTCCGATCATCACGTGAGATGGAGTAGTTTTCAATGGTGAACATCTCTATGTTGATCATATCTACTATATGATTCACGTTCGACCTTTCGGTCTCCGTGTTCCGAGGCCATGTCTGTACATGCTAGGCTCGTCAAGTTTAACCCGAGTACTCCACATGTGCAAAACTGTCTTGCACCCGTTGTATGTGAACATAGAGCTTATCACACCCGATCATCACGTGGTGTCTCAGCACGAAGAACTTTCGCAACAGTGCATACTCGGGGAGAACACTTATACCTTGAAATTTTGTAAGGGATCATCTTATAATGCTACCGCCGTACTAAGCAAAATAAGATGCATAAAAGATAAACATCACATGCAATCAAAATATGTGACATGATATGGCCATCATCATCTTGTGCTTTTGATCTCCATCACTGAAGCAACGTCATGATCTCCATCGTCACCGGCTTGACACCTTGATCTCCATCGTAGCGTCGTTGTCGTCTCGCCAACCATTACTTCTACGACTATCGCTACCGCTTAATGATAAAGTAAAGCAATTACATAGCGTTTGTATTTCATACAATAAAGCGACAACCATATGGCTCCTGCCAGTTGCCGATAACTTTTACAAAACATGATCATCTCATACAACAACTTATATCATATCATGTCTTGACCATATCACATCACAACATGCCCTGCAAAAACAAGTTAGACGTCCTCTACTTTGTTTGTTGCAAGTTTTACGTGGCTGCTACGGGCTTCTAGCATCAACCGTACATACCTACGGCACAAAAACCACAACGGTGATTTATCAAGTTTGCTGTTTTAACCTTCACAAGGGCCGACCGCAGTCAAATTCGATTCAACTAAAGTTGGATAAACAGACACCCGCTAGCCACCTTTATGCAAAACTAGTTGCATGTCTGTCGGTGGAACCGGTCTCATGAACGCGGTCATGTAAGGTTGGTCCGGGCCGCTTCATCCAACAATACCGCCGAATCAAAATAAGACATTGGTGGTAAGCAGTATGACGATCACCGCCCACAACTCTTTGTGTTCTACTCGTGCATATCATCTACGCATAGACCTGGCTCGGATGCCACTGTTGGGAACGTAGCATGCAATTTCAAAAAATTTCCTACGCTCACGCAAGATCTATCTAGGAGATGCATAGCAACAAGAGGGGAAGAGTGTGTCCACGTACCCTCGTAGACCGAAAGCGAAAGCGTTAACTTAACGCGGTTGATGTAGTCGAACGTCTTCTCGAATCAACCGATCAAGTACCTAACGTACGGCACCTCCGAGTTCTGCACACGTTCAGCTCGATGATGTCCCTCGAACTCTTGATCCAGTAGAGGTATGAAGGAGTCGATGAGTTTCGTCAGCACGACGGCGTGGTGACGGTGTTGGTGATGTGATCCGCGCAGGGCTTCGCCTAAGCACTACGACAATATGACCGGAGGAGTAAACGATGGAGGGGGCACCGCACATGGCTAAGAACAATTGATGTGCTTTGGGGTGCCCCCCTGCCCCCGTATATAAAGGAGGAGAGGGGAGGCCGCCGGCCCTAGGGGCACGCCAAGTGGGGGGGAGTCCCACTAGGACTCCTAGTCCTAGTCGGCCCCCCTTCCTTTCCAACGGAGGGGGAAGAGGGAAAGAGAGGGAGAGGGAGAAGGAAAGGGGGGCCGCGCCCCCTCCCCCTTGTCCAATTCGGACTCCCATGGGGGGGGGGGGGGCGTGCGCCACCTCCTGTGGCCTGCCTCCTCCTCTCCCCTATGGCTCAATAAGGCCCAATACTTCCCCGGGGGGTTCCGGTAACCCCTCGGTACTCCGAAAAATACCCGAACCTCTCCGGAACCATTCCGGTGTCCGAATATAACCTTCCAATATATCAATCTTTACCTCTCGACCATTTCGAGACTCCTCGTCATGTCCGTGATCTCATCCGGGACTCCGAACAACCTTCGGTCACCAAAACACATAACTCATATACTCTACGGGTTCGAGAACTATGTAGACATGACCGAGATACCTCTCCGATCAATAACCAATAGCGGAACCTAGATGCTCATATTGGTTCCCACATATTCTACGAAGATCTTTATCGGTCGAACCGCAATGTCAACATACGTTATTCCCTTTGTCATCGGTATGTTACTTGCCCGAGATTCGATCGTCGGTATCTTCATACCTAGTTCAATCTCGTTACCGACAAGTCTCTTTACTTGTTCCATAATGCATCATCCCGCGACTAACTCATTAGTCACATTGCTTGCAAGGCTTCATATGATGTGCATTACCGAGAGGGCCCAGAGATACCTCTCCGATACTCGGAGTGACAAATCCTAATCTCAATCTATGCCAACCCAACAAACACCTTCAGAGATACCTGTAGAGCATCTTTATAATCACCCAGTTACGTTGTGACGTTTGATAGCACACAAGGCATTCCTCCGGTGTCCGCGAGTTGCATAATCTCATAGTTGGAGGAACATGTATTAGACATGAAGAAAGCAGTAGCAATAAAAATGAACGATCATTATGCTAAGCTAACGGATGGGTCTTGTCCATCACATCATTCCACTAATGATGTGATCCCGTTCATCAAATGACAACTCATGTCCATGGCTAGGAAACTTAACCATCTTTGATCAACGTGCTAGTCAAGTAGAGGCATACTAGGGACACGGTGTTTTGTCTATGTATTCACACATGTATCAAGTTTCCGGTTAATACAATTCTAGCATGAATAATAAACATTTATCATGATATAAGGAAATATAAAATAACAACTTTATTATTGCCTCTAGGGCATATTTCCTTCACTAGGGTGGCTCCCGGCCGTCAAATCATCGACAATGATCGACGTGGAGCTCTGGATGAGCTGTCATATAGGAGGTTGAAGATGAACATAGGGGTTCGGCTGAGGTGGGCTAAGTGGGCTGCACTTGCACGAAAAAACCTGATGGGCCTCTCTCTCCAACCTTTGCATCTCTTTCTTTACTAAAATAAATAAATAAACAGAAGCTGAAAGAAATTCATAGAGGGGTAGGAATGGAATTAGGGAGAGATGATCACATTACTGGAAACCTGGAAATATGCCTGAATTTATAAAAGTGATTTGGGGATTTCTACAGTTAAAATTTTAAACAAGTTTGCTTGAATTATGAACCCAACCAAACCAAACCCAAATGGGCTAAGAATTGAGGAGGTGACCCTACACACCGGATATGAATCATGGGCACATGTGGAACCATTAATGAGAACTAAAAATTGTGACTCAAATAATTCCCAATCAAATAAAAGAAATGTGAAAGTTGGGATTGGGGATTTAGAAACTTGCATGGCCTTGATGCAAAGATGATTATGTGTTTGAGATAAGTGGAAGTTGAGCAAGAACTAGTAGAAAGATGATATAGAGTGGAGTGACAACGAGAATAGAGCATGGGATTTAAATTGCAAGTGGGTTGTGGTTAATTCCAAATTAATGAAATATTTTATTATAGCTCTCTAGAATATTGGGAGGATATATTTAGTGTTATAAAGAGAACCACGATGTGAATTCCCTCAATTTGAATAGATCAAAAGATCTATGCACTTTATACATTTGAGAAACATTTGGGTTGGCAATTTTAATGGCATGGTGACATGATGCAATGCAAAATAAAATAGATCAACAATATAATAATAATTACGGAAAGAATCGGTCTCGGCCTGTTACATATAAGTTGTGAAAAACTAGACATCCATACCATAGTCTACCTTCATCCTGTACTCGTACTCTCCAAGGAATACCCTACCTCATCCTCCTCACAATCACTATATGTCCACCTCTAGAAACCTAGAAACTATGTCATCATCCTTCAATGATGGGTTGATATGCCCGATGGATGCTCATCGGGCATGGATACCCGTTAGGTATGAGTAGGATATGTGTAGAATTTTATACCCATGAAACACATGAGTAGAGGTATGAGATTATTGTACCCGTACCATACCCTATTGATTGATCCTTAGATCATAATTAATAATATAGCCAACTGCTGGCTATATGTTGTTGGCATGTCATATATAGTCGTTACATGTAGTTACTCATACAACAATGTTAGCTATAAGGTGGACTATAAGAGTAGTACTTTTTTTTCACCTTCTCTTTATCTTTTTCTTCATATTTATTGTATCTATCTAGAGTACACATAAAACTAGGCCCTTGCATGAGAGTTCACTCCTTTTTTTTTGACATCAAGAGTCCATTGCCCTTTTTTTTCATGTCTCTCTCCTTCACATAGACTTTTCTTTTTAAGAAAATCTTTCTTCACATAGACAATTTTTTTTTGAGGCAATCTTCACATAGACAATTACAATGTTAAAACCGAGCACCCCCGCCCCAACTTGCGGGCCTACTTCCTGACTAATGGGCCAGCCCACATTGTATATGCTTCAGGCGGTGGGTGCCCCCCGTAAATCACCACGCTGCCCCTCGTAAGCCCCTATCCCACCTCTCATTCCGGATCTGATCTTTGCCCTCGATGGACCGGTTGAGGGGGTCGTCGGCGAAGAATATCCTGCCCTCGACGTCGCGGGAGGAAGAGCAGACTCCAGCGCCAGTCGAGGGCGAGGAGATGGAGAAGAGGAAGCAGGCGGCGACTTCTCAATCGAAGACGGCCCCGAAGACTCCAGCGGGGCCGGAGGAGGAGAAGCCGACCTCGGAGTCGGAGTCGGGCTCTGAGTCGGAGACGGAGACGTGGAACATCTTCCCTGGTCTAGGTGAGATATACTGTCAGCGTTCATCCTTCTCTACATCTCTCCCATGCTGAAAGAAGATCCGAGTGCGCAGGGAGAATAAGAAAGGGAAACCCTAGATGACCTTGTAGCGGTAGTACATACAATGCGCAGAAAACCAATTTGGATACATACCGCAGATCTTAAAACCTTCTAGCCGCGAGTTAGGGTTCAAATATTGGATTCGGGGCAACTTGGTGGGAACAAGTGTCTTTAGCCTCGGATCCAAGAAGTGACCGCACGCCTTGTCTGATTGGCTGATTTGTCAACTCACACTTGCCTGATTTTCCTCGAATTTTTGATCTTTTGCAGGCGTCGAGCTGGGCAGTGGTGGAGTGATCTTGGTGCTTTTGGAGACGCCATCTGGCTTTGCAATTTTCTCTTATGATGGTGTCAAACTCCGCCTACCACATGCAAAGGAGGTACTTGTTTACCACTGCCTTGGTTTTACTATGATTGATCTTGCTGCCTTCACGTTGGCCTAATTTTTTCTGTGTCTATTGTGCAGAATATTTGGGGAGACTTCATTGACGGCTACTTGGCAAAATCAGTCAGTGCCCTTGCCCTCTCGATATGATTGAATGCCAGCTGTTTTAAATTGAGCAGTGATCATACCATTCATGTTGCCACTGTGATATATCCTTTGCATTGAGTGGAGAATATGGACTATTAATTTAACTTTCTCGTAACACAAATTTCCCTAAAGGTCATGCTAGGCGCGAATATATATCTTAGATCGATTGGCACAGCTTCTTAAAAGCTAGCAATTGGTAGGGATGATTGGTTCTAGACATGGCGATGTGTACTACAACCAATGGACGTCACATTAACTTATTGAGGACTTGAACTAGGAATTTGTTACATTCTTTTTGGCAAAAGTGAAGACTTGACATTAATTTTTAAAAAGTGATTTGTTGAACTGGTATGGGCTGTCTGGCCCATCTCATTCAAGCCCACAAGGCCCAGCCCTTGTGGTGAACCAGACGAGAGTGTTTGAGGTGTTTGAAGGTACCCTCTCTTCCGATTCTACATGGTATCAGAACCTAGCGACGGCAGGGCCTGAGGAGACTGAGGAGACGGCGACGACGTCCGGCGAGGTGGCAGCGGATCTGGGCGGCGTCCGACGAGGCGGCGGCGGATCTGGGCGGCGTCCGACGAGGCGGCGGCGGATCTGGGAGGCGTGGCGTGGCTGCGCAGGAGTTGCGGCTCGTCAGCTGCGTGGCAGAGGAAGGAGAGGTGGAACTGCTATGCTGCGCGGAAGGAGGAGGAAGCTGAGGAGCGGCTTTGTCTCCCTGAGGAGAGCTGCTGTGCTGCGGTTGCTGCTTGGTGCTGCATGGCGGGCTGTGGTGCTGCGGGTGGAGAAGGGCAGCTGCTTACTGTGTTGCTGTGCGTGTGTGTGATGGGGACCAGGAGCTGGAGAGCTACAGCGGGGTCGGCTGCTGTTGGAGGCGAGCAACTGCTGCTAGTTGCTCTGGAGCTGCTGCTAGAGGGGAAGGTACTGCTAGTGGTGACAGCTGCGTGGAGCTGGTGGTGGCTGCATTGATGTGTGTTTTTGCTGCTGAGGCTGCTCTTCTTGGAGCTGCTCGTTGTTGCTGCTGATTATCCCAACCAAAGATGATTGAACCAAATGCTCTTCTTGAGGATTTTGAGGAGCTAGCTAAGATCCTCGCAAGAGTCCAATTCTGGGGCCATCGTTCCTCGATAGGAAGTGGCTCAGAAGCTTGAAATGTCGCCCCTGGACATGAAGCTAGAGGGGGCTACAAATTATTTGAGCTGATCCAGGAGGGCTTGTGGGCTGTGGAGCAGAAGGAGCTTGATGGACATTTGTTGGGCACTGTTGCAGAACCAGGAGGGAAAGAGGTGGAAGGCCATCAACTCTGTACTTATGGTGTGGTTGTTAAACTCTGGTGCCCTCCATTGGGACGCTCAGTGGAGGGGCGATCCACACCTACTGAGATATGGAAGATTTTGTCCACCCAGTACTCTAGCAAGGGCAATGTCATGCTCATTGCTCAGATTGAGGACAAGATTAGGTTGCCGCGTCAAGATGATGGCGTGTCAGTGATGGCATACATGGCAGAATTGCAGGTTCTGTGGGCAGACCACCAGGGTAACTGTGATCCCTCTGGAACTCTATGATGCTTCAATCGAGTCAGGGCACAAGTGGATGGCACGCAGGCTGTGTTAGAACTTTTGGCTGGCCTCAAAGGTTGCTTTGATCGTAGCCTAGTCTGCCTACCATTCCTGAGGCTATTGCAACGATGACTCAAGAGGAGGTGTGCTTATCTCTTGAACATGCAGACGTGAAGGCTGTGCCAGCTTCGACATTTGCAGTCACTGAGCGCATGGAGTGGGGAGACCCCAACAAATGTCATACTTGTGGGGAGGCAGGTCACTGGAAGAGGGAATGTCCAACTCGTGGCCGAGGCAGGGGATACAATAAAGGGGGAACTGGCAGAGGCAGGCATGCTAGAGGCAGAGGTGGATACCTAGGGAACTCAAGTGGTCAACTTTCTAGGGGCAGAGGTGGCTACTCAGGAAACTCAGGGGGTCAGAGGGCACATATGGTAGTTGAAGGGGACACTAGGATATCAAGGGGCGAGGAAGGTGATGAGGCTGCCTATGAAGACTTTGTTCATTGGGCCTCCACTTATGAAGGTAACTAGATGATACCCCCGCGCGTTGCTGCGGGACTTTGTGGTTTCCATGAACAGATTCGAAGAAAAGCATATATTGTACGAATGAATATTAAATACAGCTTGAAATGTTGAACATTACAATTACATTTTAAATGCTGATTTTGGAGATCCAATGGAATATTCATATTTTTTACCTTTGAAATGTTGAGCAAACATATTTCTGCACAAACATAAAGAGAATTATCAGTAACGTGCACCAATTCCTCTCCCAAGTAACTATGTTGGATTTTAAGAGCATTGAAGTAATTCTAGTACACTTGGTTAGCTTATAGTTGCTCCAGATGAGGCATTTGTTCACCTACAAAGAAGTTCAAATTTGTGTGGCCAAATCTTAACAACGGGAAAAATAAAGTATGGGCATATGATAGTACAGGTAAAGCACACCTGAGAAGTCAGCTGAGATATATGTTCCAAACATCCAAAGAGGCATCATGAATAGCATACATCGATATAATTCTTTTATTTGCTAAGGAAGCAGTACCGTACAGAAACAAAACTAATTTATTTATTTATACTGGCATGATAACTTTTTTGAAAGGCTTATACCGGTTGTACCTTGTCTAGAAATTCCCTCCTCAGATGATTTTATCTTTTCCATTCGTAGCAAAGAAACAATTCGAAGTTGAGTTGTACTTGGCATTCTTGGTTCTTCAAAAAAACTGAAATGGGAGAATAGACTCTTCATATTTATCTGAATATTTTGTTTAGCCACTCCATTAAGATCGCCGATGAGTGGAAGCTGCAAGATCTACAAAAGCGAGGCACGACAGTGAGGCAACATGTTCTTCAACAACTGGAAGGAAAGTTTTAAACATGAAGTGTGTACGACATCCCATAGGGCTAGGGAAACAACC
The DNA here is from genome assembly GCA_011799875.1 of Thinopyrum elongatum. Lineage (NCBI taxonomy): Eukaryota > Viridiplantae > Streptophyta > Magnoliopsida > Poales > Poaceae > Thinopyrum > Thinopyrum elongatum. The sequence continues at coordinate 280,204,821 of CM022303.1, forward strand.
TACAGTGCTAATGATATCTTTTGGTTTTGTTTTGAGCGTGCATGACAAAATGAATAATGAAACTCTAGCCCTCCATGTACCATAACCATCCATGTTTCATTGTTCCGATGTAGGAAATTAGATAGCAAAATTTAACAACAATCCATAAGAACAACCAATAAGCGTGTATAGATGGGATGCAAAATAATGCAAGCATTCATTCATCTGCAAACATAATTGCTGAAGGCACGGGAAAGATAATAATCATAAAATTATAGAGGATAACCTCACAGTAAGTAGCAAGATAATAATTGCTGGAACTCCAATTTTCTCCCAGCATTATAACTTGTATGAGAGTAACATACATGAAGGGATCAAATATATAGCATGGTGAGGCTAATTTGAGCGTAATCAGGGATTAAGTTAAGATGGTGCTTACGGGTATGTCTCCTAATAAATTCACCATCTGAGAACAAATGTACTCCCATATTTGTGTTTCTGTGAAAGTCAGGTATCATGGTAACCCTGCAGTATTGCTTAATTTCCAGACATAAAATTATTCTAGAAATTGTTATTTTCCTGAAAACAGTGGACTGAATTTATTTAGTCAATAAATAGAACATGAGTTGAGGAGGGGCAGTTGGTTGTTCATATGGCTGCATGAATATTTCTTTTCTAAGTCTACAACACCGTGCATGAAGTTGAAATTTGGTGGTCGTCTGCATATTGTGAATGTCCTTGCGGATCTGTTGTTGACTCATGGGTATGAAGAAGAGAACAGGTGGATGACATTAGTGACAAAGATATCAATGGATATAAAAGATTTAAATGGGTGCAGTTGCGCGTGTACTCAAAAGCAATACACATGCCTGTTTGAACGGTGAGAGTAATAAGAATATACAACAATGAAGTACTAAACTGTAGTCAGGCCATGACTCATCTTCTTCGTACAAATAATCTTGTTCATCTGTAGTTCTCACCTGAAAACTTTGAGGCAGCTCATAACAAAATATGATGCTTTGCCAAAACTCTGACTTGTCGCTGCACGAAATGATCAGAGATTAAGGTTTAGTTAGTAGCATCCCACAAAAAAAGTTAGGAAGCAGAATAGCATATCAGAACAGATTCCAACAATCTGGACTTTCCCATATTCCTGCAAATTTGCTCCTTTTTCTCGGCCACTTGAAAATTAGCTCCACCCAAATGAAAGTTTCCAACTTGTATGCTACATGTGAATCCACTGTCATCTGCATTAACAAACTTGCATAAAAGGAAATTCAAGGTGTTCCTAATTAATTACATGCCAAAGCATGAAGAAATCAGATTGCAGAAGTAAGTTAGGTAAGTCGTAATCATACCCAAAATGATTCCTTTTCCTAATATCGCATAAAAAAGAAAGAAAGTAAATTAATGCCCCAATCAGGATGTAATCCTCATTTCCTAATTCCAAATCAATCCTTTTTTCGGGGACTTCTAACCAATCTGGGAGAAGACGTATATACCTCGTTGCTTCCGATTCTTGGATTATTCTATGGTGCAGCCGATGCAACTAACTCTTGGCGAGGCCATCGCTGCTGAGAAGAGCACGGCGGGTAGAATCCTCAGGGATTGTGCCTTCATCGAGGATCCGGGATTCAGGGTGGCCGACGACGGAAAGGCGGCCTGGCCCGCGCTCCTACAACCATAGAGATGTTGGAGGAGAGGCGGAGTGGCGGGATGTGGGAGGAGGTACGTCGCAGACCAAATTCGGCAATGTCTTTCTCCATGATCTGCGTCGGCGGCAAGGGAACCACGAATCGCAATTGGCCCGCATTCGAACTCTGAGAGCGAGCGCGGGGAATGGGGGGCATACTGGCGGACGTGCGGGAGGATTGCGGCAGATCGATGGGGAGGGAGCAAATCTCCAGATTGACAGCAGAGCGAGACTGATGGATCTTGGTTTTGTTAGGCAGGGCAAGAAGACAGACCGGAGAGGCACGGGACGGGTTGGGAATTTAAGGTGGAAGTGGAAGGGGAAGGGGAAGGGGAGACCTGCGTGGAAGTGGAAGGGGAGACCTACGAGAGCTGCTGAGTCAGGGGGAGAGAGAGGATGCTTGTGAGGTCCGATTGTGGTGGGTCCCTTAGCAGTAACCGAACACCTATGTGGCAGGGTTGTTGTACTCGTTGGTCCCATGCGGAAGTCATTGATAGGACGCTGATGTGGCAAGTGTGCTGAGGTGGATAGGCTGCATGTCAAGAGAAATAGGTTAGTGGGGATGAACTATTTAGGTATTATAGATACGACAAAGGCATCTCTTACTCCTAATGTGGATGCTTCAGAGTGGGTCCTAGACTCTGGAGCATCTAAGCATGTTGCGGACAATTCCTTTGTGTTTGAGTCTTACAATAAGCATCCTCCTACTCACAAGGGCACTGTCCAAACTGTCGATGGTACAAATCAGCCTGTCGTAGGGGTTGGCACAGTCAAGTGCACTTCAACTATCTCCTTACCGTTAGTTTTACATGTGCGAGCTTCTTGTCAATTTGGTCTCTTTCAGTGCTCTCATTGATCAAATAGACTGTCGTGTGAACCTTGACAAGTTCGGTTGCTTGATTCAGGAGCGACAGACGAGCCAGACGGTTGGGACTGGCATCGGGTGTAGGTGGTTCTGGTACATGGACCAGGGGGTGCAGCCGGACTTGGTGTATGTTGCGACAATGGAGGACAAGGAGATGTAGGCGATGATCTATCACTGTAGGATGGGGCATGTATCTTTTGATAAGATGAGTAGAATATTTCCGGATGTTATGTGTGGAATAGGCTAGGGCAAGTTGACATGTGATGCTTGCGAATATGCAAAACACACACGAGCCTCATATGTGAGTAAGGGGCTTAGGAGCATATCTCTCTTTATGCTTATTCATTCAGATGTATGGACTAGCCCAGTAGTGTCAATGAATGGAAAGAAGTATTTTGCTACCTTTATTGACTGCAATTCTAGCATGACTTGGATTTACTTGATCCCTCACAAGGATGAGGTGTATAGCTGTTTTCAGAACTTCCATGCTCTTGTAAAGAACCAGTTTCAGGTGCAGGTCAAGGTGCTAACGCCTGGCAATGACACAGAGTATGATCTACATATTTGGGGTTTTCATGGCTGACCAAGGGATTCTTCATCAAACTTCCATGTCCGGACACCCCTCCTTAGAATGTAGTGGCCGAAAGGAAGAATCCTCATATTCTTGAGGTTGCTCGGTCATTGATGTTTACCATGAATGTTCCCAAGTTCTTGTGGGATGAAGCAGTTATGACAGCCACATACCTGAAATCTTCGTCTGAGTTGCTCGTTGGAGACAATAAGTTTGTTGTTCCCCCAAAGCTGTTTGGCAGTACCTGCTTTGTTAGTGATCACCCACCATCTGCTGGCAAGTTCGATTCTCGAGCAGTGAAGTGTGTCTTTCTGGGATACTCTTCTAGTCAAGAAGGGTATAAATGTTGGCGTCCTTTTGAAAAACGCAGGTTTGTAAGTATGGATGTTACCTTCAGGGAGTCTGAGCCATTCTATGGTGAGCCGAAGGATTTTTGTCTGCTGTTTGCAGAGCTTGACCACCTACACCCTATGCACGATGGTCAAGAGGGGGAGAAGGAGGCATCTCATACTCAACGTGGGCGTTAACACTGATGATTCGTACTCTCACTGATGATGATGTGCAGGTTCATGTCGAACCAACTGTCGAACCCTTAAAATTGGTGCTCTCCAGGTTCCGGTTTGGGATCGATGGCAGATGAATACCCTGGTGTACTCTCGACAACAACCACAAGTGCAGGGGGAGCAGCAAGGCAGTGAGGCAAGAGCGCATGGGGAGCAGAAAGGTAGTGAGGCAAGCTCATCTAACACAGCGTAGCTGCCCATTGCGTTGCGAAAGGCTACACGTGAAGCGACAAGGAAAGGTGAAGTAGCAAGGAAGGCTCTACCAAAGGATGATGCTTGTGATGACCTTGATATGGGCAGTTTTGTGTCTTATAAGGCTTTTTCACCTTCATATAAGGCGTTTGTTGCCTCCCTTCAAACTGTGTCAATCCCAAAGGAGTGGATGGCTGCAAAGCAAGATCCGAAGTGGCGTGAAGCGATGATAGAAGAGTTGGAAGCAATGAGAAAAAACAAGACATGGGTGCTAACCACATTGCCGGCAGAAAAGAAAGCAATGAGTTGTAAGTGGATCTATACAGTTAAGCAGAATCCCGAGGGGAAGGTGGAACGGTATAAGGCCAGGTTGGTCGCCAGAGGATATAGTCAAACTTATGGGATTGACTATGATGAGGCGTTTGCTCCCGTGGCAAAGATGAGATGAACACGGTTAGGATATTGGTCTCCTATGCTGCAAACTTTGGGTGGAAGTTGCATCAATTAGATGTCAAGAATACCTTCTTGCACGGTGAGTTGCAGGAAGAAGTGTACATGGAGATACCACCAGGTTTTGGTACTTCAGAGACCATGGGGGAAGGTAGACAGGTTGAAGAAATGCTTGTATGGATTGAAGCAATCACCGAGGGCATGGTTTGATAGGTTCAGACGTGCTGTCCGTGGTATGGGGTATGGTCAGCGTAACGGTGACCACACGATGTTCTACAGGCGCACTGATCGGAAGATTACCATTCTTGTTGTTTATGTGGATGACATTATTATCACTGGAGATGATAAGGAGGAAATAGAGAGATTAAAAGGTTGTCTGAGCAAGGAGATTTAGGTAAAGGATTTAGGCAACCTAAAATACTTCCTTGGCATTGAAATGGCTCGAACAGAGAAGGGAATCTCTATGTGCCAACGAAAATACACCTTGGATCTCTTGAGTGTCATGGGCATGATGGGATGTCGTGTTGCTCCTACTCTGATTGAACAAAATCATTAAGTGACAACACAATTGGGAGAGCTAGTGAATAAGGAAGATTATTAGAAATTGGTTGGGAGATTATTGTACGGGTGTGCAGGCCTGACATTACATATGCTGTGGGCGTGGTGAGCAGATACATGCATAAACCAAGGAGTGGGCATCTTGATATTGTGCACAAAATCTCGAGATACTTGAAGGGGGCTTCGGGTAAAGGGTTGTGGCTTGGGAAGAGTGGACATCTTGAGGTGGATGGCTATAGTGACTCTGACTGGGCTAGTTGTCAAGATGATAGAAGATCAACGTCTGGCTACTGCGTGTTTGTGGGTGGAAATTTGGTGTCATGGAGAAGCAAGAAACAACCTGTGGTATCTAGATCAATAGCAGAAGCCGAGTATAGAGCATTATCTGAAGGGTTGTGTGAGATGCTCTGGGTGAAGTACGTACTGAGCGAGTTGAAACTTTCGAGGAAGGGACCCTTGAAGGCGTGGTGTGACAATCAGTCAGCTATAGCCATTGCTAATAATCCAGTTCAACGAACAAAACATGTGGAAATTGATCGCTTCTTCATTAAGGAGGAACTTGATGCTGGGATCATCACTATTACTCATGTCAGCTCTGGGCAGCAGTTTGCAGATTGCTTGACAAAGGGATTGGGAACAGAGGACAGTAACTTGGCATGTGACAAGATGGAGATGATAATATCTACCACCCATCTTGAGGGGGAGTGTTGAACCGGTATGGGCTGTCTGGCCCATCTCACTTAAGCCCACAAGGCCCAACCCTTGTCGTGACCTAGAAAAAGGAGCTCCCAGTCCTCCCGGTAGTGCAAGCCGCCACACACATAGAACTCACGGGGTGAACCAGACGAGAGTGCTCGAGGTGTTTGAAGGTACCCTCTCTCCCGTTTCTACATGATTACAATCCTGAGCTGGGGCCAAATTATAATAATGCCCAAGAATACACGGGCCACTCAACCACGCAGGGAGAGGGCATGTGGAGGGCAATGTGTTTAGCAAAAGCTGAGTGAATCTATTGATGCCGCTCCACCTTGAAGCTTTGTCGCTGATGACCAGCTCCTTGGTGGACGTGCAACCAAACGTCAAACGAGGATGAAGGCCGGCTACCTGAAAGAGGACTTGGAGCAACCCTGACAGATCCGCTAAAACCTCGCCGGCCCTTATAATTTCGGCCGTTTTACAGGTTTTGCGAGTTTTCGGGCCTGAACAGATCCGCTAAAAATGGCCCGGCCCGTAAAATTATACAGGCGGCCCGTATATTTCCCCCTCCGCCGCTATATTTACCGGACAACGGGTGATATAGCGTTCGCATCCTCCATTTTCCCCACCCCCCCCCTTCCACCGCAGTCCACCAACTCCGGTGTCCATTCCCACATCTCCGGCGAGCGATTTAGTGAGCATGCATCCATTTCTCGTAGATCCATAGCCGGTGGAGCTCGTGCGCCCCCGTCATGACGCAGAGGCCAGCAGCTCCAGCTGACCCGCCATCGAGCCGTTGCGCTCGAAGCAGGCACGCGAGCGAACGCGGGGCGCTCCCCCGCAGTGGCTACTGAGGCGCGTGGGGTCGCTTCCACGAGCTCGTCGACACTCTTTGGCCAACCACCAAGAGGTTGTGCGAGGCGCAGATTGAGCTCGCCGCCGCGAAGGATGCGCCGCCGAATGGCTCGGGACGGCGAAGGAAGAGTACGAGCTCGCCAACGTTCTTAAGGTCGGCGAACGAGTACTAACTCAAAGTCAAGCCATGTACTAGTTCTAGATTAGTTTGATCTAATATGTTTTTATGTTTGTATGCCTGAATGTATGAACTCCGGTGGTGAACTATCATGGCACGAACTAAAGTTTTAAATGTGCAGTATCGTTTAGAGGATCTATTCTGCCGTGCCTTGCGCGGTACCGCAAATTCGTTTTAGAGGATCCCTCAAACAAATTTTGTAGTACAGATTTTTAGCGGATCTGCTAGAGTTGCCCTTTAGAGCATTTCTTCTTAGCTGCTCTGGAACCAGAGGAACATATTGTTACAATTGAGGCATATATGAGGTTGTTTGGTTGGGATTCCTGCCGGCTTCCGGCTTACACAGCTGCAGCCGGAAGCCCCTAAATAGCAGCTTCCGGCTTCGAAGCCGGAAGCCGGAAGCTGGTAGGAATCCCAACCAGACAACCCCTATGTATACCTACTGGTTACTCCCCTCGGGTCATGATTGGGAGATAGGATATTTCACCAATTGCCTCTCTTTCCTGTAACATGCTCATCCTTGTTTATTTCTGTATCAGGTTGTTTGGCTGGAAGAATTTCAAATTCTTGAGCACAAGACTAGCGCCATTCACAGTGTTACTGGTGTTGACGAAAATCTTGAGACGATGATCCGGAAGTACATTGAGCCTGGGCAGAAACTAGTTGTTGGAGATCCTAAATATAAAGATATCATTGAAGCCAAGTTGGTCAGTGTTTAACTCTCGTTTGCTTATTATGAACAATTTGAGTACCTATTTTACCGTGGCTTTCTTCAGGAAATATCCTGCCTGTTTGATGAGACTGTCATGGAGTTGATGTGGGGCCTGAAGAATTGCATGCAATATTTAGTCCCTGATGAGAAGATAAAGCTGACTAAAAAGGACTGCCTCCCTATGAGCGAAGGAATGAAAATTGTACTGCGTAGGTATCACTTTGAAGTCGAACCAGAGATGGTGTGTTCATCAACTACCTTCCCCATGTGCCCATTGCGTTTTTTGCTTCATTACTCCCTGTCACGTATTTTGTTACAATTCTGTGCACCAGCCCTTAATTTTTATCACAAAAGTATTTTGATGCAACATTTTTTTCTTTTGAGTTTTTCTCCTACCATTGATGTGCCTTTTATTTCCAGGTTAATGAAAAAATTGTTGAGTTGACAGGCATTGTGTATAGTTGTGATCTTTCTGTGAACAAACATTCTGTGTTCTTGCGGGCTGCTGGCGAGCACCTTAAGAATATATCCGACATTGACTCTCAGCATTGGGGTTTAGCTAAACTTGCGACTGCTCTCAAGATAATATGTTACCCTGATGAGGGACTTCCTGGTGATCCTCGACAGGTAAATTATAGTGATTCACAAAATGTGTTGTTGGCTTTTTGTTGTGCATTTTTGAAGGGAAGTTATTATTCATGTAATGGCCCAAACGGGTATTATCTTCCAGGTTTTCTCGAAAGATGAGTTTCGTAAATTGGTGATGGATGGACCTTTATATGATGGCAAGCTACTTAAGGTGTCTTGCAAGGCTGTCTTCGAACATATGGTGTCGGCCCGCTGCCTTAGGAATAAGACGCTGAGACTCTTGGACCATCACGTTAGGGAGGCAAGAAATGCATATGAAGCTGATCAAGCTTTGATGAGCAGCAGACGTTAGGGAGGCAAGAAATGCATATGAAGCTGATCAAGCTTTGATGAGCAGCAGTTGATCTCAGAAAAAGTATTATGGGCATTTGACATATCTGTATGTTTGTTCGTTTGTGTTTTGATTATGAAACTTTTATGTGATCTCATTTGTACTGAGATGAATCAGACTAGCATTGTCCAGTGCATGTGGCCAAGTGGGTATTTGTCTTTGCAATTCCATACTCAGTAGGGGAGTCCTATGCGTCACCCTAGCTTAAATATGTACTCGCTCCGTTCCTAAATATAGGACCTTTTAGAGATTCCAATGTGGACTACATACTGTTTGTAGTCTATTGAAATCTCTGAAAGGGCTTATTTCACGCTGATAATTTTGCAGGAAAGCTTGGTCTCCAATCCACCATCCTTCTATGACGAAGGAGAATCGGAGACCTCCTGTACAACGGCCGTTTCCTATTAGCGCTTATTTTTCTTTAGAAAGACGCCACCTGGGTGTTGTAACGGGTATGTGCTATTTTTCTCTAGAAAGACGCCACCTGTGCGTTGCAACGGGAGAAAAAATAGCAAACGCTCTTAACCAAATAACCATCACTCAAGATCAGAATAGGTTATGTTCTTTATTTTAGCGAGGCATCACATTTGTGTTGCTGCTTATCCTTATCCATCACATTTGTGTTGCTGCTTATTTTCATTCTCACCCTCCTTGACGGTGGTCTTAATGTTCACACAAACCAAAATGTGTTTGAATGTGGTTAATCGTAAGGCGTCTCCTTATCCATCACATTTGTGTTGCTGCTTATTCTCATTCTCACCCTCCTTGACGGTGGTCTCAATGTTCACACAAACCAAAATGTGTTTGAATGTGGTTAATCGTAAGGCGTCTCTCTCCCCCTCTCTCTTGCTCTCGTGATGAGAAATCTGATGTTTTTCCTGGGAGATTTTTTAGAGGTGTGCATGTGTGGTGTTTTCTTTCATCTCTAGGTGGGTATTTGTTTGCAATCCGAATCACGAGAGAAAAACAAGACCACGCACTATAGATTATAAGTCTGTCTTAAAAATAATATATTTAAAAAAAAATTAACATGTAGAAATAACATCATATTCATATTCTACACTTTTTCTAATTAAATTTCATACATAGCATGTTAAAATTGGAGTTACGATTTAAAAGATATGGATAATTTAGAAAAGCATTTGTTTAACTTAAATATCTTCTAAAATAATATTTTATAAGTATTAATAGGTAAAAATAACATCATATTCACATTCTATATATTTTTAATTAAATTTTGTATATAACATGTTAAAATCGGAGTTACGATTTAAAAGATATAGATAATTTAGAAAAGCATTTGTTTAACTTATATCTTTTAAAATAATATTTTAAAAATATTTAACAGGTAAAAATAACAGCATATTCATATTCTACATAATTTTTTAAATCAAATTTCGTATACAACATGCTAAAATCGGAGTTATGGTTTAAATGATATGAATAATTTAGAAAATCATTTGCTTGACTTAAATATAATTCGCGGGTGAATTACCTAAAAAGGGAAAATGTAAAATAATGATCCGGCTACGACCTAAGTGTCTACTGTGGGTTAATTCACGGAAAACACAGGGGGTTTTCTACAAAATTGCATGATGGACTGCCAGAAGCACTCTTTACTTTATTATTACTAGCAAAAGGGCCATTGCATTGCAACGAGAAAAAAAAATCATCATCTCCAATTGCCATGACCACAATTTTCTGAATCGCCGAGATACACTATCACTCTTAATTTTGTGAAATCATAAACAATTTTTGAAATCATGAACACTTTTTTAAACTCGTGAATATTTTTAAAATTCATGAACACTTATATATATATTTCGAACATTTTCTAAAATCAAGAACATTTTTTAAATTCATGAATATTTTATACTATTTTCAAACATTTTGCTTCCAGATTGTGAACATTTTTAAACAATATTTTTGAATCAACGAACATTTCTAGAATCGTCGAATTTTTTATGGAAATTGGTGGAACAATTTCTCAAATTCACGAACATTTTTTGATTTAACAAACAGTTTTTTGAAATGCAAGATCATTTTCTGAATCAGCGAATATTTAATGAATGAATAAACTACTATCTTGTAAGTCACGAACCTCGAACACCATTGCGAGCACCAAACAGGAGGCCGCACTTTGGTCTAGGGCCGGAGCTCTCGGAGTGCGACTGTTGCTGCCGATAACATGAGACGTTCACTAAACGAACACCTTCTACCTTTTTTCTCCTCTTTGAGGGACGATGTACTGAACTGTTCTCCTTTTCATTGAAATGAAAAGCAAAATCTTTTAGCATTTTCTTAAAAAAACAAGCAGTTTTGAATTTTTTGGATATTTTTCATTCATGAACATTTTTTGAATTGGCAAAATTTTGTTCAACTTCATTAGCATTTTTTAATACATGAACTTTTTAAAAATCATGAACATTTTTTGATTTTCCTAACATTTATTTTGAAAATTTTAAACATTTTTTGAATAAATAAACATTTTTTTACAAAATCAGAACATTTTTTGAATGCACAAATGTTTTATGATTTATTAAATATTTTATTTAAAATTCTCATTTTTCTAATTTTTGAAACTTTTTTGAAGTCCCAAATTATTTTAAATAAAAAACAAAAACAGAAAAGAAAAAGGAAAAATAAAAAAGGAAAATTTAAAAAACAGGCCCACCCGGACATGGGCTTGCCCAAATGGGCACGCTGCGTCTTCTCTCAGCGCGCAGAACACAGTATACGAGGTCCCTACTGCATGGGCCGGCTCAGGCGAGGGATTCCCCTATGTAAAAAGTTTTTTTTATCATTTATAAGTGGCATTGGTGGATAATATTTTGCAACTTTGGGGACAATTTCCGTGACGTACCGCCAGAAGCAATAGCCCCTTTATTATTAGATAAAGATAACACATCTGCACGTTCGTTGCAATAGGAGATATTATTGAGATGTCCATCAAAACATCCATTGACATGGCACAACAACATCCAAATGATGCCACCCAGCAGTGGTAGTGAGGCGCACGCTGATGTCTAGCAGGAATGTATATTACTCTTGCATTAACGAACACTAGTATAATGCCCGTGCGTTGCCACGGGCCATGAATATATTTTTACCAGTTGCAAACATAATCACAATACATGTCAAAATTGCATGCATAGAAATTATAGCATGTAACAATGAGAAGTAATTGAAATCCACTTCAATGATCCAACTAATTATCACTTCAAACTAAGATCTACTTGATTTGTTTAAGATATTTTTGTACAATGTGAGGAATCTTGTCTTCAGCTTCATTGCATGGCACAATGTGAGCCGCATCATGATTTTGGTGAGTTTTAAATTGTAGGCTACCTATAGATCATTTGGTTGGTATTTTTCCTAGAAATGACTTGTAATGCTACGTGGCATTGATGTCAACGTTTAGAAGCTCCTCCTAGAAAAAAGCAGCCACTCCTCTCACTCACCCACGCACCGTAAAGCCGCCTTCCACTCTGCCCGCACAACCAACCAACCACCTTGTCGCCGCATCTCATCTCCCCGCCACATCTTGCCGCCACCAACTCTCCCAGGCACCTCCCCTCCATGCCATGGCGAAGCCCGCCCACTCCACTCCCCTCCCCACCCCTCCCCTCTCATCCATGGTGTCTGTAACACCCCTGTACTAATGAGCTACAGTAACCCCTGAGGTTAAACTAATCATTTTGCTAAAACAGTGCTTATTCACCTTTGATCAATATGTCATTTCAAATTCCACTTGAATTCAAATTCAAATAATAAGTGAAATTCAAAACTTCTCAAACATGAAAACTAAAATGTCCATCATGTGGCACATATTCCATAACCAATTATGATGGTGAACCAACATTTTTATAAAGTGGTTTAATGCCCTAAAATAATTAAAATAGTGGCTAAAGCAATTATTTAAATGCCTTTTTGTTTTATAAAACTACTAAACTATTTTATTTAAACCTCAAACTAAATGTGGCAGTGTACTAATTTATAATGCTAATTTAGCTGATAGTTATATATTTTATAAAACTAAATTAAAATGAAACTAAAATAAAAACATAAAACATAAAAAAATAAAAGAAACTTTGCAAAAAGAAAAGAAAAGGAGGCCCATGCCCCCTGGGCCTCAGCCAGCCTGGCCGGCCCAGCCCCCGGACCGGACACCTCTCCTCCCCGTTCCTCTGTCCCAGGCCGCTACAGGCGCCGTCCCCGTCGGACCCTTCTCGTCGGCGACGCCCCGACGAGGATAAGGGCGCCACGGCCCCTCTCGGCCTCGTCAGCTCCACTTTCCCCCCGGCGCAGATATTTTCCCCTCGCCCCTCTCTCCCTCGTCGCTCTCTCCCCCGTGTCCAGATCCACCTCGCCATGCGCCCGCGTCGCCTGCCACCTCGCCCTACCGCGGCCAACATGCGCCCTACCGCCTAGGTGCTCGCCAGACGCCTCACCGTCGAACACTTCCTCGCCCCCGACCATGCGTATGAGCCGGGACGCCCCCCATGACGCCGCCCCGAGCTTGGCTTCCTCCTCGGGCCGCCGCACGCCGTCGCCGTCTCCGGCCGCCTCGACTCTTCCTCGGGCCTTCCCAGCAACGGCAGTGAGCGCCACTCCTTCCCCCTCTCTCCCGCACTCGATCCCGCGCCCCTAGCCGCCGTGCAACCATGGCCGAAGCTTCCCGTCGCCGTCACGGCCAGTGCCGGTAGAGCTCGCGCCCCTGCACGCAGTCAGGCTCATGGAGCTCCCAGGCACCTAGCACGCTCGCCAGCTCCTCCCCTCCTGACCTCTGTGCTCATTGCCGAGCACCTCGTGCTCCGGCCGTCGCCCGTGCTCGCCACCGCCGTCGTTCCCTCCACCCAACTCTGGCCACCACCACCGTTAGACGCGGCGCCGTCTCCTCGTTTGAACGAGCTGCCCCGCGCGCCAAACGACGCACCGTAGGCAAATTCCGACGTGGGCCAGAGCCCTCCGCCGCGAAAAGAGCTCGCCGGAGCCCCTCTCCGATGCCCTGCCGACGTGGCCGGCCGGGGCCACCCCAGGGTCACTGCCTGGTGGGCCCCAGGGCCCCGGCTGGCCCAGTTGACCGCAGTCAACGCTGACTCGGCCGGTCCCAGCAGCTGACGTGTGGGCCCCCTGTTTTAAACTAAAATGCCTAATTAAGATAATTAATTTAATTAGTTAAATTAATTAGTGAATGGCAGGTGGGCCCAGTAGGTTAATTAACTAACTTAGATTAGTTTTAAACACTGTTAACCCCCACTGTCAATGACAGGTGGGTCCGAGACGTCAGTTTGACAAGTCAGCTGGCTGGTTGACTGCTGACATCACCCTAACATCATGCTGACGCAATATTTTCCTTTTTCTGAATTAATTTAACTAATAATAATTCCAGAAAATGTTTAAAACTTTGAAAATTAAATAAAATAATCTGTAAGTCAGATGAAAATATTTTATATATGAAAGTTGCTCAGAAAAATCCAACGAATCCTAATATGCAATCCGTTCATCTATCACATGCCCCTAGCATGCCGAACATGGAACCGTCCCCCTCTCTTCGTCTGTCCGGAAAATGCCAAACACCGGAAAAATCCCTCCGGGTGTTTTCCCTCTTCGTCTGCAACGTGTAGTACTGCGTTAGAACACCCCTAGCACTGCATATCGTCATGCCATGCTTAGTGATGCACTTGTTTGCTATATATTTATTGTTTCTCCCCTTTCTCTCCGGTAGACCCCAAGACTGATGCTGCCCCTGTGATCGACTACGCCACCGACGACCCTTCTTTCTTTTCAGCAGAGCTTCCAGGCAAGCAAACCCCCTTGATCAATCCGATATCGCCCATTCCCTTCTCTCTTATGCTCGCATTAGAACTGCTACTGCTTTTGTATGATCCTATTCTGATGCATAGCCTGTTTTTTGTAACCTGTGACGCCCCCGGCTCAATCGTGCACTAATCATACACGCAAATGCACACGATCAAGCCTAAGGACTCACGGGAAGATATCACAACACAACTCTAAAACATAAATAAAGTCATACAAGCTTTATATTACAAGCCAGGGGCCTCGAGGACTCGAATACATAAGCTTGCGAACAAGCATCAGCGGAAGCATCAGATATCTGAGTATAGATATAAAAGAGAAACAGAAAGGCCTTTAGAAAGGTGGGACAAAATAAAACACTACGATGGAAAGGCGTAGGCCTCCTGCCTGGGACCCTCCAATCCTACTCCTGGTCGTCAGTCAACTCGTAGTAGAATCCACACTCGGGGTGGTAGAAGTAGTTGTCGACGGGGCATCTGTATCCAGGGCTCCGTCATCTGGTCACGACAAACTGATATAGGGAGAAAAGGAAAGCAAAGCAACCGTGAGTACTCCAAAGTACTCAGCAAGCAAGGGTCTACACTACATATGCAACATTATCAAGGGGAGGCTGTATATGTGGACTGGGCTGCAGAAATGCCAGAATAGAGAGGAGGCCTAGTCCCATCGAAGACTAGCATCTTCAAAGGTCTTGCAGCATTAGAAGAGTGTAGATTAGTACCATATAAAGTAGTAGTATCATATCAACCTCACCCAGAGATCCTTTCTCATCTCCCTGCGAGAAAGCAATCCCAGAGCCATACAGTCATCAACCTCGTCCTGAGATCCCTTCTCGACTCCCTGCGAGAAGCAATCCCAGAGCCATATATCCAGGTCTCATCTCAAGTTCTAGCTGTATCGATCGGGATACAACTCCGAGTGTCCGTTACCGAGGATCCGGCTATGCATAGATTAGTTCTTCCCTGCAGGGGTGCACTAACTTACCCACCACGCTCGCTTAACTCTGGCCGGACACACTTTTCCGGGTCATGCCCGACCTCGGCCAAACGACACACCGCAACCCTACCTACAGCTCAGCAGAGAGGTCCCCGTCGGTCTACATCCTAAGCGCTCAGGGGTCTTGGCCATCGCCCTGTGCACTCCGGGTCGTTGCGCACACGGTGAAGCCAGGCACCAACACTACAGGAAGGCGCTGATCCGTCCATGCCGCCATGCTGAACTGGATGTCTGACAGAGCTTTCGGCTGATGCATACGATGCAGAGTGCCCATAACTTTTCCCACGTGATGGTTAGTGCTATCGGGCCAGAGGCCCACTCAGATCAAATATCCAAACCGTAGTACCTTGGGCTTGCGGTCACGAGCAGAGACTCACGAAAGATGTGACCCCGTCGCCCCGTCTCGAGGACTTGCGGCAAGGGCCAAGAATGCCCGGCCACGCCTCGTATTCTCACTCGGGCACCACCCAGGCAACCCGTCTTCACAACACACGCCACTTAGGCGCACGCGGGTACCCCTCATGGTCGACCCGCCTTTTCAAGTAACAGTGTAAGGTCCAAGTATCTGTGTGTCCATAACATCAGGGGAATCCGAGGTATCACCCTTGTTGGATTCCTTCTCGATGTAACCGTCAAGGTGAACTTAGGAGGAATCACCCTCGATGAGTTCACACTTGGTGTGTTGCACGACAGGGTCATATCGGAAGTGGAGAAGGAGGAATCACCCTCGATGACCATGACCGAATAGCTACTCTACATAGTTAACATCAGAAGTGCTACACGAGGTATCACCCTCGGCACTCGATAGTAACGCTGTAGTGTCGTTACAACTAAGGGGGGGTGATGTGCGGTCCGGGGCCTGTCTTCGATCCCGTTGATCGGGTCTTCTGATAATCCAGCGGGGCAGTCGGGACAAGTGGGGTCACTGATAGGTCTCTACCCAGCCTATACTAAGCAGTTTAGGTTATGCAGGTAATTATCAACAGCAGGTTACAATAAACAGGCTATGCATCAGAATAGGTAAAGCAGCAGCAGCAGCAATTCTAATGCAAGCATGAGAATATAGAATGGGCGATATCGGTATGCTCAAGGGGGGGGGGGGGCTTGCCTGGTTGCTCGGCGGCAAGGGCAAGGTCGTCAATGGTGTCTTCGGTCTCCGGAGCTGCGACAGTACCGGGAACTGCGTCGGGGTCTAACAAGAGAGAATAGGGGGAGGAAACAGTATAAATATATAGCAAACATGAGCAACACGATGTACGACATGGCAATACGCAGTGCTAGGGGTAGTCTAACGCAGTACTACACGTATCAGACGGATCGGGAGAATATCTGATGATATTTCCCGGGTCGTTGGATTTATCGGACAAACGATCCGGAGAGGAAAGTTCCATGTTTGAATAGTTAGGGACGTGTAATGGACGAACGGGCCGCGTAATCGGATTCGTCTCGTCGTTCTGAGCAACTTTCATGTACAAAGTTTTTCGATAGGAGTTACGGATTATTTTATATGATTTTATAAAGATTTAATTAATTTCTGGAATTTAATTATCTATTTAAATTCAACATTATCCAGAATAGTGATTGCTGACGTCAGCATGACGTCACAGGTTAATTAGTCAGAACTGGTTAGTCCTAATTAGGTGATTAGTTTAACTAAGCTTAATTAGTTTAATTAAACCAGATTAATTAAGTTAATTAATCCACTAATTAAATAATTAATTAACTAATTAACTTTATTATTATTTATTTACTATTATTATTATTATTATTATTTTTAAACGTTCTGGGGGGGGGGCCCTGTCATAGGGCCAGAGGGCAGGGCCCATTCGCCAGTGGCACATGGCCACGGCTGGGCGTGCGGGCGCGCGCGGGCGCAGGTAACGGCGGCGCGGCGGTAGCAGCAGCCGCAGCAGCACGCCGAGCGGCGGGGGCGGAGCGCGTCAGCCACAACCGCAGAAGGCAGGGGGCGCGGTGAGCGGGGCCGCGGCCGTGGAGGGTTTGCGGCGCGGGCGCGCGCGAGGTCCAGCACGGCGAGGTGAGGCGAGCGCGCGAGCGAGGCAGGGGAAACAACAGCGGCGAGCGTGAGCGGGCGTGGAGGCGGAGCCGTGTGCGTGTGGGCAGAGCGTGGCCAGGGGGTTCGCGGGCGCGGCGACGAGCGCGGTCGGGCTCGGCCGTGAGCGCGGCCGACGGTGCGGCGGGCAGCGCGAGGACGTGGGCGAGGAGGCCAGAGCGCACGGGAGCGAGGTAGGGGAGGCGCGGGCGCGCGGTGCGGTTCTCACTTGCGAGGAGAGGAGAGGGGGCGGCGAGGCTCGGAGAAGCGGCATGGGGAGGAGACGAGGAAGCGGCGGCGATGGCGCCCGGCGAGCGGCGGCGTCCTCTGGGCGGCGGCGGCGATCGACGGGGTCGGGCGAAGGCGGCGGCGCGGCATGAGAAGGAGAGACGAGGAGGAGTGGGGGGGGAGGAATGGGTTAGGGTTCGGGTGAGCGAGGGGGCCAAATAGGCCAGGTGCTCGGGGTGGGCCGACTGGACCTGGTGGCCTGCCTCGGCCATTTGGGCCAAGTGGCCCAGGGGGTCTTTTCCTTTATTTTTTTATGTTTTTCCTGCTTGCAAATAGTTAGGCCACAAAATGATTTTTTACTAAATATGGCACTTGTCCCATCAATTGCTAGGCATTATCTTCTACTGCCAAAAATTGGTTTGGAGACAAACGGAGTTCACACGATTTTTATATTAAATAAAATGTATTAAACCTTGCTGTTTTGGTAATGTTAGAGCCACCTAATTAATTTATTAATTGTTGATTACAATTTTAGAATGGTCTCTGGAATATTTGCTATTTATTGAACATTTTAGTTTCTATGTTAAGCAACTTTTATTTCCACTTTTAGTTTGAATTTCCATTTGAATTTGAATTTGAAAAGAGATATGATACTACTGATGATTAAGCACTGTTGATCATGATGACATGGCGTAATCAAAAGGGTGATTACTGTAGTTAACCACTGGGGGTGTTACATTACCTTACTTGCTTATCCTAAACTGCTTAGTATATGTTGGTTAGTGATCCATCAATGACCCCTCACCCTGTCCCTGTTGCCCCCCGCTTTATGATCGATGACTCGATCAACGTGATCGACGTCCAGAGCCCGACACAACACATCACACCCCCTTGCCTTTTCGACCGTTGCTACTTTTGTGCTAGCCTTCTTAAGGCAAACTTGTTTAACTTATGTCTGTTCTCAGATATTGTTGCTTCCGCTGACTCGTTTGTATTCGAGCCCTCGAGGCCCCTGGCTTGTAATATAAAGCTTGTATGACTTTCTTCCCGTGAGTCCCTGATCTTGATCGTACACATTTGCGTGTATGATTAGTGCACGATTGAATTGGGGGCGTCACAAGTTGGTATTAGAGCCGACTGCCTGTAGGAAGCCCCTTTCCTACTCCTTGGCCGAAGTTGAGTCTAGTCTTTGGAAAACTTTTACTAACATTGTTGTGTGGCTTACGTGCCCACATCACAAATGGGTGGTATTAGGATCTTTTATTCCTCGTCTATACGCTGGGACTCTAATCTCTCTTCTATTTGGGTTAAATGGTTTTGCTAACTCTAACATTAGGATCTCGTGATCACATCCACCCAGAGATTTGTATTATGCCTTTCTTGAATTGGGAGCCAGGATCTGCTTCACAGTGTTCACGGACCGCGGGATCCTTTTATCGAGGTCACCCTGCGTTGTCCCCTGCAGATTCCTCGCTCTAGTGGTTTTCTCCGATGTTGATGTAGCCCTTGCTATGTCTCGTTGTTGTATCCCTCCACCGCGTGCCTGTGCGCCGCGTAGTGGTCTAGTTGCATGTGTTTCCGAACTCATGCTGCCGATTTTATCCAACTATATGCGTGGATCTGTATATCATGTTTGACTACTATGATGTATCTATCGCCCT
The DNA here is from genome assembly GCA_011799875.1 of Thinopyrum elongatum. Classification (NCBI taxonomy): domain Eukaryota; kingdom Viridiplantae; phylum Streptophyta; class Magnoliopsida; order Poales; family Poaceae; genus Thinopyrum; species Thinopyrum elongatum. The sequence goes on from CM022303.1 coordinate 280,223,867, forward strand.
TCTTTCTTTGTGCTTGTTACTTCATGAATGATTCCTTGTCTCTACAAATGCTCAATGGTAAACTGCCCCTGTTGCGTTCAAGCAGGATGGTTAGATCCGCTGGTCGTGGCCGTGGTGCCAACAATCCACCACCGCACGAATTCATGGCCGGAATGATACAACAGTTTGAGCTGAATCGCCAGTTCATGGAAGGGGTCATGGCTCAGTTTCCGCGCCCCAATATGAATCAACAGCCAGTCCCAGTTAATCTGCAAGATTTCATGCGCCTCAACCCTACCATCTACCGCAGCTCAACTCAGCCCCTTGATGCTGATGACGGGCTCTGTGGCATTACTTATGAGCTAGAGTCTGCTGATGTTGCCCCTGCCAGTTATGTCACTTTCGCATCCTTCTTCCTCAAGGGTCCCGCTGCTCAATGGTGGGACAGCCACAGATGTACTCAACCTGCTGGAACAGCTATCACTTGGCCGGATTTCCAAGCTGCTTTTCGTGCCCGCTTCATTCCTCAGGGAATCATGGACATGAAGTAGCGAGAGTTTTGCAACCTCACCCAGGGCAACAAGACTGTGGATGCTTATCAGAGGGAGTTCCTAGACTTGTCCCGCTATGCTGAAGAGGACATTGCTACTGATGCTCGTAGGTAGGAAAAGTTTCGCGATGGACTTCACCCTAATATCAAGCTTGCACTCCTAGTGAATGACTTCGCTGATTTCGCCACCTTGGTGAACAAGGCTATTCAGGTTGAAACAGGTCTTCAGGAACACCAGGGATCCCTCAGGTGCAACCGTGATGCCGGCTCATCTTCGGGCCCGTCATTGCAGAAGCGTCGGATATGGATCCCCCACAGCATGTACCGCCTAGCTGCACCTGCACCAAGACAGTCCTATGCTGCACCTCATCTGCCTCCTCCACCATCGAGGCAGCCTCTTCGGACTGTACCACCCAAGCACCTGCTCCCAATCCCAATGATGGTCTGTGCTTCAAGTGTGGCCGTCCAGGTTACCATGCCAGAAATTGCTATCAGAATCAGAACCAGCTGGCTCTGCCTTCTAATGCCCGTGGTAACAACCAGCCCCGCAACAACAATGCCAGGCCTTATGGTCATGGTCAGGCTAATCATGTTGATCTGAATGAAGCTCAAGACCAGCCTGCTGCTGTGATGGGTACTCTCCTTGTTAATTCAGTACCGGCTTCTGTTTTATTCGATTCAGGAGCATCACATTCTTTCATATCAAAAGATTTTGCATTCATGCATGGCATTAAATACGAAGAGATGCACACTCCACCAGTGGTACACACCCCTACTGGCCAATGATGAACTGATTGCTTGTATCTGCGTTGGTATTTCCTCGAAGAGGAGAGGATGATGCAAGACAGCAACGGTAAGTATTTCCCTCAGTTATGAAACCAAGGTTATCAATCCAATAGGAGAACCAAGTAACACTATGTAAACGGTACCTGCACACAAAGGACAAATACTTGCAACCCAACGCGTAAGAGGGGTTGTCAATCCCTCCTCGGTATTGAGATAGATAAAAATGTAGTAGATTGGATAAATAGATCTTGCCAAAACACAAAGTAAAACAAATAAAGAAAAAGTGCAGCAAGGTATTTTTGGGTTTTTGGAATAGTAGATCTGAAAACAATATGATAAAAGATAGACTCGGGGGCCGTAGATTTCACTAGTGGCTTCTCTCGAGAAAATAGCATACGGTGGGTAAACAAATTATTGTTGGGAAGTTGATAGAAGAGCAAATAATTATGATAATATCCAAGGCAATGATCATGTATATAGGCATCACATCCAAGATTAGTAGACCGACTCCTGCCTGCATCTACTACTATTACTCCACACATCGACCGCTATCCAGCATGCATCTAGTGTATTAAGTTCATGGAGAAATGGAGTAATGCAATAAGAATGATGACATGATGTAGACAAGATCTATTCATGTAGGAATAGACCCCATCTTTTTATCCTTAATAGCAACGATACATACGTGCCTCGCTACCCCTTCTGTCACTAGGTGAGGACACCGCAAGGTTGAACCCATCACAAAGCACCTCTTTCCATTGCAAGAAAAATCAATGTAGTTGGCCAAACCAAAACAAAGTTTCGGAGAAGAAATACGAGGCTATAATAATCATGCATATAAGAGACCCAAGAAGACTCAAATAATATTCATAGATAGAACTGATCATAAACTCACAATTCATCGGATGCTAACAAACACACCGCAAAAAGTCATTACATCAAATAGATATCCAAGAACATAGAGGAGAACATTGTATTGAGAATCAAAAAGAGAGAAGAAGCCATCTAGCTACTGCCTACGGACCCGTAGGTCTGTGGTAAACTACTCACGCATCATCGGAGGAGCACCAATGAGGATGATGAACCCCTCCGTGATCGTGTTTCCCTCCGGCAAGGTGCCGGAATAGGGCTCTAGATTGGATCTCGTGGTTCTGGAACTTGCGGCAGCTGGAATTGTTTTTCGTCGACTCCCCTATGGTTTTTGGAATATTTGGGTATTTATAGAGCTGACAGGCAGTGGAAAGGACCTCTGTGGGCCCCACCACCAATCAGGGTGCGCTAAGGGCCTCTGGCATGCCCAGGTGTGTGGTGGGCCCCACGGGCCTCCCCTCTGGTACTTCCTTGGCTCCCAAGATGTCTTCTGGGCAAAAAAAATCTCCAAAAAGCTATGTGGCATTTGGACTTCGTTTGGTACTGATATTCTGAAGTAGAAAACAAGCAAAAAACAGCAATTGGCACTGGGCACTATGTCAATAGGTTAGTCCCAAAAAATGATATAAAGTTACTATAAAATGAATGTAAAACATCCAAGAATGATAATATAACAGCATGGAACAATAAAAAATTATAGATACGTTGGAGACGTATCACGAACCTTCATGGTTAGCCACAACGTTCCCGTTGAAATTGAAGGGTTGGAATTCCATGCCGCCCCCATTATTCTAAAGTCTTCAAATATTGACCTCATTCTGGGAATGGATTGGTTGAAAGCGCATACGGCTTCTATCGTTTGTGCCACTAAAACCGTCCACCTTCTACACCCTTCGGATGATATAGTTGATGACCCACAAGTATATGGGATCAATTGTAGCCTTTTCAATAAGTAATAGTGTCGAACCCAACGAGGAGCAGAAGGAAATGGCAAGTGGTTTTCAGCAAGGTAATGTCTGCAAGTGCTGAAATTGTAAGTAACAGAGTAGTTTGATAGCAAGATAATTTGTAACGAGCAAGTAATGATAGTATTAACAAAAGTGCAGCAAGGTAGCCCAATCCTTTTGAGGCAAAGGACAGACCAACACGGTCTCTTATAATAAGCAAAGCGTTCTTGAGGGTACACGGGAATTTCATCTAGTCACTTTCATCATGTTGATTCGATTCGTGTTCGCTACTTTCATAATTTGATATGTGGGTGGACCGTTGCTTAGGTGCTGTTCTTACTTGAACAAACCGCCTACTTATGATTAAACCCCTCACAAGCATCCGCAACTACGAGAAAAGTATTAAGAATAAATTCTAACCATAGCATTAAACTTTTGGATCCAATCGGTCCCTTACGGAATAGCGCATAAACTAGGGTTTAAGCTTCTGTCACTCTCACAACCCATCATCTAATAACTACTCCACAATGCATTCCCTTAGGCCCAAATATGGTGAAGTGTCATGTAGTCGACGTTCACATGACACCACTAAGGGAATCACAACATACATACTATCAAAATATCGAACACATATCAAGTTCACATGATTACTTGCAACACGATTTCTCCCGTGACCTCAAGAACAAAAGTAACTACTCACAAATTATAATCATGCTCAAGATCAGAGGGGTATTAAATAGCATATTGGATCGGAACATATAATCTTCCACCAAATAAACCATATAGTAATCAACTACAAGATGTAATCTACACTACTAGTCACCCACAAGCACCAATCTACAGTTCCGGTACACAGATTGAACACAAGAGATGAACTAGGGTTTGAGATGAGATGGTGCTGTTGAAGATGTTGATGGAGATTTCCCTCCCCAAGATGGGAGAGTTGTTGGTGATGATGACGACAATGATTTCCCCCTCCGGGAGGGAAGTTCCCCCGGCGGAATCGCTCCGCCGGAGGGCAAAAGTGCTCCTGCCCAAGTTCCGCCTCGAGACGGCGGTGCTTCATCCCGAAAGTCCTCTCCTTATTTTTTCTAGGTCAAAATGACTTATATACCAGAAGATGGGCATCGGAGGTGGGCCTGGATGAGCACAACCCACCAGGGCGCGCCTGGGGGCCCAGGCGCGCCCTGGTGTCTTGTGCTCACCAGGGTGGCCCCCTCTGGTACTTATTTGCTCCAATATTTCTTATTTATTCCATAAAAAATCCTCGTAAAGTTTCAGCTTGTTTGGAGTTGTGCAGAATAGGTGGCCTGACGTAGCTTTTCTAGGTCCAGATTTCCAGCTGCCGAAATTCTCCCTCTTTGTGTGAACCTTGCATATTATGAGAGAAAAGGCATTAGAATTACTCTAAAAAGCATTATTATGCATAAAAACATCATAAATAATAGTAGATAAACATGATGCAAAATAGACGTATCAATAGTAAGCTACAATCCTTGTCTGGTTCAAAATGCCGAAGCCCGACTTTATCTCCTGAATGCGTTGAACGCATCACCTCTCGAGGGAATTGAAAATATTCCAGTCGTTCGCGAATTCCAAGATGTCTTTCCAGAAGAACTTCCAGGAATACCCCCTGTTAGGGCTGTCAAGTTCATCATCGACTTGAAACCAGGCACCATTCCTATCGCCAAACGACCCTACAAGATGCCGCCTCATGAACTCCTTGAGCTTAAGGAGGAAATCGACAAATCTCTTCGCAGTGGTTTATTCGTCAAAGTTCCTCTGCTTGGGGAGCACTTTATCTCTTTGTCAAGAAGAAGGATGGAACAAATCGATTGGTCCAAGACTATCGTCCCATCAACCAAGCTACAATTCAGAACAAGTATCCCCTTCCTCGGATCAGCGATCTATATGAGCAACTGGCTGGTTCATCGGTTTTCTCTAAACTTGACTTGAGGTTAGATTACCACCAGATCCGTGTTTGTGAAGAGGATATTCCAAAGACCGCCTTCGTTACTCGGTATGGTTCATACGAGTACACCGTCATGTCTTTCGGCTTAACCAATGCTCCAGTGACATTCTCTCATCTGATGAACTATATATTCATGGAATACCTTGACAAATTCATCATGGTTTATCTGGATTTTATCCTTGTTTATTCCAAGAACAAAGAAGAACATGCTGAACATCTTCGTCTAGTTCAGGAAAAGCTTCGAGAGCATCAACTTTATGCCAAGTATTCCAAGTGTGAATTCTGGCTACTCGAAGTAACCTACCTTGGTCATGTGATCTCCAAGGATGGTATTGCCGTCAACCCCGAACGAGTTCAAGCCATTCTTGACTGGACTCCTCCGAAGAATGTTAAGCAAGTCAGAAGCTTTCTCAGACTCGCCAACTATTGCCGTCGTTTCATCGAGAACTTCTCCAAGATCACCAAGATCCTGACTAATCCTGCTTCATAAAGGCGTTAAGTTTGATTGGACTGAAAAGTGTCAGGAAAGTTTCCAGGCACTCAAGGACAAGCTGACTTCTACTCCAGTGCTTGCTCCTTTGGATTCCCAAAAGGATTTCATCATCTATTGCAATGCCTCCCACCAAGGTTTAGGTTGTGTCCTAATAGAAGAGCGCAGGGTGATTGCTTATGCCTCCCATCAAGTGCGTCCTCATAAAGAAAACTACCCAGTTCATGACCTCAAGCTTGTTGCGGTTATCTATGCACTGAAGCTGTGGCGACATTACCTTCTTAGTAATCGTTGCGAGATCTTCACCGACCATCAGAGTCTGAAGTATCTGTTTACTCAGCCAGATCTGAACCTCTGTCAGCATAGATGGATGGAGGCTATAGCAGATGATAACGTGGGTATTTCCTATATACCCTAGGCAAGGCTTATGTCATGGCCGATGCCCACAATTACATGGTTTACAAAGCTCAACCCCGCCTTCATGAAGAGCTATGCAAGCTGAACTTTCAACTAGTTCCGCAGGGTTCTCTGAATAACCTTGTTCTGGAACCAACTCTTCAGAATACTATTAAGTCCGCGCAAGCCAAAGATGCTCACGTTGATCTGATGAAAAAGGATCTTGCCTTAGAGAGATCCAGAGATTTCTTGCTTGTTGAAGATGGAACCTTGTACTTCAGGGATCGCATTGTGGTACCCCGATTCGAGCCTATGATAGAGAAGGTGATGAAAGAAGCACATGACACCCCTCTCCCAATTCATCCGGGAAGTACCAAGATGTATCTAGACATCCGTCAGAAGTACTGGTGGTCTAAGATGAAGCAAGACATTGCTCGATATATCGAAGAATGTGACGTTTGCCGTTGCGTCAAAGCAGAACATCAAAAACCTGCTGGACTTTTGCAACTACTCCCTATTCCTGAATGGAAATGGGATAAGATTCAGATGGACTTTGTCACTGGCCTTCCCAAGTCTCATAAATGTAACGATGCTATCTTTGTCGTCATCGACCAATTCTCGAAAGTCGCACACTTTCTGCCAGTCAAGGAGATAATCACTGCTAGTCAATTAACAAACTTGTATATCTCCAGAATTGTGTCACTCCACGGCATTCCGAAGGTGATCAGTTCAGACCGTGGCAGCATATTCACTTCAAAGTTCTGGGATAGTTTCCAAGAGGCAATGGGAACTCATATAACCTGGAGCACTGCTTATCATCCCCAATCCCAAGGCCAAGTAGAGCAAGTCAATCAAATTCTTGAAGACATGCTACGGGCTTGTGTCATCTCATTCGGCAAGAAATGGGAAGAATCTCTCCCTTATGCGGAGTTCTCTTATAACAACAGCTATCAAGCCAGCTTAAAGATGGCACCCTTCGAGGTACTCAATGGACGTGAGTGCTAAACCCCTCTGAATTGATCAGAAACTAGGGAACAGATGTCATTGGTCCGGACATTATTCAACAAGCTGAAGAGCAAGTCCGCATTGTCAGGGATAATCTCAAGGCAGCTCAGTCCCGCCAGAAGAGCAACTATGACCGGAAACACTGGGGTTCAACTTATCAACCTGGTGAACCAACTTATTTGTGTGTCACTCCTTTGAGAGGCGCTCATCAGTTCGGAGTCAAGGGCAAGCTAGCTCTGCGCTACATTGGTCCCTTCCACATTCTCACCCGTCCTTGACGTCTTCCATGTGTCGCAACTTCGTCGTTGCTTCAAAGACCAACGTGAAGTGGATCCGGAGTTGATCGAAGTGCAAGATGATCTCATGTACAAAGAGCATCCGATTCACATTCTTGAAGAAGCTGAACACCGAACCCTCCAGAAGGTTACCAAGTTCCTCAAAGTGCAATGGTCAAATATATCTAAAGATGAAGCTACTTGGGAACGTGAGGATAATCTTCGGGCAGGATATCCTGATCTTTTCCCTTCTACCTCTTAATTCTCGGGATGAGAATATCTTTTATAGGAGGAGAGTTGTAACACCCCTGTACTAATGAGCTACAGTAACCCCTGAGGTTAAGCTAATCATTTTGCTAAAACAGTGCTTAGTCACCTTTGATCAATATCTCATTTCAAATTCCACTTGAATTCTGATACGTGTCCAACGTATCTATAATTTACGAAGTATTCATGCCATGTTTACAACAATTTTATATGGTTTTGGTATGATTTGAATGGAACTAACCTGGACTGACGCTGTTTTCAGCAGAACTACCGTGGTGTTGTTTTTGTGTAGAAATAAAAATTCTCAGAATTTGACGAAACTTTTTGGAGATTTTTTATGGAACAAATGAAGAATATTGGAGAAAAGAACCACTGGAGGGGGGCTGCCCACTAGGCACCAGGGCGCGCCACCCCCCTCTAGCACGTCTTGGTGGGTAGTGGGCCCCTTGAGGCCCATTTCAGCGTGAGACCGACGCCAAAAAATCCTATAAATGTAGAAACCCCCAGAAATAACCCTAGATCAGAAGTTGCGCCGCTGCAAGCCTCCGTAGCCACGAAAAACAATCTGGACCCTGTCCCGGCACCCTGCCAGAGGGGGAAATCATCACCGGAGGCCATTTTCATCATCCCGGCGGCCACCATGATGAGGAGGGAGTAATCCACCCTCGGGGCTGAGGGTTTGTACTATTAGCTATGTGTTTAATCTCTCTCTCTCTCTCATGTTCTTGATTTGGCACGGTCTTGATGTATCGCGAGCTTTGTTAATATAGTTGGATCATATGATGTTTTCCCCTCTCTATCTTGTTATGATGAATTGAGTTCTACCTTTGAGACACTTGATGTATGTCTTGGCACTCAACTCACGGATTCCCGAGGTGACATTGGGGTCATCTATGCATTGGGGTTGATGCACGTTTTCGTCCTTGTTTCTCCGGTAGAAATCTTGGGGCACTCTTTGAAGGTCTTTGTGTTGGATTGAGTATTATGAATCTGAAATTGTTTGATGCATATCGTATAATCAACTCATGGATACTCGTGGTGACATTGGAGTATCTAGGTGACATTAGAGTTGGTTGATGTGTATCATATGGTGTTATTTTAGTATGAACTCTTTAGCTATTTGTGACACTTATAGGAATAGCTCTCTAGATCGATCGGAAGGGATAACTTTGAGGTGGTTTCATACCCTACAAACAATTTCTTCTCATGTTCTCCGCTTGATAAGAACTTTGGAGTGATTCTTCGTCGCATGTTGAGGGATTGTTATATGATCCAATTATATTTGCATTGTTGAGAGATTGCACTGGTGAAAGTATGAACCCTAGGCCTCATTTTCAAGCATTGCAATACCGTTTGTGCTCACTTTGTTACTTGCTACCTTGCTGTTTTTTTATTGTTCCTATTACAAAAATCAATATCTACTATCATTACTACACTTGTATCACCATCTCTTCGCCGAACTAGTGCACCTATACAATTTACCATTGTATTTGGTGTGTTGGGGACACAAGAGACTCTTTGTTATTTGGTTGCAGGGTTGTTTGAGAGAGACCATCTTCATCCTACGCCTCCCACGGATTGATAAACCTTAGGTCTTCTACTTGAGGGAAATTTGCTACTGTCCTACAAAACTCTGCACTTGGAGGCCCAAGACGAGTCTACAAGAACAAGTTGTGTAGTAGACATCAAATTCAAATTCAAATAATAAGTGAAATTCAAAATTTCTCAAACATGAAAACTAAAATGTCCATCATGTGGCAAATGTTCCAAAACCAATTGTGGTGGTGAACCAACATTTTTATAAAGGGGGTTAATGCCCTTAAATAATTAAAACATTGGCTAAAGCAATTATTTAAATGCCTTTTTGTTTCATAAAAATACTAAACTATTTTATTTAAACCTCAAACTAAATGTGGCAGTGGCCTAATTTATAATGCTAATTAAGCTGATAGTTATATATTTTATAAAACTAAATTAAATTGAAACTAAAATAAAAACATAAAACATAAAAAAACAATAAAAGAAAATTTTCAAAAATAAAAGAAAAGGAGGCCCCTGACCCCTGGGCCTCAGTCAGCCTGGCCGGCCCAGCCCTTGCACCGGACACCTCCCCTCCCCGTTCCTCTGTCCCGGGCCGCTATAGGCGCCGTCCCCGCCGTCCCCGCCTCGCCGGCGACGCCCCGGCGAGGATAAGGGCGCCACGGCCCCTTCTCGGCCTCGTCAGCTCCACTTCCCCCCTGCGCAGATATTTTCCCCTCGCCCCCTCTCTCCCTCGTCGCTCTCTCCCTCGCGTCCAGATCCACCTCGCCGTGCGTCGGCCACCTCGCCCTACCGCGGCCACCATGCACCACGCCGCCTAGGTGCTCGCCAGACGCCTCGCCCCCGACCATGCGTACGAGCCGAGACACCCCCACGATGCCGCCCCGAGCTCGGCTTCCTCCTTGGGCCGTAGCACGACGTCGCCGTCTTCGACCGCCTCGAGTCTTCCTCGGGCCTTCCCAGCAACGTCAGTGAGCGCCATCCCCTCCCCCTCTCTCCCGCACTCGATCCCGCGCCCCTAGCCGCCGTGCGACCGTGGCCGAAGCTTGTCGTCGTCGCTCGCCTCGCCGTCGCGGCCACTGCCCGCAGAGCTCGCGCCCCTGCATGCGGTCAAGCTCATGGAGCTCCCAGGCACCTAGCGCACTCGCCAGCTCCTCCCCTCCCGACCTTTGTGCTCATTGCCGAGCACCTCATGCTCCGGCCGCAGCCCGTGCTCGCCACTGCCGTCGTTCCCATCCACCCCAAATCCGGCCACCACCACCGTTAGACGCGGCGCCGTCTCCTCGTTCGAACGAGCTGCCCCGCGCACCAAACGGCGCACCGTAGGCTCCGACGTGGGCCAGAGCCCTCCGCTGTGAAAAGAGCTCGCCGGAGTCCCTCTCCGGTGCCCTGCCAACATGGCCAGCTGGGGACACCCCTAGGGTCACTGCCTGGTGGGCCCCAGGGGCCTGGCTGGACCAGTTGACCGCAGTCAACGCTGACTGGGCCGGTCCCAACAGCTGACGTGTGGGCCCTCCTGTTTTAAACTAAGATGCCCAATTAAGATAATTAATTTAATTAGTTATTTTAATTAGTGAATGACAGGTGGTCTTAGTAGGTTAATTAACTAATTTAGATTAGTTTTAAACGCTGTTAACCCCTACTGTCAATGACAGGTGGGTCCCAAACGTTAGTTTGACCAGTCAACTGGCTGAGTTGACTGCTAATGTCACCCTGACATCATGCTGACGCAATATTTTCCTTTTTTTGAATTAATTTAACTAATAATAATTCTAGAAAATGTTTAAAACTTTGAAAATTAATATAAAATAATCCGTAAGTCAGATGAAAATATTTTATATATGAAAGTTGCTCAGAAAAATCCAACGAATTCGAATATGCAATCCGTTCATCTGTAACATGCCCCTGGCATGCTAAACATGGAACCGTCCCCCTCTCTTCGCCTGTCTGAAAAATGCCAAACGCCGGGAAAACCCCTCAGGGTGTTTTTCCCTCTTCGTCTGCAACGTGTAGTACCGCGCTAGAACACCCCTAGCACTGCATATCGTTATGTCAGGCTTAGTGATGCACTTGTTTGCTATATATTTATTGTTTCTTCCCCCTCTTCTCTCTGGTAGTTCCTGATACCGATGCTGCCCCTATGACTGACTATGCCACCGACGACCCTTCTTAATTTTCAGCAGAGCTTCCAGGCAAGCAAACCCCCTTGACCATTCCGATATCACCCATTCCCTTCTCTATTATGCTTGCATTAGAACTGCCACTGCTTTTGTATGATCCTATTCTGATGCATAGCCTGATTTTTGTAACCTGCACTTGTTACCTGATGTCTACTACACAACTTGTTCTTGTAGACTCGTGTTGGGCCTCCAAGCGCAGAGTTTTGTAGGACAGTAGCAAATTTCCCTCAAGTGGATGACGTAAGGTTTATCAATCCGTGGGAGGCGTAGGATGAAGATGGCCTCTCTCAAACAACCCTGCAACCAAATAACGAAGAGTCTCTTGTGTCCCCAACACACCAAATACAATGGTAATTTGTATAGGTGCACTAGTTCGGCGAAGAGATGGTGATACAAGCGTAGTAATGATAGTAGATATTGATTTTTGTAATAGGAACAATAAAAAATAGCAAGGTAGCAATTTATAAAATGGAGCACAAACGGTATTGCAATGCTTGAAAATGAGGCCTAGGGTCCGTACTTTCGCTAGTGCAATCTCTCAACAATGCTAATCTAATTGGATCATATAACCATCCTTCAAAGTGCGATGAGGAATCACTCCAAAGTTCCTATCTAGCGGAGAACATAAGAAGAAATTGTTTGTAGCTATTCTTTCTGATCGATCTATCCAAGAGTTCGTACTAAAATAACACCAAGTTATTCTTTTCGATCGATCTATCAAGAGTTCGTACTAAAATAACACCAAGTTATTCTTTCCGATCGATCTATCAAGAGTTCGTACTAAAATAACACCAAAACAAATTCAGATTCATAATACTAAATCCAACACAAAGAACCTCAAAGAGTGCCCCAAGATTTCTACCGGAGAAACAAAGACAAGAACGTGCATCAACCCCTATGCGTAGATTACCCCAATGTCACCTCGGGAATCCGCGAGTTGAGTGCCAAAACACATATCAAGTGAATCAATATGATACCCCATTGCCACCACGGGTATTCATAGCAAGACATACATCAAGTGTTCTCAAATCCATAAAAGTATTCAATCTGATAAGAATAAAATCTCAAAGGGAAAACTCAATTGACAACAAGATAGAGAGCGGAAAACACCATATGATCCAACTATATTAACAAAGCCCGCGATACATCAAGATCGTGACATCTCAAGAACACGAGAGAGAGAGAGATTAAACACATAGCTACTGGTACAAACCCTCAGCATCGAGGGTGGACTACTCCCTCCTCATCATGGTGGCCGCCGAGATGATGAAGATGGCCACTGGTGATGATTCCCTCCTCTGGCAGGGTGCCGGAACAGGGTCTAGATTGCTTTCTCGTGGCTACAGAGGCTTGCGGCAGTGAAACTTCTGATCTAGGGTTCTCTCCGGGGTTTTTGGAATATTTGACAATTTATAGGGCGAAGAGGCGGTGCGGGAGGCCACCGAGGTGGGCACAACCCACCAGGGCGCGCCTGGGCCCCAAGGCGCGCCCAGGTGGGTTGTGCCCCCCTCGGAGCACCCCTCTGGTACTTCTTTGGCTCACTGGTGGTCTTCTGGTCCAAAAAAATCTCCAAAAAGTTTTGCTGCGTTTGGACTCCGTTTGGTATTGATTTTCTGCGATGTAAAAAAACAAGCAAAAAACAGCAACTGGCACTGGGCACTATGTCAATAGGTTAGTCCCCAAAAATGATATAAAGTTGCTATAAAATGATTGTAAAACATCCAAGAATGATAATATAACATCATGAATACTTCATAAATTATAGATACGTTGGAGACGTATCAGCATCCCCAAGCTTAATTCCTACTCGTCCTCTAGTAGGTAAATGATAAAAGAAATAATTTATGAAGTGTGAATGCTAGCAAAGTGCATAAGTTTGATCAATGATAATTTCAATCACTTTTCTTAGCATCATAACAATAATTCTTTCTCATAAAACTTCTCATGTTAAAGTAGCAACCAATTCACATGTTAAGGTTCAAACAATGAATTCTCTTGAAACTCAACAACCTATATTCTTAGTCACCAAACAATTGCAATTCAACTTATACAATAGAGTCTAAGTAAGAGCTCCACATACTCAATCATCATATAGTTTTCCATGATTGCTACTACTCAAAGCATATTCTTAGAACAAATGGCATCCATCGAACACAGAGAAAGATAGGGGCTTAATATTTTGCCTCCCAACTCATTTATCATAGAGATAATTGTCAACAATAATAAATCATGATCAAATATATTTGACTGGTCATATGTGCCTAGATCTTTCCCCACCACATGATGCTTGCCAACTAGAGAATAATTGAGGTTGAATGAGGATGTATACTATTGACTCTTTGCATAAAAGTAAATACTGAAAAGTAAAAGATAGGCCCTTCGTAGAGGGAAGCAGAGGTTGTCATGCGCTTTTTTTATTTGGATGCCCAAGCTCTTAATGCAAAGGAACGTCATGTTATATTGCCCCTTATGATAGCAACCTTTATTATGCAGTCCATCGCTTTTATCACTTTGCCATCACAAGTTCGTACAACGCTTAATTTTCCCTTACAATAAAAGATCAAACATATTTAGGAGCAATTTTTATTGCTTTATGCACCGATGACAACTTACTTGAAGGATCTTATTCAATCCATAGGTAGGTATGGTGGACACTCATGGCAAGAAACTGGGTTTAAGGGTTTTTGGATGCACAAGTAGTATCTCTACTTAGTACGAATTTTTGGTTAGCAAAAGATCCTAGGCAAACACCACATGTTGGAGGATCCATGACAATATAACTTCTATGCAAATATACACAACCATAACTCATTACGTTGTCTTCCTTGTCCAACTTCAACTAATTTTCTCAAGTTTGAAAATAATTAATGGGTATTCACAATCATAGAAGATGTCCAAGATAATATATTTGCATGTGCAAGTTCTCTTCCTTATAGTAATCATTCATGAATTGCTTGTATGACCAATATTGTGATTGTCAAGCTTCAAAAGATTTCACTTTCTAAACCCAATGTGAAGCTACCACTAGGCATGATATGAACATATAATTTCAACTTCATTACAATCAATTTATTCAACAATTTACTCATAGGATATAAGTGAAGCACGAAAGTGAATGACAAACTACTCCAAAAAGATATAAGTGAAGATCATGCGAGTAGTTAAGTAAATGGGTAGCTAATTGAGGACTCTCTCTTATTTAAAACTTTCAGATCTAAGTATTTTATTGAAACAGCAAGCAAAACAAAACAAAATGACATTTCGAGAATAGCACAACTCATGTGAAGAAGCAAAAACTTAGGCTCAATCGATACTAACCGATAATTGTTGATGAAGAAAGGTGGGATGCCTACCGGGGCATCCCCAAGCTTAGATGCTTGAGACTTCTTGAAATATTATCTTGGGATGCCTTGGTCATCCCCAAGCTTGAGCTTTTGTGTCTCCTTAATTCCTTTTATCCCACGGTTTCCCTAAATCTTAAAAACTTCATCCACACAAAACTCAACAAGAACTCGTGAGATAAGTTAGTATAAACCAATGCAAAAAAACTTATCATTCTCTACTGTAGCAAATCACTAAAATTATTATTCAACATTGCATACTAAATGCCTCTGCATATTTAATACTCCTATCCTCAAATAGAATCATTAAACAAGCAAACATATGCAAACAATGCAAACATAACAGCAATCTGCCAAAACAGTACAGTCTGTAAAGAATGCAAGATTATCAATACTTATTTAACTCCAAAAATTATGAAAATTTACCACACTGTAGAAAATTTATCAGATCTTATTTTTCAAAAAAATTCAATATTTTATCACATTCTGACTTTTCTAGAGAATTTTTGCAACAGCGGTAAACTTTCTGTTTTCAAACGGCAACATGTAGACTTGCAAAATAAGCATAGTAAAGGCTATCCTTGCCACTTTTATTGAAATA
This sequence comes from Thinopyrum elongatum, assembly GCA_011799875.1. Classification (NCBI taxonomy): domain Eukaryota; kingdom Viridiplantae; phylum Streptophyta; class Magnoliopsida; order Poales; family Poaceae; genus Thinopyrum; species Thinopyrum elongatum. Next base: position 280,239,065 of record CM022303.1, read on the forward strand.
AAATATACAAAACATTATTCTAAATAACATCAAGCAAATAAAAACAAAATAAAATGATGGTCCAAGCAAAACTCATATCATGTGACGAATAAAAATATAGCCTCAAGTAAGGTTACCGATATTGTTGAAGACGAAAGAGGGGATGCCTTCCGGGGCATCCCCAAACTTAGTTGCTTGGATATTCCTTGAATATTACCTTGAGGGTGCCTTGGGCATCCCCAATCTTAGGGTCTTGTCACTCCTTATTCTTCTCATATCGATAACTCACCCAAAACCTGAAAACTTCAATCACACAAAACTTAACGGAACTTTCGTGAGATGGGTTAGTATGATAAAGAGCAAACCATTCACTTTGGTACTGTTAAAGACAAGATTCATAATTGTTTACACACAATTACTAATGTAGCATATCATTTCCATAATTTATATTGAGCAATATAAGCCATAGAAACTAGAAAACAAGCAAACTATGCATTGAAAACAGAATCTGTCAAAAACAGAACAGTCTGTAGTAATCTGTACTCCAACCATACTTCTGCTACTCCAACAATTCTGAAAAATTAGGAAAACGTAGGGAATTTGTACATATATCACCTTTAAAAAATTCAGATCAAAATAACATTCCAGTAAATTTTCAAAATTCCTGGACTGAGTGCAAAAGTTTCTGTTTTTGCACAGAATCAAGACAACTATCATCCACACTATCCCAAAGGCTTTACTTGGCACTTTATTGAAACAAAAGCTATAAAACATGATTACTACAGTATATTAATCATGTGAACACACGAAAAAAGTGGGTAAAAGTGTTGGGTTGTCTCCCAACAAGCGCTTTTCTTTAATGCCTTTTTAGCTAGGCATGATGATTTCAATGATGCTCGCATAAAAGTAAAGAATTGAAACATGAAAAAGAGCATCATGAATCACATGGCAAGCACACGTAAGCCTAACACACTTCCTATGCATAGGGATTTTGTGAGAAAATAATTTATGGGAGCAAGAATCAACTAGCATAGGAAGGCAAAACAAGTGCAACTTCAAAACTTTCAACACATAGAGAGGAAACTTAATATTATTGCAATATGTAAAAGCATATGTTCCTCTCTCATAATAATTTTCAGTAGCATCATGAATGAATTCAACAATATAGCTATCACATAAAGCATTCTTTTCATGATCCACAAGCATAGAATTTTTATTACTCTCCGCATAAGCAAATTTCTTCTCATCAATAGTAGTGGGAGCAAACTCAACAAAATAACTATCATGAGATTGAAAATTAAAATCATGATGAAAAGTTTCATGGTTATAATTATTCAATATAGCATACATGTCATTACCATAATCATCATAGATAGCAACTTTGTTGTCATAATCAATTGAAACCTCTTCCGAAATAGTGGATTCATCATTAAATAAAGTCATGACCTCTCCAAATCCACTTTCATCATTATAATCATCATAAATTGGAGGCATGCAATCATTATAACAAATTTGCACATCAAATCTTGGGGGACTAAAAGTATCATCTTCATCAAACATAGCATCCCCAAGCTTATGGTTTTGCATATCATTAGCATCATGGATATTCAAAGAATTCATACTAACAACATTGCAATCATGCTCATCATTTATGCCAAACATTTTATTGAATTCTTCTTCTATCAATTGAGCACAATTTTCCTTTCCATCATTTTCAAGAAAGACATGATAAAGATGAACAATACGAGACCACCTCAATTCCATTTTTTTGTGTTTCCTTTTTATAAACCAAACTAGTGATAAAACAAGAAACTAAAAGATTCGATTGCAAGATCTAAAGATATACCTTCAAGCACTCACCTCCCCGGCAACGGCGCCAGAAAAGAGCTTGATGTCTACTACACAACTTGTTCCTGTAGACTCATGTTGGGCCTCCAAGCGCAGAGTTTTGTAGGACAGTAGCAAATTTCCCTCAAGTGGATGACCTAAGGTTTATCAATCCGTGGGAGGCGTAGGATGAAGATGGTCTCTCTCAAACAACCCTGCAACCAAATAACAAAGAGTCTCTTGTGTCCCCAACACACCAAATACAATGGTAATTTGTATAGGTGCACTAGTTCGGCGAAGAGATGGTGATACAAGCGTAGTAATGATAGTAGATATTGATTTTTGTAATAGGAACAATAAAAAACAGCAAGGTAGCAATTTATAAAAAGGAGCACAAACGGTATTGCAATGCTTGAAAATGAGGCCTAGGGTCCGTACTTTCGCTAGTGCAATCTCTCAACAATGCTAATCTAATTGGATCATATAACCATCCCTCAAAGTGCGATGAAGAATCACTCCAAAGTTCCTATCTAGCGGAGAACATAAGAAGAAATTGTTTGTAGCTATTCTTTCTGATCGATCTATCCAAGAGTTCGTACTAAAATAACACCAAGTTATTCTTTCCAATCAATCTATCAAGAGTTCGTACTAAAATAACACCAAGTTATTCTTTCCGATCGATCTATCAAGAGTTCATACTAAAATAACACCAAAACAAATTCAGATTCATAATACTCAATCCAACACAAAGAACCTCAAAGAGTGCCCCAAGATTTCTACCGGAGAAACAAAGACAAGAACATGCATCAACGCCTATGCGTAGATTACCCCAATGTCACCTCGGGAATCCGCGAGTTGAGTGCCAAAACACATATCAAGTGAATCAATATGATACCCCATTGTCACCACGGGTATTCATAGCAAGACATACATCAAGTGTTCTCAAATCCATAAAAGTATTCAATCCGATAAGAACGAAATCTCAAACGGAAAACTCAATTGACAACAAGATAGAGAGGGGAAAACACCATATGATCCAACTATATTAACAAAGCCCGCCATACATCAAGATCGTGACATCTCAAGAACACGAGAGAGAGATTAAACACATAGCTACTGGTACAAACCCTCAGCCCCGAGGGTGGACTACTCCCTCCTCATCATGGTGGCCGCCGGGATGATGAAGATGGCCACCGGTGATGATTCCCCCCTCCGACAGGGTGCCGGAATGGGGTCTAGATTGGTTTCTCGTGGCTACAGAGGCTTGCGGCGGCAGAACTTCTTATCAAGGGTTCTCTCCGGGAGTTTTGGAATATTTGACAATTTATAGGGCGAAGAGGCGGTGCGGGAGGCCACCGAGGTGGGCACAACCCACCAGGGCACGCCTGGCCCCCCAGGCGCGCCCATGTGGGTTGTGCCCCCCTCGGGGCACCCCTCTGGTACTTCTTTGGCCCACTGGTGGTCTTCTGGTCCAAAAAAAATCTCCGAAAAGTTTTGCTGCGTTTGGACTCCGTTTGGTATTGATTTTCTGCGATGTAAAAAAACAAGCAAAAAACAACAACTGGCACTGGGCACTATGTCAATAGGTTAGTCCCAAAAAATGATATAAAGTTGCTATAAAATGATTGCAAAACATCCAAGAATCATAATATAACAGCATGAATAATTCATAAATATAGATATGTTGGAGACGTATCATTACCTTACCTGCTTATCCTAAACTGCTTAGTATAGGTTGGTTAGTGATCCATCAGTGACCCCTCACCTTGTCCCTGTTGCCCCTGCTTTATGATCGATGACTCGATCAACGTGATCGATATCCAGAGCCCGACACATCACATCACCCCCTTAGTTGTACGACACTGTAGGTTACTGTCGAGTGCCGAGGGTGATACCTTGTATAGCACTTCTGATGTTAACTATATAATGTAGCTAATCGGTCGTGGTGTACGGAGGGTGATTCTACCTGCTCCTTGATGTCGCTTGAACTATGTCGGTATTTCCCCAAAGAGGAAGGGATGACGCAGCACAACAACGGTAGGTATTTCCCTCAGTGATGAGACCAAGGTTATCAAACCAGTAGGAGAACCATGCAACACTATGTAAATGGTACCTGCACACAAAGAACAAATACTTGCAACCCGGCGCAAAAGAGGGGTTGTCAATCCCTCCCGTGTAAAAAGATAGATAGATTTGTGATAGATTGGATAAATATCTCTCGATAAAATGTGAAATAAAACAAGTAATAAAAAAGTGCAGCAAGGTATTTTTGTGTTTTTCATAATATAGATCTGAAAATAAAAGTTGCAAATAAAGCAAAAAGCAAATAGCAATATAGATCTGAAAGTATATGATATGAAAATAGAGCCGGGGGCCGTAGATTTCACTAGTGGCTTCTCTCGAGAAAATAGCAAATGGTGGGTGAACAAATTACTGTTGGGCAATTGATAGAACAACGAATAATCATGATGATATCGAAGACAATGATCATGTATATAGGCATCACGCCCAAGATTCGTAGACCGACTCCTGCCTGCATCTACTCTATTACTCCACACATCGACCGCTATGCAGCATGCATCTAGTGTATTAAGTTCATGGGAAAACGGAGTAGTGAATAAGAATGATGACATGATGTAGACAAGATCTATTCATGTAGGAATAGACCCCATCTTTTGATCCTTAATAGCAACAATATATGCGTGCCTTGCTGCCCCTTCTGTCACTGGGAAAGGACACCGCAAGATCGAACCCATCACAAAGCACCTCTTCCCATTGCAAGATGAATAGATCAAGTTGGCCAAACAAAACCCAAATATCGGAGATGAAATACGAGGCTATAATAATCAAGAATGGATATTAAATCAAGGCAAATTTGATCATAAACTCATTGTTCATCAGATCCCAACAAACACACTGCACAAAGTCATTACATCAAATAGATCTCCAAGAGACCATTGCATTGAGAAACATAGAGAGAAGAAGCCATCTAGCTACTGCCTACGGACCCGTAGGTCTGATGCGAACTACTCACGCATCATCGAAGAGGCACCAATGAGGATGATGAACCCCTCCGTGATCGTGTTCCCCTCCGGCAGAGTGCCGGAAAAGGGCTCTAGATTGGATCTCGTGGTTCTGGAACTTGCGGCGGCTGGAACAAAATTTCGTCGACTCCCCTAGGGTTTCTGGAATACCTGGGTATTTATAGAGCGAAGAGGCGGTGCGGGAGGCCACCGAGGTGGGCACAACCCACCTAGGCGCGCCCGGGGGCCTGGGTACGCCCTGGTGGGTTGTGCTCCCCTCGGAGCCCCTCTCTAGTACTTCTTTGGCCCATTGTGTGTCTTCTGGCCCCAAAATATTCTCCAAAAAGTTTCGCTGCGTTTGGACTCCGTTGGTACTGATATTCTGCGAAGTAAAAAACAAGCAAAAAAACAGCAACTGTCACTGGGCACTATGTCAGTAGGTTAGTCCCAAAAAATGATATAAGGTTGTTATAAAATGATTTTAAAACATCCAAGAATGATAATATAACAGCATGGAACAATAAAAAATTATAGATACATTGGGGACGTATTAGCATCCCCAAGCTTAATTCCTGCTCGTCCTCGAGTAGGTAAATGATAAAAATAGAATTTTTGATGTGGAATGTTGCCTAACTTGTTCATCACATATTCTTTTCTTCTGTAGCATGGACATTTGGACTTTTATATGGTTCAAAGCAATCGTCTAGTTTTAACATGAAGACTTTAATGCTCAAGCATATCAACAAGCAACCATGTCTTTCAAAATATCAACACTAAAGCAAGTTATTCCTAGCCTATCATGCTCAATCATTGATCCATTCATGAAACACACTCGCATATTAGCTACAACCAATGCTCAAGTACGATCATAGTGCCCCTTAGTTGGTGCTTTATAAGAGAAGATGGAGACTCAAATAAAAATAAAAATTGCATAAAGTAAATAGAAAGGCCCTTCGCAAAGGGAAGTAGGGATTTGTAGTGGTGCCAAAGCTCAAAGCAAAAATTGAGAGATAACTTTTTTTGGGAGGTATACTTTTGATAACCCACTAGTATATGGGATCGCAACAATTTTTGAGGGTAGAGTATTCAACCCAAATTTATAGATTCGACACAAGGGGAGCCAAAGAATATTTGTAAGTATTAGTAGCTGAGTTGTCAATTCAACCACACCTGGAGATTAATTATCTGCAGCAAAGTGACAAGTAGCAAAGTAGTATGATAGTTTTGAAAATAGTAGTAGCAGCAATAGTAACAGTAACAGTGATATCAGTAATTTTGTAGCAAGTGCAACAGTAATGATAGCAGCAGTAACTTAGCAAGAACAATATAAGAGAAATTTGTAGGCATTGGATTGATGATTTGTTGGATGATATTCATCATGTGACAGTCATAACCTAGGGCGATACGGCACTAGCTCCAGTTCATAAATATAATGTAGGCATGTATTCCGTAAATAGTCATACGTGCTTATAGAAAGAACTTGCATGACATCTTTTGTCCTACCCTCCCGTGGCAGCGGGGTCCTATTGGAAACTAAGGGATATTATGGCCTCCTTTTAATAGAGAACCGGAACAAAGCATTAACACACGGTGAATACATGAACTCCTCAAACTACGGTCATCACTGGGAGTGGTCCCGACTATTGTCACTCCGGGGTTGCCAGATCATAACACGTAGTAGGTGACTATAACTTGCAAGATCGGATCTAGAACATGGATATAATGGTGATAACATAAATGGTTCAGATCTGAAATCATGGCACCCGGGCCCAAAGTGACAAGCATTAAGCATGGCAAAGTCATAGCAACATCAATCTCAGAACATAGTGGATACTAGGGATCAAGCCCTAACAAAACTAACTAGATTACATGATGAATCTCATCCAACTCCTCACCGACTAGTGAGCCTACGAAGGAATTACTCACTCCTGGTGGGGAGCATCATGGAATTGGCGATGGAGAAGGGTTGGTGATGACGAAGATCAAAGATCCCCCTCTCCGGAGCCCCAAACGGACTCCAGACCCGGCCTCCCGATGAAGAACAGGAGGTGACGGCGGCTCCGTCTCGTGGAACATGATAATTCTTTCTCCCTGATTTTTTCTGGAAATATGTGATTTTATAGCGTCGGTTTCAGGATCTGCGGGGCTACTAGGTGGGGACAACCCACCTGGGCGCGCCTGGAGGGAGGGCGCGCCCTGGTGGGTTGTGCCCATCCAGGTGCCCCCCTCCGGTGGTTCTTGGCTCCAAAAATTCTCATATATTGTATAAAAATTCCTCGCAAAGTTTCGTTCCATTCCGAGGAACTTTTATTTTTGCACAAAAAACAACACCATGGTAGTTCTGCTGAAAACAGCGTCTGTCCGGGGTTAGTTTCATTCAAATCATGCAAATTAGTGTCCAAAACAAGAGGAAAAGCGTTAGGAAAAGTAGATACGACGGAGACATATCAACTCCCCCAAGCTTAAACCTTTGCTTGTCCTCAAGCAATTCAGTTGATAAACTGAAAGTGAAAAAGAAAAACTTTTACGAATTCTTTTGCTCTTGTTTGCATAAATAAGCTTAAACAACACCCAAGTTTTCACCCAACATTATAACTAACCATGCCGACAATAACTCTTAAAAATTATATTAACTCATATCAATGACATAATCAGCTAGCGAGCAATAATAAGATATCTCAAACAGCAACACGTTGTCAAAACAACCATGATATAATATGACAATAGTGGTATCTCGCTAGCCCTTTCTGAGACCGCAAAACATAAATGCAGAGCACCTCCAAAGTTCAAGCAGCGACTAAACATTGTAATTCATGGTAGAAAAGATCCAGTCATGATGCACCCAACATTAGCTACACACAATGCATCAGCATGACAGCAGTGCTCTCAGGTTCTGGCGCTTATTTTAGAAGGTGATGACACAACATAAAAGTAAATAGATAGTCCCTTCGTAGAGGGAAGCAGTGATTTGCAGAGGTGCCAGAGCTCAAAATTTTAAAACAGAGGTAAATGAAATTTTGAGAAATGCACCCTTCTTGTTTACTTCACGACCATCAGTTATCTATATCTTCCATGCTAAACACGCTAGTGGCGGTTCCCAAGCGATAAAGTAAAGGTTATGACTCCGTAGGAGTTTTTGTTTGATTATTTGTAAGCTTTTTCTGTTTGCAGTTTGGGACTGGGAATCCCTATTACCGCCCTTTTCTCGTGCAATGGCGAGTGAATAAACATTCAACCTGAGAATAACCCGCTTAGCATGGAAGATACCGACTACCTCCTGTCGCTCCATGAACGATCCAGGCACACAAAAAGGATATTTATTTGAAGTTTTTAGAGATGGCACATGCAAATTTACTTAGGACGGCAGGGTAATACCGCATATAGGTAGGTATGGTGGACTCATCTGGAATAACTTGGGTTTAAGGTTTTGATGCACAAGCAGAAATCCCACTTAGTACAGGTGAAGGCTAGCAAATAGGTTGAGAAGCGGCTAGCTATAGAGCAACAACGGTCATGAACATGCATTATGCATAAGTAACATTGGACACTAGCATGAGTAGGATATGAACACCATGAACATAAATATCATAGAGGCTATGTTGGTTTTGATTCAACTACATGCATGAACATGTGCCAAGTCAAGCCACTCGAACATTCATAGGAGGATACCATATCATCATACTACATCACAATCATTTTAACGCAATGTTGACATCCAAGATAAATCATTATCCACTCCTAGCTACTTATGCATGGCATGAGAAACTATAATCTCTAATTGTCATTGCAAACATGTTTAATCATAATGGGCTGAATCATGGATACTATGTTAAACATATTTACAAAAACAGAACAAGTCGAGTTCATACCCGTTTCTCTCTGCCATGGCCAGTTCATCAAATATCGTCATTATTGCCTTTCACTTGCACGACCGAACGATATGAAAATAATAATAGTGCAAGAATGCCGTGGACTAAGCTAGAATCTGCAAACATTTTATTCAACAGGAGAAGACAAGGTAAAATGGGCTCTTTGTTAGATCAACAATAATGCATATGAGAGCCACTCAACATTTTCATCGTGGTCTTCTCTTCGTACGACTCAATAAAAAGAAAAGAAATTCAGAGAAACACACTGACATATTTTTGGAGTTTTTGGTTTTCTTGAACAAGCAAATAAAAGGAAAAAGCAAAAACAAGAAAAACTATTTACACGGGAAAGCTCCCAACGAGCAAAAGAAGAACAAGGAAATCTTTTTGGATTTTCTTTTTAGTGCTACAGCTAACTACTCTAGAAAGAAAAGTCAAAAAGAAGCAGGAAATATTTTTGGATTTTCTCAAAGTTTTTCAAACACACAAGAAGAAAGCAAGGAAATAAATCTACCATGGATAGTACAGTGAAAAAGTGTGGACACCGACAACTGGAATGAAATGTGTAAACATGAATGTAATGTCGGTGGAAATACGTACTCCCCCAAGCTTAGGCTTTTGGCCTAACTTGGTAATCAGTCAGTAGTCGAAGAAACCATGGGGTCCCATGTCGAACTGCTAAGGAGCGGGCACCTGTGGATCCCACTGCTGAGGCTCCTCCTTTGCTGCAGCCTAGTTGTTCCGGTAGGCTATGATATCCACATGCATAATCCTGTATCCACCCCTGGCAATAGGATCAAACAAAGCAGGTGCAGGCAATGGAATAATATCACGAGTTCTCACACTGAAAACCAGGTTATACGGAATAGGGATGTTAGGGTAATCGGCAGCAATAAACTGGTGGTGTTCCATGGCCACGCGATCTAGGTAAACCTTGGGCAAAGGATAATCATGCAAGCGTATCTGAACATTAAAGCGAGCCGCCAAAAGAGTAGTGTAAATACCACCATGTATTTTACCCTTGGATTTATTAATGTGAAGGCGATGTGCCACAATAGCTCCCAAGCTATAAGTGTTGTCGCCTTCAAGTGCACGATGTAAAACAACAAGGTCTGGGGCACTGAGTGCACCCACCTTCTCTCTAGCAAGCAGGCATTTTGCAATGAAAAGAGTAAAATAATGAACAGCAGGAAAATGCAAGCCAGCGGCGGTGATACTCGACACCCCTCTCTCATCACCCACTGTCAGAGTACGATAAAAGCCTTCAAACTCCGTAGGCCTAGGCTCTACCAAACCACCATCAGAAGGAAGCAAGCATATTTCACAGAACTCAGTAAGCTGTATCTGATGGGGTTCAGCGTATAAATTAAACTGCACCTCAGGGGGGTTATTCCTAGGAAGGAAATTAAAACTTTGCACAAAGGAGTTTGTGAGGAGATGATACTGTTCACATTCAGCTGCGATGAAGTCGGTGAGGCCGACATTAGCAGCATATTGTGCAAACTCTTGAAGGATTCCGGCCCCTTCCATGAATGGGGTATGCGGCCACTCACACGGCCGTACTTCCGCCATTTTCCAGGTATGGAGATCACTGTTAGACGACTCTCTAATAACTCCCTTGGAGTTCTTCTTGGAAGCAAACTTCCTAAAGATACTCATCTTTTTCCTATGAACAAAATTCTGAAATTTTTAGTCCACAAAATTTTCTCAACAAAACTTTACAAGATTGGTAGCAACTACTCATAGGGATACATAGAGGCCATAGCAAGCATTCAAACTACTTAAAACTCTAAGAATTCAACATGCAAGCTCATCTACAGCAGCACCAAGAGTATCTAATTATTTAAAATATAAACCACTAAAGCAAAAACTAATTGGACAAACAGAGGAGTCACATACCAAGCAACAATCCCCCGAAACAGTTTTGGAAATGGAGCTTCGAGCAAAGAGATCGAAATCCGCGGGTTTGAGAGCAAGAACACGAGAGAGAGAGCAATGGTGATTTTTTCTGGAGATAGGTGGTGATGTGGGATGAAGAGATAAGTGAGGGGGCCCATGTGGGGCCCACAACCCACCAGGGCGCGCCTGGGGGTCCTGGCGTGCCCAGGTGGATTGTGCCCACCTGGTGCACCTCCCTCTGATATTATTGGCACCAAAAATTCTTAAATATTCAGAAAAAATCGTATTAAATTTTGAGAGCATTCTGAGAACTTTTATTTTTGGGTCATTTTTTTATTGCACTGGAAATTCAGAAAACAGACAAAACATGGCATTTTATTTTATTTAACTAATAAAAACAAAAAAAAAAGGTAGGGACAGAAGGTAGTGCTCACTAAAGTCATCAACTTCATACCTCTCAAAAATGATCCGTTAATAAGGTTGATCAAGTCTTATTAACAACCACTTTCGATTAGCATGAAACCGAAGAACTTTCGTAAATCACTAAGTTACCTCAATGGGGATATGGATGTCCCCAACAATAAGCATTTCATATTTCTTTTTAATAGTAGGTAGAGGTAGTTGAAAACTTCCAATAGTGATTGTCGGAGATTTTTCAATAACATTAATACCATCCACTTGGAATTGTTTCTTCGGAAAGTGCACCGTATGCTCATTACCATTGATATGAAAAGTGACCTTGCTTTTATTGCAATCAATAACAGCCCCTGCAGTATTCAAGAAGGGTCTACCAAGGATAATCGACATGTTGTCGTCCTCGGGCATCTCAAGTATAACAAAGTCAGTCAAAATAGCAACATTAGCAACAACAACGGGCACATCCTCACAAATACCGATAGGTATGGCAGTTGATTTGTCAGCCATTTGCAAAGATATTTCAGTAGGTGTGAGTTTATTCAAATCAAGTCTTTTATATAAAGAGAAAGGCATAACACTAACACCAACCCAAATCACATAAAGCAGTTTTAACGTAGTTCCTTTTGATGGAGCAAGGTATAGTTGGTATTCCTGGATCTCCAAGTTTTTTAGGCACTCCATATTTAAAAGTATAATTAGCAAGCATGGTGGAGATTTCATCTTCCGGTATTTTTCTCTTATTGGTGATGATGTCTTTCATATACTTTGCATAAGGAGGCATTTTCAAGATATCAGTCAAGCGAGTACGCAAAAAGACTGGCCTCAGCATTTCAGCAAAGCGTTCAAATTCTTCATCATCTTTCTTTTTGGTTGACTTAGGTGGAAAGGGCATAGGTTTTTGAACCCATGGTTCTCTTTCCTTACCGTGTTTCCTAGCAACAAAGTCTCTTTTATCATATCTTTTATTCTTAGGTTGTGGGTTATCAAGATCAACTGCTGGTTCTATCTCAACATCATTGTCTGGTTCTTTATTATTTATTTGAGTGTCTTCATGAACCTCATAATTATCTTTTTCATTATCAGAAGGTGATTGTTCACTACCAGGTTGAGTTTCAGCATCAGAGATAGAAACTTCATTATCATTATCAGGAGGTTTTTCTACTTCAGGTTCACTAGAGGCATGCAAAGTCCTATCATTTTTCTTCTTCTTTTTCTTTTTAGAAGGACTACGTGCATCAGTGTTAACTCTTTGAGAGTCTTGTTCAATTCTTTTTGGGTGTCCCTTAGGATAAAGTGGTTCCTGAGTCATTTTACCTCCTCTAGTTGCTACTCTAACAGCAAAGTCATGTATGTTATTATTCATTTCATCTAGCAACTCTCTTTGAGATTTAGCAACTTGTTCTAATTGAGTTTGAACCATAGAAGCATGCTTTCCCACACCTCTAACATCATTTGAGATTCTAAATAACAAGTCACTCAAGCGGGCAATCATATCAGAATTGTATTTCAATTGTTTCATAACATTTGCATTGAAGTGATCTTGTTTTCTAATGTAATTTTCAAACTCATAAAGGCATTGGCTAGGGTGCATATTGTGAGGATTATCATTATCATTGAATTTCATTAGAGAATTTACCTCTACCACCTTAGGAAGTGGTGGTGTATCAAGCCCATGTATTTCTTCAATAGGAGGTAAATTTTTGACATCCTCAGCTTTACTATCTTTTTCCTTCATAGATTTATTTGCCTCCTGCATATCTTCAGGACTGAGATATAAAATACCCCTCTTCTTCGGAGTGGGTTACTATCTAGGAAATCCCTAGAAGCATCGGTTAGTCCATCATAGAAGATATCAAGTATTTCATTTTTCTTAAGAGGATGATCAGGCAAAGCATTAAGCAATTGGAGAAGCCTCCCCCAAGCTTGTGGGAGACTCTCTTCTTCAATTTGCGCAAAGTTAAATATTTCCTGCAAGGCAGCTTGTTTCTTATGAGCTGGAAAATATTTTTCAGAGAAGTAATAAATCATATCATGGGGACTACGCACACAACCAGGAGCAAGAGTATTGTACCAAGCTTTAGCATCACCCTTTAATGAGAACGGAAATAATTTGAGGATATAGTAATAGCGGGTTTTCTCATCATGAGCAAAAAGGGTGGCTATGTCATTCAACTTAGTAAGATGTGCCACAACAATTTCAGTTTCATAACCATGAAAAGGATCAGATTCAACCAAAGTAATTAACTCTGGGTTGACAGAGAATTCATAATCCTTATCATCAATAAAGATAGGTGAAGTAGCAAACTTAGGATCACATTTCATTCTAGCATTCAAAGATTTTTCTTTATACTTGCATAATAATTTCTCTAGATCATCTCTATCCTTACAAGCAAGAATGTCTCTAGTTGTCTCCTCATTCATAACATAACCTTCCAGTACCTTTGGCAATTCATATCTAGGAGGGCTAGTTCTTGTAGGTGTTTCAAGATTTTCAGTTTCAAGCTCATCATCAGTTTCAACAATATCATGCTGTCTTACTCTAGCAATTTGTTCATCAAGAAAATCACCTAGTGGCACATCATCATCAAGCAAGGCACTAGCATCATCATAAGTATCATTCATAGCAGAAGTAGCATCATCAACAACTTGCGACATATCAGGATTAATAGCATGTGGTGGTGTTGCAAGTTTACTTATAACAGAAGGTGAATCTAAAGTAGAGCTAGATGGCAGTTCCTTACCTCCCCTCGTCTTAGAGGGAAAAATCTTAGTCTTAGCAACCTTCAGATTCTTCATAGTGATAAATTGATAATAATCCCAAGTGACTCAACAAATATAGCTATGCTCCCCAGCAACGGCGCCAGAAAAAGTTCTTGATAACCCACAAGTATATGGGATCGCAACAGTTTTCGAGGGTAGAGTATTCAACCCAAATTTATAGATTCGACACAAGGGGAGCCAAAGAATATTTGTAAGTATTAGTAGCTAAGTTGTCAATTCAACCACACCTGGAGATTAATTATCTGCAGCAAAGTGATCAGTAGCAAAGTAGTATGATAGTTTTGAAAATAGTAGTAGCAGCAATAGTAACGGTAACAGTGATAGCAGTAATTTTGTAGCAAGTGCAACAGTAATGATAGCAACAGTAACTTAGCAAGAACAATATAAGAGAAATTCGTAGGAATTGGATCGATGATTTTTTGGATGATATTCATCATGTGACAGTCATAACCTAGGGTGATACGGCACTAGCTCCAGTTCATAAATATAATGTCGGCATGTATTCCGTAAATAGTCATACGTGCTTATAGAAAGAACTTGCATGACATCTTTTGTCCTACCCTCCCGTGGCAGCGGGGTCCTATTGGAAACTAAGGGATATTAAGGCCTCCTTTTAATAGAGAACCGGAACAAAGCATTAACACACGGTGAATACATGAACTCCTCAAACTACGGTCATCACCGGGAGTGGTCCCGACTATTGTCACTCCGGGGTTGCCGGATCAAAACACGTAGTAGGTGACTATAACTTACAAGATCGGATCTAGAACATGGATATAATGGTGATAACATAAACAGTTCAGATCTAAAATCATGGCACCCAGGCCCAAAGTGACAAGCATTAAGCATGGCAAAGTCATAGCAACATCAATCTCAGAACATAGTGGATACTAGGGATCAAACCCTAACAAAATTAACTAGATTACATGATGAATCTCATCCAACTCCTCACCGGCCAGTGAGCTTACGAAGGAATTACTCACTCCCAGTGGGGAGCATCATGGAATTGGCGATGGAGAAGGGTTGGTGATGACGAAGATCGAAGATCCCCCTCTCCGGAGCCCCAAACGGACTCCAGATCTGGCCTCCCGATGAAGAACAGGATGTGACGGCGGCTTCGTCTCATGGAATGCGATTATTCTTTCTCCCTGATTTTTTTTCTGGAAATATGTGATTTTATAGCGTCGGTTTCAGGGTCTGCGGGGCCACCAGGTGGGGACAACCCACCTGGGCACGCCTGGAGGGGCGCGCGCCCTGGTGGGTTGTGCCCACCCAGGTGCCCCCCTCCGGTGGTTCTTGGCTCCAGAAATTCTCATATATTGTATAAAATTCCTCGCAAAGTTTCGTTCAATTCTGAGAACTTTTATTTCTGCACAAAAAACAACACCATGGTAGTTCTGCTGAAAACAGCGTCAGTCCGGGGTTAGTTTCATTCAAATCATGCAAATTAGAGTCCAAAACAAGAGGAAAAGTGTTAGGAAAAGTAGATACGACGGAGACGTATCAACTTTTCCCATCAACGAGAATGACTTAGAGTTCCCAATACTTTCCATGCTAGATACATCATAGGCGGTTCACAAACAGAAAATAAAGTTTATTCCCTTTTCCACCATTCTTTCACAATCCATGGCTAGCCGTATCCACGGGTGCCTTCCATACCGACACTTTCCAAGGAATTTATTATTTGACAACATAAAATAAATTTCATTTCATTTCAAGACTGGGCATCCCTAATACCGCCGTACTCTCGTGCAATGACAAGTGAATAAACACTCATCTTGAGAATAACATATCTAGCATGAAAAAATATAGGCCACCCCTCACCGCCTCATGAGCGGTACGAGCACACAAAATAGGAGTTTATTTTGAAATTTAGAGATGGCACATACAAATTTGCTTAGAACGGCAAGGAGATATCGCATATAGGTAGGTATGGTGGACTCATATGGCAAAACTGGGTTTAAGGAGTTTGGATGCACAAGTAGTATTTCTACTTAGTGCAAGTGGAGGCTAGCAAAAAGATTGAGAAGCAACCAACCAAGAAACGAAAAATCACGTAAGCAAGCATTGAGCATAACTAACACCAAATAATGCACCATAAGTAGGATGTAATTTCATTGCATAACTATTGACTTTCGTGCTTACATAGGGAATCACAAACCTTATGACCAATATTCTTACTAAAGCATAATTACTCATCAACATGTATCACTATCATCATATCTCAAAACTATTACAAAGAATCAAGTTTAATTTGTCCAATGATCTTCATGAAAGTTTTTATTATATCCCTCTTGAATATCTATCACTTTGGGACTAGTTCCATATGTTGCAATTGCTTTTGACAAGCTCAAACAAATTTAAGTGAAGAACATGAGCATAAAATTTTTCATCTCTCAAAATAATCTAAGTGAAGCATGAGAGAATTTCTTCAAAATTACAAACTCTCAAATAAATCTAAGTGAAGAATGAGAGCATTTCTTTAAAAATAATATAGCACACCGTGCTCAAAAAGATATAAGTGAAGCACTAGAGCAATTCCATAGCTCTAAAAAATTTAAGTGAAGCATAAAGAGCAATTCTAACAAATCATAGCATAATTTTGGCTCTCTCAAATAGGTGTGTCAGCAAGGATACTTGTGACAAACTAAAAATCAAAACAAGCAAAGACTCATATCATACAAGACGCTCCAAGCAAAACACATGATATGTGACGAATAAAAATACAGTCTCAAGTAAAATACCGATGGTCGTTAGAAGAAAGAGGGGATGCCACTCGGGGCATCCCCGAGTGGCATCCCCAAGCTTAGTTGCTTGATACTTCTTGAATATTATCTTGGGGTGCCATGGGCATCCCCAAGATTAGGCTTTTATACTCCTTATTCCTTCATCCATCGTGATCTCACCCAAAACTTGAAAACTTCAATCACACAAAACTTAACAAAAGCTTTGTGAGATCCGTTAGTATAACAAAAGCAATCACTACTTTAAGTATTGTTGCAAACCCATTCATATTTTAATATTGTATTATATCTACTATATTCCAACTTTTCTATGGAAAAAACCCTTCAATAAAAACCATAGATTCATCAAAACAAGCATATAACACAACGAAAACAGAATCTGTCAAAAACAGAACAGTCTGTAGAGACGCGAATTTTGCTCATACTTATGTAACTCCAAAAATTCTGAAAAATTAGGACAACGTAAGAAATTTGTATCAATCTTGTGAAAAAAAATCATAAGTTTTCGTCACTTCTGTGAATTTTCACAATTCTTCTACTGGACGCAAAAGTTTCTATTTTCTAACAAGATCAAGTCAACTATCATCTAGCATGATCCCAAAGGCTTAGCTTGGCACAAACACTAATTAAAACATAAAAACACAATCATAACAGTAGCATAATTGTGAAAACACTCAAAAATAGAAAGAAAAAGACAAAAATAAATTTTATTCATTGGGTTGCCTCCCAACAAGCGCTATCATTTTACGCCCCTAGCTAGGCATAAAGTATAGATCTCAAGTATTGTCATCTTTCTTCTTATCCTTCGTGGATGTGTTCTTGTCAGGAGGTTTTGTATAAATAACTTGAAACACATTATCCATAGAAATTTTAGCATTATCAAGTTGCCCATCTACGTATCCCCTTTGATTTCCGGCAACAATCCAAGAGTAATGATGATTAACATCATTGAAAACTTGTTGAATTATATCTAAAACGGGGATTTCCTTTTTAAGATTCTCATAATTTTTTTGATTATTTCCAAGCAAATGTCTCAACATATAATCACTATTATAAAGGATCGTATTTATTACCGGTTTTTCATGGCTCATACCATAAAAATCAAAGATTTCCCTAGCTTCCCGCACTATGTGATCAAATTCATTCATAAGAACACGGGTGGCTAACTTTTTAGCTTTAGGATCCTTTATAATGGGTAGCTCATAAAACAACCTTTACAAGGTAGGGTGAGTATGGATAGATCTATTTTTAAATTTCAAGACTAGTGCTGAAATAGCTTCTGCATAAGATCTAGTTCTTTTAAGTATAGAAGCATCATCAAGGGCCAAATTTCCAACACAATTGAAAAATTCTTGGATATGTTCTTTTCCCATAACGTTCCCTTGCCCCAAAACAAAAGTTTTTGCATCCAGATTACCCCGATCGTCCAATTTTAGGAGTTAGGTCATCATCTGTTTCTGCCATACCAAGATCACTCATGATGACTAGTTCAAGCAAATAAGAGATCTGACGAGAAAACGGCAAACGAAAAAGAGGGCGAATAAAACGGCAATTTTTTTATGAAGTGGGGGAGATGAAAATGAGAGGCAAATGGCAAATAATGTAAATTGCAAGGAGATGAGATTTGTGATTAGGAACCTGATAATGTTGATGATGTCTCCCCGGCAACGGCGCCAGAAATTCCTTTTGATGTCGCTTGAACTACGTCGGTATTTCCCCAAAGAGGAAGGGATGATGCATAACATCAACGGTAGACATTTCCCTCAGTGATAAGACCAAGGTTATCGAACAGTAGGAGAACCACGCAACACTATGTAAACGGTACCTGCACACAAAGAACAAATACTTGCAACCCGACGTAAAAGAGGGGTTGTCAATCCCTCCCGGGTAAAAAGATAGATAGATTTGTGATAGATTGGATAAATAGCTCTCGATAAAATGCGAAATAAAACAAGTAATAAAAAAGTGCAGCAAGGTATTTTTGTATTTTTGATAATATAGATCTGAAAATAAAAGTTGCAAATAAAGGAAAAAGCAAATAGCAATATAGAACTGAAAGTATATGATAGGAAAATAGACCCGGGGGGTGTAGATTTCACTAGTGGCTTCTCTCGAGAAAATAGCAAACGGTGGGTGAACAAATTACTGTTGGGCAATTGATAGAACAATAAATAATCATGATGATATCCAAGACAATGATCATGTATATAGGCATCACATCCAAGATTAGTAGACCGACTCCTGCCTGCATGTACTACTATTACTCCACACATCGACCGCTATCCAGCATGCATCTAGTGTATTAAGTTCATTTAAAAATGGAGTAATTCAATAAGAACAATTACATGATGTAGAGAAGATCTATTCATGTAGGAATAGACCCCATATTTTTATCCTTAATAGCAACGATACATGTGTGCCTTGCTGCCCCTTCTGTCACTGGGAAAGGACAGCGCAAGATCGAACCCATCACAAAGCACCTCTTTCCATTGCAATATAAATAGATCAAGTTGGCCAAAAAAAACCCAAATATCAGAGAAGAAATACAAGTCTATAATAATCAAGAATGGATATTAAATCAAGGCAAATATGATCATAAACTCATTGTTCATCGGATCCCAACAAACACACCGCACAAAGTCATTATATCAAATAGATCTCCAAGAGACCATTGCATTGAGAAACATAGAGAGAATAAGCCATCTAGCTACTGCCTACGGACCGGTAGGTCTGATGTGAACTACTCACGCATCATCGGAGAGGCACCAATGAGGATGATGAATCCCTCCGTGATCGTGTTCCCCTGCGGCGGAGTGCCAGAAAAGGGCTCTAGATTGGATCTCGTGGTTCTGGAACTTGCGGTGGCTGGAACAAAATTTCGTCGACTCCCCTAGGGTTTCTGGAATATCTGGGTATTTATAGAGCGAAGAGGCGGTTCCGGAGGCCACCGAGGTGGGCACAACCCACCTGGGCGCACCCTGGTGGGTTGTGCTCCCCTCGGAGCCCCTCTCTGGTACTTCTTTGGCCCATTGTGTGTCTTCTGGCCCAGGAAAATTCTCCAAAAAGTTTCACTGCGTTTGGACTCCGTTTGGTACTGATATTCTGTGAAGTAAAAAAACAAGCAAAAAACAGCAACTGGCACTGGGCACTATGTCAATAGGTTAGTCCCAAAAAATTATATAAGGTTGCTATAAAATGATTGTAAAACATCCAAGAATGATAATATAACAACATGGAACAATAAAAAAATATAGATACGTTGGAGACGTATCACTCCACTCCCGATAATGACTCTGTCGTGCAACACCTCAAGTGTGAACCCTTTGAGGGTGATTCCTCCAAGTTCACCTTGACGGTTACATCAAGTGGAATCCGTTGAGGGTGATTCCTCAGATTCCCCCTTGATGTTATGGATCATCGAGTAGGAATCCATCGAGGGTGATTCCTCGGGTTCCCCCCTTGCTGTTTTGGACACACGGTTACTTTGACTTTACCCCCTAGAACCATGATGAAGTCGGGTCGGCCCTGAGGGGTACCCGCAAGAGAAACGTGATGTCAGGTTGACCGTGAGTGTACCCACGAGTTGATGTGGAGTCGGGTTGACCTGGAGGGTACCCGCGAGATTTCTACGCGGCACGGCCGGGCATTCTTAGCCCTTGCCGTAAGTCCGTGAGACGGGGCGACAGGACCACATATCGTGGATCATTGATCATTACCGCACGCTCCCAAGACACTAACAGTTTGGATATGTGATCCGAGTAGGCCTCTGGCCTTTTCGCACTAACCACCACGCGGGAATAAGTATGGGCACTTGGCGGCGTATGTATTAGCCGAAAGCTCTTCGGACGTCAGGGATGGAGCGATGATGACCCACAAGTATAGGGTATCTATCATAGTCCTTTCGATAAGTAAGAGTGTCGAACCCAACAAGGAGCAGAAGGAAATGACAAGCGGTTTTCAACAAGGTATTCTCTGCAAGCAATGAAATTATCGGTAACAGCTAGTTGTGTGATAAGATAATTTGTAACGGGTAACAAGTAACGAGTGTAACAAAGGTGAAGCAAGGTGGCCCAATCCTTTTTATAGCAAAGGACAAGCCTGGACAAACAATTATATCAAGCAAAGCGCTCCCGAGGACACATGGGAATTATCGTCAAGTTAGTTTTCATCATGCTCAAGTGATTCACGTTCGCTACTTTGATAATTTGGTATGTGGGTGGACCGGTGCTTGGGTAATGTCCTTACTTGGACAAGCCTCCCACTTATGATTAACCCCTCTCGCAAGCATCCGCAACTACGAAAGAAGAATTAAGATAAATCTAACCATAACATGAAACATGTGGATCCAAATCAGCCCCTTACGAAGCAACTCATAAACTAGGGTTTAAGCTTCTGTCACTCTAGCAACCCATCATCTACTTATTACTTCCCAATGCCTTCCCCTAGTCCCAAATCATGGTGAAGTATCATGTAGTCGACGTTCACATAACACCACTAGAGGAAAGACAACATACATCTCATCAAAATATCGAACGAATACCAAATTCACATCATTACTTGTAACAAGACTTCTCCCATGTCCTCAGGAACAAAAGTAACTACTCACAAAGCATGTTCATGTTCAAGATCAGAGGGGTATTGAATATGATTAAGGATCTGAACATATGATCTTCCACCAAATAAACCAACTAGCATCAACTACAAGGAGTAATCAACACTACTAGCAACCTACATGTACCAATCTGAGGTTCTGAGGCAAAGATTGGATACAAGAGATGAACTAGGGTTTGAGAGGAGATGGTGATGGTGAAGATGTTGATGAAGATTGACCCTCCCACGATGAGAGGATCGTTGGTAATAACGATGGCTTCGATTTCCCCCTCTGGGAGGGAAGTGTCTCCGGCAGAATCGCTCTGCCAGAGCCCTAGATTGCTCCTGCTCTGGTTCTACCTCGAGACGGCGGCGCTTCATCCCAAAAGCTCTCCTCTGATTTTTTCCAGGTCAAAATACACCATATAGCAGAAGAGGGGGGCCAGAGGCCTGCCAGGGGGCCCACAAGCCCTGGAGGCGCTCCTAGGGGGGTAGGGCGCGCCCCCAGGCTTGTGGCCACCTGGTGGGCCCCCTCTGGTAATTCTTCGCCCAGTATTTTTTATATATTCCAAAATAATTCTTCGTAAAGTTTCAGGACATTTGGAGTTGTGCAGAATAGGTATCTCTGATTTGCTCCTTTTCGGTCCAGATTTCCAGCTGTCGGCTTTCTCCCTCTTCATGTAAATCTTGTAAAATAAGAGAGAAAAGGCATAAGTATTGTACCCTAATATGAAATAACAGTCCATAATGCAATAAATATCAACATAAAAGCATGATGCAAAATGGACGTATCAACTCCCCCAAGCTTAGACCTCGCTTGTCCTTAAGCAAAAGCCGATATCGATAATCATGTCCACATGTTTAGAGATAGAGGTGTCGATAAAATAAAATACAGACATGAGGGCATCATGATCATCTTTAGAACAGCAACATATTGTCATATAACTTCTTATGCTAAAGTGATAATTCATCCACAAGGTAAAGTATGAACCAAAAACTTAATTGAAAACCAACAAACTATGATCTCGATCATTGAATTGAAGCAATTGCAATTTATCATAACATCGGAAAGAGTCAATATAAGAGCTGTTTAGCAAGTACACATACTCAATCATCTTTTAGTCTTTCATAATTTCTAGCACTCACGGGATACTCATGATCAAAGTTTCAATCGAACACAGAGAAAGATAGGGGCTTATAGTTTCGCCTCCCAACGGTTTACCTCAAGGGTAATGTCAACAATAATAACTCATGAATACCTATATCCGAGTGGATATATGTGCCTAGATCTTTCCCCAACACATGACGCTTGGCAGAAGAAAAAGGCAAAATATAAGGAATGGTGATGATCACCATGACTCTTGCATAAAGGTAAATACTAAAAAGTAAAAGATAGGCCCTTCGCAGAGGGAAGCAGAGGTTGTCATGCGCTTTTTGGTTGGATGCACAAACTCTTAATGCAAAAGAACGTCACTTTATATTGCCACTTGTGATAGAAAACTTTATTATGCAGTCCGTCGCTTTTATTACTTCCCTATCACAAGGTCGTATAAAGTTTATTTTCCTCACACTAATAGATCATACATATTTAAGGAGCAATTTTTATTGCTTGCACCAAAGACTTGCATGCTACTAGATCAAAATAAAACCAAAAGGATCGAACTAAGATAAATGATAAAAGTAAAGATGTGATGGTGATATGATACCGGGGCATCTCCACCAAGCTTGGCACAAGCCAAGGGGAGTGCCCATACCCATATACTCAGGTCTCCTTCTTCGGAGGTCATGGTGCTGAAGTTGCATTTTTCTTCTCCAACTTACGTCTGAGGCTAAAATTGTCCTCCCTCAGATCCTCATTCTCCAACTCCATCTTTAATATCTTTTCACATAAGGTCGCTTTGCTATCCTGCAGAAAATGAGAGGGGATAAATTGAACCTTAGGCTTGTACTTGCTGGGGAGGCTTGATTTCTTGAATTTCACATGCATATCCCCAGGTTGAGGCAGTGGATCTTCCTCTTCCTCGGAGCTATCATCCCTTGTTTCCTTGATATCATCGTCTTCCTCCTCCTCCGTAGTCCACCCATAGTGATCCACCTCTCCGTAGACCTTGGGGTTTGCGATGTACTCAGCGACATAGCTCTCTCCCTCCGAATCTTGAGATGACATCCTGCTCTAAATCTGTTACAGAAACATCTCAAAACAAAAACAGAGGATATTGCCATGGTACGGTGGTCAAAACCTTCAGGAGATTATATAATGAATTTTTACCGACCAAAAGAAGTATTCTGCAAGAAAACGGAGTCCGGGTGGCACACGAGGTGGCCACAAGCCTGGGAGGCACGCCCCAAGGGCTTGTCGTCTCCTCATGCACTATTCGGACTACTTCTTATTTTTCTATTTTTTCTAATATTCCAAAACAGAGTAAAATTGCCTTTGGATAACTTTTGGAGTCTGTTTTCTTACCGTATCACATATCTATTCCTTTTCAGGGTTTTGGCGTGTTCTGGTAGGTCTCCCTTATATACTCCTCCAGTGTTATGGTATGAATAATATTAGTTTCAACATTTATGGGCATACCTGAGATATAATGCTTGATTCTTTGCCCATTTACCACCTTCGGGTTATTACCTTCGGCATTATTAATTTTGATGGCACCGGAACGATATACTTCCTCGATAATATATGGACCTTCCCATTTAGAGAGAAGTTTCCCTGCAAAAAATCTTAAACGAGAATTGTATAGCAAGACTTGGTCACCTACATTGAATTCACGCTTCTGTATCCTTTTATCATGCCATCTTTTAACCTTTTCTTTAAACAACTTAGCATTTTCATAGGCCTGGGTTCTCCATTCATCAAGTGAGCTAATGTCAAGTAACCTCTTTTCACTGGCAAGTTTGAAATCATAGTTGAGTTCTTTAATTGCCCAATAAGCTTTATGTTCTACTTCTAGAGGTACTTGACATGCCTTTCCATAAATAATTTTATATGGAGACATACCCATAGGATTTTTATAAGCAGTTCTATAAGCCCATAATGCATCATCAAGTTTCTTAGACCAATTCTTCCTGGATCTATTAACAGTCTTTTGCAAGATTAATTTTATTTCCCTATTACTTAATTCTACTTGACCACTTGACTGAGGATGATATGGGGATGCAATTCTATGGTTAACATCATACTTGTACAATCAGAAAAGAAGTGTCTTTCTGTTTTTCTTTATTTTGTGGAAAATTTATACCTTGATGTCCTAGATCTAGGAAGCATTATAATGGAATGTGAGATAAAAAATGAACTGAATATATATTTTTCTTCTTTCTACATAGCAGGAAGCATGATCAAGTAGTGATGAATATAAAGAAAAAATGCCTTCATCACACATATAGATACATGTCAGTTTTGGTGCAAGTAATGTTGGTGCTAGTCTGGTAGCAATTTGTATTCACGAAGTAAGTTGAACACAACTAACATTTCAAAGAAAGAATAACAAGTTATTTGGAGAAAGAGGCTACAGAAAATTGTAGAATAATGTTTAGTTCTAATAAGTGTGCAAGTAACAAATCAGTGTGTATATAATTTCTGCTATCATGTTGCTGCATATCATGATGATATGAATCCTGCTACATTCATGAACCCAATTCCGACTAACATGGTGCCACCGATAGCTTCATATAGCAGAGTGTTTTACCGGTCTATGGGAGGAACGCCAATGACATAATTATCCTAACACACCAAGGAATAAAATTAAAAATTGACAAAGTTCAAAAGTGATTATCAATAGAACAGAAGCAATTATCTTGCGAGAAGCTTCAGCTACATCAAATTCAACATAACCAATTTCATGGGGAACAACACAAATATCTAGGCAGTCTAGGCTCATACTCAAAATATGGTATCCTATTTTAGCGATGTAGTTGCAAATACATGAAAACTATTCATCCGACATACAAATATTCTAGCATTAACCTCCATGAAGAATGTGACTACGCAATAGATATTCCTATAATTTGGAATGTTCTGGAATGGCACCACTACATCTAAATATTTCCAAAGATATACTTTCTATAGATCAATCGATTCAAGAGCACTGGAATCAAGCCACAAAAGTAGATATGCTTATGGAACAAACAAACATGAAATTAGTAACTCACAGGTGGTTGAAGGATCGATTTTTACCTTTCACGAAATTAGTAACTATTAGCACACTTGTCACAAGATCAAATTTATAATAAATCTTTAACTTGTCAAATGACTATATACCCAAACTCATCCATACAAGAACATTTTCCATTGCCCAGGAATAAGTTCAATTATGATGGAAGAAAATGTCACCATATTGACAAATCACCAACAACCTGAATCTATTGTAGGCTTAAATGCAAACTTGGGAAATTGGGAAACAATGCTTCTATGACATTTATTTCGCCGCCATCCTAAGAAAAGAGGATCTCAACATCAAGGGTGATGATCATTCGAAGACAACTTCTTTCATGGTAAGGTTTCCCAGGGCCAGCCTATTTGAGCTTCCTTTTCTTTTTCAACTTTTCCTTTTTAGCCAGAGAGTAATGAATGTAGTACCCCAAAGGGCTATGTTTAAGCCCATATTGGGTAAACCATAAATAGAATGCAGGGATAGTTTCTATGTAAACAAATCGACTATGGATGTAGATGATCATAACGTGTAATCGATACTTTATACGTAAGTATAAGACATTGTTAGACATCCGGCAATATTGAGTTCATACAAATATCAGCCTGATCCAAATTTAATTGAGATGGATAAATGCAATTATAGAGTTCTCAAGTATGTTTGCCAACTAACCTGCACTTTGGTGCCATCTTTACCAGTCCGCAGGAGATCAGTATGTCAAACATGCATCGGTATCCAGTATATCTGCTAATGAACTAACCTCACATACTTTCAGGTTGTTATACATTAGAGGTCTGAGAAAAACCATGGACATGACATACCTGAACCATAAGCATCATTAGCCAGCTATGCTTTGCAGAAAATTCCCAAGAAAAGAAGGTCAAAAGATATTATAAACATGTTATGTACGCCAAAATGCCGTCTTTTGTAGAGAAATGAGAGAATGATGTTCATTGTGTACTTGCAACAACATCATGTTAGAATCATGCATTGTAGTAACAGATATAGCAACTTTCTAATGGTCACTTCCTATGCGAATTAACCCTTTTTGACATGGCTTTTCCACTGAAAAGACAGAAAAATAAAAAACTACAGAAAAGGTTGATTTATGTTCTTTACGAAAAATATTAGCTACATATGAATAAGAAGAACTACATGAAAAGGTTCACTACTTTATTCATTAGAAAATACAACAGCTTCCCCACAACAAGGAGAGGAAAGAGAATAAAAAATAGTATTAGCTTGATCACAATATTCCTAACCATATATCTTGTAAAAATGAAATAACACCATATTCCTAACCACCAAACATGGTTTTCGAGGAGGAACAATAGGCTAACCTGCACCCCAGTCCATTCAAGATGTACAAGTGTTCTATACTTGCATATGGTTTCCTGCACTATAATAGTGTATATAATATATAGTTGTTTATTTGGGCCTAAAAGAGAAACAACAACTAAGTGACTCTATGCTTTGTCTCGAGGAGTATATTTAAAAAATCCTATTATTTTTAAAATATTAAAAGTAAATGTTATAAGCTATTGAAAATAAATTAGGGAAAGTGTAGTAGCAACCTGATGAGAGACGACCTCTAGTTCATGAACATGCAATTTTCTCGTACTATCAGAAGGGAGCATCAAAATCACAATTGCATAGCTTTTAGTTTTTTGAAAAAAGTTCAGGTGAATCATTTATCTTTTTTTGCGCCCGGCATGGAGGGAAACCGTTTATCTAGACGTTTGAAAGATGCAGCAGTGGGACTCTCACATCAGCCACTTTTGATGGGACATACCACCCTTGAACAGGGTGGAGCCTTGCTAGCGGACACGTATGTGGCAAGATGATTGTCCGGTTGCTACTGAAGACTTGATTGACAATAATATGGTACACTACAAAGAAGGTCTATAGATATTAATGCAATGGCGCCAAAAGCCAAACCTGCATTTACAGGGTGAGTCGCTACAACATTAGCTAGAGCCCATAGTTAATTTTGTAACTTAAGAATGCATCAGACAAATAAATGGTGTCTACAGACAAATGATTGTAAATGACAATTGAACAAAAGATTGCCACTTACTGTCCGTCAAAAAATATGAATTGCATACTATATTTGCTTGTAAGACAAAACATGAAGTAGAGAGAGAACACAACCTGATATTCATCAAGGAGATACTTATAAGCCTCATGATCAACCAGGAGCTCCTTTCCCTCCTGTAGTGCATCTACTCCTGGAGCACCAACACAATTTTAATCACAACAGCAACTCATCTCAGCAGCCATATGATGATGGATCAGTGCTCACTCACATTTACCAGAGGCAAATCATAGAATCGACAACTACATGCAAAATCCCAAAATAGATCCTAGATGACACATGATGCATCTCACCCTAATTGTTGCAAGAAGCTACACATCTGCAACGAAATCGAGATTGAACCCACTCGCTGCCCACTCAAGCGGTCGGTGGAGAGCACAAGCAATCTATGAGTTCAGGGGAGGGGGTCGAGTGGGAATCACAGGAGCTTACCCATCTCTTGGACGGGGGGCGCCAACCCACGCCGAGGGGCCGCGGCGAGGTGCCATTGTGGTGGTGCTTCGGGGGATTCCACGGGCCGTCCTCCTCGCCGCCACCCGCGACGATGCGCCAACGCTTGTCGTTTCATGTCCTCTTGGGCTGGGCAGTGAGATTGAGATGGATTGGGGGGGGGGGAGCCACAACCTCCCTTGAGTCCTTCCCTAACCTGGGGTTACGATGGCGCCAGCGGCGGCGGTCTCGGAGGTCGGTGAAGGAGCACAAAGTTAGGCGACGAAGGCTAGGAACCCCGGCGATGGTGGCAGCGACATCCCAAAACCCAGGATTTTCTAAATGGAGGAAGCAACTGGATTGAGGGGGAAGTGGTTGCGTATTTTTATTTTGTTGTATATAGTTTTTAGTGCGATAAGGTGGTGGTGACATGAAAAAAAAGACAAAAAAAAATCAAGGTGAAGGGAGGGAGGTTAGACAAAAAAAATCGTGGAACGGAAGCTACCGTGTAGAGATTTGGTAGGATGTGTCATGTGACCAAGCTACCAAATCATGGAATGGAAGCTACCAAGTTAGGAAAGTTAGATTAAAATCTATTATTTGTTTTCTGAAAATCTGTTATTTGTTTCTCTAAACAAATTGCACTAATAAGAAGGATCGATTGATTTGGATAACTTAAGAAAGTTAGGTCTGTGATTTGTTATACGTTAGGAAAGTCTTGGTTTGTAATAAAGAGTGGAGAGAAAAATAAACTGATGGACCAGGGTGGGAGGGGTGGTGGGAGAAGAGACGAAAAAACCATGCGAAAGTGAGAGACAAAAAAAATCATGCGAAAATTAACCCTGGAGGCTATCCTACCAACTGAGACATTAGGAGTAGAGATACTATAAGTATCGTACTTATATTACATTTTTGATACAATAGTTTTGATCACACAATCCATGAAAAAATCAAAGTACAACATAACCATTAGAATCACTATGGTATAGAAATCATACTCCCTCAATCTACTTTCACTGGTCCAATTTATAAATCTCCCACGTAAAGAAGGTGCAATAAATTTGTGTTAATCATCTATATTAATAATTAACTATGGCCATCTGCTATTAATTCTGTTTTCCAATTGTCTTGGCCCACGTTGGCATGCAAGGAACATGATCAATTTTCACCTCCTTAGTTGGTAACTGCCCATGCAGTTAATGAATATGACAATCTATTTGAAAAATGAAATATTGCATACGGATTATTAATGCAAATTGTTCAACTTTCGAAGCAAATTGGGGCACCTCATGCCTTTCCCCTCCCCATATGAAACACATTATTCTCATAATCTCTACTCCTAAAGCGGAGTTGGTCTCGCCTCACTCCCACCATCCCCTAGGCAAACACCGTATTACGCCCGTGAACGTCTTACATGGGACCTTTCGCTCAAGCGCAGCCAATCTGGACCTGCCCATTTCACGCGTGCATTAACTCAATCAAATCGACACTTTCCCAAAACAATGTCATGCATTCAATCATTCAAATCAAATCTTCAGAAAATCACAACTAAATCCAAACTTTCCTTGTCTTCCACTACTCATACCCAACTCAAATTAAACCTTACGAAAACATCAACTATAATCAAATTTGGCCAGCCAATTGACGCGTGGGCGCGCATTTTTTTGTTTTTTTCTATGTTTAATTTTTTCTTTTTCTTGTTTTCTGTTTCATTTTTTCTATGACCAACATATTATTTTCTTCTCGGCATCTTCTTTACTAGGGGAGTCTGCGACGATGCTGGTACATTACTACGTCATTCGTTGGTTCGTTCGTCCAACCCCGTCCGTCTGGCCATAAGAAAATCATCATTCAGTCTATCGTGTTCCTGTTAGGAAGTTTCACCTACAAATGAAGACGTGATATGACTTTGAATGCATTACACGATGCACTTCCTAAAAGGAGGGCCGCTTCCCCCACCAGACTTCATGGCGCCTCCTCCATGTCTACTGCCATACTGCGTTGACCTTCTGCCATTCTCCAGCGGAAGTCGCATCCCTGCAAAGCCAACAGGCGGGCTGCCTCCTAGCCGCTGGTCCTTCGTAATTGTCTTGTACCCCTCCCCGCACCACGCCAGTGCGACGCCGGCTGCTTTGCTTGCACATGTCAGCATCGACCTCGCTTATCCCTTGATGGATCTCACCCCCATTGCTGCCGGCACCATGGTCGTCTTCCATATTGACGGCGAGCGCGGTCCCAAGCAAGATGAGGCTGAAAAGTCCCAGTATGGCCTCCTCAGCTGCCACCCTTCCTCTCGCACGCGGCCGCCACACCATCTCGCTAGCATGTCGCCCTGCCACCCTCCCTCGAACGTTGCCCTATCCTCACCGTCGACTTCAGTCTACATCCTGACTACCCACACCATGCCACCTCAACTCACTTACTCACCTGGACCCGGTAACCGCCGACGCCCGGATCCTGTCACCATGATCAACGTCGTCGGTGCCCTCCCTCACCTTGCGCCCAACCTCGTCGATCCCATTGCCTGGCCACATCCATTTTCTCAAAGAAGCCGATGTCACCGAGCTTTGGCTTGCTGGAGCCTCCCCGTGTCCAGCCGGCCGCAGTGTGCCTCATTGGTTGCCATACAACCAAGTAACCAACGATGACAACCTCGAGTGGCTTTCTATGCTCGAAGATATCATTTCCGGCATGGATGCCAGCAACGATGGGGCTGAATCATGAAAGTGCTCTTTTGATCCCGAGCTCACATGCTCCCTGATGAACAGTAAAATCCCAAAAAAATAGTAATAATATTTTGATTTTTTTGCGTTAAACATTGATGAAAGTCTTAACATCCTGCAATTTTTTGTGATGAAATAACATTCCTGGAGGTCTGTACAAAAAAAAATCGATGCTCCAAAATGATTCCAGCAATAGTCCTTTCGGAGCATCAATTTTTTTGCCCAAACCTACACGAATGTCATTTCATCACAAAAAATTACAGGCAATTAAATATTTCATCATTGTTTATCACAAAAATATATTCAGGGTTACTATTTTTGGATTTTACTATTCATTTGGGAGCATGTGAGCTCGGGTTCAAATACTCAGCGTCCCCACAATCACCGCTTTTCTCTGCACCGCCTTGCCAATAATCCAAGTAAGCACTCTTTTTGCTTGTTGTATGTAGCTTGGGATTAGGAGTTTCTTGATTGCTTTTGTTATTGGTACCAGTTTTTTTGCCAATAATTATTGGTACTGGTTATCAAGGGAGCGAGGGGGGATGAGCAATTCTACTATGTTCTGACACTTTCTTTTGATTTTAGGTATATGTATGGATGGCAGTGTTTGCTTGATATACACTTGAAGGATGTGTGTAGTTTTTTGATCTGTTGGACAATTGGATGTTTCATACTCACATAATTGAGTGATGCTTAGTATTTAGGACAAAGTTATTAACGAAGGCCGACTTAGCTAGGATCCTAAATTCAATAATATAGTATACTTTGGTCATAGATGCGAGACGATTGGATTATCTTTTGCTATTAATTTCATTACAACAATGTTACCGAAACTTGCTTTTGGAGCTCACCATCCATGGATGCCTCCAAATTCAAAAATTCAAAATTCATACTTTTAAGTTTCGAAAACTTCAGAGGAAAATACAGATATGCATTAAGGC
Organism: Thinopyrum elongatum; assembly: GCA_011799875.1. NCBI lineage: Eukaryota > Viridiplantae > Streptophyta > Magnoliopsida > Poales > Poaceae > Thinopyrum > Thinopyrum elongatum. The sequence continues at coordinate 280,270,533 of CM022303.1, forward strand.
ATAACATACATGTCTATAAATTTTCAGGGCCAAATACGTTGAAATGAGGGCGGTGCCAAAAAAATCTGAAGCTTTTTAATACATGATACTATTCATCCTCCCAGGCCATGAATTTGTATTTTTTGTACAGATCGCACTTCAAGGTATTTGATCCTAAAAATTTACACACATACACATAACATCCTCGTTTACTTGCACAATTTTTTGAAACCAGAAAGTTTGAATTTTGAATTTTCCAAATTTTTTGAGCTCGAGTGAGCCTGGTCACCAAAATGACCTTCTCCAATGTTATTGCCATTAAAGTTTGAGCAGAATTATTTATAGTTCATGGTTTTTTAGAAAAAAAATTCATAAATCTGAAATGTTCAAGCAAAATCATATGACCTGGTTAGCTCATAAATACGAAGTGTTAGACGAGGGAAAAAGGTGGTTGATATTAAGGAGGAAGTGGGACATCGGGAGGAAATTGCTGAAGCTGAGCAAGCAAAAAAGAATGCCTCTCCTATATGTTCAAGAAATATAATAGTGTGTATAAATATTTGACCCAAGGTAGGGTCAAAGAATGCTAGCATCTTGTGCATGGTAAAAGATATGTAAGAATATATTAGTTTATTTCTTGAGGGGAGGAGAATATATAAAGTTCATGCACAAAATACATTTGTGTGCCATGGATGCTCTTGGAACATTGGTTTAGCTTATGGCTTGATACTTCATACGCCCCGAGTAGCTCCCACGATTAACAGGGGGATCTCCTCGCCTCCGCCCAACCCCACTCCCTCCCGCTGTTGCCGGCACGCGGCGCCTGATGAAGCCCGACCGATGTCCGCATCGGTGGGTCCTTTGCTCTCCTTTGCTCGTACCTCCCCTGGTTGGTGCAGGACGACTTGTGTAAGCGGTGGCGCCATGCTTCCATTGGGGTAGCGGTGCCACGTCAGGCGTTTGGGACGGCAGTCATGAGATATGGATGTGGTGGTGCTAGCTGGCCAAGATTTGATCTGGACCTTCCAGCTCCGACTCCTCAATGACGGCGGGTGGCTCAGGATGACCTTCCGATGAGCTCTCTTGACTTCAGGTTGTGGTAGATTTGGCCTTTCTCATTGAAGGAAGATGGGCACTGGTGGCCTCACATGGATCTGCGCTAACGTCCGCCGTCCAACCCCACTCTTTTCCGCCTCTCCTTCCCCCACCGATGCCAGCACGCGCCGCCTGGCATATGCCCGACCGACGTCGATGGCGATGGGTCCTCCTATCCCCTTCATTCTTACCTCCCATCTGGCGCGGGATGGCTTGGGCGAGCGGCGGGTGTCGTGCTCGCGTGGGGCAGCGACACGACGTTGTGCGTTTGGGCCGGCAGCGATGACCTTTTTTGGCGGCACGGCGGTGGCCAAAACAACAGTTGGCGGCGCCACGGCTTCGCAAGATCTGGATGCGGTGGTGTGTGGTGGTCGAGATTCGATCAGGACCTTCCAGCTCTGACTCCTAGATGATGGCGGGCGGCGCCGGGTGACCTTCTAGTGAGCTCTCTTACTGTAGGCTGTGGTCAATTTGGTTTCTTCCGTCGATCAGTAGACAGCCGCGGTGGCCTGTTACGTCTCCAATGTATTTATAATTTTGATTTTTCTATGCTATTATATTATCAATCTTGGATGTTTTATATGCATTATTATGCTATTTTATATCATTTTTTGGGACTAACCTATTAACCTAGCACCCAGTGCGAGTTGCTGTTTTCCCCCCTTGTTTTTGTCTTTACAGAAAATCAATACTGAATAGAGTCCAAATGGAACGAAACTTTTTGACGATTTTTCTTGGACCACAAGACACCCTGGAAGCTTCAGGAGGAGGCCAGAAGGGCCACGAGGCAGCGACAAGCTCAGGGGGCGCGCCCAACTTGTGGGCCCACCGTGGCTCCTCTAATCCTAATTCTTCTTCTATAAATACCCAAATATTCCCCGAATACCAGAGGGCACACCAAAAATACTTTTCCGCCGCCGCAAGTTTCTGTCTTCGTGAGATCCCATCTGGGGACCTATTTTGATACTCTGCCGGAGGGGGATTCGATCAGGGAGGGCTTCTACATCAACCTTGCTGCCCTTCCGACGATGTGTGAGTAGTTTACCACAGACCTATGGGTCCATAGCTAGTAGCTAGATGGCTTCTTCTCTCTCTTTGATCTTCAAGACAATGCGGTGTGTTTGTTGAGATCCAATGAATTGTGGGTTTATGATCAGATTATCTATGAATATTATTCTAGTCTTCTCTGAACTTTTTTATGCATGATTTATATAGCTTTGTATTCCTCTCTGATCTATTGATTTGGTTTGGCCAACTAGATTGATTTTTCTTGCAATGGGAGAGGTGCTTTGTAATGGGTTCAATCCTGCGGTGCTCAATCCTAGTGATAGAAAGGGACATGACACGTATTTGTATTGTTACCATTAAGGATAAAAAGATGGGGTTTGTTCATATTGATTGGATCTATCCCTCTACATCATGTCATCTTGCTTAAGGCGTTACTCCGTTCTTGTCAACTTAATACACTAGATGCATGCTGGATAGCGGTCGATGTGTGGAGTAATAGTAGTAGATGCAGGCAGGAGTCGATCTACTTGTCTCAGACGTGATGCCTATATACATGATCATTGCCTTGGATATCATCATAACTATGCGCTTTTCAATCAATTGCTCAACAGTAATTCATTTACCCACCGTATGCTTTCTTTCAAGAGAGAAGCCTCTAGTGAAAACTATGGCCCCCGGGTCTATCTTTTATCATATTATTTTCAGATCTACAAAATCAAAAACACAGAAAATACCTTGCTGCAATTTATTTACTTTTATTTCATTTCACACTTTTACTTATCTTTTATATCTATCACTATCGGAGCTCATCCTTGCAAGTAACCATGAAGGGATTGGCAGCCCCTTTATCGCGTTGGGTGCAAGTATTTGTTTGTTCGTGTAGGTACAACTATTGGAGACTTGTGTGTTCCTCCTATTGGATTGGTACCTTGGTTCTCAACTGAGGGAAATATTTATCTCTACTTTGCTGCATCACCCTTTCCTCTTCAAGGGAAAAACCAACGCAAGCTCAAGAAGTAGCAGGAAGAATTTCTGGCGCCGTTGCCGGGGAGGATCTACATCAAGCCTACCAAGTGTAACACCCCCAGTGGTTAGCTACAGTAATCACCCTTTTGATTATGCCATGTCATCATGATTAACAATGCATAGTCATCTTTAACATCATATTGCTTTTCAACTCCTAAGTCAAAGTTCAAATTTAAATGAAAGTGAAATATAAAAGTTGACCAACATGAAAACTAAAATGTCAGATAAATAGCAAATATTCCAGAGACCATTCAAAAATTGAAACCAACCTTATTGGAATTGGGTAAGTGGCTCGAACATCCATAAACAGCGGCCGAAAGTAATATTTAATAACCTTTTATTTAATCTAAAATTAAATATGAAAAGATATTTACCCCAAACTAGTTTTTGGTGGTAGGATATATTGTGCTGTGATTTTTGGGCCAGCTCTCATATTTTACAAAACTCATTTGGATGCCCAACAATTTACTAAACAGAGTGTAGAAATAAAGAAAAGAAGAAAAAAAGAAAAAGGAAAAGCCCCCCCCCCCCGGACCAACTGGGCCGTGGCCCAGCTGGCCACCAGGCCACCACCCAGGCCGGCCCATTCCCCCTGGCCGGCCCACCCCATCCCCATATCCCACCCCCACCCGAAACCCTAGCCGCTACCCCCACCCCCTCGCTCATTCCCCCCCCGCCCGATCCAGAACCGGATCGGGGGAGCTCCCGCACCGCCGCCCGCGTCGCCCCGACGCGCCCCGTCGCCGCCTCGCCCTGCGCGACGCCGTCGCTAACCGCCGCCGCGCCGCCGCCATCGTCCCCGGCGTCGCCCGCTCCGTCCCCGCCTGCTCCTCCCCGACCTCGCTACCCCGCCCCCTCGCCGTGCCGTTCGGCGCCGGCCTGCGCCCCCGTGCGCCCCGGCGCCCGCGTCGCCCCCCCGACCCGGCGCGCCCTCCCCCGCGCCGATCTGCCCGCCGGTCGCCACCGTCTTCGCCGCCGCCTCCGCCGGACTGCCTCGCCTCCTCCTCCCCACCACCTGCGCCACCTCCTCGCCCCCGTCGCCGGCCAGCCTCGACTGGCCCCAACGTGAGCACGCCCCGCCGCCGCCCGCTCTCCTCTTCCCCCCCTCTCCGTCGCGCTCCGGTCCGTCGCCAGACCCGGTGGTCAAGCCGCCTCGCCAACGCGGACCGCGCCGGCCGCGCAGATCCTCGCGGCGACGCGCCCCGGGGCCCCCCTCACCCTGGCGCGCTGCGCTGCCTCGCCCGTCCGCCCCCCCCGTCCGTGCCCGCGCGTGCCATTTGGGCACCGGACATGTCCGGTCCCAAATGGGCACGCTCCGGACATGTCCGCCCAGCCCACTGACATAGGGGCCCACGGCCCAGAACGAATTAAAAAAATAAATAATTAAACTAATTAATTAATTAATTAGTTAATTAATCCTGATTAGGTTAATTTAATTAAGTAGTTAGTGTTAATTAAACAGTAATTTAATTAGTTAATCACTAACTACCTAACAGCCTATGACAGGTGGGACCCACTGGTCCTGACGTCATGCTGACGTCATGCTGACGTCAGCAAGACACTGTTTCGGATAATGTTAATTTAAATAATTAATTAAATTCCAGAAATTAATAAAAACTTTAGAAAATCATATAAAATAATCCGTAGCTCAGATGAAAATACTTTGTACATGAAAGTTGCTCAGAACGACGAGACGAATCTGAATACGCGGTCCGTTCGCCCGTCACGCGTCCCTAACTATCCGAACTTGCAACCGTTCCCCTCTTATCCTCTGTCGGATAATTCCAAAGACCCGGGAAATATCGTCAGATATTCTCCCGCTCCGTCTGTTACGTGTGATGCTGCGTTAGACTACCCCTAGCACCGTGTATCGTATTTGTCATGCTCATGTTTGCTATATATTTATACTGTTTCCGCCCCCTCTTCTCTCTCGATAGCCCCCGACCCTGACGTCGTCCCCGAGACCGACGCAGCTCCGGATCCCGAAGACACCATAGGTGACCTTGCCCTTGCCGCCGAGCAACCAGGCAAGCCCCTCCCTTGAGCATACCGATATCGCCCATTCTAAATTTCTCATGCTTGCATTAGAATTACTGCTGCTGCTGCTTTACCTATTCTGATGCATAGCCTGTTCATTGTAACCTACTGTTGATAATTACCTACATATCCTAAACTGTTTAGTCTAGGCTGGGTAGAGACCTATCAGTGACCCCACTTATCCCGACTGCCGCGCTGGATCGTCAGAAGACCCGATCAATGGGATTGAAGACCAGGACCCGACACCGCACATCACCCCCCTTAGTTGTAACGACACTGCAGCGTTACTATCGAGTGCCGAGGGTGAAACCTCTTGTAGCACTTCTGATGTTAACTCTGTAGAGTAGCTATTCGGTCGTGGTCATCGAGGGTGATTCCTCCTTCACCGCTTCCGATAACGACGCTGTCCTACAACACCTCAAGTGTGGACCCAGTGAGGGTGATTCCTCCTAGTTCACCTTGATGGATACATCGAGTGCGAATTCAATGAGGGTGATACCTCGGATTCCCTGATGTTATGGACACACGGATACTTGGACCTTACATTGTTACTTGGAAAGGCGGGTCGACCCTGAGGGGTACCCGCGTGTGATGTGAAGGCGGGTTGCCAGTGTGGTGCCCGAGTGGTGAATACGAGGCGCGGCCGGGCATTCTTAACCCTTGCCGCAAGTCCTCGAGACGGGGCGACGGGGTCACATCTTTCGTGAGTCTCTGCTCGTTACCGCAAGCCCCTAGTCCTAGCGATTTGGATATTTGATCCGAGCAGGCCTCTGGTCTGATAGCACTAACCATCACGTGGGCATAGTATGGGCGTTCTGCATCGTAGCATCAGCCGAAAGCTCTGTCAGACGTCTAGTTCAGCCTTGCGGCCGGGACGGACCGGCGCCCCCCTGGTGCCTGGCTTCCCCCTGCACGTAATGACTCGGAGTGCACAGGGCGATGGCCCAAGACCTCTGAGCGCTTAGGATGTAGACCGACGGGGACCTCTCTGCTGAGCTGTAGGTAGGGTTGCGATGTGTCGTTTGGCCGAGGCCGGGCATGACCCAGGAAAGTGTGTCCGGCCGAAGTTAATCGAGCGTGTTGGGTAAGTTGGTGCACCCCTGCAGGGAAGAACATTACTATCGATAGCCGGTCCTACGGTAAAGGACACTCGGAGTTGTATCCTGATTGATACAATTTAGAACTGGATACCTGTGATGAGACCTGTATATATGGCTCTGGGATTGCTTCTCGCAGGGAGTCGAGAAGGGATCTCAGGACGAGGTTGATGAATGTATGGCTCTGGGATTGCTTTCTCGCAGGGAGTCGAGAAAGGATCTCTGGGTGAGGTTGATATTATTACTGCTACATTATATTGTATTGTTCTACTCTCTTCTACTGCTGCAAGATCGCTGAAGATGCTAGTCTTCGATAGGACTAGGCCTTCTCTCTATTCTGGCATTTCTGCAGCCCAGTCCACATATACAGCCTCCCCTTGAAAATGTTGCATATGTAGTGTAGATCCTTGCTTGCTGAGTACTTTTGAGTACTCACGGTTGCTTTTCTTTCCTTTTCCCCCATATCAGTTCGTCGTAGCCAGATGACGGAGCCGCTGAGACAGCTACCCCCGCCGACGATCGACTACTACTACTACCCTGAGGATGGATACTACTGCGAGCTTGTCGACGACCAGGAGTAGGTTCGAAGGGTCCCAGGCAGGAGGCCTTGTGCCTTTCGATCGTAGTGTTTTCTTTTGCCCCGCCTTTCTAAAGGCCTTTCTGTATTTTCTTTTATATCTGTACTCAGATATCTGATGCTTCCGCTGACGCTTGTTCGCAAGCTTATGAATTCGAGCCCTCGAGGCCCCTGGCTTGTAATATAAAGCTTGTATGACTTATTTATGTTTTAGAGTTGTGTTGTGATATCTTCCCGTGAGTCCTTAGGCTTGATCGTGTGCATGTGCGTGTATGATTAGTGCACGATCGGGCCGGGGGCGTCACAAGTTGGTATCAGAGCCGACTGCCTGTAGGAACCCCCTTTCCAACTCCTTGGCCGAAGTTGAGTCTAGAAACCGAAAACTGTTTTACTAACTTGGCTGTGTGGCTTACGGGCCCACGTCGCCAATTGGGTGGTACTAGGATCTTTTACTCCTCGACCTTTACTCTGGGACTCTGACCTCTCTTCTATTCGGGTTAAATGATTTTACTAACTCCAACATTAGGATCTCGTGCTCACATCCACCCGGAGTTCTGAAAATATTCCCCCTTGCTTCAAGATTATGGGCCAGGTTCTGCTTACAGGGTCCTCTTATCGAGGGCACCCTGTGTTGTCACTTGCAGATTCCTCGCTCCAACAGTTTTCTCCGACGAGGATCTAGCCTTTGCTATGTCTCGTTGTGTACTTCCATATCGTGTGCCTGCGCGCCGCCTAGATGTCTAGCCTTTTCCTTTTCAACTGTCGTAATGCCGGATGCTAACCGAGGCTATGTGTGGCTTTGAATGTCTGGTGCGAATATGATGAAGTATCTATTGCACTTCCTTCTGTTGTGCGTGTTACTTCATAAATAATTCCATACACCTGCAAGTTACTAGCTAAATTGCCCCTGTTGATTTGGCAGGATGGCTGACGATCCTCCACATCCACCCTATATTGCCGCAATGATACAGCAGTTTGAAATCAACCGTCAGCAGTTTGAGCTTAACCGTCAGTTTATGACCGGGGTATTGGCTCAGCTTCCAAACTAGAATGCTCAGCAACAGACTGCTCCAATAACTCTGCCAGAATTCGTGCGCCTCAATCCGTCTGTTTTCCGCAACTCCACCAATCCTATGGATGCTGATGATTGGCTTCGTGACATCCTGTTTGAAATGGAGTCAGCTAATGTTGCCCCTGACAGTTACGTCACCTTCGCGACATTCCACCTAAAGGGCCCAGCTGCTCAATGGTGGGAAAGCCACAAGGGTATGTTGCCTGCTGAAACCGTAACCACTTGGCAGGAATTTCAGTCGACTTTTCGTGCACGGTACATTCCTCAAGGCCTGATGGACCAGAAGAAGCAGGAGTTTCGCAAACTTACCCAGGGCACAATGACTGTGGATGAATATCAGAGGAAATTTCTCAAATTGTCCCGCTATGCTGAAGATGACGTCTGCACTGACGCCCGCAAGCAGGATAAATTCCGTGAAGGACTCCGTTCTGACATAAAACTCGCACTTGCAGTCCATGATTGCACAAACTACGCAACGCTTGTCAACAAATCTTTCCAAGTTGAAACAGCTCTGACTGAATGCCAGGAGTCGCTCAAGCGCACTCATGGAGCTGGCTCATCATCGGGTCAGCCTGTTCAGAAACGACGAGTCTGGATCCCACACAATGTTCATCACCGACCTGCTCCAACACCAAGGCCGTCATATGTTGCACCTCGTCTGCCTTCACCGCCGAGACAGCTATCGGTTCATGATGGACCGCCTAATGTTACGGCTTCTCCTCATGATGCCCCATGTCCTCCTGATGGTCGTACGAAGGGCCATCGAACCCATCGTTGTAGGAATCGTAAGGCCAGGATGTCTGCTATGGACCGAGGCCAGGTCACTCACGTCAAAATGGGAGAAGCTCGTGAGTCTACAAAAATCGTGATGGGAACTCTGTCAGTTAATTCAGTTGCAGCTTCTGTTCTCTTTGATTCCGGGGCATCACATTCCTTTGTGTCTCAACAATTTGCTCAGCGGCATGAGCTACCTCTAGAGTTATTGCCCACACCATTAGAGATTATCACTCCCCGTTCCAGGTGGCAAACCGAGATGGTAAGTCACAACAATCAAATCGAGATTGAAGGGTTGATATTCTCTGCTTCCCTTATTGCTCTTGGACCTTCCGACATAGACATCATTCTCGGTATGGACTGGTTGACAGCCCATAATGCTTTGATTGATTGCGCTGCTAAGACAGTCCAGCTCACTCATCCTTCCGGACAGACACTCAGATACTCGGCTCGAACAGTTCAGGACGCCGAAGCTCAGATTTATCTTCTGAATGCATTGAATGCTTCACCTCTTGAAGGCATCGAGAACGTTCCAGTTGTTCGTGATTTTCAAGATGTATTTCCAGAAGAACTTCCAGGAATACCCCCTGCTAGAGCTGTCGAGTTTGTCATCGACTTGAAGCCTGGCACAACTCCTATTGCGAAGCGCCCTTATAAGATGCCTCCGCATCACCTTTTGGAACTTAAGGAAGAAATCGACACGTCACTTAAGAAAGGTTTCATCCGCCCCAGTTCCTCTGCTTGGGGAGCACCTTCACTCTTCGTTAAGAAGAAGGATGGAACTAACCGATTGGTTCAGGATTATCGACCAATCAACCAAGCAACAATTCAGAACAAGTATCCGCTTCCTCGGATCAATGATTTGTATGATCAACTTGTTGGTTCCTCAGTATTCTCTAAGCTTGATTTGAGATTGGGTTATCATCAGATCCGTGTTCGTGAAGAGGATATTCCGAAGACTGCATTTGTTACTCGCTATGGCTCTTATGAGTACACTGTCATGTCATTCGGCTTAACAAATGCTCCAGCTACATTCTCCCGTCTGATGAATTACATCTTCATGGATTACCTCGACAAGTTCGTCGTGGTATATCTAGATGATATTTTGGTTTATTCAAAGAATAAGGAAGAACATGCTGAACACCTCCGTCTTGTACTGGAAAGGCTCCGAGAACACCAACTGTATGCCAAATATTCTAAATGTGAATTCTGGTTGTCTGAAGTGACATATCTCGGCCATGTGATTTCGAAAGATGGCATTGCCGTTAACCCAGAACGAGTTCAGGCTATACTTGACTGGACTCCTCCGAAGAACGTCAAGCAAGTGAGAAGTTTTCTCGGTCTTGCAAGTTATTGCCGTCGTTTTGTCGAGAATTTTTCTAAGATTGCTAAGCCTTTGACTGATCTGCTTCACAAGGGCGTTAAGTTTGAATGGACAGAAAAATGTCAGGAAAGCTTTCAAACACTCAAGGACAAGCTAACGTCTGCCCCAGTACTTGCTCCTCCAGATTCCCGTAAAGACTTCGTGATTTATTGTGACGCATCCCGTGAAGGATTAGGCTGTGTCCTAATGCAAGAGCGTAAAGTGATTGCTTATGGCTCTCGTCAGTTGCGCCCACATGAAGAGAATTATCCGGTACATGATCTAGAACTAGCTGCTGTCATCTATGCATTGCAGTTATGGCGACATTACCTTCTCGGTAATCGTTGCGAGATATACACGGATCATAAAAGTCTGAAGTACTTGTTCACTCAGCCATCTCTGAATCTCCATCAGCAAAGATGGATGGAGACCATTGCGGACTATGACTTGGGTATTTCTTATACCCCTGGCAAGGCTAACGTGATGGCTGATGCCTTAAGCCGCAAATCATATTGCGACAACCTCATGGTTAAGCGAGCTCAACCTCGTCTTTTTGAAGAACTGTGCAAGCTGAATTTGCGTATTGTTCCACAGGGTTCTCTTAATAACCTTGTGGTACAACCAGATCTTGAGAAAGCTGTTAAGAATGCGCAAGCTAAAGATGCTGAAGTTGATCTGATGAAGAATAGTCTTCACCTTGAAAAGTACAGGGATTTCTCGCTGTCTGAAGATGGAACCTTGTATTTCAGAAACCGCATTGTCGTACCTCGCTTCGAACTCATGACTGACAAGGTTATGAAGGAGGCACATGACACCCCATTGTATATTCATCCGGGTAGCACCAAGATGTATCGTGATCTCCGTCAAAGGTACTGGTGGTCTAAAATGAAGCAGGACATTGCTCGATATGTTGCTGAATGTGATGTGTGTCGACGCGTTAAAGCAGAACATCAGAAGCCTGCTGGAATTCTGCAACCACTTCCTATTCCTTTATGGAAATGGGATAAGGTTCAGATGGATTTCGTTACAGGACTTCCCAGGTCACAGAAGGGTCACGATGCTATTCTTGTCGTCGTCGACCAACTCTCTAAAGTTGCACACTTTCTGCCTGTCAAGGAGACGATCATTGCTAGTCAGTTAGCAGAGTTGTATATCTCCAGAATTGTATCACTCCACGGTATTCCGAAAGAGATCAGTTCAGACCGTGGCAGCATATTCACTGGTCATTTCTGGGAAAGTTTCCAAAAGGCTATGGGAACTCATATTACCTGGAGTTCAGCTTGTCATCCTCAATCCCAAGGCCAAGTTGAACGAGTTAATCAAGTGCTTGAAGACATGTTGCGAGCTTGTGTTATATCGTTTGGCAAGAAGTGGGAAGAATCTCTTCCATATGCCGAGTTCTCCTATAACAACAGCTATCAAGCCAGTCTGAAAATGGCCCCCTTTGAAGTTCTCTATGGACGTAAGTGTCGAACCCCTCTGAATTGGTCAGAAACTGGGGAACGACCTCTCGTGGGTCCAGATATTATTCAACACGCCGAAGAACAAGTCCGTATTGTCCGGGAAAATCTCAAGGCGGCTCAGGACCGCCAGAAGAACAACTATGATCGTAAACGATGGGGTTTGAATTATCAACCTGGTGATCAAGTTTATCTGCGCGTCACTCCAATGAAGGGCACTCACCGTTTTGGAATCAAGGGCAAGTTAGCTCCGCGCTACATTGGTCCTTTCCGCATTGTTGCTAGGCGTGGACAGGTGGCGTATAAATTGGAATTGCCGCTGCAATTCTCTCATATCCACGACGTCTTCCATGTGTCGCAACTTCGTCAATGCTTCAAGGAATCTCCGCACCGATCTGTGGATCACGAGATGCTTGAATTCCAAGATGATCTTTCTTATAAGGAGCATCCGATCCGCATCCTCGATGAAGCTGAACGTCGGACCCGTCAGAAGGTTACCAAGTTCCTGAAAGTGCAGTGGTCAAATCATACTGAAGATGAAGCCACTTGGGAACACGAGGATAATCTTCGTGCGGAATACCCCGAACTTTTTCCTTCTACTTCTTAATTCTCGGGACGAGAATTCTTGTTAGTAGAGGAGATTTGTAACACCCCCAGTGGTTAGCTACAGTAATCACCCTTTTGATTATGCCATGTCATCATGATTAACAATGCATAGTCATCTTTAACATCATATTGCTTTTCAACTCCTAAGTCAAAGTTCAAATTTAAATGAAAGTGAAATATAAAAGTTGACCAACATGAAAACTAAAATGTCAGATAAATAGCAAATATTCCAGAGACCATTCAAAAATTGAAACCAACCTTATTGGAATTGGGTAAGTGGCTCGAACATCCACAAACAGCGGCCGAAAGTAATATTTAATAACCTTTTATTTAATCTAAAATTAAATATGAAAAGATACCGCTTGGATCGTCAGAAAGACCCGATCAATGGGATTGAAGACCAGGACCCGACACCGCACATCACCCCCCTTAGTTGTAACGACACTGCAGCGTTACTATCGAGTGCCGAGGGTGAAACCTCTTGTAGCACTTCTGATGTTAACTCTGTAGAGTAGCTATTCGGTCGTGGTCATCGAGGGTGATTCCTCTCACCGCTTCCGATAACGACGCTGTCCTACAAAACACCTCAAGTGTGGACCCAGTGGAGGGTGATTCTCCTAGTTCACCTTGATGGATACATCGAGTGGGAATTCAATGAGGGTGATACCTCGGATTCCCTGATGTTATGGACACACGGATACTTGGACCTTACATTGTTACTTGGAAAGGCGGGTCGACCCTGAGGGGTACCCGCGTGTGATGTGAAGGCGGGTGGTTGCCAATGTGGTGCCCGAGTGGTGAATACGAGGCGCGGCCGGGCATTCTTAACCCTTGCCGCAAGTCCTCGAGAGGGGCGACGGCGGGGTCACATCTTTCGTGAGTCTCTGCTCGTTACCGCAGAGCCCTAGTCCTAGCGATTGGATATTTGATCCGAGCAGGCCTCTGGTTGATAGCACTAACCATCACGTGGGCATAGTATGGGCGTTTGCATCGTAGCATCAGCCGAAAGCTCTGTCAGACGTCTAGTTAGCCTTGCGGCGGGACGGACCGGCGCCCCCCTGGTGCCTGGCTTCCCCTGCACGCAACGACTCGGAGTGCACAGGGCGATGGCCCAAGACCTCTGAGCGTTAGGATGTAGACCGACGGGGGACCTCTCTGCTGAGCTGTAGGTAGGGTTGCGATGTGTCGTTTGGCCGAGGCCGGGCTATGACCAGGAAAGTGTGTCCGGCCGAAGTTAATCGAGCGTGTTGGGTAAGTTGGTGCACCCTGCAGGGAAGAAATTACTATCGATAGCCGGTCCTACGGTTAAAGGACACTCGGAGTTGTATCCTGATTGATACAATTTAGAACTGGATACCTGTGATGAGACCTGTGATATATGGCTCTGGATTGCTTCTCGCAGGGAGTCGAGAAGGGATCTCAGGACGAGGTTGATGAATGTATGGCTCTGGGATTGCTTTCTCGCAGGGAGTCGAGAAAGGATCTCTGGGTGAGGTTGATATTATTACTGCTACATTATATTGTATTGTTCTACTCTCTTCTACTGCTGCAAGATCGCTGAAGTGCTAGTCTTCGATAGGACTAGGCCTTCTCTCTATTTCGCATTTCTGCAGCCCAGTCCACATATACAGCCTCCCCTTGAAAATGTTGGATATGTAGTGTAGATCCTTGCGCTGAGACTTTTGAGACTCACGGGTTGCTTTCTTTCCTTTCCCCCATATCGTTGTCGTTAGCCAGATGACGGAGCCGCTGAGACAAGCTACCCCCGCCGACGATCGACTACTACTACACCCTGAGGATGGATACTACTGCGAGCTTGTCGACGACCAGGAGTAGGTTCGAAGGGTCCCAGGCAGGAGGCCTTGTGCCTTTCGATCGTAGTGTTTTCTTTTGCCCCGCCTTTCTAAAGGCCTTTCTGTATTTTCTTTTATATCTGTACTCAGATATCTGATGCTTCGCTGACGCTTGTTCGCAAGCTATGAATTCGAGCCCTCGAGGCCCTGGCTTGTAATATAAAGCTTGTATGACTTATTTATGTTTTAGAGTGTGTGTGATATCTTCCCGTGAGTCTTAGGCTTGATCGTGTGCATGTGCGTGTATGATTAGTGCACGATCGGGCCGGGGGCGTCACAAGTTGGTATCAGAGCCGACTGCCTGTAGGAACCCCTTTCCAAACTCCTTGGCCGAAGTTGAGTCTAAAACCGAAAACTGTTTTACTAACTTGGCTGTGTGGCTTACGGGCCACGTCGCCCATTGGGGTGGTACTAGGATCTTTTACTCCTCGACCTTTACTCTGGGACTCTGACCTCTCTTCTATTCGGGTTAAATGATTTTACTAACTCCAACATTAGGATCTCGTGCTCACATCCACCCGGAGTTCTGAAAATATTCCCCTTGCTTCAAGATTATGGGCCAGGTTCTGCTACAGGGTCCTCTTATCGAGGGCACCCTGTGTTGTCACTTGCAGATTCCTCGCTCCAACAGTTTTCTCCGACGAGGATCTAGCCTTTGCTATGTCTCGTTGTGTACTTCCATATCGTGTGCCTGCGCGCCGCCTAGATGTCTAGCCTTTTCCTTTTCAACTGTCGTAATGCCGGATGCTAACCGAGGCTATGTGGGCTTTGAATGTCTGGTGCGAATATGATGAAGTATCTATTGCACTTCCTTCTGTTGTGGTGGTGTACTTCATAAATAATTCATACACCTGCAAGTTACTAGCTAAATTGCCCCTGTTGATTTGGCAGGATGGCTGACGATCCTCCACATCCACCCTATATTGCCGCAATGATACAGCAGTTTGAAATCAACCGTCAGCAGTTTGAGCTTAAACGTCAGTTTATGACCGGGGTATTGGCTCAGCTTCCAAACTAGAATGCCAGCAACAAGACTGCTCCAATAACTCTGCCAGAATTCGTGCGCCTCAATCCGTCTGTTTTCCGCAACTCCACCAATCTATGGATGCTGATGATTGGCTTCGTGACATCCTGTTTGAAATGGAGTCAGCTAATGTTGCCCCTGACAGTTACGTCACCTTCGCGACATTCCACCTAAAGGGCCCAGCTGCTCAATGGTGGGAAAGCCACAAGGGTATGTTGCCTGCTGAAACCGTAACCACTTGGCAGGAATTTCAGTCGACTTTTCGTGCACGGTACATTCCTCAAGGCCTGATGGACCAAGAAGAGCAGGAGTTTCGCAAACTTACCCAGGGCACAATGAATGTGGATGAATATCAGAGGAAATTTCTCAAATTGTCCCGCTATGCTGAAGATGACGTCTGCACTGACGCCCGCAAGCAGGATAAATTCCGTGAAGGACTCCGTTCTGACATAAAACTCGCACTTGCAGTCCATGATTGCACAAACTACGCAACGCTTGTCAACAAATCTTTCCAAGTTGAAACAGCTCTGACTGAATGCCAGGAGTCGCTCAAGCGCACTCATGGAGCTGGCTCATCATCGGGTCAGCCTGTTCAGAAACGACGAGTCTGGATCCCACACAATGTTCATCACCGACCTGCTCCAACACCAAGGCGTCATATGTTGCACCTCGTCTGCCTTCACGCCGAGACAGCTATCGGTTCATGATGGACCGCCTAATGTTACGGCTTCTCTCTGATGCCCATGTCCTCCTGATGGTCGTACGAAGGGCCATCGAACCCCTCGTTTGTAGGAATCGTAAGGCCAGGATGTCTGCTATGGACCGAGGCCAGGCACCTCACGTCACAATGGGAGAAGCTCGTGAGTCTACAAAAATCGTGATGGGAACTCTGTCAGTTAATTCAGTTGCAGCTTCTGTTCTCTTTGATTCCGGGGGCATCACATTCTTGTGTCTCAACAATTTGCTCAGCGGCATGAGCTACCTCTAGAGTTATGCCCACACATTAGAGATTATCACTCCCCGTTCCAGGGGGCAAAACGAGATGGTAAGTCACAACAACAAATCGAGATTGAAGGGTTGATATCTCTGCTTCCCTTATGCTCTTGACCTTCCGACATAGACATCATTCTCGGTATGGACTGGTTGACAGCCCATAATGCTTTGATTGATTGCGCTGCTAAGACAGTCCAGCTCCCTATCCTTCCGGACAGACACTCAGATACTCGGCTCGAACAGTTCCGGACGCCGAAGCTCAGATTTATCTTCTGAATGCATTGAATGCTTCACCTCTTGAAGGCATCGAGAACGTTCCAGTTGTTCGTGATTTTCAAGATGTATTTCCAGAAGAACTTCCAGGAATACCCCTGACTAGAGCTGTCGAGTTTGTCATCGACTTGAAGCCTGGCACAACTCCTATTGCGAAGCGCCCTTATAAGATGCCTCCGCATCACCTTTTGGAAAATTAAGGAAGAAATCGACACGTCACTTAAGAAAGGTTTCATCCGCCCCAGTTCCTCTGCTTGGGGAGCACCTTCACTCTTCGTTAAGAAGAAGGATGGAAACTAACCGATTGGTTCAGGATTATCGACCAATCAACCAAGCAACAATTCAGAACAAGTATCCGCTTCCTCGGATCAATGATTTGTATGATCAACGTGTGGTTCCTCAGTATTCTCTAAGCTTGATTTGAGATTGGGTTATCATCAGATCCGTGTTCGTGAAGAGGATATTCCGAAGACTGCATTTGTTACTCGCTATGGCTCTTATGAGTACACTGTCATGTCATTCGGCTTAACAATGCTCCAGCTACATTCTCCCGTCTGATGAATTACATCTTCATGGATTACTCGACAAGTTCGTCGTGGTATATCTAGATGATATTCTGGTTTATTCAAAGAATAAGGAAGAACATGCTGAACACCTCCGTCGTGTACTGGAAAGGCTCGAGAACACCAACTGTATGCCAAATATTCTAAATGTGAATTCTGGTTGTCTGAAGTGACATATCTGGCCATGTGATTTCGAAAGATGGCATTGCCGTTAACCAGAACGAGTTCATGGCTATACTTAATTAATTAAATTCCAGAAATTAATAAAAACTTTAGAAAATCATATAAAATAATCCGTAGCTCAGATGAAAATACTTTGTACATGAAAGTTGCTCAGAACGACGAGACGAATCTGAATACGCGGTCCGTTCGCCCGTCACGCGTCCCTAACTATCCGAACTTGCAACCGTTCCCCTCTTATCCTCTGTCGGATAATTCCAAAGACCCGGGAAATATCGTCAGATATTCTCCCGCTCCGTCTGTTACGTGTGATGCTGCGTTAGACTACCCCTAGCACCGTGTATCGTATTTGTCATGCTCATGTTTGCTATATATTTATACTGTTTCCGCCCCCTCTTCTCTCTCGATAGCCCCCGACCCTGACGTCGTCCCCGAGACCGACGCAGCTCCGGATCCCGAAGACACCATAGGCGACCTTGCCCTTGCCGCCGAGCAACCAGGCAAGCCCCTCCCTTGAGCATACCGATATCGCCCATTCTAAATTTCTCATGCTTGCATTAGAATTACTGCTGCTGCTGCTTTACCTATTCTGATGCATAGCCTGTTCATTGTAACCTACTGTTGATAATTACCTACATATCCTAAACTGTTTAGTCTAGGCTGGGTAGAGACCTATCAGTGACCCCACTTATCCCGACTGACGCGCCCCGTCGCCGCCTCGCCCTCGCGCCGACGCCGTCGCTAACCGCCGCCGCCGCCGCCGCCATCGTCCCCGGCGTCGCCCCGCTCCGTCACCGCCTGCTCCTCCCCGACCTCGCTACCCCGCCCCCTCGCCGTGCCGCTTCGGCGCCGGCCTGCGCCCCGTCGCGCCCCGGCGCCCGCGTCGCCCCCCCCCCGACCCGGCGCGCCTCCCCGCGCCGATCTGCCTCGCCGGTCGCCACCGTCTTCGCCGCCGCCTCCCCGCCGGACTGCCTCGCCTCCTCCTCCCCACACCTGCGCCACCTCCTCGCCCCCGTCGCCGGCCAGCCTCGACTCGGCCCCAACGTGAGCACGCCCGCGCCGCCGCCCGCTGCTCCGGACAGTCCGCCCAGCCACTGACATAGGGGCCACGGCCAGAACGAATTAAAAAAAAATAATTAAACTAATTAATTAATTAATTAGTTAATATATCCTGATTAGGTTAATTTAATTAAGTAGTTAGTGTTATTAAACAGTAATTTAATTAGTAATCACTAATAACCTAACATGCCTATGACAGGTGGGACCCACTGTCCTGACGTCATGCTGACGTCATGCTGACGTCAGCAAGACACTGTTTCGGATAATGTTAATTTAAATAATTAATTATTTCCAGAAATTAATAAAAACTTTAGAAAATCATATAATAATCCGTAGCTCAGATGAAATACTTGTACATGAAAGTTGCTCAGAACGACGAGACGAATCTGAATACGCGTCGCGTTCGCCCGTCACGCGTCCCTAACTATCCAACTTGCAACCGTTCCCCTCTTATCCTCTGTCGGATATTCCAAAGACCCGGAAATTCGTTCAGATCTCCCGCTCCGTCTGTTACTGTGATGCTGCTTTAGACTACCCCTAGCACCGTGTATCGTATTTGTCATGCTCATGTTTGCTATATATTTATACTGTTTTCCGCCCCCTCTTCTCTCTCGATAGCCCCCACCCTGACTCGTCCCCCGAGAGACCGACGCAGCTCCGGATCCCAAGACACCATAGGCGACCTTGCCTTGCCCCGCGACAACCAGGCAAGCCCCTCCCTTGAGCATACCATATCGCCCATTCTAAATTTCTCATGCTTGCATTAGAATTACTGCTGGCTGCTTGGCTTTACCTATTCTGATGCATAGCCTGTTCATTGTAACCTACTTGTTGATAATTACCTACATATCCTAAACTGTTTAGTCTAGGCTGGGTAAGACCTATCAGTGACCCCACTTATCATCCGACTGCCCGCGCGGTTCGTCAGAAGACCCGATCAATGGGATTGAAGACCGGACCCGACACCGGCACATCACCCCCCTTAGTTTGTAACGACACTGCAGCGTTACTATCGAGTGCCGAGGGTGAAACCTCTTGTAGCACTTCTGATGTTAACTCTGTAGAGTAGCTATTCGGTATCGTGGTCATCGAGTGGTGGATTCTCCTCACTCACCGCTTCCGATAACGACGCTGTCCTACAACACCTCAAGTGTGGACCCAGTGAGGGTGATTCCTCCAGTTCACCTTGATGGATACATCGAGTGGGATTCAATGAGGGTGATACCTCGGTTCCCTGATGTTATGGACACACGGATACTTGGACCTTACATTGTTCTTGGAAAGGCGGGTCGACCCTGAGGGGTACCCCGTGTGATGTAAGGCGGGTTGCCAATGTGGTGCCCGAGTGGTGAATACGAGGCGCGGCCGGGCATTCTTAACCCTTGCCGCAAGTCCTCGAGACGGGGCGAGGGTCACATCTTTCGTGAGTCTCTGCTCGTTACCGCAAGCCCCTATGCCTAGCGATTTGGATATTTGATCCGAGCAGGCCTCTGGTCGATAGCACTAACCATCACGGTGGGCATAGTATGGGCGTTCTGCATCGTAGCATCAGCCGAAAGCTCTGTCAGACGTCTAGTTCAGCCTTGCGGCCGGGACGGACCGGCGCCCCCCTGGTGCCTGGCTTCCCCCTGCACGCAACGACTCGGAGTGCACAGGGCGATGGCCCAAGACCTCTGAGCGCTTAGGATGTAGACCGACGGGGACCTCTCTGCTGAGCTGTAGGTAGGGTTGCGATGTGTCGTTTGGCCGAGGCCGGGCATGACCCAGAAAGTGTGTCCGGCCGAAGTTAATCGAGCGTGTTGGGTAAGTTGGTGCACCCCTGCAGGAAGAACATTACTATCGAAGCCGGTCCTACGGTAAAGGACACTCGGAGTTGTATCCTGATTGATACAATTTGAACTGATACCTGTGATGAGACCTGTATATATGGCTCTGGGATTGCTTCTCGCAGGGAGTCGAGAAGGGATCTCAGGACGAGGTTGATGAATGTATGGCTCTGGGATTGCTTTCTCGCGGGAGTCGAGAAAGGTCTCTGGTGAGGTTGATATTATTACTGCTACATTATATTGTATTGTTCTACTCTCTTCTCTTACTGCTGCAAGATCGCTGAAGATGCTAGTCTTCGATAGGACTAGGCCTTCTCTCTATTCTGGCATTTCGGCAGCCCAGTCCACATATACAGCCTCCCCTTGAAAATGTTGCATATGTAGTGTAGATCCTTGCTTGCTGAGTACTTGAGTACTCACGGTTGCTTTTCTTTCTTCTTTTCCCCCATATCAGTTCGTCGTAGCCAGATGACGGAGCCGCTGAGACAGCTACCCCCGCCGACGATCCTACTACTACTACCCTGAGGATATACTACTGCGAGCTTGTCGACGACCAGGAGTAGGTTCGAAGGGTCCCAGGCAGGAGCCTTGTGCCTTTCGAATCGTAGTGTTTTCTTTTGCCCCGCCTTTCTAAAGGCCTTCTGTATTTTCTTTTATATCTGTACTCAGAATCTGATGCTTCCGCTGACGCTTGTTCCAAGCTTATGAATTCGAGCCCTCGAGGCCCCTGGCTAATATAAAGCTTGTATGACTTATTTATGTTTTAGAGTTGTGTTGTGATATCTTCCCGTGAGTCCTTAGGCTTGATCGTGTGCATGTGCGTGTATGATTAGTGCACGATCGGGCCGGGGGCGTCACAAGTTGGTATCAGAGCCGACTGCCTGTAGGAACCCCTTTCCAAACTCCTTGGCCGAAGTTGAGTCTAGAAACCGAAAAACTTTTTACTACTTGGCTGTGTGGCTTCGGGCCCACGTCGCCAATTGGGTGGTACTAGGATCTTTTACTCCTCGACTTTACTCTGGGACTCTGACCTCTCTTCTTTCGGGTTAAATGATTTTACTAACTCCACCATTAGGTATCTCGTGCTCACATCCACCCGGAGTTCTGAAATATTCCCCCTTGCTTCAAGATTATGGGCCAGTTCTGCTTACAGGTCCTCTTATCGAGGGCACCCGTGTTTGTCACTTGCAGATTCCTCTCCTCCAACAGTTTTCTCCGACGAGGTATCAGCCTTTGCTATGTCTCGTTGTGTACTTCATATCGTGTGCCTGCGCGCGCCTAGATGTCTAGCCTTTCCTTTTCAACTGTCGTAATGCCGGATTGCTAACCGAGGCATGTGTGGCTTTGAATGTCTGGTGCGAATAATGATGAAGTTCTATTGCACTTCCTTCTGTTGTGCGTGTTACTTCATAAATAATTCCATACCCTGCAAGTTACTAGCTAAATTGCCCCTGTTGATTTGGCGGAGGATGGATGACGATCCTCCACATCACCTATATTGCCGCAATGTACAGCAGTTTGAAATCAACCGTCAGCAGTTTGAGCTTACCGTCAGTTTATGACCGGGTATTGGCTCAGCTCCAAACTAGAATGCTCAGCAACAGACTGCTCCAATAACTCTGCCAGAATTCGTGCGCCTCAATCGTCTGTTTTCCGCAACTCCACAATCCTATGGATGCTGATGATTGGCTTCGTGACATCTGTTGAAATGGAGTCAGCATGTTGCCCCTGACAGTTACGTCACCTTCGCGACATTCCACCTAAAGGGCCCACTGCTCAATGGTGGGAAAGCCACAAGGGTATGTTGCCTGCTGAAACCGTAACCACTTGGCAGGAATTGTCAGTCGACTTTTCGTGCACGGTACATTCCTCAAGGCCTGATGGACCAGAAGAAGCAGGAGTTTCGCAAACTTACCCGGGCACAATGATGTGGTGAATTCAGAGGAAATTTCTCAAATTGTCCGCTATGCTAAGATGAGTCTGCACTCGCCGCAAGCAGGATAATTCCGTGAAGGACTCCGTTCTACATAAAACTCGCACTTGCAGTCCATGATTGCACAAACTACGCAACGCTTGTCAACAAATCTTTCCAAGTTGAAACAGCTCTGACTGAATGCCAGGAGTCGCTCAGCGCACTCATGGAGCTGGCTCATCATCGGGTCAGCCTGTTCAGAAACGACGAGTCTGGATCCCACAATGTTCATCCCGACCTGCTCCAACACCAAGCCGTCATATGTTGCACCTACGTCTGCCTTCACCGCCGAGACAGCTATCGGTTCATGTGGACCGCCTAATGTTACGGCTTCTCCTCATGATGCCCCATGCCTCCTGATGGTCGTACGAAGGGCATCGAACCCATCGTTGAGGAATCGTAAGGCCAGGATGTCTGCTATGGACCGAGGCCAGGTCACTCACGTCAAAATGGGAGAATGCTCGTGAGTCTACAAAAATCTTGATGGGAACCTGTCAGTTATCAGTTGCAGCTCTGTTCTCTTGATTCGCGGCATCACATCCTTGTGTCTCAACAATTTGCTCAGCGGCATGAGCTACCTCTAGAGTTATGCCCACACCATTAGAGATTATCACTCCCCGTTCCAGGTGGCAACGAGATGGTAAGTCACAACAATCATCGAATTGAAGGGTGATATTCTCTGCTTCCCTTATTGCTCTTGGCCTCGACATTAGACCATCATTCTCGGTATGGACTGGTTGACAGCCATAATGCTTTGATTGATTGCGCTGCTAAGGACAGTCCAGCTCATCATCCTTCGCGGACAGACACTCAGATACTCGGCTCGAACAGTTCAGGACGCCGAAGCTCAGATTTATCTTCTGAATGCATTGAATGCTTCACCTCTTGAAGGCATCGAGAACGTTCCAGTGTTCGTGATTTTCAAGATGTATTTCCAGAAGAACTTCCAGGAATAACCCCTGCGTAGAGATGTCGATTTGTCATCGACTTGAAGCCTGGCACAACCCTATTGCGAAGCCGCCCTATAAGATGCCTCATCCGCATCACCTTTTGGAACTTAAGGAAGAAATCGACACGTCACTTAAGAAAGGTTTCATCCGCACCCCAGTTCCTCTGCTTGGGGAGCACCTTCACTCTTCGTTAAGAAGAAGGATGGAACTAACCGATTGGTTCAGGATTATCGACCAATCAACCAAGCAACAATTCAGACAAGATCCGCTTCCGGATCAATGATTTGTATGATCAACTTGTTGGTTCCTCAGTATCTCTAAGCTTGATTTGAGATTGGGTTATCATCAGATCCGTGTTCGTGAAGAGGATATTCCGAAGACTGCATTTGTTACTCGCTATGGCTCTATGAGTACACTGTCATGTCATTCGGCTTAACAAATGCTCCAGCTACTTCTCCCGCTGATGAATTACATCTTCATGGATTACCTCGACAATTCGTCGTGGTATATCTAGATGATATTCTGGTTTATTCAAAGAATAAGGAGAACATGCTGAAACACCTCCGTCTTGTACTGGAAAGGCTCCGAAGAACACCAACTTATGCCAAAATTTCTAAATGTGAATTCTGGTTGTCTGAAGTGACATATCTCGGCCATGTGATTCGAAAGATGGCATTGCCGTTAACCCAGAACGAGTTCGATCTATACTTGACTGGACTCCTCCGAAGAACGTCAAGCAAGTGAGAAGTTTTCTCGGTTCTTGCAAGTTTATGCCGTCGTTTTGTCGAGAATTTTTCTAAGATTGCTAGCCTTTGACTGATCTGCTTCAACAAGGGCGTTAAGTTTGAATGGACAGAAAAATGTCAGGAAAGCTTCAAACCTCAAGGACAAGCTAACGTCTGCCCCAGTACTTGCTCCTCCGATTCCCGTAAAGACTTCGTGATTATTGTGACGCATCCCGTGAAGGATTAGGCTGTGTCCTAATGCAAGAGCGTAAGTGATTGCTTATGGCTCTCGTCAGTGCGCCCCATGAAGAGAATTATCCGGTACATGATCTAGAACTAGCTGCTGTCATCTAGCATTGGAGTTATGGCACATACCTTCTCGGTAATCGTTGCGAGATATACACGGATCATAAAAGTCTGAAGTACTTTTCACTCAGCCATCTCTGAATCTCAATCAGCAAAATGGATGGAGACCATTGCGGACTATGACTTGGGTTATTCTTATACCCCTGGCAAGGCTAACGTGATGGCTGATGCCTTAAGCGCAAATCAATTGCACAACCTCATTAAGCGAGCTCAACCTCGTCTTTTGAAGAAACTGTGCAAGCTGAATTTGCGTATTGTTCCACAGGGTTGCTCTTAATAACCTTGTGGTACAACCAGATCTTGAGAAACTGTTAAGATGCGCAAGCTAAAGATGCTGAAGTTGATCTGATGAAGAATAGTCTTCACCTTGAAAAGTACAGGGATTTCTCGCTGTCTGAAGATGGAACCTTGTATTTCAGAAACCGCATTGTCGTACATCGCTTCGAACTCATGACTGACAAGGTTATGAAGGAGGCACATACACCCCATTGTATATTCATCCGGGTAGCACCAAGATGTATCGTGATCTCCGTCAAAGGTAACTGGTGGTCTAAAATGAAGCAGACATTGCTCGATATGTGCTGAATGTGATGTGTGTCGACGCGTTAAAGCAGAACATCAGAAGCCTGCTGGAATTCTGCAACCACTTCCTATTCCTTTATGGAAATGGGATAAGGTTCAGATGGATTTCGTTACAGGACTTCCCGGTCAAGAAGGGTCACGATGCTATTCTTGTCGTCGTCGACCAACTCTCTAAAGTTGCACACTTTCGCCTGTCAAGGAGACGACATTGCTAGCAGTTAGCAGAGTTGTATATCTCCAGAATTGTATCACTCCACGGTATTCGAAAGAGATCAGTTCAGACCGTGGCAGCATATTCACTGGTCCATTTCTGGGAAAGTTTCCAAAAGGCTATGGGAACTCATATTACCTGAGTTCAGCTGTCATCCTCAATCCAAGGCCAAGTTGAACGAGTTATCAAGTGCTTGAAGACATTTGCGAGCTTGTGTTATTCGTTTGGCAAGAAGTGGGAAGAATCTCTTCCATATGCCGAGTTCTCCTATAAACAACAGCTATCAAGCCAGTCTGAAAATGGCCCCCTTTGAAGTTCTCTATGGACGTAAGTGTCGAACCCCTTGAATTGTCAGAAACTGGGGAACGAACCTCTCGTGGTCCAGATATTATTCAACACGCCGAAGAACAAGTCCGTATTGTCCGGGAAAATCTCAAGGCGGCCTCAGGACCGCCAGAAGAAACAACTATGATCGTAAACGATGGGGTTTGAATTAAACCTGGTGATCAAGTTTATCTGCGCGTCACTCCAATGAAGGGCACTCACCGTTTTGGAATCAAGGGCAAGTACTCCGCGCTACATTGGTCCTTTCGCATGTGTTGCTAGGCGTGGACGGTGGCGTATAAATTGGAATTGCCGCTGCAATTCTCTCATATCCACGACGTCTTCCATGTGTCGCAACTTCGTCAATGCTTCAGGAATCTCCGCACCGATCTGTGGATCACGAGATGCTTGAATTCAAGATGATCTTTCTTTATAAGGAGCATCCGATCCGCATCCTCGATGAAGCTGAACGTCGGACCCGTCAGAAGGTTACCAAGTCCTGAAAGTGCAGTGGTCAAATCATACTGAAGATGAGCCACTTGGGAACACGAGTAATCTTCGTGGCGGAATACCCCGAACTTTTCCTTCTACTTCTTAATTCTCGGGACGAGAATTCTTGTTAGTAGAGAGGAGTTTGTAACACCCCGTGGTTAGCTACAGTAATCACCCTTTTGATTTATGCCATTCATCATGATTAACAATGCATAGTCATCTTTAACATCATATTGCTTTTCAACTCCTAAGTCAAAGTTCAAATTTAAATGAAAGTGAAATATAAAAGTTGACCAACATGAAAACTAAAATGTCAGATAAATAGCAAATATTCCAGAGACCATTCAAAAATTGAAACCACCTTATTGGAATTGGGTAGTGGCTCGAACATCCACAACAAGCGGCCGCGAAAGAATATTTAATAACCTTTTATTTAATCTAAAATTAAATATGAAAAGATATTTACCCCAAACTAGTTTTTGGTGGTAGGATATATTGTGCTGTGATTGTTGGGCCAGCTCTCATATTTTACAAAACTCATTTGTGATGCCCAACAATTTACTAAACAGAGTGTAGAATAAGAAAAGAAGAAAAAAGAAAAAGAAAAGCCCCCCCCCCCGGACCAACTGGGCCGTGCCCAGCTGGCCACCAGGCCACCACCCAGGCCGGCATTCCCCCTGGCCGGCCCACCCCATCCCCATATCCATCCACCCACAGGACCCGAAACCACTAGCCG
The DNA here is from genome assembly GCA_011799875.1 of Thinopyrum elongatum. NCBI lineage: Eukaryota > Viridiplantae > Streptophyta > Magnoliopsida > Poales > Poaceae > Thinopyrum > Thinopyrum elongatum. The sequence goes on from CM022303.1 coordinate 280,296,756, forward strand.
CTACCCCCCCACCCCTCGCTCATTGAAAAACAGAAAAAAAAAAAACGCACCACCCAGCCAGCCCCGAACCAAATCCAGAACCGGAAAATCGAGGGAGCTCCTCACCCCGCCCGCTGTCGCCGCCTCGCCCTCTCTCCGACGCCGTCGCTAACCGTCGCCTCCTCCTCCTTCTGCCCCTGCTTCTCCCCTCTCCTTCCACCTCCTTCGATCCTCCCCTCCCTCTCTCCCTCGAGCCCTCCCCCATCGCCGTGCCGCTTCGGCGCCGTCCTGCTCCCACTTCGCGCCCACGGCGCCCGCTTGCCACCGCACCCCTACCCGCTCGCGTCCCCCTCGCCTATCTTCCTCGCCTGTCGCCACCCTTCGTTCTCCTCGCCATCCTCCCGCCTGACTGTTCCCAAAAAAAATCCACAAACAACACACCAATCAAGCACAAATCAACCAACAATCCTCCCCACACCACTCGAACCATATAACAACACACGACACAACCCACAAGAAGACAAAACAAAGTCAGCACACAACAGACGATCCATCTTTCACACCCTCGATCTCCTTCTGAATCACCTCAAAAACGAATCCTCTTCCCCCCACGACTTACACCACACAGATCTCCTCTTATCTCCTCGCCAAAACTCTCCGTCTTCCCCCCCTCTCCCGTCTCCCTGCTCTGTTTCGTGCATGAGCTTTGTGGTCTATCCAGGTCCTTTCCAAAGGGCTGTCCCACACAAAATCTAAAAACGAAACCCACCCAAAAAAGAGAACCGGCGCATTTCTCCCTCCACGTCGCTTTTTTCACCTCCTCCGTCTCCCCCCCTCCGTCTCCTCTCCTTCCTCGTTCTCCATCCTCTTTTTTTTGTGGCTCCCTCTCCCCTTTTCTCCCTCGTCCCCCCCTTTCCTCTCGCTTCCGGTCTTTGCCGGGGATGATGTTGTGGCTGGCTTGGGAGATGTTTTTGTTCGTTTGCGTCTCCCCTTTAGGGAGCCTCCCCCTCGCCCCGCCCTTTCCTCCTGTCTTATCCTCGTCTGATAATTCGCAAAGACCGGGAAATATCGTCAGATAATTCTCCGCTCCTTCCTTGTTACTTGTGAATGCGGCGTTAGACTACCCTAGCACTCGTGTACGATTTTGTCATGCTCCTGTTTGCTATATATTTATACTGTTTGCCGCCCCCCCCCCCCTCTTCTCTCCTAAGCCCCCGACCCTGACTCGTCCCCGAGACCAGACGCAGCTTCCCGTATCCGAAGACACCATAGGCGACCTTGCCCTTGCCCGCCGACAACATTCAATCCCTCCCTTGAGCAATACCGATATCGCCATGCTAAAAAAATTTCTCATGCGTGCATTAGAATTACTACGTGCTTTTGCTTCGGTTTACCTATTCTGATGCATAGACACTGTTCATTGTAAAACCTACTGTTGATAATTAACCTACATATCCTACACTGTTTAGTCTAGGCTGGGTAGTAGACCTATCAGTGCCCCACTTAATCCCGACGCGCGCCCCGTCTCCGCCTCTCCCTCGCGCCGACGCCGTCGCTAACCGCCGCCGCCAGCCCTCCGGATCCATCGTCCCCGGTGTTGCTTCTCTCCTCTCCTTCCCCCTGGGGTGACGGTTTCTTCTCGCTCCCCTCTCCTGGAAGAAGCCCAGAGTCTCTCCGCGCCGCCCGCCCTCCCGGCCCTCGCCGTGCCGCTTCGGCGCCGGCCTGCCCCCCGTCGCGCCCCGGCGCCCGCGTCGCCCCCCCCGCCCTCTCCCCCCCCCTACTCCTGCCTCTCCTCCCCCTCGCCTATCTGCCTCTCCTGTCCGCACACCGTTCTTTCTCCTCCTCCCTCCCGGCTTGCCTTCGGTCTCCTCCTCCTCCCCCCCCCTGCTCCCCCTGGTGGGATCCTCTCCCGCGTCGTGCCTTCCCTGGGGCCTCTCCTGGCTTCCTATCCTCCCTTCTGCCCATCTCGCTCGTGGGGGTTTGGGGGGGGTCTGATGGGGTGTGTGGGTGAGTCTCGTCCGGGCCTCTCTCAGTCGTGGTCTCTTTCCCGTCCCCCCCCTCTCGCTTCTCTCTGTTCTTTTACTGCTTTTCCCCATGCAGCTGTCTGTCTCCCTACCCCCCCTTTTTCCCCGCGTCGTTGTTGGTCGCTGGGGAAATCTCGCCCTCTTACCTTCTCCTGTCCTCTCTCCCTTTCGGGCTCGTTTCTCACCTCGGTTGGGGTTTTTGCCGGGGATTTTTGTGATGTGAAGTCTCCCCTGTGTCCTCGGCCTCTCTTCCCGAATAGCCCCGTTTGCCTCGGGTGGTTCTCTTGTCTCTTCCTAAGTTCGGGGTTGTTACCGTCCATGGGGGGTGGGGGGGTACCTTTAGTGTGGTGTGAGAGTAGGGGAACCTACTTGAGAGGGCCCCCCCCTGGCCCTTCCTGATGTGTTCCCTCGGGTTCTTGGTGGGTCCCTTTTGGGCACCGGACATGTCCGGTCCCAAATGGGCAGCCTCCTGGACATGTCCGCGCCAGCCCCTGACAGAGGGGCCCAGCCCCAGAACGATTAAAAAAAAATAATTAACTAATTAATTAATTAATTAGTTAATTAAGTCTCCTGATTAGGTATTTAATTAAGTAGTTTCGTGTTCATTAAACGTAATTTTAATTCGTTAATCCCTAATTACCTAAAGTCCTATGCGGTGGACCCACGGTCCTGACGTCATGCTGACGCATGTGACTCCAGCAAGACACTGTTTCTGATAATGTAATTTAAAATAATTAATTAAATTCCAGAAATAATAAAACTTAGAAAATCATATACAAAATCCGTAGCTCAGATGAAAATACTTTTGTACATGAAAGTTGCCCAGCAGACACGGATAACGAACTGAAACGCGTTTCCTTTCGCCCTCACGCGTCCTAACTATAGCCGAACTTGCAAAAAACCGTTCCCCTCTTATCCTCTGTCGGATAATTCCAAGACCCGGGAAATATCGTCAGATATTCTCCCGCTTCCGTCTGTTCGTGTGATGCTGTGCGTTAGACGACCCTAGCACCGTGTATCGTATTTGTCCATGCTCATGTTTGTATATTATACTGTTTTCCGCCCCCTCGTCTCTCTCGATAGCCCCCGACCTGACGTCGTCCCCGACGACGCAGCTCCGGATCCCGAAGACACCATAGGCGACCTTGCCTTGCCGCCGTCAACCAGGCAAGCCCCTCCCTTGAGCATACGATATCGTGCCCATTCTAATTTTTCATGCTTGCATTATAATTACTGCTGCTGCTTGCTTACCTATTCTGATTGCATAGCCTGTTCATTGTAAACCTCTGTTGATAATTTACCATACATATCCTAACTGTTTTAGTCTAGGCTGGTAGAGACCTATCAGTGCCCCACTTATCCCGACTGCCGCTCTGGAAATCGTCAGAATCCCGATCATGGGATGGCAGACCAGGACCCACACCGCAATCACCCCCCTTAGTTGTAATGACACTGCAGCGTTACTATCGAGGTGCCGAGGTGAAAACCTCTTGTACACTTCTGATGTTAACTCTGTAGAGTAGCTATTCGGGGTGGGGGGTCGGTGGGTGTGTCATCGAGTGTGAATTCCTCCTTCAGCGCGCGTTCCGATAACGACGCGTGCCTACAACACCTCAAGTGGTGGACCCAGTGAGGGTGATTCCTCTAGTTCACCTTGATGGATACATCTAGTGGGAATTCAATGAGGTGATACCGGGCGAGTCGGATTCCCTGATGTTAATGGACACAGGAACGGATACTTGGACTCTTACATTGTTACTTGGAAAGGCGGGTCGACCCCTAGGGGTACCCCGCGTGTGTGTTCAGCGTGTTGGCCAGTGTGGTGGCCCGATGGGACTACGCGGCGCGTGCCGGGCATTCTTAACCCTTGCCGCCAAGTCCTCGAGACGGGCGACGGTCACCGCTTTCGTGAGTCTCTGCTTCTTACCCGCGCAAGCCCCTAGTCTACGATTTGGTATCATTTGATCCGAGCAGGCCTCTGGTCCTGATAGCAACTAACCATCACGTGGGCATAGTAGGGGCGTTCTGCATCGTAGGCATGCATCAAGCCGAAAGCTCTGTCAGCTCTGTTCAGCCTTGCGGCTCCTTGACTGGACCGTCGTCCCCCCGCCTGTGGGGGCTGGTGGGGGTCACTGGTGCCCAATTCTCTGGTTGGACGACGGAGCGTCTCTGGGCCTGGCGGATGTGCCCGAGAGTGACAACGCGAGTGGTTCCGTTTCTGGGTCTCTTTGCGAGGAGGTCCAACTGAGTTATACGTGGACCTTGTAAGGGGGAGTACGGGGCGCGAAGGGGTTGCGAAACGGTGCCACTGCCCGAGCGGACATGGATAGGCGTTAGGAATTAGGGGATTAGAAGGGTAGTGCCCTGCACACCCGGGAGCCCGCGGGCTCTTTTAAAAGGGGGGGGAGAAGCCCAAGACTGTGTTGCTGGACGTTCGTTCGGAAGGATCTGGAGTGAGACGACGGGCAAGTGCTGTGTTCGAACGACATAATTGACGCGGCCAGGGACACCACCGTTTTATGGGGGGGCCTGGCTTCCCCCTGCACGCAACGACTCGGTGGCACAGGGCGGATGGCGCAAGACCTCTGAGCGCTTAGGATGTAGACCGACGGGGAACCCCTCTCTCTGCACATGAGTTGCTGTAGGTTAGGGTGCGATGTGTCGTTTGGCCGGAGGCCCGGGCATGACCAGGAAAGTGTGTCGCGGCCTAGTTAATCGAGCGTGTTGGGTAGTTGGTGCAACCCCTGCAGGGAAGAACATTACTATCGTAGCCGGTCCTAACGGTAAAGGACACTCGAGTTGTTCCTGATTGATACAATTAAACTGGATACCGTGATGAGACTGTTATATGGCTCTTGGATTGCTTTCGCAGGGAGTCGAGCAGGGATCCTCGGACGATGTTGATGAATGTTGGCTCTGGGATTGCTTTCCTTCTCGCAGGGAGTCGAGAAAGGATCTCTGGGGTGAAGGTTTGATATTATTACTTGCTACATTATATTGTATTGTCTACTCTCTTCTTAGCCGCGCAAGATCGCTGAAGATGCTAGTCTTCGATAGGACTCGCTAGTCGATCGTCGGCGGGGGTAGCTGTCTCAGCGGGCTCCGTCCTCTGCTACGACGAACTGATATGGGGGAAAAGGAAAAGAAAAGCAACCGTGAGTACTCAAAAGTACTCAGCAAGCAGGATCTACACTACATATGCAACATTTTCAAGGGGAGGCTGTATATGTGGACTGGGCTGCAGAAATGCCAGAATAGAGAAGGCCTAGTCCTATCGAGACTAGCATCTTCAGCGATCTTGCAGCAGTAGAAGAGATTAGAACTAACATATAATGTAGCAGTAATAATATCAACCTCACCCAGAGATCCTTTCTCGACTCCCTGCGAGAAAGCAATCCCAGAGCCATACATTCTCAACCCTCGTCCTGAGATCCCTTCTCGACTCCCTGCGAGAAGCAATCCCAGAGCCATATATACAGGTCTCATCACAGGTATCCAGTTTAAATTGTATCAATCAGGATACAACTCCCGAGTGTCCTTTACCGTAGGACCGGCTATCGATAGTAATGTTCTTCCCTGCAGGGGTGCACCAACTTACCCAACACGCTCGATTAACTTCGGCCGGCGACACACTTTCCTGGTCATGCCCGGCCTCGCCGCCACACACATCGCAACCCTACCTACAGCTCGCAGAGAGGTCCCGTCGTCTACATCCTAAGCGCTCAGAGGTCTTGGGCCATCGCCCTGTGCCTCCGAGTCGTTGGCTGCAGGGGGAAGCCAGGCACCAGGGGGGCGCCGGTCCGTCCCGGCCGCAAGGCTGAACTAGACTTCTGACAGAGCTTTCGCTGATGCTACGATGCAGAACGCCCATACTATGCCCACGTATGGTTAGTGCTATCAGACCAGAGGCCTGCTCGGATCAAATATCCAAATCGCTAGGACTAGGGCTTGCGGTAACGAGCAGAGACTCACGAAAGATGTGACTCACCCGTCGCCCCGTCTCGAGGACTTGCGGCAAGGGTTAAGAATGCCCGCCGCGCCTCGTATTCACCACTCGGCACCACACTGGCAACCCCCTTCACATCACAGCACCGCAGGGTCCCCTCAGGTCACCCGCCTTTCCAAGTAACAATGTAAGGTCCAAGTATCCGTGTGTCCATAACATCAGGGATCCGAGGTATCACCCTCATTGAATTCCCACTCGATGTATCCATCAAGTTGAACTAGGAGGAATCACCCTCACTGGGTCCACACTTGAGGTGTTGTGACAGCGTCGTTATCGGAAGCGGTGAAGGAGGAATCACCCTCGATGACCACGACCGAATAGCTACTCTACAGAGTTAACATCAGAAGTGCTACAAGAGGTTTCACACCCCGGCACTCGATAGTAACGCTGCAGTGTCATTACAACTAAGGGGGGTGATGTGCGGGTCGGGTCCTGGTCTTCAATCCCATTGATCGGGTCTTCTGACGATCCACCGCGGCAGTCGGGATAAGTGGGGTCACTGATAGGTCTCTACCCACCTACACTAAACAGTTTAGGATATGTAGGTAATTATCAACAGTAGGTTACAATGAACGGCTATGCATCAGAATAGGTAAAGCAGCAGCAGCAGTAATTCTAATGCAAGTCATGAAATTTAGAATGGGCGATATCGGTATGCTCAAGGGAGGGGCTTGCCTGGTTGCTCGCGGCAAGGGCAAGGTCGCCTATGGTGTCTTCGGGATCCGGAGCTGCGTCGGTCTCGGGGACGACGTCAGGGTCGGGGGCTATCGAGAGAGAAGAGGGGGCGGAACAGTATAAATATATGCAAACATGAGCATGACAAATACGATACACGGTGCTAGGGGTAGTCTACACGCAGCATCACACGTAACAGACGGAGCGGGAGAATATCTGACGATATTTCCCGGGTCTTTGGAATTATCCGACAGAGGATAAGAGGGGAACGGTTGCAGTTCGGATAGTTGGACGCGTGACGGGCGAACGGACCGCGTATTCGATTCGTCTCGTCGTTCTGAGCAACTTTCATGTACAAAGTATTTTCATCATGAGCTACGGATTATTTTATATTGATTTCATAAGTTTTTATTAATTTCTGGAATTTAATTAATTATTTAAATTACATTACATCCGAAACAGTTTCTTGCTGACGTCAGCATGACGTCAGCATGACGTCAGGACCAGTGGGTCCCACCTGTCATAGGCTGTTAGGTTAATTAGTGATTAACTAATTAAATTACTGTTTAATTAACACTAACTACTTATTAAATTAACCTATCAGAATTAATTAACTAATTATTAATTAATTATTTAATTATTTATTTTTTTAATTCGTTCTGGGCCGTGGCCCCTATGTCAGGGGCTGGGGCGGACATGTCGGCGAGCGTGCCCATTTGGGGGGGACCGGACAGGTGACCTCGGTGCCCAAACGCACGCGGCCTTATAATCGCACGGTCCCCGTCAGGCCCCCAGCGCGCGCCAGGGGGTGAGCGGGACTGGCGCCCCGGGCGGGTCCGTGGTGGCGGCGGCCGCCCCGTCGCGTGGGCGCGCGGTCTTTGACCACCAAGATAGAAGCTGCACACCCGGAGCGCGAGGAGAGGGGGGGAAGAGGAGAGCTGGGCGGCGGGCGGCGGGCCGTGCTCACGTTGGGGCCGATCCGAGGCTGGCCGGCGACGGGGGGCGAGGGGTGGCGCAGTGTGGGGTAGGAGAGGCGAGGCAGTCCGGCGGGAGGCGGCGCGAAGACGGTGGCGACCGGCGAGGCAGATCGGCAACGCGGGGAGCGCGCCGGGTCGGGGGGGGGGCGACGGGGCAGGGCGCCGGGCGCGACGGGGCGGGGCGAGGGCCGGACTCCGCAGCGGCACGCGCGAGGGGGCGGGGTAGCGAGGTCGGGATAGCAGGCGGTGACGGAGGCGGGGCGGCCGGGACATCGATGGCGGCGCGCGGCGCGGTTAGCGAAGCGTACCGCAGCAGCTTGACGGGGCGTCAGTCGGGATAAGTGGGGGTCACTGATAGGTCTCTACCCAGCCTAGACTAAAACGTTTAGGATATGTAGGTAATTATCAACAGTAGGTTACATGAACAGGCTATGCATCAGAATAGGTAAAGCAGCAGCAGCAGTAATTCTAATGCAAGCATGAGAAATTTAGAATGGGCGATATCGGTATGCTCAAGGAGGGGCTGCCTGGTTGCTCGGCGGCAAGCAAGGTCGCCTATGGTGTCTTCGGGATCCGGAGCTGCGTCGGTCTCGGGACGACGTCAGGGTCGGGGGCTATCGAGAGAGAAGAGGGGGGCGGAAACATATAAAATATATAGCAAACATGAGCATGACAATACGATACACGGTGCTAGGGGTAGTCTAAAACGCAGCATCACACGTAACAGACGGAGGCGGAGAATATCTGACGATATTCCCGGGTCTTTGGAATTATCCGACAGAGGATAGAGGGGAACGGGGGGGGGGGGGGGGGCGGACGGGCGAGGCCGCGGCAGCGCGCGGCCAGGGTGAGCGGGCGCCCGGGGCGCGGTCGCCGCGGATGGCGCGCGGCCGGGGCGCGGTCCGCGTGGGGGCGAGGCGGCGGTTGACCACCGGGTGCTGGCGAGCGGGGACGCGGAGCGGCGACGGAGAGGGGGGAAGAGGATAGCGGGCGGCGCGCGGCGGTGCTCACGTTGGGGGCCGAGTCGAGGCTGGCGGCGACGGGGGCGAGGAGGTGCGGGGGGGCGCAGGTGTGGGAGAGGAGAGGCGAGGCATCCGGCGGGGAGGCGGGGGGCGTGCGAAGACGGTGGCGACCGCGAGGCGAATCGCGCGGGGACGCGCGCCGGGTCGGGGGGGGGGCGACGCGGGCGCCGGGCGCGACGGGCGCAGGCCGGCGCCGAAGCGGCACGGAGGGGGGCGGGGTAGCAGCGAGCGGGAGGAGCGGCGGTGGACGAGCGGGGCGAGCGCCGGGGACGAAGGCGGCGGCGGCGACGGTTAGCGACGGCGTCGGCGCGAGGGCGAGGCGGCGACGCGGGCGGCGGTGGCGGGAGCTCCCTCGATCGCGGTTCTGGATCGGTGCGGGGGGGGGGGGGAATGAGCGAGGGGGGGGGTAGCGCTAGGGTTTCGGGTGTGGGTGGGGGATATGGGGATGGGGTGGGCCGGCCAGGGGGAAATGGCCGCCTGGGTGTGGCCTGGTGGCCAGCTGGGCCAGCGCCCAGTTGGTCCGGGGGGGGGGGCTTTTCCTTTTTCTTTTTTTCTTCTTTTCTTTTTTTTACACTCTGTTTAGTAAATTGTTGGGCATCCAAATGAGTTTTGTAAAATATGAGAGTGGCCCAAAATCATCACAGCACAATATATCCTACCACCAAAAACTAGGGGTAAATATCTTTTCATTTTATTTAGATTAATAAAAGGTTATTAATATATTATTAGCGAGCTTGTTTCTTGTTTTTGTGGATGTTCGAGCCACTTACCCAATTCCAATAAGGTTGGTTTCAATTTTGAATGGTCTCTGAATTTGCTATTTATCTGACATTTTAGTTTTCATGTTGTCAACTTTATATTTCACTTTCATTTAAATTTGAACTTTGACTTAGGAGTTGAAAAGCAATATGATGTTAAGATGACTATGCATTGTTAATCATGATGACATGGCATAATCAAAAGGTGTGATTACTGTAGCTAACACTGGGGGTGTTACAAATCTCTCTCTACTAACAAGAATTCTCGTCCCAGAATTAAGAGTAGAAGGAAAAGTTCGGGGTATTCCGCCCGAAGATTATCTCGTGTTCCCAAGTGGCTTCATCTTCAGTATGATTTGACCACTGCACTTTCAGGAACTTGGTAACCTTCTGACGGGTCCGACGTTCAGCTTCATCGAGAGATGCGGATCGGATGCTCCTTATAAGAAAGATCATCTTGGAATTCAAGCATCTCGTGATCCACAGATCGGTGCGGAGATTCCTTGAAGCATTGACGAGTTGCGACACATGGAAGACGTCTGTGATATGAGAAATGCAGCGGCAATTCCAATTTATACGCCCCCTGTCCACGCCTAGCAACAATGCGGAAAGGACCATGTAGCGCGGAGCTAACTTGCCCTTGATTCCAAAACGGTGAGTGCCTTCATTGGAGTGACGCGCAGATAAACTTGATCACCAGGTTGATATTCAAACCCCATCGTTTACGATCATAGTTGTTCTTCTGGCGGTCCTGGACCGCCTTGAGATTTTCCCGGCAATACGGACTTGTTCTTCGGCGTGTTTGAATATATCTGGACCCACGAGAGGTCGTTCCCCAGTTTCTGACCATCACGAGCGGTTCACTATTCGACCTACGTCCATAGAGAACTTCAAAGGGGGCCATTTTCAGACTGGCTTGATAGCTGTTTTTATAGAGAACTCGGCATATGGAAGAGATTCTTCCCATTCTTGCCAAACGATTAACACAAGCTCGCAACATGTCTTCAAGCACTTGATTAACTCGATCTCAACTTGGCCTTGGGATTGAGGATGACAAGCTAACTCCAGTAATATAGTTTCCCATAGCCTTTTGGAAACTTTCCCAGAATGATACCAGTGAATATGCTGCCACGGTCTGAACTGATCTCTTTCGAATACCGTGGAGTGATACAATTCTGGAGATATCAACTCTGCTAACTGACTAGCAATGATCGTCTCCTTGACAGAGCAGAAAGTGTGCAACTTTAGAGAGTTGGTCGACGACGCAAGAATAGCATCGTGACCCTTCTGTGACCTGGGAAGTCCTGTAGCAAATCCATCTGAACCTTATCCCATTTCCATAAAGGAATAGGAAGTGGTTGCAGAATTCCAGCAGCCTTCTGATGTTCTGCTTTAACGCGTCGACACACATCACATCACAGCAAACAATATCGAGCAATGTCCTGCTTCATTTTAGACCACCAGTACCTTTAACGGAGATCACGATACATCTGGTGCTACCCACCGGATGAATATACAATGGGGTGTCATGTGCCTCCTTCAAAACCTTGTCAGTCATGAGTTCGAAGCGAGGTACGACAATGCGGTTTCTCTGAAATACAAGGTTCCACTTCAGACAGCGAGAAATCCCTGTACTTTTCAAGGTGAAGACTATTCTTCATCAGATCAACTCAGCTTCATCTTTAGCTTGCGCATTCTTAACTAACGAGCTTTCTCAAGATCTGGTTGTACCACAAGGTTATTAAAGAACCCGTGGAACAATACGCAAATTCAGCTTGCACAGTTCTTCAAAAAGACAGGTTGAGCTCGCTTAACCATGAGGTTGTCGCAATATGATTTGCGGCTTAAGGCATCAGCCATCACGTTAGCCTTCCAGGGGTATAAAAATACCCAAGTCATAGTCCGCAATGCTCCCATCCATCTTTGCTGATGGAGATTCAAGATGGCTAGTGACAAGTACTTCAGACTTTTATGATCCGTGTATATCTCGCAACGATTACCGAGAGGTATGTCGCCATAACTGCAATGCATAGATGACAGCAGCTAGTTCTAGATCATGTACCGGATAATTCTCTTCATGTGGGCGCAACTGACGAGAGCCATAGGCATCACTTTACGCTCTTGATCATTGGGACACAGCCTAATCCTTCACGGGATGCGTCACAATAAATCACGAATTCTTTACGGGAATCTGGAGGAGCAAGTACTGGGGCGAACGTTAGCTTGTCCTTGAGTGTTTGAAAGCTTTCCTGACATTTTTCTGTCATTCAAACTTAACGCCCTTGTGAAGCAGATCAGTCAAAGGCTTGCAATCTTAGAAAAATTCTCGACAAAACGACGGCAATAACTTGCAAGACCGAGAAAACTTCTCACTGCTTGACGTTCTTCGGAGGAGTCCAGTCAAGTATAGCCTGAACTCGTTCTGGGTTAACGGCAATGCCATCTTTCGAAATCACATGGCCGAGATATGTCACTTCAGCACACCAGAATTCACATTTAGAATATTTGGCATACAGTTGGTGTTCTCGGAGCCTTTCCAGTACAGAGACGAGGTGTTCAGCATGTTCTTCCTTATTCTTTGAATAAACCAGAATATCATCTAGATATACCACGGACGAACTTGTCGAGGTAATCCATGAAGATGTATTCATCAGACGGGAGAATGTAGCTGGAGCATTTGTTAGCCGAATGACATGACAGTGTACTCATAAGAGCCATAGCGAGTAACAAATCAGTCTTCGGAATATCTCTTCACGAACACGATCTGATGATAACCCAATCTCAAATCAAGCTTAGAGAATAGACTGAGACCAACAAGTTGATCATACAAATCATTGATCCGAGGAAGCGGATACTTGTTCTGAATTGTTGCTTGGTTATTGGTCAATCCTGAACCAATCGGTTAGTTCCATCCTTCTTCTTAACGAAGAGTGAAGGTGCTCCCCAAGCAGAGGAACTGGGGCGGATGAAACCTTTCTTAAGTGACGTGTCGATTTCTTCCTTAAGTTCCAAAAGGTGATGCGGAGGCATCTTATAAGGGCGGCTTCGCAATAGGAGTTGTGCCAGGTCTCAAGTCGATGACAAACTCGACAGCTCTAGCAGGGGTATTCCTGGAAGTTCTTCTGGAAATACTCTTGAAAATCACGAACAACTGGAACGTTCTCGTTGCCTTCAAAGGTGAAGCATTCAATGCATTCAGAAGATAAATGAGCTTCGGCGTCCTGAACTGTTCGAGCCGAGTACTGAGTGTCTGTCCGGAAGGATGAGTGAGCTGGACTGTCTTAGCAGCGCAATCAATCAAAGCATTATGGGGCTGTCAACCATCATACCGGAATGATGTCTATGTCGGAAGGTCCAAGAGCAATAAGGGAAGCAGAGATATCAACCCTTCATCTCGATTTGATTGTTGTGACTTACCATCTCGGTTTGCCACCTGGAACGGGGAGTGATAATCTCTAATGGTGTGGGCAATAACTCTAGAGGTAGCTCATGCCGCTGAGCAAATTGTTGAGACACAAAGGATGTATGTCCCACCCCGGAATCAAAGAGAACAGAAGCTGCAACTGAATTAACTGACAGAGTTCCCATCACAGATTTTTGTAGACTCACGAGCTTCTCCCATTTTGACGTGAGTGACCTGGCCTCGGTCCTAGCAGACATCCTGGCCTTACGATTCCTACAACGATGGGTTCGATGGCCCTTCGTACGACCATCAGGAGGACATGGGCATCATGAGGAAGAGCCGTAACATTAGGCGGTCCATCATGAACCGATAGCTGTCTCGGCGGTGAAGGCAGACGAGGTGCAACATATACGGCCTTGGTGTTGGAGGGCAGTCGTGATGAACATTGTGTGGGATCCAGACTCGTCGTTTCTGAACAGGCTGACCCGATGATGAGCCAGCTCCATGAGTGCGCTTGAGCGACTCCTGGCATTCAGTCAGAGCTGTTTCAACTTGGAAAGATTTGTGACAAGCGTTGCGTAGTTTGTGTGCAATCATGGACTGCACGTGCGAGTTTTATGTCAGAACGGAGTCCTTCACTGAATTTATCCTGCTTGCGGGCGTCAGTGCAGACGTCATCTTCAGCATAGCGGGACAATTTGAGAAATTTCCTCTGATATCACCACAGTCATTGTGCCCCTGGGTAAGTTTGCGAAACTCCTGCTCTTCTTCTGGTCCATCAGGCCTTGAGGAATGTACCGTGCACGAAAAGTCGACTGAAAATTCCTGCCAAGTGGTTACGGTTTCAGCGAGCAACATACCCTTGTGGCTTTCCCACCATTGACAGCTGGGCCCTTTAGGTGGAATGTCGCGAAGGGTGACGTAACTGTCAGGGGCACACATTAGCTAGCTACTCCATTTCAAACAGGATGTCACGAAGCCAATCATCAGCATCCATAGGATTGGTGGAGTTCGGAAACGAACGGATTGAGGCGCACGAATTCTGGCGAGTTATTGGAGCAGTCTGTTGCTGAGCATTCTAGTTTGGAAGCTGAGCCAATACCCCGGTCATAAACTGACGGTTAAGCTCAAACTGCTGACGGTTATTCAAACTGCTTCAAACTGCTGTATCATTGCGCGGCATATAGGGTGGATGTGGAGGATCGTCAGCCATCCTGCCAAATCAACAGGGGCAATTTAGCTAGTAACTTGCAGGTGTATGGAATTATTTATGAAGTAACACGCACAACAGAAGGAAGTGCAATAGATACTTCATCATATTCGCACCAGACATTCAAAGCCAACACTAGCCTCGGTTACATCCGGCATTACGACAGTTGAAAAGGAAAGGCTAGACATCTAGCGGGGCGCGCAGGCACACCCGATATGGAATACACAACGAGACATAGCAAAGGCTAGATCCTCGTCGGAAAAACTGTTGGAGCAGGAATCTGCAAGTGACAACACAGGGTGCCCTCGATAAGAGGACCCTGTAAGCAGAACCTGGCCCATAATCTTGAACAAGGGGGAAATTTTCAGAACTCCGGTGGATGTGAGCACGAGATCCTAATGTTGGAGTTAGTAAAATCATTTACCCGAATAGAAGAGAGGTCAGAGTCCAGAGTAAAGGTCGAGGAGTAAAGATCCTTATACCACCCCAATTGGCGACGTGGGCCCGTAAGCCACAAGCCAAGTTAGTAAAACGATTTTCGGTTTCTAGACTCAACACTTCGGCCAAGGAGTTGGAAAGGGGGTTCCTACAGGCAGTCGCGCGATACCAACTTGTGACGCCCCCGGCCCGATCGTGCACTAATCATCACCGCACCACACACGCAAGCTAAGGACTCACGGGAAGATATCACAACACAACTCTAAAACATAAATAAGTCATACAAGCTTTATATTACAACAGCAGGGCCTCGAGGGCTCGAATTCATAAGCTTGCGAACAAGCGTCAGCGGAAGCATCAGATATCTGAGTACAGATATAAAAGAAAATACAGAAAGGCCTTTAGAAAGGCGGGCAAAAGAAAACACTCTACGATCGAAAGGCCAAGGCCTCCTGCCTGGGACCCTTCGAACCTACTCTCTGGTCGTCGACAAGCTCGCAGTAGTATCCATCCTCAGGGTAGTAGTATGTAGTCGATCGTCGGCGGGGGTAGCTGTCTCAGCGGCTCCGTCATCTGGCTACGACGAACTGATATGGGGGAAAAGGAAAGAAAGCAACCGTGAGTACTCAAAGTACTCAGCAAGCAAGGATCTACCTCACTACATATGCAACATTTTCAAGGGGAGGCTGTATATGTGGACTGGGCTGCAGAAATGCCAGAATAGAAAAGGCCTAGTCTCTATCGAAGACTAGCATCTTCGCGATCTTGCAGCAGTAGAAGAGAGTAAACAATCAATTAAATGTAGCAGTAATAATATCCACGCTCAT